>OX438961.1:1744558-4166485 GCA_949316185.1 Pyrausta nigrata
AAAAGTATTGATTTCTTCCAAAATAATGGGTCTATTTCTTTGAAAAAAAAAAACAGTATGCCTAATACCTGGCGATGACCATGAAATAATAAATAGTCCGCAAAAAAGTAACTATCTTGGGTAAAAAAATGTATTTTTATGAAAAAAATGATTTTTTTAGACGTTTATTTTAAAAAACTTCAAATTACTACAAAAATGTGCCCTATAACTAAGTAATTTTATAGCTTACTTTTATTCTTTACCATTTTAGCTTCCAAATAAAAAAAAAAACAATGTTCTAACTCAAAAATTGGCTAGGTAGGAGTTATTTACATTTTAGTAGGTAATAAAAGTCAGACTTTAATCACAATAACTTTATTAATAAAATTATCCGTAATTTATTTTATTTGGAAGCTAAAATGGTAAAGAATAACAGTAAGCTATAAAATTACACAGTTATAGGGCACATTTTTTTAGTAATTTGAAGTTTTTTAAAATAAACGTCTAAAAAAATCATTTTTTTCATAAAAATACATTTTTTTACCCAAGATAGTTACTTTTTTGCGGACTATTTATTATTTCATGGTCATCGCCAGGTATTAGGCATACTGTTTTTTTTTTCAAAGAAATAGACCCATTATTTTGGAAGAAATCAATACTTTTGTACATAGAGTCCTTAATGAAACATGAAAATCTTAAAATACCAATAAATCCTACAATATTTTTTTATATATTTTTTTAATATTTTTCTAGTCAATGATTCATGGTCTAGTTTCATCCCCTTTCGGGATTGCACTTTATCCAGGGACACACTGTATAGCGCACTCTATATCCCTAGAGGGCAGTAATAAGCCACTTACGGTAGCTGAGCAGCGTGAGGCACGTGTCGCGTCCAACATGAGTTGGCAGCAAACTCGCGACCCAGCAGTGACAATCGAGCGCGTTTTATACAGCGCGCTAGCTTCTTGTAGCAGTCAACCTTAGCGCGCCTCATGCCTCAAGACTATGGTAATAAGCCACTCACGGTAGCTTCACGGCGTGCGGCAAGTGTCACATCAAACACGAGTCGGCAGCAAGACTTGCGTGCGGGCAGTAACAATCGAGCGCGTTTTATATAGCGCGCTATGCTGCAGTGGAGTGCCCGAGTGAGTTGTAGCAGTCAACCCTAGCTCTCCACTCAATGTGTTCTATATCCTTAGAGGGTGGTAATAAGCCACTCAGGCGTGCTGAGGATGCTTGAGTTTGGTGCTAGGCAGGTTATGTACTATGGACAGGCTAGCAAGAAGTCCCACCTGTGTATACTATATGGTCAGGAAGGAAACGAGTTCCCTAGAGTCCCTTTACCCCAAGACGTTAAGTTTTTAGAGCCCTAGCCCCGCCTGGCAATAGATATATTAAAGATGCTAATGATGGGATAGCTGCATCCAGGTCGCCTATGGAAGCAGCGTTAAGATTTTTACCCCTTTAACGGAGCAGTGTAAGTCAGTCAGTTTTTTTTTACTAAATATACTAAGGTAGTAATTGACATTTTGTTATCCTGTGTCACCGGAATGTCGTAAGGATTCTAACGACACCACACATGTCTAAATCTACTGAGGCGTTTGGAAGCTATGGTAGAATAAAGAATCATCATTGATGAACCCTGAAAACACTGTATTTTTGGGTAGTTGTGTAATAAGACACTCACGGTAGCTGAGCGGCGTGAGGCACGGTCGCATCGCGAGCGAGTAGTGACAATCGAGCACGTTTTATACAACGCGCTACGCTGTAATGGAGTGCGCTAAATGGCGGTAGTAGCTTCTTGCAGCAGTCAACCCTAGCTCTCCTCTCAATGTGTTCTATATCCCTAGAGGGTGGTAATAAGGCTCTCACGGCAGCTTCGCGGCGTGCGGCACGTGTCGCGTCCAGCGCGCGTTGGCGGCCAACAGCCGCGCGCCCGCCTCGCAGGCCGCGTGCAGCCGCAGGTGCGGGGGCGGGCTCGCGGGGAGGGGCAGCTGCAGTGTCAACGACTCGGGCGTGCTGAGGATACTCGAGTCCGGGTCTGGGGACGAGGTTGATGCTTTATAGTACTGTGAGAATGGTTTCCCACATCTTTCTGATATCAAATCAAATCAATCATAGTGTATCAGGAGATCAGACTTCTGATACTGACGTATTGTATGTTGATTTCGCGAAATAACTATACAAAACGGTCGCACCCGAACGCATCTGACTTTTTATGCAAATAAAGTATTTTTAAATGAATATTTTGTGTTTTTATTTTACATAAAGTTTAGATTTGTATCATAAAAATACCAACACGTTCCTTTTTATAATTAAAAAAATGTATTATGTCATTTATTTTTCTCCGCAAATATAACCTAAAAACCAATATGGTGCGCTCAAAAATTTGGAGTCTCATACCACAGATAATATAATAGTTACTACGTAACAGATAAATCACTCCAAGGAAAATCGTCCATACCTACTCTTATAGCCTACAATTTTTTGTCGCAGACCGCTGCGCCCGAAAATGTGCCTTAAGTTTCGAACATTACGTTATTATTCCTCTGCAGCTACGCGACCTTGGAGTTAAACGAATAATGTCAGGGCTGCCTCTTTCGATACAAGTCCTATTTTATTTGTAGGTTTGAAATGTTTTATAATGATATAATGTTTTACAAAATGTTTACCTGTGCAAAATTTTCGGTTGTCTCTGATAAGTCCAGAATTTTATTTAAATCTGAGACTAATTCAGGACATATTATGCTTCTGGTTGCATTTGTACATAGGAACGAATCGACCGTAACACAAATAATTCAACAGCACGTACGCGCGCGCCCGTCGGTTGTTGGCAGCCTACTGATTTACGCACCGCCGTCAGTGCGCTCGAGAGTAGGCTTAATAGCCTACTGTAAAAATGTGAAATGTGTCGATGTACTTGCGCGCGTATTAACGCGCGCAAGTACATTGAGTGAGAGATGCCTGCTCATACTAACTATAATTACTTTTCAATTAGTATGGAGTAGCGATGGGCAAGGGAAAGAAAAAATTGGGATGGAAAAGAAAAATACGGGAAAGTACGGGAAAGTATGAGAAAGAACGGAAAGATTGGGAAATATTGAAATTCGACGGGAAAATAGGGAAAATACTCAAAAGTGGACTTAAATTAATAAAATGCGAGAATTGAGCTATTCTGACAATGGTTTTACGCCTGTAGCACACCTTCACGTAAAACCATAACAGCGCGACCACGCTAGTTTTGCCTGTTTGTCAGTTTTATTACACCAAACGTAAACTGCATGTTCTAATGCTTAGATTTTTCTGAGTCTCTCTTTTTTGAGATTCGACGATCCTGTAGTATCAGTGATAGGCATTGGATATACTCAAAGGAATACTCAAAGAGTAAATACTCGGATATTTATCCAAAATGGATAAATACTCGTTTTTATCAATTTTTATCGGATATTTACTCGCAATGGCGGATAAAAATAACTAATTAGGCTTAGGCCCTACTTTATCAAGTGCGACAGGTGGAATACCTGTCATTTAGATTTTTAACCGATTTCAAAAAGGAAGGAAGTTCTATGTTCTAGCGTATGTATTTTTTTCGTTTTGTTTTTATCTACGTTTACAGAATTCTTCGTTTATTGTGGACTGATTTTCGAAATTGTTTTTTTTCCGTTGAGAGAGCTTACTTTTGAGGTAGTCCCACTGTCACCAAGTCAGATCTCACGCTGAAACCCAGAGAAATAAATGTAAGCGCTTGCTATGCTCGCGCCTTTTTATACATTGTAGTGTACCTACTGAGACTGCCTGTTGATTTAGTCTTCAGCACGCTGCCTTCTATCCAAGAGGTCCCGGGTTCGAATTCTGGTTCAAGCCGATTTCTGGGTTTTTCTGTCTTAAAATAACTCAGAAACAGCTCGAAGTCGGGAAATCGGTAATCCACCACATCTCATCGAACTATAAGAGTGAAGGAACAGATAACTGCACTTATGAATTGTGCAAACACTTGTACACTATAATATCTCCAGCGCAGTTGGCTAATCTCTGTTGATTGGTTACTATAGTTGAAATTTAGTTATAAAGCAGAATATAATTAATATTTTTGAAAGGTTTCTAAAGTAGTTCCTTTGTCAGAATTGTCGTAAATCAATGTTATTATCACTATTTAGACGGAAGTGTAGCATCGACAAAGGCAGAGGTTTTAAGAAAGGTCGAAAAGTTCTATGGGCACACCTCAGTGTTGTACACTTCAATTGCCAAACCTGTTGATATCTCGGCGAGAGATCCAAGAGCTACACTGACTCGACACTACACCGAAGACATCTCGGACATCGGCCTCTACGAAATTAGGATGGCCCTGCAACAGCTTAAAAACATTAAAGCACCAAACTCTTTGATTCCGTGCTGCTAGAGGTCATCGCGCCTGATGCATGGAAAATGATTAGGTGGTGTTTTTCTTCAAAAAAGGAGACAAAACCTTATTAAAAAACTATAGATCTATATCACTCCTCAACCAGAAACTTTTTTCATGGGTCATCGCGTATTGTCTTGTACATAGTTTTGATGCCTTTCAACCTCCTGAGCAAGTTGGATTCCGAAAAGGCTACAGTACAATAGACCATATCTATACGCTAAGGAAAATTATACAGAAGTCCGAGAAGTACAATATGCCTCTATATTTAGCGTTTGATGAATTCGATCGAAACGTGGGCGGTGCTACAGTCTCTTCAGCGGTGGTGCCACATAGACTATAGATATTTAGAGGAGTTAGTGTCTGTACAACAATGCCACCATGTCGGTCTGTGTACAGGAGCAGAGCTCGAAGGCCATTCCACTGCGGAGAGTGTAAGTGAGAGACAGAGAGACGTAATATCTCGAAAACTGTTTACAGCGACATTGGAAGACGCCTTCAAGCTTCCGGAATTGAAGGAATTCGGCATCAACGTTAATGGCGAATACATCACATACCTCCGGCTTGCCACGCTGGAGGAGCTTGGCAGTATGCTAGAAGACCTTGTAAAGATTGCAGGATCATACTAAATGCAGATCGCTTGCAATCGGTCGTTGTGGAAAACCATGGGGTAGACCTATGTTCAGCAGTGGACATCCTACGGCAGCATCGTCATGATTCTCAGTCGAAACCGAAACTGAAATTCCTTGGTCATTTAATAATTAAGATCGATTATTTTTGTTTATAGCAAATTATATGGAATTCAAAAACTTTTTAGCATTTGTTTTGTTTGAAATTACGAAATTTCTTTCATTAAAATCACGCTATAACACGCAAATTTATTGCGTGTTATAGCAAGAATCATGTTTATAAAATATTTATCCATCTTTTTGGATAAATACTAGAGTAAAAATGGACATTTATGAGTATTTATCCATTTTGAGTATTTATAACAATGAATTGACTAAAAGAACAGCCACTTGGCGGATTCGGTTGTTATCATTGAACTTCCTAATCCTTAGAAGAAACTTAGGTATTTGATCAAAAAGGAGGAGGATGGAGGTCTAAAAATTTTCTCAAGCCAGAAACATGGCCCAACACAGGGCCATGTTTCTGGCTGACCTCGTGAATAGTCAAATTCAAGTCAAAATAAAACATAATTAATTCAATTTAGGACACCCATTTATGAATGCCAATATTAAACACAATAATATAAGCCCATACACTCCACTCTATAATAACGAAAAACTTAATCCCGATAATGACATTCACGAATTTCAAAATAGCGATTTGTATGATTCCGAATGATACAGATTTTCGTTGGGGCCCAAACATGTCTCCTTATATTTTGGGACTAACTAGTGCTTCAAGACAGGGCGAAGACAATTTGGCGATTGAAACTAGCGTGTCGACTATTAGACCGACGAGGCAGTCTAAATAAAATGGTAAAACAATTGATGATGATGAATCATTGACTTACCTTCTTGCTGAATATCGGCAGCGGCATGCATTGACAAAGGCACCTCAGGTGGCGTCGCGCCATACGCAGACTGGAGATATTCGTTAATAGCACCTGCGAAAAATCCTTCAATCAGGTGTTGAAATGCAGAATAAAGAAGCAATACAAGTACATAAAGAGAAAGCAAAATTATTTATGTAAATAAATAGCAGCTCTTGATACACAAAAAAGTGCAAAATCTACCGATACAAACACCCAGATCTAGAATTATGAAAGCTTAGAAGAAGGTCTTACAGCACAAGTAAAGGAAAAAACCGGGCAAGTGTGAGTTGAACTCGCGCAATGAAGGTTCCCTACAAAGGTTTTTTTAAATAAATAAAATAAAAATTATCTTTATTTCAGGCAACGGAGACCCATACAAAATAGCAAAATTCAAAATCTAAATTAAAATACTATTAAAATCAAAACAATACAATAATCGGAACATAAATAAAATAAAAACTAGAATAAAGTAATAAAAAAAATGGATTATTAGACAATTATAATTATTACAAAATGAAATGGACATTTTTCGGCCCGCCGCTATGATACTGATATTAAGGCGTGTAGCCCAATCCAGCGCTTAAGCAGCGGCGAGTCCATCTATCAGACATTGTGCTCAAGATGCTTATGGAGCTGCCCCGCAAACGCTTCAGCAGCGACGCAACACGGTTTCTTATGATACGGTTTTTCTACGATATAACCACAAATATGCAATTTTAGGACTTTTTCCTTCACATTTGCTGTAAGATCTGCCTTCTTGCCTTTCATGCTTCAAGTCAAGATCCATGGGAAGTGTCTTATAGGTTTTGATTCCCCTGCGAAATGTTAGAAAATATGTAAGACTTAAACGGCCAAGACTTAATCTTTGAATTGCGTTAACTTAGATATGGCTATGTATTTGATGTGAATTTCAACTTGACACCTCCACGCATTCTTGACAAAACGGGTCTTGGAAGACAGACAGACAGAAAAGTGATCCCATAATGGTTCCTCGTTTCTTTTGAGGTACAGAACCCTAAAAATGTGAAAATTCATTTGGTATTATAAAATTGTACATGGGTTTTTTGACCTGCAAAAAACATTATTATTACTAATTAAAGACATCCTAGCCGAATTTCGACTACGGCGGCCTATCTGAACAGAGTTAGCCAACTGCACGGGACATATTATAGTGCACATGAGTGTGCGCAATACACAGGTGCACCACTCTCTGTTCCTTCACTCTCATAATTCGGTGAGACAGCAGTCCGACATGACCGGAGCGAGATCAGGCGCAGGACCAAGGGCTTAACGTGCTTTCCGAGGCACGGGGGTGTTAACACCAGCAACTTCCTAACTCAGGAGCTGTGTCTGAGTTATTTCAAGATAGAAAAACCCAACTCTTTCGGCCCGACCCGGGATTCGAACCCGGAACCTCGTGGATAGTACCCAGCGTGCTGACCATTAGACCAACGAGGCAGTCAAGGTCTAAAGTACATTTTGACGACCGTCTTGAAACAATTTAATTCATTTATTTTCTATATTTTTATAACTTAACCCATATCTTTCCAAGGCACAAAATTTTTAAATAATTGTTGTTTTCGTTATGCATATCGAAAAAGTAGCTTTGACAAAAATATGCGTTTTATTTTTATGAATTTAATTGAAGCTGAATTTCAGGACCACACCTTAAATGGGGCATTGGGAAAATATGCCCATGGATTATGTATAGAGAAATAATATACATGATGTTATGTTTATGTTGGAGCTCTTTTATTTATGAAATAAATAGAAAAAAATAATAGTAAAAGCTGTAAATCAGAAAAATAATATATGTTATAACTACCTACGCAAAGTTTTAGAATGTCAACTACTGATGATTCTCTCCAAAGATGAGTACCAAAACCCTGATCCCAGTACAATATCTTACGAAATGCACAATTATAACCAGATAACAGCAAAATTCTTATAAAATTTTCACTCTTGGTTGGGTACGTTTCCTCTGGCAAAATCATTTTTTTCTATCCGATAGAAGAAAATAATTTCAATATTTTTTTCATCAAAATCATCCCAAAAAATTCTAAGCTTTATCTTTATTTAAAGCTTTCTCAGGTGTAGTAGGTTTTTTCTCAGCTTTTGCTATTATATTACATCCTCTTAGTCATAATATTAGTTTTCTGTGCAATATGGTCAACAGCTTGAGATGTGGTTGGCTCTTCTTTCTATTCTTCCTGATTTATATCATCAATACCCTCCACAGTTACTAAAATTCCTTCTGATGATGGAACTGTATTTCGAACCTCAGCTTCAGCCAACAAATAGCGACGAGCAACATTATGAATCGCCTCTTTGCTTCAACTTTTTTCATCCCTCAAATATTTATTTTCTGGAGGCTTGGTAAAAATTTCAGCAGAAACTGTAAGGTTTTCTTCTCTAGGCCGAAATAATTTCATGAACGTTCATCGTGTACTTGGCAAAATTAAGTAAAATAACACAAATTATAACTGTAAATAAAAAAATATATAAATAAACTACGTTCAAATAAACATTATTGGTACAAACTATCCTGGTGCCTCCTATTCCCAACGCACCTCAAATGGGGCGTTCAATATAATCGTGAAAAAGTCATATAAAAACAAAATATCGTCATGTTCATAATATTACCCAATAGTACAACTAATAACTTATAAAAACACTGCTTCACTAAAACTTTAAATAATAAATTTAAAAGTTATCACTTGCCTTTTGCTGGAAGTCATGTTAGTTGAAATTCACCAAACTTGAAGATTTATAAAAAAATAACGAATAAGCACAAACACTGTTAACCACTATTAACTTCAATGACGTCTTGTTTAAAATAAAAATTATAACATCTACTCTCACTTGTTAATATTTAGGTTTATCACGTAAAATGTAAGTGCACCTTAAATGGGGCAATGGGAAGATATGGGTTAAGCAATTATTTTGCAAATTTTTACGAAATTAAATCAAATTTCACTTACAAAAATTAATCGACTATTTACATTATTATCGATTATTTATTAACATTACTAGATAATCTTTACCACTCACCAAACTGCCCCATCTTAAAGAGATTCTTGGCGAGTTGCGTCTGAAGCATCAGTTGCTGGCGGCGCGCGCCCTCGATGTCGCTCGCACTGCCCGCGTTCAGGTACGGTGACACTGAAACAGATTTGTGCATTCAATACACACTAATAATATAAGTGCGAAAGTGTGTCTGTCTTCTCGCAGCTTGTCTGTTAATCAGCAATAAGTACCCACATTACAAAAAAACATGTCTTAGGTTTTAGTAAAGTACAGGTAGCAAGTTTTTTTTTCTTCTGGGCACCTTTGTGCCCTAGCACTTATTACACCATCCTGTTCATAGCTTCCTAACTAGGATCCTAACTAGGAAGGTACCACCCTAGTTAGGATCCTAACTAGGAAGGTCGCATCCTACTTTGGATCCTAATAAGGAAGGTAGGTTGGATAGGCAGGTGCTCTACTCTGATAACGCATTGTCCATATTTTCAGGTCTAGCCGTCGCCACAGATTATATAATTGTTACTACGTATACTGCCGTCGCGCTCGCTCGCACTGACATGCTGGCATTAGTGACAGAGGCCGTACCACAGAATAAGTACTAGTACTACAGAAGTATGACTTTGTAATGATATTCAAAGAAATATCTACTCAATGTTGTTAACGATATGGTGTAATTCAGTTCGCCTCTGACTCAAACATTTTCGTGTAGACACCTACAGAAATACATTGCAAGATAATTTCATTCTTATTACTCTGGAATATGATTCATAATACACTAAACCTATTCAGTGACGTACTATCACGCAACGCGATAGGGTTGTCTGCCACAAGAAACTACTTACGCCATCTAGTGCATCTTTCTAGGACTTTATTCACGCTCGTCCAACCAGCAACCTAGTGTCGCGCACCGCCGGTGAATAAAACGCGGGAGCGTGTCGCTGCCGGCTAGCGACACCCAACTTGTTTAGTCCCTTACCAAGGGGTCGCCGCGCGTAGGTACGTTTTTGCTACCTACGCGGGAAGATACACAGGCCTGGCCGTACTCCGGTTGACGATGTCCGTATTTTCGAGTCTAGCCATCACGCTCGTTCGCGTTGTCATTCTGGCGCGATAGGGACAGCTACATTCGAAAATACGGACATCGTCAAACGTAGTAAGGCCTCAGGGGCGGCTACAGCCTAAACTACGGATATTTTTTTACAGAGTGGGGCCCCAGTCACCTTCCTAGTTAGGACGCGAGCTTCTTAACTAGGAAGGTAGGAACGTAAGTAGTGAACTGCGATTACATCTTCCTATTTCCTAAGTAGGATGCTACACATGTGTATAGGATTGCACTAACCTAGTGTGTATCCTAAGTTCTTTAACCGCTGAAACGATTAATATGAAAGTTGTTCGAAACTTTTTGTATGGAAACTGGCATATCGACACGCCATTTTGTTTTAAGTTTTAAGCAAGAATCAAGTGATATGTATTGATAGAAGACAAGTAACATGGTACCATAAACTGTCACTATACCGAGATATGTGAAGGCTTTGATATTAGTACAGTGGGCCACGCATCAACATACCCAAATCTGTCAAAATATCTTAAATGATATGGAACTCTATGAGATCAATTGACAACATTTCATTTTTATATAGTATATACTAAAATTCAAAAACCATTTCGAGATTTGGCGATGCTTAACACGTTAAAAATATTTTAATAATTTTTACGCAATAAATTCAGAGATATTGGAAAAAAACTGAAAAGTGCTGTGATACAGGCATTATAAATGGACATGACTTTGCTTGGTTATCTGGTCTGACACATGCAAACTAGCTGTCATTTGGCATTGACATTTGACACTGACACTATGATGAGTGAGTGAGAGAGGAGATAATGGTAGTCTTGTTCTATAGAAGTAAAGCCCATCTAGTTATCGATAGTTTTAGTATAGTATATTAAGGATTGCTAAAATACACATGCATTTAAATGATTATCTAATTTGGTGACGAAATCAAGAGTTCCTTTTATCATAACATTATTGATGTTTCATTTGATTTTAGAAACTGTTGTGTGTAACAGTTTGTGAGATGAGTGCTAGGGTTGATTGTAAGGGAAAGTTAAGTACGAAACAAACCCAATGAAAGTTGTTCTAACACTGATTTGTTCAAGGTAATCATCGTAATTATAATATCGATGCCTAAGCAGACATACGGAAGCTATTGATGTGTGCGTGAATAACTTATTACCTAAACTGTCGCGAGTGTGACCTAAATAGAAAGTCATTGACATTATGCATTATTGTGCGGTAATCCGTACATCTTGCCGGCCCAAAAAAAGGGAAGATACAAATTTAATACAGAGTGTACAGAGTAAGAAGTGTAAATACTTAATTAACAAATCAAATGTATGTATAGCTATAAAAGGTAAAAATGTATATAAAAATGTAAAACTTAAATAACTTAAATATTTCATCACTGCACTACACTAGTGACGGGAATATCCAGTCGCACAGTTCGCGGGCGGGTCCTCGGGCACTCGTCCGTTGGTTGGTCTTCATCAGCATTCGCGATAGCGGCCATCGGCATCGAGAACGCCGGGGTGCTCGCCGCAGTCATGTCGAGGGTTTCTTTGCTTCTGCGCCATCTCATAATCGAGTATACACAGGCCACGATGATAATAAGTCCCAGTATTGTGTATAGGAGAGAATACTGGTGCACGTCATGTATACTGAGTGGTGCCGTCTCTTGCTCCTTGAGGTTTGTAATTTGAGTCTTCATACGACGCCACTCGTCGTCATGATCTTCGGGGGAGAACTGTTCGAAGCCCGAAGTGTTCAGTATGGAGTTTAGTATAGAAGTCTCTGATGCCATAGGCATGTCCCTCTGAACCTTGACACGGCTCAAGTCGTTGTGGCCGAGTATCGAGAAAGTGTCACCTTTAATGGTGCAGCCTTGGCCTATATCTAAAAGGCCGTTCCCGGTCAGCGACTTCATTGTCATTCCTGTGTCAGTACAAAATATGCGAATGTGGCATTCCTCGCAGCACGAGAATAACCACCTGTTATCTTGATGCAATTTGATCCATCGCTCGTGACATGACGCCTTCTTTGTACTACACATTGTTTTGTTTTGAATACTCAAGTTACAAATAGACTGAGTTAATTGCACGTCGTAAATAGGTGTGTTTATTGAACACAATATTTTATCTGTTTGTGTATGGATACAGTTCTGAACATCTGTTTCGGTCAAAGTGAGGAGCAAGTCCTTTTGCAGATTGAAAGCGATGTATGGTGTGATAAATGTCACGGTGTGAGCCCGATGAGGAAGACTGATGACCTTGTCGAGTTCAAAGGCTTCTTTGTTGACAAGTGGAATCTTGACTTCGATGATTAAGTACGATGAGCCAATATCACCGGCAATCTTCATCAGCTTGTAAAGCTCCTTGAAGTCATGCTTGTTGGCAGGTAAAGTTAAGTCGTTAGGTATGTGACTGTAGATTATATTCATCTGCTCTTCCAGCTGTTCTGGGAGCAGCAAGTGTGCGTCCATATGACCGTGAGCGAGGTCAGTCACTGAGTTTATAATGCTTTCCTGCATGTTTCGAATGTTTGAGATGATGATCATAGCTGACATTGATAATGATAGAACGTGAAGCTCGTTGTTGTTCAATGTATGCATTCTATTAACATAAAATGTTACGTTGTGTAGATACTTCTGAACGACTCCCATCTGTTTATTCATGATGACCTCATTTCTTTGAAGTATGTTGTATTGAGCTTCGATGACGCTTGTTTGATTTTTCAAGAGTTGCTGTTGATGGTTCTCGTTAGATGATATTTTCTCTATGTCCTTTTCATATTTCGCCGCAAAACGCTCATCTAAGACTCCAAATAATGAGTTCGCTATGTATCCGACGCCGTCTACCAATCCTCTTTTCTGCCTTGTGAGAGTTGGACTCTTGAGTATCCGATTATAATGTTCAATTTCCGATAACTCGTGATGCATTTGATATATGATGCTCTTGTATTGAGTCGGAAGTGTAGGACTGTGTAGGTACTCTTCCAAGTGACCGACATATTTCTCCACGTGACGTAATGCTGACCAGTAAGTACTCATATTGTAGCATACGATTAATTTCCATTCGTCTCTAATAAGATTTAGGTTGTACATTTTGACGAAGTAGATATTTTGACTGTCGGCAAAGTTTGAGATGTTATATGAGCACTGCGCAGAGGTAAAGATGCACATGAACAGCATCATTGCCATGGAGACAAAGGATGTCATAGGCCTTCTCGTCGCTCGCCTTGTTCGCATTGGAGATTTTGGCTTGTCGTTTTGAGTTGCGTCAGCACATGTCGTTGACTGCACGGTATCTGTCGACTGTTGTGGTTGTTGCGGTATGTTATTGATGTCATTCTCTTTTACAGGTAAGAGAGAGAGTTTTAAAATTGGTCGTTTTATGATTCCCTTCTTAGTTTTCAGAGATACCACTCGTACATATCCGTCTTTGCCTGGATGGATGTCGATGACTCTACCCATCGCCCATTTGCCAGGCGGCAAGTTTTCGTCTTTGATGAGTACAATGTCGTCGACTTCTATGTTTTTAGACGGTAATCTCCACTTGGAACGGACTTGGAGCTGTTGTAGGTAATCAGCTGACCATTTTTTCCAAAATTGTTTGTTTATGGCCTGAATCATTTGTCATCGGGTTGTCAAGTTGATTTGATCAGGGTCGGTTTGTGGTCTCGATATTAGTGAGCTTCCGACTAGAAAGTGTCCTGGTGATAGGTACTCATCATCGAGGCTTTCAGTTAGGGCCATCAGCGGTCGTGAGTTGAGACAGGCCTCTATCTGATAGAGTAGCGTGATGAACTCTTCGTAGGTGAGTTTCTGTTCACCTATCACTCGTCGCAAGTGGTGTTTCAAACTCTTGACAGCGTTCTCCCAGATGCCGCCTGCTGAAGGGAAGGCTGGGGCATTGAAGTGCCACTGTATATCGTAGTCGTTTATCTTGCTGATAAGCTCTCCGTCAATTGTTTGGAGGATCTCCTTGTACTCTTTCTTAAGGACTTTGTTTGCGCCTATAAAGTTAGTACCCTGATCGCTGTATAGGTGCCTGGGCACAGCTCTCCTCGCGCAAAATCGACGAAATGCGGCAAGGAATCCTGGTGTGCTTAGGTCAGACACCAATTCGAGATGAACTGCCTTTGTAGCTAAGCAGACGAATACTGCAACATATCCTTTACGTGTTCGTACGCCCCGTCCCTTGTTAGCCTTGATATCGAAGTGTCCGGTAAAGTCAACTCCCGTATGAGTGAAAGGGCGCGACGGAGTAACACGTGGCTCTGGAAGATCAGCCATGATTTGTGTTCTCTTCTCTTCCTTGTAGCGTCTGCGCAGTTCTCTTTTGACTGTTCGTAGCCCACTAATTATCCAATATCTCTCTCGGATGTATGTCAGAGTGAGCCGTGGTCCACCGTGCAGCGTGGCGGAGTGAGCTTGTTGGATGATGAGCTCTGTGAGTCTGCCGTGGCTTGGTAAGATCGTGGGATGCTTAGCCGATTGACTTAGTTGTGAATTGCTTAATCTCCCGCCGACCTTAAGGAGTCCATCTGTAGCATCGAGGAAGGGATTGAGGCTCAACAGCTTACTGCTTGGCCTCAGGTGGCCTTGTCTTTGTAATTGATCGATGTCTTCTTCAAAGTCGATGGATTGAGTTGTTTTTATAAGTAAATGTAGGGCATGTTGTTTTTCCGTCGCCGATAGGTAATTTTGCCGAGGAATTTGCTTATTGCGCAACCATTCTGTGAAACGTAATAGCCAGCCGATTGTTGTTGTTATGCGCTTTATCGAGCTGCATTCGTGTAATAATTGAATAATTAAATCGTTTCGGTATGATACGGCGGCGTTCACACTGCTTTTCTTAGGTTCTAGTTCCGGTGCTTCGTACATGTCGTTTTTGATCTTGAGTGGATCAAATGTGTGGCATGGACCGCAAATGCCACTGCGGTCCATGCCACCACAAGGGATATTCTGACAGTTGTTGCGAAGTCAAGCCTCTTGTAGCGCAGTCTGCCGCATTTTCTTCAGACCGTACGTGGTGCCAAGATGACGAAGAAATAACGTTGAGTATCGAACGGACTCTGTTGGCTACGAATTGCTTCCACCTGCTGGTATCGCCATGCAGCCAGCCCAACACCACCATAGAGTCGGTCCACGCGTATGCTTTCACGTCCTCTGGTACAGTTTCCAGGACTTTCTTCATAAGTTGCGTCAGTAATAGCGCTCCGCAAAGTTCAAGTTTAGGTAAAGTTAAGTTGTTCTTCAGCGGAGCTAACTTTGTTTTAGCTGTCACAAGCGTCGATGTGAACTCGCCTTTACTATCTTGAGTGACGACGTAAATAGCACAGGCGTATGCCTTTTCTGACGCGTCGCAGAAACCATGAAGTGTGTAATAGTTTCTATCTTCCATGTATCTTGGTATGTTAAATCTCTCGATTTCTTGAAAATCACGCCTTAGTTGCGTCCAGTCGTTTTTGATGTTTTCTGACAGATGAGCATCCCAATCAGATGTTTCTTCAGACCAAGTTCGTTGAAACAGTATTTTCGCCCTTATGGTTAGAGGTGATAACCATCCCAGCGGGTCGAAGATCTTAGAGATGTGTGACAGTAGCTGTCGTTTTGTTACTGAGGCTGTACTTATCTCATCTTCAAATAAGTTTTTAAATGTAAAAGTGTCTGAAGTTGGATTCCAACGCAAACCTAGCGTCTTCCTATTTTCAGGGCACTTAAAGTCGAGAAGTGTGTCTAATTGATTCGGAGATAAATTCTTAGTCAGCTCCGTGGAGTTACTGGACCATTTTCTTATGTTCATACCAGCACCTTTAAGTATGTCAATTATCTCTTGTTGCAACTGCTTGGCTTGAGATAAGTTGTCACAGCCTTCCAGCAGGTCATCCATGTAGAATGAGTTCAATAGAGCAGCAGCCGCCAATGGAAATTTATCTGCATCGTCCATGGCAAGCTGTTTTAATGTGCGCATTGCAAGGTAGGGTGCCGCCTTAGTACCATACGTGACAGTAGTAAGCTGGTCTTTCAGGGGCTCGTCTGGCGTGCTTCTCCAAATAATGCATTGCAGATGTTGGTCAGGCTCTCGAATCATTATTTGTCGGAACATCTTCTCAATGTCGGCGGTTATCACGTACTTGTGTTGTCGCCATATTAGAATAAGATGTAGTAGGTCCTTTTGCAGATTAGGACCACGCTCCATCAGATCATTGAGGCTATATCCCGATGATGTCTTTGATGATGCATTGAAGACAGTTCGCAGCTTTGTAGTCATGGAATGAGCTTTCAATACACCATGATGAGGGAGATAGCACGATGGTTCCGTATGTTGCGTAATTGTAGACATGTGTCCTTGCTGTTCGTAATCGCGTAGAAACTGTTTGTAGCTCTCGGCAAATTCTTTGTTTCTTAACATCTTGTTCTCTAAGTTGTAGAATTGGGCAGTTAATTTCGACTTTGATTGACCTAGATCTTGTTCGAAATCAGGTTTCATCGGGAGCGCTACTTCGTATCTCCCAGTAGCTAATCGTCTTGTTGTTGACTGGTAGTATTGCTCACAGTACTGCTCCTCTTGTGTCAGTTCGAGGCTTGAGTCAGTAATGTCTTCGAGTTCCCAGTATTGTGATAGCTCAGATAAGTTGTTAATAACAACGTGACATTGAAACGTTTTCACGCTGCCTGATAGTATCTAACCCATTCTTGTTTGTTGTGCAATGGGCGCGATGGTTGGGCCTTTGATTAGACCATTCATGATGATCTCTGAGTAAATGCTTGCATCCAGTAGCAGATCTTGAAAGATTGATTGGTCTTGAAAGATTGAACTCTGGATCAGCCAATTGTATATGTTGCAGATGAGACCACGACTGCTTCTTGAATGACATATTTGGTAAGTTATTGATGACATGTTTGATGACCAATGCTTGAGTTGAAAATTCATAATCATCGTAGATAGTTTAGCTCCTTGGCCAATGCCTGATACTGATGCATGATACCGTTTTCGAGGCAAGCCCAGCATCTGAGCGGCGTTTTCACTTATGAGCGAAATCCTTGATCTAGAAGGGCTCTCAGAGTAATAGGTGTGCCATTTATTCCCTTGACCTTGATTAGTAGAGTCGTCAGTAAAATCTCTTCATCATCGGTTGCGACGTGATTGACGCTGTGTTGTTTAGTGTTTTGACGCGTTGAAATCGAAGGTTTCAGTGTAATCGGAGTCGTAGGTGAGGGCAGTCACTTCTGCGACTCGTCCACTTTGTTCGAAGATTGTTGCGTAAGGTTCACATTGACGTATGCGTCATGTAGCAGTGTGTGGTGGTTATTATTGCAAGCTCTGCATGTTTTTGTCGTTTTGCATGTATTGTCTTTGTGTTCGTGAAGACAATTCTGGCAAAACTTGAGTTTTATAACGGTCATTAGCCTCTCGTCCGAGGTCATTTGCGCGAACTTGCTGCATTTGTATAGGAAGTGATTGCAGTTGCAAATAGGACAGTTGGACGAGCATGTTGCAATCGCTTGAAATTCTCTGCGCTGGAACTTTCCATAGCGATGACCGTTTGGTTGGTTTATCTGTGGCTTGTAAGGCTTGTTGATCTTCTGATGCAGATGTTTGTTGAATGACGTCGAGTCCCTTTCTTTCACGTTGATGGGCTCGAGTGCGTTGAATTTGCTCTCCAGAAAATCCATAAGCTCGGAAAGTAGCGGTAGATCACGTGGGGCCTTTCGAGCTTCTTTATAGTCATTGTATGTTTCAGCATCCAGCTTCTTAGCTATGAGATGGACCAGTAGCGGGTCCCAGGTACTTGTATCGATACCCAGGTTTTGTATCGCATGAATACATTCCATAGATGTGGCGTAGAGTCGTCTTATTTCATGTGCCGACTGTTTGTGTACAACAGGTTGATTTATGAAGATCTCAATCTGCTTGGTAAACAACAGTTGCGGGTTGTTGTATCTATGAATAAGTAGCTCCCATGCGGTCTCATAGTTGTCTGCTGAGATGTGGAGATGTTGAATAAGTCGCTCAGCCTCTCCGCGTAACTTTCCTTTTAGATGTTGCATCTTCTGAGTGTTGGTGAGAAGATTGTTGTTATGGATACTCTCAAAATATAGGTCATGAAACGTAGGCCATTGTGTGTACTTTCCAGAAAAGGTAGGAATGTCGATCTGTGGCGTTGACTGCTGAAGATGAGCTGTCGATGCAAGCTTTAGATTTAGAGCTTTCTTGATGCTTTTGTATGAGTCTTCATATGCATAAAACTCGTCGTCGTAATCAGCGTCTGAGCCCTGAAGTATGTTATCGATTTGTAAATGCAAAGCGTCGATTGCATTCCAACGTGTTTGAATGTTGCGTAGCTCATCTTCCAACTCCCACTTGTCACGAATAGAGTCAACTCGTAGGCTATTCACTTGTCGGTAAAAAGCTCTGAAGTTGGTTCGTTGCAAAGATAGTAGCTCGCTTGAAGGGGTTTGCATCTGAGCGTGATGTCGAAATGGTCGACGTCGATGGCATAGACAACCTCGGTAGTAGCTTAGGTGGAGCCGTTTGTGCACCTAGCTCTGGTTGTATGATTGTTGGTTTTTTAGGTACCTCTGCTGGTAACGGTGTAATCGATGTTGCAGCCGCTTCAATTGCAGGAGGAAATGATGAAATCTTGTTGTAGACAGTGTCGTAGTATGTCTTTGCTTGTTAAAACTGGTCTTCCACGAAGTAAGGTTCTGAGTCATTGACGTGGTCCAATAACTTGTCGTTGTTGTCTCTGAACTTGGCCCATAGTTTTTGCAGGGTCTCAAGTCGTTCGTCCAAGTATTGACGAGTCTCTCGACTTGCGGAATCCTTGCCGAAGTTGCGTTCTAGCTTCTTGATCGCTTCAACAATGTCGTGTTGATGCTGGAGTAGACTCTCCATGTTGAAAGTAAATGAAGTAGATTGAAGTTGAGTATCTAATCACTTACTGTGTGAACTTGATAGTCGTAGTCACTTCTCCGAACGTCGACGAAGAAGTTGATTTTAACGTAGTATATGATCGTGGTCCGGGTCACTCTATGTTCTTGTGAACTTAGCACGACCTTTATGCGCCTTCTCAATTAAACTGGTGGAACCCTCTTCCGGGAAGCCAGTTAACCGATTCGCAATCGTATAAAGTCACAGAAAAACACAAAGTACCGTTATAGCAGGATCACTGATACGTATGTAGTTGCACGTAGTTTCCAAACGTCGATGGAGTAACGTGGTTGTAGGTAGCTGTTGCTCTCAAACGTCGATGAGATTTTTGTAGCTGAAGTTGCAGATCACTGTTTCTCCCAAACGTCGATGAGAGATGTGGTCCACAATCACTGGTTTATCCGGCTCGAAGGACCAAAAAACTGTTGTGTGTAACAGTTTGTGAGATGAGTGCTAGGGTTGATTGTAAGGGAAAGTTAAGTACGAAACAAACCCAATGAAAGTTGTTTTAACACTGATTTATTCAAGGTAATCATCGTAATTATAATATCGATGCCTAAGCAGACATACGGAAGCTATTGATGTGTGCGTGAATAACTTATTACCTAAACTGTCGCGAGTGTGACCTAAATAGAAAGTCATTGACATTATGCATTATAAGTCAGCCTATTAGATCCCACTGCTGGGAAAAGGCATTATTAACATTATGCATTATTGTGCGGTAATCCGTACAGAAACTATAACAATCTAAGTAAGGAAAATTGCAACGTAAGCTTTTGTTGGTAAGGTTGTGATTTGATAAACATACTCACTAAGATTATTTATCTACTTCTTCATTTAGACTTTTTGTATTTTGATATACGTGCTTAGTAAGGTTGTGGTTTGAATAAACATACTCACTTAGATTTATAAATCTACTTCTTCATTTAGACTTATTGTATTTTGATATACGTGCATACAATCGATATCGATATATTACTGCTACAACATACAATACTATAGACGTCTGTTTTTTTTTTAATTTAAAATATAGCAAAGGCGTGAAGTCGTTACATCCTCACTCTTGTACTTACGCTCTTTTAGAATGTAGAGTTTAAAAAAAAATTCAAGGGGAAATAATGGAAAGAAATAGAAAAGAAAAAATACGTATGTCTTCTTATTTGATGTACTATAAGGAAAAATATAAAAATGTGCATGTAAAATTTTTGAAATGTTGTCAATTATAAGGTGACATGTATGACAATGGTTGCGATTAATTTAGGTACTATGTAACTTGTCATTTTTTGTTCCTCTATCAATAATCAAAACCAAATGGCGGCGGGGTCGCTATGCAGCAAAGTTTGAATCTCCTTAACATAAGAACATCTTTAATTCAATATATACCAGCAGTACCCCGCGACTTCGCCCGCACCAAAAGGCGGATTTTCCATACAAACTTACATCCCCTAAATCACCCCCCTGATGATTATATATATCGCGACAAAAAGTAGCAGTAAAGTATGTCATTTCAAGGATCTCAAACTATCTCTGTACCAAATTTTATCTGAATCGGTCAAGCAGCTTCGGAGCCTATTCGATACAAACAAACAATTAAATCTTTTCTCTTTATATTAGTGTAGATGTAGATAGGACATCACATACAGTATTGGAAATACCTATGTATTAGATATTGAATTACCTGGGTTTCCCTTGTTGAAAGCCACTGCAGCAGCGAGAGCGAAGTTGATGGCCGGCGCGGCCGGCGAGACCGCACCGAACGTGTCGCTTGGCTCTTCTTTTGGGTTTATCTGTGAGGACAAATAATACTATACTTTTAGATTTCATTAGTGCTTGTTCACGTAGAAGGGTGCGTATAGACGTGGCAAGTCGTGTTTACATTAGCCATCAGGTTTGCGAGAGTGGAGAGTTAGAGTTCTAGGACAGAATAAATAATAGTTGGTTCTCGCCTGAACAGCACAAGGTTGTCTAACAGGCCTCTGTATGTTAGCTCCCCGTGCCGACGCCTTCCAAAGATAGGAAACTGATATAATAGAAAGAAAAGAGCACAAAACACACACGCAGACATCACAAGCACAGAAAACATTAAGCACAAAAGACAATATGTATACATTAAAAAAAACCTTCTAAAAACAATAATAAGTCAGCCTATTAGATCCCACTGCTGGGAAAAGGCCTCACCTTAACTATGAGGAGGAACGAGCCATACTTCACCACGCGGGCTCAGTGCGGATTGGTGGAGGGGTGTATGTAAGGCAAGTGACAAACCTTACTGTCAGAAGTTATCAAGCCGCCCTAGGGCCTCTGACTAGGCTTAACGACTAATACCACAGATATTAGCCGGGACCAACTGCTTAACGTGCCTTCCGAAGCACGGAGATTGCTTGTCATGGACGTCACTTAAATGGTCGGAATGGTCACCCATCCAATCACGACCGCGCCGTGGGTTGCTTAACTTTTGGTATCACTACCAAAGCGCTGCCGCCACTGCGCCACAAGCACCTCAAAAAAACTCAAAAAAACAATAAAGAAAACATTGATTGGTGGCATGTATTATTCTGCACTGATAAATGTTTTTGCATCAATCGTAATTTTTATGCAAATTAAAAAAATGCAATAAAATGGGTGGATGGAAAAATTGTATGTGAATTATGTTTGTTATTTTAGGCAAACAGGCAGTTGAAACAACTGATAACAGTCTGCTTCTCGCTATCGTAGCCTTTCTTTCCTCTATATGATAATTAGACATTTTATAAAATAGCGTTGCTAGGAGATGTGGTCTCCGCCCAAAATATCAATTAATTCAAAAACTGACTTGACACTTATCTAAACTCGCTCAACTTAATATGAAAAATTGGATACAGGCAGCTATCAATTGTCTCAACTGCCTGCCTGATAACTAATAATAAAAGAATAGTAAAATAAATTACCTGCCCAGCCTGAGCTTGCCCCGCTAGCCCCAGCAGCTTCGAGTATGCTGCCTGCCTCTCGTGCAAGGCTCCTTCCCGCTGCTCTCCTTTGGTCTTGTCTACGATTGGTTTCCGTTCGTGCTGGACCGCTGTCGACAAGGTGCAAGAATTACTGCTCATTGCGTTTCCAATTATCTGATGATGGGATGGCAAATTACATTGATTAGGATATAAAGAGTTTTTTACCCGACTACGGCAAAGCAAAAGGAGGGTTATGATTTTGACAGGCTATTTGTATCACAACAAGACAATATGGACTGATCAAGTAATAGAAACTTACTCCTCCAAATTAATTCTATGAGGTTGTAAAAAAAGTGCGCTAGACAGAAACCGATTAGCATAAGAGCCTTGATGCTGACCATGATCCTCAGACATGAGGGAGTAACTAAGGAGATTAGGAGAGAGAGAGAGAGAGAGAGATGGAAAAAAAGGCAATAAGAATTGTTAATAACAAAAAGTTCTTTATTTTTATTGTCAAAGCACTAAGTCTTCCAGTAGTAGCTACTTTTTTAATTTCAAAATAATTTTAATCATGTAATACACATTAAAAAAATAAATGATCAAAAGTCAAACAACAACATGTAAACTACTGAGGTACTCACAGTCACTCCTCATCCCGCAGGCCAGGCACTTCTGAAGACGGCAGTACTGGCATCGGTTGCGGTGGTGCTTCGTCACCTCGCAGTTCATGCTGCCGCGGCATTGATAGCCCAGCTTCTTGCGAATGCTGCGCTTAAAGAATCCTTTGCAACCTAAGATGAACATATAATATGTCATGTAACAAGATAAGTTTTCCTCGGTAAAATCATATTCAATGATAACAATACAATGAAAAAAAAGCATTCCATTGTTCTATAAATCTAAGCTTTCAAATCTAAAGGTTTTGAGGTAAGGATGTGATATCAATTAATAAGAGGTACCTACTTTTTCAACAATCAGAAGAAAATAGTAGAGTTGCATAAGAAATAGTCAGAATAAAATACAACAAATTAGTATTTGTACATTGCTTATCATTTGTGCAAAAAAGTATTAATAAATAAATAAACAAATGATTCTAAAATGTCATCACTTTAAAGGCATATTTGAAAACTTTTTCAAACAGTCACTGTATCAGCCAGTTATTTTATATGTGACAGTGAAAAAAATCTGCCATAGTTACGAGAATCAAAATGTATACATATGCATTCAATTTAAGATCTCATTAGAATAGCATAAACACTGATTAGTATATATTTCATTGCTCGTGTAACTGTACTTGCTAAATAAATGAACATAAAACAACAAAGTTACTTAGCTACAACTAACCTTCACAGCTGATAGCACCATAGTGTCTCCCAGATGCCCTGTCTCCACACACTATACACAGTTCCAAGCCACCAACTTCAGCCCCAGCACTGTACTTCAACTCCATATGGTCCTGTCCATCCATTGCAATATCTAAAACAAGCTATAATTATGTTGTGATGCTTGACAATTGCTAAATGATGATGTAGTTCAAAAAATTTTTTCTATTTGTGCTATACTTGCAAAAAATCTACTCTAAACTACTGTAAAACGATGGAAAGATAGTCACAATACAAGATCAAGTCATTGATAACACAAAAAGATCTCAAAACAAACAAAAAATAACACCACCTTTCACTTCACAAGCATTTTTGTACCATCAAATTTAACTTGAGAAAACTGCAATAAAGCTTATAAAGGGCATAAAGATAAAAAAAAAACTAGATGCTTCTCAGTAAAATGTAAAGAGCATCGTGATCATTGAACTGAGAACAATTATCTGGCCATGGTACAGTTACACTTACAGACGCTCCTGATTACAGCTCAAAACTCACCTATAAGTAGCTAATATTATAATCAACGACGTTATGTGTCTTGCTGTGCACAAAATATCAAGTCACGTTGTATTTTATCCATTCATTTGGGACTAGAACACAAAATAATTAAGTTGAGCAAAAAATTGGAAACATTTTTGTTTGATTGATGTAATGTAAAATGTCACGTTAAAGAATGAATGAATGAATGAAAAAGGATCAAAAAAAGTTGTCCGGATAGTAGAGTTGCATAACTATATTGATAGTTGATTTTGAATTAAAAACTAGTTAACTATCAATAATAGTGGTAACGACAGGTAACGATATGTATGAATATTCAGTGTGTCTGGGTTTTATTTAGCCGGCCATAATTTAAGGTCCTATAATGGGTTGGCAAGTGAAAGCTGATCTCAGATGATCACCACTGTACGAACCCTAGTTCGAGATTTCGAGTTTATCTACGCTTTGACTTGTCAAAGCGTAGATAAACTCGAAAATTCTTACTTGGCCTTGTAACAAAAATGACAGGTTTTGGGCAGTCTGCTCTCTTCTAAGGTATGTAAAAACGCAAAAGTAATCTTACGAATAATATATAGGTTATGTGATTCAGGAAGGTATTTGTTTACGTACAAATAAGAGGAAATACACACACACGCACACCCATACACACTGTATGCTGTTGCCCTGTATCACGCTACTAGATGATATTTTTAAACTGAACTGTGCTAATATTTTCGATGCTATTGATGGTTATCTATTAATACTATTGCCCTGTTTCACAATATTGATAGTATCAAGAGGATATTATTACTAGGGATATCGGCTATGGATAAATGACGTCGACTACCGACAGCAACACTTCCGGATAGACCGAAGAACTTTCAACCATTATGTCAAAACCGTTCTGTCAGAAGCACATGTCAAATATGTCAACCTAACCTAACCTCGTTTTTTTGTTGTGTTCAACTATTTTTGCTAGAAAATCTCAATAAAAGTCTTTCGAAATAATAGGAAATCTGGACAACAAATACAGTTCATCATGGCCTGTGCCACTGTTGACGATATTCTCAATAAGTTTGAATCTTTCACCCAAAAACCAGTGAATTTTCTAACTGTACAAAGTGGTATTAAAGATGATGTGAAAAACTTGGTAAAATCGCTTTACGACTACACAAAATCTGAGGAACAGAGTAAGAAAAAAGCAAAGAAGAGTGCTCTACCCGAGCTGATCGTGCAAGGCTTTGATGAGGAGCAAATATGGCAGCAAATAGAACTTCAAAATACCGAGTGTTGGGATCAACTTGTATGGGAGGTAGCCAACTGTGTTTCTTCAAAGAACGACTTGAAATTTCCTGTGGAGACTACAGAACCGTCTAAAGATGAGTCTATGGATGAAGACGAAGGTAGCGTGCCGTCAGAAGAAGAAAGCCAACAATCAGATGAAGAGTTAGATAAACCATCAAAAAAGACAAAAAAGCCTGAAAATTCCAATAAATCTTCAGGTAAGAGAATTAAAACCTCAATTGTTGATGATAAGTTCTTCAAGTTGCAAGAAATGGAAAAGTTTTTGCTGGATGAAGAAAGGAAAGAAGGCAAAAAAGGTGGAGAATCAGATAGTGATGAAGAATCATTACCATTATTTGAAGATATTGATGATGAGGGGTCAGGAGAAGAAGACATGATGTATACAGACTTCTTTGGAGAACAAGATGGTGATCGGCATGAATTTGACCGAGATGATGATGGTGGTGAACAGCAAAATGATGAAATGGATGATGTTGATGACCAAGTTGATGATGAATTAGATGATGATGAAAAAGACTCAGAAAAAGAACAAGATGAATCTAAGAAGAAACAAAAAAAGGTTACCTTTGCTGATGGTTCATCTGATGACGGATCTGATGATAGTTCAGAAGATGAGAAACAAGAACAGACAGTCTTAAATGGAAAACAGAATGATGGAAAGAAATCCGACTTTGAACTAAGACAACAAAGATTACAGCAACAAATATCTAGATTGGAAGAGAAAACATTAAAAGAAGCACCATGGCAGTTGAAAGGAGAAGTTGACGCTACAAAACGTCCCCAGAACTCACTGCTGCAAGAAGTTGTAGACTTCGATTTAACAAGCAGACCGGCCCCAATAATTACAGAACAAACAACAGTAACGTTAGAAGACATTATCAGACGCAGAGTCAAGGACAAAGCTTGGGACGATGTTATTAGGAAAGAAAAACCTGTTGAAGACCAACTGTCTTTCCGAAAGACAGAAATCATTGATCAGTCTAAAAGCAAGATGAGCTTGGCTCAGGTGTACGAAGCGGAGTATCTGAAGCAGAAGCAAGCTCTATCTGGTGACATTGAAGAGGAAAAAGAACCAGAAAGCCATACGGAGATCAAAGACGCAATGAACAAGTTGTTTGCAAAGCTTGATGCGTTGTGTCATTACCATTACACTCCGAAAGCACCGCAAGCCGAAGTCAAAATTGTTAGCAACACCCCTGCTATATCTATGGAAGAGGTAGCTCCGGTTGCTACAAGCGATGCGGCTTTATTAGCACCAGAAGAGGTGAAAAAGAAGCGTAGAGGAGATCTTATGAGTAAAGAAGAAAGAACACAGACAGATAGAAATAGAGAGAGAAGGAAAAAGAAAAAGTTCCAACGTAAGAAGGGACAAGTTACAAAAGTAACAGACAATAGAAATACAAAGAAGGCAGTGGAAGCCAGCGATAAGTCGTTGAAAACATCAAAAGCGTTCTTCCAACAGCTGAATGATGATTCTACTAGTTTAATTAAAGCTAAAAATAAGCATAATGTTAAAAATAAAGGACAATAAATTATCATTTGTTTGGTAATTGATTTTAATTTTCTTACAGTCTTAAAAACTTGATTTATCCAGATTATACAACTACGTAGGTGAAAATGAAAAAAAATGAAAATGAAAAATGTTTATTGGCTTTAACAAATAGTAACATGGACGAAATATATAAGGACCAACAATCGCCATACAAAAGAGCGTTCCCCGATTTTTGGTTCATTTGTTTCTCACTAGATGTCTATCACTAGGTATCAATCGCTCATAGAATGCATATTTTTAACAACACTTTGCAAACTGGAACTTCAGACCCGACTAGATGACGTAGTAAATTTAATTAGGTACAATAGATGGCGCTTAATCTAAAATCTGCTGGACTTTTATACATTATACTGTTTATTGAAAATATTTTCGTTTTGGACCTTTTAATTAGCCATAACGTGGTGTTTAATATAATTGTTAAATAAAAAAAAGTCGTTCTCAGACAAATTATTGCCGTACTTTTGGTAGTGATTTTTATGTCATTTTTTAAAATTAACTTCATTTCACACATTCTTTTTAATTTATGTTCGATAAGTATGATTATTTGATAACAAGTTGAAAATGTTTTAGAACTAGAGGATAACTACTCAGTAAGATGATATCGGTAGCTTTGGCTGTAGCCGTCCCTCTCATACGTAATATTCCAGCATGTCAGTGCGAACGAGCGCGACGACTCAAAAATACTCTCACTCTACTACACACTCCGAACAAAACCGAAGCCAATATCAGGGCTGTCGCGCGGTAAATTTAGCACTAAATTTCCATACAGAGGCATGATTTTTGTCGTCAGTAGGTAATATGTTTTTAATAAACATGGTAAGTTGTAACGTACAACATGAACACACTGACCTATGTAAAAGCCTAATTGGATGTAAAGACTACCTAATCGCGTGATTTGTAGACTATACAATAGATTCTGTGCTTAGGTACATTGTTTAAAAAAACAATAATACTTCTCAGGCCTTAGTTTTGTTAGCAGTTAGTCATAGGTTTAGGTTAGTAAAATATATTGAAGTGTTTAGGTATTTTATATTCGTATTTATCGTCTGTGTGTACCGAATTAAACAGAATGCATTACTTTAGAAAATATTCGCTTTGGTTTTAGAGGAATAACAAAGTTTTTTTAACCGGTTTTTTGGTTACTACAGTCCCGGAATGCGCTCATTGGATGTTGATTTTTGAGATCGTAGTCCCCGAAATTCATTTGAGCGGATAGGCTCGACCTGTTAATAAATTTTGATGCAATTGGATAACGAATATTTTTTATAAACATCACGGAAAGATTTTACCTTTCGGATTTCGAACCCGCAACCACAGGTTTGGTAGTTCAGTGTGACAGGACACGTTTACTAGATGGTGATCTGGGTATGGCCAACTCATCGAATTATAAATTTAAGTTGCAAATAAATTTAAGGTACGTTTTTGCTACCTCCGCGGGGAGATACACAGGCCTGCCTACGCGCGGCGCCCCTACTTAGGGGCTAAAACAAGTTGCGTGTCGCTACCGGT
This sequence comes from Pyrausta nigrata, assembly GCA_949316185.1. NCBI lineage: Eukaryota > Metazoa > Arthropoda > Insecta > Lepidoptera > Crambidae > Pyrausta > Pyrausta nigrata. The sequence continues at coordinate 1,772,643 of OX438961.1, forward strand.
CAGTGAAACGCTCGCGCGTTTTATTCACCGGCGGCCGCGCAGCTACGTTGCTGGCTGGACGAGAATGAATAAAGTACTAGAAAGAGGCGCTAGATGGCGTTAGAAGCTTCTCGTAGTAGTTAACCCTATCGCGTCGCGTGATATTTAGTATTATATTATCTGTGACGTCACTGAATAGGTTTAGTGTATTATGAATCATATTCCAGAGCAATAAGTATGAAATTATCTTGCACTGGATTTTTGTAGGCGTCTACACGAAAATGTGCTTGACTCTGAGGCGAACTAAATTACGCCATATTGTTGACGACATTAAGTAGACATTTCTTTGAATACAATTGCTAAGTCATACTTCTGTACGAAGTACTAGTATTCTGTGGCGTAGGTACGTTTTTGCTACTTACGCGGGGAGATACACAGGCCTGGCACTAGATTGATTTATTGTTGGAAAATATGAACACAAACCAAACGCCTGATCCATTCACAATAACAAAATCACATTCTTGTAAACTTTAACTACTCAAAAATGTTCCCTACATTTTTGTTTACTCTCTCTGCCATACATACGTCATAGGCTCGCAATGTGCTCTGTAATTAATAAGCTTAATTATTGAAATAAAACAGGTTTTAGTCAATCTTACATTTAATTCAACATTTATGAATTTATCACAATGTTTGTACTGCACGTTCACAGCAAGCTATAGTTCCGTCGTAGACGTAGGTAAGGTATCTGCTACGAATTTTACTCTCGTAGCTCCTATTATTATTATCTGGCAGGCAGTTTAGATGAGGCAGATAAGAGATAATTTGATAGGTGTCTGTACAATTTTTTACACAGTTTTTCATAGGTATTGTTCTAAACCAAGTTAATATCGCCAAGCTAGTTATATAGTATGCAAATGCCACTAACGCATTTTTCATTTTTAAAGTATTTTTATTTATTTAAATAAGCATCTGAATGCTTAAAATCTAACTTAATCTGCGGTAAAATAAGTAAATATACGCGTGTGTAGGTAAATACTTTAATGTAATAAAGTTAACAAAAGCTAGCTATGAATAGGATCAGGAAGAACGGCATACGAGCCACAAAAATGGCAGTCAAGAGACAAGCGAATAAAAGCGGTTGTATCTGTGAGCAAACCCGACTTTTTGTAATCGGCGACGCATACTGAATGGCGATACCTACAATACAAAATTATTTTATTTATGTGTACAAGTTCTGTATAGATTACGAGGGTCAAACTGAAAGTTCTTAGAACTGGCCACTTATAAACAATATAATAAAAAAAATATTCCAAAATTTGAAAATAGAACTCTTTGCCAATATTACTGAGTATATATTTCATTCATTTGTCATTTGTTTTACGACTTGGCGGCAAATTGAAAATTGTCTGTGTCACGTCAAAATGAATTTAACACGAGAAAATTTTCGTGCAATGATTTTTTATGACTTTCGATGTCATTTAAGTCAACAAGAAAGTTATGATAGACTACGATTGGCCTTTCACGATGAAGCCCCATCTCGTGCGACTGTTTACAACTGGTTTAATGAGTTTAAACGTGGTCGCACTAATCTCACTGATGATGTACGTGAGGGACGGCCTTCTACGGCGACGACTGAAAATAACATCTGTGTTGTGCGGCGTATGATAGAGACTGACAAAAGAGTGACCTATCAGCAGATTCGGACAAGCTTAGGCATCGGTATGAGTCAAGTGCACAAAATCCTCCACGAACATTTAGCGGTCAGGAAGCTTTGCGCCCGGTGGATACCTCATAATTTGACTAAGGCTCAAAAACTCCATCGTGTGGATTGGTGCCGTAAAATGATTGAAAGATTTAACGGAGGTGACTCAAATGCTGTGTTCGACATACTAACAGGTGACGAAAGCTGGATTTACTGTTATGACCCTGAAACCAAAAGACAATCTGCTCAGTGGGTGTTTCCTTTCGAGGAGTTGCCAACTAAAGTGAAGAGAGATCGAAGTGCGGGAAAAAAAATGGTGGCCTCGTTCTTTGGAAGGATAGGTCATTTCGCAACAATTGTGTTAGAGGATCAAAAAACAGTTTCTGCAGAATGGTACACTACCAATTGTTTGCCACTTGTCTTGGAAAAAGTTCGAGAGAAACGACCTCGCAGTAGGATCCTCCTTCACCACGACAACGCCTCGTCGCACACCGCCAAGTGAACGATCGACTATTTGGCGACATCAAACGTTGAATTACTGGGTCACCCGCCGTATAGCCCCGACCTCGCGCCTTGTGATTTTTATTTATTTCCAAAAATTAAAGAAAAACTTAAAGGAAAGCGGTTTATGAATGCTGAAGAAGCGGTGGCTGCGTATCGCGATGCCATTGAAGTGACCCCTAAGGACGAGTGGGCAAAGTGCTTTTCCCAGTGGTTCCATCGCATGCAGCGGTGTATTGACGTCAATGGACAATATTTTGAAAAGATATAATAAAACTAATAACTGGCTAATGTAATCAGTTTTTGATTTTCTAAGAACTTTCAGTTTGACCCTCGTACCTACCTCATTTATTGATTGTGTGCCGAGATAAGTTTTTTTAGAAAGTGGCTTTGTCCGACATAGGCGGTCAAGACACAGAATAAGTACTAGTACTTCGTACAGAAGTATGACTTTGCTATGAAGTTCAAAGTATGTACAATGTTGCAATAAATGAATAAATAAATAAATATCTAATCTATGTCGTCAACGATATGGTGTAATTTAGTTCGCCTCAGAGTCAAGAACATGCTCGTTTAGACACCTACAGAAATCCATTGCAAGATAATTTCATTCTTATAACTCTGGAATATGAATCATAGTACACTAAACCTATTTAGTGGCGTACTATTATGCGACGCGATAGGGTTGACTGCTACAAGAAGCTACTTTGTACTCAGCAGTACATATACTAAAAAAGAAGCTACTTACGCCATCTAGCGCACCTTTCTAGCACTTTATTCATGCTCGTCCAGGAAGCAACGTAATCACACAAAGTGCGCGTGCGCCGCCGGTGAATAAAACGCGCGGGGATCTCGTTGCTCGCTCGCGTCACCCAACTTGATTTAGCACCTTCCAAGGGGTCGCCGCGCGTAGGTACGTTTTTGCTACCTACGCGGGGAGTTAAGTAGGTAGGTAGCTTTTTATTCAGAATAAATTGGTGCAACCAACCAAATATTGTAGGTATTCTATGGTAAGGAGACTAAAACAATGGAACGATTAGCTGCATGTGCGTCCGATAAAATATGTAGAATTAGATCGATCTAGATTATTAAAATAGTAAAAAAGGTAGATGTTCGGTAACATTCAAAAACATCAATATGTTGAATAGAGTTCGAATCGAAGGTTCCGTTAGTAGGTAGGTACCGAATTGCCACTTAACTTGACATATATTTATATAAAAATTATACTTATTATAGGTATTTTAGTTTTATAATTCTTGCAAATGTTGCAATCATACAATTAAATTTATTGTTTTATTTAAAGGTAGATTTCAGTTTTAAATCACAGATTTGCACAATACTGATCTACAGTTCTGTCTTTCATGCTATGAGTTACCTTAGCATGAGCTTTAATAAGTCCACCAATTTTACTCTTTTTGGTGCCTACCATCTCAGTGGGCGTCGTTCATTCCACAATAGCCCCCGCAAACGGCGCTGGCGGGCGTAACGCCGGCACTCATTAACGAAAAACGCCGCGATATGGCCCGAGACGAATCGTAACCGACACACGCTACGAAATTTAGACAAACCTTTTAAAAGCTTTGTACAAGTTCGTGAGAGATCTTTAGGGTCAGCTAACTCCCACCTAGGTCAAATAAAATAAAATCAATTTATTGCAAATTAAGTGTTGTACATTGGCCTCATCGACGTAAAGAAAAATATGGACTCCGTGTCGCCTACATTAAAACTGAAGCACCAAAGTAAGCCAGTCGTCGTCGTAAATACACGATCTTCTCACGCAAACACTCACACAAAAGTAAGCCGATCGGCCGATTTTAACTCTATGATCTCACACACAGGCTTGAACCCTGCTTCACTCTTTAGTATTGCGGTACGGAGTCCATATTTTTTTCAAGTCGATGATTAGCCTTGAGGAAGGTGGCCGGAGGTGGCTGGATGTGAGAAGCGAACGACCGTGAAACTTGGCGCAGTCTTGGAGAGGCCTATGTCCAGCAGTGCACTTCAATAGGCTGATATGATATATATATGGTCTTAACTAATAACAGTGAACTTTCAGCTTAATTACCCTTTCAGGGTACCTATTGCAATTCTAGTACTTAAAAACTAGTTACTACTAGGTAGAGTTGCTGTGTAGAATACAATGTAGGCTAGGGAGATACAAGGTAAGTTACCTTACATATTTCAAAAGAAGCTAAATCAGTTAACGTTTACCTACCTTTTCTAGTAAGTTAATAATAAATATGTATAAATTGTTTCAACAAACACACCATACTGGCTAGGTAAACTAATTATTTACTTTTATTTTTGTAAGTAGGTTCTCAACTTTTGATTCGGCTGCAATTTACGTAGGTAGCTAATCATCACCCTTGATAAATTTGATAAAATTGCTGATTGTTTGAGTTTTGCGGTAGCTCAAAGTTGGAGTTAGCGTCACATTGTGGCATTCTCTCCCGGCCATACTTTACTTACATACCTACTGTATTAATAAATTTACCTAATATTTGCACGCTAACTAGATACATTAAAGCAAATTTTGGTGAACTCAAATCATGTAACACAATATAAGACCTTTAATGATTACCCAAACTTACGCAAATACATGCATTTGGATTTTGTGTTTGTATTTGAACCGCTGAGTTGTTCTAAGGAGAAAGAACTTGAATGAGTGTTTTCAAAATAAATTAAAAATACCTTGTTGATTCTCCTACATGTTTCGTAGCTCTATGGCCGTGTCTATTGCAGCTTCCGCCTCGAAGTTACATAACGTCAGCTATTAGTTTTAAGGTCTAACGTTAAATATTTAAGCACAACATGCCGTTCAAACTTGTACGTACGCTTTATATTACTGCCAGTTACCTACTACCTACTAGTCTCTAAGTCGTACTTAGGTAGGGAGGTAAGTACTACTTAGCGCCAAAAAACAGTCACAGTTCACAAGCAATGAAATGTATACAAACAAGTTTTACACCATTATAAGAAAGTCTCAAATCGAATGCATATGTATACATATGGATGCTCGTGACTGTACCTTCGATTAGGTACCGGCACAGAATAAGTACTAGTACTTCGTACAGAAGTATGACTAAGCAATTGTATTCAAAGAAATGTCTACTCAATGTCGTCAACAATATGGCGTAATTTAGTTCGCCTCAGAGACAAGCACATTTTCGTGTAGACACCTACAAAAATCCATTGCAAGATAATTTCATACTTATTGCTCTGGAATATGATTCACTATTCCAGAGCAATAAGCCTATTCAGACACTAAACCTATTCAGTGACGTAATATCACGCGACGCGATAGGGTTGACTGCTACGAGAAGCTTCTAACGCCATCTAGCGCCTCTTTCTAGTACTTTCTTCATTCTCGTCCAGCCAGCGACGTAGCCGCGCGGCCGCCGGTGAATAAAACGCGCGAGCGTGTCGCTGGCCGGTAGCGACACGCAACTTGTTTTAGCCCCTAAGTAAGGGTCGCCGCGCGTAGGTACGTTTTTGCTACCTACGCGGGGAGATACACAGGCCTGGTACCGGTAAAACCATGGTGCAAATCAGGGGGCGCAAAAATCGTACTCTATGGTAAAACCTAAAAAGAAAGATTTCTTACGAAGTGCCTGGTATACCTACAAGTCAGTCTATCAAATTAATTAAATGTTTAATTTTAAAATTATTTTAGGGGTTTCGTATCTCAAAGGGGAAAAGGAACCCGAAAGGTAACTTTGTTGTCAAATCCCTTTTTTTCAGGAACGCCTACAGGTATCAAATTGTAATTTACATCTAATGTAAACGCGAACGGTCCCTTGACGCTAAAAATCAATCTTCTAACTTAACGCAGTCCAAAGATACGGCCATTTATGTCTTCTTTTTTAACATTTCGCAGGGCATCAAAACCTATAGGATAATTTTATCTGTGTTATAGGGTCTAGAGTCAAGAGCAAACCCATTAAAAAAAAAAAACTTACCGTAGACCTAGAATTATGAAATTTGGCAAGAAGAAAGGTCTTTTACCACAAGTAAAGGAAAAAGCTCGAAAACCATATATACCTACTAATGTAGTTCCATCGTATCGTATCATCAACATTATGTTTATTTTACGAATATAATATTATGCTTTCCGAGGCACGGGGGTGTTAACAAGCCGTTGGTCCTGCGCCTGATCTCTTTACGGTCATGTCGGACTGCCGACTCACCGGATTATGAGAGTGAAGGAACAGAGAGAGTGCACCTGTGTATTGCGCACACACTTGTGCACTATAATATCTCCCGCGCAGTCGGCTAATCTCTGTTGAGATTGGCCACTGTAGTCGAAATTCGGCTAGGAGGACATTATTATTATTATAATATGCTACAGCTTTTTATGCCAAAATAACAACGTCACTGCCGATTTTAAGCTTCTACAGTTTTGAAACATCCTAGATTTGGGGCTGGGTATGTAGACAAGTAGGTACCTAGTGTTGAAGCTAAAAAGCTCGAGTCAGCCTACCTTTTAAATAAATAATGTTGCAGTATAAAATTTCAGAGGGCAATTTACTCAGCAGTTCTAATGAAGTATTTCGTGAGCCACGATAGTTAAAAGTTGCAGTTGTCCACGCAAATTGGGGTGAACAACAAGGTTGAACGACCTTGGAATTGTAGGATTTTTTATTTTCAATTAAAGATTGGCCAAAACTCTGGGTCAAAATCGTGGAGAGTGGTAAAAGGGTAGGGAGGTCTTTGCCCTGCAGTGGGACACGAAAGGCTCCTAATAATAATAAGTAAAGATTATATTGTTACAGGGTAAAAAAAAGAAAAATACTAAAATCGTCTGTAATTTAGACGGTCTTATCGCTGGGATCTTTTCCAAACAACTTTTAAGTAAAGTAAAATAATAGTATCTATTTTTTAAAGGGGTAGCACGGTGCAAGAGATGGCTTTTAATCATATTCAAGTTAACATATACCCATACCCACCCGGAGGGACTCGAACCAACGTCCCTTCGCTATCCGGGCGAGTGCTCTTACCAACTAAGCTACGGAGGACATTAGTCAGTCGACGAATTTTTGCAAGTGCTTGCTACGTCAGTGAGCCGGCGTTCCATTTCATCAATACTTGGGGAATGTACCCGCATGTATCCAATGGAAATATTTTTACAAATATTTAACCATCAGTTAAGATGAAATCAGCTTAACTTATTATATTAACGCCGGCTCACTGACGTAGCAAGCACTTGCAAAAATTCGTCGACTGACTAATGTCCTCCATAGCTTAGTTGGTAAGAGCACTCGCCCGGATAGCGAAGGGACGTGGGTTCGAGTCCCACCGGATGACACAGTCGATTAACTTTTGTAAGTGAAATTTGATTTTATTTCGTAAAAATTTGCAAAATAATTGCTTAAGTTATAAAAATATAACAACTACTTACTTGGAACAAACATTTTCGTGCTAATATTTACAAATGAAACGTATGAACTAGCAGAATACAGTCGAATGTGTTAATATTGTGGACGAAATTAAATTTTTTCGCGACTCCTACAAAAAAAGTCCCAGCAATTTGTAGTAAGCGTGCAGCAGTTTACATTTCGGGATATTAGGCGCTTCCGTATTTGTAGTAGGGTGACCATCAAATATTATTAGGCGGGATATTTTTTGTGACCATAGCGAGAGTCTCCTTCATAACTATTAATCTACTACCTACCAATAGAGTTACCATGGCATCTTTTTGTTAATTTATTCGCAACATACAATGTGATGGGTATATGTTAACTTGAATATGCTTAAAAGCCATCTCTTGCACCGTGCTACCCCTTTAAAAAATAGATACTATTATTTTACTTTACTTAAAAGTTGTTTGGAAAAGATCCCAGCGATAAGACCGTCTAAATTACAGACGATTTTAGTATTTTTCTTTTTTTTTACCCTGTAACAATATAATCTTTACTTATTATTATTAGGAGCCTTTCGTGTCCCACTGCAGGGCAAAGACCTCCCTACCCTTTTACCACTCTCCACGATTTTGACCCAGAGTTTTGGCCAATCTTTAATTGAAAATAAAAAATCCTACAATTCCAAGGTCGTTCAACCTTGTTGTTCACCCCAATTTGCGTGGACAACTGCAACTTTTAACTATCGTGGCTCACGAAATACTTCATTAGAACTGCTGGGTAAATTGCCCTCTGAAATTTTATACTGCAACATTATTTATTTAAAAGGTAGGCTGACTCGAGCTTTTTAGCTTTAACACTAGGTACCTACTTGTCTACATACCCAGCCCCAAATCTAGGATGTTTCAAAACTGGAGAAGCTTAAAATCGGCAGTGACGTTGTTATTTTGGCATAAAAAGCTGTAGCATATTATAATAATAATAATGTCCTCCTAGCCGAATTTCGACTACAGTGGCCAATCTCAACAGAGATTAGCCGACTGCGCGGGAGATATTATAGTGCACAAGTGTGTGTTATAAGTAGTTGTGTTTTTCACAAATTCGTAAAATAATTAAGTTATTATTAGAACAGAAATTTTCACTCGTAAGATATGATTTTTTTAAACCCGAATTAATTAGATGCAATAATAGATTGAAAGTAAATTCTATAAGTCAGATTTCATCTACAGGCGATCATTTTAAAAAACCAGGGGTACCTATAATTTTAACTTTGCCTTATCTAATTATTTTTTGAAATTTCTTAGGGGGCTCAACAGTATTATATTATGTATAGAATGATCATTATAAACATACCTAACATATGATTAGATATGACGACGTGAACACGAAAATGTCTCTTTTCCATGAAAGGACTTGTCCATTAATGGTTTTTTATTCGTCAATATTTCTCTAAGTGATCAATGGATGATGCCTGTTACAAAAAATATTTTTTCTCAAAAATGGAGGCGTTTAGAATTCTGATTTCTATGGTTACGTGTTTCATATTTATGTAGCTTAAAGATTAATATAGATTTGTTAGTGGTTGGTGATATCTTAGAATAAAAAACCAGCCTCCATACAAAAAGAGGACAAGTCCTTTTCGACGAGTTTTTAAAAAATTATAGTGCCTACCATTTTTTAAGACTTCCATAGTTTTTACACATATTATTTCCAGAATTCATTTGAGTAGACCCACTCATGTATATCTATTTATAATGTATCATACAGCCGTGGCCCACACAGCTTCTGCACGGCGCGGCTTGACTGCACGAAGCTTAATCCCAGCGCATTCGGTCACAAATTTATAATTTGTACAATTACCACTGCTTGGAGACATTCGCCTTTGTTGCTAGTCGGTATAGAGCTGGCGAATAATTGTTTTAGAACCGAAAGATATAGATCAGAAAACTGATGTAGGTACGTAGGTGACTAAATAACAAAAGTAGGATTTCATTATGAATATTTCGTCATTTTTTTTAAAAACAGACTTACACTTGTCAAACGTTGGACAAGAAAGGTGGAGAACCCCGGGGAGGAGGGCCCAGGAAGCGGTGACACGGTGAGTGTGCATGTTTCTCTCCATTTTTGAATTTCCTTTTCGCCACTGTTCTATTTTCCATTCATAAAGGAGTTTGCAAGTGTTTTTCTATGGACAGAAATACAGTCCACCATCTTTATCGAATTTTTACCAGCCCTCTCCGCGTGTTGGTTGACTTTGTTTTACCGCAACCACCCCTTTTTTACCATAGTAGTACATTTGTCATTAAGTCACCTACCTACTTTAATTGGTGCAGAAAATTTGTACAGTCACAAGCAATGAAATGTATACAAATAAGTTTTTATGCCATTGTAATAAGGTCTCAAATCGAATGCAGGTGTATACATATTGACGTTCGTGACTGTACTCTAAGTTACTGTTTAGACCTTTTGATCAAAATCGTAGCGTAGGGCGTCACCAGCAAGATAAACAGACGATCTAATAAAGGTCCAAGGATCACACTGCATTCTGGTCGCTTGTACAGTGTACGAGCATCAATATGAATACATCTCCATTCAATTTGAGACCTTATTACAATGGCATAAAAACTTATTTCTATACATTTCATTGCTTGTGACTGTACCTAACAGCCACTTTGGAAATCGGTGGGGAAGGCGTATGTTCTGCAGTGGATGTCCTGCAGCTGATGATGATAAAATGTCTTCGTCTTGGGCGAGCTTAAATCCCTTGCTCCACTCAGGATTCTACTTTAAACTCCCTCGCTATGCTCGGGAGTAAACACTAAACTCCCTCGCTACGCTCGGGAGTTAACTCTGGAATCCTTCGTTACGCTCGAGATTCAAGATGACGCCCGTGGCGTAAGACATCACTTTACCCCCTTGGTGAATAATCTACTATTAAATCACTGTAACACAATTTGACTTTCCACAGAAAACTTATCTACTGATGTTTAGATGAAAATCTGATCTATAAGGTTCCGAAATCGTGAGTCTTTCTAAAAACTTTTTTTGCCATGGCTAATGACTCAGCCCTTCTTAACGCGTGGAATACTTAACCATGCTTACTCCATACGTAAAACCGAATCGCTTAAGATTACAGCAGCGGCGTCTAAAAGTACAATCCTACCAGGGGTGTGGGACTAGCAGACGAATAAATTCAGCCGCGATAAGCGACGTATAAATCAGACCCCAGGATTGCCACATACGAAGAAATTACAGTTAGCGACGCGTTTTAATCTTTTACCGCCCCTCAGATGGGAATGTGCTAACTAAGTTTATGGTTTTGTATGTGGTGCTGGTGGCAGCCAGGCTTGGTAGGCAGAGTTTAGATGATACATCTGGAAAAACTGACGTTTTATTCGTATTTAAAAAAAAAATTACTTCGTTTGGGTATAACAAAAAGGTTTCATATTCGGTATGTAAAGTAAAATATAACCTATGCTAATTTGATTTCGTAAGGTGTATATCCTTGTGTAATTTAACCAAGTGTAGCTTGGTAAAATCATAGTCAGCCACAGAAAGTCCATTGCCAAACATTTAGCCTTCAGTTTTACAGCTACGTGCAATGTTTCTGCATGCTGATTTTGTCTGGCTTAAACTGAAACTTAGCAAAAAACTATAATTTCTGACCTACAAACATATACTTATTTAAAGCATGAATTCCGGGATAAAAATCATCCTATGGCCTTTTTTGGAAGTCAGACTGTCTCTATACCAAATTTTATCTAAATCGGTTTAGCGATTAAAGCAAGAAGAGGTGACAGACACTTTTGCGTTTATAATATTTGTCGGCGAGGTGGCGCTTCGATCGTGCGAAACGTCAACTGTCAACTGTAGCTGTCATCTGTCTACGTCTATGGTGCCTTGCGAAACGTCAAGCTATGACATTGACAGCTGTCATCGCTTGGGATTGGTTTGTGCTTGGTTTTGGTTTATAATGGCATTCTTACGTGAGCCGCCATACTGAACGGGCTCAAGCACAGAACTCTCCACGTTTCGTATTGCGATCCGTTTACATCGCACTAGAGTCACCATTTGTGATTATTCTGCGAGTTTATTTCGAAGAAACATCAGCCACACTACCCAAGATGGGGGACGAAGATGAACCAAGGTCTCCGCTGATCCCGCTCGTCCCTCCGACATATTATTATTTAAGTAGGAATTTGTGTTTTAATTTCACTTATTGAAAAAAGCTCGTGAAGGTAACCCTAAGTGAATCTTGTAGCAAGCGACGAAAAATGCAATGTGTTTGAGATAGTTGCGTTATAGTTTCTGAACGTGCGAGCTATTACTAAACTATCCAGAGAGAGAGAGAGACAACAAGAGAACCGCAGCAAAGCAGGAAGACCATTTCAAAAAAAAAAATAGGCTTTTATCCTCAAAGTGAACTGGAATTTATAGACTTATTTAATTCTGCTGTATTCTAAATGGAAGAATCCTCTTATAATCACATCTTATAATATTATATTATTACATCTCACAATAAGTATTTAGTGATAGGCAAAATAATGAAATACAAAAATAATTTATTTAGGTCATTCTTTTCAATTTTTTTAGGCACGGACAAAGAAAATTAAACAATCTTTCTTTGGCAGGGACGATAGCGCAAGGTTGTATGTACATACTGCGGTACTTTAAATGCAATCATAATATTTTAGAAAGAAATTATGTATGTATGATGTGTTGTCCACTGTACCCATAACAAGTCTAAGTTTTACAACGGGACAAAATACTGGTTAAATATATAAAAATAACAGTTAAACAAACATGTTGTCCAGTGAAAAAATATTCAATTTTTTTGCACACCTTAAAATTATTATATGACCCGATTCGTTTCTAGAAATCACTCTACAAATGCCTCTAAAAGGGATAACTTACTATACAAAGCTTAGGTTGGGTTTGGTATGGATACGTACGGCAGCACTTCAGGTTACCCATGTGAATTATGTACGAATAGAGCTTTTATTACGAAGGTAATAGACCACGGTCTCAAGGTCAAAGTGAGGTAGACTGACGTGCGGCTGGGTCCAGACACCTCCTAAAATTAACGATATTATTGTTACAAAACTATGATTGTAATTTTTATTTGTTTTTATTTCATCTCGTTAACAGGATAATTATTATTATAATTATTTTTATAACTTAAACAATTATTTTGCAAGTTTTTTCAAAATCTCGAAAATTCGAAAAGGATAATTATTTTCAAATGTAATTCGAAATAGGTTAACTTCGATAGACATTAGACCCAGTTCCAAAGACGTAGTGCTAGAATAAACTTAAACAGACTATATACCGGCAAAAGTGCTAACATCAGGCTCTTACAGCGGAAGATAATCTAGAAAAATGTAGAGCTCATAACGTTTAGACTGGCTCTTTTTTAAAATAAATAATGTTCTTATAGAATTTCCGCTGCAGCACCCAATCCTAATATCAACCGAGTAAAAGTCAGCCTATTAGAACCCACTGCTGGGAAAAGGCCTCACCTCAACTTTGAGGAGGAACGAGCCATACTCCACGACGCGGCTCAGTGCGGATTGGTGGAGGGGTGTCTGTAAGCCTTACAGTAAGGTTTGTCAGTAAGGCAAGTGTGCCTTGCAGTGTAAGGCAAGTGACAAACCTTACTGTCAGATGTTATCAAGCCGCCCTAGGGACTAGGCTTAACGACTTATACCAACAGATATTAGCCGGGACCAACTGCTTAACGTGCCTTCCGAAGAACGGAGATGCTTGTCAACCAAGTATACAGTAGGTAAATAAATAGTGATATGTGAAGAATACACAGTTGTACTCTACTTTCGCACTCCCATAGTCCGGTAAGACGGCATATAGCCTTGACTGGAGATAGATCAGGCGCAGGACTAACTTAATTACTTTTAGCTAATGAGATAAAGAGGTAAAGTTTTGAGTATGATTGTAATAAGTCATAAGAATTAAATTATCTTTTTCTTTAGTCTACTTCAGTTGAACTAGTGTTGATATATCGAAAGCATTGAATTATCAGCCAAAAGTCACGATGCCTGAGTGCTAACTTTATTTTTTTGCTTTGTCTATGTACAGTAGGCCACAAATCAAGATAGCCAAATCTGTCAAAATATCTCAAATGATATGGAACCCTATGTATTCAACATAAGGTTCAATCAGGGTTGTGGAAACTTGACAGATTAGGGTAAATTGATGTTTGGCCCTCTGTACACACGACCGCACGTCATTCTACCCTACTTTGACCAAGAGATCGCCTTTATTCCCTACGTAATAAAGCTTTTATTACGTTTTCGTAGTTCAAATGAGTAACCTGACATGCCGACAGTACCTACTTGCAACGGCACAGGTTTTGTACTTTTGCCGGACTTATACCTTTTTAGGGTTCCGTAGTCCGACAAGGAACCCTTATAAGGTCGTTCAGTCCGTCCGTCCTAGTCTGTCACAGCAGTATATCTTCTACGTTTATGGACTGATTTGCATGTAACTTGGTTCGAGGATACTTCACATATAGATATCATTTAAAAAAAAAATTACCCTTTTTTAAGGGTACCTCCCCATACATGTAAAGGGGGTGGGGTGAATCATTTTTTTGAGTGCACCCCCTTGTGTGGGGTATTGTTGAAAAGGACTATGAAAATAAGGTAGGGCTTCGATAGAACACTTTTTTATCAGCTCTATCATTTGCGAGATATAGCCCGCCAAAGTCGCTTACACGGTGTCCCCCCCCTTGTAATTTCTAAAGTCTTGGACCTATAAACATCACTCACGTAAAGATACAGGCGCGGAAACTCTTATTTAAAATTGTTTCGGGTATCTTGTGATGAATACTTTTTAAATTATAAATAAAATAAAAATATATACTTTTTTCCAAAAGAACAGTATAAACCTAAAAAGTTTTTTTTGCCTATACTGTCTAATGTTGTAAGTTAATGGTACGCAACCCTTCGTGCTCGAGTCTGACTCGCACTTGGCCGGTTTTTTGATCTACGAGGGCTAATCAATCACAGCATTTAGCAGCCAGCTACCATAGCTCTCGGTGTGACACAGTTAACTTTTCAGTCAGGATAGGCCCGTAAGAAATCATTCGTTCCTTCAAAATGTTGTCGACAATTTGCCACTTCTAAAATTCCTTGACCCGTTCCACACCAGCGCATCACGTTATATAAATTCCTATCCAATATCCACAAATTCTGAGCCGCATTTTAATGTCGGCCAAGCAAATTGCAATCTCCATGCGCTTAGCGCCCGTAAAATAGCTGATTTCCGACTTAACCGCTTCTACGCGTCAACAGCTTTTGAGTTAGGCTTTGCAGAAGAAGATTAGGTTTTGTTCTACGAGTATACTCAGATCACAGAAAAAATATATCTACACTTATATTATATAGAAGAAAGATTTGATTTAAAGAAAGAAAGAAAATACATTTATTATTGAATGGACATCACATAACACACGAAAAAAACAACGTAAAGGACACCGGGTTATAAATAAAAAAACACAATTATATTACAATTTATGTAGGTACACCAGTCGGACTGTGCAGTAGTGCGCCTGTGATGTCCATTGTGAAAGGGTGCTTCGTAGTAAGTATGTGGCGAAGATAGGTAAGTTAAAGAGGTCCAAAACAGTAATGAATGAATTTATTAAGAAATGACCTACTTATATACAAAACTAGGGCATTTGCTAAAACGAGACAGGCTATCTTGCTATTACACACAACATGAAAACAAATAATTAAAACTTACGTTACCTACATACGAATTAATTTAGAAAGAGTACGATCACATAATGTATCTATCTCACTCGACATGATGATACAAGAAATTGTCGGTAGACGAATATAAACACTTAACCGATTACCTACTAAAAGGCAAAAATGTAAACGGCCGTAGTGGATCGGAACACTCCTACAGTCCGACGCTGATGCTGGTTTGATGCAGACGTATGTGATGTCGCCACATAGCACCCCCTCAAGCGAAGCGTACGACTGGTTTCACTATTCTTCCTGATCGTGTCCGTGTTGTAGTTGCAGTGATCTTCGGAGTTTTCGTAGTGTTTGTGTTGTTGTGATAGGCATTTTCCTCGTTCAGTGTGTATGCAGGTTTGAGCCGGTCGATTGATACGTTGACTTCACGCTCGGGAAGTTGTATGCGGAATACTTTGTCGTCGCGTCGTAGTACTGGATAGGGCCCTTCGTATGGAGCTTGCAGTGATCTACGGCCGGAGTCAATTCGCAGGAACACACTTTCACATGATTGAAGATCTTTGTGCACGAATGTTTTAGTGTTATTCCGATGAGGTCCTGACGACTTGAACTCGTTGATTGTTTGACGTAGTTGATCGACGAAAGTGTAGTCCATTGGGTGTTGTGACGTCATCGGGGTGTTATTGAAAAAATCTCCCGGTAATCTCAGACTAGTACCGTAGGTTAACTGTGCGGCACTTACTCCCGTGTCGTTTCTCGTAGCAGCTCGTAGTCCTAGTAGAACGGTAGGCAAGGCGTCTAGCCATTTCGTGTTACGGCTTTGTAGGCTCGCTGTAAGGGCTGTCTTGAGTGTTCTGTGCCAGCGTTCTACGATCCCATTGCATTGAGGGTGATACGCAGTTGTTCTTGTTTTTTCGATGCCAAGTAGTTTGGTTAGACACGTGAATAAATGGCTTTCAAACTGTCGTCCTTGGTCACTCGTCAGCGTAGTAGGACAGCCAAACCGAGCGATCCACCCTTCATAAACATGTTTTGCGATAGTTTCGGCGGTTATATCGTGCAGAGGTATAGCTTCAGGCCAACGAGTTTTCCGGTCTATCATGGTAAGTAGTTATCTGTGGCCGTGTTGTGAAGGCGGTAGTGGTCCGACAATATCAACATGTAGGTGTTGAAACCTTTCAGCAGATTGAAATGTTGTGAAACTGCTGCTAGTGTGTCTATGAATCTTAGTCTGCTGACATGGTATGCACGCTCTCGTCCAATTACTGATATCGGCGTTCATCGATGGCCAGAAATACTTTTCGGTTAGCATCTTTCGTGTCGTGCGGCTGCCTGGATGACTTAGGTCGTGTACGGCGTTGAATGCTATACGACGAAAGTTTTGAGGTAGGTACGGTCTGATGTTTGCAGTTGATGTTTCACAGTATATTTTGCAGTTGGTGTTTGGCAGTTGAATTTTCTTGAATTTCAGGTTGTTTTGATTCATGAGTTCTTGTAGATTTTCGTCTCTTTCTTGTGCCGAAGCAAGTTGAGTATAGTTCAGGGTACTCGGGCAAACTATTTCTTCGATGCGCGAGAGCGAGTCGGCAACAATATTCTCACTCCCGCTAATGTGACGTATGTCGCTTGTGAACTCACTGATAAATAATAGCTGGCGAGTGCGACGTGGAGTTTCAGTGTCCGATGTTTTCTTGCGCAGGGCGTACGTGATAGGCTTGTGATCGGTGTATATTATAAGTTGTCTTCCCTCGAACATTTTCCGGAAATGTTTAACTGCCATATAGATTGATAGTAGTTCACGGTCGTATGTTGAGTATCGCTGTTGTGTTTCGGAGAATTTCTTGGAGAAGTAACCGAGTGGTTGCCACTTGTCGTTTTGATATTGTTGTAGCACGGCTCCGGCGCAGTTACTAGATGCGTCGCACATTAGGGCAATCGGTGCGTCAAGTGAAGGGTGCGCGAGTAAAGCTGCGTTTTGTAGGCTAACTTTACAAGCTTCAAATGCTTCTATAGCGTCTGTAGTCCAGACGATCTTCGTTTTATCTTTGCGCTTGCTGTCGTGTAGGTATGCGTTGAGTGGCGCTTGGATTGACGCAGCTTGTAGTAGTGCATCTCTGAAGAAATTTACAGCACCGAGGAATCGTCGTAATTCTTCAACTGTGTTCGGTCGTGGATATGATGTGATTGCGCTGACCCTATCTTGGGGTGGTTTTATGCCGTGTTCTGATACTGTGTATCCGAGAAACTTGACTTCTGTTACTCCCAGCGTACACTTAGACGGATTGATAGTGATTCCGTATTCGTTTAGTTTGCTCAGCACTGTGCGTAGATGATGAATGTGGGATTCCTGGTCTTCAGAGCTTATAAGGACATCGTCCACGAATGGATAGACGTAATCAAGTCCTTGCAGCACTTGGTGTATAAACCGTTGAAAGGTTTGTCCGGCGTTTTTCAATCCTGGGCACATTCTCGGGAACTCGAAGAGGCCGAAAGGCGTGATTATTGCTGTTTTCTCTATGTGGTCGCTGAATACAGGCAATTGTTGGTATGCTCGGTTCAAATCAATGGTGGAGAAGATCTTCTTTCCGTTTAGTTGATAGGTAAAGTCTTTCAGGCGTGGCACAGGGTAACGATCAGGTTTTGTGATTGCATTTAGCCTTCTGTAGTCTCCACAAACTCTGAGATCGCCGTTCTTTTTGGGTACTACATGCAGTGCGCTTGCCCAAGGGCTTTTGCTAGGTCTACATAGGCCCTGCTCCATCATGACTTCGAATTCTTTTTTTACTGCAGCGTAGCGGTGAGGTGGTATTGGTCTTGCTTTGCAGTATAATGGCGGGCCACTCGTTTCGATATAATGTTCAACGCTGTGTTTTGGTGTTTCTTTCATTGAAGATAATCGAGTTATGTCAGGAAACTCGGCCAATATGTCGTGGTATTTGTTGTTGGAGTCAATGCTTCGAATTGTTGATGTAGGGTAGGTTGAAATTGATGTCGACACAGATAGATTCGTAACTTTGTCGGTCAGGCTTCTACCCGCGATGTCGACGAGTATCTTGTGATGTTTCAGGAAATCAGCACCAATTATCGGTTTACTGACTGCAGCGATAATGAAGTTCCAACGAAAAGGTCGACGTAGGCCCAAGTCTAGCTCCAATGACCTGTCTCCATAAGTTGGTATAGTTGTATTGTTGGCAGCGTACAATGTGAACTTAGTAGGTTTCAATTGTTGGCCAATTTTCTTCGGAATTACGGAGATGTTCGCACCAGTGTCGATGAGGAATATGAGTTTGGTTCTCTTGTCGGTAACAAAAAGACGGTGTGAGTGGTCCAATGCGCTGGTTCCCGTCTCTGCCAACGCTGCTTCTAGTTTTCCGGTGCGGTTTTCTTCAAAAATGTGCAATTATCTGCACATTTTTTTGCGTTTTGACCAAACTTGCGGTGATAGTAGCAGTACGGTGAGTTTCTGGGTGTGAGGCTTCGATTGGCTGTTTGGTTGCGGTTATTGGATCGGGATGCTTGTCTCCTATGATTCCAGTTGCGATAAGGTGAGCGTCCACGTTGATTATTGTTGTTCGTTACAAGTTGGGTTATTGCTTCTGTTAGCTTGTCAATCTTTTCTTCCAGTGAACGCGCGTATTTTGAAGAAGATGAGTGTTGATGGTCGATTGCGAATGCCTCTGGTTGTGGTGAAGAAGATTGTTTAGGGCGTAGATTAATAGCTGATATCTCACGCTGTGATTGTTGATCCATCATTTTATCAGCCATTAGTGCAACTTCGCTGATACTGCTTTTTTCGCTGATAGCTATAATCGAGCTGATATAGGCTGGCAGTTGATTAAGCCACATTCCTCGCAGTGTGACGGTAGACAGGTGGTCACCGGCTAGGTTCTGCATTCTTCGTAAAAGCTGTGATGGCTTCAAATCTCCGAGTTCCATACCTGCTATGACGCGTTGAACGTTTTTTTGTTCTGAGTCTTCATACACTTGCAGTAGGCGTTGCTTGATAGCTATGTATTTGTTTTCCTCTGGTGGCCGCAGTAAAATATCATATATTTCGTCGACGTCTTGACGTTCCAATTGGCCTAACACAAGCTCGTACATTGCTTGATCGCCTTTCTTCTGCGACTTCATAATTGCTTCAAAGTGCGCAAACCATCCTCTAAGCTTGTCTCGCCATATAGGAGGTATACGAAGTCCGACCGAAACTCCCGATAGCTCTGGCTGTTCTTGCATTACGGAGATAACTGTAGGTGCCACGGCGGGTGAAGTATCTTGCGACGTTCTTGCTCCTTCGTTGATGTTCATTTTAATGTTTTTTAGCTGGACCTGAATTGATGTTCAACTCAGACGGGGTCACCACTGTGAAAGGGTGCTTCGTAGTAAGTATGTGGCGAAGATAGGTAAGTTAAAGAGGTCCAAAACAGTAATGAATGAATTTATTAAGAAATGACCTACTTATATACAAAACTAGGGCATTTGCTAAAACGAGACAGGCTATCTTGCTATTACACACAACATGAAAACAAATAATTAAAACTTACGTTACCTACATACGAATTAATTTAGAAAGAGTACGATCACATAATGTATCTATCTCACTCGACATGATGATACAAGAAATTGTCGGTAGACGAATATAAACACTTAACCGATTACCTACTAAAAGGCAAAAATGTAAACGGCCGTAGTGGATCGGAACACTCCTACAGTCCGACGCTGATGCTGGTTTGATGCAGACGTATGTGATGTCGCCACATCCATATTAAAAGGGCCATAGCATTCTCGGCCCTGTATTATTTCTTTTGTACATAAATGACCTACCGTATGCCACCAACCATGACTGTATATTATTTGCCGATGATACAACTATTGTCATCAAACCCAAAGGTAAAGTAACTGCTCAAATAGATATAAATAAAGCTTTAGCAGGTGTAGGTAGCTGGATGAAAAATAATGACTTAAATATAAATGTCAGTAAGACAAATTTAATTCAATTAAATTCTTATAATTATAATTTTTTAAAACTTGACATTAAATATTTGGGTGAAAAGTAACTGAGGTGTACAACCTTAAGTTTCTAGGGATATATTTAGATAACCACTTAAACTGGAAGGCACATATTGATTTCATATGCAAAAAACTGGAACGTTTTGTGTTTGCTTTAAAAAGACTCAGGCAAACGGTTTCAACTGAGGCTGCTTTAGCAGCCTACCACGGCTACGTATCTTCAGCACTCAACTACGGACTTATAATGTGGGGAAACTCTGTAGATGTGGATAGACTGTTTAAATTGCAGAGGCGATGTATTCGGGTTATAGCATGGTTTTTAGACAGCTGTAAACCCCTATTTAAACAATCAAATGTTCTTCCATTGCCTTGTATGTACATAAAAGAAATTTGTCTTTTCACTAAAACGCACCCCGATTTGTTTAAAAAACGTAGTGAAATTATACCTCGGCAAAAAAGGGCAAAATTTAAGAACTTGTTGTATAATTTTCCCTGTCGCAAGGTGATATACAAGGATAATGTGGTTAACATCTGCATTTTAATATTAAACCACCTACCTGACTCTACAAAAGTGTTAGAGGGTCTGGCATTTAAAAGAAAACTAACTGAATGGCTAATGTTGCATTGTTTTTATAGTGTTAAAGAGTTCCTAGATTATAAGACTAATTAATTATTTATTTATTAATTATTTGTTAATATTTGCACGTCTGCTTGCAGGCTGAATACATTTACTTTGTTTGCATTTAAGACCTTATTTGATGTATGTATTCTTGCAAATAAACTTTCTGATTTCTGATTTCTGCTATATGTAATAACTCGGTAATCCTTCGCAAACCCAACTTCTTGTAAATATGGAACACAATATCCCAATACACTGCGCTCATTTGCGATCAGTGCACGCACACAAATGACAGTGAAATGTGACCAATCCGCAGCGGAGATCGATAGTTCATTTTGGCCATGTCGCGCTGGGCATGGGCAATGGGCATGTCCATTTTATATCTCTTTTTCCTATGATATGAGGTTCTTTAGTTTCAGTAGGTCTGAGACCCCTGAGGGTAGGTGACTTGAGAAGTTGATAGGAGTAATTTAGCAAACTGAAAGGCCCAAATGCTATTATAATTACCACTTAAGGTATATGTAAATTAACTTTTTTCCCGGGTTCGAATCCCGGTCGGGCCGAGAGTGTTTGAGTCAGGAAGTTGGTGGTGTTAACACCGCCGTGCCTCGGAAAGCACGTTAAGCCGTTGGTCCTGCGCCTGATCTCTCTACGGGCATTTCGGACTGCCGTCTCACCGAATTCTGAGAGTGAAGGAACAGAGAGTGCACCTGTGTATTGCGCTTTTGCACACTTGTGCACTATAATATGTCCCGCGCAGTTGGCTTATCTCCGTTGAGATAGGCCGCCGTGGTCGAAATTCGGCTAGGAAGACATTATTTTTATTATTAACTATCTATCGTTGCTGTCGTTTAAGTTTTGTAATGACATTGGGCAGGCAAACTACAAAAAAAAAGACTAACATTAGTGGGCTTAATATGAAAATCATTGAGCTTAGTTTTAGTATCATGAATATATATATTTATTATTATCAAACTTAATAAACGTAAACAATAACTTACCAAACTATTATTCTATTTACAGATGTCATATTTCGTAGCACACAGCGCGACACAGGGTTCTTCTACTACGAGTAACGCTACGGCGTAGTCTCGTAGCTTATTCGTAGACGGTAATGTAGCACTTACAACTTCGAGTCCCTGTGAATTTTTGAAGTACCTATGAGAGATTTCTTACGGGTGTTTTATTTATTTATTTGGCAGACGCTACAGCTTTTATACATAATACAATTTAAAAATTTCAAAATCATCTAGCCAATTAGAGAGTTCCACCGCTTATGTATAATACGTGTAGGAACAGCAGATTAAAATGTAAATTATGACAGCTAACAAATAACTAGCCAACACGTGATGTGTTAAGACTGTTAGGCTCACTTGCGCACTTCTGGATTTGCTAATCTGGATTTGTTCAAGGCCATTTATCTGAGTAGAAAGCCCACTTTCTCAGTCCAGAGCTAATCTGGTTAGGTGCAAGTGGACCTTCCGGATTAGCTAATTCAGACTTGTCTAAGTAAGCATTCAACTAAGATCTTGAAAAAGTCCGGAATAGCTGATCCAGACGTGTTCAAGTAGGCGTTAGTTTAATGTGCAATAATAATAGCAATTAACTACTGAATTTGTTTATACACTTAGCACCTTGGGGTTGCACCACCTCACGGCGACAGTCTTGGTGTAGTGTAGTAGTCCGCGCTCCGGACTAAACTAGAGGCTGCGTGTTCGAATCTCGCAAGAGGCAAATGTTTGTGTGATGAGCACGAACATATGTACCTAAGTCATGGACGTATAAACGTATATAAGTATGTCTATTCGTTATCCTAGTCGCCATAGCACAAGCTCACGCTTAGTTTGGGGCTAGGTAATTAGTGTGTTTGTTGATACAATTTATTTATTTATTTACTTTGAAGTAATTATAACAAAAGCCATTGTTTTTCGTAAAGATTTTGATATATTATTGACAATTGATATAGGTAAAGTAAGGTGGTGCAACCCAGGCTAAGAAAGTGAAGCCAAGACAAGTAACGTGCGTTTGTAAAGTCTTTAAGCTTCTTGAGAACTTCAAACTTTTTTTTATACATACAATCTGTCCCGGCACCGGTGCCGGAGCCTTCATGTGGTGACTAAGAAGAAAAATTGCTACCACTTTCTTAATAGGATCAACTTTAAAATCCCAAATTATTAAGTGAAAACTTCCCCATACTATTTAGTAAATCGGCTAGGTACATTTATATGGAAAGGTGATATTTTTTGGTCTGTTTTCGAGGTTCTTGTAATAGGGAAAAATGGGGGAACTCATATATCACCTCTGGAAGGCTCCGTCATCGGTGACGGGACACACTGAATACTAGAAGAAGAATAGAAAATCATGAGTTACATTTTACGATACTATGTGCGAATAAAAAGTCTTCACATGGTCTGATCATTTTTGAGATTTTCAATTTAAATTTTTAACATTAAAGTAAAAAGAGAATACAGTAAATTTCGTAGTAAAATTTAAACATATTTATGCAGTCATACAAAAAAATATATAATTACTTAACCATGGTAAGACTTTCACTTAAAATATATTTTGCCCCTTGATAATGTCCTCCTAGCCGAATTTCGACTAGGGCGGCCTATCTCAACAGAGATTAGCCAACTGCGCGGGACATATTATAGTGCACAAGTGTGTGCGCAATACACAGGTGCACTCTCTGTTCCTTCACTCTCATAATTCGGTGAGACGGCAGTCTGACATGACCGTAGAGAGATCAGGCGCAGGACCAACGGCTTAGCGTGCTTTCCGAGGCACGGGGGTGTTAATACCACCAACTTCCTAACTCCGGAGCTGTGTCTGAGTAATTTCAAGACAGAAAAACCCAACACTTTCGGCCCGACCCGGGATTCGAACCCGGGGCCTGGGATTCGAAGCATGGC
Source organism: Pyrausta nigrata (assembly GCA_949316185.1). Classification (NCBI taxonomy): domain Eukaryota; kingdom Metazoa; phylum Arthropoda; class Insecta; order Lepidoptera; family Crambidae; genus Pyrausta; species Pyrausta nigrata. Next base: position 1,796,444 of record OX438961.1, read on the forward strand.
GCCCGCGAATGGATAGTACCCAGCGTGACCAATAGACCAACGAGGCAGTCAAAACCGACTGTTTTCGCCCCTTGATATACGCATGATGTAACTAATCTATAACTTACAGGATTGTCCTTCAATTATTGGTAATGCACTTTTACACTTAAACAAAATAAAGCTAATAGCAATGACAGTGTATTAACAAAAAGAGGTAGACATGTCATCTCCTACTGCGCGGCGATTCGAATTTTGATGCGTGTACAAAATTTGAATGCAAAGTTGAGCAAATTGCTCAATGTGAGGCAAGCAATTCCGTGCGCTTATGACACATTAGCCAGGGATACTGCATTTCAAAGAGGTAGCTCTTTGAAATGCAGTATCCCTGGCTAATAGCATAAAACAGGCGCTTCTACCAATAATTAGGCACAACCGTTATACATATTTCCATATTTCCCAGTAAAAACATGGAACCATAATAAACCCAGAAGACCCAGTTATCTCCCAAACAAATGGCATTGAAACTGTGGTATTGCCACCAATAACTAGATAGGGTATCTCGCGAGTTACTGCCCGCCCCGGGCGAGCACCGTTTTTATTTCCCGATGTGATATGTTTTAAGCTATTAATGTTGCAACTGGTAGGAAATGGGCCTTTAAATTGTTAAAAAATATGACGTAAGCTTTTTAAAGTTTCAATACTTAGGTATAAGTAAAAGATAGTTTTTACCCGACTGCCGAAGGAGGGTTATGTTTTTCGAGATTATGAATGTATGTTTAATTGTTTGGCACGCTCTACAGAACAAACGGCCGGACAGTTTTTGACATATGAGGTGTCGTTGAACTTGTCAAAATTGTGAGAGTGACATAGGCTATACACATTTAAAAAATGGCGCCCGCGAATGGAAATAAAGGGGGAGGGGAGGATTGATTTTTTCCTTACCATCGCAATATGGGTATCATATGAAAGCTAGTGAAAAGGCCATTTTAAAAATATACTACAACTAGCTGTTGCCCGCGACTTCGTCCGCGTGAACTACTATTTCTGTATCCTACAGGAACTGTGTTTTTTTTTCGGGATAAAAAGTAGCCTATTTATGTTATTCCAGGCTATAATCTATCTCTGTGCCAAATTTCATCCATATCCGTTCAATAGTTTTTGCGTGAAGAAGTAACAAACATACACACTCACAAACTTTCGCATTTATAATATTAGTGGGATTTGCAGTCGGGTATTTTGTTTTTTAAAAAATTTGGCGTTACTTGTTTAGTCTGTCCATTTCATGGCCAAAGCTTGGTGTGCCTATTAGTTGGCAGATATATGTAAAGGTGTAGTTTTAAGAGTCCACATGCACTATTATAAATTATAAATATATATTGCTGTTGATGATACCTTTTTAAATAAATAACTCAGTTTGTGGAGTAGAGGAAATCAGGTAGCATTTGACTTTAAATGCACAAGAAGAAGGTTTTTATAAGGTTCACAATCAAAATATTATTTTTAGTTTGACTCAATATATTTCTAACTTGATAATACGTAACAAAACTACATACTAAAAGCAAAGTTCACAAACATATAATTATTTTTTTAAGTCGGTTTTGACTTCGACGGTTAGGACCCGAGTTCACAAATTTTTGAACAGGCGTTAGTAACAACATACAACAATTCCCATAAAAATTATGTCAAATTATATTAAAAGACTATTAAAAAAATATAACATATATAGGTGAACACGATCCTTAATGTACGAGTACTTCACTGTTCACCAAACATTAACAATTGGTTTAATGTTTTCAACGTCTGTTTATCGGTTTTATTTTTGAATAAGTCGTTTTTTGTCTTGGAATAAGTAGTATAGTATATAGAAGTAATACTTAGTATACTTGTATATTTAGCCTATTATGACTATTAATATAGGTATTGCACTTTTAGTTGATCGTTACGCGGATATCGTACGATTTTTAAACAGTGGCGGAGTACTAGTACTTATTTTGTGACAGTGGATGAATAATTGAATAAGAAAAAAATCCTTCCCTAGATCGATTAAGTTACTGATTCTAAGTCGCTCCTGAAAAGAAGATTGGCATAAATCGACCCAATAGATAGAGATACCGTATTAGGTGAGACACATAAAATATAAATATCACTTTATTAGCGGGCTTTTGTTTGATCGACTGTGTCATCCAGTGGGACTCGAACCCACGTCCCTTCGCTATCCGGGCGAATGCTCTTACCAACTGAGCTACGGAGGACGTTAGTCAGCCGACGAATTTTTGTAAGTGCAAAAACAAAACGAACGACGTAAACTTTGTCGTGTCAGTCAAACATGAAGTATATGTTTTATATCAAACGTCAATGTTGACCGGATTATACATTGTTTATATGTCAGTCCGACATAATACACCAAATAAAATGTCGTTCAATGTCATTTATATTATTTCCTCTATACAGTTTTAGATTTTTAACCAAAGACAGCATTTGGGGCTGAGCATCGAAGAATTTTGCCATTCTTCTTTGCCTACTCTCTGCAAAGTAACCCTGTATTGAATCTCGCAATAAATTAGGCATGTGTAACATATCGTATAATAATATAATACATATTTCTCGATCAAATGAACTGTACATTGATCTAGTTACAGGATTTGTCGAATAAAGCCGAGCGTAGACTCGCGACAGTTGAATTATTAAGCGCAACTCTGCTCCCGGCCTAATATAATATACGCCGGCGGATTTTGTGAGTACTAGTAGTGCTATATTAGATTTACTACTCTCTGATTATTTGGAGAGCCGTCGGAGTACAGAGAAAACAGAATTTATGGTAAATGTTTTATTGTAACTCTTGACGAGCGTCGGTGGCGCAGTGGCTAGCGGGTTGCCTCTCATGCGGGAGGTGCCGGTTCGATCCCACGTGCCGCCATGTACCAATGACTTTTTCTGAGTTATGTACATTAGTTGTTTAACTAACCTATGCTCTTACGGTGAGGGAAAACATCATGAGGAAACCTGCACATTCAGGCGACTGAATGTGTAACCATGATTCAAAATTGGTCAGGTTCCCCTGGTAACAGGGTCACGGAGGTCAGATGGCAGTCGCTCCATTTTAATTAACTTGATCTGCCACAACCTGGATCATGGTCAGCGGACCCTGGGCCCTCGCATGAGAAAGCACAACCGGGATAACGCTAGGAGGATGAGGATGATGTTTTATTTTAACTCTTAGGCTTACTTGACGTGCGTCCGGATTAGCTATTCCAGACTTGATCAAGGCCTATTATCTGGGTTGAAAGCCCACTTGCTCTGCATTAGCTACTCCGGAAGATCCACTTGCGCCAGTCCGGATCAGCTTATCCAGACTGGCGCAAGTGGGCTTTCACCCAAATAATAGGCCTTGAATAAGTCCAGATTAGCTAATCCGGACGTACGCAAGGCCTTACAAATGTAGAAAAATGTAATCTGAATTAGAGGCTGCATTTCGGCCTAGTATTGATGAAATTGAATGACCATATTCCACTAAACCATTTGCGGCACGAGAACTTGACGAAGCTTAGCCCTAAGGTATATTATAACACTCTTGCCTCGTCCGAATAACAGAATAACTAAAAATCATTAAAAAAAATACACTAACGGAGTAAAAATAGGGGATAACAGTTTGAATGGGAAATAAATATTATAGTTCTGGGATATCAAAACGAACAGTTTGTAAATCTTAAAGTTTATCTACCTAAACAGGCAGGCCTGTCAACCTTTTTTAAAGCTCAACCGATTATGACGGACGTTGACATACCTAAGCTTAGATATACTTGAACAGATAGACGTAGATGGTATCTTGGATAAGTATATTGGGTTACTTTTTGTTAACAAATATTAACGTCGAGTTAGCCAATTAGTTTGAGACGTGTCGACTCGTGCGGGAACTGTCAGATTAAAATGAAATATAACTAAAATGTTTATTAATCACGTTTTATAGATAAACTTGCTCATTAATGCTACTATATTTGTATATTTATTTGAGACAGTCGCATTACGTTACGACATTTCAAATAATACTTTTATTGTAGTAATAAGTCGTTTTTAATATTTATAAATAACTAGTGGTTCCTCGCGACTTCACCCGCAAGAGTTGGATTTTCCATATAAACTTTCATCCCCCATTTCACCCCCTTAATGTTTTTATATCGCGACAAAATGTCGCCTTTGTTCTTTCCAGGGTCTCGAACTGTCTTCATACGAAATTTTATCTCAATCAGTTCAGTGGTTTAAGCGTCAAGGGGTATAGACGTACAGACAGACAGACACACTTTTGCATTTATAATATTAGTATGTAGTATGGATTGTCATTTTGCCATTATTCTTTTTTCAATTTTAACATTTTACCCTATGTCACACGGAATGGTGAAAGGAATTTAACGATACACACATCTTAATCGGCTCAGGCGTTTAGAAGTTATGGTAGAATAAAGAGACGTACGTCGTTATACATAAATGAGCTCTGAAAACAATACACTCATTTATTTTTTGAGCGCTCGGGTAAAAATCCGTTGCAGCCTCTGTCTCTGAGGTGCCCTGCACAGCGCAGCGCGACTGCAATAACATTACACTGCACTCGGCTCACATAATGTCGCTAATACTAATCACAACACATACAGCCGCACGCTAGGGGCACCAACTTGTTATTTATGTACAGCGTTACTTCCATTTCCAACAGATATTTTTAACAGAGACACTTATGAGCGTCGGTGGCGCAGTGGCTAGCGCCTCTCATGCGGGAGAAGCCGGGTTCGATCCCACGTGCTGCCATGTACCAATGACTTTTTTTAAGTTATGTACACTAGTTATTTCACGAACCTATGCTCTTACGGTGAGGGAAAACATCGTGAGGAAACCTGCAAATTCAGGCGACTGAATGTGTAATCATCCATCCAAAACTGGTCAGGTTCCCCTGTTAACAGGGTCACGGAGGCAGTCGCTCCATTGTAATTACCTGATCTGCAATATCCTGGCTCATGGTGCAAAGCGGACCCTGGGCCCTCGCTTGCGAGTGCACAACCGGGATATCGCTAGGATGATGATGATGATGATGACTTGTAGGCTGAAAATTCTAGAAGTTCTAACTTTACACTGCGCTCGACTCACATAATGTCGCTAATACTAATCACAACACATACAGTTGTACGCTAGGGGCACCAACTTGTTATACACTGTTACTAGAAGATCTAGGAAGCTTTTTTATTTTATTTGGTTAAAAATAATCATGTCCTCCTAGCCGACTTTCGACTACAGTGGCCAATCTCAATAGAGATTAGCCGACTGCGCGGGAGATATTATAGTGCACAAGTGTGTGCGAAATACACTGGTGCAGTCTCTGTTCCTTCGCTCTCATAATTCGGTGAGACGGCAGTCCGACATGACCGCAGAGAAATCAGGCGCAGGACCAATTGCTTATGACAAGGCACAGGGGTGTTAACTGGTTCCATGCCACAGCACGCACCGGTGCGAGATAACAATTGATTTTCTATTGTGTCTGGAATTGTGCAGCGAATGGGTTAACACCACCAACTTCCTTATTCCGGAGCTGTGTCTGAGTTATTTCAAGACAGAAAACCCCAACACTTTCGGCCCGACCCGGGATTCGAACCCGGGACCTTGCGAATAGTACCCAGTGTGCTAAACACAAGACCAACGAGGCAGTCAAATTTGGTATACATAACAGAGATACAACCTATACACATTTTTTTTCTTATAGAATAAAATACCCTACTAAAACACATGAATCGCTGCAGCGCCATATGTCACAGATATGTTGCGCTGAAGTGATTCGTGTACACACAGTTCATGACTCTAAAATATTTTTTATCTTATAGTAGATTTTGATTTCCGGCTGATAATTAAATATAAGTTTAAGTAAACGCTGGCAACCCTGTGTAGCTGTGTTCGTATGCAAACATTCGGGGCAACCAGTTTTAATCAGGCATTTAGTGATTAATAGCAATTGAAATAATAGAGTACTTAGCGCAACGGTATTATGGAGACGCGGCTATGTATACGCATTTATCAAGGGTTATGTTCGTAATAAAATATATACAGGGTCTGTTGGGAGTTAATTAGGAGCTTAAAAGGACTTAACCGAACGCTAATTTGGGACTATTTTTAGTTTTTAGTGGGATCTTTTTTGATATTTTATAACAACCTACTCTTTTCATAGTCGAAGTTAGATTGATAGATACTTTTTATTGCACACCATACACAGTAGACATTTACAAAAATGTTTGAGTCATAGAATTAGGACAACCTTCGATAGGTGATTATTGAGATTACGATACTTAAAAGTTATGCATGCATTTTAAACTGTTTCTATAGTGAAGACGACAGTAGTAATCTACATCACCTGGGATTCTGTTCTCCAATTTTATTTTACTCAAATCTCGATATTATTGCAGTTATCTTGACATGACTGTCTCTGTCGAATTTGCTTACGCATGAATGAGAGGGAAATACTATTTTTGATCTTAGACATGTGATACTGGAATTTGTTTTATATATTGTTATTTTTGTTTGTTTTATATCAATGCCTAAAAAATCTAACTCTTAAATGAAGGAACTACTGTTTTGGCTCGTAAGCTGTAAGGAAATATTATTTTTTTATTTTACCAACAATCACACCAATTACCTAGTCCCAAACCAAGCGTGAGCTTGTGCTATGGCGACTAGTATAACGGATAAACATACTTATATACGGTTTTAAACATCCACGACTTAGGTACAAATGCTCGTGCTCATTACACAAACATTTGCCCCTTGCAGGATTCGAACCCGCAACCGCTGGTTTTGTAACCACTACACAAAGACAGTCGTGTGAAGCTTTCGCCGCACTATACACGGATCTGTAAACAGTTTGATAAGATGTTTTCAGTTGCTGATAACAACAACTTTTACTATTAAATTCCGTCTTTCTTTGCTTCGCGTATTATGTAAACAATCTTTTTATGACTTTTAAAACTAATAATAATGTCCTCCTAGCCGAATTTCGACTACGGCGGCCTATCTCAACAGAGATTAGCCAACTGCGCGAGACATATTATAGTGCACAAGTGTGTGCGCAATACACAGGTGCACTCTCTGTTCCTTCACTCTCATAATTCGGTGAGACGGCAGTCTGACATGACGGTAGAGAGATCAGGCGTAGGACCAACGGCTTAACGTGCTTTCCCAGGCACGGGGGTGTTACCACCACCAACTTCCTGACTCCGGAGCTGTGTCTGAGTAATTTCAAGACAGAAAAACCCAAACACTCTCGGCCCGACCCGGGATTCGAACCCGGGTCCTCGTGGATAGTACCCAGCGTGCTGACCACTAGACCAACGAGGCAGTATTTTTTAATTATAATTTCGTTAAAGAACGTCGAAATTGTTTACAATATTTGCCATGCAACAAAAAACGACTTAAGAATACTATGTCGGTCACAATCTTTTTCTTAGAACTATCTAGACTTTACTAGTTAGTTAGGTCAAACTGTAGAATATACAGTATCTGTAAAGTTTTAGTATGCAGTAAGAAAGTTTGATGGAAAAGTAAATAATTTTAAATGCTAGTGTATAAGCTAATTAGTTACTTAATTAGATGTACTATATATGACTGCCTCGTTGGTCTAGTGGTCAGCACGCTGGATACTATCCACGAGGTCCCGGGTTCGAATCCTGGGTCGGGCCGAGAGTGTTTGGGTTTTTCTGCCTTGAAATTACTTAGACACAGCTCCGGAGTCAGGAAGTTGGTGGTGTTAACACCCCCGAGCCTCGGAAAGCACGTTAAGCCGTTGGTCCTGCGCCTGATCTCTCTACGGTCATGTCGGTCTACCGTCTCACCGAATTATGAGAGTGAAGGAACAGAGAGTGCACCTGTGTATTGCGCACACACTTGTGCACTATAATATGTCCCGCGCAGTTGGCTAATCTTTGTTGAGATAGGCCGCCGTAGTCGAAATCGGCTAGGAGGATATCAGATGTACTATAAGATAGCCGTGCGTTTCGTTAATAAAGACAAATAAATAAATACTCGTAGAAGAATAAGATTCATTTGAAAGGTAACGTAATGACATCGCTAATCAAGTAAAATAAAGAACTTCAAAATTATTAACAGTCATCCATACTATCTATACTAATATTATAAATGCGAAAGTGTGTCTGTCTGTCTGTCTGTTATCTCTTGGCGCTTAAACCACTGAACTGATTGAGATGAAATTAGGTATGGAGACAGTTCGTGACCCTGGAAAGGACATAGACTACATTTCGTCGCGATATAAAAACATTAAGGGGGTGAAATGGGGGATGAAAGTTTATATGGAAAAACCAACTCTTGCGGGCGAAGTGGCGGGGAACCACTAGTAGGGAATAAAATTAGGTGACTTTAAAGATTTTTTTCTGATTTGACCAGTTTTTAAATTTTCTTCCAATAAATATTAGAGTAAGGCCTTTATATAAATTAAAGGCTCTTAAATTATCGTCGGTCGAAACCATGACACACTGTTTATTCCTTGCACGATGTCTATAATATATGACATGAATTATTATCATTAAGTTGACTACAAGTGTATGTATATATATGTATATATCCCACTAATATTATAAATGCGGAAGTTTGTGGGTGTGTGAGTGTGTATGTTTGTTACTTCTTCACGCAAAAACTAATGAACGGATATGGATGAAATTTGGCACATAGATAGATTATAGTCTGGAATAACATATTTTATCCCGAAAAAAAAACACAGTTCCTGTAGGATACAGAAATAGTAGTTTACGTGGGCGAAGTCGCGGGCAACAACTAGTATATATATATATATATATATATATTAGAGTATTATATAATTTATACATAAGTATAATTATTTTAGTTTTTATTTATATATTATAATTATGTTTTAAGTGTATATGTATGTAAGTATAGTATTATATACATATCTAAATTACTCTTAATGTTGCATTGTTATTAACAATTGTTATTTCTTGCTGATGTCTCACTGCACCCGTTGCCATCTTTCTGCATGACCTAAAAGGTTTGACTGACAGATAATGCTTTTTAGCATTAAGTCCACCTTTTGTACACTTCTATTTGTGCAATAAAGTTTTTTAATAAATAAAATAAATACAAAGACTTTTGATAAAACATTTTTAGTAACTACCGTTTTGTACGTAAGACAAAATATAGAATGTCAACTTCATTCACTAAGCAAGCAAAACATTCACTCTTCCCAGACAAAACTTTACAGCCTCAACGATCGGAACAGCCGCAGAATCGAACCCCCGACGCCTCGCCGTTTCCAGGCGGTTACCCACTGAACTACAAAAAATCTGCCTAAAATCGCGCGGCGGTCCGCCCTAGCAGTGTTTTTCTCACACACGCACACATGCACGCATGACGTGACTTTTATAGATGCGTCAGCTGAAAGCTAGTCATGCTCAAATGACCTCTATTTGCTTACGGATAAAGGTGACCGCGCTTAGCAAAAAGGCGGCTAAATTAGGATATTTCAAAAGTCAAATACAACACTTGAACTTTTATTCCGCTCCTCCATTTCCGACTTTACGATGATTGGAACAAGGTTCAAAAATAGAAGGGTAGAGAAAAGAGATATGTCATGACTGCGTTCCGAATTTGAAAAAGCTTTCCGAGCGCCGCCGAAGGCGTACCGATCGGGCCCGAGCCGCGCCGAGACGCAACGAGACCCGAATGCATTACGGCGTAGTGGTATAGGGTTGCCGCGTGTGGAAAATGCTTTATTTTTATGGTTTAGCATATTTTTTTTCAATATTTTTTTTCTCAAAAAAAGTTGTAAGCGACTTAATTACTTGACTGTCATCTCGGTCATTAAAGAAGTCTACTACACTTCGACCCGTTTGTTTGGCACTACGAGTTTACTCTATGATTCCTATTTTGGGCTAAGAAAAGTAAGAGGGCGGAATTTTAGGAAAATTATCAAGTAAGAAAAAAAAAAGGAAAACAATGATGTATTAACTTTATCGCAGTCTTCATTTGTTTGTTTGATGTCTTCTTTAGACTGAGTCTTCATACAATCCAATTACATGAATAGAACCTAACATCCCACCCTTATTACCGGACATCCAGAACCATCCACTGCAACACTTGACGCATAAAATTCCGAAAAAATAACGCACGGAAAATCCGGAAAAGTGCGGGCACCAGCCCTAGGCAAGGGGCGGGGCGAGGCGGAGCGGGGCTCGGGGCGGGGAACGCGGGGCCAGTCGCCAGTGAGACGCGGGGCGCCGCGACGGCCGCACGCGACATGCGCGCCCTCTAGCGTATTATGTTCCTACCCGACCTCCCGCGAGCCTGCATGGTGGACGACGTAGCGACGTATCTCCAAGCGCCGTCCTCCGGACAGGTGGCTACAATATATTAACAACAATCCATATGTAATTAACAATGATCATATTAACAGATGTTGTGAGCTACTGTTGCTTACCTAGCGTACGCCGCCCGGGTATTTTCGGGACGCGATTTAGCCAGATCAATGTGCACGTGATAGGTTAACGGATTCCGTATTCGAAATGTGAGAAGAACGTTCTTGTAAAGTGTTCAAAACAAAAACAGATCGATAGTGAATCCCGCAGAGTACGTCGACCATACTCGCCGGAGAGATTGGATATTAACTTCTTCCTGGTGCGAAATCTTTCACCGTTCTCAGTGATCTAGAAGCTCTGTTGGCCAATTTTGGTTAAGCAAAAAGTTTAACACATAACTTTTTAACTCATAAAGTGTACCTTGAAGATGTAGAGCATCTATGTAAGATGTTACATCAGATAAAAAATAATATGGTTAAAAGATGTTATCAAAGATGTTATCAATGGTTACAACACTAATAGTTGTATTCACTAACGGTATTATTACTAAGACTAAAGCCACAGAATAGTAAAAAAATATAAAAGTACCTATAAGAATTCTGTATGTAAATAAGATAAATCTTGTCAACTGGAACAAATGAATACATCAAAAGTCTTTAGAACATTACGTTTTGTGACAACTGACGAAATTCAAAAAGCTCTCATTAACGAAATAACTAACAAAAATAAAGTTCACGAATTAAACGACAGTTGTAAAATCAATTTTGGACTGTAATCACATGAAGATAAAGGCATTTTTAGTACTGCGATGGTAAATCGATATGGTGGCGAAGATGTAAGGCTAACTGCAGGGAAACTACGGCATTGCCAGCATAGCGTCCGCTCATTCCGCAGTAGTTCGCTTTTTAAATTTTAACAACCGACCTTTTTCGTTTGTTTGTCGACCTCTTTCAAGATGCGTGGTTCTCTCTGGCCAGTATTTGGGTGATTGGTTTGATTCAAAGTTTGAAATGTTGTGTTTTATTCAAAGGTGCAATATTGCAGATTTAAATATGTTAATCGTTACCGTAATCAAACCCAACAAAGTTACTGTGTTGAGGAACTCAATAGAAATATCCATGTTGATGATGTTTTCATAATCCGTTTATAATTTGATGATTCCAGACATTTTACATAATTTTCAGTTTCTGAACTTTGGTGCTATTATCTTTACGTCTATCGAATATTTCGTGGAAAGTAGAATCTGTACATTTTCATGTCTTGATCTTGAAAACAAGAATTGAAGCTTAACAATTTTCATAAGACAATAAATCAATACGACGTAAAAAGTATCATCAGTAGATTGGAAAATATTCCATAAAGTTTTGGATTCTCTTCCAAGGGTAGAGCTAGATAACACTACATAAAAAGCGATAGTAAATACTTCTAAACCAAATAGTAATTACAAATGTAGACTGAACATTATTTTTTCAATATAAAATCAATAAAAACTATATCCCCAATTCAAAGCCCTTCTATAACAAAGCTTCCGTAGCAAAATCAGAAGCGTAACACGAAACAATTTCGTTTGTCCCAAATGCAATTCAGGATTAGGAATTCATGTGTCTGGAAATCCAGACTACAGTCCAGTCAGCAATGCTTACCGCCTAGCCAGGCAGAACCGGTGTAGCTTAGAAGAAACTCATTTAACTTTGTTTAAGAAACTTTGCATCCGCCAAGTTCCCTGACGTTTGATACTTGGGAGCAAGATTGCGAATTCGAATGTAGGTATTTGGGAATGGGGGTTATATTTAGATTTATTTGGGGCGTTTAGGTTTAAGCTATTTATTCCATGTACATGAATAAGGAATTTAAGAAAATATGCGATAATTATATCATCTAAATAAAAAAGATGTCTTTAAATTAGGTATTTTAACAAATTAAATGGAAATTAATGATACTTAACATAAACGAGGCATTTAGCTCTGAAGGTACTACCACTATTGTTAATGTATACCCAAAAGTGGATGGGGTTTCAGTAATATGATAAAATACTCAATATGTGTATTTGTAAACGACCTTAAGATAAGTCAAAAAATTCGAAACGTTTCATCTACAAGTCATTGACGATGATTCGTTGTAGAACCAAAACCTTACGAACATAAACATTACAGAAGAATGAAGTTCTTCTCTGCAATAAGAGATGCGGGTAGGGCGCGTTTTGCATAATCAAGCCATAGAGCATAGAGCTTGCATCAATCGTCGAGGAAAGAGGTCGCAGGCAAAGGGAAAAGATTATAGAGCCTTGACAATGAAAAAGGATGAAGTAAACACAAACATTACTGACGATGTGTTCAGAATTTCTACGAAATAGAGCAATGATTTAATTTCATCTAATCGAATAGGTACAAAATGTTAATATACTCTTTTTCTCTTTTAATGTTTGTTACATATTATGTTGTTCCGAAAAATTGAATAAGTACAAAAAAAGAACAGAAAGAATTTGCGACCACTTCCTACAACTATCTAAAAGAGCTTTCGTAAACGAAAACTGTAACAGGAAAACAAAACGAAATCACGACACGAACTGAGAACTGGAAATATTCGATAAAATTCATTTTGCTGATTAGAACCAGCGCCATTGAAAATTGTAGAACGGAACGTTGGTTAAAAAACGTTGACAGTAAAAAAATGTCCAAAAATACCCGGCCGGCCACGCACCGCGCATTTCGGTGTTTAAAAAATATACTCGATGTTTTCTCTCTCCCCCGTGTGTTTGTTTCTCTTTCTATCACTTTTTCTTGCCACTATCGGTGTTTGAATGTTTTTCACTAACTGTTAATGTTGATATTTAACCCCTTGTAATCAATATGTAATTAGATATATGGCTTGTGTGAAATGTTATAGCTAAAGAAAATAATTGTGCAATGGTTACTGGTTCCGGATCTGGACTGGATCTAAGCTGGAAAAAAGAAATAGAGTTTCGTTTTTACTAAAATGACAATATATCATTTCACGCAATGTCATTGTACATTTTAATGTTATATTTTGACTAGAAAAATGTGGAATAATTTTGTGGACGCTTTTATTTTAAATTTATTATAGCTTCGTCATTGAATTTTTCAGATGCTAGCATAAAACGATAAACATGTTTCACATTTTTCTAGTCTTGTTTATTTTTAATATTTTGTAACGAGTCAATGTGCATGTATCCTGAATGCACTACCCCAAAGCAAGAATGTATGCACGTTTCCATTTTTCTATGTTTTTTTCTTCTTCTTTTTAATTTCACGTGTTCAAAGCAGAAGCGAGTCCATTAGTTGATTGGTTTAGTTTAGTACTTCGATGGTTATTTAGTAAATGCCTACGTCACGAAAAGGTTTTGGTACGATATTAGTTTTGGGGGTTTTCGACTGTATTTGTCTATTCCACTTTTCAAATATGCACAAGGCACAAGTGGTCACCAGTTTTAAGACAAAGTATTTTCACGCTAATGCACGATTTGATATTATTTTATTTTAGGTAGCAATTGTAGAAGAGTCATTCTTTTTTGAAGTTCTGTTTTTATAGATATTTTAAATTATTAGATAGGTACTTGCGAGTATTTATTACTCTGTAGAACTGTTATCATTATGTAAGAGCGTAGGTAGGGTTTCAGGTAATATAATAAACATCAGCTTTATTATACCTCCATCATAAATGATTCACTGAATAATCTAAACTATTTACTAAAAGAAAGTCATTGGGAACAAAAGCAACAATAAAATTTACATCTCCAAGATCAAATTGCAGACATTTCAGTCTTTAAACTTGTTTTCAGACTATTAGTTTGATATATTGCGTGTTATTTATTGCTACGGCTGGAAAGGCAGATTTTAATGTATTTTCAGCTACAAATTCATCGAGCAAATTATTTATTTTCAGGAACATCTTTATGTAGCATCCATACTTATGCTTGAAGGTGTATTTTTCTGGTCAGTTCTTTCTACCATCAGATCCACTTCCGAACTTACACCACCAAGGCGTTGTGTCTTAACTGCATTATCCAACAATACTTATCCTAAAGCCTAATTTTTACTTACTGTAGGGGACTATTAGGGACTCTGGATCCATTCTACTTTTTACGTAGGTTACTATTTTAACATGACTATTTCGTTATTCTAGTAAACAGCACGCAGACCTCTAATTTGTGTCTGGGATTTTCTGTCTTGTCAGAAACAGGCCGGGGTCTCTCTCCGGTCATAGTCAATGACCGTCTTACTAAACTTTGAGAGTGAAGGAACAGAGAGTGCACTCTATAATATCTCGCGATTATCTCGGCTAAAATTGGCAGTTGTATTCCAAAATCGGTTAGTAAGTAAGTATACATAACATTTACTGTTGATTTTCTACAAATGATTGTAGTAAGTAGCTAGTGGCTGAATAAATTCATTCCTAGGCTTAAGTCTTGAGAAGGGAAGTGAGATGCGAGCGCGTGATATGACGAGGTTTTGTACAAAGCTATCAGATGAAGCAATACTTAATAGAAGTTTTTTACGATCTTTACTCTTTTCGTTTTTATGCCCAAAACGCACGTTCCATGGCCCTTTGGCACACCCCAAGTTTGGACTTTTGACTTTTGGTCAGTGACCAAGTTTGCGCACCGTAGGTCAGTACCGGCAGAATGCAAACGTCGAGAAGCTTACGTTTTAGGCACAAAGGAAGATCTCCTTTCATGTAAGCTTTCATGGACCAGTAGCTCTTCCAGGCATTTGCGACGCGAACTCTTCAGTCCTCACAACTTTTCAAAAACTTTCCTCACAACTTTTCTAAAATAACCATGTTGTTTTTATTAATTTAGATTAGATTTAAGTCTTTTAAAGTCTTTAGTTCTATTTGTTTGTAGTTATTTACTGAATTAAAACATTAAAATATGGAATCCTCGTTGTCTAGCATCTTTAACGTCGAAAAAAAAGACTGAATATTGTCTAAACTAAAGAGCTAGAAAATTTAGTGTTTAATTTATTTTCAGTCACTGAAGAGAGCCAGAATCTATTAAAATAAAAACCCTGTTCAGTCCACACAGCTCCCCTAAAACATATTTACTTACAGCAAATCCATACACAGACTACATTAAACCGAATGACAATCTTAAATTCGCTTCCAGACTATCGCGGAAATACCCCCTACTACTGACTCCAAAAGCTGTCCTGTCGTTTCAGAAATTTGTGAATTTTATTTCCCAGCATTCAGGCCTTAATTTTAATGTTTGACGTTACTTCAAGAATTTCGTTCGTTTAACTTATTTGAACACAAAATAGATTACTTCGCCATTTAGTTTCATTTTATTTGAAGCTCGATGTTTTGAACACTTAAAGACATGTGTATACATAAATTGTGTCTTAATGAGATCGAGTATTCGCGTAAGCATAAGTAACATATTTTCAAGAGTAGGGGGCTGGAGTGCCACTGCAATTACGCCGTCTCTCTCTATAAATTGTCCTCTCGCTCACTCGCCTCCATCTAACCTTATTTATAGGCTTTCCGAGTTCTTTTTATTATTTTTATTGTCCCCGCTAAATGAGAACACTCAGATTCTATGTTGGGCATGTCGGAGGCTTTTGTAAGTTATTGTGCGGAAGAGTTCTGTTTCCATTCGATTTCTGGACAAAGTTGCGGTCAGAGCATTTTTTACAGACCTATTACTTAGGTACCTAATCCCAAATTGAACGTATTAAATGTATGCTTGTGGTTTGATGACTAAAATAAGGGAGGACATACCTGTGTGACATAATATCGAAGGCGTGAGAATTGGGCCCTAGTATGTACGATTTTCATAATAAAAATATTCTGACCTTCTAGTATCCGTCCCCGCTGGTCAAAAGTGGATGTACTTATACACTTTAATAAACACCCAACAACTAGTACAACTTTAGGTACAAACAGTGTTCGTATTCGTCACAGAATTATTTGCCCCTCGCCAAACCCTCGCTTGATTTGAACCAGCGACCTATACAACAGCCAGACTTAAGACGATATAGAAAATATACTTTTCTAAATTGATCACACCGGTGATCGAACCCTCTTCAGTAATGACGAGAGCATGAAAACCGACGTGCAAGTCACTTAACCTGAGGTAATCGTATTTCATTCGTATTGCATATTACCAATGCTAGCAACTTAGATGTGGGAGCACGGCAGTGCCCCCGCAAAGTCGACCAAAAAAGCGGCACGGCCGTACCATCCTTTTCTCAAAGCAAATCAGGCCATTTTCGACCCCTATAACTTTGATGTGAATAAAACTAGAAGCCTGAATTTTCAGTAATCAAGCAGGCATTGTATTCAGTAGTTTAAGAATTATAACTAGTCAAAGCTTCTTAATTTTGTCACTCGCTCACTGACTGACTGACCGATCATCAAATCTCTAAGGCATTTCTAGTAGACAGAAGCTTCAAATTTAGTGTTTAGTGGTTAAATCAAGGAAAAACTAAAATATTCACTAATTGCGGTACGGTTTTCAAGATACACCAACTGCATACATGAGAACACAATTGCATGTTTTATTTCTTACAACTATTATGACAGGTAATACCCAAAGCGTTATATTACATTAGATTGTTTAATGCGATTGCCAAGTCAATCTATTATACAGTAGGACTAGTGACTGTATATACAGTAGTACCTTAAGTAGGGACTAAATACATTAACCGACTTGGTATTACGTGGATCTCACAACGTTTTACGGTAGAAGAATTGAGTTGCAATACTGGGTTATTTTTTTGGTGGTATTATATTACAACTTTGAGATGAGCTCTACCGGCGGTATTTCTATAAAGAATTTCGACTCCGACGCATATAAATCACGTTCACGGTCGTAGATTCCCGCTACGTGACCGAAGAGATTTCCTGAGCTGGGGCAACGATTGGACAGCACGAACCCAGGATTGCGCTTTTCATCGCTTGATGGATATCGTTCAGAGTTCAGTAGCTTTCTATTTTCTTTGACTTATCTACGTGCGATTCAATTAGGGTTACCTTGGATATCTTCGGAATTTCTGTGTAGCTATGTTCCTCCTTTTTTTTCTGGCGTCTACGGAACACTAACGCTGCAGGAAAAGTACGAGTATGTAAATGTTTGTATGTGTTACATGCTTGTATAAATATTTTTCTATTCTATTCTACAACTTTGTCCGTTGTGTAATTAAAGTATTAGACCAGTGGTCCCCATAATTGTCTGGACCCATCAAACACAAGTTTACAGACATTTTCATGGTGTCATTTCTAAGGTCCCGGATTCGATCCCTGGTCGGGTCAACCAACACTGAAAAGCATATTTCTATGATGTATCGGGTCTGGGTGTTGTGGCCAGCCCGCAGCATCCAAAATGCTATAGTTGTTAGAACCTTATTTGTATACTTTTTTCCTAGTTTCGGTTTTATAGATCAGAATATTGTTTTGTTTGTACGTATCAAAATGAAGATTTGAACAGAGCGAAGTCTGTTGTTTTTCTTTACGCAGACTTCGCCACACTGTCCATAACGGACCAACTAAGATCAACAATCACACAGACATTTAAATTAATTATCGGTAAGTTTGAACCTATTTTAGGGTACCAAATAGGAAATGTTTTGGTCATGTAACTTTATTTGATCTTCATTTAGTCTTCATCGTGTGGCGATAACGACTCATTTAATGATTTATTTTTGATCTGAATTATTTTGTTACTGAATACTAGATACGTTACACGCTATTATTTATTATTATTTAAAAAAATAAGTTTAAATAACCAAACGGAATAAGTATGTTTTTTTTATTGATGGACAGACTCACTTGATGGTATGTGACGTGACGATGCGGCAGCGGATCGTTAAGCCTGCCGCCTAACACATTTTGGTTTCCTTGCATTTGTTATAGATTTCAGAAAACAAAATTGCTTTAAAACTAGTGACAAAATGACAATTAATATGCCATTTCTTCGGACCTGCAAGCGTAATCGGAAATATCAAAATCGGAAGAATGTGTCATATCAGGCATGTATATAAAAGCTCATAATATCTGGACTCGGGTTTATAAAGCTGCCAATAATTAAGAAAAAGACAAAGTTCACTCAGACATAGGTACAGCTCACTCGGAAGACTAGTTAAAGAGCTTTATTCTCTAACTGCTTTAGGCGCTAAAATGCTTGTGTTGAGCTGTAACATTTGCATAAGGTAGTGAAAATTACATGCCTTTCCTAAGCAGGTCAGTTGTAATCGTTTTATCTAATCTGGTGATCGCTGGAGCCCTATTTTCGTTTTCTACACCTGTCAGTTAAGTCTTAGTAACTTATATCAACCATGACTATAAATATAGATATTCCATTCAAGCCCTCGTTTGACAACATTGTGGAAAGGACTTGTCCATTAGTGGTTTTTTATTCGTCAATATTTCTAACCAAAATAAACTTAATATTATATTAAAGAATTCACAAAAACTAGCCTTTCTGCATAATTAATATAATATTTAAGGTCTCCGATTTAGAGAAAAATTGAAATTATTTTTTCTCTTTGTCTGTACAGAAACCGCACCTTCGCCTATTTCAATTAACGCATGAAAAAAAAATTGACAGCAAAATTGATATTCCATTGACAGTAGTACCTATTATATAATCTGTGGTAGTACCAAGTAGTATTTATCCACCAGTGGAAAGGCAATGGTACATAGCCATACAGCCAAGTAAGTGATCAATGGATGATGCCTGTTAAAAAACATATTTTTTCTCAAAAATGGAGGCGTTTAAAATTCTGATTTATATGGTTACGTGTTTCATATTGTTGTAGCTTAAAGATAAATATAGGTTTATTAGTGGTTGGTGATATCTTAGAATAAAAAACCAGCCTCCATACAAAAAGAGGACAAGTCCTTTGATGTCTAATTATGCTTATTCACCTTCTATATTTTCTTCTTGTCATTCTATACATTTTGAGTGAGGTCGCTTCACCGTCGACACTGTCTACGCTACGTCTGGCATAATGTAGAGCAATAGTAAAACCCATTTCAAACAAAAACTAATTAATAACATTGACTCTAAAAATGTGTTGCAAGTTATCATTTTGATCATTTATGGATAACTAACGGTCCCTTGAAGTGTCATTAGAAAGTTGTGCCATATTTAGTTCATCTTGATGTTCCATAAATTAAGATCGATTATTTTTATGGGAGGATTTCTTAAGTAGCCAATGGTTGAAATTATTTTGAACTCAAAACTCTTACGCTTGCCTGGTTTTATTATTATTTTGGCATGGAACACCTTAAATAATTAGTTTCCTTTTGTCGCAAATACACAAGTATAACTCAAAATGGATGATAAAATTTTATAGTCGATAAAAGCTTTATGTGGTAAATCCATACAATACCGAATCGAAGTGGCGAAATCACATTTTTTCCAAACTCCCAGCAATTACCAAGTTGCGTCCTACGGGTCATCCTCATCTTTTAAAGATGGATTTACAAAGTGACCCTACCGTTTTTTAGATTCTCAGCAATCACCAAGGTCAGTCCAAATATAAATGATGGGTCATCCTCACCTCTTGTAGAAGGATTTACAAAGTCATTCCACTGTTTTTTAGATTCTAAGCAATTACCAAGGTCAGTCCAAATCTAAATGACGGGTCATGCTCATCTCTTGAAGATGGATTTACAAAGTCACCCAACTGTTTTTTTAAAATTCTAAGCAATTACCAAGGTCAGTCCAAATCTAAATGACGGGTCATGCTCATCTCTTGAAGATGGATTTACAAAGTCACCCAACTGTTTTTTAAAATTCTAAGCAATTACCAAGGTCAGTCCAAATCTAAATGACGGGTCATGCTCATCTCTTGAAGGGTCTAGTTTGGCACCCCGCGCTGGCACCGACCCCGCGTATCTGTTACGGTTGGTAGTTCTGCGGAACGTTTATAGGCACCCATTAGTAGAAGTTGGTACGACTGGAGCATTTCGTGTTTTTAACTTGCCCCTTCAATATGGCTAAATGAGTTATGTGCTAATGGGATGTTGTGAGGATTGTGTCTGGGTTTTCGGCTGGTCTAGGTCCAAGTATTTACTGTTTTTAGTATTAATATAGCAAACAGGTTGAGCAGATTTGAGAAGGCAATTGATTTGAATCTGTAAATATTATTAGGCCACAATTTACTACAGTGTTATTCCCTCTATACTGACAGTAGTTTTTGGTAACACATATGTTCTGCATCTTTTGTCTGATCTCAGACATGCAAAATATGAATCAATTTCTATTATTTTTAGCCAATTATTATTTAGCCAAGTTTAAGTACTTTCGCAAAATAATTGCATGCCCTGTTTACTAACCTAGCCGTTTTACTGCTAACATCTCAAACCCATAAAACACTTAAGCGTCAAAATTAACAAGCTCAAAGATATCAAAGTTCCGTCAGATTTTATCATCCCCGAAGTTGGGGCTAACAAAAGCGGCAAGTGTTGACCAATCGCTCGCTTGTTCGAGACGCGAACTTTCCAAAGGATATTGGCTCGGGATTGAAATACCTCAATTGGGTTTTCTTTTAAACGATGCTGTTAGGTAGGGGATTGTTACATTTTTTAATTGGTTAACGTAGGTTAATAAGTGAGACCGAGTTTGATTTTTTTCATTTGTTTCTTGAGATGATTAAGAGGATTGTCTTTTAGACGATGCTGTAAGGTTTGGGATTATTATTATTTTTTTATTTGGTTAAAATTGGTTAATAAGTGGGAGAGGGTTTAATTGTTCTCATTTGTTTCTTGAGATGATTATAAGATTATTTGCAGAATACATAAGGTGTCTAATACCTATAAATATACACCATATAACAAAACAACAACAACAACACGTTGAAAATCTTCTTATTTACCTTAGGTACAACTTCGAAATGCGTAAAATTCATTTTGACAGCTATTTCACGGAAGGTAGTTTATTTATTTGGTTGGTTGCATTTTGCAAATTGCACAACAAAAATTTTGTACAAAAGCGGACTTAGTGGCATTCTCTTCCAGTTATACCTTTGGGCTAATATAAAAAGTGTTTAATTCATTACGACAATGTGACAATAGTTTTACCATGCGTCGATGAAAATTCAAATTTTTGATCCCTTTTTGACTTTTTAACAACCACCAAAAAACAGCTCCCGTATTTTTCCACCAGACCCAAATCTGACAGATCTCTTGTCAAGCTTGACATTGACATTGGCTGTGTCAAGGCTGGCAGGAGCTGGCACTGGCCCACGGCGGCTGTCCAGACGGCACGTTGCCGGGACAACTTGCACCTATTTCTGGACCTGTTTCTACGTCTGTCTGTCTTGGGTTAAGGTAAATAGATTGATGTCTTCTTCATTAAAGGCCTTTTAATTTTTATCTAATCCCAATTTTTCACTCGACATTGGCAGAGAGCTGAGTGGATCTACTCGTTGCCATTACAGTTTCTCTGGTGTCAAGGAAATGGTCGTATACCTCATGACTGAGGGTAGTGATCATTATGTGGAATGAAACACACAACGACCTTATATATTGTAATGGAGTGGTTAGCTATTGCTATTTCCCTTTCACACTCTAACATCTTTCCGATAGGTTTCCTCGCGACGATGTTTTCCTTCATCGTTAGGCAGCGATATTTTCGATTGTAAGTACCTAACCTTTTTCCAAATTTAGCATGAATCGAAATTACAACTCCGATGACGTGAGTAGTCAAGTTTTCTTAGTTCGGCTATTGTGCGGCTATCATAAAGTTTAGAAGAACAAAGCTGTTTACTATGACTTTAAAGGAAAAAACACATATGAGTCAACAAGCTTCGTCAAATCTTTTTAAGATAAAACTCTCTTCTCTTTATAGCATACCACACACTGTACAACTGTAGACATAAAAAGATCCTTAAATTATCTATTTGGGTAGTTATACTTTATTTATTGTTTTTACTCTTGGAAGGTTTTGTCCTAATCTCAAACATAGGTACACAAGTTTTGTCCTCTCATTTCGTCCGGGTGCATTTATTTACAATGGTAGGTTGAACATTCTTACCTTAATAAGCTCCGGAGTCAGGAAGTTGGTCGTGTTAACACCACCCGTGTCTCGAAAAGTTAAGCTGTTGGCCCTGCGCCTGATCTCTCTAAGGTCATGTCGGACTGCCATCTTTACGAATTATGAGAGTGAAGGAACAGAGAGTGCACCTGTGTATTCCGCACACACTTGTGCACTATCATATCTCCCGCGCAGTCGGCTAATCTCTGTTGAGATTGGCCGCCGTAGTCTTAATTCGGCTAGGAGGACATTATTATTCACGAAAATCACGGTAGTTATTTTGAAAATTGATTTTGGGTTCAGTAGAGTGGTTTCAGGTAATTGAGTAATTTCAGCTCACGTTGACATCGGCGGTCATGATGCTCCCTTCACGCGCGGTTTTCGTGATATTACGCAACTATTTTTGGATTGTTATTCCTTCTCTGTCTGTCATTGTCTAGAGAGAGTAAGTGCTTTTTCCTAGACTGGGTTTAGACAAATAGCTTATGCTAAATATATAATTCAATCCATATTTTATTGTAAACTAGCGATCCGCCCCGAAGTTGCACGGATGCAATAGGCATGTATTATACATATAAACCTCTTGTCGAATCACTTTAACTATTACTGAAAACTGCATTAGTTTTTTTTTTTATTTAATAGGCAGACATTTGGCCGCAATCTCACCTGATGGTAAGCGACGATGCGGCCGATGATGGGACATGTCTGTCTAGAAGCAGCCTATTCACTCTTTTCTAAAAGGAATCCAAATCGTAGTGCTTAGGGAACACTTCCGCCGGCAACGAATTCCACTCTCTAGCCGTACGCATGAGGAACGAAGATTTAAAACGTTTTTATTCGTTGTTCAGTTTCAAAGATCTAAGCCAACAGACAGCAACTTCATTTTATTCTATGTAAAGATAAACAAGATCCACAAGCGTGTCTGTCGTTACATCTTCACGCTTACACCGCTGAATCGATTTAGATAAAATTTGGTACAGACATAAGTTTGAGCCCCGCAAAAGGACATAGGATAGTTTTTATCTCAATCATCCTTTTAGAGGGTAAAAAGGAGAAAGTTTATTTGTGTATGGGTAAGGCGACATTTGTAATAAGCCTTCACGTATCATATTTCAAGATAGAATATAAAAATAATTGTTATCGGCCCGCCCGCGAGTCTTATGCGGTGTTATTAAAAAAAAAAAAGACTAGGTTTAAAATAGGTCTAAATACGAGTATTAACCGACAAGAGAGGAATGAATGACACATTCGTGACATAACCTAATAGAAAAGCGCTTTTCTAATCGGCTAGCTAATAGCTTAGTCCTGGCTTAAACCCGGTACTAAGTTTTTATAATTACACATGGGGTTTGACAATATAGATACTAGAGACAGACAGATAGAGGTAGAATAAATAAATTGTTCCAACTTTCAAACAATTACACCAATTACCTAGCCCCAAACTAAGCGTAAGCTTGTGCTATGGCGACTAGAATAACGGAAAGATGATACTAACTCATATCTATAATCCCTTTAAAGATTAAAAACTTTTTTTAAAAGCTCTGAATGTTCTCATGAAAATAAAGAAAATAGACAATTGCATCGGAGAGATATAATATCGCTGATCGTGTATCTTGTCGCAAGCAGAACCGATAAATTCTTTCCACTGAAATTATTTTCCGGGGCACTGCCGAAGGTTCTGCGCAGAAATCTTCGCGGCCATTTTTGGATTGAAAGAGTTTATACCTGAGATTGAAGGCAATAAATTGTTGATGATTCAACTGAACTATGCGTCGCTGTAGATTTTCGTAGCTATTTGTCGTTTTCGTTATACGAGTAGACTTATCGCAGTTTCCCACCATACTGTACTTCTTGTAAACACAAGTTTGGATACTATACGATACCTAACCAATGTATTTGTATTGTTTATAACGTTCTATAAAAAGTCCGAAGTATTGTTGTTCGGAATAAATATGAGACTTGGAAAAAAAATTATCAGAAAAGTTTTTTTTTAAATACTCGATATTTGAACAAAAAATCGAATACGAAAGCCGCTATGTCGTGAAAACTCACCAATTTTTTTTTAAGTTATTTTTTATTTGTAGCCTAGGTTTAAAAGACTAATTGATTGAATAATGAAAAATTTTTTTCAAAGTATCACGCTTTTCTGGTATAAGAACCATCATCAATAGCCCCCACAAATAATTAAGTAAAGAGAAGTACACATTTTCATAGCACTTTCCCAAATGAGCCTCTATTACTCGCCCTAACTCGATTTATTTTTAAAACTCTCGGTGTGAAGTACTTGAAATGACACCAAACGATTTTTATTTACGTTGACGCCTTTACGAGACTTGATAAATTAGAAACGCCAGTAAAAAAGAGCCGCAAATTTATTAAAAAGATTGCAATAGTCACTCTAACGAAACGTGATTTCGTAAACATTTGATATTTTTCACCAAACAACTGAAATTTTAAAAAAAATATGGAAAACATTCACTGACTCACTCATGGACTTGTCTTGTTTCGTCTCACTTGTGTTGGATATAATCTGTTCGTTTTTATGTTTACTTATGTGATAAGCAGCAATAACCGAGAAGAGAAAACACCAACTTATCCTAGAGGTCGTGAGTTCGATCCCCAGCTTGTAACACTGAGTTTGTGCAAAACTTAAGTTCTGTACTTAAGTTAACTGTACGGCAGCACATCAGGGTGCCCATTCGAACTCCGAAAACAGCTTTTATTACGTAGAAGCGGTCTCTTGAGACCACTTCTGTTTCTTCTTCTATTGACCTTGGTCAAAGTGGGGCAGACTGAATGACGTTCGGCCGTGTGTTCAGTCTTTTCGAAGATATCGCTGCCGATGCTACCATGATCATCCTCTAGCGTTATCCCGGTTGTGCACTCGCACGCGAGGGCCCAGGGTTACCATCGTACCTCCGTGACTAGACTGCCTCGTTGGTCTAAAGGTCAGCACGCTGGTTACTATCCACGAGGTCCCGGGTTCGAATCCCGGGTCGGGCCGAGAGTGTTTAAGTTTTTCTGTCTTGAAATTACTCAGACACAGCTCCGGAGTCAGGAAGTTGGTGGTGTTAACACTCCCGTGCCTCGGAAAGCACGTTAAGCCGTTGGTCCTGCGCCTGATCTCTCTACGGTCATGTCGGACTGCCGTCTTACCGAATTATGAGAGTGAAGGAATAGAGAGTGCACCTGTGTATTGCGCACACACTTGTGCACTATAATATGTCCCGCGCAGTTGGCTGATCTCTGTTGATATAGGCCGCCGTGGTCGAAATTCGGCTAGGAGGACATTACCTCCGTGACCCTGTTACCAGGGGAACCTGACCAGTTTGGATCATGGTTACATATGCAGTCGCGTGAATGTGCAGGTTCCCTCACCGTGCTGCCGCAAGCTTCTAATTACCATACTACAGTTCCTGAACCGTATTTTTTACGTATGGTGCTTACCAGCATTTTCCTAAGGTTATGCCCATTTCCATTAATGTTACGTTCCTCTCGCGTACGGCTAGAAAGTGGAATTCTTTGCCGGCTGAAGTGATTTAGATACTAAGTTTATTCGGATTCCTGTAAGAAAAGAGTAAGTAGGCTGTTACTAATCAGACACGACCCATCCTCGGCAGCATTGTCGCTTCCCATTAGGTGGGATTGCGGTCAAATGTCAGCTGCGTATCTATTAATTACTGAAACTCGACTAGTTGAAGCTAAGGGATCGAAATAGTAGATTATTCACCAAGGGGGTAAAGTTATGTCTTACGTCACAGGCATCATGGTGAATCTCGAGCGTAACGAAGGATTCGACAGTTAACTCCCGAGCGCAGGCCGCAGCGAGGGAGTTTAGTGTTTTTAAAAGTAGACACCTGAGTTTAGTGAGGGATTTAAGCTCGCCCAAGACGAAGACATCTTTATCCCCGAGGAGAATACTCTGCTTTTCACAAGGCAATAAAAATGTACTACAAAAAACTTATTTTCTATATCTATATATCTATATCCTTTGACTTTTCTGGCAGTAAACTATTATTATTTACAATACCAGCGGCTTTACATCTAATGGAATCGACAGTTTTACGAAAACATTATTTGTAATTTCTTAAAATACCTAGGTTTTTTTTTAATTTATTTCTTTTTCAGAAGCGCGCGCTTTTTTTAAATTCCATTCGTGCTAAAATTCTTGACTACCAGGTTCAAATTTCAAATATGTTCTCTTTGGTGCCGGACGGGCTAGTGTGATCATGATAACACTAGCCCGTCCTACGAACTCTTATTCGAAATTCAAATCACTTTACCTCCCTAGGGATGCAATGACTCACTTTAAGTCAGGTTTGCATGACGTGTAATTGAGCATTGCCGAGTAGGTAGTGTGAAAACTAAGTACTTTTTAAGGCTTACAAGGCCTACGGGTACCTTGGAATCTTCTGTAAAACGAGGATAAGGTGTAGGGCGAAGCAAAAAGACATGCTAATTTCGTTACGACATTAAATCAACGTGGCTCCGATCCGCAAATAGAATCAACAACTTTGTTGTTCTGTGGCAGACAATGTTTCAGTTGGATACATTATCTTGTCAAGACTTTTTGTTTTTATCCCAATGATGCCAGATATTTATCGTTGAGGATTCTTTACCGTCTACCGGAATTTTAGGAGTGCTGCGAGTTTTGTTAACTTTTAACCCAATGCCTTTTGAGTTTTCTGTGATTAGTAAATACTAAGGTACTGAGTTATCCAATAGGTACTTAGTCTGAATTTTCTTCTGAAATTATTTCTGCGTTTCTCCTCAGCATTAGCCAGATTGTTTGTGTCTTGTCTCGAAGCGCAAAAAATAAGGATGTTCTATCCCTTTATGGACCAATAATGATTATTATTATTATTGACGTTTAAAAATAAAAATTATTATTATTATTATTGACGTTTATAAGTGGCACTTAACGTCGAAATTGTTTTTTTTTTTAACTTTGACCGTCGAAAGTTGCCTTTTTGGATTTTCAAAGATCTAAAAGAATAGTTTTTACAGAGGAGCCAGAAAAAAGGCACAATCAAAGGGAACCTCCGGATCTCTGTCAACGATCAAGCCCGTAATCCCCGTCGGAGCTCCGTCGGCCATTTTTCCGATAATAGAACACGCCATCTCGCTCTGCTGATCCGTCCGTTGCGCAAACGGCACAGCTAAAACAGGGGCTCATACTAAATTTAGTTCTGCAACACTGCATCGCGTCGCGCCCATAGAAAACATTAACACCGTTATACCCGAGGATATATGGTGACCGCATATTACCGTCGATTCGCAGCCAGATTTTCGGCAACACAAATTGCTGTATAATATTCAATTAGGTCGGCGATATTGATGGGGAGCGTGCCGCCCGGCAATTTTGGTCAGCGCATCTGTTGCGGCCATGCGTACGGTTTGATATACGATTAGTTTTCGGGCGGATTATCGCTGTAGATGGCGCGCAAGGTGTGTCGCGCTATATTTACCCGCGCACGAGTCCGCCGAAAGATTTTTCCCGCGTAAGTCCGGCACTCTGCCAGCGCGACGTCACACCTCTATTACCTCATAAACGCTAAACTTTGAGAAAGGACTTTAAAATTAGCAAGGACGCAGGTTCAGAGTATTTCAGAGGCGAGTGGCGACACCGTCCCGCTAATTACGCAAAGCAATATGGCCGCCGCGAAAGACGCGGGAGAGATGGGCTGTCACGGGATATTTATGAAATTCGAACTAAAATAGATTCGGTAGTGGCTTTGAGTCACCTTGACGGCGCGTTATGTAACTACCCGCCGAACCGAAGATTGGGGATTTGAAAAATGTTAAATGTGACGTAATCCGTGACGTCGTATGAGTGACGTGGCTTAGTGTTGCCACTCCTCCGGCTAATAAATTTATTGTTTGGCATGTAAACGGATGCGTTCGAGCCAAGAAATTACAGCGTTCGGTAAAAAAAATATTGAATGAATGGAATGATGGCGCAGTGTAATCGTGGTAGCCCGCGCGCTGCCAAGCACTTGTTTATAGTGGAGCCGTTGCGCAGATTTTTGATTATGGAATGTTTACAACACCTCCCTAGCCTTGCAGACGAGCAAAGACGGAGCTCGCGCATTGTTCTTTGATTTTTTATCTGACTTTTAATTACTTTTTCCTCCTAATGATGTCGGGCGCATTGAGACGGGAACCACTTAAAGTGGGTAGACGTGACTTTCTTTTATTTCTACGGGTCGGTAAATATTATTCAACGGGGTGCTGTTTTTGAACAATTGATTGCGTTCGAGAAACTTTTCGAGACTTAATCCTGATGAAGTGGATCGTGGCAGAAAAGTTTTGAAGCGATAAGATAGCAATTTTCTGAAAACCAATCTTATTTTGAGAAAAATGTCAAAATATTCTTATGGTTTCATTTAGATCTAAAAAAAATTTACTGTAATCACATGAAAAATCATTCGATTAAAGAAATCCGTAAAAGTAATGACCTGCATAGATACTTACTGCAGATAAAGACTGCCAACTAAAACCAAAAATCTCATCGATCATGCATGGTGCATAGAAGTTATAGCCAGGAAAATTGGAAATGTACACAGACTAGGAGCGCATTATCTCGTAAGCTATAGGTACAGAGACCGCCTCTAATCCCTTCGTAATAAAAACTGTTGTCGTAGTTCAAATAGGTAATCTGACTGTACTATCGATTCAGATAAACTTTGTTAAAAACCCGGAATCGGATATTGTTGAGCAACAAATGGTGAGGAATAAATGATGATTTGATTTGATTTGAATTGTTTAAAGGCAAACTTTTTGCAAGGCATCTAGTAAAGTGCCGCTATGTGAATTATGCCATGTCACTATGCAAAAAAATGGACCAAAAAAACACTCTTAAATATACCTAGTTCCATCTCTTGACTCTTGCTGACAACGATTTGATAAATCTTTAGGAGAACTGCTCATTCAATTTTCACAACCCTACCAATGACAGAATAATACGCAAGAAAAAATATACATTCTCGTTGGAAAGGTCGAATTTGCATGCAGAACGTAAACATGATTATTGCCCTCTTGTTTGGTGGTTCTTATTACTGAACCACATACATTGCAAGGTTCAAGAGTTGTTTAAGAATTCAGAGAGAGTGTCACACGTGAATGGATTCGCAAATTTTAGTGATACCTGTTATGCTTTATATGTAGGGATTTGAATAAACATCTTGTTTAATTTGAAATTCTTGATTCCTACATTTATCAACTCTGGTACAAATGATTTGGAGATTGTGGATTTTGCGTTTTTTTTCGATTTTGGACAAAGTTGCAAACAAAGCGCTCGAGATCACAAACTTGGGTTATTCATTGGGTCAACATCATAAACAAGTCAGCAAAAAATCAGATCTACCGGATTTGACGCATGCTCATGTATTAAGTTATTGAATTATAGGTAAATCCTAAAATTAACTGGTAAAACCTACAATTTTCTGATGCACGGGGTAGAACAGTAGGTAACATGTCTATCTGAAGAGCTTTTGCATCCATCTATAGCAACACGTATGGATAAAGAAAGCTACATTAATAAAAAATGATATTTAAATCAAATCAAATGCACTAATGTTTTTTAAAAAAAGTTTGCCCTTGAAAAGTTTTTTTTGGCTTATCACATATTTTCTAAAAAAGAATTAACCGTCTTCAAAAAAGGAGGAGGTTCAATCGAACAAATGATGCTTTTTAACCCCGGACGCAAAAACAGTCTTCTCTTTTTGCAGGGTAGCAACAAAAAACAATAAACCTGTATTGTACGAATATACTATACCTACTGAGTTATCGCTTTAAACTAAGCGGTGCCCTGCCGCGACATAACCTTATCGTGTCGTATTATTTTTGACTTTTTAAATGTTCGCTTCTTTTTTGCGATGGGGATTTTTGAAATTTGTATGTTTATTTCTGCATCAATTATGCACAGAACTGACAGAACGTTCTAGTCCGAAGTACACTCCATCCATTGGGATGGCGTGCGCAGGCGCCGCTCTATGAATTACACATTCAGCTTCGCGCCTATTAGAATATCTGCGCCGCTACTGTGAATCGTAAGTCGTAACGTGGTGTTTGGTATTCTGCAGCTGAGCAATCCCGGATTAGGGAACTAACCCAATTCGATGGGGTTTTCCCGGTACAGAGATTGTAGTTTAGTTAAGGCTTAGGAACTAAACGTTGTTATTCGTAATTGTTAATAATTAAGGTACTTTGGTTATCTGTTGTACCTATACATACGTTAAAAGGCAAATGAATGCAATACATAAGTTGTTTCAAAACTTTTCAAACTTTATTCCAAAACATTCAGCCTTATTACAAAAACATTAGACCAGGTTTAGGCTAGGTCTAAATATTAGCCGACAACAGAGGAATGAATGACATATTCGTAACATAACCTAATTGAGAATCGCTTTTCTAATTGTCTATCTAATAGCTTAGTCCTGGCTTAAACCCGGTACTAAGTTTTTGTAATAACGGGGATTATGTGTACATGACACTGGCCGAAAAAAAATTAACCACTTACCGTGTTATTCTAGCTAGCCAATCAGAAAAGCCTTTCTCTATAAGGTTATGTCACGAATGTGTCATTCATTCCTCTGTTGTCGGCTAATATTTAGACCTAATTTAAGCCTGGTTTATTTTTTTTGTAATAACTCGAAAGTTTTTGACGTGCTGTACCTAAATCTGGGCTTAGCTTTAGGTTTAACCTAAAAGTATATCAATATCTCGACTAAAAACGCGGTTTCAACCTATGCTTGAAATTACGCACTATTGTAATTTCTTTTTCTATAAAAAATATCAAAGTACAAGGCTCCTTCTGTAGAATGCCTCTGATGTGTTTTTTTTTCAGTTACCCAGATTTGAATTCAGCACGTCAAAAGCTTCCGGAAAAGTAAATTGATTGCTGTTACAATATGTTGACTTCATTTTGTCGGCCTGTACAATTTAACTGTATATCTATAGGTTTCACTATGTACTGAAATTATTTCTCCATGCACCCTCAACCTAACTAACCTAATTCTATTACGATTCTCATAAAACTTCGACACAATCTTGCAACAACAAGGATTTGAGGGGAAGAAGTAGGTCATCGGTGGCTGAGTGATCGACTTGTTTGTATGAGATGTAGCCACTCCCATTCAAATAACAAAAAGCTTTAGTTGTAATTAGTCGGGAATTGCGATTGGAGACAGAAAACTACCGTGACATTTATTAAAGTGATAGGTATGTACTTGAGAATTTTCCTTTACCCAAGGGTGTCTGGAAGAGTTCGCTTAAGTGATATTGTTTATGATATTATTGTACCTACATCTTTATGTGCAAACTGCTTGGCTATCTATACTGCTATAATAACAATTATCTACTTAGATTTTTAAAAATGAATACGTGTTTTTGAAAGAAGACTTTTGGATACATATTAATAATTGGATTACTACAATGGTCTGTGTCAATTAAAGGGCAAAGACGCGATTTCAAAAATAAGGTTCATTTCGTGTCTAAACTCCAAGTCAACTTGTCATAAATCACTCGTACCTTTTTATTTCGACAGTGATTTTACCTCATGCGAGTATTGTTTTATTAATTTAAAAGTTGCAAGTAAGCTTACAGAATACTCCAAAGTGCTGACATTGCCAATTTAGATAAATAGGTAATTTGTTAGTAGGTTGTTGAGCACCGATGGCTTACTCAACCTTTTTTTAGTTATTTATGTTTTTACTTTTTACGGTTGTATTTTTGATGGGTTCTGTTTTTAGTTTCAGATCGATGTTGTTAGAATAGCAGAGATTTAAGTTCTTGAAGATTATCCCGATTTTCCTTAAGTTCTCAGCTTTAGGATAGTTGTCCCAAGAGATGAGGTTAATAACATAGGTAGACTTGAAACTACAGTAGTTAGTATCCAAAAGCAATCTTAATCTATTCGACGTCTTGATAATATTTTTTTTTCATTTATTTATCCAATAAAAAATTGACAAAATGACTAAAATTATACAACATTCAGTAAACCAATGAGGTTTGTAATGAATGTCGTGCTAGTCTACGACGTCGTCAGTTTGTTTAAAAAGTGAGCTCTTAACTTATTTTTAATATAATTAGGTTTGACATTATTAGTACGCAAGTCAAGTAGGTGATGCATTTACGAGGGTCAAACTGAAAGTTCTTAGAACTGGCCACTTATAAACAATATAATAAAAAAATATTCTAAAATTTGAAAATAGAACTCTTTGCCAATATTACTGAGTATATATTTCATTCATTTGTCATTTGTTTTACGACTTGGCGGCAAATTGAAAATTGTCTGTGTCACGTCAAAATGAATTTAACACGAGAAAATTTTCGTGCAATGATTTTTTATGACTTTCGATGTCATTTAAGTCAACAAGAAAGTTATGATAGACTACGATTGGCCTTTCACGATGAAGCCCCATCTCGTGCGACTGTTTACAACTGGTTTAATGAGTTTAAACGTGGTCGCACTAATCTCACTGATGATGTACGTGAGTAGTGATGGGTTGTTCCCGAGAATATTCTTTTAGTGAGAACTTTGCTGTTAAGTTCTCGAGAATATTCTTTTAGAAGAGAATTTAAGAGAATTTAAAAATTGGATGAATATCCTATTAATTTTATTACATTAATAGAACTTTAATTGTATTTTTGTTTGTATCTAAATATTTCACAAATAAAATTTAAAAATTGCCTTATCCAGCGGTTAAATTCTTTTCAGCAAGAATATTCTCAAGAAAATTCTCGAGAAAATTCTCGTAAGTTCTTTTAAATTTCCTGCAAAATTTTAAAACTTTATTTTGCCGATAAAATAAACATACCAGTATTTTGAAATAGTCAGCTTTAATAAAGATTCCAAAATTTAACAATACTAAATAATTCAAATCTTACAGAATCAACAAAAAAAATATTAATGATAATGACTAATCATGACAAGAAATTTTGAAATAAGATAATTAAACTAGAATCAGAAATTAACAATTCAAATTAGAAATTAGGTTATTAAACTATAAAAATTAGTAAAAACATGTTTAACAATTATAAGATGTCCATTGCCAATGGATCGTCTTCATCTGTGAATCGGTTTTCTGTTTCAATTTCAGATTCCTCCTCTGGTTCTTCTTCAGAACAGCTCTCTTCGGAATCACTAATAGAGTCTAAGTGCTGTTCTATCTCTCTTGTGGCGGAGGTACTCGGACCTGGATGATTAGGTTCGGCGGTTTCCTTGACAGAAGTCTTTAACTTATTAAATATTTTCCAATTATGAGAGATGAGACAAATTTTACCAGCTCTTTCGGTATTAAATTTGTTTCGTTTTTCTGTGTGTATGTTCGAAAAGGTTGAAAAAGATCGTTCCACCAAAGCAGACGTAGCTGGAGCAGTCAATATTTTTATAGCAATTGCTCCTAATTCAGTTTTTGAGAACAACGTTTGCCACCAAGCGACCGGTTTCACTTTTTTAGATGTTTCCCAAATAAAATTTTTGCTCCATAAACCAGCTCCACATTTGTAGTCAGATACTTCTTTAAATAATCGATCAACTGGAATATTTTGTTTTTCAGCCAAGGAAATAACAAATTCCCATCCATCTATATTTTCACTTGAGGTCATAGTAACACCACGATTTTGAGGGTCTAATAAAGCCGCTGCATAGTGCATTGGTCGAAGTGCTGTAGCTTTTCTATCACAGAATTTTTGTTTTAAATTTTCGTGTGCTTCTTCGCCTAAAATTTCGATAACGCAAGCTTTTTCCAGCAGTTCCTGTAATTCACTAAATGCCGTATATGTCAAATGTATAGAACAGTAATCTCCTTCAAATTTTGTGATCCAGTCTACAATTGGTTTTAATAATATCTTTAAACTTTCAAATTTTGTCCATTCGTTCTCATTCAAAATTAAGTTTTTATAGTTTTGTAAGCCAGGTGAATTTACAGCCATGTTTTGCAGAACAGACTTGCAGTCTAATAAACTTTGTACGCAGTTTAAGTGACTGCCCCATCTTGTTTTCACTGGGAGTAGTAAAGATTTATTTACTCCTCTGTCTTTTGCTGTTGATCTGAAGTCAGCGGCTAAAATATGAGATCGTTGAATACACTTAATTACATCTGTGATATCAGAAAATAACTTTAGTATATCATGATTTTTCAATAAATCTCCGATTATTAAATGTAATGTGTGGGCTAGGCAGCTTGTCCACAATAAATGAGGATATTTTCTTTCTAACATTTTACCACATTTCACCATATTAGCAGCATTATCTGTTATAATCAGCATAACTTTGTTTTTGCCAATTTTTTCAATGATTTTGGTTACTTCTTGGCAAAGATATTCAGCCGTATGTTTATTTTGCTTAGTTTCTAGGAAATCATAAAAGCATGGTGTAGGTGTGTACAAAATTATGTTGATTATGGGCTCGTTTCTTATGTTACTCCACCCATCCAAAGCTATGTGAATTACTTCAGCTTCTTTGATTCTCACGTCAATTTGCCCCTTTATTTTGGAGTATTCTTCGTCTAAAAGTTTCGTTCCAAGAGTTTTTCGAGTAGGAGGAATAAAATCTGGCTTCAGTTGTTTGAAAAATTCTCTCCATAAAGGGTGTTCTACAAGTGAAAGGGGCTGTCAAGATACATAAATAGCTCTTGCCAACGAACGCTGTACGTTTTCCTGCAAAAATTGAGAATTATATATTGAAAAAAAAAACCATTAATAATTAACACTCTCAATCGAAAGACAATAGATCGTTACCTCATTGTAGTTAGTTACTTCGCCATTCTCTACACTGCGTTGTCTCTCGAAATCTTGTTGTGATACAGTGCTTCCAGAAGCCTCACTAATTGAAGAACGACTTATATTTGTACAGTCCAACAAAGGTGGTCTTTTCTTCAATATACTTTTTATTGCTTCCGGAGCTCGAGAACATTTTTTTATTAAATGATTGCTCATTCTAGTTGCATTTCTATTTTTATAGCGCTGGCCACAAAATTCACATATGTACACTGTTTTTTCATACTCTTGCTACTCTTTATAATAATTGAAAACTTTTCCTTTCGGTTTCATTTTGTGAATATACAATAAACTATTTTAAAATAGAAAACATAGGTAGATATAGTTACTATTAGAACAGTCACAGTCGCACAGCACAAGTGCACGCACAGATCGACAGACGGGAAGCAATTGACGTTCTGACGTTAACAAAATGGCGGCCGTGGGTCGGCATAGTGTAGAGGGGGGGGAGGCGCGCGGAACTGTCACTAGCGCCGATGTAAATTCAAGAACGAAACAAAACAAAACGTATCTACATAAAATATTTAAAAAAATATTGCAGTGGAAACATTTTAAAGTCATTTTTACTCACGGGGTTAACGCAAAAAAGGCGTAATAATAATAGTAATGTAATAATTAAAAGGTATATTTTTAAAACATACTTATTTTACACAATACTACTATCGTAGTACCTCTAAAACATACTGTTTTGCCTTATAATTAAGAAAATCGAATTCCAATTTTAAATTCTCTTAAATTCTCCTTGCTCGGAGAATATTCTCTGTTAAAGAGAAAATTCCAGAATATTACCGATTGGAGAATATTCTCACGTGGAAGATTTTCTCATGAACCCATCACTATACGTGAGGGACGGCCTTCTACGGCGACGACTGAAAATAACATCTGTGTTGTGCGGCGTATGATAGAGACTGACAAAAGAGTGACCTATCAGCAGATTCGGACAAGCTTAGGCATCGGTATGAGTCAAGTGCACAAAATCCTCCACGAACATTTAGCGGTCAGGAAGCTTTGCGCCCGGTGGATACCTCATAATTTGACTAAGGCTCAAAAACTCCATCGTGTGGATTGGTGCCGTAAAATGATTGAAAGATTTAACGGAGGTGACTCAAATGCTGTGTTCGACATACTAACAGGTGACGAAAGCTGGATTTACTGTTATGATCCTGAAACCAAAAGACAATCTGCTCAGTGGGTGTTTCCTTTCGAGGAGTTGCCAACTAAAGTGAAGAGAGATCGAAGTGCGGGAAAAAAAATGGTGGCCTCGTTCTTTGGAAGGATAGGTCATTTCGCAACAATTGTGTTAGAGGATCAAAAAACAGTTTCTGCAGAATGGTACACTACCAATTGTTTGCCACTTGTCTTGGAAAAAGTTCGAGAGAAACGACCTCGCAGTAGGATCCTCCTTCACCACGACAACGCCTCGTCGCACACCGCCAAGCGAACGATCGACTATTTGGCGACATCAAACGTTGAATTACTGGGTCACCCGCGGTATAGCCCCGACCTCGCGCCTTGTGATTTTTATTTATTTCCAAAAATTAAAGAAAAACTTAAAGGAAAGCGGTTTATGAATGCTGAAGAAGCGGTGGCTGCGTATCGCGATGCCATTGAAGAGACCCCTAAGGACGAGTGGGCAAAGTGCTTTTCCCAGTGGTTCCATCGCATGCAGCGGTGTATTGACGTCAATGGACAATATTTTGAAAAGATATAATAAAACTAATAACTGGCTAATGTAATCAGTTTTTGATTTTCTAAGAACTTTCAGTTTGACCCTCGTATAAGTCGAGGAACCAGGTAAGCAGTCGTTCGCTTGCCGTAGGTATTGTTCGTACCGGTCACCGTGCGTAACTCCAACTGGTTTCTAGCGGCCGCTCGCGTGCATGCAGGGTGTCGATGTAGTATCTCATCTCTGTATTGTTGGTTAAAAAAAATTTCTTTCATCGAATACTGGAATTTATTTTCTACTGGCAGAACTTTACCCAAAATTGTTTTATAGATATAGTGCTCTGGGAGTTTGTGTGTTACGTCAGATCACAATATTACAACACACGTCCATACGAAATGAAGTAACATCAATAGCGATTAAGCAACAGCTTCCAAAGCTAAACTACGCCATAACACTTGATCTCTAACTCACACAACACTACTCGACAAATCTAGTGACGACAAACACACAAATCCCGTCAAAACTGTATATTACAGACCAATACACAGGCGTACGGCTATATCTTACGCTAAGCCGGCGACAACGTGTAAGCTAACTTGAGGATTAGTGATGTGCGCACTAATCCCGGGGTGGGACGGCCCGGGACTATTTGCATGCGAATCCCGTTAAATGTCATCTCCGGGATTTGATACGTCTTGGGATTTGGGTAGGTGCAAATTGTTCGTCTGCATTTGGGTGTTAGTTTTTATTGGCGTGAGATTTGGAATGAGGATTTGGGTATTAGACTGTCATATCAAATGGTTTGTTCTAAAAGTGTCGGAGCAGAAAGTTGGTAGTAGTTTTCTGTGTGACGTGAAGTGACTAGGTATTTCTTTGTTGTCACACTATGTATATGCCTCCTTTTATATTGTCTACAGACGGATGTTAGACTTATCTGTCCAGATTGATTTTAATTTTAATTTGGGTAAAAAAAAACATAGTTTTAATGTTATTATTTATAAACCGTTCCCATTGTCCGACAAATTTTTGAGTGCAAAGCATTTATTTTTCTAAAGAACTTGCAAAGGAATTGCTTAAATTATAAACATGATTACAAATAAGTAGTTCACAGTCGCATTGATAGGTACAGCTATATTAGATAATTTCAAATAAAGGTCTTAATTTTTGCATTAATTATTAATTTATTTGGATAGAATTATGTAACAATCAAAGAATATTTTCAGAATGAAATAAGTAAAGTAGCTCTACCTAATATCTGACCTTAGTAAGTGGCGCTCTAAATCAATTTTATAGTGAACTTTATGACGCCAGTATGGTGTCAATTCAGTATTACGAGCTCATTAGTATTTAAGGCGGGTAGCCAGTATACTGGCCATTATTATCTAATTACGATGGCGGTCATTGTCCTGCGGCGCGAACGCCCTTAACAGCACCTGTGTTTGTTTATCTGATGATTGTAGGCCTGGTATTTGGAACTGATTAATATACTGAGGTAAATCTTGAGGGCAGTTTACCAACCTGTACGTACACTGTTCTGAGGGTTCGGTGTAAGCGACGATGACGGTGGTAAACCATTAGACGGGACTGCGGTTAAATGTCTGCACTATTAATAAAAAAGCGTATTTGAAAAAAATAGTCCCGTTTTTTTCAATTTCAAGTTTTCCCATCCCTTGACGTCTTAATCGGTTTTCGAAAATATTTTTTTGCAGTTGTTACTATCTTATAGTTAATTTGGACTGTGGCTAAGTTTTATTCCTTTCGTTTTGAGATCCTTTTAGCAATACCTAAACATTTCTCTTACACAAATACGCGACACAGAAACATTAAGAATCTCCTGATCCGGAGTTGTAATTCATACAGCGTTTATTTATTGATATAAAACGTACTTATGCCCATTGCCTTGTCTTACACATTATACCTACGTCTCGAGAATTCGCTAACAGATTTAAACTGTAGAGAAAGGCCAAGGAAATTCTGGACTCTTACTAGGTTACGCAATAGTGACGCACCGAACAATACAAATTATAATGTCGAATTAGCATAACATTATACAACAGGCTACAATCCTTTGCCATTGTAAAAAAGTGTTCGTGATTAGAATTTTATGCGTTTATTTGCAAATAATTGTTCGGTGCATCGGCCTCACTTCACCTTGTACTACGTATATGGAATGTAAAATGAGTGCACATTGTAGGAATCCAACGATTTGTTGCGGAGAGTGACATTGTGACATTGTTGTTGCTTGGTGTGGTGGCAAGTATAGTCAAAGGCCCAGTCATAACAGCATACGGATTATAAAGTCAGCCTATATGGATCCCACTGCTGAGAAAAGGCTTCACCTCAACTACGAGGAGGTACGAGCCATACTCCACCTCGCGGGCTCAGTGCGGATTGGTGGAGGGGTGTCTGTAAGCAAATGACAAACCTAACTGTCAGATGTTATCGAGCCGCTATAGGGCCTCTGACTAGGCTTAACGACTAATACCAACAGATATTAGCTGGGACCAATTGCTACAATATATTAGCACAGATCAGCCAACATACAACTTTATTTAATAAAAGAAAATAAACACAAAGACATGCATGAAATAAAAATAAATTTACTTAAAACCTACTTAATCAAAACTAAACCCGTGTCCTTGAGGCAAGGAGGCGAGGATGCTGGCTGCGTTACCGCGTTGGATAGCTATACTAACCAACCAACCAACCAACCAATTGCTTAACGTGCCTTCCGAAACACGGAGATGCTTGTTATGGACGACACTTAAATGATCGGAATGGTCACCCATCCAATAACGACCGCACCGTGGGTTGCTTAACTTTTGGTATCACTACCAAAGCGCTGCCGCCACTGCGCCACAAGCACCTCCGGATGCCTTTAGTAGGCTTTTTGATTACGCGCCACTTACATATCAAAAGCTCTCCGTGATTTTGGGGTCCCTTTGCATTGTTGCATTTTATTGTCACTATGACCAACAAGACGTCTACTGCTGAACATAGGCCTCCATAGATTTCTAAAGTGACTGGTACAAGCGTTATGCATCCAGTTCGATCCTGCATTCTTTGTAAGGTCGGCAGTCCATCTTGCTACCGTACGCTACGCTTTTGATCAAATGATCTCCAATAAAGAACCCAATATTGATCTTACTACTACTTTCCCAAGGCTTTTTTCTGGTTTCTGAGTTTCGCACTAGCCTATAACTGTCCCGAACAATTAAGAAGCAAGAAACTCAGTCACTATTGTCAAAGCCTCTTTTCAAAGTTTTACAATTATTGTTTTCATAAAAGTAAGTATTTTTGTTATTTAAAAATTCATCTTCTTCACCTTTTGTCATTAGAGTATTCTTAACAACTAATTTAAATTTATCTATCTAACGGCCACCACACGCTAAAAGAGTTTTCTAACCAAATAAACAGCATAGTCTCCAAAACCCTAATTGCCCACGAAATATCATAAATCGGGATTTGTCAGCGCGACCTTGAAAACTTCAATGTAATCATCGAGTTGAGTTGGTGCCAAATAAAATATTAGCCCAGTACTGAATCATAAAGTTTGAGTGCTTGGGAGAGCTGATGAGGACGAACTAAGTTACGATCTTAAACTTATGGAAGTAACTAGGCTTGATTTAGTGTTAGACGGTTACGGAAAATTGGGTGTACGAGAAAGGTTTGCTGGTAGTTTTTGTACAAAGCGGGTAGAAATCCGGTAAAATGTTATAGAACAAAAGTTACGTGAAATTGTAATCGTATACTTTTATTCAGTGGTAGAAACTTGTCTCCAACAACGTACCAATTTTGAGATATAACCGGTAAACAAAAATATCGATTTTTGTGGGCTCTCCACAGCTCTGGCTTACCTCCTACAAGACAGTTTTAGTACGTTCACAGTACCCTGAATGTATGTATGCATCGTCTGATGGCATTCGCGTTGCATTCTTCATCGTTTTTTTGGAAAAGAATTGATAGACTAAACAAAATTACAACAAGCCGAAAGCTTCAACAAAATAGTTAGTGTATGGTAATAGTAGAGAATGCTTTAAGGCATTAAGTCCGCCTTTTGTACTTATCACATTCTTATTCTTGGTTATAAGATATTTTATCATCATAATCAGCCCCCGAAAATCCCCTGGACATCCTCCTCTGTCTTCATATTTCCAAAGTGACCGGTTGTAAGCTGGCATTTATTTAGCTGGCGTACATACACGTAAATGTCCCCTAGTTTACTTGCAAGAACAACAACAATAGTAGTGCAATGTCGTGAGTGCTCCCGGATACACAGGAGCCCGTTTGTCTACGCCCTACGGCATACGTATGCGCGTACGCTGCTCTGGGAATCGCCATACAACGATAATGACCAGACTTAAGGGGAATACCACCTCCAGAATTTTCTATTTTACTGAAGATGTGCAAACAAAATGGTGATTAAAATTGGCTTACTGGTTATGTCTTGTAATCAGTTCTATCTTAAATAGTCCGTCACCCTTGAAAACTCCTATATATTTGTAATCCAGTGAATAAGTTTTTCATCATTATCACCATAACGCAGGACGTTGATTACTGTGGCTCTATTCTCAAACTAAAACCGGTTAGCGTTTTTTTTTGTCCTTCAAAAGTTCCAAGATGTCTTCTACATTTTATGATGCGATTTTCATAAAAGTTTACTTTAGCTTTGTTGACTTCAACATAAAAAGCTCACTCAGAATAAAATTGTGGAAAAAATCTGATATCAGAACAAAGAACTATCTTCTAACAATTGTTAAAATATAAATTCGGAGTTGAATTTTAAATAAGACACATACAAATCCCTGAAACTTGAAATAAAAGACAGACCCTGAAAACTAATTTTAACTAGCAAATAGTGCTATGATAAACGTGCATAATAATACGTTAAATTCGCGTGCCGCAAAATAGCGTTAGGAAGTGCCGCAGAGCCGGCTAACCTTATTTAGCGAATTCATTTAGTTTAACTGCCTTATAATTATTCAATTTTATGTACTAGCTATGCGAGGGAAGTAAGTGCCGCAAAGGAGAAGCTTGAATAAGAACCGTAAGGAAACGGCGTGATTTGTCTTATTTCATATTTTTTCAGGGTTTTG
Organism: Pyrausta nigrata; assembly: GCA_949316185.1. Lineage (NCBI taxonomy): Eukaryota > Metazoa > Arthropoda > Insecta > Lepidoptera > Crambidae > Pyrausta > Pyrausta nigrata. The sequence continues at coordinate 1,838,321 of OX438961.1, forward strand.
TCTCAAGATTAGTATAATTATGTTGGACAGAATGATATCAAAATGGTACTTAGGGCGACATCTATGATAGTTATGTAAACTGAACGCGTAATGTCAAGTGTCATTGTTTCAATCAAAAAAAAGAAAGTCGTTATTCTGCAACCAACGTGTTTTATTATAAACTAGTGATTCCCGGCGACTTCGCCCGCAACAGTTGGAAATTCCATATAAACTTTCATCCCCCCATTTCACCCCTGAATGTTTTTATATAACGACAAAATGTAAATGCCTATATCCTTTCCAGGGTCTCGAACTGTCTCCATACTAAATTTCATCTCAATCGGTTAAGTGGTTTAAGCGTCAAGAGCTAACAGACAGACAGACAGACACACTTTCGCATTTATAATATTACTATGGATATGGATTTGTTTTGCCTTCATATACAAGTATGAGCATTGCGTCCGTGTGGAAGATTATATGAATAAACATTTTCTATTTAAAAAAAAAGTTTATTTGCTTATTTGCTAGGTGTTAAAAACGGGTGTTATAATAAAAAATGCACTAATAACTCAACCGCAACAGCAAATATTGTTCCAACTATTTTTATTTCTGAATCCTTCATTTCTTTATCTTTCAAACAACGTTTTATCCTTCTTCTTCTTTTAACTTGTGAGTCTTGAAGTATCGTCGCCTTATCAAGGGATTTCTCAGGAGCAATTGTAAAAGTGTTCACGTTAGTTCCTAGTTTACGTCGCTGCTTGCTGCAGGATCCCACCTGATTAGGGTTGCCTCCTTTTTTGTGGTAATATAGTAGTTTTTAAAAACATTGCAAAAAATATAGTATTATTGGGAAATTCAGAAAAAAAATACAAATAACAGTAATAATTGTCCTCCTAGCCGAATTTCGACTACGGCGGCCTATCTCAACAGAGATAAGCCAACTGCGCGGGACATATTATAGTGCACAAGTGTGTGCGCAATACACAGGTGCACTCCCTGCTACTCCACTCTCATAATTCAGTGAGACGGCAGTCCGACAAGACCGTAGAGAGATCAACGGCTTAACGTGCTTTCCTAAGCACAGGGGTGTTAACACCACCAACTTCCTGACTCCGGAGTTTTGTCTGAGTTTTTCTGTCTTGAAAAAATACTACACAGGAAGCGACGAAAGACGTGAATTCCTTACGTTCGGGAAATCCTTAATATGCTGCGTTGCGCGGATGCGTTCCAGTCATAGTTAGTCATACGAAAAGCGCGATAGCTAAATGATCGATGACAATATACGTAGTTACACAGGCTTTAGGGTTATACAGGCATCCGCTGAAAATCAGTGTCGTGGTTTGCCCCCGGCTACCACGACTAATGCTGAGTCGGATGCCTTTTCGGTAGATCATTTCATAATATGTATTTTGTAAACTGTTCCATTGTTCACCGATCACCGAATAAATGCTTTTTCTTACTTTCTTTCTTTCTAGTTTACGTAGTACGTTAGTATGTTTTTCGTACTATATTATTTTTCTAAACATATAGTACAATGAGAGATTTTCTGACAGCAAAATCTCTCTTAATCAAATTTTGATAGATTGCGCTATTCATTTAAGTTACCTATATAATTATTGCGTCGAAATTATTGAGCTTAAAAATAAAACAAAATATTTTGATATTACGTGCCTATTAGCGAAATTCAAAATGTAGTTAGAAATAAATTTACATAGAAAAAACGCCTTGATGACCACTAAATTGTTAAAAAAATATTTGTCAGTGCCTTAAATCGAAAACATACTCTTAACCATGATCAATGCCAAAACCAGCCTTTCCATAAATAAAAATCTATGTGACTTATGTTGTTCAACGCCATCTAGAGGATTTTTAAGTACTGATTTTTGACACTAGGAAAATCTCTCATTGACTGAAATATAGTACGATACTATATAATATAGAACGGGTGGCAACCCTTCACCTGATTGAGATTCCTCACACATGCGGATAAAGAAATATCGCGCAGGGCAAGAATGCAGATTGGATGAAAGAGTGTATGTGCTATTGTATTATTTTCCTTCCCTGTTATATAAAACATGGGCATGTTCATATGGTTTCATCAATGTTTCCATACTTTGACAGCTTTCTTCTTAGTAACTTTGTTTTTCTGTGGATTTCTTCTTATTGTGATTAACGTTTCGAATCTATCAAAAGTTAATATTGCCTTGATATTATTTCCAGAAATTCGTTTTTACAAATAATTCAATGATAATTCATCGCAAAAAAATGGTATTAAGACCTTGCTAAGAAATTTTATTGATAATTTCACTGATGTATTACAAAAAACAATCATGGTATTTAAAAGACCTGATTGTTATGGAATAATATCAATAAAAATTTCAATGCCATAATTAGCTTTAATATTATTTGTTACTGGGCTAGCTAACTGATATTCATCATGGGAAGAAATGCCTGCATCTATATTCTTAGGTCATTTCTTAATGAGACAATAAGAATATTGAATTACGTTGATATTTAATTTTAATTACGCAGATACATTGGATTACATATTATTAGTATTAAAGATTTATATAATCTGTGACCAAAGTTCTTCATCCAACTCACATACAGGGCCCGTAGAGCAAATAATAGTCTAGATTGTATACTATGAAGTTCGCTAGCCAAATGTGTTACTGACAAGACATTAAAATATCAGTGACTTTTTCATACATTATATGAAATTTCGTTGGCGATAGTGGAATGCGTCGTAGAATAGATAGCATATTGTCTAACGTCCCTAGGTTTGGTCTTGTGAGTTGCAATCATCACAGGAACACGAAGAATGTTGCGATTGCATTAGCATCGGCAACTCGATGGAACTTCGATATAGGATCGGAAGGTCGGTCGGATTGCAGGCGGGGCGTGGGCTCAGTGCGAGCGGTGTAGGACTTTAGAACAATGATGGACTTGATTCAAATATCTTTACGAGATATGTGCGATCGATTCAACATTAGAATACCTATGGCTAAACTTTATTAATGTAAACGTGGCAATTTTGGTCACCACACATCAGACTTTTATCAAATAACAATTCTCGCGTCTTCGATATTATGCCCCGTACAATATTGATCGTAAAAACATGGCGGATATGTCAATATCCGCCATGTTTTTAAGATATTATTATTGACGGATATAAAAGTCATATTATTATTGACGGATATTGGCGAGAATTGGACCTCTGGACTGTGGTCGCACTGATGGAATTCGTCAAGGCTTTGTCACAGGACAAAGCTAAACTGTATTGCCTCGCAACAAGTGTAATCACTTAAATGCGCAAGTGTTTGGTAAAATTTGTACTTACACAAAATATAAATATAGGTAGGTGCAGTTTGAAAGAGTTTGTCGTTTTTTTCCCAAAAAAACAGATTTTTTTTCTAACTTATTGTTTCAGTCAGTTTTTTAAGCCTTATGAGAAAACTTGAGTAGCATAGATTTGCTAACCAAAAACTAAACTAGCAAGAAATATCAAGCTTTTATTTAGTTTTTAAGTGAATTCCGTTACCAAATTCTTAACACAAGATGTTTCCAATATAAACGAAATCGGTTTTCCGCTGCGACACAGACCGCGCCTTTAGTTCTTGAAACTATTTTCTATTTCTGCACAGCAGTTCAGCTGTTGCTGGTCTTCAAAGTTGTTGGTATAGTGAGGTATAAATATACCGTATAAATACGTACATAAGCATAAATACTGCCATAACTGCACACTCGCAGGCCGATATTATACGTATTTAATGACCTATAACTCGTATTCATGCAGAATATACGTACATTGTTATACTGCAGATATTTGACGATTAGAATTATATTTTCGAAGATCGAGGGTCATTATCATTTATCGATTGGATTGTTTATTGATTCTTTCCCAAAACGTAAATAATTTATTGTTCTTTACATAAGCAATAAAAGTGACCCCAAGGGAGCACCTTGTGGGACACCATAAGGTAAATAAAAGAGAATTCATGTTACAGATTTTAATATTAAGAAAAACTTTATTACAAGCAGTAAAAGCGGACCGTGGATAGTACCTTGAGGTAGCCCGTAGATCAAGAGTAGCAGCCGATTTGCCTAGTTTCGAAATCGTGTTTTCATGACACCGCGTCTTTACGACGCCGAATCGTAAACCGAATCTGTGGCACTACTCATGAAGTCGATATATTCTGCGGCTGTTGCCATCCTGTTTGCTCGCACTGCCATGCTGGGTGGAGTGACGGGGACAGATATAGTCGGAAATACAGACATTGTCATACAGAGTGGAGACTCTGTGCTGTTTGAGCCCCGAATGGACCGAAAGGTATTTCTGGATTGGCTGAGTGTATTTTTAATGTCCGCTTGTCGTATTATGAAATCAAGGGAAGGCCGTTCAGTCTTCTGGGAGATATTTAACACAGCTTTATGCACAAACTTTGTATTATTTAAAAGTTTATTTGAAATTACTTATACATCTTTGATTCAGAATTGATAATTTTTCTTCTTTCTCTTTTTTTCTTTAATGATGCAAAAACCTTATCTTTCCCGGCGAAATGTGTTTAAAAATAAAGTATATATACTTGTCAATGTGATCTTTGGTATAAAACCGAGAAATCGCATTCTCCAAGCTAATGTAAAGCTAAGCTAAAATATCTAACTGCAACTTTTTAAACGCAACAACGCAAAGGGCATTCGAAACACATCACGAATGCATCTTTGGTCGCTGAATATCAATTCTGAACGCACGCATAAGTACCCAAATGCATATAATCAAAGCATTACACATTCCACTAACACACGCTGGATTTATTGTAAAGTTACGTGCGTAGAACGGACCGCGAATGGTCGCCAAGCCTGCGCGTGGCAAGATGGCGGATATACGTGCGGCGTGGTTTTTTCACGCGTATTTACACTTGCTAGGTGATTTTGGCCAACTTTGCCGTGACGTAGCGACCTAGTTAGCCACGCCAAGCGGTGCCACGGCCAAGTCCAGCGGCATCCCCAATGAACCAGAGCCAATATCTATAAAATAAATTGGACCGGCATAAGACAGAAAAAATAATAATGAAGGAAACGTCAGCCGAGTAGGATTTGCCGCCAAAATTTTCTGGGTGAACGCACTCCAGTGTTTTGGCGTGGTTCAGTTGGAAGTTGTCCTAATAGTTTGTTTGATTCGATAAGGTAAGCTGGTTTTATTGTCTATGTGTAGGTAGAGTTTGTAAACAAGCCGAGCTAATTCTCACGTCAAGGGTTCCACATCAGAAGTTGTTGAAGAGGTGTTCAAAAGTTCTTAACTAAGTTGGTGTAAGGCAGTCTTCACAGATGCATTACATACGTGGAAATTCCTATAATAACACTTATCACCTCCATCCTGTAATTTTCTATAACTTTAGAAAAATCGCGGCCTCTTTCCTCAGTTACAGCAAACATAAATATAACAAGTTGGTTCTTAATACTTGCCTCAAATTGTGTCGAGAAATACCAAGTTTGGCCTAGAATGCTTAAACATAAGAGATACTATCTCACCAAGCTTTATTAAACAGGCAGTCCCTGCTTGATCTAACTGATCGTCATCATCGTCATAAAACCCGTTGTAAGTTCTATTTTTGATTTACGAAAACCAAAAACCATCAACCGTTATTACCTTACATTGTTTATCGACCTGTGATATCATGACCCACCCGACCGGCAGCGTTGCCAACAATCTTACTACTCAGCATTTGTTGTTCTTATATTTGCCAAATATTCGCACCTTATCGCTTGTGTTGTGATAGTTTTATAGCCGTCATTTTTATATTTCTCTTTCGCGCGCATTTTGGCCGCTTCCAATATGGCGTCGTTTGTCCCTGTATTTGGTTAGGTTATGCACTTATGCAAAATTCCTTTGTCGAGTTTGCTTTAATGACTTTATTGTGATTTTATGTCTCTTTTATCGTTTGGGCAATACATTTTTGGGTTTTGATGGCCGTGTAAAATTATATCTTTCGTTGTGGTTTTCATTGCTTAATTTTATAAATTTATGTATTTCCGTCTTGACGAGGTTAACAATACATTTTGGTGCTTTCTTATAAGGTTTTGGAACACCACAAATTTTATACAGCTACTTACTATAATGGTGAAAGCTCTACCATTTCTAACAGTAGCTCTGCCTACACAAACTTGACAACACACGAAGGTTCTAAGTTCGTTTTGGTCTGCAGTTGAATAAGACAAGACGTTATCCAAATTAAAGTGAGATAAGGCCGGAAAAAGGGAACTTTTAATATTAAACTCATTTAAAGTTAAAATACCCTAAGATCATCATTTATGCAACTTAGGACAGAAAACACTTATAAACGTTAATAACAAATAGTGGCCCCATATGGGTTCAACAAACCAACCACGAGAACGATATTCATTTTTGGCTTAGTGACTTGGGACCAACTGTGTACCAACCTGGCAACACAGCTTGCCAGGAGAATCCGTGACGTCACGCAGGGTCCTGCCAGCCCCTGCTGCCAACTCAGTTGTGGCTAGACCTTTGTTTACGTCTGGTTCACCGGGAACGCGTGTGATACGTCTGGTCAATGTTGATGATTGATTGCATTTGATACGAAATCCATTTGTATTATTATTATTTTTCCCTATTTTTAACTTGGCGTTTTTAAGGAGTATTTGAATTTAAGCTGCTTACTGTTGCAACGGTTGCACCATTGATTGTCATTAATTGTGATTGTTTCACATGTACATAGGTAAATTAATTAGTTTTCTCTGTTTCTCAAGAGGTCCCATATTATATTTCAGAGAACTTAATATTTGCAGGAGTAAAATTTTAAGCTATGTTTTCAGCCTAATTAAATCATTTTCATATTGTCTGATGAAGTATCATAAGCCAATTAAATACGCAGAAGAAACACGAATCCATTTATTATCAAACAGACATACTATGTAGATTTAGCAGATCCTTATTTCGCATTTCGAGCACGACGCGGTGTCGATAACCATTCTCCACCGCGTCACTTTTTAATTAAACTTGCAACTCTTTTTTTAAATTCTATGAATCATCTGTAGCTAAGGTTTCTTTGGAATTCATTGCGGCGATTCCGGCAACGTCACATGTTTTTGGATCCTGCCAAACTGGCAGCGTATCGTCTGCGGGTAGCCAACTAGATGTTTTGACTACAATTTGGTGATGCAAGGTTGGGGATTTTTTCGTGAATGAAAACGTGTAGATTCATTGATGTGATTTTTAAGTGTAGATTGGCAGACGTATTGTTTTTTAAAGAATTGTTTTGGAGCGATGTTGATTGTTCTATCTTCTGGTTCCAACATCAGAGGTTGACGCTCTTTTAGATCTCTGTACACCGCACTTTGAAAGATTGTATTTATATCATGATTCTTTGAGTCAAACATTTGTAATATTACTACTACTTTTTGTAATAGGTATTTTGTGATTTTGATCATCAGATTCTGTCACACCAGAAATTTCATTCTTTCAAAGGTGTCTTGAAACTACTTTGTTTTTACCGTAACATTCCTTCTTGCAACTATGAATCAAACAATTGCACATTTTGCATCAATTCAAAAACCACATCGGGACAACGTTGATCGCGGAATATGTAAAATTGCCACAAATACTTTCACGGCAGGTGGACAGTATGTGTTTGAGAACAGTTCACCATCAAATTCTAAGTCTTATATCCTTGGAAATAAAGATAGATAGAGTGCTTATAATTTGGAGGACTGTAAGAATAAATCAGCTCTGCGTTAGCATACATTAGGGTTATGATTCAACTTACAACAATACTGTATTTGTTCGGTGGCTGACTTGCATTGCTAATCATTGTCAATATGGTATTGTGTAAACATATTTTTTGGTGTGCAGAAAGGGAAAGAAGTCGTGATTTGCGTTATAATGATTGGGCACTAGTTTTTTTTGCAAAAAGGTTTGGTTTCACAAAATAACATCGTAGTTTTACCATTTTAGTTTTAAATCAACAGATTGAGAAATTAATTTAGTTTGGTTAGTTTTCGACTTTAATGAAAGTATTAGGGGTTTTTCATAGTTAGCTTAGGAGTTTAACAGTTTTTGGTAAATGTAGCATTTAATAGATAAATAATTTTGGTATTCTTAGGAAGTACAAATTAGGATTGATAAAAATAACATTATTCTTAAGTGGATTACACACAGGAAGTAGTCAAATAAGTTAAAGACGATACAAATAGATCCAGATGAAGTTAATTCTAGTTCGTTTGTAGTAAGTATTTAAAAAAATCTTCAGGACACGTTTTTTATTTTTCTGAGTTTTCCACTTTCCAAGAAACCACGGTCTGGTTCATGTACTGCTGTTTTTTGTTCATTTTCTTTGCGAATGCTTTGTGTGTATATTATATGGACATTCGCACTTATGTACATCGATGTGAATACTGACTGTATGTTTGTGATGCCATATCTAATAATATGTTACTAATTTAACTCAGGGATCCATACTTTTAACTTTGTAATTATTAGTTAATCAGAAACCTGTTTTATATTCCCAATGGTTTGAATTTGATGTATTCTGATGTTATTTAATAAATGTTTTTTGGGATTATTGACTGGATTCTAGTCAGCTAAAAAGGATTCGTTATTTTTGCAAAAATCTTTTAATTGATAAATATTGGCTGTAAACTTCACATAACCCTCCTAATTATTAATTATTAACTATTTACCTTATCAAGATTACTAAGACTTTGAGAGAAGCAGTACTCAAATATTTCACAATTAAACAAAACATGAGAGATGATTCATTTCAGAAGCTTTATTTTTCCTTAAGGATGTATTTAATTAACCGATGGCTTGAAAGTGAACCAATATTTAGGTACTGCTGAAATCTTATTTAATATTACTCGAAAGTTCTTTTACAAACGTCCCTTTTTCAAAATTCGTCGCTAAAACCCCAGCACCATATTGGGCGCCAATTAAGGGCACTCACACGAGCGGCACGTTGACAGCGGCAGAGGTAATTGCAGTCGTCACCATTCGTTAGCTAGTCGTCGATATGTACGCGGCAAGCAGTGGACACATCGACGGCTAGCCGTCTCCTTACGTCTGTTGCAATTAAATACGACGTTGGAAAACCGTTCGTGTAAGAGCTCTAACCAAACATAAAACCTCAGCCCCACGTTGGGCGGCAAATAACAAAGTATTTTGAAAACATAGACAAATCTGGTTCGTGCTATTGAATGTTCACAGGACGAGTTCCATCCGTTCATAGAGGCCCTGATGCCCTTTGTAAAGTCCTTTTCGTACACTTGGTTCAATTTACAAGCAGCCAAACGGAAGTACTACAAAAAACACGAGAAACGGATGAGTCTTGAGGAGGAGCGGCATACCAAGTATGAATTACAGGTAAGATCAGTATTATCGCTAAAACCAATACAAAAGTTGCACTTGATAAATAATCATCAAGATGAATTATATGTCTAAATACTATTTTTGGAAGTATAACAATAGGTTGTCACTTGTCACAAACCTAAGTTATTTTCAACTGCTAAAAATGTTGATCCAGACCATTAAAATAAGTTTTTGGGGATAATGCAGGTTTTTACAATAAGTAAAACATAGCAAGTAATTGCGAGATACAATTTTTAAATCAATAAAATAACACAAACACAACCAAATCAACTACATTCTGAAACGTCAGCTTGCTACAGCAAGCAATTACAAAAAGACGTTGAGTATTTACGTCCTCGGTAGCTAAGTTGGGGTAGCATTCGCCCAGATATTAAAGGGCCTTGTGTTTGAGTCACATTTGAATTTGGTTGATGAAATTTTGAGCGCAAAACTTACTTTGTATAATTTTTATATAATTAAATAATCTTAATCGAACTCCAATACTAATTCCAGAACGAGAAAGCAGAAGTAAAACAAAAATGGGCTTCTCGGCTGCTAGGCAAGCTCCGCAAGGACATAACGCAGGACTGCAGAGAGGACTTTGTGCTAAGCATCACAGGAAAAAGGCCGGCGGTGTGCGTGCTTTCCAACCCCGACCAGAAGGGCAAGATGAGGAGGATAGACTGCCTGAGGCAGGCTGATAAGGTGAGTTCCCGATACCCTTAGCCAAAAACATATTGTGTATAATTTAAAAAAAACAGTTCAGTTGCTTAAATCAAGAAAAAGAAACCAGGAACTCGGAGTCAGTAAGTTGGTGGTGTTTAAACCCCGGTGCCTGATCCTGCTCCTGATGACTCTCCGGTCATGTCGGATTGCCGTCTCACGGAACTATGAGAGTGAATCAATAGAGTGTGCACTTGTGTATTGCGCACATACCTATGCACTATAATATCCTGCGTACGTGGTCGATCTCTGTTGGGATCGGCTGCCATAGCCAAAAATTCGGTAGAAGAAGAATTATTATAGATAGATACCTAATCAAGACACACTATATAAGGCAAAGAATTTGGTATTGGCAAGCCTGGCTGACTCCGCAGTTTAGGTATCTTACAATCTTGCTATTTTGAGACGCTATGAATTATTTCAATAATGACTGGCTTTTTTTAACCTAATGAAAGTATTCACAGCTATGTCGGTCTACTTCCTTAATATGGAGTCACCCGTTTCTCTTTCGTCCTAAGGAAGCGTGTAGGCGGGGTTCTAACTTGCAAATAACCCCGTAATGTTTACAAAGAATGTGTTGCGTGGTTGAGTGACACATAATACCTTCTCTACTTACCAAAAGCATAGTACAATACTTAACCCAGTAGTCTGAATGTAGGTTGAACACGAGTCTACCATTAATTAAAATTGGAAACGCGAGGAAACATTGTTTTTTTTATTAGTTTTATAAATGAATAATATTGTAAATAAAGTATTACTTATTTATGTAAACTAATAATAATACTGATTGAAATATTTACATAGTTATACAAAATAATACGAGTACATATAAAAATAATACAAATATAAGGCTCCTTCGGAAGCATTTGAGTAAAAGGGTCCTTGTGGTAAAGTTCCCGAGATCTAATAAATAAATAAAAAAGATTTTGACAGCAGTACCCTTCTGGATAGCGACACCGAGATTATAATTCGACCAGTTCGTACGCGACCTTCCTGCGCTTGCCAGATGTGTGGGGGGCGAGGCCTGCTAGATGTCAGCGGGGACGGGTGGTGTTGCGGGGAAGGGCATATTCTATGACAGTCGCGTGTAGCGTTGCCGCTTTATAGTCCACTATCGATAGATCGATAGGTTTTCGATGGATTATAAATAGTTGAGGCAAAAGCAATAGTATCGATAAGCTATCGATAGTATCGATAGCTCCGCTAATATAAATACTATCGATAGACAGCAATACTATCGATAGTATCGAAGTTTAGTATTAAAATCACTATCGATACTATCGATAGTTTTGCCCTATCGATAGTGGCCTTTTATTCAATAGTATTGTGAATATAATTTGAAGTAAATGTAAATATCGATAGTATGGATAGTTGTTGCAATAGCCAGAACCGATACTTTCGATAGTATCGATATTGATTTTTTAATATTGAGCTGCAATACTATCGATAGTATTGCTGTTTGTCGATAGTATTGACCCTAATAAAGCTATCGATAGGCATATCGATATTATAGATTATTTTCGAGGTCAACTATCGATATTGTGGTGGCAACACGTGCAATTGGCGCTTCCTTTTCTCCCCCCCCCCCACGACTTGCGTAGGAGATCGCATGAAATTTTCGGACAAAATAAACTAATTCTTATACAAAAAATTCCAGGTGTGGCGTCTAGATCTAGTAATGGTGATATTATTCAAAGCGATACCGCTGGAAAGCACTGACGGCGAACGCCTAGAGAAACACCCCGAGTGCACCCAGCCAGGACTCTGCGTGAACCCATACCACATCAACGTGTCTGTGAGAGAGCTGGACCTGTACTTGGCCAACTTCATCAACAGCTATGGTAATAGGAGCGACGGTCTGCCAGGTCTCTCGCTCTGTTATACCTATATTTTGTATGGTTGCTTACTTAGCGCTTTTTGGAGACAAAGTTAACAGCTGGTTGACCATTACGGGTGCAACCTGCAGACTTATTGCCTAAATTGAAGGCTATGGCGCGATTGCTATTACAATTCCCAGCAATGAATATGATTTGTCGTTCTTGACGTTAAGTAGTCTGAAGACTCACGCTAGATCATCATCATTCGCTTGCCCTGTTCCCATTATATTTGGGGTCGGCGCAGTATGTTTTTCTCTTCCATACAATCCTATCACTCGTCATTGACTCATCCACTCTTTTCACAATCATATCATGCTTTATACAGTCCATCCATCTCTTTCTAGGTCGGCCTCTTCCCTTCCATCCACTAACATTCATACTCATCACTCTTTTTGTCACATGATTCTCCTCTCTTCTCATCACGTGTCCATACCAAGATAAACGGTTTCCCGTTATCTTTTCTGTCACAGGTGCCACTTGCAAACTTCCCCTTATATATTCATTTCTTACTTTGTCCATTCTTGTCACTCCACACATCCATCGCAACATTCTCATCTCCGCTACATGCAGTCGTTTTTCATCCATCTTCTGAACGGCCCAGCATTTCGATCCGTACAGTAAGGCAGGTCTTATGATGGTCTTGTAAATTTTGCCCTTCAACCCTTAGGGCATCCGTGGATCGCATGTTGTTGCTGTGACCTGCCTCCATTTCATCCAACCTGCGTTGATTCGATGTTTAATGTCCCTGTCAATATCGCCGTCATTTTGCACGATAGACCCGAGGTACCGAAAGTCGGAACAGACTGGTAAGGGCATTCCTGCTAGGGTTATAGGTAAAGGACTGGAGAGACCGCCAAAGTCACAGAACAGATACTCGGTTTTGGTTCTGCTGACTTTAAGGCCAACGTTCTCCAGTCTTTGTCGCCATTCCTCCAGTCTGCTCTGGACCTCAAGAGAGTCTTCGGCAACGAGCACAATGTCGTCGGCAAACAACATGCACCAAGGGGCCTCTTTTTGTATGTCCGATGTCAGGGCATCCAATATCATAAGAAAGAGGTAGGGGCTTAGCGCTGATCCTTGATGCAAGCCTACAGCCACATTGAAACTCGTGGTCGTGCCGACAGCGGACCGGACTTGGGTACTGCATCTGTGGTATATTGCCTTGATCAAACGCAGGTATTTTCCAGGCACTCCTTTCATCTTAAGAGCCCACCACAGGACCTCACGAGGTATTCGGTCATAGGCCTTTTCGAGGTCAACAAACACCATGTGGAGGTTTTTATGCGCACTTCTGTATTTTTCACACATTTGGCGAATGGCGAATATGGCGTCCGTTGTTCCTCGACCAGGCATAAAACCAAATTGGTTCTGTGAAATGACGCTCTCCTCTCTCACTCGTCTCTCAATTACTTTTTCCCACAGTTTCATACTATGTGACATTAGCTTTATTCCCCGATAGTAGTTGCACTCCTGCACGTCTCCTTTATTTTTAAAGATTGGTACCAATAGGCTGTTGCACCAATCATCGGGTATTTTTTCCTCATGCAACAACTTATTGAAAAATAAAGCCAACCACTTCCATCCATCTACTCTTAGCAACTTCCATACTTCGACTGGTATGCCATCAGGCCCCACTGCTTTCCCTCTCTTCATACTATTAACTGCCATTTCCACTTCGTCTACACTCACTTCTCTTACTAATCCAACGTTGGTAGAGACGTTCGGCAGTATGCCGTTCCAGTTATTTTCTTCATTCATCAACTTTTCAAAGTAGTCCTTCCATCGCTCTTTTATTTCATTATCACCCGAGAGAACCTGTCCTGTTTCATCCTTTACGCATTTCATATGTATAATATCTCTAGCTTTCCTTTCTCTAGCCTTAGCAATACGGTAAAGTTATTTTTGACCTGTAGGGCTATCTAGTGCACGGTAAAGTCCATCTTGTGCTCTCGTCCCTCTTGCTAGATGCGAAGTCTTATTTGTCCTGTAAAATAATAAACTACATATTTTTTTAGAATTTTAGAATTATACTCATCTTTTGATTCGGTTTTTTTATTTGAATTATTTTACTTTTCACAAGTTCTTTTATGTGTGTATGTCTGTCTGTTACCTCTTGACGCTTAAACGACTGAACCGTTTGAGATGAAATTTGGTATGGAGACAGTTCGAGACCCTGGAAAGGACATAGGCTACATTTTGTCACGATAGAAAAAAATAACAGAGTGAAATTGGGGATGAAAGTTTATATGGAAAATCCAACTCTTGCGGGCGAAGTCACGGGAAACCACTAGTTTTAGTATAAAACGATCGGATCCCTTTTTCAAAATGTGTCACTGCATGACATATTATTTTCTCTGACGTTATTTTAAAATTGACTTATAAAGAAATCTTTTAGAGTCGGACGAGCGAGACATAGAGGCTTTACGCCTAGCTCCAAACCTCTACAGTACCTATAGCTTTCATCCATTTTTTGCTTACCTGAAAATCCATACTAATATTATAAATGTGAAAGTGTTTCTGTGTCTGTCTGTTAGCTCTTGACGCTTAAACCACTGAACCGATTGAGATGAAATTTGGTATGAAGACAGTTTGAGACCCTGGAAAAGACATAGGCTACATTTGGTCGCGACATAAAAACATTAAGGGGGTGAAATGTGGGATGAAAGTTTATATGGAAAATCTAACCCTTGCTGGCGAAGTCGCGGGGAACCAATAGTTATAAATATTTCAGTTTTTAGGTAGGCGATAGACCATGAGGTAGGCAACCAGCAGGGTTGCAGAAACCTATACAAATAAGGCCAAGCTACACTTTAAGCTATATTAAGCTAGTATGATTTGTTTCTTCACAAAAAGCGCTAAGTAAAGTAAGATTTGAAATGGTGGCTGATTCTGGCATTATTTTGCTCTGGTTTACTTATAAATGTCTTTTTATTAAAAATGCAAAAGATAATAGTCATCAGAAAATGAGTAGTTTGTAATAGAAGATTATTCACCAAGGGGGTAAAGTGATGTCTTACGTCACGGGCGTCATCTTGAATCTCGAGCGCAACGAAGGATTCGAGAGTTAACTAGTTTAGTGTTTACTCCCGAGCATAGCGAGAGAGTTAAAAGTAGAATCCTGAGTGGAGCGAGGGATGTAAGCTCGCCGAGGACGAAGACATCTTTATCCCCGAGGAGAATACTCTGCTTTTCACACTTCCTACGAGGCAATAAACAAAATGTACCTACTACAAAAAATATTTTATGCATCAGTATATATCCTTTGACTTTTCTGGCAGTAAAATATTATTATTAACAATACCAGCAGCTTTACATCTAATGGACTCCGGTGTAATAAACTCCGTCACTCGACAGTTTTACGAAAACATTGTTAGTAATTTCTTAATATACATAGGTTTGTTTAGCGCACGCTTTTTTTCATTCCATTTGTGTTAAAATTCTTGGCTGCCAGGTTCAAATTTCAAATAAGTTCTCTTTGGTGCGGGACGGGCTAGTGTGATCATGCCTACGAACTCTTGTTCGAAATTCAAATCACTATGCCTCCTAGGGAGGCGTAATGAAATTTCATACATCATTACGTCTTTTGGGATGCAAACTCACTTTGAGTCAGGTTTGATTGAACATTGCCGAGTAGGTAGTGTGAAACCAATATTTATACTTGAGAAAATATTTATTTAGCTTAATTTGTTAAGCTCGTTGATGGGGAAAAATATAAAGAAAAGAACCAAGAAAAAAAATTGGTCCATAAGAACTGAGCACAGACTAGCTATTTCTACGAACTTGATTGCCGGGAATCGACCCCATCAAATACTGCAGCAGTAACCAACCCGATATGTTTCAGATATCCTAAGCGGGTCTCTCTCGCCCCACACGCCTAGGGACAAAGAGAACGAACACGACGCTAAGAGCAAAGGTAACTCGACCTGCTGGTCGATGTGTCAGTTCTTTCTACAGTTTTGTGGCTGCCAGTGTTGATTGTGAGGCTGAGGCTCTTGTTGTAAAGGTGGACTTCGGAATGAGGCTTCGTTATCACCAAAAATGTGCGAGTATTTATAGCGAGGGCTGTGTTTGGAGCTAATAGAATCGCTTCAGTCTTTTGGCCTCGTGCAGAGCGGCTCCTGTGGCAACGGCTTAGTGGAGCAAAGTTAGGTAAAGGTATATAAATCCATATCAGAACACACGCGCAGCAGCAGACGACGTGCAAGCTTTGTGTCGCTAGTCGCTGCTAATGGTATTTTATAGACATACAACATAGAAACTTCGTGGCGACATGTCATCTGCTGCTGCCGGACTTATACCTTTGATAAAGCGATATCTTAACAAACACATGTCATCTCGACGCATCCTCGCAAGTGCCTGGTGGAATCGCGGCATAATGCCCGCGTAGCTCCTAAGTGTGCAGTGCAATAGCTAAGAAGGTGGCAAGCGACTAAAAGAGCCACGCATAATATACGCCGCAAGCCACAAGCCGCATTGCTCCAAAGTGCTCCTTTAGACGTCCATATCTTGACTCTACCTTAACTTCGTGACCATATCACTTACGCTGGCGTGAGAGTGATGGCAAACACGGTGGCTGCAGGAGCTCACGATATGGACATCTTGCAAAATAAGACCTTTGGTGTACTTATACAATTTTTTGACTGCTAGCGGAAGCAGGCATATTTCGTTATTGCCAGATAGTTCCTGGGGTTATCGATGGCAGATATAATGAGTGGGTGGTAGATGTTAGTAATCAAGTGAGATGTTTAAATTTTTTTATTCGCATTGGTTGCCACAGACAAAAATTGAAGAAAGAACGTGTTTGATTGGTTTCGCACAAAATCTTTTTGGTGTATTTTTTTTACAGTATTTGTGCATTTTCTTGGATCTGACATTAATCCTAGCATTGGCTTGCACTCACACTTTTCATGCTTTATTTGAAATTTTTGACAAATGTTTTGTCGTTTGATTTTTGAAATTATTTGTATCTGTAGTCGGTGTTCTTTCTCTTTTACTCTTTTTACTTTACTTGTACTATTCATTTAATCAATGCTTTTCTAATTAATACTGATTTCTCGATCGCTCTTACTTTTTACTGCTACATGAGTAGTTGAAACATATAAGTTAGTATTTAGGATCACATAGAGACCTGATTCATAAAACTGTTCTTGAAATCGACAAAAAGTGTTGCATTGTTTCTGGCAACCAGAAATATTTTTAGTAGGTACAAAGAACCTTAGGTACTTACTTCTAAACTCTTTCATTTTTTATTTAACACACCTCGGTTTCTAAAAAGTCAATACTAGATTTTTTCTGGTTGCCGGTGTGTCGAACTGTTTTTTGTCTATTTAATTTAAAAAAGCATTGATTCTAGATTTAGAAACTTTTCACTTGTGGCTTGATCACTGTAAATATTGTACAGGTCACTAGACCCCGGTTGATTTTTACAAAATCTTGGTGTATTTTTTTCTTAGATATATATTGTGTAGATATGTGGAATTTAGATACCTATTGTTCAAACTCCGATTGACAGAGATAACTATAAATGATTAGGTTGAGATAGAAATTAGATAACTATTATTACGTATTCGTTTCATTCAAAGCTTCAGATCTAAAAGTTTCTTCAAATACTCTAGCTTAACTCAAATTTAAATTGGCGGAATCTTTGAATGAAATTTATAAAAGGCTATTGCTACTAAAACAGAGTGGTGCTACAGAACTAAAATGCTGACATTGTAGTTTTAAGCATTAAATTAAAACTGGATGTGAGCGATAACTTGATCAGAATTTCTCGAACTTTGATCACGCAAACTTGCACCACGTAATTTAATTATAATTATTTCACTATCTATTAGATTTTCATGGGCACTATTTTGAACAACATACTTATTACTCGCGTGTTCATCGGTAATAGTAAATTTTGGTAGTTTATTACCATTACCAACTTAAAAACTCCAATGAGATTGTTAAAAGAATCCATGTATGTCTATTTTTGGAAGATTAAGATCTTCAATGATATGATCAGTTATTGTTTTTTTGACAACTGCCCCCTTAATACTGACTATATTCAGACATTGGTCGGATGTTAATGCAGATCCAAAATCAGGGAACCTCACCTGCTGTTGTAAGTTAGGACTTAATTGCCCTCGTCTTATAATAAAATTTGACGTTTTCTCAAGGTTGATTGGTAAGATCAAAGTTCGACAAATCGATACTATGAACCCACCTCCATAGTTTGTCCGGAGATGACAATTCGATAGCCGTAACTTATTGTCTGAAATATTTTCAGGCTATAGCCACAATCCGTACAACGGAGTAATTTGCAACGATATTATTTTAGCCACTGGTGTCTTCTCTTCGAAGGAACTATGGAAGTTGTCAAAAGGTACGTCACTATTTTGTTTTCATCTAACTACTTTAACTCATCACTGGCCTAAAAGCGAATCATATATTTGATATATTGGTAGATTTATAAAATCTTAGTGTCGAATTCTATGAGTAGCTATAGATATCTGTGAGCTTTGCTTCAAACTTTATAGAACAAGGAATTCACATAAAATCGGTTTATAAGAACTTGAATTTTGTTATTTTTTAATTGACTCCATTGACTTACAGTAGCAACCACTCAGCGGTATCTATTGATCAGCCTATTTATCATAATTATTATTGTTTTTAAGTGATAAGCATTCTTTTTTGCAATCTAAATATTAGATACTACCCCGCCTCTGGTGGTTTTTTTTCAAGTGCAACAATATCTATAGCCTGTTTATCTTTTCACTCATTATTTGTCATAATAAGACGATTAATTGGATAAAAACGTAGATTTATTTTGCATTTCGTTAAATTTACACCAAAACTGATCGCAAAGTTCGTACTAATAGTCACCTATTACTGTACTGATTTGGTTTGGCGGAGTTCGCTAGCAGCCGTGTTTCTGTTTGTGGGATGGCCAATTTTGCGGTTGAGTTTGACCTGATAACTAAATAAACTTTGGCTTCCGATCATACTTCCTGAAATTGATGTTACCTACTCTAAAAATAAATTATTACTTGTTTTTCCCCAAAATTTCCGTCCAAAGTTTACGTAGACTATGGCAATATAACTTGAGATAATTTGAGTTATCATAAAATGATAGATTCATGATTAGAAATGTATATTGCGGCTGAATAGGCAATATAGAACAAGCTTACCAATTTGTAAATCAGAAACCTGATCTAGTAAATCTAAAAGATTGTAAACGAATAAATATTGTAAAACATCATACACATTTGTGTGGTCTTATAGCTAAATCACTTGTGCTATGGAAATTAAAAACAACCATCGGTGGTACACCCAGTCCCAAGACTATTAGAAAATATAGTTTTCTAAATTGTGACCAGGCTTAAAAAAAACACGACCCTTATTTTACTCTGTCGCGGTTGAAATTCTCAATCGTAGAATTCGTCTCCTCTTGCCAGATTTTCGAGTGCTACCCTAAGCTACTAATCCACCCCAATAAACTTATAATATAGAATGTATCCGCCTACTACACCCTCTACTCTTTCAGCCTCAATCCTCCAAGAGACGGGTTCGGAATCGCCCAGCGGGTCTGGAGGAGGAATCAAACTGGAGTCCGGCTACTACTGCGGGGGATACAACAGTCCTGCGCCACCAGCTTTTGAGCCTCCAGCGGAAAGGGCTACGCCATCTATGATCGTTGGACCTTGTTTTAGTGAGTCATCATTATGAACTTCTTTTCTTCTTTTCTTTCTGTAAACGTTACCGTTACCTAATGATTGCGACTGTCGTCACTATGATCCACATCATTAATATCATCTTCTTGGCGGGCTTATGCAGATGCCCTTAAGCCCCCTGCAAGAAGAGAGCTACATCATTTATGATCGTTAGACCTACGAATCTGGATCATTACAAACGTTATCATTGTCATCTACTATATTATCATTGTGATCCACACTATTATTATCATATTCAATATTATTAGGGTGGGAGAAGGCTACACCACTGTCTATGATCTTTGGACCTAGCTTTAGTGCCGTATTATTACGATCTTTGTCATTACCATGGTGATATTTGTTATCATCATCATTATTGTTTAGGGCTGTGACTGCAAGAATTGTTAATATCAATTTCATTAAGTTCCTACACTGATACTCTTGCGAATGATAGATAGATATTCTTTATTGCACAATAAAAGAAAACAAAGGTACAATACAAGGTACAGTGATGTAATGTCCCAAAAACTGAATTGAATTGTATTTGTGGTATGTTAGAACTTCATTGGAACCTTAGTTAGGTAATACTCATATATTTATATCTACGGATGGTTATTTTCTAAAAATTGTAACCCCATGAAATGATTAAAATGAATCATGGATGACAACGCATGTGAGTTAGACCACACAGATGTGATCTTAGCGCGGGCCCACACTGCGCACGCGTGTATTAATACTTCGCTATAATTAGCCGCCACGTGTCACTGTAATTGGGTTAGTTTTGTTGACTTGGGGAGTCGATAAAAAATCTTACCTTTGATAACGAAGGATAAAGGGACATTTAAAAAGCTAAAGTAAGGTAGTCTGACGTGAGACTGTGTGTTTTAACAATATAGATACCTCTAGATAGATAGATACTCTTTATTGCACACCACACACAGTATCAATTTACATAAATGTTCATAGGGAATGGTACAATTTAGGCGGTCTTATTGCTGAAAGCAATTTCTTCCAGACAACCTTCGGGTAGAGGACAGTCCAAGATTAAATTGGGTCGGCGGTGAAAACTAACAGAATAAAGGGAAATGGTTAATGAATAAAAAAAAGAAAAAGACACGATATAAGCATACATATACATAAATTACTAAGGCTATTAAATGTTAATAATACTAATAAATATTCAATATTTAGGACATCCGTTTTGAAATCAATTCCTAGTGGGCCTATTTGTATGGAGTCTTGCTTGAGATAATGTACCTATCTTGTTTATTTTATTAATTTATTTTGGAACACTAACAAGTTCTTTATCAATCTATAATTTTAAAAGCTACGCCCTTGTCGATGGAGTCTTGTCAATTTCTCTCTATTCAGTGCCATTTCCTTGACTTCATGGTACGACACGACACCTAGCAGGTTACTTACAACATAAACCGAGTTGCATCTGGTTGCATACCCAATTATAGGTGAATAGTAGGTGAAAAATAATTTATCAATGTTTGAGATACTTAACAATAACATTACGAAACTAACTCTCCAATCGCGTCGGATTAGTACTCGCTGCTTTCCAAAGTCGTCGCTTACCATCAGGTGAGATTGCGGCCAAATGTCTGCGTATGAATCGTGAGTATGATTTTAACGTTTAATTAAAACAGTAAATAGTCAGATAAACATGATATTTTCTAGGGCCTATCGTCGTTTACCGTCGTTTACCGCTTCAGTGTTTCCAACGGATTAAAACCCAAAGACCTTCAAACTCAGAGTGAACAGGCTTCTTCTGGGTGCTCGCTCCATCATCGACTCTGTCTGTGCCACGTCTGGCTTAGTCAAGAGCAAT
Source organism: Pyrausta nigrata (assembly GCA_949316185.1). Lineage (NCBI taxonomy): Eukaryota > Metazoa > Arthropoda > Insecta > Lepidoptera > Crambidae > Pyrausta > Pyrausta nigrata. Next base: position 1,859,786 of record OX438961.1, read on the forward strand.
CCCATTTCAAATAAAAAAAAAAAAAAAGAAACTGCGGCCAAATGTCTGGATATCTATAAAATAAACGTATATTGATTTATTTCCTTGTCAATTTCAGATATCCCCCACAGCTCAGCAGGGCTAAGCGTCCAGTCGCCACTGGTGCCTTCCAACACAATATTCTACCAGCACGCGCCACCTCCCACTGACACCCACCCCACAGGTGAGCAGTACCATCATCATCACCAGTGTCGGTCTCGTCGACTCGACAGGACATGATCGAGAATCGACTGCCTCGTTGGTGTAGTGGTCAGCACGTCTCTCTGGTTACTGTCCATCAGGTGCCGAGTTCGAATCTCGAGTCGTGACAAAAATTTGTTTCTGGTTTTGCTGTCTTGAAATAACTCAGAAACAGCTCCGGAGTCAGGAAGTTGGTGGTGTTAACATCCGCGTGCCTCGGAAAGCACGTTAAGCCGTTGGTCCTGCACCTGATCTGTCTACGGTCATGCCGTCTGACCGAATTATGAGAGTGAAGGAACAGAGAGTGCACCTGTGTATTGCGCATACACTTGTGCACTATAATATCTCCCGCACAGTCGGCTAATCTCTGTTGAGATTGGCCACTGTGGTTGAAGTTCAGCTAGGAGGACGTTATGTTGTGATGTGTCCTAACTCGGGACCATGGGGTTTATTGACGTTCATAAGTGGCATTAGACTCGATTTAAATGTACCAATATCTAAGCTTAAATTTAAGGTTAGTCTGTCTATTTCTCTGCTAAACGAAAAGAGAAAGACTACAATTATTTAGAAACGTCAAATTAATGGATGCGATTTCTTTCGTATTTTTACAAGTTTTTGCGTGTTTTCATCTAACTTTATTCGACATCGATTATAACCCTACTAAATTGTCTATGAAATCTCTAACTTCTTTAGCAGCTAACAGCTGTTTAGTCTAAAGTTTCTGTTAATACAGTGTGAGTCTTTAAAAAGTGCACATATGAAAATGGGTTAAATTCCACTTTTACCGACATAAAAATGACAAAAAAATATATATTTTTTTGTTCATTTTTCATTTAAATTACCTTCCGTTGACTTATTGTAAAGAAAACGTTATAACTTTTGATCTAAGTAGTATATCCTAATAAAACAAAAACAGTAATGATGGTAAATAACAGGTGATGCTAATAAAATACATAAAATACTCAGAAAACGAAAAAAAAAAACAAATCTAGAGCCACCCTTAGCAACGAAGCGTTGAATGGCGCGCCCAGAGATACTTAGTTCAAATGCTTATTGCTAAAGTTGTGATAGGGATAGAGACATCGAATTTTTGGTTTTACAAAGGTGATACTATGAAAAATAACACAAAGTAATAAGAACCACCTGTAATATGGGCATTATTTGGAGGAATTTATCAAATAATTTAAAAAAACACCAATTAAAATACAGATTTTTCTCAAAAGTAACATTTTATTATTACTTGTTGACGTTTTCTAAGAATTTTATGTATTTTCTTAGTATTATCTGTTATTTACCATTATTATTGTTTTCATTTCATCAGGATATACCTCCTAGATAAAAAGTTATAACGTTTTCTTTGCAATAAGTCAACAGAAGGTAATTAAACTTTAAAAAATCTATAAAAATTAAAAAAGAAAACTCAGTCATTCTAGTCTAGTCAGTCGGTCTAGTTTCACCCATTTTCATATGTGCACTTTTTAAAGACTCACACTGTATAGTTAATATAGTCTGTCTCTTTTCATTTGTTTGGCAGAATTTTCTATTCCATACAATCTTATCACTCGTTACTGAATCATCGGTTGGTCTTTATCATTGTCATCAGCAATAAAATATTCAGCATTCTTTTCATGGTTTTTGATATCCTGAAGTACATCAACATGAGACGACATAACTTTTGACTGTGGAAGGAGTTTTTCAAAATTATTGAGAATGATTTATCTCTACTTATCATATAATAATATCATAGAACATAATATACTATGGGTACAATGCGGAGCTGTTTCCTTCTGATCTCTTTACTTAAGATTAATAAAAGGTTAACTTTTAAAGATTGAACAAACAAATTTAAACCTATCAAACGTATAAAATTTGATACATAATCCACACATTTGTCGCTATTACCAACACATTTGGGATCGACGCATTTTTTTCCGAACAATCCTATCATTCGTCAATCATCCATTCCTTCCACAAATTAAATGGATTATTGGTTCAAAATTCACAGCATCAGAGCAGCTGACCAGCCAGCACTCGAGCAAATACGACGGAGCCCCCCAGGACTCCTTGGACTTCGTAACGTTCGTCTGCCAGGAGCCTTCGGCTGATGTCCAGCAGTTGCAGGTGAGACTTAAAACCTAGGGAAAGCGGAACTTGATAGCTCGTCACGTCTTCGATCCCTCTTAAGGTGAGATAGATGGATAGATATTCTTTTTTGAACAATTTTGAAAAGATGCGTGGCAAAATATAAAGAACAAGTAGTTAGCTAGCAGGTTACAGAACTTATTAATATCGCCGAGTGACCAGCATCCTCGGTAGCTCAGTTGAGCATCGGTCAGGATAGCGAAGGGTGGTTACAATTACAAACTGGTGAGAAATTGCGGTTAATTGTATGGCTAATAAAAAGTGACTAGGAGATAAAGTTCTCCACTGTTTAGCTTCCTTAGGAGGGACTTACATCTAAACAGTTCATTCATGGATGTGTTCGGGTATTAGCGCTTTCGTATCCACATTGCCCTTCAACTTTTATTTGCCCTATAACTTTCTACATTTTTCAGGTCCACAGCTTATCCAGGAGTCCAAAGCCTGCGTACTTTAGCAGCACGATGCTGCCGCCGCCGCCCCTGCCTCCGATGGCGCGGCCCGTCGCCATTATCAGGTCAACAGGTGAGCTAAGGGCTGTTCACATGATGGTAGATAGAAAGACTCTTTCTTGCACACCATTAAAAAAACAATAACGCATTTTACACAGAAAAATCTTATCTTATCTTATCTTATAAATAAAAGCAATAACTTACTTAGTACCTTTGGGTACAGGAAATTCTTAGCCACAGATTACCCTTAGATAATGTTCATCATCTTAGCGTTTTCCCGGTTGTGCACTCGCACGCGAGGGCCCAGGTGCCGCTTTGGAACATAATCCAAGATGTGGCAGATCAGGCAATTACAGTGGAGCGATTGCCATCTGACCTCCGTGACCCTGTTAACATGGGAACCTGATCAGTTTTGGATCATGGTTACACATTCAGTCGCCTAAATGTGCAGGTTTCCTCACGATGTTTTCCCTTACCGTAAGAGCATCGGTTAGTGACACAACAAATGTACGTAACTTAGAAAAAGTCATTGGTACATGGCGGCACGTGGTATCGAACCGGTAACTTCCGCATGAGAGGCAACCCGCTAGCCACTGCGCCATCGACGCTCCTTAGATAAGGTCTATAACTGAAACTTTTTTTATTTCTTCCAGCAAGCGAAATGGTAGGGTCCGGCGGTGGCGGGTCCCCCTCCTCCCCGGAGGTGCGGTCGCCGCCGGCGTCGCCGCGCCGCCGCTCGCCGCACGCGTACCGCACCGACTGCCACCCGCCCATCTCGCATTTCAACCACTTCCACGCGCAGCCGCAGCAGGTACGGGGAATAACCAGATGAATTACTCCAGGGGCCATATCACAAACGATATTTTTGAAAAAAAAACCTGGCGGATTTCACAAAATGTAATAAATATTCGACATTTTCATACTTCGAGAATACATAACATCTAAATTTTGTGATATCCGCCATGTTTTTTCGGTAAATATTACGATATTTACCGAAAAAACATTTGTGACATAGTATCGAAGGCGCGCTAAGGGGTATTTGAGGCAAAAATCCGGTCAAAATTATTTAGGGGCCTATATTATCTCAAAACGTAATGAAAAACAATTTTTGATCAAATTATCGATTTAATAATAAATAAACATAAGAAAAACATATAAGTATTTTTTTTTTTCAATGGTTTCAAACAAATTGAATTTTGTTAAAAATCATATGCAATCTTATTCGCTGATGACATCAGAATCTTCCCCTATATCACCATCTTCGACAGTATTGTCATCAGACTTGTTTAAGTTCGGTGTTGCTGCAATTAAAATCGTCTTTGCTTCGTTGGAAAATGGCAAGATTTTCTTCTTATTCTTTGGCCGACTACAGCTGATGAGAGGATCGGATGTCAGAAGTAATCTATTTAAAACGTCTCTGTTACATTCAGTTCTCGAAAATTTCCGTGCATAGTCCACCCGATATTTGCGCAAATGCTTATTTCGTGCTTCAGCGGCCTCCTCAGATAATTGTCCTATTGGAAGAATTGCCTCTTCCATCACCTGCGCTCCATGTATTATAATTTTGTGGACTGTAGGTGCCATTGGATGCCAGCCGTACAATTGCACAAATAGTTTGGCAGTGTTTTGAGCATAATCATCGAATTTTTGGTAATCAATGTTATAACCACTTGATATTACCTCAAGAATCACTTTAAACCTAGTAATTAATTCCCAGTTGATGCCGGTGATGCGAGAAGAGCATTCTGCGTTTTGAAAAAATCTCCTAGACGTATTCCCATCATTACTATTTCCATAGCCAGCTTTGGGAACATCAACAAGCAGACCCATTTCAGCTCTAAAACATTTCTGTATTTTCTCTTTTGTTTCTTTAACAATTTTTTTATCTTCTGGTGTACGGGCTTGCCACTTTTTAATGGGTTCTTTATATGCTAAATGCAACAATAACTCAAAAAAGCGTATTCTGGCATGGAGTACTGAGAGCCCGAACCTTAGAGCTTCTTTTTTATGGCATTTTTTTTTAATTTATTAAAGTCTTTTGATGTTTGACCGCATATATAACATCGCATAGTTGATGCAGTGTCCGTTGCGGAGTTGCAGACCTTTCCGTCTACCATTGTCAGCAAAATATTGTGAGTGATTTGCACTGATGTTTCACTTTCTTTAGTTTTTATCAGATCTTTGGCTTGATTTTCGATGTAGTTTATTTCTTCCTTAGTGACATCTTTCGTTTCATGTACAAATCGAGCTTTGATCGGTCTGCAAAATTTCACCGAAGAAGGAGTAGGGTTCTGCCAAATGGTTTTTATTGTTTGACCATCAATAGAAACAACCAACCTCACCGGAACAATCGAGCTCACAAATATATTTGAATCATCATCTGTGACACTTTAAAATTTTTGCTTAAATGGAGTTTGGTGAGATCCATCACATCCCCATTTTGATATCAAGAGTAAGTGCTGCTTTTCATTGTCAGTTAACGTATCTATAACTTCTTTTAAATATTGAATGAGGCGCAAAGACGTATGATCGAGCAAAGCTTGAAGTTCAACATTAAAACTGGTCTCTGTAACAGTTATCTTGTCATCATCTGGGTAGCACTCTTTTTTCGCCTTTTGCAGCAAAGAGTAACAAGGGTAGATATCTTTGCGTCCACCTTGTAATAAATTCCACTGGCTTCTTGTGAAATTACCTTCAACAAATAATGATAACGCTTCCCGTGGGGTATATTTCATCTTCACGTGGTCTTTTTTAGACGAAATTAATCTTCTGATCTTCTTGGCTCTTGTCGGCGTTGAAGTTATTTCTTTGATCATCATCGAAGTATCATTTTTCCCTGAAGTGCCCTGACTAACACACGCAGCGAGAGTCAACTCCTCAACTGGTACGTGAGCCCGTAATTCTTCAGTTTTCCGCCGCTTGCTCCTTTCACTCAACTCGTGAAAGTGTATAACTGGGCGACCGCTCTTGTGTGGCGACCACAAAGGAAGCTCTAGTGATGTTTTAAGCCATTCCTCATTATTTTTCAAAAATCGTTCATCTGTGTAACTAGCTGCCGTCCATTTCTGCTTAAAACTTGTCTTGAAATGCCTCAAACAACGAGACAACACATTTCTATTTTTTGTCGCGCAAAAAGTCAGCTCGGCAAGCCTATCTTCTAACAAGTTAAGTTTCTCATCGATTCTTTTTCGTTTAAATTCCTTTAGGATATCATAAAGTTCCCGCCTAGTCATAGTTTTCACCATTTGCGGAGTACCTGAGAACAAATGTACATACATTTTATTATTTTTTTTAATTACACCTACAAACTTATATAATATTTAAAAAAAAAGGGGGGACGTTGGGGGACAATTTTATTTCTGTTTTGGTCAGGAGAAGGTTAACGCTTTATTATCATAATTAAAATGTTGCACGACAAAGCCCGACACATAAACAAAAACACTAATGTTATAAAATTTTAGGAAAAATAGCACGTTATGGAATGGCAATATAAGATTAAATGCTGAAATTTAAGAAATAATTTACTGTAATTTATTAAAATATAAAGTACATACCTTCAGCTTCCATATTGAATAACTAATTTTCACCACACACACACATATAAGCACCAAAAAATTTGCAAAGTTATCCAGAGCGCCGAGAAAAAAGTCATGCGTTTTACACAATGGCTGAGTTCCGACTGATTCTGTGGTGAGAGCGCAGGTAGAAAACGGGTTTGGAGGCGCGCCCTGGATGGACCGGTTATTTTACTTTATGAAACGTGCATTGTTTGTGCCATTTGGCAAAGTTTGGAAAATACACTTTTGACCGGATTTAGGCTTCGAATACCCCTTAGTGAGGCGTGAGAATTGGGCCTCAGGATACTAGGTGCGTATTATATGTCGCATGAATTACATGGGGTAGTGTGAAAGACAGGCAAGAATGGGGAAGATTAGAGGAGCCCTTTGCGACATGGCAAACAAATACAGGCTTGTGTTGTTTTGGTCAGCGCTCCCCGGCCTAGGGGTGGCACAAACGATACTACAGATGCCAAAAAAATATAAAAAATACCTTGGTTTTTCATGGGAAAACCCACAAAATTAATGCGAGTTTCCCCATACACTGTGAAACATTTTAGACATGTTGTGAAAAGGTTTTCTTTTAATATTATTTAAAGAAAATATTTTTTATAGAATTATCATAACTCATACCGCCACTCCTGAGTCGGGAGGCGCTGACCAAAATAAAACTCTGTAAAAAAAAGGGATGAAAAGAAAAAAATATTTGAAACAAAAAATATTTTTTGTCTTGTCCGTCTAAAGGCAAAACCTAAACCAATTTTTATCTGAGACTTCAAGTTATATTACTTACCTACTTATTTATCGGGAACAACACCGAAGTCACGTTAAGCCGTTGGTCTTGCGCCTGATCTCTCTGCGGTCATGTCGGACTGCCGTCTCACCGAATTATGAGAGTGAAGGAACAGAGAGTGCACCTGTGTATTGCGCACACACTTGTGCACTATAATATGTGCCGCGCAGTTGGTTAATCTCTGTTGAGATAGGCCGCCGTAGTCGAAATTCGGCTAGGAGGACTTTATATACTTGTGCACTATAATATCTTCCACGCAGATGGCTAATCTCGGTTGAACTCTTGTAACTATGCTTGCTAATCCAATACAAACCTTTCCAAAACAAAGCCCTAGCAGTGCAAAGATATTACGATATTACATCTCACGTAGTTTAAATCATCATCAGACAATGAATGTAATCATGCTGTAATCATGCTGTAATCATGCTGTAATCATACTAATATTGTAATTGAATGAATTTTATCCAATGAAACTATGTAATAAATAACTAATCTTTACTTAATCTAATAATGTAATGAATTTAATCGCTATTTTATATAATTAATATAATTTTGTGTTTTATAATAAGTAAATGGGCAATAGTTGCCCCTCATGTTGGCAATGCCCTTGCAGGGCGTCACTTGTACTGTCTATATACATTGTAACACCATACACAACTTGTGACTGGCAATAAATGAATCTGAATCTGAATCATCATTATTATCAGGACACACACTACTGCACTGACATTCACCACTACATAGGCTACCCCCATAAATTTCTACAGGGACCAGTGCGATCCTGTGACCTTTTTAGGCCGTCTGTCCATTTAGCCGGTGGACGCGGCCTCACTGATTACATATTGATAAATAATTCGCACTAAATTCTATGTTTTCTCTCCAGGTGTTTGCCAGCTACGGCTCGCTGGGCGGGGTTGGTCTGGGCGGCGTGGGCGGCGGTGTGGGCGGGGGAGTCAGCGGTGGCGCAGGTGGCGGTGGCGTCTCCCCCCCGGGGGGACTTGGGCTGTATGCTCCTAGAGCGTCTACTAGGGCACCTCCCAGGTGAGTGATAAACAAACATATTTCAGGCAATAAAGATGGATGGTACAAGTCCATATATTGTAAATATAGTAAAATAAAATATAATTTATAGAACACACTAGTTATTAACTGGACACACCATGGCGTGTAGTCAACTTGTACGTGTAACGTGTAGGCATATAGAGGGCAGCAGACGTATAAGGTACCTGCGGGTATCAAGAGCCGGTGTTTATCGAGGGCCACTACTACAAAAATACACTTCCAACGGTTTTATTTTATTCTTGTTATGCACACATATAAAGTACCAATAGGAAAGCTAATATACGTCAGCGCAGTCACGCACGAAACTCCATAGTGTCAGTAGCTAAGAAGCCGTTCACGGTGTTGATCTGCGTCACTTGATAGTAGTTTTTTCCTCCGGAAACAACGAAATTGTGGTTGAAATAATTTGTTCCTTTTAAATCTTGCTGTTTCGAAGTAAACTTTACAGTTTATTGATGCTAAAGCAGGGTAAAGTTACAATGTATTTTTTATTTAAGTGTATTTTAGATCAAATTTAGTAAAGTGACTACCAAAGCCTAATAAGGGCCAGATGAAAGGCGGGTTAAAGGGCCGGCCGTTATTAAACTGTCGAACTTGTGATTTAATTAATCCCAAGTTTACTTTATTTTTAACTTTTGCGATAATTGTAACAGAATTTGAATGTTTATTGTAATGTAATGTTTTTTATTTCTTAAAAACGTGTTTTTTCATATTTCTTATTAAGTTTTAAGATTGCAGTTATGGAAGCACCTGCTAAAACCACGTTGTTATCCATGTGATTTTTATTGATATTAAATTATTTGTTGATTACGGCATTAGTAATTAGAAAATCGAGACATTTTGACACTTCAATGTTGAGTAAAACCAGATTTAAAAAAAACTATAAGCTTAATAAGGTCCACAGAATTTGCCTAATTTTATTTTATGTCTTTATTTTTTTTTAACTGTCAAAGTTTCATTTAGAGTTAAGGATGCGTTGTTGAAAGGTAAAATAATTGGATCAAAATGTTGTCTGGAAATATGCTTTTTCACTAAGTTTTGTTACTTTAGTTTAATAAGATCCATTATTATTCTTCTCTTTGATTTATGTGCATTCATAGGTGTGATATTATGCTAAATGGTAATATAATAAATACAAAACTAAAACTTATTGTGCTTATTGTTTTTTTGCTGTTAGGTATTGGCTCCAGATCCTGGGCCCTATTAAACTACGTATGTTTAATAAGGGCCACAGAAGGGGTTTTAAAAATTAATTATTTTTAAGCGAAATTTTACAAGCAAAAGCAAAAATGTTACATATTTACGTTGCTAAAAGAATAAATATTCTTTAAGTGATCCATTTTTTTATTTTAATTTATTATTAATACAAAATATGTCATTCTGAAGTTAGGTGGCCCTTGTTTACCGCAAGTACCTTACAATGCCCTAGCATTGGCGAGTCCCAACTCTCCGCTAGAATGCTTAAAATATTGTTGGTGCAGATTTTTAAAAGTGATTCGCACCGCTCTAATAATAGCATGGAAGCCTTCACCCATCAAAACCAATTTATTCGGGTCAAAGGATCATTTCGAGGAGTTTTTAAGCTCAGAGGGTGTTGTATTGTTCTACAGCATGTGCTACGTTACCTCTTAGGCTGGTAATTTATCCGGCTCAAAGGATTATTTTGAATTGTTGCTTAGACGCTGCTGTATGGTTTGACAGCATTTACTAGGTTATCTTTTAGTTGAGTAGTTGATCCGGATCGAAGGACCATTTTGAGGATTTGTTAAGCTCAGAGGGTGCTGTATTGCCCTACAGCCTCTACTACGTTACCTCTTAGGCTAGTGAAGTGATTTATCCGGCTCAAAGGATTATTTTGACGAGTTGTTAAGCTTAGATGGTGCTGTATAGTTTGACAGCATTTACTAGGTTATCTTTAAGTTGAGTGGTTTATACCGACCGAAGGACCATTTTGAGGAGATATTTTACGCAAAGGGTGCTTTACGGCCCTACAGCGTCTACTAAGTTACCTCTGAGTAATTTATCCGGATCGAAGGACCATTTTGAGAAGTTGTTAAACTCAGGTACCCTATTTGCTCCTAACTGGAAAAAACATTGTTGTCTTGGCTTTGAAATCTTGAAATGACACTATTCTCTTCTGTTCTAGATGGAACGCCCCCTTCACAAGCCTAGAGGACGAGTTCAACATAATGACGGCGCCGACGGGGCCCGACCACGTGGTGTTGCTCGACGACGGTGAGTATCACCTCTATGAGAACCGCCTGATGCCAGGTGAGGATCTGCGAGGGGTGGGGGAGGGACGATAAGTGCCGTGATATAACGAATGTATTCGATCAAGTATCACATCCCAGATCAGATGGGGTATTGTTGCACCTTAGGTCAGGTGGGGTACTGCCACACCCCAGGCCAGATGGGGTACTATCTGATCCCAGGGATGGTAAAGAATACGCAGGTGGTTCTACTGTGTTAAAGTGGACGCCTGCGCCGCTGTCCCATTGGCGGCCGGTGACTCATCGGACTGTGTGATGTGTTTTATTTAATGAACAACAAATGATAATGGCATCGATAAGAGTGATTCTCCAAGGGCCGGTTTTTGGTGGTCACACGTTCAGAATACGCAGGTGGTTCTACTGTGTTAAAGTGGACGCCTGCTCCGCTGTCCCATTGGCAGCCGGTGACTCATCGGACTGTGTGATGTGTTTTATTAAATGAACAACAAATGATAATGGCATCGATAAGCTTTCTTTTATTATTGTTACGGGTTTGCTCTTGACTTTAGACTAAGCTAGTGGCGCAGACAGAGTCAACGATGGAGCAAGCTCACCCAGAAGGTTCTGGCACTCCCACTCACCGACGGAACAGAGCAAGCTGCTTGGCGCCGGGCTCCACTGGTCCTGTGGCCGCACTTTGCGCTGTCCTGAATAAAATAACGTTATACATTAGGCTATGCAAACGGAGGCCGCTTTATGAGGACATACTTTATAGACATGATATAAGCATCTTACACAGCTAACAAGAATTCTTCTGGTATTCGATGTACGCGTACCGCCTTGTGAAATACTTACCATTTTTTTATTACGCACTTATCGTCTCTGCCCTGAGGTGATTCTAATTGTAAGTTTTCTTTATGAGGATTTGTTTCTGCTTTTTTTACAAATTTAATTTTACTTATTTTTTTTACATCGTATTCCCAATCTTAAACAGTAAAATAAAACAAAAGTAAAAGCACACACAAAAATTCGTCGAGTACCTAACTAACGTCCTCTGTGGCTAATTTAATAAACTACTAAACTAATTTTTGTGAGCGAAATTTATTTAGCAAAATAAATAAAAAATTTTAGTTGGATCATACTTTTAGATGCCCTTCTGGCATACCAAAAATAAAACAATAAATTTGGTCTCTGTGCTACTAAGTCCAACAAGTCCTGATCATAAGAAATATGTCCATTGTCCACTCCAATGTCCAATACGTCCACAGAACGCTTCTTCCAATCGAGCGTCATAACGTCTGAAGCCACCGCAATGGACACAGCAGCATCGGTCGGCCCTGTCGTGGACTCCGACGATATCGCCCCCGACAAACCCGCTCCAGACTTACACTCCCCGTGATTGTCGCCCCACCCCGCCGCATCGCCGCGCGGACCGCACCCCATACCAGATGGGGTGTCACACCCCAGACCGGACGGGGTACTGCCCTACTCGAGATTAGATGACTCGCATCACACGGATGTGCACTCCAGGTTAGAATCGCACAGGTCGGATGGGGTATTGTCGCAGAGATTAGATGAATTGCATAGATCAGATGGATTGCACCCCAGATTAGATGGGGCACATCCCCACTCGAGATTCGATGAAGTATCGCATCCTAGATTGGATGGGGTATTATTGCACCCCAGGTCAGATGAGGTACTGTCACACCCCAGGCCGGATGGGGTACTGTCTGACCCCAGGAATGGTAAAGAGTACGCAGGTGGTTCTACTGTATTAAGATGGACGCCTGCGCCGCTGCCTCATTGGCGGCCGGTGACCCATCGGACTGTGTGATGTGTTTTTTAAATAAACACCAAAAAGGGGGAAGTTCGTCGGATTTTTTTTTGTTGGATTATTTCATTCAAAGGATGTCGCCTGAAAGGTTAAAGAGGTCACATTACATCTATTGGATGGTAATATAAAAAAAAAACTTATTTTACAAGAATTGCAAAAATAATTGAGTTTACGAAGAAAGTTTTTCAAGTTTTACGAACTATTATTTCTCTCACAATAATTTACTGGTAAATCACAAGATAAATGTTTGTTTTAATTGTCATTATGTCGTGGTTTGTTTAATTTTGTAATAAAAATGGCGGCGATAAAATAACAAGGGGCTAAATGTAAATATTATATATAACTGGAATAACATTACGGCAACGTAGTTAAAATTTAGATTTTACAATAAACAATGTAGGTACTGATAGTCTGTGGTTCTTATGGAGTAGAAAAAAAGGGGAGTAAAATAGCAGAGCACGCAGAAAAGCTGATTTTATCAGTTTAAAATATAAGAATAGAAAGAAATAGTAAAATTCGTAGAGACATCAATAAAAAAAGCTATTGTTGGCCATAAAAGTTTTCAAAAAAGTGTATTTGTGACCAAAGCTTCCAAGTATCGGTTGTGTACCGCGTGACTTTGTCGCAGCGGCTTAAACGCAAAGCGAAATCTACCAACAACGTAGGAACTACAGACCATCAACAAAACTACCATTTACTACTCATAAGGCGGTAACAAAAAACAATACTCCAACGATAATGTAAAAATAAAGCTACGAAAATTAAAAAAAAACAACATATTATATTCTAATATTTTTATAGAATATAAAAGTATGATATGATCAAGCCTTCCAGTAATTTAGTAAAGGATAAATAAATTTCAGCTTGTAGCTATTATTTTGCTGGGCTGTAAGACAGGAAAGCGGAATATTTAACTAAATGCTTCCAGGACTAGCGTCAAAATAATTAATTGACGAAAGTGTGATATTATAAGTTGTTTTTCGTTTCGTTGTTGTGTGTTTTGTATTGAAGATAGGATAAGAGGTACTAGAATACATTTTTAATTTATTGAACGAATATTTAAGAAAGACGAGCCTTGCTTAAGAGATTAGTTTAGTTGTATTATTAGTGGCCGTGAGAATAGTGGATTACTGCCGCGTTCTGATTTAAGAACATGACTAAATGAAGGGTTGAAATAATACATCGAAACGATGCACAAATATTAATTATACTCAAAACGCAACTAAGGCACAAAATATGTTTGACTTATTTACAGAACATAATAAGTTTTAAAAGTAATTCATATGATCTCAATAACAGTTGCACTAAAAAAAAATCGAATCGAAGGCGGTAGTAATTCACCTCGTAGACGATTGTCGAAGGACATTTATAGGTGCCTTTCATAAAATAAAGTAACGTACTTTTTAGAGACTTGTAAATTGTAGTCTTCTTTTAATAAATCCATCCGCTCATACTTGTAACTTTGCAATTCATTAATACCTACCTAAACTTAAGATTACCTGTTGATTTTTGTAACCAAATTAAAATTAAGCATAAATTAAAGTGTAACGTAATGTAAGTCTTTTGGTTACAGAATGAAGGTGAATACTCTTTTTCTTCAAAGTTCTAGTGATTTATTGTACTTAATTATTTTCAGTCATTTTTTGCGAACCGTGGCCATACGAGAAAAGCTAGTCATTAGAATTACAATGTAAATTTAATATAACTTAAAATGGAAAAATATTTACATATATTTACCCCTTACACTTATTAGTAAGGGGTCGAACCTAAAATTGTGGCCAAATTACAATTAATAAAATCCAAATATATATACACAATTTTTAATAGATCTAGATTTATAAGTATAACTATAATTTGTAGTGAAAATATGGTGGCGAATGTAATGTGACAGCTTATGGAAAAATGGGCAAATGAATAAGTGTTAACTATGTTGAATTTACCTAAACACATTGATTAAATTTGTAATATACATTCATTGGCAGCTGTCACATTTATCATTTTGAAACAATATTCAACTATTACGTACGTAGAAGCAATTTTATTTATAATCAATATTCGGGCTTTTCTTCTTATATATTTTATACTGATATGTAAAATTTCATTGCTGTTTCCGACTTCTGTTGTTGCCTTAAAATTCTTTTGTAACTTAGAAAAATAGTATGATAGGTAACGTAGCAATAAATGACAAGCAATAATTATAAATCTAATTATAAAAAATACAGCTTTAGTGAAGCTAGAGATTGGTACTGAGAGTAGTTTGATCCTATATTCATAACAGTTGACTTGCAGAATATTTTTTCTATAGAAGAAATGTTGCTGAACTGACTGGGTTATATAAATTGGAATTAAAATTAGAAAAGCAGTTTGGTACAATTATTACATAGCTATTTCACAAAACGAAAACTATATTAGACTATATTACAGCTGTAATAGTTCAACTAGGCAGAAAGGCGGAAATTAGTCAATTGCTAGCTATAGACATTAGAGGATATAAAACAGTTAGAAGAATAAATAGTAATGTCACTTAAGGCTTGTTGATAACATTGATTCGAAGAACCTACACAACTTTGTCGTATTGTTAAATCTGAACGATGACCTTGTCAAGTCGGTATGGAATATAATATTGGTGACGAATTTAAAAGCTCATTGGTGCCGAAAATTCTAGACTGTGATTCAATTGTTCATTCTGAACGTGTCTTATATTGAAATAGTTGTTTTGTATAATTGGCAATATGCACAGCTAGTGCTATGAGTAACACTGTATAATTACAGAGATGGACAGAACATGTTGTATGAAATGCATTTGTTATTATTGTAATAAAGATTTGTAACCATAAATGTAAAGCAAAGAAGTGTAATTTAACTCTTATTTTATTAACAGCATTAGAAGATTGGGTAGTAGTTTATTATTAGCTTTGCTATGGTTTTTGTGCGTCATGTGACAAGTAAAATACTAAACTGAAGTCAAACTAAGTTTAGGAGCAGTAGAAATGGTATCTTTAAACGTTATTTTACTTGTCACTTAATCACATTTTTTTTACTTTTGATTAGCACCACTGTTACGATATGGAGTAATATTGAAAGCCTAAACATTATGTGCCTTAGATACAACAATATTGTATGATATTTATGATGCGTTCTATACAACGTGCTAACTAGAAATAAAGATAAACGTTATTTTGAAAGCCTGGAACTTGGATAATTGACTTCATTGTTAGTTTTTATTTCAGCGAAGGCTTACGTGTGAATCTTTCAGAATTTTCTATCACCTAGCACTCTTCTTGATGCTACCTTCATATTCCTTTGGACCTGTAAAAACTTGACCTTAAAACCCATTTGTTTTTCAAAATTGGAACTGGGCACCTAACAGTCTGGAAGTTGATTTCGAATCCAGAGTATCTTACGATTATTATAACCCTCATCTAATGTTTATTCTACAATTAAGTAACGCTTCAATGCGTAGTTTGCTGAAAATATAAATACTTCTACTATATTATATAATTTTAGTAACTACCTACATTATACACATTTAAGTACCAATTATATACTTTTACTGGCATGTATATCTCTATGCCACAATTGAATTAGGCACGCTTTTTATTTGAAACAAATAGTAGATAATATTTCATTCTCGCATGGCTTTTTACGATTAAAAGGTATTTATCTATTCTACAAACATAAAGTTTTGTTAATTATGTTTTAATTTTATCGACGTTATTTTCTATTCACATATTATTAAAAGTTCTAAATGGAACTAAAATCCGTCTTATTATTAAGTTTGTGGATTTCTGAAATTAAAATAACATACATACGTAAATAGAAAATAATTATAAGTATAATTAACCAATAGAAGAATACTCCTAGTTATGAACTTTTAGTTGATTGTATGTGCAATTATATTTAATTGTTTTTTTAGCGAATTTATTAATTAATTCTAGTGTACCTACTTGTGTCCATGACCATATTGTTTGTAAATATGTTCCGGTGTGTATTTATAATTTCTACATATTTGTATTATTTAACAGTAGAAAGCGAATTGATGTACCTACGTTCATTGTAATTTGTCCTTACTGTGCTTTCATATTTTTAAATCTCTTTTTTACATTTTTATTTGTATTTAAACTCGTAAAGGATCAAATGTACTATTTGCAAATGAAAAACACGCGTACCAATCAACATCTGTTACTGGAACTCGAATAGTTCATTTGATTTGAACATAATAAACTAAAGATAGACTTGTAAAAATGTTATAACATGTATTTTTAACCTATACATAGTAAGATATTTATAGATTTTTAGTCGTTTAATTATTTCGAACGACTTGTTATAAAGAAAATTGGTGCTTAAAGCTTAACAAAAAATGAACGGCATAATAGTGTCGGGTATGTATTGTCATGGAGGGGTCCGAGCATAATGACATAGCATGCGTTGTTATGCTTGCATTACATGTGGGATTGCTTATAAACTATTAATATTAATACAGCTATTAATTTATAACAGAACAGATAATACTTGTACTCTTTTAATAAAATGTAGATTTTTTTTACTAAATAAATATCGTTCAAGAATACGCCAGTACAAAGTCAGCGCGTGCAAAAATGTTGACTTTTGGGGATGAATAATTCAAGCCAAAAAATAAGTAAAAATGGACATTAACTTGAGATAAACGATTTCACATGTGAATGTAAGCAGTTATAATAATGTAGGTAAACTTTGCTCAATATCGATGAAAACTGAAAGTGTTACAGTTGATGCAATACAAACAAACAAACACACATTTGAGTTTTATTTAATGATGAATGTTCAAAGGAAACCCTAGAAAATTTTGTCTTTAAGTAGAATATGCTGTGAAGTGAATTTAGCGTACATAAATCCCACTGCTGGGAAAAGGCCTTACCTCAACTATGAGGATGTACGAGCCTATTGGTGGAGGGGTGTCTAAGGCAAGTGACCACCCTTACTGACAGATGTTATCAAGCCGCCCTAGGGCCTCTGACTAGGCTTAACGACTAATAGCAACAGATATTAGCTGGGACCAACTGCTCAACGTGCCTTCCGAAGCTTCGGAAAGAAAATGCTGCATGACTCCCTGCAATAAAGTTAAATACCCAAAATCAAGTAAAAAAAATGTAAATTGCAAAAAATATGACCGTAATTCAGTTCATAGCTACGTATCCCAGCATGGGAAATAAAAGCAGTGACCCAAGGCGGGTATGTAAAGTGGTTTGATTAGGCAAGAAGATGTGTTACATATTAACCCAAAAAATCTTTAAAAAACTAAGTTTACATTTTAGTCTAAGATCCGTACTTATAACGACCTTCACGAAAATAACATGAAATATATTTTTACAAATTTAGTACATAGATTAGAAAATATGTTTAGAATAGGATGGCTAAAAAATCCTAGCCAGACTATTTTCAAATATTAAAAAAAAAAAGTATTTTAATTAAACGTTGCAATTTCAAGATAATAAGAAATAATTTACCCTTCCTACATAAAGTATCAAACATATAGAATGTGCAGCCGATGGGTTGCCTATTCTTTGCCTTATTTTGAAGTTAACCGTGTTAAGGGCATTAAGTCACTGGGGGCCTATTTCACCACCTCTGAATAAGTTCTGAGTAGCTTACTTGAAAACTAAATTGACACATTTTCCATATAAAATATATCAAACAATTCATCAAGTAAGCTACTCAGAGGTGGTGAAATAGGCACTGGGACTAATAAATTCTTCTGTTTTTCAAATAAACTAAAAAAATGGCAAATACAATAAACATCCCAAATAGGTACAGTAGACCTCGCATCACCTTCCCAAATCTGTCAAAATATCTCAAATGATATGGAACTCTATATCATGAACATAAGGTTGAAATATGGTTGTGGAAATTTGACAGATCAGGGTAGGTTGATGTGGGGTGCACTGTACTTACCTAGCCTTTCTTTCGATAATTTTATTAAAACTTACTCTGTCTTAAAGTTCAGTATACTGAGACTATTCAGTTACATTCAAAGTCCACTAAAAGGAATCGAACTTAACACTTTCCTCACGTCCAACGATACTACACCATGCCACCGCAATGTAATTACTTCGTACAGACAGCCATATAAGTTGCTGTTCATCTGTAAGCCTATAGAAATAAGGTTGAAAATGTTAATTCCGCTTTGACAAAGGGAGAGTATTCACACCCCTCGGTTATAACCTTAAACAAAGGCTACCCCAAAACGAGGTCTCGTCAAAGTAACAAAACTATCTCCCTTACTAAGTTTCCCTACTAATAAATAAATCCATAAGTGACTGTCTGTCTGTCTGTCGGTACCTTTTTCAAGCCTTATTAAGAGATTTTAATTCTCATAATAATATAATATTGAATAACATAACATGCTGTGACCTGATCCCATGTGTTATGGAAATCAAAAACAACGTTGATACCACAACACCCAGACCCGAGACAGAAAATATGATTTCTATATTGACCCGAACGGGGATCGAACCCAGGACCGCAGAGACGGCAACACTATGATGTAAGGGTTTTGAAGTAAGTAAGTACCTTATTAAAGGTGCGACGTTAGGGAAAATCATATTTATTTATATTTTTGTAAAAAAAAAAATCATACAAGCGGCAGACTTAACGCCAAAAGCATTCTCTACCAATCAACTTAGGTCTACAACAGAGAAGATACAGTCGATACAGGAGAAGGAAGAGAGAAATAGCATATTACTACTCGACCAAGCCAACAACACAACAGTCAAACAACTTATATAATAATAATAATATAAGTCAGCCTATTAGATCCCACTGCTGGGAAAAGGCCTCACCTCAACTATGAGGAGGAACGAGCCATACTTCACCACGCGGGCTCAGTGCGGATTGGTGGAGGGGTGTATGTAAGGCAAGTAACAAACCTTACTGTCAGAAGTTATCAAGCCGCCCTAGGGCCTCTGACTAGGCTTAACGACTAATACCACAGATATTAGCTGGGACCAACTGCTTAACGTGCCTTCCGAAGCACGGAGATGCTTGTCATGGACGTCACTTAAATGGTCGGAATGGTGACTCATCCAATCACGACCGCGCCGTGGGTTGCTTAACTTTTGGTATCACTACCAAAGCGCTGCCGCCACTGCGCCAAAAGCACCTCAAACAACTTACGACAACGAATATAAACCAAAGCTAATTAAATTAAAAAGCAATACTGTTACAATTCAGACGAATCAGACACTTTGATTTTTGCAGCTTTGAGATTCCTCTACGCCAGCTGCCTTTAGTTTTGCAAAAGTATAATAATATTTGTGTTTATGTCGCAGGGATTTTGTCAAAAACGTGATATTATAATTTTACTAGTGTAATTATAATTACACTGGAGGTGCTTGTGGCGCAGTGGCGGCAGCGCTTTGGTAGTGATACCAAAAGTTAAGCAACCCACGGCGCGGTCGTGATTGGATGGGTGACCATTCCGACCATTTAAGTGACGTCCATGACAAGCATCTCCGTGCTTCGGAAGGCACGTTAAGCAGTTGGTCCCGGCTAATATCTGTGGTATTAGTCGTTAAGCCTAGTCAGAGGCCCTAGGGCGGCTTGATAACTTCTGACAGTAAGGTTTGTCACTTGCCTTACATACACCCCTCCACCAATCCGCACTGAGCCCGCGTGGGGAAGTATGGCTCGTTCCTCCTCATAGTTGAGGTGAGGCCTTTTCCCAGCAGTGGGATCTAATAGGCTGACTTATTTAATTATAATTACACTGATTATTGTCAATGCAGACTGGTTCGTATAATTATGAATTGCCCAAGTTTATTTTAACACCATTGGTTTTTAATTTCCATGGGTATTTTTGTTGTATTCGTCCTATGCTATTTCTTGTCGCGAAAACTTTGGAGTTGAAAGGCTGGGAAATCTGTAATTTGTCTCGGGGAATTGTTCGTTACTTATGTGCTATGTATCTAAGTAGGTAAGTAATGTATGTATGGAAGAGCCATCGCCCGGACAGCGAGCGGTCGTGGGTTCGAGTCCCATCAGTAGACGGTCGAAATATTTTATGAGTGGATTTGATTTCATAAATAACTTGCAAAGAAATTGGTTAAATTATAATAACAATTATATGCCACTAAGTTTATCAACATTTTAGGACTTTTAGACCTAAAGAGCAGGGTTTGGTAGAGCGTTCTTTGCAGGACGTAGAATAAAAAGCATAGGCAAGTAATAGGTACGAAAGTTATGATGTAGTGTCCAATAATAATTTAATTTGACACCCAATTACCTTAGGTATATATTATAGATAAGTAGGTATAATTATTATTACCAACCTAGTTCCTACTTTGTTAAGGTTTTTTATGGACATAGGTAGTAAACTTTAAGATGGATGGATAAGTTCGTGCTGACCTAGTTCAATTAAAACGAATGCCATTAAAAAATTCAAACCTTACAGTTAAGTTAAGTAGTTGTCAACTATATGTATCGATTAACGCTGACCTAATGAAAAAAACCATGTAACAATATATTCTGTTTTAACATTATTGTGATATCAATAAATGAATTATTATTATTATAATCAATTATTTATTATTTGACTCTACAATTTGGCCTACCTAGTAGATCATCGTAACGTAGGTACCTACTTTACGAAACTCATTGGCCATGCCGTTGCATTCACCGTTGTGAATACAACCGCTGTTCTGTTATTCGATAAATCGAAGTCTGGCATAATCATTCGTGCGGTCGGATCGCGAAAATCAATACTCAGTCGATGTGCACGCTCGCTCCCTACAAACGCACGCCAACTTCAAAAACATCCATCTCTAAACAGTTGGAAACTGGAATTTCAACCTTAACGGTATACAAATAAAATGGTAATGAACATGCGCGGAACGCAAAAGTTAGAACCATTTCGCAATAACGAACGAAAGAACGGATAATCGACGGCCAGCCTTGTGCGATATCGATTTTACTAGGGTGTATTTTCACCCGAACGCAACACTACGGTATCCCCCATCCCTTTCGCTTACCAAATAAATGCAGAATAAGAAAAGAGACAGCTATAACGCTGTGGTTGCGTCACGCGGTGGGGTCGCCATTCGCGCAGTTGCCATAGCAACGGGTCACATGACGAGGGCGAGATTTCCAATAATATAAGATCGTCGTATCAATTTTCGATATTTTAGGTCACAGGTCGAAACAATGGCAGAGTTAGTGTTTAATCTTTTTGTTAATGGTAAGAAGATAACCGTAAGAGTCGAGGAGAGCGATGTAGAGAACAAAAATATATTGAACTGTGGACAGGTAAGATTTTTTCCCAATATGGCTGATTGATTTTATTGATTGACGTTGTGGTTATGTCAACTTAGAAGGTTTTGATTTTTCCGTCAATGTTGTAATCAGTATTGATTGACACCTGTGGCAAACTTCTTAGAAAGATATTGATTTTGTGTTATACTTTTTTCAATAGATTGCTTCTTAGGAAGGAGAAAGTAGAAAGGTAAAGTAAAGTAAACAGTAGGTATATGAATAGTCGAGATAATATACCAATTTTGAGGCAGGTTTAATAAAGGTATGTTACTAGGTAGGTAAACGAAATGTACTTACCTACTTTGGTATTTAAAAGAAAAGATCTGTTTTTGACTGATGTCCAAAAATAAATGTAAGAGGTAAATGGTGGCTACAACACGTTAAAAGGTAAATCGGTTCATGATTAATGAAATAGTAGGAAGGTACCTAGATCCAATGATAGTGTTATGCACTATCATTGCCTAGATCTATCTTTTAATTAGTACCTGCGGAGGTAGGTACGGAGTACGGACAACAGACATCAAGGTCCACTGCAATATCTTATGTTATTGTAATAGGGGCGCTTCCACAATATAACTAAATAAACTGTAACCCCTTTATTTATAAAACTCCCCGGACCTCTCCTAACTTATATAAGGTTAGTTGTTTCTTTTTGATTAAACAAATTTAAAATCAAACAAACAAAGATAAATACGAACTTTAGTGTCAAATCCGCTATAACAGTCATGTTGGATGGTTATAATTAAGAGTATAAGTCGTCTGATATGCTGATCACTAGTACGTATCTCTACTGATTTCGTAAAGCATTAAATTCAATATTCGGTAGGGCTTTATGTTAAAAAAAATATCGAAATTCCACCTTGTCAGTACAGTAGGAACTACCCCACTGCTGTAAAACTGTTTGACTGGACCCAAGTCCAGACAAATTTTCTTTCAGTGTCGTCTCGTCCAATTTTGGGCTTATTTCCAATGCATCGCGAAATCTAAGTAAGGTACATACCTAAAGTATTTTTGAATACGAGTCAGTCGTAACAATAGTTATTGTTACCTTTTCTCTTATGGATATCCTGGTGTTGAAAAACTAAGAAAAATCGGCATAGTATTCAAGTAACTTTTATTGTCATCCCCTTCCCTGACAACTTGATGTTACTACCCAAACTTAAAACAAAATCTATAAAAAAGTACAACCGTAAAAGAGTAAAAAATCATAAATAAATAAAAAATGGTTGATTAAGCCATCGGTGTTTAACAACGGCCTTAAAAATACCCTGTGCCTATAAATACAACATTGTCACAGAATAAGTACTAGTACTCCGTACAGAAGTATGACTTTGCAATGAAATTCAAAGAAATATCTACTTAATGTTGTTAACGATATGGTGTAATTCAGTTCGCCTCTGACTCAAGCACATTTTCGTGTGGACACCTACAGAAATAATTTCATTCATAATACACTAAACCTATTCAGTGACGTACTATCACGCAATGCGATAGGATTGACTGCCACAAAAAGCTACTTACGCCATCTATCCATCAACCAGCAACCTAGTGTCGCGCTCTGCTGGTGAATAAAACGCGGGAGCGTGTCGCTGCCGGCTAGCGACACCCAACTTGTTTAGTCCCTTACCAAGGGGTTGCCGCGCGTAGGTACGTTTTTGCTACCTACGCGAGAAGATACACAAGCCAGTCCTTGTGTCACTCGGATGTGGATATAACCCTCTGAACCTCCGATACCATACTTCCTCAAACGGTTATGACCGCGAAGCCTTAAAACAAGTTTCATATCCTTAATATGATAAAGCATGGCTCAACTTACCCCCTTACTAATAATGAATTTGCCACTGCTATAAAAACTTTTAATATGAGACGACTAGTTTGGAATTAAGACAAATATAACAATCCTCCTAGCCGAATTTTGACTACAGTGGCCAATCTCAACAGAGATTAGCCGACTGAGCGGGAAACATTATAGTGCACAAGTGTGTGCGCAATACACAGGTGCATTCTCTGTTCCTTTACTTTCATAATTCTGTGAGACGGCAGTCCGACATTACCGTAGATCAGGCGCAGGACCGACGGCGTAACGTGCTTTCCGAGGCACGGGGGTGTTAACACCACCAACTTCCTGACTTCGGAGCTGTGTCTGAGTTATTTCAAGACAGAAAAACCCAACACTAGACAAATATGATTTAGAAATAGCTCGGAGTCAGGAAGTAGGTGGTGTTAACACCTATGCTCTTGTCGGTGGAGTCTCTCCATTCTTCTCTATTCAATGCCAATGCTTCGACCTCCTAGTACGACACTGAACACTTTTTTTTGGGCCATGTTAATGTGATGATTTTCTCGGCCTTCCTCTTTTCTTTTACCCTGTGACCCAAGAGCTATCCAGCGCGGTAATGCTGCCAGCATCCTGGCCGTACCGCAAGGACCCTTTTTATATTTTTTGTTTTTTTATTGTATTAAATAATTCATCATAATTTTTCCCTTAATTTTCATTCTTATAAAGTTACAGTGTTGCATTAAGTGGTTCACCATCTCTCCTCTCCTAATCTCGATTACTTTTTATAGATGAAAGCCTTACAAAATTTCCCTGCATTACGCTTAAAAAAAAACAAGACGTCCGCATCTCAAGTAGCATTGACAGAACACGTCACATCAGAAAAAAACTTGTAAGGTCAATGCACCCGGAAGATAGGGCCGCACGCGCCGCACAGGTGTGCGCTCGATACTATCGATTGCCGCAAAAAATCGATGCGTGACGTCACAAGATGGCAGCCGCAGCTGTCGGGGTTGATAAAGGGGTGTTGTACATTTTTTTCGACACGCAAATGCTTTTTTATGTTGAGCTAGATTGATATTTGGGAAGGGTCGCATGCAAATTAGGTAAGCTGAATTTATTATCGTTGCATTGTGTTTTTTGTATAGATAAATGCGTTGTTCTTCGAACTGTTTGGTTAGTTGTATGTTTTTTGGGTGTGAGTGACAGATATACATGTTACTTGAGCTTGTTTGCTACCATAAGAAAGCTTAACTAGAGAATTAGATGTTGAAAACGGATTTATTTAACAAATTCGATACACATACAGGTCACTGCCAATAAATTACAATACACATATTCTTTTCATAATTATTAAATGTTAAATGTAACCTTTTAATAGAGTAGGTACATAGATTAGAAAATACTGTAAAAGATTGCAGTAGGTCTACCACAAAGATAAGATGAAGCTATTCGATAGATAGCGAATTCACACAAATATTTTTTTAATTATAGTAGCACTTATTTTTTTATTATTATTTCTATATATGGAATTCATTATACTAGTATTTTTTCTGCATTTGTATTGACGTTACTATGGTGTGTGTTTTTACGCAAATCGTAACAGCGGAGCTCGTAATTTTTCCGTAAGGATGAGTAACAATAGGTAGATAGGCGACATACAACTTGTTAGTTAGTTATCAGTAGGTATTTAGTGACGTAACTGTACAGTACCGCAGTCCTTTAGTACACACACAGGACGTGGTATAGGGGCCCAGCGCGACTATAGTGATGGTCTGTAATTTCGATAGAGAAGACAGCAACATCACGACATCTTAGCGAGAGTAGGTTTGAGGTCTCGTAGCGATATGTTTATTTTGCTACGAAGTCTACAGCGATTTCGTAGCATTCACGTGCTACGATTGCGAGGCTTTCGTAGAAAATAAATGCAATGGAATCCTTTTTAAACATTAACAATAAGTTTTCTGTTATTTAATGTTGGTAAGTACGATAGTTGGTCATGTTTTATGCGGTTTTGACTTATTATTACTAAAAATAGCTATGGTTTTTTATTTGGTACTTAACCTTATAACGGTAACTAACACTCGGTCTCTATGTATTACATACCTAATCTTCAATAGGTGCTTTAGGTACAGTGGTCAGCTTATCAGACTATTCATTTTAGATGTAATATCGCCTTAATTACAACTGCATAAGATGCTGTAGTATTATCTTAATGTGACGTTGTCCTTACATATTAATTTATGCTATACGATTATAATGTACGCTTCTGCTTAATTACTTTTTTAAATACTTTTATCGAGCATTGTAACAAAACCTCCCTAAAAATGCGTTATTTGCGCCAGGTGGTTAGGGTCATTTCGTGTCGGCGTGTGCTACCGTCTGTAAGTAAAGTCTACCCCTAAAACACACATACGATTATACGCTTTACTCCATTCACTTAGGGATCAACACTTTGTGAACTTTCCGAGGATAACTGTATTCACAGAATTGGGGTGAATTGCGAATAATAATACTTGTATTATGTTACTATGACCAGACAGACGAATCATATTAAAACGAGATTAAAATGGAACTTTTCAAAGAAACGCCTATGCCTAGACATTTTGTTTAGTGGGATACAGATGCCATATTATACAATCATACAGTACCAGTAGACACAGGCATTGCTATTTTCAAATTATGATTGAAGTTACGCTGATGTATGACCGCTATCACTTATTATTAAACGCACGAAACTCTACTCAACTTCAATACTTACAATACTAATTGATTGTTAGTCAACACAGTAACTTATCCTGAAGTAGTTCTTACACTTACAATCTCAGCCTCATTGAAATTAAGGCATTACTTTGAAAACCTTCGAAAATTGTTAACTAACGAATTTACAAACTAAGCTGTACTGTTTGTACTGAGTTAGGGCAATGACTTAACCTGATTAGTAATGCCTAAACCCGTGCTTAAACATAGCCTTTACTAGTCAACATACAATAATATTATCACTATTCTTTATTTACCTACAGATAAAGACTCGACGCTACGCTAACATAGCTTTAACTTTATCACAAAGCATTTTTCTTTCTTTGATTAAAATTCTGAACCCCGTATTTATTTAATAGGCGCCTGGGTGTTACGCTTCAGTAACATCTCAAAAGCCTTTTTTAAACTTATGAACCATTTCCGTCTTCTGGGATGCTTTAAAATGTAGGTCGTGTATGCATGTAAGGTTCTTAGGAACACGTTTAAGGCTTTCATCGCCAGAAGTTCCGCCATGAGGTAAGCTGAAGTACGTAGCCGCTCAGTGACAGCAATGCTCGAACGAGGGCACTCCGTGTACCACACAACACCAAACATTATCCTAAGGCGTGAGGTGACCTTTAAAGATTCTATACATCTTTGATTCTGAATGATTTAATCGTTAGTTGGCTTAGAGAACGCAGATATGGTTAGCGAGCGATGGAAGTGAACGTTAACACAGACGTAACGCCTAAGGGTAGGTTAAGGGTGCATTGTATAGTGTTCATGCCAGATAGCCAGACAAAGTACTCCGCGTCCATCTAAAAGTAGTCTACGCCTATTGTGATAAGGTTGGAAATGGGATTGTAGAGTGAAAAGATAGGTTGCTTGCTAGCAAGCGAGGGTAAAGAAACAGGGGTGTTTGCAGGATGCGGGACGGGGGGTCGGGCCGAAGCCGCGCGCACGCGTGATCCAGTCGCCCGCGCGACCCCGCTGCCGCCGGCCGCGCGCCATGGACGAGACAAGGGCCCGAGATCGCGCGCCGCTCACCGTCATCGTTGCGCCGAGCAACGCGTCACCCCCCAGGCTGTCCCCGGCCGACCTACTCCCCGACGGCGATGCCGCCTTTCACCCGCTCTCCGCCGTCAACGGACGCCTCACCCCGCCAGGGCTCGAACCCGCGTCGTACGCGACCCTCACGCCTCTACTGCCTTTGCCACCCATCAGCACAGTATCCGACAAGTTCGCATACCATGCCGGTGGGACGTTTACAGTTATTCAGCAGCAGCAGTCCTACGCGTCGCTGTCGCCAGCAGCTTACAATGAGCCGTTGTCTCCGCAGTCGGCGTACAGTAGAAGGAGCGCGTCTCCGAATTCGTTCGAGAGACAATCGCCGACTCCTCCCCTGCCGAGTCCCGGGCTTGACTTGAATGCGGCGTTGATGGCACGGGAGGAACAGCAACAGCAGCAGCAACAAGCACAGAACGACACAGAAGAGATAAATACTAAGGAATTAGCGCAGAGGATAAGTGGGGAGTTAAAGAGGTATTCGATACCTCAAGCGATATTTGCACAGAGGGTGTTGTGCAGGTCGCAAGGGACGCTCAGCGATCTGCTTAGGAATCCAAAGCCATGGTCGAAGCTCAAATCGGGGAGGGAGACGTTTAGGAGGATGTGGAAATGGCTTCAAGAGCCGGAGTTCCAGAGGATGTCCGCGTTGAGGCTAGCAGGTAAGATTGCATGACGCTTTGGTATTTGTGGTAGATTCGAATTTTTAATTTTTAATCTTGTTGTGAACTGTAAATACATCAAGATCAATCGATGTTGTGTGAGAAATATGCACAAATGTGAATCTGAATAATAGGATTATCATTGAACCTAAACCAAGTATAAAAAAAAATATATTTTGTAATTTGTCAAGTACCTATTATTTAATGATATGTTTCCTCATATTTTGGCAATAAGCAATAAATCCAAACGTTACAATAACAAAAATGAATAGTAATTATAAAAAAAACATGTTGTTAGCATTTCGCATTCAATCTGAACATAAATTACCGAATGTTACAACCACAAAAATGAATAGGAATCAGACTAAAAAAACAAACAGAACCGTTATATTTACAAATATGAATACTTTTTGTTGGTTACTCTTTTATTTTTTGCATTCAGTTCCTGACACGCCGACACACCTGCGTAACCCAATACACGTTTGTACACAGTGTAAAGCCAAAAAGCAAAAAAAGGGAAGTGTGTAGTTTACAAACAGCGGCTCGGCAGCTGCCCGCATCGATTCCGCGGCATCGATTCGCGGCGGTCGATGCGGCGCGTCACTACGAGGTCGTAGGGTTACCACAAACAGCTTGTGACACGAGGTCGTAGGGTTACCACAAACAGCTTGTGACAAAATCTTACAAAAAATTGTGCCGGCAATAAAAGTTTTTGACGGTAACTCGGCAGAGAGTTTAACGTAATTTTGGGAAGTATTCAGTTTTGAGACCGTCCTCTACCCTTAGATGGCATGTAAAGTCGGTGAGAGGGAGTGTCAGAACTTTCTGGGTGAGCTCGCTCCACCGTCAAATCTGTCTACCCCAAGCCTGCTTTAGTCTAGAGTCAGAACAAACCCTATCCAAATAAAAAAAGTAAAATTAAAAATAAATTGTTCTTACAAACACACCAATTGCCTAGCTCCAAACTTAGCGTGAGCTTGTGCTATAGCGACTAGAATGATGGACAGACATACTTATATTTAGGTGTTCAAACATCCAGGTCTTTGGTACAGTCGGCAGCACGTCAGGTTACTTATTTGAGCTTCGAAAACAGATTTTATTATGTAGGGGATAAAGCCAAAGTGGGGTAGACGGACGTGCATCCGTGTGTACAAAGTGTATGAGTTTCACCATCGCTTAAACATGAAAAACAAATATTCGAGGATACTAATAATAATATCTCTCCCGTAAAACCATCACTTACACTTTGGTTGCGTACGAGAATGTACGTGGATTTGAAACTTAAATTCACAGTCTTGCATAGTTTACAATATTACATAGACGTGCATCCGTGTATACAAAGTGTATGAGTTTGACCATCACTTAAGCATGAGAAACAAATATTTGAGGATACTAATAATAATATCTCTCCCGTAAAACCAGTAACTTACACGTCGGTTGTGTACGAGAATGTACGTGGATTCGAAACTTAAATCCACAAAGTCTTGCATAGTTTACAAACAACGGTACGTCAACTGCCCGCATCGATTCCGCGGCATCGATTCGCAGCATCGATTCGCGGCGGTCGATGCGGCGCGTCACTACGTGGGCCGCGGCCGCAAGTAGGGTCAACAAAAGTAATATGAAATAGTAATAAAAAAATGTGGCAAATAAGACATTACGACGTACTTCTATTTATTTGGTGGTGTCACTTCTGGATAATTACTTATCTGGTAAATCTTGAATCAAGTACTTGCTAGCAACTTTTTTAATGAGGTGAGATAGGTGGTCGTACTCTTAAGTGTTTGTTGATATCAGGAATTTTCTTTGTAATTCAATTAGTGTTTATTGTTAAAAAGGAATTAACGATATAATTAAGAAATATTTGCACTTTCAAATGATCCATATTATTATGTACCTGTAATAAAAGCTGTTAAAAAGTTAACAAATAAATAAATATACGAATACAAACAACGAACGCTATATTTGTGCATTTTTTAGAAGTATGGGGATTAAATTAGAAAGTGTTCAATTGTTTTGCATTTGCTGTCCGTACGCGAAAAGCCCAATTGGTTCACTTATGATTTACAGGATGATAAGTGCACTCCCTTATCGAATCTAAACAAGTGTACATCGATTTTGTGCAATCGATTTGGCTAGGTTAGGCTTGCTATCACTGGTTCCCCTCATATATTTTGTGACACACAGAAAGAGTGGTGTTTTCATATCGATTTGTTTTTTGAAATGGTTAGAAGAGAGCTGTTACTAGTCAGACATGACCCATCTTTGGCCGCATCGTCGCTTACCATAAGATGAGATTACGGCCAAATGTCTGCTTATTAATTAAATAAATAATTAAATTATTAAATAAATTGTTTCAATAAACACACCAATTACTTAACCCTAAACTAAGCGTGAGCTTCTGCTATAGCGACTATTACAACGGATAGACATATTTATATGCGTTTATAAACGTCCATGACTAATGCTCACTGCTTAAACATGCGGGATTTGTACCCGCAACCTCTGCTTTTGTAGTCCGGACCGCGAACCACTACACCAAGACTGCTATCGTAAATGATGATAGCTAAGCTACCCAAATTATTTACGCGTTTATTTCTAGTTTGAGTCACAGATACCTTTATACCATAAAGGTGTACAGCCATGTTCTATACCAGGGGTGGCCAACTTGGTTAACCCAAGATCTACTGTTCACTGACGACACCCTGTGCGATCTACCAACTACGTACTTGATTAGGTACGTTGCGCAGTCGGTTCTACGTACATATTCATATTTTTGCCTTGCCACGATCGACTGGACAAATAGTCGCGATCAACCAGTCGATCGCGATCGACCGGTTGGCCACCCCTGTTGCAAACAAATTAAAAAAGAGAAAAAAATTTGACAACATCACTTACATTGCTCTAATCCCAAAATAAGAAGCTAAAGCACTTGTGTAATAGAAATCAGAAACAATTGTGTTATAGTGTACGGGATAATAATAAATGAAACAACTCGTATGGTGACCTGAAGACAACTGCTTGTCCTCCTATTTTTATTTCATACCCTACAAACATTATTTTTTTATAACATGCAAGTACCTACATTACAACATCTTTTCCTTCATAACAATATTTAATTAAGTTATTGATGATAATAACAATAACTATATTTAAAAAAAAAAATGTACTTCACATTATATTTTCCATACAGAAAGTATAGCAAGTACTATTTAAACATTATTTATTTTTTACACAACATTATATACCTATATTATACTATAATTTATAACAAGTATTTCTTAATAAACTTTTTTTTATTTTTTTAAATAAATTATTTTGAATTAGGTACATGCATTTATGTTACAGTTCTACGAGTATAACCATTATTACGTTTTTAACAATATTTATTTTATTTGGCAATATCGTTTGCCTGAACGAGTATAACGGCCCAAGTCTTGCGGTTGAGAATTGGTCTCAGAAGATGTTGGTAACTGTTCTCGCGAGCCTACGCCGTCATTCTCCTCCAGGTCATCGTAATGACCAGCATGTTTGAGCTCATTTGCTGGGGATGGGGTTGATAATGGCATACTCAGGATTTGCTGCCTGTTCCTTCTGTAAGTTTTACCTTTAGAGGTCTGTACCCAATAGGAACGAGGCTGGTACAACAACATCCAGACCCGGGACAATAATATCGAAAATATGGATTTTTATATTGACTCGACCGGTGATTGAACTACCACTATCGGTAAACTTTACTTTTTTTTAACGGATTTAGGAAAAAGTATTATTTCCAATTAGGATGACATCATTTCATGATCAATGATCATTCAGATATGAATGTGTGCGTAATGTGCGTGGTCAAGCCATTGTGTAAGCGTCTTAATCTTGCTAGTGACGCGCTGCATCGACCGGACATTGATTGCACGTAAT
The DNA here is from genome assembly GCA_949316185.1 of Pyrausta nigrata. Lineage (NCBI taxonomy): Eukaryota > Metazoa > Arthropoda > Insecta > Lepidoptera > Crambidae > Pyrausta > Pyrausta nigrata. The sequence continues at coordinate 1,891,492 of OX438961.1, forward strand.
CGATGCCCGCAGCTGAGGCCTGATTCCCGATGACGATTTTAGAGTTTTGACAAACGAGCATCATGGCTATGATGTGGGAGGGTGGCAGCTATCAGGCGGTACATAATAGAGCCTACCACCGTTGATAGGATCTTTGAGCCGCCATCACAAACTGGTCTTTGTGATGTCGTTGCCCGAGGTGGATCACTAAGAGGTAGATCCTTCACCACCCCGAATGTTTTGTCCCAGAGGTCGTTTGACATGTGGCTGATATATTCAGCCCAGTCCCACCTTAACTTTTTGAGAGAGAGAGAGAGTTCTGGAATAGTTGTGTCTAAATTCCTTTCAATCTTATTTGGTCTTCGCAAAAACCTTGTTGTTAGTCGACTGTTTTATCTATTGCTGTATTATTCAGAAGTTTTTTGTGTGTGAAGACTTTATAATCATTTAAGCAACTATTTCTTCAGATATAGACAGATATCCGGCAAATAAGTCGTGTGTTGTATCTTTTTTTTTTTTACCTCAAGTATTTAAGCTTTATCAAACTTTTCCGGAATATGCCGAGCATTAAAAATTGCTGCCACCACTGGAACGGTTCACCCAGAAGTCATTTGACCGCTTTGAACTCAATCAAAAAGCGCGCAAGAGGACTGGTAAATGATTCCACGCTTTTTGAAGCCTCTTTCAGCCACTTGATCACCGCCGCCGTAAATGGGCCTCTTTGTCGGTATTCTACAGGCTACACTTCGGCCACTGTGCGAAGGAATAACACGACCTCATTCCATCAGCCGCCTTCCATGATCTGGGACCCAGACGCAAGTTACCTCTACGTTGTAAATATTCCACTTGCCCATACAAAGCGTTTCGCCGACCCTTTTCTTTTGCGAACAGTTAAGGTCTGGAACTGGCTGCCTGCGAATATATTCCTTAAAAATTACGACCTGGGTCTCTTTAGGGAAGAGTGTACAAGTTTTTACTATGCAGATATGAAACACCCTAAACCATGTCTACACCTCGAACCAATCATGTGTGATTAGTGTGGCTACGGTCCAATACCTGATTAGAAAAGTATTTAAAAAAAGAATAAGATGGAGAATGTTAAAGCCCTATATTAGTGACGCGCTGCATCGACCGAGAATCGATCCCGCAACAATCGATGCGGGCAGCTGACTTTCATATCACGACGATAAAGAAAAAAACTGGGGTTGATAAGATTAAGTTGATTAGGCTTATAGTATGTGGCAAGTAGAGTTACGTTCACATCATAACATTGTAAGCACCAAACAAAAACAGTTGCGTAATAAATAGAAGAATTAATTTTGATTTGAGAACTGTAACTTGTCCCGAATGTACACTAAAACGTAACTTTTCTAAAATATATCAGAAATCTGATATATTTTAGAAAAGTTACGTGTTTACGAAAAGTTACGAAAAGTAAAAATTATGTAATGCAAATATTGAATTGTTTGAATAGTGCTTACCTATAATATCCTGAACTAGATACAACTGCGACACTTAAATATTTAACAGCAAAGCAATTCGTAGAAACATCGACCCACGCGATCGAAACCACGTGCTTTCATACGTGATAATTAGCAAGAAAATACGCAGCATTTTACAAAACTACATGATGATAATAAAGCTGAAGCAATTAATTATTTAATTGATTAATAGATGGATGTTTATTTACATAGATGGGAATGCAATTTATTGTAAAGTTAACAAAAATCACAAAATTTGAAGTCATTTGACGAGCTCCGGTCGAGTGACTGGGAGTACTGGGACACTGGTTTTGATTGTGTCGCCGTGATTTCTAAATCATTGTTGCAACATAAAATATGAGCAATAACGTTTTATTATTATACTTGAAATTGTAGAGATTCGTGAACATACAATATTGATAAAATTACTCACTAAAGTCATTTTTTGTGCGTTGTTAGACATTGTTTAGACTTTATGAATAGCTCTTAGCATTTGATAAAGCTGAATTAGACTAACAACGGCGTAACTATGAATAATAAAATTAAGCCATTGTCTTGCGGAAAAACGGCTTCAAACGGCTTCAGTACTTCGAATTCATAATAAAAGTATGACTTGCAACATCACCATCAGTTACCAAAATTATTAGATCTGCAGTTGACATTAATATAACTTCACATCGTTACAAAATATCAGTTATAATCTATGATAGAATACACTTTTATTGGTTGAAATTGTGTTACACTCACGAACAAAAGGAAATTAAGTGATTTTATCTATCGTTTTGCATTTAGCATTCTCCGTATTTAGCCTAACTACCAGGTGAAATGAGGTCAACGTCGGTCGTAAAAGGAAATCGCGTTAACCTGTAGCTTCAAACGCTTTAAGTATTTTAATACTAAGTGCCAATACCACACATATACTACAGTTAAAAGTTATTAATAATAAGAAAAATGGTACAAATTATAAAAAGGCACGCGGCATGGCGGAGTCAGCACATGGTGCCCCTCCCCCCTCCCTGTGACGTCACATCCCCACCCCGCGTTATCGATCGCGACCCCCACTCCTACCGACCTGCAGGCGGCTGTAGGTGTTATTATGACTGTATTTTCAGTTTCCCTTGCGTTATACTTACATGTGACGTTTTAAAAAATAAGCCTAATAACTATTCGACCGTTTGGACGTTTTGAATGAATAAAAAAGACACAATTACATAATGCAAGAAATACTATCTGACACCATGATTCTGATTCTGATTAGGCTTTCAAATACTACACTTAATCAGTGCAGATTTCGATCTCAGACAAAATCTTATGTCGTACTTTATCTATTTTTAAATGCTTTTAAACTGGTTACGTATGTACAATCTACTTTTTGTAAAAGTTACCTACAAGTTTGCGTTAAAATTAAAATAATAACATTTGTACTACAATCATACCACCATTCTACCCTAACCAGCGTTGATACTTCTCTAAACGAAGCTATGGTTATCTATTCAAAATATGTAAGCCCATGTTATAAACATGTATTAACATAGAGCTTACAGCTTCTTGTATATTAATTATAATATATAATATATTAAATTGTTAAAAATAACAGCAATGAAATTCTGCTTACTTTATGATTTACTCTGCAAACCAGACCTATCAATGCGTAAGCCTAATCGTATGTAATTTTTTAATGCATTTCCATTTTTTAAATGAAACAAAAATAATAACTTTAGAAAAACCTTATGCTCATTAATGAGATTAAAAAATCTAGGACTAGGATAGACAAACTGACTGAACTCTACTTTCCAGATACGCCAAACCAGCAAACGATAAAAGGCGACAATGTAAACAACACAGCACAACCGGCTTACTGCCAGCCCCGGGAGTACCAGGGTCCACCCCAGGGGCCCCCTGTGTACACGCCGGGGCCCCCTCATTGGGACCCACATGCGTATGAGCCAGCCGGGGACGTATCTTGCTTGTGAGTCCTGCCCACTTGACTTTGTTCCTGGTTTCCTTCAAATACCCTTATCCCGTTACATCGATCCCATTCATTTTGACATTGATTTAATTTCTGATATTCGTGTTAGAGTATATCTAATGGAGTGTATAGTGCTCTGTTATAATAATATTTGCTTTTAAAATTGTATTTAAATTCAGTTACACATTCGTTTTATTTGGATGACGTATTATAGGTCTCCAAAGTTAATAAAACAAATAATTACGGGGAAAATAAAGTACCCTAATAAAATTTTAACGATTTTGTTTATTTTGTGTCCAAATAATACTGTACCATTCCTATCCTATCCTTTCCCGTGGCTGCGTAGCAGTGGACTTGGTTTCTTATAAGTATAACGTATACATAGCTTGTCGCAAAGGTAAAACTATTATACCTATGTAAATTATTTATACATAATATAATTTTTTTTTTTAATAATATGATTGTTTTATTTAAACAGGTTGCTTTGTGACAAGCCTTACATTAAAAAGGAGAATGTCTGGATGGATATTATATATTTTATTTATTTATTGTCAGTCAGTTAAAAGTAAATGTGTAAAATGTATAGAAATTTGCTCACATAGATGTTCGTTTATTTTTCTTGGATAGGCAGTATCTTCACGTGATTTAGTTATGAATTTTAGGCATCAACAAAATTTGACGCATCATCTTGCCGTATTTGACTAAAATGAAATTGGCACAGATACTGCCTATGCAAAGGATAATAACTGTTAATGTCCTAGAAAATGTTTTTCAAAGATTATTTTATAGAAGTAGGTAAGTGTATTTTGTTAGCTTCAAGAAGCCAAGATGAATGTTAGACTGCTACCGCTGCCCCCTCCCTCCCTTTTTGTTTTACCCCGCGCCCGGGCTGCCATAGTTTTGTTTGAAATATGATTTTATAGGTGCCTGCGAGATTCAAAACCCTTTGTTAATGTTGTTTACATTGTCGCCAGGTATGCGTTTTATAAATAATACGTTTGATGTTTAGCATTAAATCTGAACGTTTTGGAACAAAAATTCTTAATGATAAGTAAGTTAACAGATGTTTTTTTTTTAAATCAATTGAATTGAATTTTACTGTTTCCAAGATGTCGGATTGTTTAGAATAGTGTTTAGATGATACATTTGTTTCAGATTGATGTGTTAAATTAGTGTTTATCAAATTATATATAGTACCGACAATTTAAAGTTTTCTATTAATAAGCAATTTGTAAATATCTTATAGGTAATTTTAACAATCGAATGGTATTAAAATAAGCCTTATTTACATAACTTATATTCCTTACAAATTGTCGGTACTATCATAGACTAAGATTCAAAGAAAGTCTCAGTGTTTAGATGACTATTGTAATTTTTACTTCCTCTTATGTTTTATAAACTAAGTTTTAGAACTGCTTTTTGTGGTGTAATAAATATATTTTACTGGGTTCATTTTCTTAATGTAAAGACAATAATAAATGTTTAGAAGCATGTTTGTTGTCTTTAGATGTTTAAAGTTTTATGACTACATTTTCTAGAGAAAGAAAATACTTCTACAAACGAAGTTCAATGTTTTCTGTTCATGCGTCGCAATATTCAGTAACTAATATCCGTATGTTATCATCAATTTGTTTTCATCTTTACTAATTGTATATTTTTCTGCTTGTTGCAGCGGCCCAGATTCCTCAGAGAGGCAGTGAGTATAATTTTCATTGTTGATATTTTTTTTTCATATCGCATACAGACTTCAAAGTTACTTATGTAGCTCTTGATTAAAAACTCTTTTTGTCTTAGGTATTAATATTTTAAACTGAAATAGTAATAGTACAAAATACAACCGACGAAATTTAACAAGAATTTACCTATTTTGCTGTCTGTAATCATCCTATTCTTCTGTCAGTGTTATGTCTGTGTTTATCTATATATGTTTTGTGGCGTTGCATATTCTGATTGTTTATTTTTCTACTATTTCAGGCTGCAAACGCAAGGAGGACATGGGTTCGGATACCCTTCCTTCCCCGAAGAAGCCGCGTTTGGTTTTCACAGACCTCCAGCGGCGTACTCTACAGGCTATTTTTAAGGTAAGGCTCAAAAATGTATACCTTAGGCACTCGCCACCAAAAAATATAACATTGAATTACCAAAAATACGTAGCGGCTATTTTTGACAAGCTATTCAATACGACTAATTTAGCACAAAAATCCAAGAGAAATATTTACTTAGGAACAAATGTCAGCACATGAGACGATAAATTGTTGTAAATTCGCCACTTCTACTTCTGTTTTATGCAATGACATAGGTAAGATGCTGCAGTATTTATCTTGATTACCTATTATACTATGATAAAAATAAGATATTTACTTGAGTGCTGCGCGGTCATTTGGAAAGTTAAACAAGTGTCTAGCTGTAAGATCTGAAATCATGATGGCGGTAATCATTATGTACATAGTATAAACAATATATTAAATATTTTCTGATTCTCTTCTCGTTTCGACGTTTCAGGAAACAAAGAGGCCATCAAAAGAAATGCAGGTGACAATAGCAAGACAACTAGGTCTAGAACCAACGACGGTTGGTAACTTTTTCATGAATGCGCGGAGACGATCAATGGACAAATGGAAAGATGATGACGCGCCTTCAACGGAGTTAGACCAGCAGCTAGATGGTGGGGACCTCGACCATGTCCCAAGTTTGGACTCTGCGGATTCAGAAGAAGATCACGATGACCCTGACGACCATCTGTTGTGACGTCGTATACCTCAACAACACCTCATAGTGCTATGAATGGGGTTCGAAGTTGTCTACGATTATGAGTGTTGCTCGATACATTGCGTGGAGGTAAATATTTTATTTTGTTTCGGAAATCCTGTGGAATTTTATACAGATTTTCGGTTATACAGTGATGCTGAATAGTATGTTCGTAACATCTTCACAACAAAAGGAGTTTGTTATCATATCTACCGCTATACAGCATCAGCATCTTTTAAAGAATTCGTCTTTTCTATTAGCAAATTCCTCATAGTTATTTTCTTACATGTGGACAACTCATATACAGGGGTTCCCGTAAAGAAGGCGCCAGACTGACACTGGCTAATTGCTATAGATCTTTCATATAAACTCAAAAAAAGTCTTGATTTGGAAAATAATGTCGCCTTTTGTCCAAAAATTCCACGCTCGACTGACCCAAAGATCGCTTAGCCATATACCTTTTGAATAAAAATAACATGACTCTAGTAAAAGTGTCATAGTTTAGGAGATAGTTGCACTTTCTTGTTTTTTCCATGCAAGAAAAATACAAAAAAGAGGCATCATCTTTCAATTCCTAAGACTTCCATTAGTGACATATTTTTTTATTTAAAAGGTCTATAACTAAGATATCATCAGTGTCACTCTGGCGTGCTCTTAACGGGACCCTGTATAATGAAATTTGACAATGTCTTAAGATCATAAACGACAACATTAGCATAATCTTGGAGACAACTTCAAAAAGCTTTGTGTACAGTAATATTAGTATTGTTTAAGCTGAGATGGCATACTGCTGGGTTTACCTGAGCAACTGGTTTAATCGCCACAAAGATGTGATTTAAGACAAAAATGTTTTATTTTTCATTTAGGTATTGATAAAGAGTCATAATTAGATTAGTTACAAAATGTCCATTGTAAATAATACTCTTCTGACTTTGAGCTCTGTTAAGTCATTCGCGCTAGTATTTACTGATGTTTAACTTAAAGTTGACGAAGTTAAGTCAGAATCGTTTTAAATTTCGATCCAATCATTTGCATTTTCGACTGATTTTTCCTTTTTTTTGCGTCAAATCGCATCTTTGTGGAGATTGCATCAATTATTCAGAGCTTAAGGACAAACGTTGATCTCTCAATATGGAACGTTCTAGTCAGACGTTAACAAATAGCTAATAATTAATATAATTGTAATTGTTCTTCTGTAATTTAGAAGAATATGTGTTTTTTTTTCTTTTTTGTATTAGTGGTTGCCGCTTGATAATGTTTTGGGACTTGGTCATAACAAAAATAACATAATATACTAACTTACACTTACTATAACTGCAATTAAAATAAATTCTCTCTGTGTTTACATAAAATATGTAATAGGTATTTTCAATAGTTAGACGCTTATTTATTATAAGCGTCACAATTCATCGACACATATATTTTAATTTAAATAAAAAATAATCAAGTTATCAAAACATTATTAAGTGACGTATCAGCTTGGATAGATATTTAGAAAATGGCAAAAACGGATTTTGAAGAAAAATAAGTTTTTGTTGATGACTGACGTGATTTTGATAGACATTTTGCTTTGGGCAAAATGTACAGTGACCGTCATAAATAATACAGTTTTTAGTTGACGAGTGTCATTACAACTTTTAAAGCTTGGTCTTGGTAGGTACTTTATAAAAAAACGTGACAATCTTTGAAACCATAACTAGCCAATTATAGGCAGAGTCTAAAATTATGTGTACTTAACAATTTTTTCTTAGTGATGCAATCGTGGCGGTTTTTAATGATAAAACTATATAATAAATAACAAAAAAGCAATGAAAATAGTCGATAAACACTTGTCTTAAATTGTTTTTTAGCTGAAATATCCGATGAAATCGGGTGAATTTATTAATACAGTCAGATAGAAAATAGTCAAACAATTTGTGTAAAAAAATATTTGAAACTTTACTGAAAATGTCAAATTAAATAACTGGTTGACTGTTAAATAAACTAGTTTCAGAACCTTGAAACAATAATTTATTTACATTCTTTTTAGATAATCAATCAGACTCGTTTAGTATATTTCTATTATTTAAAGAATTTGAAAAAAAAGCAAGTCTGAGAAACATTTTCTGGTCAAGTCATATAATATAGGTCTTAATATTTGTTTAAAATGTTTTCAATGTTTGTGATATATCGTAGGCAATATTGGGAGAAATTTATATCACTTATGTAAAGACATTCCGAATAATTAGACTGAGTGGATGTATGAATAACGAGTGTGATCATTCCGAAAAGTCCAAAAAATGTAACATAATCTTGGCTAACTGACAAAAAAAACAAATTTGAAACATTAATTACTGGTCTTGGTCTAATCATATCTAATATACACTTTCATTTGAGTGTCGGAAATGGTTAATGGGTCAGCTTTTGTATAATGTGTGAACATTTTTGGACTTTTCATGGATGGACTTTTTCTAGTCTGCAGATTTTCATTTCTTTTGAAAGTGAAAAACAAACTAATAACCGCAAAAACAAGTTGAGGCTTGATATTACTTAAAATAATTAGATGTAGATAATGTTTATTTAAAAGTTTCAATAAACATTCTAAGAGCTATGGACATTCCTCGTTAAAAATGCTTTACAATACTTAACTTCATAGATTTATCGTACAGGTACTGTCGCAACTTTTTTTTAAATTAATTGTGGTAGAAAAGTCATTTGGTAATGACCCTAGTCTTTTGTAAAAAATGTCCGTGTTAAAATAGAACCATAAATAAATGTCCAAACTAGTATCTAGTTCAATTTGAAGTCGTTAGTTGAGAATTCTTTTAAGTACATGATAAACTAAAAAAACAATAGTAAATTATATAGGTTTTATTGCTAAATTATTTCAAAAGTAATTGACAGTAAAGGTTCATAGAACCTTAAACTGGTAACTTAGTTAATTTAAATTAACATTACCTTCAAATTTCAAATACATATGTGGTAACAAATCTGCCGTGTTGGATATATAATATAGTAACCCACGTAAGTACGAAAAGATTACCGTTTGCCTTTGTGAAATTGTTATAGATATTGAGATTGTGTATACCGAAAACTGAAGTCTTAAGATTCTAACCCACCGTAACCATATACAAGGATAAATCTAAAACCTCCATATTTGTTTACCTTTCGATGTTACTGCTTCATTTTAATTGAAGAAAGCTGTTTAACATGATAATATTTAAGAAACGATGCGGTAACATAGAAATGTAATTTACGAACAAATATTGTGATTTTAGATTTATCGCTGTGCATGGATACGGTGGGTTATGATCTTTCAGATTTGAGTTTTCATATATAAAATTGTAAAATCTTTAACAATTTCACAAAAGAGAACGGTAATTATTTTCGTAATTTAAATGTCCACTGGCGACAGTACTAACAGTTTATACGAAACGTCTTTTAATATGACTGAACAAAACTGTAACATTTACGACTAAAGAAAGTCATTTAAAGATTTTGTGTAAAACAAGTACTACACTTTTTTACCTGTTTTACAGTATTATTTCCCACCATTTAACGCCTATCTATGTAAGTTATTTGCATTTTGCAAATTTTCATTGTGCCTATGTTCTGATCAAAAAATATGTAATATGTTTCATTAGGAACGTATGCATAGTTACATAATTATCTGATTCATAAAGATAATTTACTAATAGACTATTTCTTGGCTAAATGAGTTACCAATTTTGTAACTGTGCATAATTCTGTCTATAAGTACAGCAAGAACATTTTTTTTTACAATTATTTAAAAAAAATTACAATTCATTCTAGCCAGTGTTTTTTTAATTATAAGTGTCAGTCATTAGTTCTTAAGTAAACTTTTTGTTAGATTAAAAATTATTTATTTATTTTCTTTAAAAATGCTAGTCTTCATAATTTTAATTCCACCAAAGAATATGGAAATGTGCAATTTTCAATAAAAATAAGTTAAATAAAAATGTTTTGTGCTATTCCGGGGCCAAATACAAATATTTGACGAAAATATTTAATTTATTCAAACAAAATTAAATCAAATTTCGCTTACAAAAATTAATCGACTGTGTCATCCGGTGGGTGGAACCCACGTCCCTTCGCTATCCGGGCGAGTGCTCTTACCAACTAAGCTACGGAGGACGTTAGTCAGTCGACGAATTTTTGCAAGTGCTTGCTACGCCAGTGAGCCGGCGTTCAATTTCATCAATACTTGGGGAATGTACCCGCATGTATCCAATGGAAATATTTTTACAAATATTTAACCATCAGTTAAGATGAAATCAGCTTAACCTTTTATATTTTTATAATTTAAGCAATTTTTTTGCAAGTTTTTACGAAATTAAATCAAACAACTAGTGAAAATAGTACTCGTACTTGTAATTAAGTTACTACATTTATAAAGTATTTCGTCAAGTATTTGTTTGGAACTAGCGAAGTAAAATACATGTGCAACATAATTTATTTAAGTATTATTTATGTTTAAGCTAACATAGATGCAGCCTAACTAATTTATACTGCATCCCTCAATACATTCCACTAAAGTTTTAACGCTGACTTGCAATCATTTAATTATTTATTCCAAAAGTAATACCACTTGAGTGTCAGATAAAATTTAATAAAAATAAAAATTGCGCACAAGAAAAATGTATAAAACACTTTGCGGACTGTACTTCTCGTGTGCCCGACTCATTAGTACCAAGACATTATTTTTGTGAATGTATAGCGCGCTTACGATGTACATAGTACGTGGTTATGTAATGTAAGATTAAATGTACATTTTACAAAGACAACTGAAGATTTCATTATATCATCATGCCTATTCTTCTAAACCAGGCAGTTGCGGGTTCGAATCCCGCAAGGTGCAAATGTTTGTGTGATGAGCACGAGCATTTGCCCATGAGTGATTCTCCGAGGGTCGGTTTTTGGTGGTCACACGTTTTTAATTCCCAACTCATTCAATAAACAGCTTCAAAATCAATTTAAAATGATTTTCTGTTTATTCATCTACACGAACATAGTTTTAAACATAAAATAGGGCTTACAGTTATTTTTTAAATAATACTTAACCGCCAAAAACGGGAGCAAAACCGGTGTTCTCCGCGCGTCCGCACGACCTCGCGCTCAGTTCAACCACTAATCTTTACTTTATCTTTATTGTTTGTTGTGTTATGTACACATACTATATGTGAAAAAAATTGTTAATAAGTCAAGATTAATTAATTATAAAAACAATAATGATAACGTATAAACAGAAAGAGTTAGAAAATATTTTGTCTCGGTGACACGATTGTGGTAGATTCGTGAAGGCGACATATAAAGCCTCATAGCATTAAAGAGCCTCAATTTTCTGACAAGCTTAATGGCCCTACGGAAACTTTAGTTCCATTACAGCATTATTGGAGAAGAAATGCCTTTCTTATCGCTTTGATACAGAAAATACAGGCACATAAATTCATCAACTTTTTTCTGGCAACCTTTTGAAGAAACCCTTCATGGTAAAATTTTAAAGATAATAGAATGATGTAGATGTAAGTGTTGAATATTCAGTATAAAACCCCTTTTCAATTTTTTCGTCCGCTATTTAGTTTTTATATTTATCAAGAAACAACTTGTACATTTTTGAAAACGTAAAATTTTCGTAACTTTCGTGACATGGTTTTCGTGGACATTTGACCACGAAGGTTATCTTTCACTCCACGTGAGGTTACGAAGGTCTCTTTATGCAATCTTAATTTACTTCTCTATCGGTCTGTAGATGTTTTTAAATAACCGTGTTATCGTTTTCTCCCAAAGGTATTAGCAAACGATAGTTATAGTTATCTATTTTAGTCAAATATTGTTGATATGCCTATTTGATTGAACCCTGATGTTTTACTAACTAAATGAATGGTTGGCTTATTAATTTATCGACGTCAATAAGGAAAGTTCTCCATAGAATTCATATACGAATAACTTAATAAAACACTGCCCTTGATTGAATGTGTGCACACATGGAATAAAAAGGATTTGGCATAACCAATACATCACACACCTTTGATTAATAGCATCACACACACAGTTGGGGCAAAAGCTGGAGGGTCTTGCCACTATGCTTGTCTCCCAACAAGTGAGCCTTAAAATTAACTTGGGCCAGACGAATTTTAGTCGAATTCCCATGTTCAAGTGGCACTCCCTTCTGTATCTATTAGAAACGAAAACTGTGATCTACTGTTTTAGACGACAGGAGTACGTTTACCTGGGACAAGTAATTTAAGTAGGTTCACCTTGGCTGGACAGAGTCTGAAAAACTACGCGAGGGCATCATTTTGACCCAAATACTTCAGTGCTTAAAAATGAACGTCTAGAACTAATCCGAAACATGGTCTTCTTCTATGGGCGTAATAAAAATTTAAGGACACACAATGAGCTATATGTTTGGTGTTTCTCCACGGGATTGAATTAAAGAGATACGTAGAAGAACTAAGGTAACAGACCTATATCTAAATGATCTACGAGACTATCCTGTAGATCACCAAGCTCAAGTGGCAGTAAGCAGGGCGCAGTGCAGAAAGGTTCTTGATTGGATTCTATTTGGTCAAGAGCGTAGCATAGGGTGTCCACCAGCAAGATTGCCGGACGACCCTGCAAAGGTCGCATGATCGCACTGGATGCAGATCGCATGTAACCAGTCTTGTACTGGACTAGAGAAACTTTACCTTCTATCAACTAATTGTTATTAAAATATTACACATTTTATGCCGTTACTGTTCGATAGCTGGGCATTGGCCTCCCCTAAGTGTGTCTATTTATCTCTATTGTTGTTTTTAGAAAAATCCGCAGCAAAATGAAATATCTAAACAATGAATTGTTTTGAATTAATGTAAAGACCATAATGACTAGTCAGCGGTCAGCGCATAAGTTGAAACAAGAATCGCTATCTCAGTGTAAATACAATGGTTTTTTTGTATCTCATATTAAATTAAGAGGAAACATCTTATAACCCATAAGATAATACAATAATAATTAAGATGGAGGTGCTGCGGTGAGCAGCAAAAGTGATCTGACTCGTTAAATGACGTTACAAGTGAACCAGACTTTTTCAAAGTGGCTCCTGTTGCGATAAAGATGGTTCAAAGCTAACTGAGATAGATTGGGCATGTGTAACGAAGAAATGAAAAATACGCTGAATAAAAATAAGTTAGTAAAAAGAAAGACTTTTGTAGACAATAAAGAAGACTGCTGGCTACATGGTGAAAAATCATTGACAAAGTCATGTAACAAGAATAGCCGACCAAATGAACAAAAGACAAAATGATCTGGCCCACAGTTAATAACAGCTAGCAGATATTATATTATCAGTCATTTGCCTGCTGATACATGAAATTTATTTTATGTTTTGAGTTGTTTTATGTATGAACTTTAGCTATAGTTATCTGCTAACAAAACATTTATTTTATTTTCATCGTCAAATCGGAACCTTTTACTATATTAAAGGTTTAGAGAGTTATTTATTAATGCTTTTCACGCTTTTAACTTCAAAAAAACTATATTCTTTTTAAAAAACAGATATAATATTAGTTATTTAGGTTTTATTTAAAATATTTTTATGTAATAAAATAGGACTTCGCTATAAAAAAATACGTTTCGTAACTTTCGTGGAATCAGAAATAACTTTCGTGGGTACCGAAATTTTAAAATTAAATATCAGGGGGAATAACAAACCGATTTGTTTGATTCCAACAGGATTCATTATAATTTTAGGCCTTCTTTAGTGTAGTATTTTTTTCTTGTCATAAAAACTTTAACTAAAAACCGCCACGAAGGTGACGCGGAGAATGCTTTCCGGAGAATCACTCCCATAATTGTCTACACGCCCACAGTTATTCCACTTGTAGTTGCCCTAAAATTGTAGGAGTGTTGGTGGCGTAGTAGCTAGCGGGTTGCTTCTCATGTGGAAGGTACACCTGTTCGATCCCACGTGCCGCCATGTACCAATGACTTTTTCTGAGCTATGTACCAGTAGTTGTCTCACTAACCGATGCTCTTACGGTGCGGGAAAACATCGTGAGCAAATCTGCATATTCAGGCGACTAAATGTGTAACCAATTGTTGTAAATTAAACTGAATGTATAATCCAAACTGGTCAGGTTCCCCTGTTAACAGGGTCCCGGAGGTCAGATGGCAGTCGCTCCACTGTGATTATGTATCTGATCTGCCATATCCTGGGTCATGGTCTAATGCGGACCCTGAGCCCTCGCGTGCGAGTGTACAACCTGGATAACGCTAGGGAATGATGAATTGCCCTAACATTGTACTACACACTACTACAAATGCACATACAATACGTATCTCATACGTTATGACGAAAAGAAAGGTGCTTACCGGGTAAAGACGATGAGTGAGGCCCTGTTCCCACTATGCCGGATCCGGCAGATTTGCCGATGATCTAGCGAAAATTTTACTGCTGCATAGGGTGCTATAATGATTTGTAGATTTTTCATTTTATTCAGATTTACTACATTTTTGCTTGGTTTTATACAGTCCGTTTGCCGTCTGTTCGTTTCAGCCACTGAAACTACCTCCCAGTCAGTTGTCACGGTCCGGTAAAAGTACCGGATCCGGCGTAGTGGGAACAGGGCCTAAGAGTAAGTTAGATACTTAGTAAGTCCCATTGAACAAAATAACTAAGTAATTTATTTCAAGCGATTGTAAAGCCAGTTGACAAAACAATATAGAGTGTGTCCGGGTCTCGACTGGCGATAATTTATGGGCTATTAGATCATCAAATGTTATCGACAAAAAACCCCCATGTTGGGGTCTAACTCCCCCCCTCTTGAAATGGCAGCCATTTTAACATTTTTTTTAAATGCTAATTCAATGGATCTGGAGGTCCTAAAAGTTATGAAAACGATTCTTTTGGAAGGTAACGCTATGGGGTATCAAGTGAAATAAAGATCGATTAAAAAATATTAACCGTCATAGAGAAAAAATATTTATTTTAATAAATATTGCAAAAAAAAAAGTTAAATAGTTTTTTAAACCTATTACAAAACTAAACCCAATAATGAAATATTACTGCTTTTTTTGTCAAAAAATAGCCATTTAAAATTTGGTAAATAAAAGGCCCTTAATCTATCGCTAGTCGAAACCCGGACATAAATATTTTATTTAAGTGTAATATTTTTACAATGCACTCTTAAATATCCTCATAGAACTCATTCGGAATGCATTGGTCTCATGTTAAAAAGTAATTTACTATCGATCGGTTCAATTCTTGATCAGTTTTGATCACCTATGTGAAACAGATCAAATTCGACAAGAAATATCTGGGTCAATCTTGAAATTGGGCGTATTCGGTTGATTCCCTTGGCACTTTTTAAAACTTAAGAGTTTAAACTTTTGCTAACAAAAGGCTAAATATCACATCATTGTAAACATATTTCACAAATAGGCATCACTGTCACATGTTTAGATATAAAGATATATGACTTTAAAATTTTGATGCCAGGGGAATCAATATAAGATGCCAGGGGAATCAAAATAAACATGTTGCATAGAATAATCGTTTTTTTTTAATAAACGATTATTCTTTTAATCAAATATTTTAATCAAATACCGACATTATAAAACTCTTCTGATACTGAGTGACTGACTGACAGACAATGCACAGCCGAAACTACTGAACGCAAGAAGCTGAAATTTGGCATTCATGTTTCTTTGAGAGTGTAAGGAAGAACTAAGTGAGGATTTTTTAAATTCCACCCCGAGAGGCCACGCGGACGAATTCGCTGGCGGCCGCTAGGATAATATATAATAAGAATTAGAATTATTCGTTAAAGTATTTAAAAATTAGTTGCAATATTTAATCCTAACCCAACAAAATATTTAACTTACAATGTATAGTATTAACAGCACATGATCTTATATGATAATATACACTTGCACCTCTTGCCGCCTCTATATCAGCGGTGCGAGAGCTAAAATCGAACTGCAGTGTTCAGTTTGATGTGCCATTGATTGTACACAATAGTAAAAATATTATTTAATGCGCATGCGCACTTTCATAATATAAAAGTATGATAAATTAAGGAAGCTTTGATTCCCCTGGCATTTTGCCAGGGGGAATCAATGCCAGGGGAGTCAAGAAAAATTAATCTTCTTTCGATTTTGTTTAAATGGATTGATTTTTGCTCATGATTATTATAAAAACAATTAATAGTCCTATATACCCTACTGTTAATCCTAGTAAAGAAATTCTTAATCATTAAAAAACATTTTTTAAAGTGGCAAGGGTAATCAATGACCTAGTGAAACTAAGCCAGGGGAATCAAATTCTTACCTTCGTAAATCCGGCTTGGAAACGTCGAGACGCGCGACATCTCCTCGCGATGTTCAGAGCGCGACTAAAGCCACCTTGCCGAGTGCATGCCTTCGGCGTAGACATTTAAAATAGCAAGGCAGGTGGCATTTAGTGACGCGCCAAGGGAATCAATCGTTGCGCTCGGACAAACACAAACTATTTTTTTTTTAAAAACAGTGATTGGCACAGACTTTGTGTATTTATTAAATCATTAAACAACTCACCCTTTAACTCTTAAATTATAAAAATCCTAAATTTATGACTATAGATAGGTAAATTTTTAATGGTTTGATCAAAAAATGACAAAGGGACAGCCCAGGGGAATCAAATATCAAGGCTTCGAAGATTTTTTTCAGATGTTTGAAGCTAAAATTAACACCAATTTTGTTGTGCCCCATTTAATTTAAACATTAAAGTAGCAGAAAAAATATATCTTACATTTTTTTTTTGGCTTTCAAGATTGACCCATCTACAAAAAAACAACTAACAAAATCTGACGAGGTTGTTCTCCCAACTATGCGGTATCAAACCACGAAGCTGCCAAGCTGCCGACTCAATTTGTCAACCCTAGAACCCAATACACTCAGCCGCTAAGCTCGTCGTGTCGCTTGCTAGGATTTGCAGGGTTGCCCCATTTGCATAATGAAAACACGTGAAATAGATAATTGCGAGGAACTAGGGTATGAGAATTTCTCAATCAAAATATTGGTGAGTATCTACATACCAGTGAGGTTTTTATTAGTGATTGTGTATTAAGCCTTAAGTACTCGATTTTATAAAAAAATATATTATTTTTATAAGTATCATTTTATTATGTTTTGTCCTTGCTGATCCAAAGAAAATCATACGTGATCATCAATCATCGGAAGAAAACCTGCACATTCAGGCAAATGAATGTGTAACATGATCCAAAACTGGTCAGGTTCCCCTTAGCAGGGTTACGGAGGTCAGATGGCAGTCGCTCCACTGTAATTACCTGATCTGCCAAATCCTGGATCATGGTCAGTGGACCCTGGGCCCTCGCGTGCGAGTGCACAACCGGGATAACGCTAGGATGATGATGATCCATAGAAAATGTATTCTCAAATCATAGCACAGGCAGGAAATATCCATTATCCATCGGTATTAAATAATTTATATAGAAGATCTTTATTACATTTAAAAAGACTGTGTTAAGTAGCTTGTTATATTTTGTTTCACTGCGCTGTCGTGGGTGCTACGCATCACAGATTATGTATCTCAAACCCGCGTGCGTGTCAAAATCCGCACGAATCTAAAAAGGCCCTTACACTGTCAGTTCGATGAGACGAGGTACAATTTACGGTTTGCTCGTACACATCATTGAGCCTTAAAACATATATCTAAATCCTATGTGTATGAAAAAAATCCACAAACCCTGCACTTCCCGCAATCTTCGGAGGCATTGAAAATGAATTTAAGAAACATTTTTTTTAACATGCACACCAGTTGTCTAGGGCGGGTAGTTTCCGAGTGATGGCTGTTTCAATATTGAGAGCTGTCATTCGAAATAAAGATGGTTTTTCTACATGTTTCATAAAACCCATGATAAAACCTACTTTGTTTGTTCAATGACATCTAATTGCATTTTGACAGTCTGTCTTTGACAGCGAACCGGCTCGCGGCGCACGTGGTGGCACTTCGTGGGTTTTTTTTCCCAAGTCTGCCCAGCGGTCGTGTAAATGAGGTGTATGTGGACGTGTGTCGATTCGGGCGCTCTAGTATGAAGTCAATGTACTGTACATCTATATACCGTGCCAATACTACAATGTAATTCAGAAGCCGGAGGCGCGGCGGGAGTGCAGGCCTCGCCCCCTGTAACAAAGATCTGGCGCCCGTGCGAGCTGGAGCGGCTGAGGCAGGTCGCCAAAGGTTATAATTGGTGAGATTAAGGATTGGCGCCAACAGTCAGCCCTATCGCTGCCGATTCGGAGATCTTGTGAATGAATTGGGGCATCATGGTCTCTCTTGCCTATTTAGCGCTGGCAGGATTTCCCGCCACGCGAGCAGCAATGTCGTCATCCGCAGAGCTCTTGTCGCCTCCAATGTGCCGGCTGTGCAAGAGCCACCTGGCATTTGCCGTGATGACGGCAAGAGACCTGACGGCATTACGCTCATTCCCTGAAAGCGGGGACGTTTACATGTATGGGTTCCACATGCGTGGATACGCTCTCGCCGTCCCATGTAAGTAGTACTTATTTGTTTCTTACGTTTACGCGAATTGTTGAACTCATTAAAACACAATTTTACGGATTACTTCGCGATTTATTTACATTTTATTTTAAACCTGACGTTTCGAACACTTTACAGCGATCGTGGTCTCCCTGTCTCCCTGTGACCACGATCGCTGTAAAGTGTTCGAAACGTCAGGTTTAAAATAAAATGTAAATAAATCGCGAAGTAATCCGTAAAATTGTGTTTTAATAAGTAGTACTTCTTCCGCTGCTGGCGCGGCGGCAGCCTCTGCAGAGTGCTTAAAAGGGCGCAAATATGCAATGCTCTCAATGAGAACTACAGATTTGTGCCTTTTGGCGTAGAGACCATGGGCTCTTGGCGACCCTGTGCCCTTAGTTTTTACAAAGATCTCTGCAAAAGTTACTGATGCTACTGGTGATCCAAAGGCTGGCAGCTATCTTGGGCAAAGAATCAGTATTGCTATGTAGAAAGGCAATGCTGCTAGCCTTTTAGGCACCATTCCTTTCGGCACTGCTGGGGCTGATGCTTTTTATATTTTGTAAATATACCTAGTCAGGTCATAAGTTCTGTCACATCACATGTGTAATATGAAATAATTTGCGTAATTTTCTGCTGTGTGCGTACACCTTATCATTTTGTTTGTTGTAGCTCTCTTCCACGGTGAAAATTTTTTCATCCGAAAAAAGAATTTCCCGATGCTTTTTTCCCGCGTACCGCGTCAACAAAGCGTGGCATCTCTTCAGTCTCAGCTCCATTAAACGAGCGTCCAAACGATGTCCTGTTTTTCTTCGATATGCCCTAACATATGTAATGTTATGTCTTCATTTAACACCCTTTTCACCCTGGTCTTGCTGAACCCCATCTAAAGGGCCAACAGTTTCTGCTTACGTATGGGATTTCTTTGAATTCGCGCCTTCACAGCTTTTATCACTGCTGGAGTCCTAACAGAGCGAGGGCGACCACTTCTTGACACTACACTACAATTACACTACACTACACTTCTGTCATCTACACTAGAGTCTTCATCGTATCGTTTTATGGTACGATAAACGAATCTTTTGGTTATATTCAATTTTTTCAGTAAGTCGAAAATCAGAATTGGCGCGTAACCGCAACGATGCAACGCAATAACCGCGACACGGTCTTCTTTAAGTGTCCACTCTATATTTAGGAAAATTCTCAGAAGTTACGTACGTTTTTAATACGTTTTTAATTTCATCATGAATTTGAAATTGAAAACCATGTTCTTAACACTGTGAAACAAAGTTTTTTTACGCTGAAAGTTTTCTACCAGGTGCGACAGTATCTGGACGTTGATCTGCGCATTCACTTATGCGAGATCTTGCGGGTGTGTATTGGGTCGAACCAAAAAGCTCATTCAGCGTGTCCAGAACTCATGTGCTAGATACTGTTTCCATATTCCCCCTAGGGCACATGTCACTCCTTATCCGAATAGTAGTAACCTGATGATCATGGAGTTACGGCGTTCATTGCACTTCGCAATTTTGCTTTTCGGAGTAATTAAAAAAACAAATCCATCGTATTTTTTTTTGAAAAGCTGACATTCACTTTGCGTAGAACGCGCATCTCTGATCGGCTGATCAGTCACCGTTATAAGACTGCTGCATTTCGAGGAAGTTTTAGATACTTATCTACCAAGTGTTGGAATAATATTCCACCTCCAGTAAGAGACTCCTCCTCAGTTGAAACTTTTAGGTTAAAATATAAGGCATATTTATTGAATTTGCAAAAGAAAAAGTAACTTTAACTCGTTTAATAATGTAATAAACTCTTTCACTGAATGTAAAAAATACTTATGTTATTATGTTAGCATAGACTGGATATTATGTAGCTTAACTAGATACATCAAGTCTAAATGTAGATACTTGTGTACTAAGAGTAACAATTTTGTATATTTTCTTTGGGAGCTGGATGTTCACCCAGAGCCATCTCCAAAACGGCCTCCGCAGAATACCAGTAGTCGTGATGTGCTTTCTTGCCTTCACTATCATATACTGAGCGGAAGGCTTTTTTGTACCAAAATATTAGTTTTAAGCACTAAGTTGAATGGTATTTTTTGGTGCTAAATAAATATTTTTTCTTTCTTTTTTTCAAACTTTTTTGTGGCCAGCATTCTAAATTCAAAAGTTTTTATTGTGTGACAGAACTTATGACCTGACTATGTATATATATATATTTTTACTTTACTTTTAGTTAAGTTTTAGTGTATATTAAGTTAAATATTTTTGTTTGTACGTAAATGTTAAATAAATATAGTCCAACGAAGAAAAAAGGATTACCGATTTCGGTAAAATGAAATTCGCACAAGAAAATTTCGGATTTAAAATAGGTAACCATGGTCTAGGAACCACCAAGTACTCTGAAAACTCTTTTAAAATGTATTCTCTGTCAAAATTTAATCTCCTTACTTTTGTAGAAATAAATTAACGAATAAGTAAAAATGTTAGAAAAATATTTATTGTAAATAACTATTTAATTTCTATGATATTTTTAAGCATCATCCATATCTAGAATTGCAATATTTGTCCAGAAGCTAGGAACACCGTGTACTCGTATATCATTATTAAAATATATAAATAAAATATTGGACAACATCACATACATTGCTCGGAGCTCAAAGTAAGTAGCTAAATCACTCGTGTAATGGAAATCAGAAACAACGACGGTACCACAACACCCTGACCCGAGACAATATAGAAAATATGGATTTCTATATTGACCCGACCGGGTATCGAACCCGGGAGCTCAGAGATAGCGACACCTCGAAAACCGGTGTGCGCGACACTCATCCACGGAAGTCGTCGATTTATTTTGAAATCGTTATCGGACTCGCGATAGCTTTCTTGTATGTCTGTGAAAAAAAAATCAAACCGACGACAAATGTTCTAGCAAAAATTAATCCAGAGAGCTTGAACTCCCACTAAAATACGCTATTGATTACCAACTAATTTTCCAAACAATAAGCCACTAAAATGTCGGCGGATCGCGTGTCGGTACCAATTACACAGTTTTGCTTATAATTAACGATGCCCGTCGGCAGTTATATCGGGAAAAAGGTACTTTTCCTAGTTATTTACTAGGACTATGCCTCTGTGCTCTATGGTTTGGTGCACGAGAAGTTAAGCAAATTAAAAAGTTTAACTTAACTGTATTTGCTTTTTAAGGATTTTAAATATAGGCTCTCAAAAAACCGGCCCAGTGCGAGTCGGACTCGCGCACGAAGGGTTCCGTACCATTATCTATAATACAAAAGTAGATTTATGGCCTTTATTTAGTTTTAACGAGTATACTAAAAAAACAATTTTGTATTGGAGCCCCCCTTAAATATTTATTATATTCTGTTTTTAGTATTTGTTGTTATAGCGACAACAGAAATATATCATCTGTGAAAATCCCAACTGTCTAGCTATCACGGTCAGACAGACAGACAGCGGAGGCTTAGTGATAGGGTTCCGTTTTTACCTTTTGGATACGGAATCCTAAAAATGGACTTGCGTGATTTGAAAATGTTGCTGTTTAAGACTTAGAAGTAATTTTAGTTAACAAGATTTTAATTTCTGCTTGCCTAATAAAAGTATGACGATGCCTTAATAAATTTAACCCAATTCTGTACTAGAGAAATAAAGCAAATGTTAGTTGTAGTATGTGTGTAGTCGACATTTCCAATGTCTATAAAAATAAGTAAAAACTTAATTTAAAATATCCACAATAACGGATCGGTGGCAAGTTTGATAAGGCACATAAATCTTAGTCAAGCCCACTAATCTGGGCTTAAACTGTGCTGAAACTACAAGCGCCATTGTACAACGGAGCTTGTCAATATTTTTATAGTAATGTGATACACAATACACGTTAAGATAACTAAAATAAGGATGTTGATAACTGCACAGCCTTTAATCTAGTGGTTGGTATCTTCTGACTTATAATAATAAATAAATATTGAAACAACAGTGGTATCCTAACACCCAGACATGAGACAATATAGAAAATGTAGAACCCGGGACCTCAGAGATGGCGACACCTTGAAAACGGGTGTGCGAGCCACTCCGCTACGGAGGTCGTCAGACTTATGAGTTTGGGCCTTGGGTTCCATTTTCAGATGGAGCTTACAATTGGTTAAAATAAAGTCATTATTTTGTAGTTTTGTTGGGACATTTCTGTTGGTTTTGCCAAAATTCTTTGTACATTTAAGACGACTTCTTGGTGTAATGGTTCGCATTCCGGACTACGAAACCAGAGGTAGCGAGCGGGTCCGAATCCCGCAAGGGGCAAATTTGTGTGATGCTGCGTCTACATTAGCGGGCTACGGCGAATATTCGTGTTAACGCGATGTATGTGGCCGGGTACATCGTGTCATCGCGTAGTATTCGGGCGAAGATGATGTAGTATCGGGGAGTTGTCGGTAAACTGGCGCAAATCAAAGGGATTTGTCGTGCCAATATTTGCTTAGGTGGCTACATCTACGTCAATTCAGTGTCGTCCAGACTTTGAAGCGAGACGGACGTGCATTTAATTTTTTACACTATGGAGTGGAGTAACGAAAAGTTGTTAAAATTTATTAAATTTTATGAAACTGAGAGTATTAATCCGGCACGATGCATCGCGTCAACTTGATACGAATCTTCACCCGCCTTAATGTAGACAAGAACATCGCCTATATCCGAACACGATGTTTTTGTCGCGCCAACACGATACGAATATTCGCTCGCTAATGTAGCCGAAGCATGATGAGCACGAACATTTGTACCTAAGTCATGGATGTATATATACGTATATAAGTATGTCTATCAGTTATCCTAGTCGCCATAGCACAAGCTCACGCTTAGTTTGAGGCTTCATAATTTTTTTTTAAATAAAAAAGCTAATAGAACTACTAACGATTACACTTAGATATCGAGCTAAGACATCTTGGACACAAAACATAAAAAAAAAATTAAAAATCTATAATTGATTAAGAAATGTAACACTATTTTTTAGAGCTACAAACTTTTCCAAAATTATATCGATCAAGTGTATTTTGAAAAATATTAAAAATTAAGCAATCATCATATATCAAAAGAATTTCAAATCAACTGAAATTGTTAATAAAAACTGCCCTAACAACAGCGTCCCCAAGTTTTTTGATTTCATTATGAGCGCACTTCGCATTGATTAATTTAAAATAAGTTCTTCAACTTTAGAATAAACTGAAAACTTTATTCCCTGCGGAATGTTGGCAAAAATAAGTCATGTAACGTGATCCTACAATTTTAACTTAAGGTATTACTGGCATAGTCAGCACTTGCTATGCCTCGTTGGTTTATTGGTCAGTGCTTACTGAATGGTTTGCATCGAAGAGGTCCCGAGTTCCAATCTCGGTTCAGGCTGAAAGTTTGTGGGTTTTTCTGTCTTGAAGTAACTTAGAAATAACTCCAAAGTCAGGAAGTTGGTAATGTTACGCCGGCTCTCAAAGCACGTTAAGCCGTCAGTCCTGCGCCTGATCTCTCTCCGGTCATGTCGGATTGTCCTCTCACCGAGAGTGAAGGAACTTAGAACGCACCTGTGTATTGCGCGCACACTAGTAGAACACAGGTGCATAAAAATTTACCATTTGGCATAGATAAGTAATCACCATCCTGCTATTTAATAATCATAGCTTTTTTGTCTTGAAACAGATAATCTATAGACGTTGTAAATAAATAAAACTTTTTGAATGGCTTTCCTTCGCCATTACATATCAATATCTTTAACTTAACGATTCTATCTTTGCGCTCATGTGAATGCTGGAAATCGCACGCATCACCGCACAGCTTTACAGGTGATCAGTGACGTCTACGATATATCGCACCACGCTATCTCCCTTTCAGTTTTCAGACTAACCACTGAAATGCATTTCTGCCTAATGCCGCCCTGCCTCTCAGCGACGACTATTACTATAAGTTCTTTAGCAAGGCCTATTTGCCCCAAGCGCCTAAAGTCTTTTAAAAATAACTGCCGCCCCAGGCCTTATTCAGGCCTTTCACTTCCTGAAGACAAAAGCCTGTTAAAAAATCTCTTTAGGACCAGTGAAAAATATACGTAAGGTCACTAGAGCTTAAAGGTGTGCGAGGGAGATAGGTAGCTTGTGATGGTGGCAAGCGTGAGCGGGATGGGCGTATGAAAATCAATTTATTAGGCGGTGACGTCACGGGACGCGCACGCGTAGTGAACGGTTTCCCGGGATAGGGTTGCTTATGGGTGGAAAAATTACCCGAGTTTTGGGTGATTTTCTTTTGAAGGGAAAATGTTGGGAAGATTTTTTTTTATCAATAATTTTAACAAAGAAACTGCGTTTGTGGATTTTATTTTTGTTGGTTTTTCTTTTTTTGTGTAGTTTTTGAATTGTAATAAATTTTGTTTTTCGATTTTGATGTTTCCGAATTCTGTTTTTGTGTTGGTTAATAAATTAATGAAAGTTTATTTCTTTTTTTTGGAGTTGAACACACATCACATGAAAAATTGATTTTTAAAGAAGTCACTCAGACTCAGTGACTTCTTTAAATAAATGTCATAGATAGCTTTATTAAAAAATAAAGCACAGATTTTTGTTACCTAATAGCACTTTCTAAACTTCCAATTTTGTCTCATTTGTACATATAAACGTTGTGCTTACTTTTAGTACTGAAAGATTAGCGATGTTTCTCTTAAACTTAGACGCTCTGGCGGTATAAAAAATGCTAAATTTTTGTTCTACCTAGTTATGAGTGATTCTCCGAGGGCCGTTTTTTGGCGGTCACACGTTCATAATTCCTGACCCAATTAATAAACAGCTTCGGAATCAACTTTAAATGATTCTCTGTTTATTCATCTACACAGACATAGTTTTAAACATAAAATAAGGCTTACAGATATTTTTTAAATAATATTTTACCGCCAAAAACGGGAGCAAAACCGGTGTTCTCCGCGCGTCCCAACGACCTCGCGCTCAGTTTCAACTTTATTGTTTGTTGTGTTATGTACACATACTATATATCAAAAATATGTAAATAAGTCAAGATTAATTAATTATAAAAACAGTATTGATATCGTTGAAGCAGAAAGAGTCAGAAAATATTTTGTTTCGGTCACACGATTGTGGTAGATTCGTGAACGCGACATAAAAAGTATCATAGCTTTAAAAAGCCTCAACTTTTAGACACGCTTAATGGCCCTACGGAAACTTTAGTTTCATTACAGCATTATTGGAGGACAAATGCCTTTCTTATCGCTATGATATAGAAAATACGGGTACACAAATTTATCAACTTTTTTCTGGCAACCTTTTGAAGAAACCCTTCATGGTTAAATTTCAAAGACGATAGAATGATTTAGATGCAAGTGTTGAATATTTAGTATAAAACCCCTTTTGAATTTCGTCGTCCACTTTTTGGTTTTTATATTTGTCAAAACCACTTGTAAATTTTTGAAAATGTAAAAATTTCGCAAATTTCGTGGCATGGTTTTCGTGGACATTTGACCACGAAGGTTATCTTTCACTCCACGTAAGGTTACGAAGGTTTATTCATGCAATCTTAATTAACTTCTATTTCAGTCTGTAGATGTTTTTAAATAACCATGTTAGCGTTTTCTCCAAAAATTATTAACAAACGGTAGTTTGAGTAAGTATAAGCATGAGTTTTTCTTGTATTCATCTATTTTAGTTAAATATGGTTGATATGCGTAATTGATTGAACTCTGATGTTCTACCAATTACATAAATGGTTGGCTTATCAATTAACCGATGTCAATAAGGAAAGATCTTCATAGAATTCATATACGAATAACTTGATAAAACACTGCACTTGATTTAATGTATGCACATGTGGAATAAAAAGGATTTGGCATAAGCAATATATCACACACTTTTGATAATTAGCATCACACACTCAGTTGGGGCAAAGAAGCTGGAGGGTCTTGGTAGTTGGCATTATGCATGTCTCCGAACAAGTGAGCCTTAAAATTAACTTGGGCCAGACGAATTTTAGTTAAATTCCCGTATCTAAGTGGCACTTACTCTTGTATCTATTGGAAACGGAAACTGTGATCTACAGTTTTAGACGACAGGAGTACGTTTACCTGGGCGAAGTGAATTTTTGGGCAGGTTCATCTTAGCTGGATAGAGTCTTTTTTTTTTAAATGAACGTCTACAACCAATCCGAAACATGGTCTCATACCATGGGCGTTATAAAAAAGTTTAAGGACACCCAACGAGCTGTTTGGTGGTGGTGGTGGAATTGAAGAAATATGTAGAAGAACTGAAGTAATAGACTTAGCCCTGTAGATCACTAAGATCAAGTGATAGTGGGCAAGGCACAGTGCAGAAAGGTTCTTTATTGGATACCGTTTGGTCAAGAGCGTAGCGTAGGGCGTCCACCAGCAAGATTGATAGACGACCCTGCAAATAGTGACCGACCGAAGTTTCGGCTTCGGTTTCGGCCAGTTTCGGGCAAAAGTGGTGTTTCGGCCAAAGTTTCGGTCAAAAACAGACTGAAACTTCGGCCGTGCCGAAACTTTAATAGACTTCAATAGTCACGGTCTGTTTTGATATGTCCTAGCTTCGGAACGTAAGTTTCTTCTTGTGCATCGTTTTACCTTTCAAATGTTTGCGGCATTCACAAACGCAGTTTTAGTAAAATTAATAGCTTAATTTACTAAATTATGAAAACACGTCAGATAAAACTTGTTGTGATTTTGCAATAAAATTGTACTTCTATTCTACTAGCGACTATACAATGACAATCTTTTTTTTAAGGAAGCTTTTGCCTTTCAGGCATGTCAGCTCCATTGTAACTTAAAGTTATTATTAACAAAGTGCTTAAATCTAAAGATGCCGTTTTAAAGTGTTGTATTTCTATTTATAGCTATCTTACAAAGTAAATTTGCTTCATTGGACAAGGGTATAGTCAAAATACTTTGAACAATACCCACATCTAATGAATTAATTTGCAAGGACTCCATTACTTTAAGTCTCAAACTAATACTTTTGACACATTCCATCAGCAAGGGTTGCATATCATTAAAACATTACATGTGTAACAAAAACATTACAGGTGTTTCTGTTCTTTTCGTGAGATATACAAACATACCAAATGGAAAGCGTCCAGACAGCTATTAATAAACCAGGATAGTCCTGTGCCAAATTCCCTTTTCTCTTGATATCATTAAACTGTTTTACATATTTATATGTTTTGTAGTCGTCGTATTTTCATTTTAGTTATAGCATGGATAGTCTATGGTTATAGCGACGTAGCCATCCTTAAGCTATTTAATGCAACTCCACCACTGAAATCCCTGTGTAGTCAGGCTTAGCCTTTATAAATTTCCAGTAAAGGTATTTATTTGCCACGCCGTCCCAAAAAAAAACTACTCTACTTCAATCCCGCAACGAATTAATCACAAAGAAAAGTCAAAAATCATTAATATTTTTTGCAGATCTTTGCCAACTGCGACTATTGTGCGTAATAAGAATATTTCACTTTCACGTAAATGATCAATGTTATACTTTAAAATATTGTTTTAAGTGAAAACGTGATAAACAAATGCCATCTAAAAATTGGATATTGCTATTTTTTCAAGTGCAATAACTAATACTATACTTTGTTACGGAAAGCGCATCTACAAGTTCCTTGACACAAAAAATTGCGCTCGTTTTGATCGTGTCTTTGTACCTAGGTTGTATTGTAATGAAGGCAATTTTGACAATATCATTGTACATCAATGTTAGAACTTCATCATTGCCCTTTGAAAGATAAGCGGATTCTATGTTTGAGGTCACCATTCTTCGATTTTCCAAAAATGTTTGCGCTAGCTCTGATCGCACTTGCTTGCCCGTGAGTTTCGGTTTTGATTTCGGCCAAAACTGACACCGACGTCGAACCTTCGGTTTCGGTTTCGGCTGA
Organism: Pyrausta nigrata; assembly: GCA_949316185.1. Classification (NCBI taxonomy): domain Eukaryota; kingdom Metazoa; phylum Arthropoda; class Insecta; order Lepidoptera; family Crambidae; genus Pyrausta; species Pyrausta nigrata. The sequence goes on from OX438961.1 coordinate 1,920,133, forward strand.
AAATCGTGTTTTGGTCGGACAGTACCTGCAAAGATCGCATGATTGCACTGGATACAAGCCGCTTGTAACTGGTCACATTGGAAGTCTTTGGGGTAGGCCTATGTTTATCAGTGGACGTCCTGCGTCTGATTATGTTGTTGATATTCATGCGTGCATTTAGTACATAAGCTAACAAAATAAACCTTATTTTTGTGATCTGCTAACAAACCCTTTGATTCTACTTCGTCGTCAAACCGAAACCTTTTGCTATATAAAAGGATAAGAGATTTATTTATTAATGCTTTTCATGCTCTTTACTAGAAAAATACTGTTAATTTTCGTAAAAGCAGATATTCTTTTAATTATTTAGGTTTTATTTAAATTATATTTTTTTTTAATAAAATGGAACTGCGCTGTGAAAAATACATTTCGTAACTTTCGTGGAGTCATAAATAACTTTTGTGGGTACCGAAATTTCAAAATTAAATATCGGAGTGAATAATAAACCGATTTGTTTGATTCTAATAGAATTCAATATAATTTTAGACCTTCTTTAGTGTAGTATTATTTTCTTTTCAAAAAAACTTAAACTGAAAATCGCCACGAAGGTGACGTCGATAATGCTTTCCGGAGAATCACTCTTATACTAATGGATACAAATTCAAAATAATAAAATCCCATCATCAAACAGTAACCTAGACAAATCACCGACATATTATAACTATCCGCATCTAATCACAAAACATCAATTGAGATTTATTTATAATCACCGTCACCGGCAGATGCAAAACTATTACTGGCAACTCCACCATCTGGGCGCCAGAAATAACGACACGCGGGCCAGTACAAGCGGGGTCGTCGCCGCTAGCACACGCTATGGCGTCGGTAGCCGCGTGGCTGCCGTTCGCCAGAGCAGCCGCTATCGGGTGGGTCCCCATCGCCACCCACCCGCTACCCCCTCCACCCGTCCCCAAAGACCGACGCCGCGCTGAGGACGAAAAACTACTAATCAACGTCTCAGGACGAAGATTCGAAACATGGCGGAATACCCTCGAGAAATACCCCGACTCGCTCCTTGGATCCACTGAACGAGAGTTCTTCTACGACGAAGATAGCCGAGAGTATTTCTTCGACAGAGACCCGGACATATTTAGGCATATACTCAATTATTACAGAACTGGAAAGCTGCATTATCCCAAACACGAGTGTCTGACCGGGTACGACGAAGAGCTGGCGTTCTTCGGGATACTACCAGACGTGATCGGTGACTGCTGTTACGAGGACTATAGGGACAGGAAAAGGGAGAACGCCGAAAGACTAATGGACGATAAACTCAGTGAGGCGGGGGACCAGAGCCTGCCGCAGCTGACGGATCTGCGGCAGAAGATGTGGCGGGCGTTCGAGAACCCCCACACGTCGACTGCCGCTTTAGTATTTTATTATGTGACTGGATTTTTCATTGCCGTTTCTGTGATGGCTAACGTGGTAGAGACGGTCCCGTGCGGGCACAGGCCGGGTCGGGCGGGGACCCTGCCGTGTGGTGAGCGGTATAAAATCGTGTTCTTCTGTCTGGACACGGCTTGCGTGATGATATTCACCGCGGAGTACTTGTTGCGACTCTTCGCGGCGCCTGACCGATGCAAGTTCGTCAGATCCGTGATGTCGATCATCGATGTGGTCGCCATTCTTCCTTACTACATCGGGTTGGGGATCACGGACAACGATGACGTGTCTGGCGCGTTCGTGACCCTGAGAGTGTTTCGAGTGTTCCGTATCTTCAAGTTCTCTCGGCACTCGCAAGGGTTGAGGATCCTCGGGTACACGCTCAAGTCTTGCGCCAGCGAGCTCGGTTTCCTCGTATTTTCGCTGGCGATGGCGATCATCATCTTCGCGACTGTCATGTTCTACGCTGAGAAGAATGAGCAAGACACCAACTTCACATCCATTCCTGCCGCCTTCTGGTACACCATCGTCACGATGACCACACTCGGGTAAGTACATCTGATTAATTGTCCAAATTGTACGCTTGCGGCCAGCGCTGCCACCTGTCGACGCCATTAAAAATTGACGCGGGAAAATACCTGTCATGGCGACGGTGATTTCCCTCCATAAAAGGTTTAGGGGCTGAAATATTGATGTCGGCTTGTGTTTTAATTTGTTTCATTTGTGTAATGGGACTGTGGATGGCTGGACAGCCTTTTATAGCAAAATGCTTTGCGTCCGGGTCCCGAAATGTAAAACATTCTATTGTGTTTCGGAATTGTCGTTTTTATCTTAATTTATATTTCTTTCATGCTAAGCAAAATAAAGATTTACTAAATTAGTATAAAAAAGATATTATACAAGAAACTTAATTTTACATCCATTCGAGTATTTTACGTATTCTTCAGCGGGCATTCAAATTACGAAGTCTTATATCATTGGTATTACGTTTTTTTAATTTATTTTACTAAAAGTTACACATTAAATTACAATTTATTTTTTCTGCCAATCCGTACAACAGTTTGATGGTAGTACGTATTCAATTGTGTGACCAATAACTATGGAAAAATAACAGTTGTGATCAATTACTCATTTACTACTTAATAATTTTTATAATGGTTACCTTATGGCCTGATTCGTTGACCTAGAAGTCAGCACGCTGGCTTATATACTCGTAATTTTAATTAATTATTTTTATTATTTAAGCAAGTTTTTTACGACAAGTAAATTTTGCATACATAAAAGTTGATCGACCGTGTGACAAAAATTGATCCCACCGGACGACATGGTCAATGAATTTTTGTGAGTGCAATAATTTACTTCCGAAACGACATGGCCAAAAGTTCATTAACCAAAAACCAAGAATGGCCAGCAACGGAATGTACAAAAATAGTTTCACTATTAATAACCCAATCCCTTTTTAAAAAATATTGGCTACTAAACCAATGATTTTTTTTCCTTTTATTTTATCTACTCTCACTTTGATACCCTATAATACAATTTTTTTATATGAACGACGACTTCCCTGATCTAGCGCTTAGGTCGCGTTCGACCTCCGAACGGGTCACCGTCCAGTAATCGTGACCTCTCATTTGTACTATGTCGTATGGTGAAGGGAGGTCACCCTGTATCCCTGGGAGTACGTCGATTTTGCAGTAAATTAATTTTTTTTAGATGTACTTAATATGGCTTTTAAAATGACACATGACATTTCTGGCGATTGTGAGTTTTATTTTGGCCAAGTTTTTTGTTTCTGGGTTTTCTGTCTTGAAATAAGTCAGAAACAGCACGCTATCAGAAATTTGGTGGTGTAGGCACCCTCGTGGCTCGGCCTCGGAAAGCTCGTAAAGCAGTTGGTCCGATGCCTGATCTCTCTCCGGTCATGTCGTATTTGCCATCTCACCGACTTTGAGAGTGATGGAACAGGGAGTGCACTTGTGTGTTGCGCTCAAACTTGTGCACACTTAATATCTCGCTGCCGTATATTTGGTTTTAATATCTGTTCGGGATTGGCCGTGGTAACCGCGATTCGAATAGAAGAACATTATTTTTAATGGTTACGGCAAATCCAGTAAAATGCAAAAGGTATTGTGCGTACAGTCTTCCATCTGATTTGTGGGATGTACTTGATATACCACGTGATTGTGTATGGGTTATTATTTGTGTAAGACAGCTTAGGGGCTGATTCTGGTGTTGAAATATATCAGTTTTCTCTATGAGACAACATCGAACTCTCAAAAAGAACACTTTTTATATTGGTAACTGGCGATTTCTTGTGGGAAATGTATTTTTTTTGCTATTTGGATGTTGATCTCAATGAGAATGTTTTTTTTTAACTGTTCACCAGACTAAGAAACTGGTGCTGTAATAAAGAAGAGATTATTTCTATTTTTACAATAACCCTGCATAGGTCACCTGGAAAGAATCACTCAATGCTTTATTCTCTCAAGTCTTAAATCAATCTTTTAGTTGAGCGAAGTATGATGTTACGTTAATCATCTGAATACCGCGTTTCGATTTTCTGACAAACATTAACCTTTACATCATCCTTCAAATGTCAAGATCGAAACATATTGTATTATACAATCTAGTTAGGGCACCGACCGACAAGCTTTAAAAGGTCGTCTTCTACAATTAATCTATACTAATATTATAAATGCGAAAGTGTGTCTGTCTGTCTGTCTGTTAGCTCTTGACGCTTAAACCACTGAACCGATTGAAATGAAATTTGGTACGGGGACAGTTCGAGACCCTGGAAAGGACATAGGCTACATTTTGTCGTGATATAAAAACATTAAGGGGGTGAAATAAGGGGGTGAAATAAGGGGGTGAAAGTTTATATGGAAAATCCAACTCTTGCGGGCGAAGTCGCGGGAAACCACTAGTTTTATCATAAAATAACCCCTTTTAGAAACTCAACCCCTTCTAATTGGCGGTCATCAAGTTGAAGTCACATAGACTTACCAAAAATACTGTCAGATGGCTAAAAGAGAGTGGCGATCCAAGTACGACAAAAGTATTAAAAAATAGACATTATTTTACGCAAAAATTAGACAGCAAAAAATAAAGTTTCTATCATTTTCAAAAATCTTGATTTAAGTTTTCCGTTTTCAGAGTTATTTTATGATTTAATTAAATGTAGTTGATTTTTGTAGTTGTAGTTGATTAAATGCAGTTGAAGACGTTGTTTACGTTTGTCGGGTCGGTTCCATAACAAATTGAATACATTTACATAGTTCTATTTACCTAATTTATTTTACACAAGCAGTTCGTTGACGTTATGTCTCTGTCAAAGTTGCTAACGCAGAGAGAGAGGGAAATACAATTGGCATCTTTGACATTTCAAACTTTAGTTTGATCTTTTTTTTAGGCAAGAGAATTAGGGCACAGGGTAACACCCTGTTATGTACTTTTTTGCACTCTTATACATGCCCTAAATATACGTAATAGACAGGGTTATTTGGAAGACAATAATAAACAAACGCCAAATTTTGTGCTTTAATTAATTTTCACTGGGACCAACAACGAAATCTGAAAAAAAATTTTTGCCAGTAATCATGTGATGTTATGGAATATTTTAATATTTTTTTGGGATGTCGATGTTGGTCCTGTTGAGAAAGTTAATGTATTTAAGAGGTTATTAATGTTTTCCACATAACAGTGTATAACTTATAGATAGATAGATAACTATTTATTGCACACCATAACAGAAAATACAGTAAGTACAGCGATTTACACAGAAAAATGTAGAATGTAGGCGGTCTTATCGCTACAAGCAATCTCTTCCAGACAACCCTTTAGGTAAAGGAACATACTCATTCACAGGAAGGGGGAGTTTGGTGCAAAATCATAGAATAGGTGTAATGAACAAAAAAATATTAATATATAAAATAAATAATTATATATATATAAATAAAATACATAAAAATAAGTACACGCCTTCGAGCTTACGCTTTGACACTAAGCTTCCAAGCACCAAGCTACGAGTATGTATGGCAAAGTTGGAGCAATATATGGCTGTTTGATTGGCAGACTGAAAGACGTAGCTGTCAAATGGTTTAATAATGGTATTTCACACAAGTTTTGGGTTCACTGACCAAGTGGTTTTGCATTGTAAACTACTTGCATGCATAGTTCTAAAAATATGTTTTTGTAAAACATTCTATTTGCAAGAATAAAGTAACTCGATAAGTATCCAATTGACGAGTAAGTGCTCCTTGCGAATCTGTGTACAGAAATAAGTGAATTTACTTTTATGAATTTTTTATGACATTGTTGCCCGATTATGGCAATACAAAAGAGTTTTTTTTAATCGTGTAACTAATCAAATTGAGTTGAGTTTCTTAAAACAAAATCTGGAAACTTGATATCGAGAAATAACGAACCCCTATTGCTTAAACATATCAGCATATTTAAGATACGCATTATTCATTGACATTTTTTTTAATTATAAATTAAGGGGGTGTAGCGAGTAAGTCTTAACGATCTTCAAACAGAATCAAACTTAAAAATATAAGTAATAAGATCCATTTCCTTTAAAGTTTTAGACTTGATGATTTAATTAGAACAATAGTTTTTTTCTACGCAATGCGCAAAACCATCAAACATTTGTGTTAAAAACTGAAAAGTGTTCATATTTTCTTATTTATATTTTATTCGTGTATACTAAAAAGATGGGGACCTGCGGAATATCAATACAATCATTTTCATGTACAAATTATTGTTTCTTGCGTTAAAATTACTAAGTTTTCGAAAAAAATGCTCTTAGATATAATAAGCTACAAGTCATGTTTATTATATCATAAAGAAATTGTTTCAAGACCAGGATCTTGTGCAACGATCAGGCTAACGTAAATAAGTTGTTTTAATGTATTTAACTAATTCAGCTTATCGTACAAGTGATTTTGAAATACGTTAATTTTCTCAATTTCGTGCAGGACCGCCTTAAGCTAAACTCGAAAAAAAGTAAATTATTTGAGTACTGTAAAATGTGACGTTACATTTTACTGCACCCAACTATCTCACTTTAATATATAGATTTACATAGATATTTTTGAAAAAAAAACCGGCCAAGTGCCAGTCGGACTCGAGCACGAAGGGTTCCGTACCATTAACTTACAACATTAAACAATATAGGCAAAAAATCTTTTTAAGTTTATACTGTTCTTTTGAAAAAAAGTATACATATTTATTTTATTTATAATTTTAAAAGTATTCATCACAGGATACCCGAAACAATTTCAAAAAAAAGTTTCTGCGCCTGTTTCCTTACGTGAGTGATTTAAAGTTTATAGGTCCTGGGACTTTAGAAATTACAGGGGAGTATCCCCATACCGTGTAACGACTTTGGCGAGCTATGAAAACCCTACCTTATTTTCATAGTCCTTTTCAACGATACCCCACACAAGGGGGTGCACTCAAAAAAATAATTCACCCCCCCCCCCTTTTACATGTATGGGGAGGTACTCTTAAAAAGGGGTAATTTTAATTTTTCGTACTTTTAAAAATGAAATCTATATGTGAAGTATCCTCAAAGCAATTTACATGCAAATCAGTCCATAAACGTAGAAGATATTCTGCTGTGACAGACTAGGACTTAACGATCTTATAAGGGTTCCTTGTCGGACTACGGAACCCTAAAATGGGTTTTTATACTAAAATACCGCATATGACTTAAGTATAAAAATTAGAAATGTGGATCTGCCGAGACCTACTAAAATTATGTAGTACTAAGTATGAAATATGAAGGGTTGAAAATATTGTTGAATTACTAACTATAGATAAATTTAAATCAGTTGTACTTTAATGTACAGTACTTTAATGTCAAAAGGTTATTATAAAATAGATGACAATATAAAAGATAAAAATGTATGGAACGGCTTGTATAAAAGAAACAATTGTAAAACTTTAAAAAGAGGCTGTGACAATAGTGACTGAGTTTCTTGCTGCTTCTTCTCAGCACTAGCCCACAATGGCCCCAAAGCAGTGGTAGGGTTAAGATTGGGAAGTGTATGAGTGCCCCATTTATTGTTGAATTTTAAAGTGGTTCTGAGAACGGCACTTGAATTGCTATAGGAAAAGCTACTTAGAAGAATATTCTAACTTTTGGATACATTTTAATGGTCATTCATGAAATTAAAAAAAAATACAGTTAGCAAGAAAATCGACAAAAACTTTTGATTTTGTAACCGATTCTGTTTCTGGCGAGGATGTTAGTTATTGAATTGTTCGTCGACCTTGAACACCAAAAACGTATAAGGTCGCAAAAACGTTTCTCTTGTACCTAAGTTAAAACTTCTTAACTTTTTACTTTATTGATATCCACAGTCAACTATTAATTCAATAATTAAAATTATCATAAACATATTATGTTTTTACACATCAAAAGCTTAGGGCGATTTCCTTGCTAACCGCATCGTTTTTTTGAAATCAAATGAAATTTCGCTCACAAATTTTTTTTCGCGTCGTTTTTTTATATCTATAAATACCCATTAAAATATATCTAAAAGTAAGATATAATCTTTTTAAAAGCTTTTTCGATAGCAATAGTAATTAAAGGTTTTTTGACCTACTCTATAATTCAACCCTGTATATTTCATATTTCGTGACAAATATTTTGGTAGGATTCGGCAGATCCTCGTTTCCAGTGCCAAGATAAAGTTATAAACAAAGTTCCGTTGATGATATTTTGCCGCTAAGCCATCATAAGCACAACTTTACCCGTGTTAAGGGTGTAATATCCAAGTGTAATTCATCTAAGGTAAGCTTAACATAACTTGCGTTAAGCTCGTAATTATACACGTGCCTCAGAAATACTTGGCATAAACGCTTACAACCTAAATAGCGATGGGCGATTATTACTAAATTAATCGAATTATTCGAATGGTCTCTGTAATCGAATGTATTCGATAAGATACAGTTCGTCGATTAATCATTCGGTCGCTGCCTGTCGCACAGTTCGACCAATTCGACTGAATGCATCGAAGGGCCCAGTATAGATTATCATTCGACTGTCGATTATTATTCGATTTTTTTTACGAATTACTAAATCGACATTCGATAGCTCGAATGATCGATTATCGATTCATTCTATAATTTTTTTCGAACAATCGCCTATCGCTAAACCTAAATTATTTCGTAGAAAAATAAGTTCTCTTCGCTAAACTTATCCGTAGTTTGTTGCTATATAATTTATTAAAGCGTAATTAACTATATATACAACTTATTAATAAAAATTAAGATAAATTACTTAATACAACACAAAAACAAAAATTATAAAAAGGGTCCTTGTGGTAAGGTTCCTAGGATGCTGGCAGCATTACCGCGCTGGATAGCGATGCTTATACGCTAAGCAAGGTAGCTGCCAGCTCTTAGGTCACCACTGATGTCAACTAGCCTCTTGGAAATCTCTTTGAAAAAAGAGATAGCGTTGGGACCCCACGAACCCAGTGTTTCGACTCCAAACGGTACAAAGTGGTACCGGGAGTCGATCTGCCTGTACTTGTTCTTTTTAAAGTTTTCGGCACTTTTCGCAGCCAAACCAGCATCACGGCTTGTCCCGGGCAGATGAGAGGCTGCAAGTGTGTCGACACAGGTAGCGTCCCACACAAGAGCCCGACCCATCCGCCAAGGAACAAGTGACATCCCAAGAGTTTGTTGCTTATATAAAATATTAATAGAGTCGGTGTTTACAACTCAAAGAAAAGTTTAACATTTGCCTCGGTTGCTTTGTTCTATAGTAAGGTGAAATACAAGTTTAAGTTGGGATAAAAGCGATTTTTATTCTAATTTACGTAACTACAGGGTTTGTACACACTTTTATGCGGCCCTATTAAAAAACCGGTCAAACGCGAGTCGGAGTCGCGCACAAATTTTTTTTCGCGTCGTTTTTTTATATCTGTAAATACCCATTAAAATATATCTAAAAGTAAGATATAATCTTTTTAAAAGCTTTTTCGATAGCAATAATAATTAAAGATTTTTTGACCTACTCTATAATTCAACATAGAGTCGGAGTCGCGCACAAAGAGTTCCGTACCGTATCTATACAACATTAGGCATTATATTATGACCTTCCTATTTAGTTTTAAAAACGGCAAATAATCACGATTTTTATATGGAAACTTAAATATTTTTATTATTCTAATTTAATTACTTATTTTTGAAGTGTATAAATTGTATAATTTTGTGAATATTTTAAGCGCTAACCTGTTGCTGTTATTAAATTATTCAATACCCAAGTTCAACAACTATTACTGCTAAACTAATAAAGTTATCTTAACCACTATAATTTTCCTTCAAAGGTTAGAAAATGCACTATCGTCATTTTTTTTACCAATTTTTCAAACCTGGAAGGCTTCTGGAACAAAAAAAAAAGTTTAATATTTCGTAAATGGAGCATTAAATCAAAAAATAACGTTAGCCATTTTAAAAGACCTACTTAACAATACCCCACACAATGTAGATGACAAAAAAATAATCAAAATTGACTTCACATGTAGAGGAGCTACTCTCTACATGTGAAGTCGTTTTTTTTATACCAAACAAACAAACCCTAAACATTTATTTTTTAATTTTAGTTACCACTATGTCAGCGTAATTTAATAACACGACGTATTACAGCTTTATACTAACGGTCTCTAAGAAAAACTTCGGACAGACAGACAGACAGACAGACAGATGGTCTTGACGAAACTATAAGCGTCCCTTGTCATGAATACGGAACCCTAGAAAGGAACTTTTACAAAATAATATGCATATACATTTATTTGAACTGGTAACTAATATGCATATTATAAAAATCTTCGGTTGGGTTTCGTGTTTCTTTCAGTTTTGAAGTTATAACAGTGCTATAAAAATATAGCACTGTTATGGCAGCTCACCCAAGATTGATTAAAGTATGATTATATCATAATTATACACTGGTCGCTGACATTCCCCTTTCAACCGTTCCTTCTATTTCTATTCCGAGATTTGAACCATGACCTTTGCTCTTACCAACGAAGTAAACAATTAAAACTCAGGCAATAAACAAGAACGCCCAGTTTCTTACGAGCTTTTAGGTCTGCGCACACCTTACCATACCTTGACTGAGCTAGGCTCGTATAAAAAAATGTCTATCTATATATCTATAATTTAAGAGCTACTCTCTTGTCGGTGGAGTTTTCTCCATTCTTCTTTATTCAGTGCCATTTCATTGACGTCTTGGTACGATACGACACTTAACTTTTCCTTTATTTGGTCCATGTAGAACCTTCTTGGCTTTCCTCTTTTCCCTTTTCCTCTATAATCACTCTGATAAGATCATCGTGTCGGCGTACCAAGTGTTCCAGCATCTTTCCCCTCCTATTCTCGATGTTTTGCAGTATTTGTCTCGTCTCGGCAACAATCTTCAAAACCTCCTCATTGGTCTTCTTTTCCACCCAACTAAACACCTTCATCCTGCGCCAACACCACAATATCTCAAAGGCTTGTATTCTCTCCCTGTCGCAAAAAAGTACACATTTAATTTTCGACCGTAGCGTGAAAAGTTTAAGTTCAAAATACGTTCGTCAGTGTACCGTTCTGGCACTTTCAAAACGAACACAGTGCTTATAAGTGTCCCAAAAAGAGCGTGCCCGACTGACAATTGAGATAGCTCAACCATATACCTTTTAAATAGAAATTACTTGGCTCTAATAAAAGTCTCATGGCTTGAAAGATAATGCTACGTTTTATTTCATTTTTCTGGTATGAAGAATACCAAAAAGTGGCAGTATAACCCGAACTATGACATGTTACTAGATTTAAAGGTGGCTAGGGCTAAGGGCTAAGCTATCTCGAGCGTCAGTTTTGCGTGGCATTTTTTGACATAATTTCCCTAACCATTTTTTCTAAAGTTAATCTACATGGTCTATAGCTAAGCTATATCCAGTGTCAGTTTGGCACGCTCTTTTTGGGACACCCAGTATATTTTACAGTATGGTTGAAAATCAAATGTGTATTTTTTACAGCCCTAGCCCGGTCATGGCATTGTACGATGTAGTGGGCAGAGACCTTTAAGTTCAAGTGGCGTGTCAAGTTGACTCAATTACACGCACCTACCCTAGGCACTTGAATGTTAAAATTACATGAAAGAACTTGCGTGCTGGTATGAACCGGGCAAGTGCGAGTCGGGTGCACACAAACAAAGCGTACAAACAAAGCTTATGTTTTAAGATGTAACCACAAGTTTGCACTTTTTGAATTTATTCTTTTACTTGTGCTATAAGACTTATTGTACTTGCCAAATTAATGATTGCAGGACTATGGAAAGTACTCTATAGGATAGGGATCTCTCGCAAAATGTTAGAAAATACGGTTAAAATGTCCGTATCTTTGGATTGCGTTCATTTAAAAGCTTAAGTTTTTAACAGCTTCAAGTAACTAAAGCCATAAATATTTGATGCTAATTTAATCTCGGTACCTTTACTTGTTTCTGAGAAAAAGGTGTCTCAACAGACAGACGGACAACAAAGTGATCTCTCTCTCTTTAATGTCGGAACCTTAAACATATTACCAAAGAACGCGACTGATTCACAGACTCATTAGCATCTGAACTTGACGTATTAATAAAGCCACGTAAGGTAAATATAGAACTACTAGCTGTTGCCCGCGTAAACTACTATTTCTGTATCCTACAGGAACTGTGTTTTTTTTTTCGGGTTAAAAAGTAGCCTATATGTTATTCCAGACTATAATCTATCTCTGTGCCAAATTTCATCCATATTCGTTCAGTAGTTTTTGCGTGAAGAAGTAACAAACATACACACTCACAAACTTTCGCATTTATAATATTAGTAGGAAGTATATTCCATCGAGTACGTTACTTATAGAGGCGAAGTAAACGCAATTTTTTCCGAAACTTATCAGTGCTTGGCACTGATACGAAAAGTGCCAATTTAAGCATATATTTTCGGAACAATAATATGAAATATGAAATAATTCGGTTGAAATTGTATATAACAATCTTTTAAACAGAACCTTTATTTTAAAATATGTAAAGAAATAAGTGAATTTCTTTAACGAAATTCGCTGAAGAAAAAACAGAGGCATTAATTTCCAAGGGATTTTGACGGAATTTTTCCGAAACAAAATTAATCACATTTCCCCTCTATAGGTTATGTGCTCGGTGGTATATTCCAAGAGATACGCCACTAGACTTGTCGTCATCTAGAGGCTAAGTTTAGTCTGGCCATGTAGTTAACACAATTACGTAGCCTACCAACCGCCCCGGGAACACATTTAACGTAGTTTAACTGGGGTCTAATGTTTACTAATATTAAGACGTAGGTCGTCTTGGAAGGGCGTTGTATGTGTTTTATTTTATAAGTATTTTTATAAATTTATTATAATTTTTATTTTCATTTTGTTTATTTCGGCTTTTACCGGTAATACTGCTATACACGGGTCTAAGCCAAGTGTATATCAGGGTTAATAATTGAGTTCTGAGAGTTCTGTGTGTCAGATCGTGTGATTGTCAGTGTGTTTTGAGGTTCTATGTTTGGTTCAATGTTAAGCTGTGTGGGTGGTTGAGAGATACGATGATAGGTGTTTTGTGTGGTCTGCATGATTGCGGAAGTTTGGAATGAATCTGAATGATCTTGTTCACTATGAAGGAATTTTCGTACTATGCGACATGTATTTAAAATAACGGCTTTTTATAATATAATTTCAAGTTTTAGGTAACCACCGGATACGGTCGATCGAATTTGTGTGCAAAATGCTAATGCCAAAAAAGAAAGAAAGAAAAGACATTTATTCGGCATCCACACACAGAAATTTTACAAATAGTGATAACAGGACTTAAATGCACCTAGACTGGGACTCAGATTGGATCATGATCACCCCCAACAGCGGATTCAACAAACAAGACTAAGCTTTTTATTTATTTACTAGCAGTTCCCCGCGACTTCGCTCGCGCCAAAAGACGGATTTTCCATACAAATTTTCATCCCCCATTTCACCCCCCTGATGAATTTATATCGCGACAAAAAGTAGCCTTTGTCCTTCCCAGTGTCTCAAACTATCTCTGTGCCAAATTTCATTTAATTCGGTCCAGTAGTTTTGGAGCCTATTCGATGCAAATAAACAAACAAACAAACAAATCTTTCCTCTTTATAATATTAGTATAGATTTATTTTTACACATCAAAATTTATGTTATACAACTTAGAATTAACTAATCATATCTATTACAGTGCAAATCGCCTTTATTTGTTTTTTAAAGATTAACACTTACGAAAATGTCAAAGTCATCCATACTAATATTATAAATACGAAAGGGTGTCTGTCTGTTACCTCTTGACGCTTAAACCACTGAACCGATTGAGAAGGAATTTGGTATAGAGACAGTTCGAGACCTTAGAAAGGACATAGGCTACATTTTGTCACGATATACAAATATTAAGTGGGTGAAATGGGAAATGAAAGTTTACATGGAAAATCCAACTTTTGCGGGCGAAGTCGCGGGGAACCACTAGTATTATAATAAAACTGTAAAAAGTCGAAGTACATTGATTCTTAAAATAAAAAATAAGGGGAATTTTTGATTTTAACAATCAGTGTACTTAGTAGTAAGTATTGAAAAAATTGTGTGCTTTCTTTGAATATTTCTTAAGAAGGCCCTGCAAAAAATTGAGAAAATTTACGTATTTCTAAGTCACTTGTACGATGCGCTGAATTAGTTAAATACAATAAAAGAACTTATATAGGTTAGCCTGATCATTGAACAAGGTCTTGTTGAAATTTAAAACAATTTGTTTAAATAATAATAACCAATACTTATCGCTAACGATATATAAAAAAAAATTTGAAACTTGGTGATTTTTACATGAAATAATAGTTCTTACTTATTAATATTTCCTTCTTAATAATCATTAAAAATATATCAATATAAAAAAAAACATTTTATTTTTTTACACAAACGCTTGATGGTTTTGCGCAATGCGCAGAAGAAAACCATTGTTCTAATTAAAATAATTAAATCTAAAACGTTAAATCAAAATGTATCTAATTAATAATATTTATAAGATCGATTCTGTTGGAAGTTCATTTAGACATACTTACTCGAACTTGAAGTTCTTCGTTCGCGCGGCACCCCCTTAATATGGACTCTACATGTGCTGAATAAATGAAGCTCATACCACCTAATCAAAAATAGTCCGGAAAACATCCTTGAACCAATTGCAGCCAAAATCTTTTTATTTAATACGCAGCTATTATTATATTTAACATCCAGTAAATAAATAGTATATAAAATTGAAGTGGCAGTACGGCCACCGGAAACGGAAGTCGGGACGGTTTCGGGTGGACGGACGGACGGCCAATCCGCCCACTGTGTATAGCTATGTTGCCCAAGATATTGGAAATACGGAAATGTCTGTTGTGGACGGAAATAAAATATCTTTTTGAGGCTTTGAAACTTATGGATGTACCGAACTACCACTATAGTTTGACACAATCAACTCACTAGCTTAAGATTTTTAACAATCACAGTGTTATTTAATTTTTATAAGTTATTTTATTTTCATTTTATAAGTGTTCGACGACACGCAATGATGTATTCGAAGGAGACCAGCCAACGCTCTTGCCAACTGAGCTACCGTGCAGTCTGGATAGAATGTAAGAGCGTTGGCCCGGTTAACCAAAGGTCGTGGGTTCAAATCCTGCCGGTGTGAGTATTTTGGTACCATTTTTAAACAATCAACTGACTTAAAAAAAACAAACTGTAAGTATATCAAAAACATCATCTTAAAAAAAGGATAAAAATATAAACAGTGCATAAAAACCTTTAACTAAAATGACTATTTATTTAACTGAAAATGAGTTTCTTTCTGTATTAGAATTCAGATAA
Organism: Pyrausta nigrata; assembly: GCA_949316185.1. Taxonomy (NCBI): domain Eukaryota; kingdom Metazoa; phylum Arthropoda; class Insecta; order Lepidoptera; family Crambidae; genus Pyrausta; species Pyrausta nigrata. Next base: position 1,935,466 of record OX438961.1, read on the forward strand.
AATGTTTCAAATGTAAGTACGTAGTAACGTGTTAAGGAGTCCTAAATAAAATTAAGGCTAGACCCAACAGTACACTTTCGAGTTCGTTTTACAAACCTTTTTATTGTTATTGCTAAAGCATTTAGAACGGTTTTTAAGTGAACACTTGTAGCTGACACTAAACTGTAAAGTTCCCTGAACCACATAATGTAAAAAGTAAAAACGATCAAAACATTTCAAATTTTAACATTTTTAGTTGACATCAGTGGTGACCTAAGAGCTGGCAGCTACCATGCTCAGCGTATAAACATCGCTATCCAGCGCGGTAATGCTGCCAGCATCCTAGGAACCTTACCACAACGACCCTTTTTATAATTTTAGTTTTTGTGTTGTATTAAGTAATTTAACTTAATTTTTATTAATAAGTTGTAAATATAGTTAACTACCTATACCTCTAATATATTTGTTTAATGTAATGTATTTCTATACTACAGTAAATACCGTTTTTCATTATATATATAAATTTCACTTATACTACACCACACTAACGACTACACCAAGACGACCGTCTTGGTGTAGTTGTTCGCGCAACGGACTTCTAAACCAGGCGGTTGCGGGTTCGAATCCCGCAAGGGGCAAATGTTTGTGTGATGAGCACGAGCATTTGTACCTAAGTCATTTATGTTTATATAAACAATATAACGGATTGAAATACTTAAATACATATGTATGTATTTAAGTATTTCAATCCGTAATCCTAGTCACCATAGCACAAACCCACGCTTAGTTTGGGGCTAGGTAATTGGTGTGTTTGTTGAAACAATTTATTATTATTATACACGTTTTAAAGTATACCCTTCCACTGAATCGCAAAATTATGCTCTTTTTGTAAATATTTTAATCTATAAAAAATCTTATGCTACTTTTTTAATAACTGCAATAATCATAATGTATTAACATTTTCGGAATGAGCATAAAATGTTTTAATTTTATTAAACTAGAAAAACTTTCTAAACGTCTGTTAGTTTCCCCGCAACACAGATATAACCCACGCAGAAGTCGAGTGAACTTTTAAATTGTGATAACTGCAGACGTAACTCTCGTAAATAGTCAGCGCTTGAGTGTTGTAAGAATTATTAGTATGGCTTAAAATACGACAGTTACCTTGAGTTTTTAAATGCTATTTATTTATTAGTTGATAAAAATATTGTTGATTAAAAACTAGCGAGTCCCCGAGACTTCTATTACGACTCGTCGTACTCACAAACCGTATGTAACTCGTGCGTACGGCTAGAGAGTGGAATTCGTTGCAGGCTGAAGTGTTTTCTAAACACAAGAGCGGGGCCCTATTTCACCAAACTGACATATTATTATGTCAGTGACATCGTAATATGTCGGCTAACAAATGTCAAGCGACATATGTAAAGTGACAAATTTGATAATTATTTTCTATAGGCATTGGTATGGTACAAATGTCGTCTTATAAATAAAAAAAAACCGTTTGCACAAATACCTCATTTTCCAAACAAAGTGTGTTTAGTTATTCAGCTATTTGAGAAGGAGACGAATGTTAAGAATTCAAGATCATGAAAATCCGTCCTGCCATTATTCAGTTAGGTATATGATATAACAAAATAATATGTGTCGGATTCGTATATAAAAGGTTCTGCTACATCCTACGAAGCACATAACAAGTTACACATACAAAATTTGTTCAAATTTCAAGTACAGGTTTGAATGTTGATTTGAAACATAAAATTTGTATGTGTTGTAAGGTTGTTGTACAATCGCCACATTGTAAATTCGTCACATTTTGTAAACTCCATACATTGAAAGGAAATTCTTCACATGCAGTAAAAATATTAACCATAGGAAAGATACCTTTTTTGTTTCATGAGATACGCTTGCAGTGTATGGTTTACTTTTTTTGGGTACGGAACCCCAAAATATAACACTGTTGAGATGAACAAAGAATCTTATAAATTTTTAAAGTCAGTTAAAAATATGTTCGTAAATTACGTAACAGATGCAGCCACGTTGTTTTGTTTTATGATTCTTTGAAGTTTTTTTGTTAAAACGGCTTTTGTAGACAAAAGAACAATTAATATCTTAATGGCGTTATTAAAGAAAAGTTAATTTATAGCGTTTGATAAAATATCTTAACTGCAGCAAAACGTGATGCCCGGTTATAAACAAACTTGCTTGCAGACTTTCAAAATGCTGATTATCAGTGAATTTTTTTTTGAAATATACACCTTATATTCTATGAGTTTTGTGAAATAAATAATGTAAGTCTATTTCAGTACTGGAACATCCGTGGGAAGCTCATCTGATTTGTACTTCCACCGTGGAAAAGCAAAGAGTCGGTGGCGTAGTGGCTAGCGGGTTGCCTTTCATGCGGGAGGTACCATGTTCGATCCCACGTACCGTCATGTACCAATGAGTTTTTCTAAGTTACGTACATTATTTGTTGGACTAACCGATGCTTTTACGGTGAGGGAAAACATCGTGAGGAAACCTGCACATTCAGGCGACTGAATGCGTAACCATGGTCCAAACTGGTCAGGTTCCCCTGTGAACAGGGTTACGGAGGTCAGACGGCAGTTGCTCTACTGTAATTACCTGATCTGCCATATCCTGGATCATGATCCCTGGGCCCTTGCAAGTGCACAACCGGAATACCGCTAAGAAGATGATGAATTACTAGCCTATTTCTCAAAGCCGTCACAACGTTTAGAAAAGTTGTTACGCATTACGAAATAACTCAGAATAAACAAAGCACGTAAAGGTATTCCTGGGTATCGAACCTTGGGCTCCAGACATTGACCCATATCGCTCGATGGGTTGTCATAAAAAAGATTTGTCAAACTGTGTGGAGTGACGTCTAATGCCACCGTGTTGCAATAGTTGACTCTATCACGGGATTTAGAATTCTTTTGATAATACAAGACATGTCAAACAACCACAACAAATTATGTTTTACTAGCAGTTCCCCACGACTTCACCCGCGCCAAAAGTCGGATTATTTCATTCCCCATTTCACCCCCTAATTATCTTATATCGCGAAAAAAAGTATTGTCCTTCCCAGTGTCTCAAACTATATCTATACCAAAAGACTTGTCCTCTTTTTGTATGGAGGCTGGTTTTTTATTTTAAGATATCACCAACCACTAATAAACCTATATTGATATTTAAGCTACAAAAATATGAAACACGTAACCATAGAAATTAAAATTTTAAACGCCTCCATTTTTGAGAAAAAATATGTTTTGTAACAGGCATCATCCATTGATCACTTACTTGTATTTCCTGGCTGTTTGGCTATGTACCATTGCCTTTCCACTGGTGGATAAATACTACAAGGTACTACCACAGATTATATAATAGGTACTACTGTCAATGGAATGTCAATTTTGTTGTCAATTTTTTTTCATGCGTTAATTGATATAGGCGAAGGTGCGGTTTCTGTACAGACAAAGAGAAAAAATAATTTAAATTTTTCTCTAAATCGGAGGCCTTAAAAAATATATTAATTATGCAGAAAGGCTAGTTTTTGTGAACTCTTTAATATAATATTTAGTTTATTCTGGTTAGAAATATTGACGAATAAAAAACCATTAATGGACAAGTCCTTTCATTTGAATCGGTCTATAAGTTTCAAAACCTAATATTCAATAGAAACAATCAAATCTTTTCCGATGCCCAGGACCTACAGATATGAGTAGTACTTACTACTCATATCTGTAGGTCCTGGGCATCTACTTATGTTTTGGAATAAAAAGAAAAGGATTTAAATAAATTCGGATTTTAGTTTCCTTAATTTTCGATAATATATCAGTTTTTGACGTTGAAATCTGCTGAATTCGCGATCGAGAGAGATGTTTTACAATTTATTTTATTTTATTTTTTTGGTATACAAAACATATTACAATCATTTAATGCCTAAATATTTATATAATATATGTGTTCTAGATTGTTACACTTAAACATGTATACACTTATTTATTTGACTCGTTTGGTTTTAGTTTGAGAATCTGAAATTTTAGTACCTAGCGGAAAGGACAATCCACACTAATATTATAAATGCGAAAGTGTGTCTGTCTGTGTGTCTGTTACCTCTTGACACTGAACCAATTGAGATGAAATTTGGTCTGGAGACAGTTCGAGACCCAGGAAAGGACATAGGCTACATTTTGTCGCGATATAAAAATATTAAGGGGGTGAAATGTGGGATAAAAGTTTATATGAAAAATCCAACTCTTGCGGGCGAAGTTGCGGGGAACCACTAGTAATACTATAAATACAAATCACATACACACAGCACAACATCCCATAGGTGTAGCAACGTGCTATATCACGCACTAATCTATATTTATAATTTGTTGCCGGCTGAAGCGTTTCCTAAACATTGATCTGGATTCCTTTACCGCTGCCAAGCTCGAGAGACAATAGAATTTAAATAATTGTATTTCGCACCGGTGCGTTTTATGTGCGGGTTTAGAAAAGACGCTTGAACGGCTGTTTTTCAAGGACAATACTTCTATTGTGCATGACGAAGGACACAGAAATTTTTATGAAGTAAAAAATCTCAGACTAATTTATCTATCTATACTAACGTTATAGCATACGGAGGTGCTTGTGGCGCAGTGGCGGCAGCGCTTTGGTAGTGATACCAAAGTTAAGCAACCCACGGCGCGGTCGTGATTGGATGGGTGACCATTCCGACCATTTAAGTGACGTCCATGACAAGCATCTCCGTGTTCGGAAGGCACGTTAAGCAGTTGGTCCTGGCTAATATTTGTTGGTATTAGTCGTTGAGCCTAGTCAGAGGCCCTAGAGCGGCTTGATAAAATCTGACAGTAAGGTTTGTGACTTACCTTACAGACACTCCTCCACCCATCCGCACTGAACCCGCGCGGTGGAGTATCGCTCGTACCTCCTCATAGTTGGGGTGAGGCCTTTTCCCAGTAGTGGGTGTATAGGCTGACTTTACTAACGTTATAAAGAGGAAACATTGTTTGTTTGTTTGTATTGAATAGGCTCCAAAACTACAGGACCAATTCAAAAAGGAATTCAGGTAGTTTGAGACCCTGGAAAGGACATAGGCTACTTTTTGTCGCGATATAAAATCGTCAGGGGGGTGAAATGGGAGATGAAAGTTTGTATGGAAAATCTGACTGTTGGCACGGGCGAAATCGTGTGGACTCGCTTGTTTTTAATAAAGTCAAGCTAGTATACAAGTGGGCTTACATACTATGATTTATTCCAACAATCGCTCTTAAAGTCTATTTTCGTTCGCTATGTTTATAACACTAAACTCTTTATCCGCGTGTTGGCGTTCATTCATGTTTTCTGGCGCAGCGTGGATATTGTGTTTACGCCGCCAGTTTTCGCGAGTGTAGGTGGGATTCTGACCATTTTTTGTCTAGAAAAAAAATTGTTATGATCTCTACATTTACATGTTTAGAAAGATTTCGAGGCGTTGATATAGGCAAGATGACAGATTTTGAAAAAGTGTTCTTAAATATTCTTAAGTATCTTCTATTTCCAAAAAAATATATTATTTTTGCAATCAACAAAGGTAATATTAAAGAAAATGCAATTAAAATGAAATGTTCATAAATTGGCGCCAAAACGCGGTCAGGGTGTCATGGCGTCTGCTGTGACGTCACACTTCAGTAAACATATTTCAAACGTTAGTGATAAAGTCGAAATTCGTATTATAATTCAGTGACAGTGACTGTATTTACTGAAGTGTGACGTAACTCGAATCTGAATAGTGTTATAAAAAATAAACTAATAAAATCGTCTTAAAAATATTTTTTTTCCAAAATCTAGCTACTATATTTTACTAGATAGACACATTCTTCGTGTTCATTATAGGACGTGGGTTCGAGTTCCACCGGATGACACAGTCGATTAATTTTTGTAAGTGAAATTTGATTTAAAGACACATTATTTTTAAGATTTTTGCTTACTGTCATCTTCCCTATTGCTGTGTAACTTTAGTAAGACCGGTTATAGTGAAACTTGAACTCAAAAACCAGGCGAATATGAGTCGGACTCGCGCATTGAGGGTTACATACAAATAAAGGTATTGTGACGTAAGACCTTTCTTCTTGCCAAATTATATGAATGTGACCTTTTGGGTTTTGATTCCCCTGCGATATGTCAGAAAATACGAATGAAATAACTGGCGTATATAACCCGACTTGTTCTAAAGTCTAACTGTACCGTAAGAAATAAGTATTCCCGTCAATTTAGTGAAACTAAAACTTATACCTACACGACATAAGAATAATGTCCTCCTAGCCGAATTTCGACTAGAGCGGCCAATCTTAACAGAGATTAGCCAACTTTGCGGGAGATGTTATAGTGCACAGTACAATACACAGGTGCACTCTCTGTTCCTTCACTCTCATAATTCGGTGAGACGGCAGTCCGTCATGACCGTAGAGAGATCAGGTGCAGGACCAACGGCTTAACGTGCTTTCCGAGGCACGGGGGCGTTAACAACAGCAACTTCCTGACTCCGGAGCTGTTCTGAGTTATTTCGAGACAGAAAAACCTTTTCGGGCTGATCCGGGATTCGAACCCGGGACCTTGTGGATAGTACCCAGTGTGCTGACCACTAGACCAACAATGGTAACAAACGGTGGACGAAAATGACGTATGTAACACGTAACAGCCGTGACGGGGAACCGAACCTTGATCCGTCGGCAGAGACATTGACCCAAATGCCGTCCGTCCAGCGGGATTTATTGCTTGTTCGAGGACAACCGCCGAAAACAGACACTTCAGTTTCGTATAAAAATATTTATTTTGCCACTGGATGTGTCATTTCGTTTGAAGTTGTATTCGAAAAAGTAAATGCGAGCTTTTAAATGCAACGGAAGTTATTTTAAGTTGTTTATTTAAAAAAAAACTAATCAAAGAAAGATTCTACTGATTAACGCTTAGGTGCCATCCATATTTTACGTTTTCTCTCCTTCTCTCGTCCTGGATTTAATCCCACGAGGTGGTGTGGTCTGGGCCCTGTCCTTAACATCTTCGGTCCATATTATGAGGTCACACAAATTTCGAAAGTTTTGGTCCCTTTCCCGTCCTTTTCACAGCTAGTCGCATTTTTGTAATTTAACTCTCAAAATTTATTCAAAAAATCAAAACAATCGAAACAAAAAAAAAAAAAAAGAAACCTGAAATTCGCACACGAGTAGGATTTGATTGAATTGAATTTTTGGTTTCTTATTTAAACTTATACAGGATGTCCCAGGAAACCTGTACCAGCGAAGGTCTATAGTCGGGGGACACTTAAACCTCCAACTCTCCCCATGTATGTTCCGCGATTTTTTATAGTTATCGAGATATTTGCAATAAAAAAATGTATAAAAAAATAATCAAAGTGCTAATAAAAATCGGTTGATTTATTTTGACTCTACATACTATTCAGTTTGAGGTGAAATCTAGTGTATTATGTACAAAAAGCAATAAAACGCTTACTGTTGTTAAAATTTTGTACATTTCCCGTACATTTTGTAAGGATGTTTGTTTGCAAATATCTCGAAAACTACCAAGAATCACTGAACATACATGGTGGTTCAATGGATAAGTTCAAGTGCCCCCCGACCATAGACCTTCGCTGGTACAGGTTTCCTGGGACACCCTGTATAAATAAGAAAGAACACTGTGAGTGTTAAAAAGTATTAAAAACTATTACCTAATATTATGAAGTTAAAAATTGTAATACTTTTTTTATAATTTAAGCAACTTCTTTTCAATTTTTTATAAAATTAAATTAGTTTTGCACACTTTGACTAGAACCCACGACCCTTTGCTATAGTCAAAATAAATACTTGAATTGACACTTGGTGCCACACAGCTTACTACTCCTCTCTGCCCCTTGTCACACAATGTTACACTTGGTTGACCTCTTTCACCGTTGACCGGGAAGAGAATGATTGATGACCACTGTCGCTAACAAATCCATAGAGACTCGAGTTCGAAACCCGGGTCGCGCCGAATTTTGTCTCTGAGGGATTTTCTGTTTAAATACTCAGAAACAGATCCGCAGTCAGAAAGTTGGTGGTGTTACCACCCTCGTACTTCAGGAAGGAAGTTGAGGAGTTGGTCCTGTGGCTGATCTCTCGATGCATACCTATAGACGGTGTAAAGGGCCTTCTAGATATCCGCCATCATTAAAATTATTACCAACCTAGGCGGTATAGCCTATTATCGTTAATATTTCCTGCCAACATACTCGAATCGTATTAAATTTATATTGCAAAGGTGACCCGATGTTATCTTAACCGCTGTGCGCCACGGTCACACGCAATTTTTCCGGTTGTTTATACAATACGGTAATATTTATAAGCTCGCTTTTATCCGGTTTGATCGGAAAACCGGATAAAATGGCATTGAACCGAACGCGATGGAAAATACACAGAACTTTTGTTGAGGTATTCTTGTTTTGGTGGTTTTAATATGTCAGTGTTCTATTTTTGTATTTATGCAGTGACCGCTTATTATACTCACTATTATTTGCCCATTGCTATTTTTATCTTTTATTAGTTTTTAGGACCATAAATAGTTTAATGGAATCGATACATACAATATACAGTTGTTGCACGGACGAAGTATATCAAGGAAAACACTGCGGTATCTTCTTAATAGGGGTGATTTCGCAACGTGAATGGGAAATCTGATATGCCTTCGGGTTTGATCGAACATTCATAACTCGAGAACGGCTAGACCGACTGCAATGATCTACGATGTGTTGGATTTGTCTCCTCCTAGAACAGAAGAACAAAAACATTAAGAAATTTCAAGGAAACGTGAGCCTTCAAAAACTAAGAAAATTGCCAAATTTCAACCTCAACTTTCAAGCGTTCGCCAAAAAAATCTACTCAAATTAACGCTAAAACTAAAACATAGGAGCATAGTCCTAACCTTTGATCAATTATTTTCGAAAACAATAATATCATTTGTCAAATTTTGGACGAGGAAATATGGGACTTTGAAATGCTGTTTTGGTCAAATGTCAGAAGCGATTTATCGTCTGAGCCCTTTCTTGCTTGGGCGGCCGCCAGTGATTGCATCAAGACAGCAATATTTTATTCAAATACCTATTCTCCAAATGCCACGTGACCGCGTTTCCTCTTATGGGGGTGAAATGGGGGAAAACATTATGTATGGGAAACCTGGCATTTATGCAGACAATGTTGCGGGGATCCGCTAGTAAATAATAGAAAAACTATGGATTTAAGTAGTCTATATTAAGAATCATTAACCAAAATATTTTTAGACACCGTTTTTCTCCCATACACCATACACGACGCATTATATTACAGGAAAATTAGTAGATGGAAATGAAAATACAAATTCAATATGGTTTAACGTCAAATAAGAGAAAAGAGGCCAGACTGCCTCAACCCTCCTATGGAGCTGGCCAGAAAATCCTTTCCATTTGCGTATAGGTAGTATCTTACATAATTACCCTGTCGGCCTGCATTACGTTAGCCGCTTAGTAAAATCAGCTTATTTGATAAAATATTCCGCTTAAGCCGCCATCTCTCTTGCCGCTCTCTGATCTAATAATCTTTATTAATTCTGCCTCGCGTGCTTGTGCTAAAACCTTCATTTATTTTTAGGGTTCCGTAGTTCCTTCGGCCCTATTTTGCTAAACCACCGCTGTATGTCAGACTACCCCATTTTGACTTTGAAACCGCCATATTAGCTACGTAATAAAATATGTTCTCGTAGTTCACATGGGTAACCTGGCAGCACGTGGGATCGAACCCGGTACCTCCTGCATGAAAGGCAACTCGCTAGCCACTACGCCACTGATGCTCTTAAATAGCTTAACTTAAAGTATAAAAAATAATATTATATACTTTTTGTGTTTAATAACACTTTGTCAATTAACATGATAGTTCATTTATATTGCTACAACAAACACATTTAAATTAAAATTATGGTTAAAACTAAATAGGGTCCTCGTACAAAAGTACGGGACCTTTCATCTGCAAGTTCGACTCGCGGTTGGCCCGTTTTATATCTCTTCTACTTAATTACAGAGTGCTAGCTCGTTTGAGTTCCCCGCGACTTCGCCCGCAAGAGTTGGATTTTCCATATAAATTCTCATCCCCCATTTCACCCCCTTGATGTTTTTATATCGCGACAAAATGTAGCCTATGTCATTTCCAGGGTCTCGAAATGTCTCCATACCAAATTTAATCTCAACCGGTTAAGTAGTTTAAGCGTCAAGAGGTAACAGACAGACAGACACACTTTCGCATTTATAATATTAGTATGGATAGACTTAGATTTATGAGGAATGCGATCTGGAATTTCAATTCTTAATCCTTATTTTTTATGTTCATTTTTCTGTATGTTTTTATTCCCAGTGCTTTTCCTATTCCTATTCGAAGATTTACCCTCTACCTAATAATTTTGCCACGGCTATAATATTTGTATCTAGGGTTGCCAGGTCGCCAAACCTAATAGCCGGACATACCAGCTAGTTTGGCCGAACATTTGTATACATATAGAAAGACCGGACACCTTACATTATTGAGGATTTTGCCTCAGTACTAATAGGTACGAGAAAAAAATTGCCACTCTCGCCGCTCGCTCGTTTGCGAAATGTAAAAAGCCTAACACAAGCCGGACAAGCCGGACACCGCTTATTTTGACCGGACACGCAATCAAAAAGCCTACCTATGTCCGGCTTTATCCGAACGCCTGGCAACGCTACTTGTATCAATATAAGACGGCTAAATAAATAAATCGCGAAGTAATCCGTAAAATTGTGTTTTAATGAGTTCAACAATTCGCGTTAACGTAAGAAACAAATATAAGAAAGCTAGTTTGGAATTAATGACAGCTTGGTGACATGACATAGTAGTGGAGACAAACATTCTATTAACACCTCATATTTATTCAAGTATTAAAGCAATGTCAAAATCATTATTAGTAAGAGGGTTTGATTTTATCTTTTCCCATGAACTTTATTATTAACACAAGGTGAAACAAAATAAAAACAAAAAAAATTAAAAAGGTACAACACGAGCAATGAAAAGCTTACAAAAGTTCTAATGTTATTGTAATAAAGTCTCAAATCGAATGGACTTATTTATTCTCGTTCGTGAATGTACTTTTCAAGCTTAAATAGTTACAACTTATTTTTTACGGGACCACCAACAAAATAAAATAACTAATCTCCTTTTTTAATTCTTATCAAAACTGTAAAAAAAAATATGAAACTTCAACGTTCGTGCATAATTGCTAGATGTAAAGTTAAACCAACAAAAGGAATCAATGATCAAATCAATTTGGTTCCACGTGAAAATTTGATCGTTTTCACGTGGTAAAACGTGAGTCACGCGTGAAATGGAACGCAAAAAATGTAAACAAACGCACCAGACACTCGGCGCGGCCTGAAAACTTGCCATCGAATAGTTATTAAAATAAGATATTGTCAACAACTTGATATTTGTTGTGCCTTGTGTTGTCTTTTGATGTAAAAAAAAAATATTTGAGATATCTTTAGATGCTGTCAAATAAATAAAAAAAATGGTATTTTAATAAAGTGATTTCTAGGCTCAATTACGTTGCATACATAATTATATCAACAAAAATGATAAAAACATGGCTCTGAACTTTGGTGCATAACTAAAAAAATATTGGTGAATTCAGTTTTCATGAAAACTTTGAAACGACAAACCAATAGTATCTAGTTACTAAGTCCGAAATTAATAACTAATTCGGAATCCATGATATATAACTCAGCCTCGTATATTTCCGTATCGATGGATCAACCCAAATGCACGTGCTAGTAACAAAAGTTCAACGATCGATGTTTTTTTGATCTCGCCTATCTACACGTTACGTTCCTTGGCCCGATCTTTTTTCTCTTGTATTGTCACATAACATCAACAAGACGCAAATATACCTATATAAATAAATAGTTTTCAACAAACACACCAATTACCTAGCCCCAAATTAAGCGTGAGCTTTTGCTATGATGACTAGGATAACGGATAGAAATACTTAAATACATATAAACATCCATGACTTAGGTACAAATGCTCGCGCTCATCACACAAACCTTCCCCCCCTTTCGGGATTCGAACCCACAACCGCCTGGTTAAGAAGTCCGGTGCGCGAACGACTACACCAAGACGGTCGTAAATATAATATATCGATTTCAATTTTTATTGTAAACTATCAATTTGTGGATTATTTATACAGTAAATATGTTTTGCACACTGCCACTAAAAACGTGTGTGATATGGAAAAAAATATATTCACAGGATTTGTTTTAATTTATATAATTCTAGCAGTTCTCCGCGACTTCGGCCGCGCCAAAAGTCGGATTTTCCCAGGGTTTCAAACTATCTCATTACCAAGTTTCATTAGAATTGGTCCAGCCGTTCTTGAGTTATAAGTGTTGTATCTACCACAACTTTCTTTTATATGTACACTAGTGGTTCCCCGCGACTTTGCTCGCAAGAGTTGGATTTTCCATATAAACTTTCATCCCCCATTTCACCCCCTTAATGTTTTTATATCGCGACAAAATGTAGCGTATGTCCTTTCCAGGGTCTCAAACTGTCTCCACACCTTTCATCTCAATCGGTTCAATGGTTTAAGCGTCAAGAGGTAACAGATAGACAGACACACTTTCCCATTTATAATATTAAGTATGGATTATAAGTATAATTATAGATTAACTTAAAAAAGATATATCTATCAGCACAAAACTTTTGTCTGCTATTCATCAGCACTGAAAATTTCCGATTCGTATTGACTGCCACGTGCCAAGATTGTGTATTGATTATAAAACGCAGTGCTTGTTGGCTCAGCGTTTTTGAACGATCTTGATCTTAAGCAAAATATTTTTAGTTGCATCATAATCGAAGAACATGCCAATATTTATAGCCGATTATGATTGACGGCGATTTACATTATCGCTTTGCTCAGAGGTTATTGCGAGTTTGAAACAATGAAACCTGGAACATGTAGGTAATGTTTAGGAAAAGTAATAAAAAAAAAATGTTCCAACAAACACACCTAGCCCCTAATCGTGAGCTTGTGCTATGGTGACTAGGCTAACGTAATAAAAATAACTCAGATATTTCTATGTGTGCATATGTCAAGGCGATTCTTTGAAAATATTTAAGATCCAACCCCCATACTAAGACCCGAGTTCACCAATTTATAAACCGCCGTTAATAAATTGGCGGTTAATTCGACCCAACTCCTATACAAAATATGTCAAATAATACTGAAACAACTGTTTAAAATTAAACATATGTTGGTGAACTCGATCATAACTCATTAATCGGGGACTATCGTGACCGATAGTAGATAAAACAACTACATTTACCATTAACTTGCCCGCACGTTTCGTGTTTTACCCGACTGCAGAAGGAGGGTTATGTTTTCCGAGAGTATGTATAATTGTTTGGCACGCCCTATAGCAAAAACGGCTAGACAGTTTTTGACATATGAGGTGTCGTTGAATTCATCAGAATTGTTGTAGTGACATAGGCTATATACATTTAAATAAGAAACCTAAAATTCGCACACAAGTAGGCGAATTTTCGGTTTCTTATTTAAACTTATATAAATTAAAAAAAAAATACTGTGAGTGCTAAAAAATATTAAAAACTATTAGGCTATATACATTTTAAAAATGGCCACTTGCAAATGGGAATAAAGGGTGGGGAGGGGGATTAATTTTTCCTTATCATAGCAATATGGAAATGAAATAAAAGCCAGTGAGACCATTTCTAAATTATAATAATTTTTGCAATCGGGTGTTTTGTTTTTTCAATAATTATCTTTTCTTGTATCTACTATATTTCTACGACTTCGTGTTATTCCTCTTCTTAATGTGTCCTAATAAGCTAAGACATATTCACTTCATCTAGAAAGTTCTTGAATGAAGCCTTGAACTTTGCTTAATCGGCAGGAAAACAAAACGAATTAAAGTGATGTTGACAGCGGTTCTGCTGAATGGGCCAAGCGCGAGTCTGCCCCAGTTACATAAATTAATTAGGGCTGGCCATTCCTGAAAAAAGTTTGTTAAAAGAAATGGTTTATATTGGTGGAGTTATTATTCATTTAAATCAAAAATAAAGAAGGAATGTACGAGTATCAATTCCCAACAGACTCTTTCTCCTCCTCTTTTTAAATCATGCCGTTTCTTTCTCTGTCTAAGAAACAAAAAAAGACTGACTACAATATCTTAGTCAATTAAGCAGAGATATCAATTGAATACGACTAAAATTAGTTTTAGGTTCAGTTTATGAAATTTGCATTAAAGAAAAGCAAATTAATTCAAACAATTTCCTATTTTTTTTTTACTTGGCCCTTATTGTCCCACTGCTGGGCAAAGGCCTCCCCCAAACTTCTCCAGTGGTCGCGGTTACCGGTCTGGGCTGGCCAATCTTCGCAGAAGTGGTCTAGATCATCTCGCCATCGTTTTCTGGGTCTGCCTTTCGGACGACGTCCATCAGTAGGTAGCCAGTGGGTGACGATCTATTAAGTAAAGTAAAACTAAAGTTAGCCTATATACATCCTGGGCAAAGGCCTCACCTCAACTATGAGGAGGTACGAGCCTTACTCCACCACGCGGGCTCAGTCCGGATTGGTGGAGGGCTGTCTGTAAGGCAAGTGACCAACCTTACTGTCAGATGCTATCAAGCCGCCCTAGGATAGCCCTGATTATAAAGCGGTCAAAACGACGAGTAGTTTACCTTACAAAAGGTAAAGTATTTTTTTCATGTTGTAAGAGGTGCAACTGCATTTAATGTGGAGTAATATGGAATGAACAACGAAGTCTTCTTTTTTAATGTGTGATTTGGCATTCCTACAGTTCTGTTTGTAACTCAAAAGAAAAGTTACTACATATTAGTGTTATTTTATCACTAAATGTTCTATATTCTTATAAACTCTGTTATTTTGTTTCTTAGATTGTGCTTTAATATGTTTTTCATAATAGTTCATCATTTTTTTTAAATTTGTATTTGTAACTGCAATCCAAGATTTCCAAGAAATCGCCGACATTTTTTGTCTTCAAAAATAAAAACTCATTTTGACAACCCTGATTGGAAACACCCGTGCCTGGCGAAGGCGGTTCGGATCTTAGCGGTTAAATTCAATTCGAAACTCCATCGAACGAATTCCCTCTAATAGCTATGGATTTAGAGAACCATCACTTACAAGTGCTTTTAATTGTATTAGCCTTGCCAGAGTTTTTTTATTTGCAGTCATGTTCTTTGAAATGGCTAGGGGCCACTGAAAACCAGCGTCGTGGCCCCTTGCGGGTCACGACCTAAACTGAGCTGAAGGGGGTGCAGCGCGAAGCAAGTCGAGTAAGTCTAAACGATCTTCAAACAGAATCGAACTTATTAATATTAGTAATTAAATCCATTTGCTTTAAAGTTTTAGACTTGATGATTCAATTAGAACAGTAGTTTTCTTCTGCGAAATATCGATTCAATCATTTTTATGTACAAATTATTGTTTCATGCGTAAATATCTCCAAGTTTTTGAAAAAAAAATACTCTTAGATATCATTAGCTACAAGTCATGTTTATTATATCATAAAGAATTTGTTTCAAATTTCAACAAGACCAGGACCTTGTGCAATGATTAGGCTAACGTAAATAAGTTGTTTTAATGTATTTAACTAATTAAGCTCATCGTATAAGTGATTTAGAAATACGTTAATTTTCTCAATTTCGTGCAGCACCGCCTGAAGCCGAAGCAGCTGAAGCTGAAGGCGCACATCTGCACAGTCCGACTGGTGTACCTAAATTTTAATTTTACTATTTTTTTTTGTTCTGTTATCATCCCTTTGTAGGTATTTTCGTGTGTTATGTCATGTCCATTTTTAATAAATGTATTTTCTTTATTTCTGTCAAATTATTATTATTTAAGAATTCACCGACAATTCTTGCTAGTAAGCCTGTTTCGAAAGGCCAATGATAGTTTTCTAGAGAAGCCAGAGCTTATTTTTTAAAACTTTATTTGAAACGGCTTTGGTCTTGTCTCTAGACTAAGCCAGTCGTGGCGTAGACAGAGTTGACCCACGATGGAGTGAGCTCACTAGAATTTTATATGCAGTAAAGGATGAAATAATGATAAAACTAGTTAAAAGTTCAAGTAAATTTAGCCTATATAAATCCCACAAAAAAAAAGGCCTCACCACAACTATGAGGAGGATACATTTTATAGTTTTTTTATTTTACATTTGTTTAGGCTCAAAGCGATATTAAAGAAAAAAAATGTCTAAACCTACATTATCCATTAAGAATAGAAGCTTTTTTAATAGAACAAAAAAAGTTTGGGTATGTACCCCACTATACGCCTGTTCGACTTCATCCTTACTTCCAGGTAGCGTTGTCAGGCGTCCGGATAAAGCCAGACATAGGCTTTTTGATTGCGTGTCCGACCAAAATAAACGGCGTCCGGCTTTTGTTAGGCTTTTTACATTTCGCAAACGAGCGGGCGGCGAGCGTAGTTTTTTTTTTCGTACCTATTACTGATAAATTATTGTTTTAAGTGATAAGCATTCTCTTTGCAATCTAAATATATTATTGCACTTAAAAAATAACCGCCAGAGGCGGGAATCGAACCCGCGTTCCTCGCATGCCGGGCGATTGCCTAACTTATCGGCGTTGGCAGAGTCTGTCGAAATTTTCAAGTGCTTCTTAACGCTGTAATCCTGCGTTGCTTTCATCATTGTTATTGGGATTACACCCTCAACACTCGAAAGAAATACTATTGCAAGTATTTAACAATCGAAAGAGAAAACGCGGCATTACAGCGTTAAGAAGCACTTGAAAATTTCGACAGGCTCTGACAACGCCAGGGTGGCCGAGAGGTTAGGCAATCGCCCGGCATGCGAGGAACGCGGGTTCGATTCCCGCCTCTGGCGGTCATTTTTTCAAGTGCAATAACATACCTATTACTGAGACAAAATCCTCAATAATTCAGGGTGTCCGGCCTTTCTACCCAAATGTCCGGCCAAACTGGCCAGTCTGTCCGGCTATTAGGCTTGGAGACTTGGCTACTCTACTTCCAGGCACACCGTGTATTCAATTTACAACGTTGAACTACACCGAAGCCCGGTATTATTACTATAGTTGGTCAAAGCGAAAGTTTCCCTTTTCATTAGAACTTTCCCGTGCTACTTCCGGTGTGGTTATTATAACTAACTTCCGGTTCCGCTTCTAATTACCTTGTTAGGCTACGAAAACGTAAAATACCAGTCATATTTAGGGTTCTATTACTAAGACTCCACTGTCCGTCTGTCTGTCTGCCTGTGTATTTGTTTGTCTGTCACCAGTCTCATGATAGACAGTTGACAATTTCACATGTTTGTTGAAACAATTTATTTATTTATTACATAAAGCTCCATATTATTTGAGGTATTCTGGGTAAGTTGACGTGAGACCCACTGTACCTATTCTGTTCTCAGTAATAAGAGGTATTCCGTGTAAATAAAGATTGTAACCCAGGTGCAGCAATTCAAAGTTGGACCATTACATTACAACTTTGTCTGCTTTCTACAGTCGAGTCCTTAATTCACTGCCAATTAGAATTCAATCTAGTTGTCTGTACCACTTTGTTGTTTTTATTATTTTTGGAAATAACTGTGTTTTGGGAATATGTCATATTGACATTTATTTATTATTAGATTAGGGCAGATAGCCATATAGCTATGGTCTGACTGACCGCTCATCTGAGACGTCGCCTTCGGAGTAGAGGGACCCTGGCAGGCCTGTGTAACTCCCCGCTTAGGTAGCAAAAACGTACCTACGCGCGGCGACCCGTTGTAAGGGGCTAAACAAGTTGGGTGTCGCTAGCCGGCAGCGACACGCTTGCGCGTTTCATTCACCGGCGGTGCGCGGAACTGGGTTGCTGACTAGACGAGCATGAATAAAGTCCTAGAAATATAAGCTAGATGGCGTAAGTAGCTTCTTGTGGCAGTCAACCCTATCACGTCACATAATAGTACGTCACTGAATAGGTTTAGTGTATTATGATTCATATTCCAGAGTTATAAGAATGAAATTATCTTGCAATGGATTTCTGTACGTGTCTTAACGAGAATGTGCTTGACTCTGAGGCGAACTGAATAACACCATATCGTTGACGACATTGAGTAGATATTTCTTTAAATTTCATTGCAAAGTCAAACTTTTGTACGGAGTACTAGTACTTATTCTGTGACGCGGGGTAGACGAGAATGGGGGTCCCGAGCGGTGCGGGCGGCGGGCGCTTGTGAATTGATTGGGTGATTTGAATTTTGAAATTCGAAAAGACATGTCCACTTTTTGTATGGAGGCTGGTTTTTTATTCCAATATATTACCAATCACCAATAAACTATATTTATGTTTAAGCTACAAAAATATGAAACACGTTACCATTGAAATCATATTTTTAAACGCCTCCGTTTTTAAGAAAAAATATGTTTTGTAATGTGGGTCATCTGTTGATCACTCACATCACATTATATTTCCTGGGTGTTTGGGCTCAATCCTTGGCCTACTTAAAATGGTAGAATTGATTAAAAAGTATTTTGTTTCCTTTTTGATTCTTCATTCAAGTATTCATGCAGTCAATGACATTTTTTTTGTTCAATTTACCCATTCCGGGTAGGCAAAGGATCAAGGCCAAACAGCCACGACTTCAGTAATTTTATTTGTATCATTTTTTTCTTCAGTTTTCTTCTTATTACATTATTTACACAACTACACTAACACTAAACTACAAACTAACCTAACCTAACTCATTGAAATGCGAGGTGGTTCACATTTCAATGTTCTCAAGTAAATTTTGAGCGGGAAATCGAACCGGATCAGATAGGAGCGCCTTACTTTGTTTCTCACTTTTACTTCATTAGTTCTCCTCTGCAGCACATAATTAAGATTATTCCACCACACAATCACAACAATGACCACGAAAAACTAATTTAGAAAATTAAGAAACGAAGCCCATTTTGACTGACTCGTAACCCGCCAAAAACTCCTCTCTCATTCTCAGTCAATGACAATTTTATTTACAGTTTTTTTTCATGTGTTAATTGTAATAGCCGAAGATGCGGTTTATGTACAGACAAACAGTAAAGTTAATTTCAATTTTTCTCAAAATCGGAGGCCTTAAAAATATATTATTTATGCAGAAAGGCTTGTTTTTGTGAATTCTTTTATATAATATTTAGTTTATTCTGGTTAGAAATATGGACGAATAAAAAACCATTAATGGACAAGTCCTTTACATTCCTCTCAAAATTGAAATCACCTAATTAAATCTCTGTTCTGGTCTACTCCAGCACCCGCACCCTGCAGTCGACGTCTTAGATAAGCGGTCAGACTACAGCGATACACTTTACAAAGGGAATTATTGTATTGTATGTGCGTCTATATTCTAGCTAGTGCATATAAATACGACGTTCATGATGATGATGTACTAAAATTAAATAAACAAAACTGCTCTAATTTATTCGAATGAAAATTAACAACTTCGATTCGGTAAAAATTCAAATGACATTTTACAACACACACGATTTTATTAAAGACACGAATGTTGTCTGGAAGAAATGTTTTAGCAATAAGACCACCTACCAACGACCGCATTGCGGGCAAATGTTTGCCTATTAAATAAAAAAACATTAATTCTACAATTATGATAACTTTGTAAATATCTACAGTCTATTGTGTGTAATAAAAAAAACGAATAAAATAATTTAAAAAATCAGTCCACGATTGAAGGAGCAATCGGTGATACATGAAAAGCAAACATACGTACAGACGAACATTATAACCTGCTCCTTTTTTAAAGTCGGTTAAAAATAATCTAATCTTAATACGACACTCTTGAAAATATTACTGCAGTTTTTGAATTTTGTACAAAGATGCATAAAACGAAGTCCGAAAAACTGTCGTAACATTTTCATTTCGGACAAAAGCTATTGGGTTCCGTCGGAATTCGGAACTGGGTCAGATGGATACATAACGTACCTAAATACAGACTGAAAACGTAATCAGAGACGTGAAAAATATCCATTTCATTCCCATCAGGTTTGATTTTAAGCTTCGCGTGAAATAATACTGAAACGATTTTGTTTTGAGAAAATATTTAAATATTTTTGTATGAAGGTAAGTAGGAATATTTTTTATTAATTGAAAAGGGAGATATCTGAATTTCAATAATGACTTATCTAACGAAGCAAACGAGAAATGGTTTTATTTTGCAAGGAACAGTTCCTATTAAGTATTTAATGAAAATTTTATTAACGCTTTGATGGTTTTTCTTTTATAAAATTATAATGTGCTTGGAATGCAGTTATTCAATTGACGTAAGCACAGAATAAGTACTAGCACTCCGTACAGAAGTATGACTTTGCAATGAAATTCAAAGAAATATCTACTCAATGTTGTTAACGATATGGTGAAATTCAGTTCACCTCTGACTCAAGCACATTTTTGTGTAGACACCTACAGAAATACATTGCAAGATAATTTCATTCTTATAACTCTGAAATATGATTCATAATACACTAAACCTATTCAGTAACGTACTATCACGCAACGCGATAGGGTTGACTGCCACAAGAAGCTACTTACGCCATCTAGCGCATCTTTTTAGGACTTTATTCACGCTCATCCAACCAGCAACCTAGTGTCGCGCACTGCCGGTGAATAAAACGCGGGAGCGTGTCGCTGCCGGCTAGCGACACCCAACTTCTTTAGTCCCTTACGTAGGGGTCGCCGCGCGTAGGTACGTTTTTGCTACCTACGCGGGAAGATACACAAGCCTGACGTAAGTAAATTCGTATTAGGTAGACCACTTTTTACTTGGAGCATCAATGATGTAACACTAAGGCGAAGAAAATTTAAAAATCGCGGTAATTCTTTTTGCGTAACTTACGTTTCATTTACACGGCATTGGCGATTTGTCCTGCAGGCTTACTCTTGACGAGTTCGAGTTACGATCACAATAGAATCCACGTCGAGAATCAGTGATTTGGTACTCTGCAAATCGATTATAGCGCCAATCGAGTTGTGGTAGAATAGTGAACTACTTGAAATCGAAAACTGCCGTTACATCCTTACCACGGACGCCATTTAGATCGCCATTTTAATAAATAAATAATAAATCGTTCCAACAAACACACCAATTACCTAGCCCCAAACTAAGCGTGAGCTTGTGCTATGGTGACTAGGATAACGGATAGACATACTTATATACATTTATAAACATCCATGACTTAGGTACAAATGCTCGTGCTCGTCGCACAAACATTTGCCCCTTGCGGGATTCGAACCCGCTACCGCCTGATTCAGAAGTCCGTGGCGCGAACCACTACACCAAGACGGTCGTCAATTTTAGGTCGATCTCGCCTCGAATTTGGATTGGATTTGATTTCTCGGGAGAAGGTATTCAAAAACACGGGACATTCACATTGAATACGGAATCGTGATTTTTCACGATACGTCAAAATATTTGAAATGTTAAAACGCTGTTCACATTTGTTTCGAGATATAGAGTTCAAAATGAATGAACTTCTGAACACGAACAAGAGGACCCGTCCCACGATTCGTGTTTTATGACGGTTGTGATGTTTTGAGATGTATCCATAATTTTTCACGATTCGTGACGCGTGTGAACACGGGCATTTAAACATCATTACTGCTGTATTTAAAAAGCATTAGGTACCGCTGTCAAAAAAAGTAACGAATTGTGAAAAAAGACGATACGTGAAAATCTCAAAAATCGTCTCCGTGACTCTTGTGAACGAGCACTTAGGCTAATAATTATAAATCTTTATTCATATAGTCATAATAATAATTATAAATCTTTATTTTATCTTATTATAATAACTTACAGATTATCTACTATGCAAATGGAAATTAAAAAAAAAATTACATAAGACCAGATCAGTATTCAGATGATGATTATTCGTTATTACATTCAAAAAAGTCATAGTCTTTATTGATGATGATGTCCTCCTAGCCGATTTCGACTACGGCGGCCTATCTCAACAGAGATTAGCCAACTGCGCAGGACATATTATAGTGCACAGGTGTGTGCGCAATACACAGGTGCACTCTCTGTTCCTTAACTCTCATAATTCGGTGAGATGGCAGTCCGACATCACCGGAGAGAGATCAGGCGCAGGACCAACGGCTTAACGTGGTTTCCGAGGCACGGGTGTTAACACCACCAACTTCCTGACTCCGGAGCTGTATCTGAGTAATTTCAAGACAGAAAAACCCAAACACTTTCAGCCCGACCCGGGATTCGAACCCGGGACCTCGTGGATAGTACATAGTACCCAGCGTGCTGACCACTAGACCAACGAGGCAGTCTTTATTATATTCATATTAAATTAATAAAGAACATTTTTTAAAGAAAGATCTTCTACCCGTAGATTATTTAGGCTTTATTTACACACTCTATTTTCGAAACTGTCGCCTTCGCAAGCGAATTTTCTTTCCTTAGCAGAGATACAACACAATACCTACTATGGCAGTCGACAAGAATATTATAGTACTGATATACAATGGTCAGCACATCAGAGTATACATATTTGTGCAAAATCAACCCAGAACTGCATCTGCCATAAGATGCTACACAGGGATCGATTCTAATGTGCCTCATTTCATTTGTTTAGCAGATAAAGACTGAACTTAATTTAATCTTAAACAGGACACATTGGAATCGAGCCCATTCAGAGATCAAGTTTCCAGACAAAATAATAATCTATTGTTATGCGACCGCCGGCGGTCTTATGATCCTTAAGGCGTTAACGTCTATCTTGACGTACTCTCGTCCTTACTAAGGTAGACATCGAAAGTAGCGAGGAAGGTATGATAATAGATTATACGAGTACAGCTTTGTATACAGTTATTAACACGCAAGCAAAGTCAGGGGCGAAGTTTGTCAGCGAATAAATCAAGCGAGGGGCGAGGGGGTTGACCCAGTTCCGAAGGGTCTAACTTAATTGGGAACTCATTCCGAGAGCCGGTGCCGAGTGAAAAAACTATTTTTACGCTTTTAAATTTTTAATTCGAAACTTCTGAGGTGACTCCATCTTGGATTGCGCTTTTATTGGCGTGTGATGGATTATTTTTGAAAGCGAGGGAATATTTTGAGAGTTTCTCGTGTGGAACGAATAGGTGATTGACGTTTGAAATACTTCACTTGGAACTTTGAAACTTTTGCGGCTTTATATAACTGGAGTTATGTTTTAGAGTTTGTTAAGTAGTGTGTAGTGAACAGTGTTTTATATTGCCAAAAATACAAAGTCCGCATACGTACAGTTTTTTTTATTTATTTAGTTTTTTCCCTGTAGACTGTCAAATCTACATAACCTCTGATAATATTGTACTTTTTTGATACTGATAAATATTTTATCTACACTAATATAACATTATGTACAAAATAAACAAATATAGAAAGGGTCCTTGTGGTAAGGTTCCTAGGATGATGGCAGCATTACTACTAATTAGATAAGCCACTATAAAGCCTATTCAATACAAACAAAGAATCAAATAAAGAGGAAAGATTTGATTGTATTGAATAGGCTCTGAAACTACTGAACCAATTCAAATGAAATTTGGTATAGAGATAGTTTGAGACCTTGAAGAGGACAAAGGCTACTTTTGGTCGCGATACAAAATCATGAGGGGGGTGAAATGGGGGATCGAAGTTTGTATGTTAAATCCGACATTTAGCGCGGGCGAAGTCGCAGGGATTCCATACTTTTTACATTTCAGCACTTTTTAACGCAGCCTCGCATTTTTGCCACCCCGTGCTTGAATACCCTTACCCGAGACACTTATTTAATAACTTCTTTTATCCCTTCACCCCAACCAAGGCTGGCAATCTTTTCATCCCCTTTTGCGCATTTCAGCAAACGTTCGCAAATGACGGTTAGCGGTGGCGTTGGGTATAATTAATTACCCCTCCCCCCTCTTTGAACCCCATCCCCTCCCGGGCTTAGGGCTCACGTGTTAGCAGTTTGACCAGTGAACAGCTGAATGAGTTCTTAAGCGCTTCTTTTTAAAACGGAATCTTTTGATTAAGTGCGGTACACAAGTCGGCACATTAGACTTCGTTTACATTGAAAACTCGCCCTTATTGAACAGCATAAGATACAACAGTGCTTATCCTGATGAGTTGTCAGACGACAACAAGTACAGACGTACTTGTGTATGTCAAAACCTTGTGCTTATAAAACGCCCGTGCGTTTCCATACAAAAATCTACGGTGTTTCGGCACTCATATTGCGTTTAAAACGCCCGTGCGTTTCCATACAAAAATCTACGGTGTTTCGGCACTCATGTGCGCCCAAGAGGGGTATTTGTTTATTCAATTTTATTAGAAACAAAATCACATGAAAAATAACTATAACTTTAAGTCCTCACATATGAGAAGTTAAGAAAGCACAAACAAGAAAAAAAGTGTATTACCCGAATAATTGAGGTGCTTGTGGCGCAGTGGCGGCAGCGCTTTGGTAGTGATACCAAAAGTTAAGCAACCCACGGCGCGGTCGTGATTGGATGGGTGACCATTCCGACCATTTAAGTGACGTCCATGACAAGCATCTCCGTGCTTCGGAAGGCACGTTAAGCAGTTGGTCCCGGCTAATATCTGTGGTATTAGTCGTTAAGCCTAGTCAGAGGCCCTAGGGCGGCTTGATAACTTCTGACAGTAAGGTTTGTCACTTGCCTTACATACACCCCTCCACCAATCCGCACTGAGCCCGCGTGGTGAAGTATGGCTCGTTCCTCCTCATAGTTGAGGTGAGGCCTTTTCCCAGCAGTGGGATCTAATAGGCTGACTTATATACCCGAATACTACAAGATAAGTCGGCAACTAAATATCTACAGTCATATGCTTATGTTTACTACTTCTACTATACAATCATAATTGATTATTGAGAACAGGAAAAGCTGTCAGCCGATTCATTAACTGAAAAATGCTTTAGGGACCATTTCTGTGGTACCCACGTGCCTCGGAATGCACGTTAAGCCGTTCGTCCTACGCCAAATTTCTCTCCGGCCATGTCGGATTGCTCTCTCGCGGAACTATGAGAGTTAAAGAACAGATAGTGCGCTTGTGTATTGCGCACACACTTGTACACTATCTTCTGCTAATCTCTGTTGAGATTCCGCCGTAGTCGAAATTCGGCTAGGAGGACATTAATATTTAGTACCCAGATCATGAAATAGCGATAATCCATGAATGCCAAATATAGGACTCAAATTATGTAAAATAGATCTATTTATACCATGTTTGATGCAAATGATTATGATTAGTGTCCGGGCTATATTCATGACTGATCCAATTATACGATAATAAAGATAATAAAGTATAAGTACTGTTAAGAAGTGGAATTGTTTAAATTATTGTGACGCCATACGATTAAATAAATTATACGATTAAGCCACAGCATATTTGAGGTAATATGGGTAAAACTTTTAGGGTAGTAGTTTATTAACACGTTCCCTGTCAATATATTATTTTGTAATTAGCTGATCTGGACTGGTGCAAGTGGACCTTCCGGATTAGCCGATCCAGACTTGTGCAAGTGGGCTTTTAACTCAGATATTAGGCCTGGAAAAAATCCGTAATAGCTAATCCGGACCTGCGCAATTGGGCCTAAGTAAAAACTTTATAAGTAACTTATTAAAATTTAAGTATTTGAAAAGTTAATATTGCACTCGTAAATTCATTGTCTGTCTTCTGATGGGACTCAAATCCACGTCCATTCGTACTATTCGCTATCCGGGAAAATGCACTACCAACATCTTCCGTGGACGTGGTTAATCGACAATTTTTTGTAAAGGGCTTGCTGCGCACTGGCCCAGCGGGCGTTTGATTTCATCAATACCTACTTTGGAAAATGTACAAAATATTACTATACGTATATTACTAGACTTAATTAGGTTAAGTATTCTCGTAACATGGCTTATTCGGAGCCTATATTTGATCACCAAAAGTTAGATGGTAGCTAAGGGCCTAGTCTACTTTGTTACAACATTTTCTTGCTCAATTTATCCAAAATATTTCCAGCGTAAGGAAACAGCGAGTGCGATGCCCCAACGGTAATTAATTATAGCCCCCATTGCACCCCCTTTCACCCCCCACAACTTCCCAAGCTCATATCTCAGAGCTCATTCACACGAGGACGATTCGTGTTTTTTTACGATTCGACTTTTTTCACGATCCGGTCTTTTTTTAACGGCGGAAATGCTTTTTGAATGCCCATGTTCACACGTATCACGAATCGTTAAAAATTACGAATACGTCTTAAATCTATCGTGTTTTTAAAAATCACGTCCGTAAAAAATGGATATATGACCAAATTCAATAAGGATATTTTGACGAATCGGGAAAAAACACGATTCCGTATGCAATGTGAACGTCCATCCGTCATGACGTATCCTGTATTTTGACAAATTTACAATGACGGATCCCGTGTGAATGAGCCCTTACACGTTTTCTTGACTACTCGAAATGTCGTTCTCAAGGTGGCCTTATAATTGAAATAGGGTAGGCAATTAGTCGATAACAGTGATAATATATTACTAGGTTCCGTTTTGTTGTTAGTGGATATATTTTAAATTAGCTGTTGCCCGCGACTTCGCCCGCGTAAACTACTATTTCTGTATCCTTCAGGAACTGTGTTTTTTTCGGGATAAAAAGTAGCCTATATTCCAGATTATAATCTATCTCTGTGCCAAATTTCATCCATATCTGTTCAGTAGTTTTTGCGTGAAGAAGTAACAAACATACACACTCACACACTCACAAACTTTCGCATTTATAATATTAGTGGTATTAGCACGCGGTGAAAAGAAGGTATATGATAAAATCAGTGTCAATATGTAGCTATTTATGAATTCATCTTTCAAAATGCGATGACAGAAAGAGTGATTGCTGGCGTAAAATAGCAATATTCAGACGTTAAACTTCATTTGATACAAACAACGACAGCTTGTTTTTAATTAATCACTAACAAAGTGATTCGTGCTTCGCACAGGTGGGCATCTGGTTTAAAACATATAGATAAATTAGCTTTATGGAATAATTACGAGTAATTGGTGTGTTTGTTGGAACAATTTATTTATTTATTTATTTTATTTACTTTTTCGTATTTTACTGATCCACTTAATATTGTCCTAGTTGAATTTCGACTACAGTGGCCAATCTCAATAGAGATTAGCCGACTGCGCGGGAGATAATATAGTGCACGTGTGTGCGCAATATTCAGGTGCAATCTCTGTTTCTTCACTCTCATAATTCGGTGAGACGGCGGTCCAAAATGACCGTAGAGAGATCAGACGCAGGGCCAACAGCTTAACGTGCTTTCTAAGGCACGGTGTTAAAACAACCAACTTCAAGTTATTTTAAGGCGGAAAAACCGAACACTTTCGGGCCGACCCGGTATTCGAACCCGGGACCTCTTGGATAGTACCCAGCGTGCTGACCACTAGACCAACGGAGCAGTCAACACTTCTGATACACTTAGAACTCACTGAAATGTACCATATTTTTATTTACCACATACCTCTCAAGAAGTTTCTTATTCCAGCAAGTCCCAGCATTCACGAGTTACACATACCAGGTACCGAGTCACGCATATTTGAGAGCTGCTATTTTTCACCGCTAAGAACAGCAGCATATTTAATAACTGCTTGCATCAATCTTGATGCAAGTTTGACGGCACGAAATGTAATATATTTTTGTCTGATATTTGTGGCTTTGGTACATCATTTATTGTGCGTAGCTTGAGTTGTAAACGACCATGTTTTGATGAGTATTGGTCGATGTATGATAGACGATTAAGGAGCTAGTAATGTTATATGAATAATATTTTATGGTTTATGTCCAGCTTTATCGATGAACAAAGTGTTCAGCTTACGGATTGTTAAATTGTTCAATTTCATGTTTTTGGACGATATATTGATACCTGTCATATGTAAGTTGTAACACAGATGCACGTGATTAATATTTCATTCATATGTTTGTGATAGACGTTTTAACATAAAATTACTGACATAATAATCCTTATTGTAAAATAACGTTATCGTATTAAAACTAAACTTTCATTACTAACCGGTTCGCGATAACTAAGTGCCTAAGTTTCTCTCTCTTGGTATCTTAACTAACTTAAGTGCAGTTTTAATGAAGATCCATTTATTTCCTGGGTCAGAGAAGTATATGACTGCCATATTTCATTGCTTCACATGGTTTTACGCTTTCTTCCGTTTCTCTATTAAGATGACTTAATATCATTAATATATTTTTTGTATTTGAAATGAATTTGCTCTTGACTTAAATTCACCGATGGAGCACAGCAAGCGGCTTAGCACCGGGCTCCGGTGGGAGGGTAGTAGTTACCAGGCGGCACCTAACGGAGTCTACCACCGCTGATAGGATCGTTCAGCCGCCTTCACAAACTGGAGTTTGTAATGTCTTTGCCCGGGGTGGATCTTAATGAGGCAGATCCTTCACCACCCTAAATTTAATTTATAGCATATGCCAGTGACAGAACAGTGTCATTAAATTAGGTACTGTTTTGTCGCTTCATGATTCCAATTTTGAATATCACATGCCAGACACGTGTCGCGTACTAACTTATTTGTCATCGGTGTAAAGGGATTTGTATCTACCGGTTGTGTTGTGTTGTGACCGTTATCATTTTCTATGGCTTCGGTTTTAGCATATTCATCGCATTTAGTGTACTCGTACAAGTATGTGTACAGATAAAATTAGACTAAGGTTTATAAAATTAGTTTATTTCTGTACTTTCATATTTAAGTATATTCGCAACGAGCACTTATTACGCATCCGAAATATAATGTTTTTCTATTGCCTTAGGTTCCTATGTTATGATAATATCTTTTGATATAGTGGTGATTAGTTCTTAATCTTAGGTTGAAATGGTACAAATAAAATTATTTTATGTTTAAAAAACAGGACAAGTACGAGTCGGTCTCGCGCACTGAGGGTTCCGTACAAAAAAAGGTTTTTTCTACTTTTTTTACTTCTCTCCTTTACTTGCTTACCTTCCCTATTGCCAAATTTCTTAATTCTAGGTCTACGAGAAGTACCCATAAGTTTTGATTCTAGATATAATTCAAATGGCAGTATCCTTGGATTGCGTTGACAAAGAAGCTTAATTTTTAATTTACCGCAATTTTTTTTTATTCGAAAAGGGTTTGCTCTTGACTCTAGAATAAGCCAGACGTGGCGCAAATAGAGTCGGCGGTGGAGCGAGCTCATTACAGGAGAACCCTGTATTAGTAAGTACAGATAGACGGACAACAAAGCACAGTTTAAAGGTTCCTTTTGAGGTACGGAACTCTAAGAAACGGACTTAAAAAATAAGAATTGCTCTTAAATACGAGTACTTAAATGCACCATTTAAGTCGAAATCACTGAACCAAAGATTAATTTGATACTTTACGTGTACCTATGTATAGTTAAAAATGTAGATAGATAAAGTCATATTTTTTAATGCAGGCCAGATTATTTCAATAGCAAAATATAAAGTGTGAAATAACTGCAAAATATAAACCAAGTCCAGGGAAACATCCAGTGACAAATGAATCCTTTCTTCACGCAAAACCTGAAGCAATTTATTCATTCAACGAATAAGGTTCTTGCAACAATCACCTCAAGTACTGGTCCATATGTTGCCCGAACCCTAAGCGTAAGGCATATAGGGTGGATAAAAGCATAAGGTTGCGTGTGAGAGCCCAATTTTTTCTTTGAGTGCTCTCCATCGGCTTGTGTGAGTGTAAGTGTGGGAGTGTATGGGGAAAATGGAAATCATTGCGTTGTCCTTTGGCCTAGATATTGTACCTACGTATTAGGTCACATGCGGACAATAGGGCAACTCTTGTACTCGTATTGTACTTGTATATGTAACACACAATATTTTTCTCTATTTTGGTTTGTTTGATTAGAGTTAGGTACAGTGCCATCACATATCAAGGCTACATATTTTTATTAAAAAAGCCCCTATTACAACAGCTTAAGATACCACAGTGTATACCTTGATATGCTGTCGTCCTTAACAGGCTATTTTTAAAGTATCATTAAAACACAATTTTACGGATTACTTCGCGATTTAATCGTTTTGACCAACCTAAAATACTTGCAAAAGAACGGCGTTTTATTCCTCGAATGCTACGTGAAGCCATTGAAATTAGAAAACATCCAAATTTCAATAGAGAAGATGGTTGGAAAGTTCCACCGGCATGGGATCCTATTCTAGCAAAAACCAAAGCAACACCTAGCACTGCAAGATCTCAAGACACGGTTAGCTCTTTCTGCGTAAATAGGAACGTAAATTAATATTAATGAGTGACGGTAGTTACTTTTTCAAAACTTTGTGATTACAAATAATACCTTAGTCTCCCTTTGACCACGAACGCTGTAAAGTGTTCGAAACGTCAGGTTTTAAATAAAGTGTAAATAAATCGCAAAGAATTCCGTAAAATTGTGTTTTAATGAGTGACAACAATTCGCGTACACGTAAGAAACAAATATTTAAAGTATCATTTATACTAACGTATAAACGTGAATAATAAATAAATGTAAATTAGTAAATGAATAAATGTGATATTTCAATGAGGTCCAATCTGAAGTGAATAGTTCTAAAAATATCCGCTTGGGCAGCGCTACTGCCTCTGGAGACGATCGTCCGTGCTCAGCCGAGGCGACAACATCTCATGAGGATGCCGCGTGGAGTGGCGAAACGCGTCGAGGTTTTTTGCACGTTAGCGTTGGTAACTAACAACTGCATTATTTGTAGTGCATGCGTACTGAGGGAGGGCAGGCGGTGCATTATGCATTTGCCTGAACTAATTCTCAACGCGGTGAATGACGGTTGGTGTGGTTTGTTGCCTGCGGCGTCTTTTAATGGAAATTTTAAGCCAAGTAGTTGTTTAATTTATCTGTGTAATAATGGATTTCTGCAAAGTAGCGCCTGATCTCATCTATTATACTTTCATGTTTTATTTTTGCGATAAGAATAAGCATGTATCATTTCTCAAGATGTCATCTGTTTGTTAACCAAAAATCAAGATTGGTTATGTGACTTACGCGTAATGACGATAAAATTGATTTCCGATTTATATTTCCAAAATCTGATCTCTCTCCAAACCATTTTTACTAAAGTTTCAACTTTTCCCACTCAATTTTTTGCTTATATAAGTAATTTAACAACAAAACGCTTACATTAAAAATACAGAGCCATTATGAAGATGAGATCAGCTAAGATAATGGGTACTTCAAACGCCAGAGGGCGTAGGCGAGCTTTCTAAGCACTCTATATTTTAACAAACCTCGTAAAACTGAGATTCCCTGTATTTTGCCTAAGGTTGTTAAATAAGATTGTTGCTTTAATGATAAGGC
Source organism: Pyrausta nigrata (assembly GCA_949316185.1). Taxonomy (NCBI): domain Eukaryota; kingdom Metazoa; phylum Arthropoda; class Insecta; order Lepidoptera; family Crambidae; genus Pyrausta; species Pyrausta nigrata. The sequence continues at coordinate 1,966,901 of OX438961.1, forward strand.
GATGCTGTACATCGCAAAAAAGATAAACCAAGTACGGGACGACGCGGAACGGTAGTGTAAACAGTGTTGCATCTTATGTCCTACTACCACGCTTTAGTACTTGGGCGACCTAATTGTAATATATGCAAATGTTAGATATACAATAAGTATATCTAATATCTCAAACATTTACTTCATTTATATAAACTTGTCTAAAAACAATAAAAACTTAAAAAAAACTACAATCTTTAATAAACACAAAAAATATATATTTCGTCGTCAAGCGAGATTTAAACTCCAGACACATACTACACGCTATCAGGCCTACGCAGCTACGTTTCATTCGGCTATAACGCTCATGCTAACCGGTGCAAAATTAGCGACCATATTCGCTAATTTGGCGAAAGAAAATGCATGAAAACTCGAAAACACGCGTTTTTCCAAACACAAGACTTATCTAGATCTATGTTTCACCCCGGATAACTTCCCACATACCAAATTTCAACGAAATCGTTACAGCCGTTTCTAAAGTCACAAATATATGTATACAAATAAAAAAATACAAGAATTGCTCGTAAAAAGGTATAAGTTTAAAACTTACTTGTACTCGAAAAGTTTACAGACACTTGAACTGAGACAAGTTTCAGTCCCAACGGGCTACGCGGTCTATACAAAAATGGTGCAAAATTTACTTTCGTAAAATTCAGAAAGTTGATAAGTCATGTCATTTATGGATGGGTACACTGAGGGCTTTGAGGTGCTTGTGGCGCAGTGGCGGCAGCGCTTTGGTAGTGATACCAAAAGTTAAGCAACCCACGGCGCGGTTGTGATTGGATGGGTGACCATTCCGACCATTTAAGTGACGTCCATGACAAGCATCTCCGTGCTTCGGAATGCACGTTAAGCAGTTGGTCCCGGCTAATATCTGTGGTATTAGTCGTTAAGCCTAGTCAGAGGCCCTAGGGCGGCTTGATAACTTCTGACAGTAAGGTTTGTCACTTGCCTTACATACACCCCTCCACCAATCCGCACTGAGCCCGCGTGGTGAAGTATGGCTCGTTCCTCCTCATAGTTGAGGTGAGGCCTTTTCCCAGCAGTGGGATCTAATAGGCTGACTTATTTATTTTACACTGAGGGCACGTTTACATGTTCGTGCGTTTTATATTTTGAAAGTTATCATTAATTTTCTATCAAGTACTAAAACTAAATAAGCTGACTAAGCCAATGTCAGTCTAGTAAAAAAAGAGGCAGACCTGTCATCTCCTACTGCGCGGCAATTCGAGTTTGATGCGGCGAGCACTCGTTCGTTTTTGTGTCTTTTGAAATTTGAATGCAAAATGGACCAAATTGCTTAATAACACATCGACTTCTTTTTAAATGCACTATCATTGAATTAAACAGTCAATTGTTTTTTATCGACTTTATTACCTAAGTTAGTAGTTGTTTAGATAAATGGCTTGTTATTTGTAAGTATATAAATATTAGTTTGTTATAAAAAAAATTTGGTATGCTAGGTAACTACTAACTTAACATCTGGCTTCTTAGGTCCACTTGCGCACATCCGAATAAGCTAATTCGGACTTTTTCAAGGCCTATTATCTGAGTTAAAAGCCCTCTTGCGCAAGTCTAGATTACCTAAGGTGTAAGTTCAATTTAGCCAGTCTAGTTTAGATAATACGGACTATCGCAAGGCCTATGATTTGTGTTAAAGCCCATTTGCGCAAGTCCGGATTAGCTAATCCAGACTGGCGCAAGTGGGTCTTAGCCTCATATACAGTTCCCACATTACGTGGTTTTCACTATATTGGACATAACACTAATGCAAATTCAAATCGAAGCAAGCTATAAGTTTGGCTACTAAGAACTTGAATGGACGATGACTTTAGACCCTCTGTCTATATTAAGCCTCAAATCTATCTAGTTAAAAAGAAGCTCAAAACTGCACGGAGCAAACCTGAGTGCACTCCGGCGCGTCTCGAGTGCCCATTATCCGAAACAGCTGACGCCCTGATTCTATCTCAGCGCATTTTTTCATAGAATTTTTAAATCTCTCTTGGCTTTACAAGTCTGATTCAAGTTAGCACTCGTATATTGTACGCAAAAATCTCTTCTATTATTGACTAGTGGTTCCCCGCGACTTCACCCGCAAGAGTTGGTTTTTTCATATAAACTCTCATCCTAGCGATGGGCGATTGTTCAAAAAAAAATAATCGAATGAATCCGACAATCGACCATTCGAACTATCGAATGTCGATTTAGTAATTCGGAAAAAAAATAATCGAATAATAATCGACAATCGAATGATAATCTATACTCGGCCCTTCGATGCATTCGATTGAATTGCCGCGACAGGACAGGCAGCGAACGAATGATTAATCGACGCGACGAATGACGATTCATTCGTTAGTAGTTAGTAGTACGGCCTGCGCACCACACGCTCCGGTATTGCTAGCCGCATAATCGAATGACTTCGGTTGCTTATCGAATGCATTCGATTATAGGGCAATTCGAATAATTCGATTAATTTAGTAATAATCGCCCATCGCTATCTCATCCCCCATTTCACCCCCTTAAGGTTTTAATATCGCGACAAAATGTAGCCTATGGCCTTTCCAGGGCCTCGAACTGTCTCCATACCAATTTTGATCTCAATCGGTTCTGTGGTTTAAGCGTCAAGAGGTAACAGACAGACATACACATTTATAATATTAGTATGGATATAAAAATCTATGAATACCATGATGGATATGTGCCCTGATAAAATTTCCTAACGTAAGGTAACTGCACTCCAATTACCTATATTACATTACCTATATTTAATTATTTACGTGTAAATAGTGTTCCAACTACATTTCAGGAAAAGCTGGTACTACATTGTCATTTCATTAAACACGGCATAAAATATAAGGAATCAACCTTAACCAGTTTCGTGTAATTAATAAATTAGGTATCCTATCTTGATCAAATTAGGTACAGCGGTTATGAAAATGAAAATTAAAATATTATTTATTTAAAAACACTTAAATTTAACACAGTGTTTGAACTGCTCTCGTATAAGGTTTCCCTGTGTTACGAGAGACAGGCTCCTCCTCCCTCAATAACTTATTCTTAGTTTACAAGTGTTCTATCATAATAAAAATGTATATAAGTATTATTAAAGTACTGAAATACAAAAAAAAAACGGTATTTCTTAAGGTATTTTTCTTTTTGTTGAGTTGGGGTTATTCAGTTTGCCTTTGATGTCGACTTCTTTTGTTTTTCATAGTTCTTCGCAGGTAAATATTAGCCAGTCATACATAGGTACTTCAGTAGCTTTGTAGTTTCATGCGTAGTCATGTTTTGAAGTAAGTGATTGTGTAGGTCAGATTTTTGTAACAACTAACCATCTCAGATGTCATAAGTACGCTACTTTCTCGTTATAAATAGTTAATATGTTGAGTTATCTATTATTTCTGGGGCTGGGTTGTATTCACTAGAGTCACAAAGGATTTTAGGGATTTTTTTGATGCCCACGCAGATGTGTCGAAATGTGACCTGTCTCAGCATGAAGCCGTAGTTTTCCTAACAGAATTCAGTTTATAGAACTTTATTCTCAGGAAAGACAAATACATGTCACTTATTTGAGAACTTAAACAATATTTGCAATCGTACATTGTAAACTTAAAATTAAAAACAGTACTGTACATTTTAAATTAAAATTGGTTGGTACACGGTAAAATCCAGCGAAGACAAAGAGCGTAGACACCTCAGGTGTATATGTACTAGTTTGCTTGCAACTCATTACAAAAAAAATTGTGTAGTTTTGCTTTAAAAATCCTTAAAGTATTCGCACCCTTAATGTCCGACGGAAGTCTGTTGTATAACTGTGCTCCCTCAAAGGTAATTGTCTTTTTTCTAAATTTAGTTCGCGTTTTTGGTAAGACTAGAATTAAGAAAACTTAGCAAGAAAATCCTAAAGTAATACTTTCCCTTGAATATTACATTACACACCTCGGAATTTTAGCCTTCTGTGACCTTGTTTTAGCTCATGACATGGAAAACGAATATGTTGATTAAAGATTATGAAATTTAATCACATACCATTAAAGTATGGCGGGCATACCGCAATGATTATGACAAATAATTACTAAGGCCACAGAATAAGTACTAGTACTCCGTACAGAAGTATGACTTTACAATGAAATTCAAAGACATATCTACTCAATGTTGTCAACGATATGCTGTAATTCAGTTCGCCTCAGACTGAAGCACATTTTCGTATAGACATCAATATGATCCATAATACACTAAACCTATTCAGTGACGTACTATCACGCAACGCGATAGGGTTGACTGCCACAAGAAGCTACTTACGCCATCTAGCGCATCTTTCTAGGACTTTATTCATGCTCGTCCAACCAGCAACCTAGTTCCGCGCGCCGCCGCACACTGGTTCAGTTTTTAAAAAAAGTGGACTTAGGGGTCAATGTTCACCTATAAGCTTGAATTTTTTTTCACGTATTCCTCCTTTGATTCTAAATCACTTTTACAGATTGCAATTTTTCTCAAAAACTTGCCAATTTTAAGAAAAAAAATGCTGAATATTTTTTTGTATGGAGAAAAAGTTATTAATGTTTGTAACTCCAAAATGCGCGCGTGTCACCCAATGCCACCTATTGGGTACTAAAGAACACATTATTTTTTAGCATAAATGTAAGTAACTTGCAACTTTCAGAGTTACAGGCGATTAAAAATCGGTAATAAATAGTATTATTTTATTCGGACTTTTTTGCAGATTAGATACAAAAATCCTTCAAATAACTTTCGGATTAGATTAACAGTAATTAATTAGGTACATTGTAGCACCCAACAACCATTGAAATCAGTGTTCCACTTACTAATTATTATGTAACAAATTTAAAAATATATTTTTATTGCCAAATATCATTTGTAGCCAACTATGATCGTAAATTGGCTTGCGGCTTTGCGCACCTGTGTTGCATGTGCGCGCGCTTTTGTTTGGGCTACCTGGAATAGTTATCAGCTACATGTGGCTAAAATGAACCCTCTATTGTTCATAAGGGTCATTATGACTTGCATCGGTTTAATAATATATAATATGCTTATGAAGACAACAATTACAACTATATAATTAATCTCACAGGATTATCCTAACCTATTTCAGGCACCAGCCTCGCGCACCTGAGGTACACCTATTATTTTATATGGATTTACTTAAAAATATGATGTGCCTACTGTGTTGAGGAAATAAATAAGAAGCCTCGGCGTAAATATATAACAAAGTTTTCTTGAATAAACAATTTTATTTTATTTATTATTAAATAAATATATTATTATTATACTATTTACAATCACCATAATTTAGTCTCAGGTAGAGTGTGTTCGTGTGTAGACGTCATCGTTAATCTGTGACTACGCTAGCTTCCGAGTTTTTGTTGAATTTCTTGTTAGTTGTTGTTGTTGTGTTTTTTTGTTTTTTTGGTAGCTTGTTTTCCGTTACTGTTAAATTTGTCTCATCTATTTTGTTGTTTTATTTTCGCTGTCATTTTTGTTGTCAAAAACTCTGTTGATTGGTTCGAAAGGTTGGGCTCAAAATGGCTCAGTTTGTAACTAATTTGGATTTTTATGTGGCATTGCAAGATTGTTCAGATATAAAAAAGTGATTACTTATTTAATTTGTTATCAAGTCGTTTGCCATCAGAAGTTACTGATGAAGACGTAAAAATTATCAAAAAAAAATACCAACGATTTGTAACTATATTTCAAACAAAATAGAAAATAATGACCCTTATGAACAATAGACGGTTCATTTTAGCCACATTTAGCTGATAACTATTCCAGGTAGCCCAAACAAAAGCGCGCGCACATGCAACACAGGTGCGCAAAGCTGCAAGCCAATTAACGACCATAGTTGGCTACAAATGATATTTGGCAATAAAAATATTTTTTTAAATTTGTTTCATAATAATTAGTATGTGAAACACTGATTTTAATGGTTGTTGGGTGCTACAATGTACCTAATTAATTACTGTTAATCTGATCCGAAAGTTATTTGAAGGATTTTTGTATCTAATTTGCAAAAAAGTCCGAATAAAATAATACTATTTATTACCGATGTCTAATCGCCTGTAACTCTGAAAGTTGAAAGTTTACAGAAAAAGTTACACATTTTGTCATGATATAAAAACATTAAGGGGGTGAAATGGGAGTTGAAAGTTTATATGGAAAATCCAACTCTTGCGGGCGAAGTCGCGGTTAACCACTAGTTCTGTATAAGCAGGTAATTGACCGTAGTCTTACTAATTACACATAATTGGTGCGAGGTCTACACCTAACATGGACATGAACCACCCTAGACCGTGCCTACGCACGGTCTAGGGTGGCTCATGTCCGCCTAGTAAAACGATTATTAACCTTTTATTGCCTTTATACCTTTGAAAGCAATCATATAATCTTATCCCTTCAGATCTTAAAATTCAAAGGACTTGGGACCAAATTTCTTGTGAGTCTATTTTGAAAAGTCTTATTGACAGTAGCACTGACAACGCGGATCTAGCCAGACTAAAAGCAGTTTCCACCAAGGAAGCAGGATACTGGCTTCAGGCCTATCCTTCGGCCAACGTGGGAACCCTTTTGGACTCAGAAACTCTACGAGTCGCGATAGGTCTGCGTGTTGGTGCTGAGGTTTGCCTTCCACACAGATGTCCTTGTGGTACTGATGGCGGCTCGTTGGGACATCACGGACTCTCCTGTATTAAAAGTGCAGGCCGCTTTTCGCGTCATGCCAGCATCAACATCATCCGTTGGTCTCTTGCCTCTATCAACGTGCCGGCTTTACTCGAGCCGAACGGTATCACGCGTGATGATGACAGGAGACCAGACGGGATGTCACTTGTTCCTTGGCGGATGGGTCGGGCTCTTGTGTGGGACGCTGCCTGTGTCGACACACTTGCAGCCTCTCATCTGCCCGGGACAAGCCGTGATGCTGGTTTGGCTGCGAAAGGTGCCGAAAACTTTAAAAAGAACAAGTACAGGCAGATCGACTCCCGGTACCACTTTGTACCGTTTGGAGTCGAAACACTGAGTTCGTGGGGTCCCAACGCTATCTCTTTTTTCAAAGAGATTTCCAAGAGGCTAGTTGACATCAGTGGTGACCTAAGAGCTGGCAGCTACCTTGCTCAGCGTATAAGCATCGCTATCCAGCGCGGTAATGCTGCCAGCATCCTGGGAACCTTACCACAAGGACCCTTTTTATAATTTTTGATTTTGTGTTGTATTAAGTAAATTATCTTAATTTTTATTTACAAGTTGTATATTTATTACTAATGTACATTGATGTAAATTAGATTAATTTATGTGTTATCATATATCTCTAAAATTGCAATTGCAATCGCGCTGCCTTTTGATTTTATCGACAGACCTGCGGATCATGGTTGACTTGTGAAACCCATTTTTTTAAACGTATGTAGCATTTAATGAAATAATGAATATGTCTTGTTTCAGGTAAGTGAAATCTTCTAGTAATGGCGAGCATTTCCCAGTTATGTAAGTCAAAAGAGCTTAATTGCAGATAATTCTTATGTATGTGTTTTAGGTATCAAAGCATTTTTAAGTCCTTAGAAAACTGATTACATACATTGACACCGTTATTTTCTATACTTATTTTCTCGATGGTGGGCGACTCTATGGGCATACATTTTTGCAAATACTTGTATAAATAAATTTTATTCTTTTTGAACGGTAAGAGCGGTTTTGCAATTACGTCCCACCCGATTACATCGAAATTCGGTCAAGTAAGTTGCAGCCAAATATCTCCTCATTAAAAAGGTTTATCTATGTTGAAATGCATTTCCATTCTTCCATCCGAACACCAAACCACCACCAAAGTTTACCATCCTTTTTGGTTGATATTCCCACTACTCGTACCAAGTTAATTTCATCATTAATTTTAATGCGCACACACTAAAAAAACGGATCAACCAAACTAGTTTTGTTAGTGGAAGGTTTCGTTGTAGGGAAGTCAATTTTTGTTAAATATAAACAATCTTCTGGTTATCAGTAACAAAACTAGTTTGTTACTGGTAAACAAAAGTTCGCAAGTCATGAAATGAAATTGTTTTATGAAATGAAATTATTTATTTGCTTTGAAAAGGGTGCACGGAAGATTGACAATATAATAAAATGATCGCCTATTCAGCCATTAACAAATAGCATGCAAATATAAATTAGGGTAAGTACATGCTTAAAAATACCACGATGAAGATTTTATAACATAATATTACATTGATAACCTGAAAATTGATGTTCGATTTATATGAATGAGTTAGGTATAGAAGTCTCCTTGTTGTTAAGGAATTCTTGCAAGGAATAGAACGAACGAGCTACAAGCCACTTGTGTAATTGATTTTTAAATTGGTTAGTCGGAAGTATTTTTATAGTGTGGGGAATCTTATTATAAATTTCTACACACATGCATTAACATTTTTTTTTTCATGCGAGCACTCCTTGGGATAAAGTCCAGGACCAATCTATTGCAGTTCCTGGTACTTCGTGGATACAGATCTTTGGCCTGGATAAAATTATTATGGTTTTGTTTAGTAAATTTAGCAAACTCAAATATATAAAGACACAGAAAATGGCAAAATTCGTAATGATTTAAATAGCGGCTTACAAGATTTCGTTAATCGATTACGACCTACTAGTAGCCAAAGTTTGGTTACTGTTAACCAATTTTTTTTGTCAGTGCAGCTAAGGAGTGTAATGCTCTACCACGTTTGTTTTTCCTAGTGCGTATAACCCGAAACTCTTAAGGCGCGTGTAAATAGGCTTCTCCTGGGCAAGCTCGCTTCACGTAGACCTTATCTTTACTCTCGGGCTAAGATGAAGTAAAAGATTAGCCCATTACTAATAAAAACCGGTCAAGTGCGACTTGAACTAACGCACTGAGCGTTCCATACAAACAAAGGCTTATTTCTACGATGTAATCACAAACTCACAGTTTTCGGATTTTTTCAATTATTTGTACTGTTAGACCTTCCTTCTCACCAAATTTCATGGTTCTAAGTCTATATTTTTATTTATTTAGAAAACCAACATCGATACAAGTTTTGTTTGACAATTTGAATAGAACTATAAGTAAGGCTAATATAGGTTTCCCTTAAAATGACTATTGGTAATAGAAACTGATAAAGAAAAAAGTTAAACATAATTAATAATATTACACATTAAAACATATTCCGCCTAAAATGTTTAAGCTATAATAAATATAAACGTTAAAGGTTACGCTCACAATCGTGAATAGAGGTACACAATTTTCCAGTAGAATAAATTATTATAATACTTCACCACGCGGGCTCAGTGCGGATTGGTGGAGGGGTGTATGTAAGGCAAGTGACAAACCTTACTGTCAGAAGTTATCAAGCCGCCCTAGGGCCTCTGACTAGGCTTAACGACTAATACCACAGATATTAGCCGGGACCAACTGCTTAACGTGCCTTCCGAAGCACGGAGATGCTTGTCATGGACGTCACTTAAATGGTCGGAATGGTCACCCATCCAATCACGACCGCGCCGTGGGTTGCTTAACTTTTGGTATCACTACCAAAGCGCTGCCGCCACTGCGCCACAGGCATCTCCTCGTTCCTCCTCATAGTTGAGGTGAGGCCTTTTCCCATCAGTGGGATCTAATAGGCTGACTTATAAATTATTATAATAATCGCCAACAACTCCAAAACCATACTATTGATAAAAAATACAGTATTTTAGATAAACTTTCATTGTGTATGAGTGCGTGGAGAGAGAGAGAGTCCATGGGAAGTGTCCCATAGGTTTTGAGTCCTCTGAAAAATGTAAGGAAATAGGGCATAAATTACCGTACCTTTGATTGCGTTGACTTAAAAGCTTGATTTTTGTACAGCTTCAAAGGAACAAAGACATAAGTGTTTGATGTTAATTTCAACTTTATACCTCCATGCGTTCCTATAAAAAAGGTTCTGGACAGACAGACGGGCAGAAAAAAAAACCGGCCAAGTGCGAGTCGGACTCGCGTGCGAAGGGTTCCGTACCATTAACATAAAATATTAGACAGTATAGGCAAAAAAAGTATATATTTTTATTTTATTTATAATTTCAAAAGTATTCATCACAGGATACCCAAAACTATTTTAAAGACGAGTTCTCGCGCCTGTTTCTTTACGTGAGTAATTTGAAGTTTATAGATCCCAGACTTTAGAAATTACGGGGGGGGGACGACGACACCGTGTAAACGACTTTGGCGGGGTATATCTCGCAAATGGTGAAGCTGATAAAAAAGTGTTGTTTGAAAACCCTACCTTATTTTCATATTCCTTTTCAACGATACCCCACACAAGGGGGTGCACTCAAAAAAATAATTTACCCCTCCTTTTACATGTATGGGGAGGTACCCTTAAAAAGGGGTAATTTGATTTTTTTGTATTTTTAAAAATGAGATCTATATGTGAAGTATCCTCTAACCAAGTTACATGCAAATCAGTCCATAAACGTAGAAGATATTCTGCTGTGACAGACTAGGACGGACGGAACGGACGGACTGAACGATCTTATAAGGGTTCCTTGTCGGACTACGGAACCCTAAAAACGAAAGTGATCCTATAAGTGTTCTATTTTTACTTTTGAGGTACGAAACCCTAAAAAACATTTATTTTATACTAGACTACAGTGTGAACAAAGCGGTAACACAAGACTAACGATGTATGCGATGCAGATGGAGTGTTTGTTCAGAGCGACAACAAACAGTGGGGAGAAGGTTCGATATCCACTTACATTTGCACTGGGGATGCGATAACAGGATATAACAATGCATCTTATGTAAGGTTGGAAAGCGTCTGTCATCCATACTTAATATTATAAATGCGAAAGTGTGTCTGTCTGTCTGTCTGTTAGCTCTTGACGCTTAAACCACTGAACCGATTGAAGTGAAATTTGGTATGGAGATAGTTCGAAACCTTGGAAAGGACATAGGCTACATTTTGTTGTGATATAAAAACATTAAGGGGGTGAAATGGGGGATGAAATATGAAAAATACAACTCTTGCGGGCGAAGTCGCGGGGAACCACTAGCTTACTATAACGACCAAAATAATTTTAAATTAAGCATCGAACGAAAGTAATGGCCGAAGCCGAAAGTCTTACTCGGCTAGCAGCCGAGGTAATAATTTTGACTATCAATTGAATACTAGACGTCATGTAGACTGAACTAGTTCAATCTACTAGAGCGCTCTCTCTGACGCAAGCCCTAACATTTATAAATAGAGTGTATGTATTTTTAACCCGCCAAAACAATGCAACAAACTAATTAATTACTTATTTGCTGTACCCGTCAAACGGCTGGCAGTCCGCCATTTTGTATCATTTAGCATTTAAAAACAAATACGCTAAGCGGACGGGCGGAAATTGATAGTGTTGTAACCGCTAGAGAAATGTTGAATTATCGATGTTGTTCGTCACACTAACAAGAGCGTCGGTGGCGTAGTGCCGGGTTCGATCACACGTGCCGCCATGTACCACGACTTGGAGTTATGTATATCAGTTGTTTCACTGACCGATGCACTTACGGTGAGGAAAACATCATGAGGGAAACTGCACATTCAGGCGACTGTATTGGTAACCATGATTCAAAACTGGTCGGGTTCCCCTGATAACAGGGTCACGGAGGACAAATGGCAGTTGCTCCACTGTAATTACCTGATCTGCTACATCCTGGATCATGGTCAGCGGCATGGACCCTAGGCACTCGCGTGCGAGTGCACAGCCGGGATAACGCTAGGATGATGATGATTTTCGTCACACCAAAAAGACCTCAAATACTGTGAAAAAGAATGTGCTTTTTACCAAAGTTTGTCTGGAAGAGATCGCTTCTAGCTTAATCATTATCAGCGGTAGTTTAAGTGCTATGTTATTTCTATAATGATGTGCGAGTCTGCGATCAGTGGAAAAACCCACCTCCTTTCCAGGCCGACTAGTGAGATTCCAAGGTCATAATACACTAGACGCTGCAATACACCCCGATGCGAGCACATCAACGGCAAAACCGGAGTTGAAGACAGTCGCCGTGGCCGAAATTGGTCGGGATTACATCATCATCAATGATGTGCGATAAAAAGTTATTTAATAGTTTTCCGTTTTAGAGGTATACTATTGCAAGGCAGGCAGCTAATTATTGGTTCATGTAATTATTGCTTTGGATTTGCAATTATTGTAATTGCAACAGCTACCATTTAGTTAGGCTAATGAATTGGTACAAAAGCGAAGTAAATTAGTTTTATAGGAATCGCTGCCTGTAGTGATAGAACAAACAGTGCATTGTGCAACGTTATTATAAAACACCTTATAAGCCATGTTTTGCTTGTGCAGGTCAACCGTTTTGTCGCGATTGCAATGCCAAAACCAACATAATATAAATTGTAGTTTTTTTTATTATTTTAAAAGCTATCATTGCTTAGCTTTTAAAATAATAAAAAAAACTACAATTCATATTATGTTAGTAAAGTTTTTTTTCTTTCCACCTTCAAAGATCTAACTATTGAAGCTTAAATCCATCGGGTAATAGGTGGTCCATTCTGAAAACCAATCGGTTTGATTGCGTTTTTTTTAAAATGTCGGTGAGTAAATGTAAAATGTAAGTGAGTAAACAATGAGTAAATTTTCAAGCAGAATTGTTGCAGTTATGCGGTAGGTCTGTTGAATATCGATGTTTTACGTAGCGATGTCTCATCCCTACATAGTGTGATGGAGGATTTTAGTTTATAAAAATAACATAACATTATCATCATAATTGAGTGGAAACATTCAAATGGAAAATAGCAGTCAGTTTCGTTTTTATAGTTCAGTGGTCAAATAAAATGATCACTTGATTATGTGTTCACAAGTGATATTTTACGACATCTGAGCCTGGATTCCACCAACATGTATCACCATGTCACCATAATGTGTTTATTTTTAAATCAGCCAGTTTAGAATTACTTGACATATTTTGTACGGGAATTCTGTCAAATTAACCGCCTATCAAAGTTTCCCAGCTGTTTAAGGATTGGTGAACTCGGGTCATAAACAATTATCGTCATGTTTCAATGAAGTGTACACTTAAATCTTTCTCGGTCCTAAATCACTGTAGTGTTTTATTTTTTTTCCTCCTTGCCTCAAGGACACGGGTTTATTTTTGATTAAGTAGGTTTTAAGTTAATTTATTTTTATTTCATGCATGTCTTTGTGTTTATTTTCTTTTATTGAAAAACTTTCAAAATGGATATACTGGGATTAGCTGAAGTAAGATGGGGAGGAAGTGGAGATTTTTGGAGTGGTGAATATAGAGTTATATATACGGGAGAGAAACAAGAATCTAATGGCACCGCTATAATATTAAATAAAAAATGGGGTTTAAACATAGAAAATACCATACACCTTAGTGACCGATTAACAGCAGTTAAGATAAAAGCTAAACCATTTGATATTACTTTATTGCAAGTTTATATGCCCACGAGTGGCCACCCAGATGAAGAGATAGAAGAGATATATGACAGCATAGATTCAATTTTAGATACAGTTAAAAATACAGATAGTTTGATTATTATGGGTGACTTCAATGCGGTGGTTGGGAAAGAGAAATGAGAGAGGGGACAGACTGGTACAATTTTGTAAAGAAAATAATTTTATTATTACAAATACAATGTTTAAGCAACCAAAAAGAAGACTCTATACGTGGAAAATGCCGGGAGATATTGCTAGATACCAGATTGACTACATAATAATTAAAAGTAAATTTCTAAAACAGATAAGTTTGTGTAAGACTTTACCTGGGGCCGATTTAAATTCTGATCACAACCTTCTTATAAGTCTACACAATTTTAAAACTAAGCAACTAAAAAGAAAACACAAACCAAAGAACTTGGATCTCAATAAACTTAAGGATATAAATAGTGATAGTAAAGTGCAATATAGTAATAAAGTAGGTCATAAGTTAGAGCAATTTATTAAAAGATGTAAGAATAACATTCAAAATATTAACATTGAAAAAGGTGGAATGAAATCAAAAACATAATGGTCAAAAGCGCAGAAGAGACGATAAAGAAAGAGAAGCTGATTCCGAGGAAAAACTGGCTTAGCCCAGAAATTATAGCGCTTATGCTTGAGAGAAGAGAATTAAGAAACAAGACGGATGATGTCAAGGCAAAGGAGTACAGAATATTAACAAACAAAATAACACGACTGTGCAGGGAAGCGAAAGAAAAACATACGGAAGAGAAATGCAATAAAATAGAGTTTATGATGAAACGGGGGAAAATGGAAAAAGCCTACAATATAATTAAACAAATGGACAAGAAACATAAGAGACGAAGTACAGCTATATTAGATAAAGAAGGGAAAATACTAATGGACTCTAAAAAATTGTTAAAAGATGGATAGAGTATATAGAAGAGCTTTATTTAGGAGAAGGGACGTCAGAAAGCTATATGGAAAAAGAAGAAGATGTAGATACTTTAGAACTGGGACCTCTGATATTGAAAGAAGAATTCGAAATAGCTTTGAAATGTATTCAAAACGGGAAAACAGCAAAAGTTGATAATATTTATATTGAGATGGTTAAATATGCAGCTTGCAATCAGTTGAAAGAGGAAATTTTTAATTTAATTCAAGAAATGTAGAAAACAGGCAAAATACCTCAAGATTTTAATTTAAGCAAGACTGTAACACTACCAAAAAAAAGCAAACACACTCAAATGCGAAGAACATAGAACACTAAGTATTATTTCACAGGCAAGTGAAATTTTAATAAAAATAATTCAGAACAGAATAAGACCGTTAACAGAGTGCTTTTTGGGACCGGATAAATATGGGTTTCGGCAAGAGAAGGGAACCAAAGAAGCGATACTAGCTTTGAGATTGGTAATAGACAGGAGACTAGATTTTGACATGGACACATATATAGCTTTTATCGACTTAGAAAAGGCGTTCGATAAGGTCAATTGGAAAATAATGATGGAAGTACTCAAAGAAGCTGGATTGGATTTTAGAGACAGAAGGATTATTTATGAATTATATAAAAACCAAGAAACGGTAATAGAAGTAGGAGAGGAAAACGGAAAGGCAAAAATAAGACAGGGAGTTAGGCAGGGATGTCCACTTTCACCGCTAATTTTTAATTTATTCATAGAATGTGCGATACGCAGAATAACGGGATCAAAAAAAAAAAGGGGGGCGTCAAAATTAATGGGGACGTATTTAAATTCATTCGTTTTGCCGACGATATTGCAGCCATTGCCGAAAACAGATTGGAGTTGGAAGAACTGGTTACAGAAATGGACACTATTTTTAAAGAATTTGGTCTCAAAATTAACATAAATAAAACAAAAACACTAATTGCTTCTAAAAAGGAAAAATATAGCCCTATCTCAATAAACAACACAAAAATAGAACAGGTTAAAACCTTCAAATATCTAGGTAGCTTGATAACTAGTGACTCCATATGTACACCAGATATAAAAGCAAGGATAGCGATGGCGAGACAAGCTTATAATGCAAAAAAGCACCTGCTCAAGGCCAGAATATCAAGCAAAGTTCGCAAAAAACTTGTTAAAGTGTACATTTGGAGTATAGCACTCTATGGATGTGAAGCGTGGACATTGACAAAGAGGGACAGAGAGAGACTGGAAGCCTTCGAGATGTGGTGCTGGAGGAGAATGGAGCGTATAAGTTGGACGGAGAAGAAAACAAATGAAGAAGTTTTGTCTATGGTTAGGGAAAAAAGGAGATTGATGGAAACAATAGAGTGTAGGAGGGGACGAATGTTAGGCCACCTGATTCGACACGACAATTTTATGAAAACGATAATAGAAGGAAGAATAGAAGCAAAAAGGAAGCGAGGAAGACCAAGAATAAGCTACATGCAGCAAATAAAAGAAAAGATAAATGTCGGGTCGTATCAGGAGGTTAAGAGAAGGGCGGAAAGCAAAGAGGAATGGAAAAAACTCCACCGACAAGAGCCTAGCTCTTAAATTTGATGATGATGATTGAAAAACTGTTTGTAAATCCATTAAGTATTTTTTGAGATTACCTCGAACATAATAATATGTACACCTACAGCCCACTGTACACACATCAACCTACCCTTATCTGCCAGATTTCTGCAACCATTTTTTAACCTTATGTTGATCACATAGAGTTTCATATCATTTGAGATATTTTGACAGATTTGGGTAAGGGCTCATTCAAACGGGATCCGTCATTGACGATTCGTCAAAATACAGGACACGTCATGACGGATGGACGTTCACATTGCATACGGAATCGTGTTTTTTCACGATTCTTCAAAATTGAATTTGGTCAAAAATCCGTGTATTTTGACGATTCGTAATTTTTAAAGACACGATTCGTGATTTCTGACGATTCGTGATCCGTGTGAACGGGCTCTAACTTGATGCGGGGTCACTGTACCTATACTATACACAGACAGACAGACACAGCAGGGGACTTTATATTATTATATATTTATGATTACGAATACGAAATAATGTAAATAGATAGTCTGAAGCACCACACAGAATGTTTTATCTTTCTGAAAGTTACCATTATCTCGTAATTTATCTGCTGACCTAATAATACACATAGCAAATAGGAACAATCAATCATTCAGTTGCGATCTCATCGACTGACCTTCGATCATTACCGCACACATTTTGCATGAAGTTATTTCCAACTTCTTGGATTCACAAAGATTAGTAGCAATCAAATCAAAAGTCAAGGATTATTATATTTTTAATAACTTAAGCAATTATTTTTCACATTTTTACGAAATAAAGTCAAGGATCCCAAAGTCAAGAACAAAAATTATAAAAAAAACGTTTTCTAATATTTTTTGTCAAAAATAAATTTAAAACACGAATTATAAAAAGGGTCCTTGTGGTAAATAAAAAGAATGAGATAGCGTTGGGACGGTTCAAAGTGGTACCGGGAGTCATTCTGCCTGTACATGTTTTTTTTAAATGTACAGTGAAGTTTAGTTAGCCGACTGCTGGACAAAGGTCTCACTTTAACTATGCTCCTCATAGTTAAAGTGAGATCTATAATATACAGGGTGTCCGGGTTTAACTAGCGATAATTTAAGGGCCTTTTATTTACCAAATTTCAAAGACATAATCGCTATGAAAATTATTTTTTTGATTAAAAAAAATTTTTTTTGGAGTTTTTTTTCCAAAAATATCCAGTTTTGGGTTTAATTTTGTAATAGGTTTTAAAACAATTTAACTGTTTTTAAATTTTTAGCAATATAGATTAAAAAAAAAAACTTTATGACGGTTAATAATTTTGATTTGATCTTTATTTCACTTGATAGGCCATAGCTTTAAGGTGTAAGTTCGTAGCCGACCACATGTCGCAGCGCCGGACCTCGTGTCGACGCGACATGTCGCAACCACACGTAGCGACGTCGTGTCGCTTCAGTCATGATCACCCGACCGCAGCAAATGACAGACCGCAGCGCCACTCACTCCACAGAGTCGGCCACCTATGCAATGAGCTCGATATAAAAGTACTCGAATTATCAATAACTTTATCGACTACTTAAGTACTCGATACCATATAATAATGCCATATAATGATTGAGGTCGATCACAGCGCCACCCTATCGGACATACTGGAAAAACCCTTTAAATGGGTCTCTTTTAGATATAAATATTATATAAAAACTAAGATAATAAACTAAGATCCTAGGATATTTCCAAACCAACTTAAAGAATCTGTTGTTATTCCCATATATAAGCAAGGTGACAAAAAGGATATTTCCAACTACCGTCCAATCTCACTGCTCTCATCTTTAGCAAAAATATTTGAAAAAGTCATCAACTGCAGACTCGTTAATTATTTAGAATCTAACAAACTGTTGTCAGAAAATCAGTTCGGTTTTCGACGGAAAAAATCAACCACTGATGCCATTGATGCTCTTGTCTCACATGTGATTGGAAGTCTGGACGGCAGGTTAAAATGCTTAGGGGTATTTCTGGATCTGGCTAAGGCCTTTGACACCGTTTCGATACCACTTTTAATTTGTAAGCTCGAAGAACTTGGTGTCAGGGGTCTCCCACTTAAACTACTTAAAGATTATTTATCTGGCCGCTCACAGACGGTTAGAATCGGTGATTCGTGTAGTACAAGGGAATTTATAAATTACGGGGTACCACAAGGCTCTGTCCTTGGGCCAACTCTATTTCTCATATATATAAACAGTATATGCAACGCGACAATGAATAACTGTAAATTAATATCATATGCAGATGACACGGTAATGCTCTTTACGGGAGGGACATGGCAAGATACAAAAGCTGTGGCGGAAGCTGGCATGAAGCATATGATGAATCTCTTAAAGATAAACTTGCTGACACTTAATATTGATAAAACAAACTTTATTCCGTTTTCTATGAAACCACATAGCATGGCAGTATTAAATAGTATAGATCTGACGGCTCATTCTTGCAATAATATGATAAATTGTTCTTGCCATGCTCTTTCCATGGTAAGCAGTGTAAAATATTTGGGCATATTGATTGACAAAAACCTTAACTGGAATGAGTACATTGACAATTTAAAATGTCGTATACGTAAACTTGTACCTGTATTTAAAAAGTTAAGGCATTTGGATTGCGTACACACTATTAAAATGGTTTACTATAGCCTTTGCCAATCCTTGCTTTCCTATGGTATAAGATCCTGGGGCGGAGCGCCAAAATCTACGCTTATTGCCCTCGAAAGGGCCCAAAGACTTATTATAAAACTTATTTTATTTAAACCTTTTAGACACTCCTCTAGTGATATTTATCGTTTATTTAAAGTGCTCATAGTCAGACAACTATTTATTAAGATGATTGTCTTGGGGCAGCATTCTGTTCCCCGTGACTATAAATCTGATCGCAGATATTTCAAGGTTTTTAAAGTCCCTGCCTGTCGAACAATTTTTGCTCATAATTTCTCTCCATTTTTGAGTCCGTTTTTATATAATAGAATTAATGAAGCTATTATGTTAGATAATAAAACTAAGTCCTTATGTGCTAAGACGCTATGTGAATATCTGATGGGAAATGACTACGATGAAACAGAAAATTTTTTTCTTATAGACAAATAGAAACACTGTATTTAACAAACTAGGCCACAATTTTATTATGTTATAATATATATATGTATATTATATAGTATATATATAATTAAGTATTTGCGCATATATGCTTGGGTGTCATATTTTATTTCTAAAAAAAAAAAAAAAAAAAATACAATCAAGTCACCCATGCACGTATGTACACGTATGTGTCAGTGCGCTCACTGGCGGGTTAGGCTAAACATTTTTAATGTAAACAAATCCTTATTACAACTACATAATACTGCAGTGTTTACCTTGACGTGCTGTTGTCTGTACATATATTTCTTATTATTATTAATAAGCAAGTTTCGTAACGAAGCTAAGTTACCAACCTATTTTTAAATTATATAAGAATAGTCTTCTGATGCAACTGGCACAAATCTAAACTTCTATAATTTTCGCATATACTATGTAATACTTGTTTACGCCTGCGCTTGCGTATCTCAGCTACAACGCGAATGCTTCGTTCACTTTTGTTCAGCTACCCGCGCAGCTGTAACTTTTATCATGCGACTGCATTCGGTTGTGTACCATAAAATTAAGACGAGAATCATTACTTTGCCGTAACACAGTTTAAAACTAGTACGGAAAGTAAAGATTTCTTTGCCTTGTACCGCCTTAGCACACACTTAGTACAAATGTTATTTACCTTTTATTTTAAGGATTTCTTATGTTATTTCTTCATAAGTGTGAATAACAGTATTTCTGTTTTATGTATTTTATTAGTATGTACAAACTGAATCTTGTATACACAATAAACGATTTGTATTTTGTATTTGTATTTATATCTAACAGAAGTAAATTAATAGTTTATTCAATAAAAGAAAAGAAAAACAAAGACATGCATGAAATAAAAATAAATAAACTTAAAAACTACTTAATCAAAATTAAACCCGTGTCCTTGAGGCAAGGAGGCGAGGATGCTGGCTGCGTTATCTAACTATCTCTATATCAAAGAAGATTGCCATAAATCGACCCAATAGATAGAGACACTGTACTAAGTGAGACACATGAAATATAATAATCACTTTATTAGCGGGCTTTTATATGATTTTATGGTAATTTAAAAAGCAGGGAATTGAAATTATTTTTGGAATTTACTAAATTATTAACAACTAAACGTCTTCAAGGATGCAAAAAAAAAACGAACGAGGTGAACTTTGACGTGTCAGTCACACACGAAGTGTATGTTTTATATCAAACGTCAATGTTTAACGGATCATACATTGTCGGACCGACATAATGCACCAAATAAATTGTCGTTCAATGTAAGTTATATTATTTTTTCATCTATACAGTTTGAGGCTTTTCACCAAAGAACTTTGCCGTTCTTATTTCATCTAAATCAGTTCAGTGGTTTATATTTTGTATGCCTTTGTTCGTCAAACAAGGACTGTAGCCATCATGACAGCCGATTAATGTCAGCCAAAGAAAGAAGAATACCGGCCCCCTTAGAATCAGAAACAATGCAGTTTCTGAACCAGCCATGTTCCAGTATTCGTACCATGATCCTTGAATTAGCAGGCCCGAAGTGGGGCAGATTGTGTTAACCTGTCACCAATCGAATAAAATGAAAAAGATATATGTGGATGTATAGCCCCATCTCGCTCTCTTATCTTGTAAACCTATCACCTTGTGCTCATAGTAAGAGTTCTAGCTATCTTAAAGTTGGGTAGTTTCTGATTGGTGGCAATTTATTTTGGATTTGGATTGGAATCTGGATAGTTATTTTGTTGATAGTACGGGCCCTGATGTTAAATAGTCATAGAAAACGGGCATATAGAATTTAGGGCTGCATCATGCTGGCATGTGAGCTCATAGCTTATATTTTAGTCTTTGGTTAAAAACCTAATATTATTAGAGGAAAAATATAACTGTCACCTATGATGGCTGACATTGAATGACAAAAAAATCGTGAATAAAATATGACTAGCGGTTTCCCGCGACTTAGTCTGCGCAAAGGTCGAATTTACCATACAAGTTTTCACCCTCATAAAATATTACTTATTCGGAACTCAAACTATCTCAATACCAAATTTTATCTGGATTGGTTTAGCGGTTTAAGCGTGACGTGAAAAGCTAACAGACAAACACACTTTCGTATTTCAAATATTAGTATGGATTTGGTGTGACAGATGTCGGCGACACATCAGATCCACAAATTAGAAAGAATATGAGTACTGATCTGCGGTCGAGCGCCAGTGTGGTCTACCGCTTGACGACGTGTCGCTAGCTTCATGTCGCGAGCTACGAATGGTATTTCATAGAAATACATAGAAACCAGTAGTGTCGCGTCGACACGTGGTTTGACGCCGCGACGTGTGGTCGGCTACGAACTTATACCTTTACCTTCCAAAAGAATCATTTTTATAACTTTTAGGACCTTCAGATCCATAGTTTTTTAATCAAAATGGCTGTCATTTCAAGAGGGGGTTAGACCCCCAATATGGGGGTTTTTTGTCGATAACATTTGATGATCTATAGCCCATAAATTATCATCAGTCGAAACCCGGACACACTTCATATTCCACCACGCAGGCTCAGCGCGTATGGCGGTATGTCTGTAAATAATATTGAACAACCTTACTGTCAGATGGTATCAAGCCGCCCAAGGGCATCTGACTAGGCCTAACGACTTATATCAACCGACATTAGACGGAATCAACTGTTTTTTTTTCAAGAAAAAAAAAGTCTTGTGTTCTACAAAAAAAATTTTATTAATTCTCCGCATTTGGTCAAAAAACCAGTGTATCAAGATAATGATGAGATATGTAAATCTTTTACTAACATTACCCTTGCCTTGAAACCAACACACGAAAACCTGCCTAAAATAACACCTTTTTATAGACAAACAAACAAATTGTGAAGCAAATAAAATACGGTTATTATGAGAGATAAAACAAGATGTATGCTTCTGTCAAGGACTAGCATAACAAAGAGTTATGTAGCTAACAATGTTTATTTGACATTGAGTTATTATTGGCAGCTTGATTAGCTATTACCTACAGTTTCTCAAGGGTGAACAGTCTTATGTAATTCAGGTTAGTAGTAAAACAACTGCCCGCGACTTTGTCTGCTAGATTGGATAATGTTTGAATAATAATAATAATAAATTATTTCAACAAACACACCAATTACCTAGCCCCAAACTTAGCGTGAGCTTGTGCTAGGGTGACTAGGATAACGGATAGACATACACTTCTGGACACATCTATTGACCCACCTTAGAGTTTAGGTTTCGATGACCCCTACCGAAATATGATTGCTAGAACAAAAACTGTTGATGCAGTTTTAGACCTGATACATTTTACCATCTTTTTCGATCGTATTGTTTTAAATTTGTATTCAGAATACCATACGACATGAAGCTACGCCTAACAAGTCGGATATGCGCCTTGTTAAAGGCAATTGATTTTTGAATAAAAAAAATGTTTTATCAAATAAAGGTTTAATTTAATAACGCGTGTTGTCTCCATGGGCATCTACCACAGCTCTTATACGATTAGGCATAGAGTTTATCAACCGCTCTATGAAATTTTGAGGGATCATCTCCCATTCCTCTTCTATGGCAGTTTTCAACTCCTGCATCGTCTGGACAACTGGCTGACGAGCCCTAACACGTCTTTTTAGCTCGTCCCACATGTGCTCAATGGGGTTCATGTCTGGGCTTCTGGCTGGCCAGACCATAACTGTGATGTTCACATCCCGAAGATATAATTAATAGAATCAGGCGTTACTTTGCGGAAATCCATTATTAGATGTGAAAAATAAAATACAATTATTTTGTTTTAAATTTCCGCTAAGACACGCTAGCGCAGGCACCAAAACCACACCAACCACAACCGCGCTGAGTACCAGTTCAGGCAAATGCAGAGTGCACCGCCCTCCCTCCCTCAATACGCATGCACTACAGCTAATGCAGTTGTTAGTTACCAACACCAACGTGCAAAAAAAACCTCGACGCGTTTCGCCACTCCACGCGGCATCCTCAGGAGATGTTGTCGCCTCGGCTGAGCACGGACGACTGAAATGAGTCGCTGGCGAACAGGCCTTTTATACCATTTCCCACTAATGAGCTGACGTAATCGTTACGTTAACGCGATCGTAACGTAAACGCAAACAAAAAGTTTAAGTAAAAATTAAAAAGTTAAACCGTTGGTGACTGATGGTTATTAATAATATTTTGTTGATTTGAAAATAGATTCAAAAGTGGGGAGGTGGTATCACTGACCTGCTCGATCAACAATTTTTTTGCACGTTGGTGTTGGTAACTAACAACTGCATTAGCTGTAGTGCATGCGTATTGAGGGAGGGAGGGTGGTGCACTCTGCATTTGCCTGAACTGGTACTCAGCGCGGTTGTGGTTGGTGTGGTTTTGGTGCCTGCGCTAGCGTGTCTTAGCGGAAATTTAAAGCAAAATAATTGTATTTTATTTTTCACATGCCGAAGATATTCCCTGACGATGCCGGCCGCATGGGCTCTTGCATTATCATGCATAAAAAGGAAATTTGGGTTCACATAGTCCGCGTATGGTATCACGTGAGGTTTTAAGCACTCACGAATGTAATAAATGTTTCAGCATCTAATGTTGGCAGCCATGGTCTTGTAACAACCTCAAGTTGAGTTTTGCCGCTCGCGGATATACCACGCCAGACAGTCCATGAGCCACCGCCATAAGCAACCCTCTCTTCAAAGCAGCATTGTGCGAAACGCTCTCCCTTACGTCGGTAGACCTTCTTTCTTCCATCATTGCCATGTAACACAATTTAAGACTCATCAGAAAAGAGTACACGGCTCCAATCTTGCTGTGTCCAATTTAAATGACTGCGTGCGAAATGAAGGCGCGCAGTTCGGTGGGCTCGCGTTAGTTTGGGCCCATTAGCTGGCTTGTGTGGTACCATATCGCGTTCTTTTAACCTTCTCCGAACAGTTCGAGCGCTCACAGATATTCCGTGGAAGTCGGGAAGTTGGTTTTGTATCTCAATGGAGGTAAGGTGATGATTTCTCAAGCTGGTCGTCACGATGAATCGATCCTGCCTTTCAGTTGTGACCCGAGATCGTGGCCTTCCTTGACGACGAACAAAGCCGCCAGTCTCTAGGTACCTCCAATAAACATTTCGGACCGCAGATCGACTTAAATTAAGTTGAGCACTCACGTTTCTTTGGCTGTGTCCGGCCTGAATAAGTGCCACAGCTTGGGCGGCGACTTCAGGTGAATCCATAGATTATTGATAGAACCTCACCTTAATGTTAAGAATAAGTAAAGTTTGTTGCAAAACCAACTTAGGTACAAATGCTCGTGCTCATCACACAAACATTTGACCCTTGGGGGATTCGAACCCGCAACCGCCTGGTTTAGAAGTCCGTGGCGCGAACCACTACACCAAGACGGTCGTCAAGTCGTCAGTTTGGATTATCCTATGCTATGCGCATTTAAATTAATTTGGCATATTCAGATTCCATTGGTAACATACTTTCATTATTAGCAAAAAAGCTCATGTATCTGTTACACAAAGTTTGCATAATTTGAAAAATAAAACTAACTAATATATATATTTATTTGTAATTATTTTTGTATATACCTTTTTTGTTTTGTATTGTACTCGTAAAATGTACATATTTATTATAGCAAAGTAAGCCTATATATATCCCACTGCTGGGAAAAGGCCTCACCTTAACTATGAGGAGGAACGAGCCATACTCCACCACGCGGTCTTAGTGCGGATTGGTGGAGGGATGTCTGTAAGGTAAGTGACAAACCTTACTGTCAGATTTTATCAAGCCACCCTAGGGCATCTGATTAGGCTTAGCGACTAATACCAACAGATATTAGCCAGGACCAACTGCTTAACGTTCCTTCCGAAGCACGGGGATGCTTGTCATATCACGTTCCTTAAATGATCGGAATGTTCACCCATCCAATCACGACCGCGCGGTAGGTTGCCTAACTTTGATTTTACTACCAAAGCGCTGCCGCCTTTGCGCCACAAGCACCTCAGACGTGTAGGTAAATTCAAATAAATACCACGACTTCATACGTAGGTACTTATAGCAGGCGTTTGCTTATCAATAACAAATGAATGTTGCACCTGACACAAAACAGATTCTAGCACTAAATTCTGCATTAATTTAGATGCTTAAAAATAGAATTTAGTGCATCTTTAAAGATTTCCTGAAGTTTCATCACACCGCGATGGAAATGTAAACATTTCAAACTTGGGCTCGATAAATTCGCGTTTTGCTAACGTCTTGATGATTGGTTGAGCGCCGGATGTGCTTATAGAGGGTGTTTAAGGCAAGTTCAATCGATATACTTGAAATCTGCTGTATTTTTGGCGGAACTGGTTTAGGAAGGCAAAGGGAAGCGCTTCCTACCGACCGGTTGTTATGGTCGGGGACCAAGGTCCAATAGTCACCGTCTGGATTTATCTATATGTAGTCAAGATCGTGCTAAATCTTAAACAGTGTGTCCCGTCACCGATGTCGGAGCCTTCATGTGGTGACTAAGAAGCATAATTGCAACCTCTTTCATTATAGGATCAACTTTGGAAACCCAACTTATTTTTTACTTTCCCATACTAATTAGTAAATCAACTTTGTAGATTTCTATAGAAAGTCGATATTTTTTGGTCTGTTTTCGAGGTTCATGTAATGGAGAAAAATGTTGCAGGTGAACTTATCTATCACCTCTTAAAGGCTCCGACATCGGTGATGGCACTCACTGTATATCGCGGTTTGTGTTGTATGGAGCGGCTAACAGCGCCATTTAGCCTGTAGCACAGAATAAGTACTATTAATACTCCGCACAGAAGTTTGACTTTGCAATGAAATTCAAAGAAATGTCCACTCAATGTTGTCAACGATATGGTGTAATTTAGTTCGCCATAGACTCGAGCACTTTTTCGTGTAGACACCTACAGAAATACATTGCAAGATAATTTATTTCGTATAACTCTGGAATATGATTCATAATACACTAAACCTATTCAGTGACGTAATATCACGCGACGCGATAGGGTTGACTGCTACAAGAAACTACTAACGCCATCCAGCGCCTTCTTATAGAACTTCATTAATTCTCGTCCAGCTAGCAACGTAGCCGCGCGGCCGCCGGTGAATAAAACGCGCGAGCGTGTCGCTTGCCGGTAGCGACACGCAACTTGTTTTAGCCCCTTACAAAGGGGCGCCTCGCGTAGGTACGTTTTTGCTACCTATGCGGGGAGATACAGAGGCCTGCCTGTAGGAGCCGAATCAGGGCGTGTCGCGTCTGTGGCAGTTGCTAGTGAGAGCGACAGTGGTAAGATGTCGCCACATATTCATTTTGACAGAACGATGTGTCAAACTTCTGACCATTTGCTTTAGCGAGATTTAGAACTAGTAAATAAAAATGACTTTTTTTAAAATATTTTTTTGCACATTCAACATAGAAATTTCGACCGTCTTAGTGGAACTCAAAAAAATTGGTTGAATAAAATAACATGAGCGCTAATGATTTATTTTTTCATCATTGATTTAATAGTTTGTACTCTCAAGGCCTTTTCCCAGCAGTGGGATCTATATAGGCTGACTTTACTTTTTTACTCTTGATTCTGAACAAACTACTTTCGGAATTTTCAGTTACAAAGACACACCCTGTATATAACTGATAGAGGTCCGGACTATTGGACGGCGATGACAGTATGAGTCATTTCAAGTATCATCGAACGAAGTCACGCTCAACTGCTAAGGGGTGTAGTTAAGAGCCGACTCCTTAAAACTTGATTTTGACATTTACCTACCCCCGCGCGGGGAGCTGACCCCTCATTTATCTATATACTCTACTACAGAGCAACACGATTCAATATCGCTTAGCCTGTTTGAAGCCAGTTTGGCTCAGAATGAAACAGCGTATGTAACATAACGGTTTTTCGTGAATAATGTGGAAAATATAGACTGTAATAAAATATACTGTATACATTCACTAATTAATAGGACTTTCTGTGAAAGGTTTTTTTGGCCTAAACATCAAGAAAAGAAAGCTTAAGAAATCAGGAATACGTAATTTTTTTTCTTTGAAACTCATCGTTTTCCAAACGAAAAGTGATCGTACTTAACTTTACGAATTATGTTTCAGATTTTAGTCGAATATTTAAGCAATACTAAGCATATAACTATTTTTATGACTTAACCGATTATTTTGCAAGTTTTTCTCCTCCTCCTCCTCTTTTCGTCCTCCGTAGCTCAGTTGGTAAGAGCACTCGCTCGGATAGCGAGGGGGCGTGAATTCGAGTCCCACCGGATGACACAGTCGATTAATTTTTGTGAGCGAAATTAATTTTAATTTAATACTATGCATAATTTGGAATGTGTAGACCATGTGCTTATTTAAGTAAACTTCTTAAAGCTACCCTTTATAAAGAAAGCCGCCACTTAAAAGTGGCCTTCAATATATTCATACGGGACGATTGCCGCATAACATGGTTCTGTAGGTAAATACTACACTAGGCCGGTTCAGTTGGACTTCAGCCAATTTCTGACAGCTGGGACAATACAAAATACGAGCATAATTGTGTCAGGATGAGCGATGTCCTGACCGCTTATTGCTGATGTATTTGCATTCCACCCTTGGACTTGTGATTGATTGATAAACATCCATGACTAAAGTACAAATGTTCGTGCCCATCACACAGACATTTGCCCCTTGCGGGATTTTAACCCACAACCTTCGGTTTTGCAGTTCGGAGTCGGAGCGCGAACCACTTTTACAAGACGGTCGGTTTTGTTTAATTTACATGTATCATTTCTTATTACCATTAAGGACTCAGGGACAGCTTTGGACCATAATCCAGGATATAGCAGATCAGGTATTCACAGTCAAGCGATCGTCTGACCACCACGACCCTGTTAACAAGGGAATCTGACTAGCTTGGATCATGGTTACACATTCAGTAGCCTGAATGTGCAAGTTTCGTCACGATGTTTTCCCTCACCGTAAGAGCACAGGTTAGTGAAACAACTAATGTGCATAACTCAGAAAAAGTCATTGGTACATGTTGGCACGTAAGATCGAACCTGGTACCACTACGCCCCGACGCTGTTTCAAGACAAAATTATAGTTGAAACTAAATATTTCCCTGAACTCTTGCCCTTATACCTAACGAGATACATTGTAACAATAACAATTAAAACTGTAGCTGGAATTTTATGTACGGCACTAAACTCTCATAAACTTTCATTGTTTGTCAAGAATGAGAAAGTACGTTAGCACTTATGGCAATGGAATAAGAGCTAAAATACATATCAAGGCGGAATTTCACACAATTACATATAAATTCACTTAAATCACCTAAGGGCGCGTTTAATTGTACGAAATGAAACACGCTCCGCCATAAACGTCATAGGGTTGATTCTAGTGCAAATAGGACTAATTCTGGGAGTCAACTTGTATTGAATATTTGGTAATGAAATCGCCTTTCAAGAATTTTACTCATAGTTTGTCTGAAATAGGTGTGGCGCCATCTTACCACTGTCGCCCACACTAGCAAGCATCTTTCAGATGCGACGCCTTGACTCGGCTCCTGCAGGCTAAATGGCGCTGTTAGCCCGCTCCATACAACACAAACCGCGATATGTAAGATTTAGCATGGGCTTGACTACATATAGCTAAACCAAGACAGTGACCATTGGACCTTGGTCCCCGACCATAACAACCGATAGCGCTTCCCTTTGCCTTTCTAACTCAGTTGCGCCAAAGATCGCTTCTAGCGATAATACCGTTCTACTTACATCTTTCTGTGAAAATTGCATTGATGTTTCTTTTATGGTGTGCAATATACAGTGCGTCCGGTATTCGAACGCGCGGCAATATTTAAAGAGCTTTTAATTCATCAATTTTTGACAAAAAACCCCATCCCCATGTGGGAGTGTAACTCAAAATATAAATCCATACTAATATTATAAATGCGAAAGTGTGTCTGTCTGTCTGTCTCTTACCTCTTGACGGTTAAACCACTGAACCGATTGAGATGAAATTTGGTATGGAGACAGTTCGAGACCATGGAAAGGACATAGGCCACATTTAGTCGCGATATAAAAACATTAAAGGGGTGAAATGGGGGATGAGAGTTTATATGGAAAATCCAACTCTTGCGAGCGAAGTCGCGGGGAACCACTAGTATTAAATTGTTTCAACAAACGCAACAAATACCTAGCCCCAAACTAAGCGTAAGCTTGTGCTATGGCAACTAGGATAACGGATAGACATACTTGTATACATCCATGGCTTAGGTGCAAATGCTCATCACACAAACATTTGCCCCTTGCGGGATTCGAACCCGCAACCTCTGGTTTTGTAGTCCGGAGCGCGGACCACCACACCAAGAGGGTCGTCAGAAAAAAAATAATGTAAGAAATTTTTTTACCACTTATACGGTTTATTTTTTTCTTTATAACAGGTAGGTAATTAATACTTTAGACTTCATATTTTTTTTACTTGATAGGCGATACTTGAAATGAATCTTTTTCCAAAATCTATAGGAACTCCATAGCCGTGTTTCAAGAGGGGTACAAGGCTTGCAATACTAGTGTAAAACCATAGCAACAGTAAGAATCACTATAGTCACTGTTGTACCTACCCTTTCTGAAACATGGCCGAGACCACTGACAGTGTTTTTAAAAAAGAGGTAGACCTGTCATCTCGTACTGCGCGGCGATTCGAATGTAATGATCCGAGCACACGTTCTTTTAAGTGTCAAAAGTCATATTTGTATGCAAAATTGTAAAAATCACACAATTTGTGGCTCTTTTTTTAATGCACTATCATTGGCCGAGATCAATAGTGTTGTTTTAAATGGTATATATGTCGCAGTGATATTATAAAAACCGTGATATTATAGTTTCACTAATTTCATTAGTGAAATTATAATTACACTGATTTATTGTCAATCGTTTGCATTACTTACAATTTAACTAGCTAGTTTCAGTGCCATAATAATTTCACTAGACCGATACAGTGACATTGTAAGGCAGTGATATTTTAACAATAACACTGGCTTAAGAAAGCCGTTAGATTATCAAAGCGATCAAATACTCACGATCACTCATTTTGAAGATATTGACTAGAATGATCAACTAAATACCTCTTTTTTTTAAACACTGCTATTTCAAGAGGTGGGATTAAGATAGGGACCGAAAAAAAAAACATGTAGGGACATGTTTTTTTTCTCGATAACATTTGATGAATTAAAGGTCCTTAAATTATCGCCAGCCGAAACCCGGATACACTGTACAGTTTCCAAACCTTACAGTCCTAGTAAGTAAGTCCTAGTAAGTTGTCCTAGTGTCCTAGTTTCCTCAGAAATTGCACTAAATAAACAACGTACCTACCCACTTTCACTTCAAAACAAGTGAAAGTTACTTTCAGCATCCAAAAATTTTGCAGTAAACAAAATACCTCCCGAAAACTCCAACTAAAATGTATTAACTTTGGCAGTTGCGTGGTTTTACCGCAGTGCAGTCGCGCTGAATCACGTACCGTTTAGACCGTGATATTACGTGCAAAACATATGGGAATCGCCTTATTATTGGGGACGAGACGTGAGCGAGAAACAATCTTAGTTCTGGGGCCCAGATGCTTTCTGCGAATCTTTGTTATTATAATTTTATTTAATCTACTTATGTCATCTAATGTTAAGGCGTTGGATAAAATCATATTAAATATCCTACTTAGCTATAGGAATAATAAAAAATATGTTAAGAAAATGAAAAGTAGATAATAGTGAAAAGGGATTGCGACGCGCAAAATTTCCACTGTCTCCTTACCTGCCTTTCTATCCTCATCTTACAGCACGTCCACTCTCGTTGCAAGTATCCTGCAGCCTTCTACTGCAAACTTCGAAGTGGCGTGGCTGGACGAGGCTAGAAATGCTTGGGATATAGCATATGCGAATAAATTCCCTTCAGATCTTAAAATTCAAAGGAGTTGGGACCAAATTTCTTGTGAGTCTATTTTGAAAAGTCTTATTGACAGTAGCACTGACAACGCGGATCTAGCCAGACTAAAAGCAGTTTCCACCAAGGAAGCAGGATACTGGCTTCAGGCCTATCCTTCGGCCAACGTGGGAACCCTTTTGGACTCAGAAACTCTACGAGTCGCGATAGGTCTGCGTGTTGGTGCTGAGGTTTGCCTTCCACACAGATGTCCTTGTGGTTCTGATGTCGGCTCGTTGGGACATCACGGACACTCCTGTATTAAAAGTGCAGGCCGCTTTTCGCCTCATGCCAGCATCAACGACATCATCCGTCGATCTCTTGCCTCTATCAACGTGCCGGCTTTACTCGAGCCGAACGGTATCGCGCGTGATGATGGCAAGAGACCAGACGGGATGTCACTTGTTCCTTGGCGGATGGGTCGGGCTCTTGTGTGGGACGCTGCCTGTGTCGACACACTTGCAGCCTCTCATCTGCCCGGGACAAGCCGTGATGCTGGTTTGGCTGCGAAAGGTGCCGAAAACTTTAAAAAGTACAAGTACAGGCAGATCGACTCCCAGTACCACTTTGTACCGTTTGGAGTCGAAACACTGGGTTCGTGGGGTCCCAACGCTATCTCTTTTTTCAAAGAGATTTCCAAGAGGCTAGTTGACATCAGTGGTGACCTAAGAGCTGGCAGCTACCTTGCTCAGCGTATAAGCATCGCTATCCAGCGCGGTAATGCTGCCAGCATCCTGGGAACCTTACCACAAGGACCCTTTTTATAATTTTTGATTTTGTGTTGTATTAAGTAAATTATCTTAATTTTTATTAATAAGTTGTATATATAGTTAATTACGCTTCAAAACATTTAATTACGTTGTAAAAACAAATGATAATACTGATCCATATCTTGCCTTAGTGTCTTACAAAAATACCCCAAAATGCAATAATTATTCTCCTTCGGAATTATGTATGTCTAGAAGCTTGAGAACTTTAATTCCAACAACAGAAAAAAAAAACAATTTAAAGTTGTTGATAACAAAAAGGCACAGGAAACAATTGATAAACAGAAGTCAAATTCATCACTTTATTATAATAAAAATACATCTCTCTTAAAGCCTGTGTCAGTAGGTGATAATGTCTTGTTCAAACACAAACCCAATGGTACATGGGTTCCAGGTGTTGTTTCTCAAGGAGGCCCCGAGCCTAGAAGTTTTTGATAAATAGTCCTGAGGGTACATTTCGTAGAAGTAGATTTCATATATTAAAACCAGCACAGCCTGTCAATTGGTCTAAAGACTTAGAGTCTCAAAGTGAAAGTAAGCCTTGTTCAGACACTTTAGATTTGCCAAGTGTTAGTGATGTAAACACACAACCACAACCACCCATTGTTACTGATAATTCCAGATCTAGATATGGTCGCTTGTATAAAAAGCCTTCAAGGTATATCGAATCTGTATAATCATTAGTCATTTAAGCAGGTAAAAAACCGATACTGATCTGAAAACTTGTGCATGTACTTATGTATTGTCTTGTAACTAGACTAACAAATTTCTTTCTTATTTGTAACATTAGTACTAGTACCTAGTTGTTATTATTTGATAAGTTAACCACTAAATGTAAGCTGTCATTCATTATTTGCTAGTTAGTCAATCAATGTCAACGTCAATGCCAAATAAGTGATCTGTGGCCTGTCATAGCGGAGTAGAGAAATTTGTAAGATGTTCTAAACTAAATAAATTATAAACTATAAAAGAGCAGTCTTTAATTGAGTTACCTGACATGTTAAAAAAAAAGTCACATGCCAAAGTTCTCGGCATTGAGATTTATTTGTAATTAATACTTTTAATGCCTTTTTTCGTTCGCCAAGGCATTTGAAACATTTATTTTGGCGTTGGGAGGACGTAAGATTGTGGACAGACCTCCAGGATTCTTTTTATTGCTTCGCTGCGCATCTAAAAATGGGCAATATTTTTTTGACAACTCAGTTGACGAGACTCGCTGCAGTTGTCTAGGCAACCACTTACGCATCCCCTTTGAAGTTGTCATCTTGCAAGGATTTGCTTCAGTTGCCAGGCAACCAGACCGCCAGACCTGCGTGCGCACCCACTGTGTTAAGTTCTCGTCTGAAGGTGTGCGCCAGTGTGCGCGAACTACTGTCCGGCATCCGTCTATCAACGTCATAGTTATTATTATTTTTGTTTTTGTATGTTTATTTTATTCTTGTAAGTATTAATTTGGCAGGCTTTTTTCTAAATTTATTTGTGTTCTGAGTAATTTGTTTATAGTTTTTATGAGTACATTATCAGCATCACCAGGCACCCACTCACAGCCGCAGTTTCTTCACTGTCATATTAGTAATTCTAATAGGCTTTTTAAAGGAAAGAGGGGCCTTAAAATTCATATTTCCCGATGTCATAATAGTTCAAATTTACCCTCATCTCTCCCTCTTCCTTCTCTTTCGAATCCTTCAGTAGCTCCTACTCCATCTTTTGAATCTGTTATCACACACCTTCACCAATCTACTCCAGTGGTCAAGAGAATCCCTAGGGGAGCGAGAATAGCCATCGCTAAATGCCTTTCTTCATGCATCCAAAATTGTCTTCTTAACACCGAAACTGCCTGGCAAAACCTTTTCACATTTTCTTACTCATTTCTGCATATAAACTCACCGTCTAAATCGTTAACCCGTGCACTCATAGATAATGCCTCAATACCACGCAATCCATCCCTTTCATCCCGTTCATCTTTTCTGGTTTCTTCTAAAACGAATATTTTTCGTTCAGTTGAAAATAAAGTAATGGAAGGCGACCTGAAGAACGCAGCCCGTATTTTGCTCTCCGATGACACGCTCGCTCCCCCTAATCAGGAAACTCTCGAGAGCCTTCGTTGTAAGCATCCCTCACGTCCAGATTCTCCTTCTTCCCCTGTTCCTCCTCCTCCAAATTTTAATTCCTTTTAGATTCTTGATGACAGCGACACGTTTGCTGCCAATATGTCATTTCCGGCTGGTTCTGCCGGCGGCATCGACGGCATCACTCCCCAACACCTTAAGGATTTGGTTAGTGCTTCCGCTGCTGACGCCGGTAGAACTTTACTTTCAAATATTACTAAGCTTTGTAACCTCCTCTTATCCGGCAAAGTTGTTGAAAGTTTCCTCCCGTTTTTATTTGGCGCAAGACTTTGTGCCTTTCGAAAGAAAGATGGTGGCATTCGTCCGATTGCTATCGGATCCACCTTTCGGCGTCTTGCAGCCAAATTAGCCTGTCGGGAACTGTTTTCACCCTTGAAGGAAATATTTCAACCCGTTCAACTGGGTTTTGGCAGTAGAGGAGGTTGCGAAGCTGTAGTTCATTCCGCTCGAAATTTTCTCGCCTGTAATGACGAATCTGACGTTTTTTTAAAAGTTGACGTGAAGAATGCTTTCAACTCCCTTGATAGGATTGCCATGCTGAATGAAGTTCAAGCTCATACGTCTCAGATATATCCTTTTGTATTTCAATGTTATAATAGGCCATCTAATTTATTTTACAATGAACATTCTATTATATCTGCAGTCGGCGTTCAGCAAGGTGATCCTTTAGGTCAAGCCCTTTTTAGTTTGGGCATCCACCCTATCATTTCATCCTTAAATTCTAAATTTAATGCCTGGTATCTCGATGATGGCTCACTCGGTGGCAAAGCAGATACTGTTTTTCAGGACCTCATTCGGATTATAGAGAGCTTCAAGAAAATAGGCCTTGAACTCAACCTTTCGAAATGTGAACTATTTATTAACGACCATGTTCCTTCTGGTTCCCGTAAGAATATCATTGATAAATTTAACTCCCTTGCTCCAAACATCAAAATTCAAAATTCTGAGTCGCTTTGCTTTCTAGGTGCCCCTCTTCTGGATACTGGCATCGAACCTTTTCTTGACAAAAAAATGAATGATTTCACCCTTTTAGCCCCCAGATTGGAACGTCTGAATTCTCACATTGCTTATACAATCCTGAAATCTTGTCTTTTTGTGCCTAAATTTATTTATTACCTTCGTGCTAGTCCAATCTGGAAAAAAACGGATTATTTAAAACTTTTTGATACCACCCTTAGAAATTGTTTGGAAAAAAATCTAAATTTGCATTTTGACAATAATTCTTGGGTTCAGGCTTCGCTTCCTATTCGATTCGGTGGTGTCGGAATTCGCCAAATTTCTAGTGTTGCTCTTCCCGCCTTTCTCTCCTCTCTCCATTGCACTTCCGTTTTAGCAGGAAAAATCTTTAAACATTCTCGCCAGCTCTCTGAGGTAAGAGAAGCGCAGGAGTTTTGGCAAGGTCTCTGTCCTAGTGTAGACATCCCAAAGGAACGTCATCAACAAAAACTCTGGGATGTCCCTCTTGCGAGAGAGACCTTCAATTCTTTACTTCAAAATTCTGTCAGTGATTGTTACTGTGCAAGGCTCTTGGCAGTTTCCTGCAAAGATTCAGGCCACTGGCTTCATGCTTTACCATCAAAAAATCTGGGCACCCTTTTTGATAGTGAGTCATTCCGGGTGTGTGTGGGTCTGCGCCTTGGTACCCCTATTTGTGAAGTTTTACGTGTCCCTGTGGCAAGGAGGTCGACAAATATGGTCTCCACTGTCTTTGTTGCCAGCAAAGTGCTGGGCGTCTAGCGCGTCACGCTACTCTTAATGACGCCATCAGGAGAGCTCTTGCCAGCATCAATGTTCCTTCCACGTTGGAACCACGTGGTTTGGTCCGTGATGATGGCAAGAGACCCGATGGCCTCACGCTCATTCCCTGGGAGCGGGGTCGGGCCTTAGTGTGGGATGCAACTTGCGTCGATACTTTGGCCCCATCTTATCTCAGGAAGTCAGCGCTTAAAGCTGGAGCGGCAGCGGAGTTAGCTGAATACGCCAAATGACGAAAGTATGCATCACTTGCAAGTGATTATGTGTTTGCGCCGTTTGGCGTTGAAACTTTTGGACCGTGGGGGCCATCCGCTAAATTACTTTTTGGAAAAATTGCTCCTAAATTAAATTCTGTTTTGGCAAATAGTAAATCTGGCTCGTTCCTCGCTCAAAGGATAAGTATAGCTATCCAACGCGGTAACGCAGCCAGCATCCTCGCCTCCTTGCCTCGAGGACACGGGTTTATTTTTGATTAAGTAGGTTTTAAGTTAATTTATTTTTATTTCATGCATGTCTTTGTGTTTATTTTCTTTTATTGAATAAAATGTTATCTTAGCTATAAATATCTTATCTTATGTAATGTGATAATGTTGAATTTTTTATTATTATTTTAATTTAATTTTGTCTTTCTTTGTATGAGTGTACACAGTGCCCCAAAGGGTTCCTGCTGAAAATCAGTATCGTGACATGCCTCGCGCTGTCACGATTAATGCTGAGCAGGGACCTTTTTGGCACCAGTTGGTCTAATATGTACCACCTAATTCATTATATCATTCATTATATCTGCATGCCATATAAATGATTTAATTTGAATTTAGATGCGCCGAGACTATGTCGTTGAAAGTTTGAGTTTTGTGTAGTAAATGCGTCATCATCCTCCTAGCGTTATCCCGGTTGTGCACTCGCACGCGTAAGCCTAGGGTCAGCTTTTGACCATGATCCAGGATGTGGCAGATCAGGTAATTACAGTGAAGCGACTGCCATCTGACCTCCGTGACCCTGTTAAGGGGAACCTGACTAGTTTTGGTTACATATGCAGTCGCCTGAATGTGCAGGTTTCCTCATGATGTTAGTGGAACAAGTAATGTACCTACATAACTCATAAAAAGTCATTGGTACATGGCGGCAAGTGGGATCGAACTGGTACCTCCCGCATGAGAGGTAACCCGCTAGCCACTGCGCCACCGACGCTCGTTGTGTAGTAAATGCGTATTATGGCTTAATATACATACTAAAACTTATACACGGCCCGAAATGAACCAAAATTTTGTTATACTGACGTTAAATATCTTACGGTGTTATACCTGCCTGCCTGCCTTTAGACAAGATGCAATCTTTCTACAGCGAACTTCGCTGTTGCCAACGAAATGTCAAAATATGTATGCAAAAGCCACGTGATGTTTAGATCGCTCGTGTCAGTTTCATACTTATTAAAACTCAATTTTACGGATTACTTCGCGATTTACTTACTTCCTGAATCCACGGACGCTGTAAAGTGTTCGAAACGTCAGGTTTTAAATTAAATGTAAATTAATTGCAAAGTGATCCGTAAAATTGTGTTTTAATGAGTTTGACTATTCGCGTAAACGTAAGAAACATTATATAAGTTTTATAAGTTTTGTTAGCGATAGCAAACTTCGCTGTAGAATAGATTGCATCTTGTCTACGGGCTCTGATCTTACTAATTTTATTTAATGGCTACGGCGAGAGAGTGTAATTCGTTGCCGGGTGTGTTTCCTAAACACTATATCTGGTTTTAGGGATGTGAATAGGCTGTTAGACATGTGGGAATCGGGGCTTTGAAGGAAAACGCGGGATTCTTGCAACTTAATTTATTTGACAGCCAAACTTCCTTGTCTCCTTAAATCACCATTCAGACTGCACTCATCCTCTCAAACCTTCGAATCAGAGCACTCTCTACTTCCTCTTTCTTCTATGCTGCAGTTGGCTGCTTGTCGGTCTTTTACAGGCTACTTATATTTCGGAGAGTGTGCTCAAGAACTCCATAAACTCATTCCACCGGCTCCGTTCTACCATCGCACTTTTAGACGCACTGCGGGATACCACCCATATCGCGTTGATATTCCAACGATACGAACTAAGTGCTTCTCATCAACATTTATAATGCGCACAGCTAAGTTGTGGAACTCATTACCCGCTGCAGTGTTTCTAACGGATTACAACCCAAGGACCTTCAAACTCAGAGTGAACAGGCTTCTTCTGGGTGAGCTCGTTCCATCATCGACTCTGTCTGCTTAGTCTAGAGTCAAGAGCAAACCCATCACAAATTAAAAAAATGCTCTCACTCACACAGTCTTCCTTCTCTTTCGTACACCTTGCGTTCCGTTTTACGCCCATATCCTACAGTATGACCCATCCACGACCATGTCTTGATTGTCTGTCCCAACCGCATCGTCACTTACCATTCGGTGAAATTGTGGCCAAATGTCTATCTATTTTTTTTAATGGCGTCTAGTTACGTCGACGGCATTATCTGTCCTAATCTTACAATATGATTTTGACTTCGACAGGAACTCTGAAGAGAGAGGGTTGCTATTACAGTAACTGTCTTCTCTCTCAAAATACCATTCGTCGTCTCTCAAAATACCAGTAGTCGGGACCCGCTTTTTTGCCGTCACTAACATACACTGAGCCTGGCCTTTTTGGTACCAAAATATTAGTTTTAAGCACTAAGTCGCCACGTTGTTTTGTATTTTTGGTGCCAAATAAATACTTTTACTGTCTTTTCTTTTTCTTTCTTTTAAAATATACCTAACTAGTGGTTTCCCGCGACTTCGCCTGCAAGAGTTGGATTTTCCATATAAACTTTAATCCCCCATTTCACCCTCTTATTTTGTTATATCGCAACAGAATGTAGCCTATGTCCTTTCCAGGATCTCGAACTGTCTCCATACCAAAATTCATCTTAATCGGTTCAGTAGTTTAAGCGTCAAGAGGTAACAGACAGACAGACACACTTTCGCATTTATAATATTACTAGTGGTTCCCCGCGACTTCGCCTGCAAGAGTTGGATTTTCCATATAAACTTTCATTCCCCATTTCACCCCCTTAATATTTTTATATCGCGACAAAATGTAGCCTATGTCCTTTCCAGGGTCTCGAAATGTCTCCATACTAAATTTAATCTCAATCGGTTCAGTAGTTTAAGCGTCAAGAGGTAACAGACAGACAGACACACTTCCGCATTTATAATATTAGTATGGATTATACGCATACGATTGCGCATAACCTTGCCAGCACCAGAATAATACATGAGTTAATGTTCACAACTTATCCGTTAATGAGATAATTAATAAGGGGCAGCCTTCTTACCCCTCATTAATTTTGCCCTCCCACCCCCTCCTTAAAGTCCAGTTATGGCAAAGGGTCGACCCGGTTCCTAATTAATGGTAGTTTCAAGATTTCTCACTGCAATACGTGTTATTTAGTTTTTAGAAAAATGCAGGTGTGCCTTTTAATTATTTTTATACATATTTAGCAATTTTTGCAGATTTTGACTTTGCGTACAAAAATTAAACGACCGTGTTGTCCGGTGGGACTTCAACCTACGACCGTTCGCTATACGGGCGAATGCTCTACCAACTGAGCTGCGAAACACTTTCAGTCGTCGAATTTTTAGCTCTCAAATTCACTTTTACAAAGAAGTATCTTAAAAAGGGTAGGAATAAAAAAAATTAAGCTTTAATTTTGGTCAGTGAGTCCCTTTGCAAGTATTCTGGTTTACCTACTGTCAAAAATGGTAGGTATATTATTGTTATTATTACCATTCTAATGGACGCAGTAGGGTATTACCTACTTATGTGTTTGGTATTTTAATCCCAAAAATATTATTTTTTTATATATAGAGCACGTGTATTGGGATAGTAATATGCACAAATATATTTTTCCATTAACATTCCATAACACCCCATTGGAATTAAACATGGCCGTTGTATAGCTTTAAAATCGCAGATGGCGCTGCCAACGTGGCGTAACGACAAAATATGGCGTCGTTAAATTCAACCCGATTCACCCGCGCGCGTGCAATTTCATTGCGAGCTGATGAAAAGGATTGCAACCTTGCAAGGAAAAGATTGCAACGCCATATTGTTTATGTTTTGATGTAACCTGCTGAATTTATCTGTTGGAATCACTGACCTCCATAGTACAAGTACGCTGGACTAAACAAGAAATTATAGATAATTTTTGTGCCGAATCAAAGCCCCCTACCGACTGTTTAGGGAACTAAAATAGAGTAACTTGCATATATGTTTGACGGTCACCACAGACTCACTGTAGCCGTTAGCGCCAAAATGGCGAAAAAGTGGTAGAGGGGTCACTAGTGCGCGGAATTAATTGCTCGGACACGTCCGAGCGGCTCGGAGTATCAAATTCGAATCGCCGTGCAGTTGGAGATGATAGGTCTACCTCTTTTTTAAATAAATACAGTGTCAGTGGTTAGAATATAAAACATAAAGGTTTACGATACAACGATAAAGGTTGTCCATTAACTAAGTATAGATTTAGTCACATCATGTCTTTAAAAACATAGGCATATAGCTTTTTTTCAGGTGAAAGTAACTATGTATAAATAATATATTTTTACATCATGCTTACTACCTATGCCAATTTATTTTTCAAGTGAAAGTCTGGCCGTTTTAGATATGTACATTTTTTGTCTATTTCAAATTACAAATAACAATCACCAAAAAAACGATTTTAATGTAATACTCTTAAAAACATTTCAGACACAAAATCAAATAATTCTCTTTTTTAAATTACGAGTATAGTGCTTAAAAAGCTCCCAAAAATAATAAAAACTTAAATCAAAATTAAAAAAAATAAGACTTAATTTGTTTTGGACAATTCGTGTTGCGTGCGTGTTTGTTTTGTGTTCAGCAAAGTAATAATAGATTTATAATTGGGAAAGGAATAACAGTTTTGAAAATAATAAGAAAATACATTTCATATAATATTTTATTACTTTTACCTATATTTTTTACCTATATTTATATGTAGGCACCATAACTTTTGAGAGGGTCAAAAGAGGACGAATTTTGTATGATAGTCATTTTTGCGGACGAAATAGCATGGAACTACTTGTATTACTTAATGTATGCCTAGACAGGTAGTCTGGCCTACTTCGCGCCACGCCCTCTGACGTCGCCGAACAGCTGTTGCCAATTTGTAGGCCGAATATAAATATAGCTGATTTATTTCAGTCTGATTTCACCTTTAGGCAAATAAACTTAATCTTTGTGGAGTGATTTATTTAGTTTTCATGTTGTAAGTGTACCCACTCACTCAGATCAGTGGTTCCAAATAAATAAAAAATGGACATTGATGCTAGAAGCTTGAAAATTTTTCTGATGGTTTACACTAATGGTGTACTAGTACTTATTCTGTGCTCTAACTCAGAAAAAGTCATTGGGTACTCTTAGGCGGCACGTGGGATCCAACTTGATACTTCCCGCATGAGAGGTAACCCACTAGCCACTATAGTACTCCGTACAGAAGTATGACTTTGCAATGAAATTCAAAGAAATATCTACTCAATGTTGTTAACGATATAGTGTAATTCAGTTCGCCTCGGACTCAAGCACATTTTCGTGTAGACACCTACAGAAATACATTGCAAGATAATTTCATTCTTATAACTCTGGAATATGATTCATAATACACTTAACCTATTCAGTGACGTACTATAACGCAACGCGATAGGGTTGACCGCCACAAGAAGCTACTTACGCCATCTAGCGCATCTTTCTAGGACTTTATTCACGCTCGTCCAACCAGTAACCTAGTGTCGCGCACCGCCGGTGAATAAAACGCGGGAGCGTGTCGCTGCCGGCTAGCGACACCCAACTTGTTTAGTCCCTTACCAAGGGGTCGCCGCGCGTAGGTACGTTTTTGCTACCTACGCGGGAAGATACACAGGCCTGGTAAGAGGTACATTATTTGTTTCACTAATGATACACTTCCAAACAATGCGGCTTGCGGTTCCGGCTCGCCCCATGCGGCTTCCGCATTGCTCCTTAGTCTACACAGTTGCTTTTACGGTGAGGGAAAACATCGTGAGGAAACCGGCACATTTAGGCGTCTAAATTTGTAACCTGATCTGCAATATCCTGGATCACGGTCCAAAGCGGACCCTGGACCATCACGCGAGTGCACATCCGGGATAACACTAAGATGATGATGTTGTTGGATACAATTTGTCGCTTAAGCCACAGAATACTAGTACTTCGTACAGAAATATGACTTAGCAATTGTATTCAAAGAAATGTCTACTCAATGTCGTCAACAATATGGCGTAATTTAGTTCGCCTCAGAGTGAAGCACATTTTCGTGTAGACACCTACAAAAATCCATTGAAAGATAATTTCATACTTATTGCTCTGGAATATGATTCATAATACACTAAACCTATTCAGTGACGTAATATCACGCGACGCGATAGGGTTGACTGCTACGAGAAGCTTCTAACGCCATCTAGCGCCTCTTTCTAGTACTTTATTCATTCTCGTCCAGCCAGCAACGTAGCCGCGCGGCCGCCGGTGAATAAAACGCGCGAGCGTGGCTCTGGCCGGTAGCGACACGCAACTTGTTTTAGGACCTACGTAGGTGCGCTGCGCGTAGGTACGTTTTTGCTACCTACGCGGGGAGATACACAGGCCTGCTTAAGCTTAGATCTTGATCTTAGTGCTCATTCACACGGGATCCGTCATTGACGATTCGTCAAAATACAGGATACGTCATGACGGAAGGACGTTCACATTGCATACGGAATCGTGTTTCTTCGCGATTCGTCAAAATGTGTTAACAATTGTTTCGTGATTCAGAGTTCAGTCTTAGATGAAAAGTCATGAGTCATTTATTTATGTATGTAGGCCCACAGGGGGCACTTATACACGTCCTAACATATATTTTTTAAGCCCTACCACTGCTTCGGGACAAATTGTAAGCTAGTGCTGAGAAGAAGCTGAACTACCGAACACTATGGACGTGAATACTATATTGGTATTATCGTCGATCCATCACAATAAATTCACGATTCGTGTAATTTGACGATCGTGATTTTTAAAACACGATACTAGATTTAAGATGTATTCGTCATTCTCACGATTCGTGATCCGTGTGAACATGGGCATTTAAAAAGCATTGCCGCCGTAAAAAAAAGACGAATCGTAAAAAAATACGAATCGTCCTCGTTTGAATGAGCTCTTAGTCTGAGCTTAGATCAGACGTATGTCTCTCTGTATGTATGACGTATGAATGAGGTATCTCTTGATAAGGCATGAATCTGAAAACTGAGGTTCGCCTATACAATGTGATAGCACAACGAAGTTCTAATATTCTAGTAATAGGGACGTATTTTAAAGCGAATTGACATACTAGTAGACATATTTCAAAATGCTAAAAATACATAAAAACACTGAAATATGCGGTACCTCTACTTTAGTATGAAATGGTGAATTTTTGTAAAGATTTTAAAGTATACCTAATTAATAAAAGTTGCTGTAAATTAACTCTTAATATATTTCTAGGTAAAGTTCTACTTCTTTTTAAAATAACACAATTTATAAGTTTAGGTTTTGACAACATTTGAAGGAATTTAGATCCAACTATGCGTGAACCATGTCGCTAAAACATCGGTAATTTATCTAAGATTGTATAGAAAAAAAAGTTGTGTGCTTTTCGACGAATTTCCATAAGTTTAACACTTAGGCTCTGGTGCTCCATTTTGACATTATAACAACTTTAACTTTTTTAATGTCGAAAATCTGACTGCATACAAAAAAAAAACACTTTTTCAACTATTTGTTAAAGTAACTTGGTGAAACAAAACTCTACTATCCCTTTTTGAAAACACAAGCTGTTGGTTTGAAATCTCAACTTTATCATGACACAAAAGGGACTTTCTGTGTAGGAAACATCAACTCCATCTGACTTACGTAAAAATCCACTATCGGAATCCAATATGGCCCGTGCGTTCATCTCCATCAAATCAAACCATTCGCTATGGTAATGTACTACCCCTTCCCTCCTCCCCCTGTTTCACCTCACTCATTCCCCTTCCACCCACTCGTAACGTCACAGCACCTGCGTTGCATATCAGCAGAAATAATTTTGGTGATTTATTACAGTTCAGAGAGTTATATTGTCTTTGAACTTTACGTCGACGAGTTTAATAATTAGTACCTGGTCGACCAAGCTTTGCTTGGTTACTACTATTTAACAAAAAAAGCATTATAATTCGTAAGTCTCATAGAAAAAACTTCAATAAATAGAAAGAAAAAACAAATGTAAAAAAAAATTGAGCGAGATTTGAACTCCAGACACGTAGTCCTACGACTTATGCACTCAGCCACAACGCACATGCTAACAGGTCTGAAGTTAGCGACCATATTCTGCGTCAAACAATGCAAAGGAATAACGCATGAAAACTAGAAAACACGGGTTTTGCCAAACATAAGACTAATCTATACCGATTTTTCATGTTTCACTCCTGATAGTATCTTATGAACCGTGATACGTGAGTTGTGTTTTTAACAGATGATGTATTTCTGTTGCCTCTACACTAGCAATTACTAAAATCAAAATAACATAAATATTTAGGGGGTCTCCCATATAACAAAACAAACGTGTTTTTTGGTTAATATTAAAAGCGGCAACAGGTAAAAAATAAAAATATTCCAAGAATATTAAGTTGTTTTTTCAATTTGAAAATCAATAATCAAATAAAAAAGGAGTTTGTTTGCCGTTTTT
The DNA here is from genome assembly GCA_949316185.1 of Pyrausta nigrata. Classification (NCBI taxonomy): domain Eukaryota; kingdom Metazoa; phylum Arthropoda; class Insecta; order Lepidoptera; family Crambidae; genus Pyrausta; species Pyrausta nigrata. The sequence continues at coordinate 2,011,430 of OX438961.1, forward strand.
AAAACTAAAAAGTTAAAAATATAGTGTCTCTATATGTATAGATAATGGTACGGGACACATCGTGCACAAGTCTGACTCGCACATGGCCAGTTTCATTATTTTTAAAGCGTTTGCTTGCCTGACGTTATTTTGAGAAGGCTATTATTGTTTTTCTGAAAGCTATAACTATTTCAATTTGAAAACGATCGAGTAAAGTAGTAGCCCTGCAGTTGTGTTGTTACGTAATTGCTACACATGATTATATGCACCTAACCTGCAGCTTGATGAACCAACAGATTTGACAAGTCCATTACCTAATCCTCGTATAACAAGCAGATAGATAATCTTAATTGCACGCTACATCACTTTATTGCACATCAATTTTCATAGTGGTACAATTCCTTCCAGGAAACCTTCGGGGAGATATTTTAACAGCGTTTGTCAAAAAAGAGTTCGTACGGCAGTAAAAAATATTTAAGCAACTGACAGTTCCCCGCGACTTCGCCCGCGCCAAAAGCCGGATTTTTCATACAAACTTTCATCCCCTATTTCACCCTTCTTATGATTTTATATCGAGACAAAAAGTAGTATATGTCCTTCCTAGGGTCTCAAACTATCTCTGTGGCAAATTTCATTTAAATCGGTCCAGTAGTCGGAGCCTATTCGATACAAACAAACAATCAAATCTTTCCTCTTTATAATATTAGTGTTAATACGACTCATCATTATCCAATTTAAGAGCTAGGCTCTTTCGGTGGAGTTTTTTCCATTCCTCTCTGCTTTCCGCCCTTCTCTTGACCTCCTATACGACCCGACATTTATCTTCTCTTTTATTTGCTGCATGTTGCTTATTCTTGGTCTTTCTCGCTTCCTTTTTCCTTCTATTCTTCCTTCTATTATCGTTTTAATGAAATTGTCGTGTCGAATCAGGTGGCCTAACATACGAGTAGTAGATCTATAATGGACCCCCCACGTATATAACTCGTTTCAAATCCAATAACGTAACTGGAATAACCAAAACGTATTTTAGTATTCGGCCAACCTCAATGTGTATTCGAATAATTTACAGCGTTATCAGACTTGGATGGATCTCCAAGATGTATGGTATTTCGACGTTTTTATTATACTCAAATTTAGTGGTGTTTTATGTGAGTTTTACGAGCGGTCGTTGGGAAAATTCGACGGATTTCGTATGCTTGGTGCGAATGGAGTGTCCGAATCACATTATTTTATTATTATTATTTTATGCAAACAGGCAGTTGAAACAACTAATAAATAATACGTCTTTCTTTAACCCAATCGTTCGTATGTGTTGCCTTTACGACGATGTTGCACTGAATCAACCTAATAACGATATTTTCACTAAAAATCCAAAAGCCTTTCGTAGAAGTATTGAAACTCTTTTCGCATGATTTATTCCTGTTTTCTTTTAATCTAGTTTACTTATAAGCTATGTTTGCACCGACTTAAATTAGCAGGCGGTACTATGTAGTACCTCCTTCATTGTTTGTACTTCTGTTTGGTACTTTAATGATACATATTTCAGGTTACAGTTTAGCTCTTAATTCATAGATTTATAACACTTTGTTACCTCCAAATGATTGTCACCTGTTTTGTGTCTTAAATAAATAAAAAATACAGTCTGCGTCTCGCTATCATAGCTTAGTTCTTTCCTGTATATGTTTGTCAAGTATGTTTTTGAATTGGTTTGTAGTATTCGCTGATACCACGTCTGCTGGCATTTTGATTTGAAAAAACCGGCCAAGTGCGAGTCAGACTCGTGCACTGATAACACGGGTAAGTAATCCATACTAATATTATAATTGCGAAAGTGTGTCTGTCTGTCTGTTACCTCTTGACGCTTAAACCACTGAATTGATTGAGATGAAATTTGGTATGGAGACATTTCGAGACCCTGGAAAGGACATAGGCTACATTTTGTCACGATATAAAAACATTTTAAGGGGGTGAAATAGGGGATGAAAGTTGATATGGAAAATCTAACTCTTGCGGGCGAAGTTGCGGGGAACCACTAGTGTTGATATAAATATTATGGTTTGGCGGCAAAATATGTACGTCATGAAACTTTATTTTTTATCTTGGCACTAGAAATCAGGATCTGCCGAGTCCTACCATAATATCTGGTACTTAGTAGGAAATATACAGTGTTATATAGAGGGCCAGTATACTTTTATTCACGATTGCCATAGGATTTTTTTTTAAATTTAATTGCCATAAAAAGCTTTTAAGAAGAATACATCTAACTTTTGGTGTTTTTAATGGGCATTTGTGGATTTGCATGGAAAAAAATGCAGTTAGCAAGAAAATCGTTAATAATTTGGGATAGTGCAAATAGATTTTGTTTCTGATGAGGATGAGGATATCAGTTACCTATTAAATGAATAGTCGACTGTGAACAGCAAAAACGTAAAAAGTTGTTTAACGTAGGATTGAGTAATCCAGAGAAATGTTTTTTGACTTTTTATAAACAAGAAAACTTTAAACTAATATTTGAATTAAACTTCAAACCGACAATAGACATCAGCTACCATGAGCTTTCAAAAGCTTTGTAAACAATGTCGTTAAGATAGAAAGAAGACAATGAATTCTGGGCTGCTACGATGTAATTTTCTCGTGTTCCATCGACTCGCTAAGAAGAAGAAGAAGACAATGTATTGTATGTTATTGTATTAAAGTTGGCGAGCTTTTCGTACAAGTTTGTAACTTATTTTCTTATATTCTTAAGAATTTTGCAAGCTCCATTGGATTTTTCAAATAGAAGTTTGGAAGTAGTAAGTCATTATTTGATAAGTTTTTAGGTACTTATTTGTTTGAAATCGAGATAAGAATCCGAATGTCAAGGACAATTATAGCAAAACTATGAGATTTACCTTTCGATTTTTTTCCGTGGGTATAATAAAGTCAGCCCATATATATCCCACTGCTGGGAAAAGGCCTCACCTCAACTATGAGGAGGTACGAGCCATACTCCACCACGCGGGCTCAGTGCGGATTGGTGGAGGGCTGTCTGTAAGGTAAGTGACAAACCATACTGTCAGATGTTATTAAGCCGCCCTAGGGCCTCTGACTAGGCTCAACGACTAATACCAACAGATAGTAGCCGGTACCAACTGCTTAACGTGCCGTTCCGAAGCACGGAGATGCTAGTAATGGAAGTCACTTAAATGGTCGGAATGGTCACGCATCACGACCGCGCCGTGGGTTGCTTAACTTTTGATATCACTACCAAGGCGCTGCCGTCACTGCGCCACCAGCACTTTCCGTGGGCACTTTAACACTAATTATTATTTCCATGGCATATCCCACACTTGGGCCGATAGCTGGTAGGAAGATTAGCTTCTAAATAAATAAATAAATTTCGTGTAATAGTAAAAGTAATATATGCTATTGAAGTAAAAGGAATCTATACTAATATTATAAGTACAAAAGTAAATCTGTCTCTGTTACCTCTTTACGCTTGAATCGAAAAATCACCCGTTGTCCTAGGTAAACGACGAGACGCGATGCGATGCGATGCGACGCTATGCGAATCCATACAGGGGCGTCGCGCGCGATAACGTAGTCCACGTATAAGTACAGCTACTTGTATTTGTTTGATATTATCGTAAAGCGTCGCGTCACGTGATCACGTCACATTGCCGCGTTGGTCGCTTACGTAGGACAATGCCTGATTTAGGTGAAATTTGGTATAGAGACAGTTTAAGACTCCGGAAAGGACACAGTTTACTTTTTTCGCGCAATAAAAACGTCAAAGGGGTGAAATGGGGGATGAAGAGAAATCCGACGTTTTCCTGAGCGCAGTCGCAGAAAAGAACAAGCTTTACATTATTTGACGAAGTACTAAGACCCAATAACAAGCTTTACATTATTTGACGAAGTACTAAGACCCAAGAACAAGCTTTACATTATTTGACGAAGTACTAAGACCCAAGAACAAGCTTTACTTTATTTGACGAAGCACTAAGACCGAAGAACAAGCTTTACATTAATTGACGAAGCACTAAGACCCAAGAACAAGCTTTACATTATTTGACGAAGTACTAAGACCCAAGAACAAGCTTTACATTATTTGACGAAGCACTAAGACCCAAGAACAAGCTTTACATTATTTGACGAAGCACTAAGACCCAAGAACAAGCTTTACATTATTTGACGAAGTACTAAGACCCAAGAACAAGCTTTACATTATTTGACGAAGCACTAAGACCCAAGAACAAGCTTTACATTATTTGACGAAGCACTAAGACCCAAGAACAAGCTTTACATTATTTGACGAAGTACTAAGACCCAAGAACAAACTTTACATTATTTGACGAAGCACTAAGACCCAAGAACAAGCTTTACATTATTTGACGAAGCACTAAGACCCAAGAACAAGCTTTACATTATTTGACGAAGCACTAAGACCCAAGAACAAGCTTTACATTACTTGACGAAGCACTAAGACCCAAGAACAAGCTTTACATTATTTGACGAAGCACTAAGACCCAAGAAAAAGCTTTACATTATTTGACGAAGTACTAAGACCCAAGAACAAGCTTTACATTATTTGACGAAGCACTAAGACCCAAGAACAAGCTTTACATTATTTGACGAAGCACTAAGACCCAAGAACAAGCTTTACATTATTTGACGAAGCACTAAGACCCAAGAACAAGCTTTACATTATTTGACGAAGCACTAAGACCCAAGAACAAGCTTTACATTATTTGACGAAGCACTAAGACCCAAGAACAAGCTTTACATTATTTGACGAAGCACTAAGACCCAAGAACAAGCTTTACATTATTTGACGAAGCACTAAGACCCAAGAACAAGCTTTACATTATTTGACGAAGCACTAAGACCCAAGAACAAGCTTTACATTATTTGACGAAGTACTAAGACCCAAGAACAAGCTTTACATTATTTGACGAAGTACTAAGACCCAAGAACAAGCTTTACATTATTTGACGAAGTACTAAGACCCAAGAACAAGCTTTACATTATTTGACGAAGTACTAAGACCCAAGAACAAGCTTTACATTATTTGACGAAGCACTAAGACCCAAGAAGAAGCTTTACATTATTTGACGAAGTACTAAGACCCAAGAACAAGCTTTACATTATTTGACGAAGCACTAAGACCCAAGAACAAGCTTTACATTATTTGACGAAGCACTAAGACCCAAGAACAAGCTTTACATTATTTGACGAAGCACTAAGACCCAAGAACAAGCTTTACATTATTTGACGAAGCACTAAGACCCAAGAACAAGCTTTACATTATTTGACGAAGCACTAAGACCCAAGAACAAGCTTTACATTATTTGACGAAGTACTAAGACCCAAGTTCAACAATTTTTAAACAGCTAGTAAACACAAGTTGACGGTCTATTTGACACTATTCCGATAATGTTATTTAACACATTGTGTTAAATAACATTATAACCGCACTGAAAAAAAAGGATCAACCAAACTAGTTTTGTTAGTTGAAGGTTTCGCTGTAGGGAAGTCAATTTTTGTTAAATATAAACAATCTTCTGGTTCGCAAGTCACTAGATTACGGCCTACTAGCAGCCAAATTTTGGTTACTGTTAACCAGTCATTTTTAACAGTGCGCTCAGTTTAAAAATTAATATGTGTTGGTGAACCAGACCCTAACGTGGAACTGTTTTGTGCCTTAAGGCCTTCTGACGTTTAGGATATAAAAATGAAACTGAGAGTTGAACTTGTTTGAAAGCTGAAAACATAAACAAAGTACCTAAGCACACACTACAAACGCCTACCTACACGATCTCTATCTCAAGGGTAGGTAATAAAATCTATCAATACAATCATATAGAAATAAAGATAGATCGTATCTAGCCGCTGACGCGTGTACTTAGTAAGTTTCATTGTGTGATTATTTGTTTTTATATTTTTAGTATGTATGTATGTAGGTCAGGTTCCTTTGTTAGGAACACGAAGGTCAGATAGCATTCGCTTCACTGTAATAACCTAGACTCATTATTTTTTTATGTTCATACCATTGAACATAGGTAGTCCGAATCACAACTTAGGCTGTGTTTCATCTCAATAGAATAAGTATATCCAGAGATACAGACGGACCTCTCTTTACCATACGACATGGTATGAATAATAGGTCATGAATAGTGGGGGGGTCCCCACCGGAGCCCGGCGCCAAGCAGCTTGCTGTGTTCCGTCGGTGAGTGGGAATCCAGAACCTTCTGGGTGAGCTTGCTTCATTGTCGACTCTGTCTACGCCACGTCTGGCTTAGTCTAGAGTCAAGAGCAAACCCATTTCAAATAAATAAAAATATAGAGAACAGCACGTTAAGGTAAACTGGCAATTTATGCAGTTGAAATAAGGTTTATTTTGCAACCATAATGAATATTTTGATATACTCTGAGTACTGGCCACATACTACTATATTTCAAATGCGCACATGCAAAAATCCCTGCTCTCTCATGGAGATCTGGCTCCAAACCAAAACCAAATCCACCTTCATCTGTAAGGCTGCGGCCTTATATTGGCGGGGAATATTTACAGCTAAGGTTTATACCTAAAACAGGGACTTCCATCGGATTGACTGTTTTGTAATTTTTTGGAGCGATGCCAGCAAGCGAGGGCGTGTTAAAAGTGCACTCGACTATGTTAGTGTATAAATAGTAAAATTGCATGTTTTGTTTTGGTAGGTATAGAAAATACAGCGGCATCTTGTAGTAACTATTAATAATAATAATCTATGATCTTATGCAGTTGTAACATTTAAATATTTTTGTAATAAACGAGTTAACGCCAACTCAATGGAGTAGCAAGTAGTTACAAAAAATCGTAGAGTAACTTACGTACTATTTAGCTCAGTTGAGAGAGCAAATAGCCTAGTAGCGAGGGATCGTGGCTTCGTGTCCCAATAGAAGACGGTTGATGAATTTTTGTGAGCGAATTTTTTTCGCGTCTGTTGGTTATTTTTTCAAGTGCAATCCTAATCTTAAGCGATTTTGTTTTGTATAAACGAGTAATCCGATGTTGTGGTTATTATTCACTTGTATTTTTTTTTCGACCTGATATCTTCTTTTAAACGTTAATCCATACTAATATTATAAATGCAAAAGCGTGTCTGTCTGTTACCTCTTGACGCATAAACCATTAAAACGATTGGGATGAAATTTGGTAAGCAAACAGTTTGAGACCCTGGAAAGGACATAGGCTACATTTCGTCACGATATAAAAACATTGAGGGGGTGAAATGGGGGCTAAAAGTTTATATGGAAAATCCAACTCTTGCGGACGAAGTCGCGGGGAACCACTAGTAAAGAAATAAATTGAAATTAAAAATTAACAATTAAACTGTAGTTAATAGTAACTTGGGAAAAGTTTTGGCATATTCGAGTCTGGTATATAAGTACTTTAAGAATAATTACCTATTTATTTTATGGAAATCCTGTATTTGCCTAAATATCTCTTGGTAGGTATACCTTTAGCAGTGAAACCACAGCTCTTCCTATTCATATTGTTCGTCAGCAAGCTCGCCATACTGATTTGCGTATACCAAGTTATTAATATTTTCAATAATACGGAAGTTCTTACTATAGGATGGAACAAGATTATTTTCATTACAAAAGCTCTATACTGAAAGGGCATGTCGGCGATATTACAAAGGAAAAGGTCCTATGAAAGGTGGTTTTATACTTACTAGTTACATTGTTGCTAACGAGCAAATACGTACCGGTGGATTAACAAAATAGTTGAGTTTAAAACAGGAATAAGATAAGGTCCGAAAGCCCTAAGGAATTAACAAGTTTCCAGGATAAATTATGGATTTTTTTATGTAACTCATTTTATAGTGTTTGGGTTGGGCCCAATGTTAACAATTTAATTACGTAGATATGCTTAAATGTTAGTGCATTTATTTCTTACAATAATCTTAAATAGAAAAACATAATTACTGAAGAAAAAGAACACCCGACTGGAATATTATTATATTTCTGAAATGGTCTTTTAACTGGCTTCATTTGATACCCATATTGCTACGGTAAGGGAAAATTCCCCCTTCCTCCATTATTTCCATTTGCGGGCGCCATTTTTTAAGCCTATGTCACTCTCACAATTTTGACAAATCCAACGACACCTCAATGTCAATAACTGTCCAGCCGTTTGGGCTGTAAGGCGTGCCAAACAATTATACATACATACATACTCTCGAAAAACATAAACCTCCTTCCGCAGTCGGGTAAAACAGTGTTACAAGCGAAAAGAAAAAGACAGATTTAAATCAGAATTGGTATCAATCCTTAAAGAACCTGAAACGTAACGATAACGTGCAATGTGCATACTTGCCAACTAGCGCAATGTGACTACATTTATTTGCAAGCTAAACTTGCATGCACTTTGCGTCTTTGCATGGTAGTTTTTCTAAAACGTATACAAAAGCCGTGTGGCGCAGTGGCGGCAGCGCTTTGGTAGTGATACCAAAAGTTAAGCAACCCACGGCGCGGTCGTGATTGGATGGGTGACCATTCCAACCATTTAAGTGACGTCCATGACAAGTATCTCCGTGCTTCGGAAAGCACGTAAAGCAGTTGGTCCCGGCTAATATTTGTTGGTATTAGTCCTTAAGTCAAGTCAGAGGCCCTAGGGCGGTTTGATAACATCTGACAGTAAGGTTTGTCACTTGCCTTAACACCCCTCCACCAATCCGCACTGAGCCCGCATGGTGGAATATGGCTCGTACCTCCTCAAAGTTTCTATACTTTTCCCAGCAATGGGATCTATATAGGCTGACTTTACTATTATATAAAAGCCATTTCGCGAGATAGTACGTGTCATTATCACGCTTGTTTGTTGGTTGATCAAAGTTATTGCAATGAAAAACTTTTGAAGCGAATTAAATATTAAACGCACCGCGGGATGCCACCAATATCGCGTTGATATATATTCCAACGATACAGGCTAAGCGCTTCTCATCGACATTTATTATGCGTACAGCTAAGTTGTGGAACTCACTACCCGCTTCATTGTTTCCAACGGATTACAACCCAAAAACCTTTGAAGTCAGAGTGAACAGGCTTCTTCTGAGTGAGCTCGCTCCACTGTCGACTCAGTCTACGCCACGTCTGGCTTACATAGTCTAGAGTCAAGAGCTAACCCATTTCGAATAAAAAAAACCGGCTAAGTGCGAGTCGCACTTGCGCACTAAGGGTTCCGTGCCAACTTTAACTGAATTAGGATCCTCTTACTTAGCCAAAATGCCACAATATTTTGTTGACAGCAAATATAGCTTTGTTTGTATGAAGAACAAAGTTATGTTTGCGGTTCTCGAAAATGTTCTATATCTCAAAAACTACTAGTTCGATCTCGTTCAAACCAATTTTCGTTGATAGAATTTGTTACGATCTACATCATGTTTTTTTTTTCAAAATTTAGGTACACTTGTTAGTTCAAAAGTTAGACGCTCATTTTACCACTTTGGAAGTGTATATCTCTCAAACGTTAGACTTTTAGAGAAAATGTAGGAACCTCGATGTCATTATAAAAGACCTATCCATAGTGACCCTACACGCATAGGTTTGATATATATATTTTTTTGGTTTTAGTTTCATATATGGAGACCTCCCCTGAGAGAGAGAGAGAAATATCATTTTTTTTACTTTTTTTATAAGAATCGTAAAGTGGTTAACAGTATACATCTACCTACCAAGTTTCAACTGTGTAATGCTAATAGTTCAGAACAGACAGACTGACTTGACGAATCTTTAAGGGTTCCGTTTTTTGCCATTCGGCTACGGAACCCTAAAAACAGCATCGCACTGCTATAAGCAGTATAATGTGCCGGCAAATTGCATACAAACCATGCTACGGAGACAACTCGTCAGTTACTGGCATGTCAGCCAGACTAAGCGATGCTACAGCATGGAAAATGTAGAAAAGTTCAAGTGCTTATTATATAGTTTTCCGTGGTTCAATCTTTTTAGGTACAAAAACATAGATACTGACTTTTCTGCTTTTCACGATGAACTCATCGTGTTGTATAACTTGTGTTTTCCTAAGTACTATAATAAATATTATAACACAGCGTCAAACACAAAGTCAGAATGGTTGACAAAAAAAGGTCTAAAAAAGTCCTGTCTTGCCAAAAGTAAATTACGTTTCAAATATTACGAAAATAAAAATCATATAAATAAATTAAAGTATCGTAAATATTCGAAATTGCTTAGGAAATGTATCCACACGTCCCAAAAGATTCATAACGAAAATCATATTAATAATGCCAAAAATAAATGTAAAGCAACTTGGAACATTATAAACAGTGGCTATGAACATAATTATAGACAATCGATTAAAATAATAGTGTTAAAAGATAAATTGATTGACGACCCAAGAGAAATAGCCAGTACATTTAACGCCTTTTTTATTAATATTGCAATTGATAATAATTTTAATTCTAATTACTCGAATGCGACATTACAACCTGACTTTAAATTAATTGATAGAACTGAATCCAGCATATTTCTTGTACCAACAGACGTGTTTAAGGTACAGAAAGTCATATTGTCCCTGAATAATACTAATTCCACTGGTTATGGCGATATATGTACAAAAATAATAAAACTATGTGCTAAAGAGATATCCCCTGTTTTAGCCTATCTTGTAAACGAATCCTTTGCAGAGGGCACCTTCCCGTCTGCTCTTAAAATATCTGTTGTCAAGCCACTGCACAAGAAAGGTGACACTAACGATATCAATAATTACTGACCGATTTCCTTAATTCCCATCTTATCAAAGATATTTGCAAAAATTATGCAAATTAGGCTTAGCTCATTTCTGGTAGCCCATAAAGTAATTTGCCCAGAGCAGCATGGTTTCCAGAAGGGGAAATCCACAGCTCTCGCTTGTTTTTCTCTTACGAAATACATATCTACCATGATGGATAAAAAAAAACCCGTTACAACAATATTATTTGATATGAGCAAAGCCTTTGACTTTGTCTGCCACAGAACGCTATTGATGAAGCTCGAAAGATATGGGATTCGTGGTTTGGCGTATGACTGGATTAAGTCTTACCTTGATGATAGAACGCAGTTTGTAGAAATTTCTAAATTAAACAAAAAACTTCAAACCGTTGTTTATAAATCCGAAAAACGTGCAAATTATTTTGGTGTTCCTCAGGGTAGTATCCTAGGACCCATACTATTTATTCTTTATATTAATGACCTTCCAAAATGTACGAAATATCCATGTATTTTATTTGCTGATGACATATCTCTTATTATTCCCAAGCGCTCTGACATCCACTATGATTTAGAAATAATGAATGAAATTGACAAAGTTGTGAAATGGCTTAAAAATAATAATTTGCGTGTAAATTTAACAAAAACAAAGCTTCTTCAGTTTTATAACAGGAATGGTAAGCCCCAAAAATTAGATATAAACCATCGCAGTAACCATATTGCCGAAGTGGCTACTGCAAAATTTCCAGGAATTTTATTAGACTCAAATCTGACATGGAAAAGCCATATCGACACGGTATGTCAGAAGTTAAATAGGTTTACTTATGCGTTGTACCGCCTAACCAAAATATCAAACCTAAAGATAGCTCTAACAGCGTATCATGGCTACGTATGCTCTGTCCTACGATATGGCCTTATTGTGTGGGGAAATTCATGTGATATGGAACGTGCCTTTATTATCCAAAAGAAATGTATTAGATCCATGTGTGGTGCTGAGCTAATGGACTCCTGTAGGCCACTTTTTAAACGCCTTAATATTTTGACACTGCCTTGCATGTACATTTTTGAGATTCTCGTTTTTGTAAGGAAGAACATGGGTATTTTTGAAATTAAATGTAATACATTGTCTACCCGATATCCAGGGCAACTCGTTCGACCCCAATCATCTACAACATGTTTTTCGCGAAATTGTTACGTCATGTCGTTTAAATTATATAACATGTTGCCGCACATAATGAGAGACTTGCCCTTGAGATCGTTTAAGAACAAACTGTACAAAATACTCTCTGAAAACTCCTTTTACACTTTAGGCGAATTTTCAAAATTTTGTTCTGATGGACACATGAAACGCCTGATTCCAAGGTAGACCACTGCGTTTATTTTTTATTCTTTTTTTATATACATATTAGATGGACTGACATGTATTGTTTAGATTTAGGTATTATCTATGAGAATTGTTTTTGTATAATGCACTCTAAAATTGTAATCTGAAATCCAATTATTCATGTATTATTGTATTAGTTATAATTAATTATTTCATTGTATTTTTCTTTTTGACATTTAAAATAAAATTGTTAATTTTAGACGACGACGTCAAATATTTGCCTACCGATACATCGGTAAAACACGCTGAACCCATATAATTTGTTTTTATCGATCTGTACCGTGTTTTAAGCAAATAAATGCATTCGTTCATTCGTTCATTCATTCATTCTGTACCGATCGCGTATGTCCACTCGTGCCCGTTTTAAGGCCTTCGCGTCCCCTGCTGTGCTATCTACTCGCTCGCTGAATAGCAGCATGCTAGTAAGAATAGAATAAAAAAAATTGGCACAAAAACACAAAAGAATAAAATACTGCCAGGCAGTAATAGGGAAGATGACAGTAAGCAAAAATCTTTAAATAATGTGTCTATCTAGTAAAATATAGTATTTAGATTATGGAAAAAATATTTTATTTTATTTTTAAGACGATTTTATTAGTTTATTTTAGAAAATAAAATTGCAAAATACTGAAATCCGCCATGTTTTTTAAAACACCAAACAGATTCGAGTTACGCCACACCTCAGTAAATACTGTCACTGTATGTCACTGTCACTGAATTATAATACGAATTGACTGCCTCGTTGGTCTAGTGGTAAGCACGCTGGATACTATCCACGAGGTCCCGGGTCGGGCTGAGAGTGTTTGGGGTTTTCTTTCTTGAAATTACTCAGACACAGCTCCGGAGTCAGGAAGTTGGTGGTGTTAACACCCCCGTGCCACGGAAAGCACGTTAAGCCGTTGGTCCTGCGCCTGATCTCTCTACGGTCATGTCGGACTGCCGTCTCACCGAATTATGAGAGTGAAGGAACAGAGAGTGCACCTGTGTATTTGCGCACACACTTGTGCACTATAATATGTCCTGCGCAGTTGGCTAATCTCTGTTGAGATAGGCCGCCGTAGTCGAAATCGGCTAGAAGGACATTATTATTATTATGATTATAATACGAATTTCGACTTTAACGTTTGAAATATTTTTACTGAGGTGTGACGTCACAGCAGACGCCATGACACCCTGCCGCGTTTTGGCGCTTATTTATGAACATTTCATTTAAATTGCATTTTTTTAAATATTACCTTTGTTGATTGCAAAAATATATATTTTTTTGGAAATAGAAGATACATAAAAACATTTTAGAACACTTTTTCAGAATTTGTCATCTTGCCTATTCAAATATTTAAAAAAAAGGTGCATCTGCTATGTGCCATAAAAGGTCTAAAGGCTCAGTAGTGGTTAGTTAGCGTAACTTACACATAAAAGATAGGCGGCACGTGCTTGAAGCTTTTATGCAAGCGCTATTTGGTTGCATTGCATTTATCCGCCGCAGGCAGTAGTTAGTAACAATATAATTAAAATTGGCTATTGTCTGTTTTTTGTGTTGTTTATGGGCGTTAAATAATTTTAAGTTGATTAGGCTTTTTAAAAAGCTTTCCAAACATCGCAATTGCAAGTGATAACAACATAACATTAGATAAAGTTCAGGGTAACTTGCAAATCAATATCTGAGTATAGATAATACTTGTCAATACTGGACGAATATACTAGTTTGTAACGTACTATGTAGGAAAAACAAGTCACAAATGAAATTCTTATCAAGCTCGGTTTATAATAATAAATGTTGAAGAAATATCTTTTGTATCTCTGGATGTACACACGGTCGTACGTCGTCAGGCTACCCCACTTTGACTTTAAAACTGCCTTTATTGCCCACGTAATAAAAGCTTTTATAAGTTTTTAATTCATGATTAATAATCAGAAATCTTCTTATCTTTGCTACGGCTTACAAAAATGGGACGTGTCATAGCCACAGGCCACACAAAGCCACAGGACTGTCTTTGCGTATGCATAACTCATGTGTTATCCCAATTTTACATTATCGCCATCGGATCCCTTCCCAAATTCGTAAGTTAGCTTTCAAGGAAGGGTTGTCTGAATTATTAACCGCTCCAAGTGTACGTGAAGCGTCCAGAAGTGTTCCCTATAGGTTAGGCCTGAAAAATACTACTTACGAGCAAGAATGTACATAATATATGACTGTGTATTTTCTGCGGATAACGCCGGGTATGACTTTTGAGTAGGGCAGACGGAACGGCCAGTACATTTTGTGTGTTACTGTTCAGTATCCTGATCTATTGCGCAACATCACTCTGATCCGAAAAAAAAATGTGTAATAATAATGAAATGTAATGAAAACCAGAAACAACGATAGTGGTACCACAATACTCAGATCCAAGCCTATCCATACTCCATACTAATATTATAAAAGCAAAAGTGTGTCTGTCTGTCTATCGGTTACCTCTTGACGCTTAAACTACTGAACCTATTGAGATGAAATTTGGTATGGAGACTGTTCGAGACCCTGGAAAGGAAATAGGTTACAATTCGTCGCGATATAAAAACATTAAGGGATTGAAATGGGGGATGAAAGTTTATATGGATAATCCAACTCTTGCGGGCGAAGTCGCGGGGAACCACTAGTCTCTTATATAAGAAAGGTGATTATTTTCTTAACTTTATTTAATTTCGCTCACAAAAATTTATCGACCATGTCATCCGGTGGGACAGTCGATCAATTTTTACATATAGGTACATTCCCCAAGAATTGATGAAATCGAACGCCGGCTCACTGGCGTAGCAAGCAATTACAAAAATTCGTCGACTGACTGACTTCCTCCTTAACTCAGTAGGTAAGAGCATTCGCAAAGATAAAAATGATATTTTTGTTGGGTTCCTAACACTAAATGTTCATTCGTTCATTAGGTCCAGGTGACCATATTGCATTTTAACTTCACTTTAGAAATGTTTTTGACTCCTTATGAACCCGGTCGTGAGCTGCACCGTGCTCTGCTACTTTACTGAACTTTGTACCTTCTTTATTGTGTTGTTTGCTGTGCAATATCTATGCAGACACTGCCAATAAATGTATAGTGAAGCCTACATTTCGATCAACATTCTACAGCTACCGCTGCCCAACAATTTTCTTTTTATTTAGGGACTTTTATAAAGGGTATATGTCAAAACCTAAACTTAAAACTATCTTTGTATCTAAACAATAAGATACACTTGAGCAAAAACGTAGTTTTACTACGACCGTCTTGGTGTAGTCGTTCGCGCACCGGACTTCTAAACAAGGCGGTTGCGGGTTCGAATCCCGCAAGGGGCAAATGTTTGTGTGATGAGCACGAGCATTTGTACCTTAGTCATGGTGTTTATATGTATTTAAGTATTTCTATCCGTTATCCTAGTCACCATAGCACAAGCTCACGCTTAGTTTGGGGCTAGGTAATTGGTGTGTTGGTTGAAAGAATTTATTTATTTACTACTAACCCGACCGGGGAATTGAACCCGGGACTTTCGAGATGGCAACACTATGAAAACCGGCGTGCGCTCAAGCCACTTGACTACAGCGGTCGGCCAAATATCTGTAAATGAATTCCTGTTTCGTGGCGTGGCCGTTATCTTTTCTCTATGCCAGCAGTCGTATAACATTCAGCAAAGCTCGAGATATGGCGATAAAATGCTTCGAACTATATCGAAGTTACGATGCGGGCGACATTATCGCGATACGAGCTCGAAACGAGAATTTAGGTGTTCGTTATTTTACTTTAGTGAGCCTCACTTAAGAAGTTCTTAGAATTCCGAGCTTAAGTAATACTTCAGTCGAGAGAACATAATGTTTAAGAGAGGCTAAATATAGGTACACCGTATGTAATTATTTGAGTCATGTACTAGTATTGATATTATCATATATAACTGATTTTTAGGGGTGATTGAGAAACTTGAAATAGTTTATAAAAAACACAAAACTCCCGACTGCCAAATGTTCTTTTTACTGGATTTCGTTTGATACCCATATTGCTATGGTAAGGAAAATGTCGAACCCCCCTTCCCCCTTTGTTTTCATATGCGGGCCCATTTTTAAAATGAATATAGCATATGTCACACTCACAAACTTGTCAAATTCAACGAGATCTCATATCTCAAAAACTATCTAACCGTTTGGGCTGTAGGGCGTGCCAAACAATTATACATACATGTATACATACTCTCGAAATACATACTCTCGAAAAACATAACCCTCCTTCCGTAGTAGGGTAAAAAGAGGCTATAACAATAGTGACTCTTCTAGCCACCTCTTAATCAATAAATATGATTTTAGTATAAGTGTCATAGTTTCAAAAATAATGCCACTTTTTTGTATTCTTCATAGAAGAAAAATACAAAAGTTCCATATCCAAACCATGAGACTTTTGTTCGAGCCAAGTTATTTTTTATTTGAAAGGTCTATGGCTAAGCTATCTAGTGTCTGGTCACAGATTATATGTCTGGTACTCTCTTTACTGGACAATCTGTAGTAAAATCGAAGTGGCCTTTGCCCAGCAGTGGGATAAAGGTATGAGGTTAATTTTTCTTTTTATTTTAGGTAGGTACTTTATATATTTAATGTCCTCCTAGCTGAATTTCGACTACGGCGGCCTATCTCAACAGAGATTAGCCAACTGCGCGAGACATATTATAATGCACAAGTATGTAAGCAATACACAGGTGCACCCTCTGTTCCTTCACTCTCATAACTAGGTGAGACGGCAGTCCGACATGACCGTAGAGAGATCATGCGCATGACCAACGGCTTAACGTGCTTTTCAAGGCACGGAGGTGTTAACACCACCAACTTCCTGACTCCGGAGCTGTGTCTGAGTAATTTAAAGACAGAAAAACCCAAACACTCTCGGCCCGATCCGGGATTCGAACCAGGGACCTCGTGGCTTTATGTATTTATTTGATTTATTAATATCAGAAACGATATTCACGTAACAGATAAAATACATATCACGGTAGCCATTAGGTGACTAGCAGTTGCGAACAAATATGCTATGTATTATAGTATGCTTTATGCATTATAGTGCTGAAAGTCACGGAGGGGTCTATGTTAAAACTTAGTCGACATTTTACGAAGGTTACCCATGACCCCACTTCATACCCTGGCCCTTAGACAAGATGCAATGTTTCAACAGCGACCTTCGCTATCGTCGAATTATTTTATAACTTTAGCAATTATTTTGCAAGATTTACGAAATTAAATCAAATTTTGCTTACAAAAATTAATCGACTGTGTCATCCATATTTCGCTATCGTCAACAAAATGTGTGCAAAAGTCATGTGATATTTCAATGGCTTTTGTCAGTTTCATAAAAGACTTGTCCATTAATGGTTTTTTATTCGTCAGTATTTTTAACCAGAATAAACTAAATAATACATGAAAGAGTTTACAAAAACTAGCCTTTCTGCATAATTAATATATTTTTCAAGGCCTCCGATTTAAAGAAAAATTGAAATTCGCCTATATCAATTAACGCAAGAAGAAAACATTGACAGCAAAATTGTCATTCCATTGACAGTACCTATTATATAATCTGTGGTAGTACCTAGTAGTATTTATCCACCAGTGGAAAGGCAATGGTACATAGCCATACAGCCAGGAAATACAAGTGATCAATGGATGATGCCTGTTACAAAACATATTTTTTTAAAAAAATGGAGGCGTTTAAAATTCTGATTTCTTTGGTTACGTGTTTCATATTTTTGTAGCTTAAAGATAAATACGGGTTATTGGTGGTTGGTGATATCTTGGAATAAAAAACCAGCCTCCATACAAAAAGAGGACAAGTCTTTTGTTAGCGATAACGAACTTACCTTTGGAAAATTTTTGGCTTTGTTAAATTTCGGCAATATGTTAACCAAATAGAGTTCTATATTATGTGATATATTTTGACAGATTTGGGTTAAGTTGATGTTAGATTCTTTTTGCAGCGGGATAATGCAGAAACTGCTTTTTTTTTTAAATTGTAGTGTGCAACACACTCCTTTATGTTATGCCAACATAAACAGAGTGTCCGGGTTTCGACTAGCGATAATTTAAGGGCCTTTTATAAATTTATCACATTTAAGAGACATGCCAAAAATAGTTTAGTTTTGTGAGAGGTTTAAAAAACTATTTGACTGTTTTAATTTTTTTGGCAGGATTTCAAAAATTTTTTTTTCCTCTATGACGGTTAATAATTTTGAATTGATCTTTATTATACTTAATAGACGATAGCATTACCTTTCAAATGAGTCATTTTTATAACTTTAAGGACCTCGAGATTCTTAAAAATTTTTTTTTTAAATAATTAAAATGGCTGCCATTTCAAGAGGTGGGGAGTTAGAACCCAACATGTGGGTTTTTTGTCGATAACATTTGATGAACTAATAGCACATAAATTATTGCTAGTCCAAACCTGGACACGCTGTATATTATACTCTGTAAGAACCAGCTCGATATAATTCGGAATAAATAGGTACGTTTGCGGCAGTCTTGGTGTACGCGAAATCGTCGATAAAATAGTTTGGACAAGTAACAATGTAAGTGAATAAAAAACAAGATGTGGTCGAGAAACACCTGTGCATTTTCAATTCTGCGTAGAAGATACGTCGGATAGGGCAAAGTGGGAAAGAAAAAATCAGTAGCCAGACTCCATTATCGGATGAGAAAATGGCCAGGAGAGGGAGTAGAGTTATGAAAATTTAACTTATCATAACTTTGAGCAGGCACAGTGAGATTACTTTGTACTTTGCTAAGATCGAAAAAAGAATAGGAGTATTTCTTTTTCCAAGGTAAGAACTTGACAGAGTAACGTGCAAATGTATAAAATTATTTTAAAAATTAAATTAAACGCTCACAAAAATTGAACGACTGTGTCATCCGATGGGACACGAACGCATAACCCTTCGCTATCCGGGCGAATGAACACAGTCGATCAATATTTGTAAGCGAAATTTAATTAAATTTCATACAAACTTGCAAATAAATCGCTTAAGTTATAAAAAATATTTTAATTATTTTAAAAATACAAAATCTTTGTACGTGGTTGGTTACAAAGACTTCAGACATAGAAAATTCAGAATTGTTATTCTTTTACGACCGTTTTGGTGTAGTCGTTCGCGCACCGGACTACTAAACCAGGCGGTTGCGGGTTCGAATCCCGCAAGGGGAAAATTTTTGTGTGATGAGCACGAGCATTTGTACCTAAGTCATGGATATTTATATGTATTTAAGTATTTCTATCCGTTATCCTAGTCACCATAGCACAAGCTCACGCTTAGTTTGGGGCTAGGTAATTGGTGTGTTTGTTGAAACAATTTATTTATTTTATTTATTTATTTATTTTATATATCACGTTACCAAAAATTTAAAAACACGTCCTGATGATTCACATATTTACTCTAAAAACCAATTTAACCCAAGTAGAATTGTGTTGTGAGTACACAAGACCTCGGAATCCTTCGATAACCACATTTGAACCCATCAGTCAACGTGACGCGTCCCATTTTGATCTAAATTGAAAACATTGTGTAGTTACGAACAAATTTGAGAATAGGCCCCTCGTGACAAAACTGACAAAGGTACGTCTTTGTGTGCGCTTCATATAATTTATGAGTTGTGTGCTTTTTTACCTTGTTTCACTGGTTTTATTTGGTTCGCGCGAAATCTACGAATATTACGAATGACGGATTCTATTTGGAGTGTTGGGAATTGGATTATGATTTGATTACTTTGACAGTTAAATTAATTTCGGGTTAATAATTTGTAAATAATTTCTGGTTCACGCGATTCAAGCCTCGAGCTTAGTGCGGGAATCGTAGCATAAGTGTTTTTATCTGTATATTGTGTTCCTGCTAAATTAACATTTTATTATTATTTATTATTATTAATTACATACTTTGACTTAGAAGAGACGGGTATGCTTCTTAATGAAAACGGAAGCTATCCATACTAATATTATAAATTCGAAAGTGTGTCTGTCTGTCTGTTACCTCTTGACGCTTAAACCAATGAACCGATTGAGATGAAATTTGGTATGGAGACAGTTCGAGACCCTGGAAAGGACATAGGCTAAATTTTTTCGCGATATAAAAATTTAAGAGGGTGAAATGGGGAATGAAAGTTTATATGGAAAATCCAACTCTTGCGGGGAAGTCGCGGGGAACTACTAGTACAAAATAAACATTCTCCTCAGTAAGTAAATATCTAAATACCTAATATCAAATTAAAAGATATCATGATGATAAAATATGTATTTATGTAGCTAACGCCAATATTCTCCTTCAACATAAGAACCTCATTTAAGTATTTTATTGTCTTTTGAAAAATAAATATTTTTTTAAACTTAAAACAATATCAGTTCATTATTTAATTATCTGATCTTAAATATTTTCGAATATATTTAACTAACATAACAATGAGGAAGAGTGAACGCCTATAGGCGTAATAGCAATAAAAATATTTTGTGTCTGGAATATTGTCCGTTGATGAGTTAACATTATTCATGGTAAAGTTCTCTTTCTCTTATTTACTATTTTTATTTAAAATTTCCATTCCAATGCTCTCCCGCAGTGAGCTGTCGTCTAAAAGTAATGCACTTATTTTAGTAAATAAAAGGATATTGATGTATTAGTTATCTCCCGCTGATTTACTTATAAAACTGGCACGTATCGCACGCAAGGAGTGTGTTTTTACCCGACTGCGGAAGGAGGGTTATGTTTTTCAAGAGTATGTATGTATGTATAATTGTTTGGCACGCCCTACAGCCTAAACGGTTGGACAGTTTTTAACATAATATGTTCCTCCCTACCCCTTTATTTCCATTTGCGGGCGCCATTTTAAAAAGTAATATAGCCTATGTCACTCTTACAATTTTGACAAATTCAACGACACCTTATAATATGAGCCCGCGAATCGAAATAAAGTGGGGAGGGGGATTGATGTTTTTCTTATCATAGCAATATGAGTATCAAAAAATGGAAAGCCAGTAAGAAGACCTTTCTAAAAATATTATGATATTTGCAGTCGGGGGTTTTGCTTTTTAATTATGTTCGCTTGTTGTATGTTTGTCTGTTTGTAATATGTATGTAAATTCGAATAATTTTACTGTGACGCAGTACATAAGTACCTACTTATTTACTGTGTACATTTTTGGTCTCGCTTTATAGGCTAGACTATTTGTTGGAATCTAAAGGTATTTAGATGTCTTATTCCCGAGAGTAACCTGTATTGAATTAACTATTGAAATCAGGAAACGCAGAGGCCTGAGATATAAACCTAAAGTTGTCTGGATGAAATTGTTTTTTAGCGATAAGATCGCCTAAGTTTTACAACTCTGTGGAAATTTTGTAATAACTTTTGTGTGTAGTGTGCAATTAAGAGCTTATCTTAAAAGAAAAAACAAAAAGCAGTGACATCTAACGACGTAGAAACTACCATATAGAAAACCTTAGGCACAGAAATAAACATTCCGTCGCGTCGATCCAATACAAATTACATCCAGGACTCGACAATATGCCCCCAATGGTCTGAGATCTGCGTTAAGCTACTGAGCCTTGCTGAGCGAATTTACAATGTGCAACGTTAACATACGAAAACATAAACCGATTCCAACTAGGGTAATTTGTCGAGCGATATCAAATATAGATGAAAATTTTTTCAAGATGCACTTGAAAGACTTAGACTGGAAGCGCATACAGGGGCTAGATGATGTTAACTGTATGGTTGCTCTATTTAATCGCTACTTATTGAGTCTTTTTGACATACACGCACCTTTGAAAACTGTTATCGTAAAGCATCACCAGTATCCTTGGATAACTTATAATATCATATTGATGATGAGAAAGAGAGATGAGGCTTATGTCAGGGCGCGTGGTTCTGGACAGGTCGCTCATAAAGAATATTATAAAGAACTCAAACGTTCTGTAGAACAAGCTCTGTTTCGGGAAAAGCAAGCATATTTCAATCAATACATAAATAATAAGTCCAATCATCCACGAACTGTTTGGTCACACATAAAAAAAACATGTACGTATTAAAGCAAAACCTAACTTGCCTGGTAACATGTTTACGGACCCGGACAAAATTAATGAACACTTTTTAAAAGTCCCGGGTAGCCAGGATATTAGTATTTCCCAACTAACATATTTTGAGTATCATCGGGCTGTCTCTGAACAGTTCGAGATACGGGTAGTGGGCGAGGACAAGATACTGCGATTTATACAAGGTCTGAAATCTAAAGCTATAGGACTGGATGGCTTATCACTGCAAATGTTGCTGGCCACTTTGCCACAGACACTTCCCACTATTACAGCGATGATGAACAAATCCATTGTTACGGGAACATATCCAAGGGAATGGGAAGAGGCCCCAATAAAACCAATACCTAAAAAATCCCTGCCTACTTCTTTGTCGGATCTGCGTCCAATTAGCATCTTGCCTTGTTTATCGAAGGTCTTGGAGAGGATAGTCTCTGAGCAGCTGACTGAGTTTCTTAAAAGGAATAGCATCTTGCCAAACACACAGTCTGGGTTTCGGAAATCACATAGTACATCAACTGCCTTACTTTGTGTAGTAGATGATATCCTCATAGCCCAAGACGCAGGACAAGGAACTCTGCTTGCTCTCCTCGACTTCTCCAGGGCGTTCGACTGCATAAATATTCCACTGCTATTGTCAAAATTAAAATATTACGGATTTAGTAATCTTGCAATAAATTGGTTTCATAGCTACTTCAAATATAGGTCGCTAAGGGTCGAAATAAGAGACGACGAAGGAAATGTAAGAGTTTCAGATCCCAAAGCTGTAAATAGGGGAGTGCCTCAAGGTTCGATATTGGGTCCACTTCTTTTTATTATCTATAGCGCTGATGTCACCGCTCATATTAGACATTGCAAATTTCATATATGTGGGATAGCTAGATAGAGAGTGAGTGATTGAAGGCTGTATGATTGGGATGAGTGTAACAGAAGAATGAAGGATAGAGTGGTTGTTATGGGTTCGGTCAAGATGGCGGGGAGTCGTAAAAAAGATGTTAAGAAGTAAAGATGTTCTCAGATGTTTTAAGATATTTTGCTGATTAGAAGAAGGAAATATAGAAAGATTATAACGTATTCAACTAGCATTATTTCAAACCCCGGTTCCACATTATTTGGGGGCTCGTCCGGGATCGAGGTCCCTGAAATCTGCGGGTTGAGTTGCGAAGACGGCGCGGTGGTGGCCAGCAAGCGCGTGGTGGAGTACTACGTGCTCAGAAAAGGAAATAACCGGTCAGGAAACTAAGCTTGAAGACGAAGTGGCAGAGATGCCGAAAACCAGACGGTGCAGCAGGCAGCCGGACCCTGACGATGAGGAAGAGGTAGAGGTTTCCACAGGTGGAGGTAGAGGTGGATGCGGTCTGTTGCACATGGCTGAAGATTTGATACCCAAGTTCAGTGGTAATGATGCACTGTATACAGTCGCGGCCTGGATACAGGATATCGAAGAAATTGGAGAGATCTTCGACTGGACACCGACTCAGAGGCTCCTGGTGGTAAGGCGGTCTCTCACAGGTACAGCAGCCCTATGGGTGCGCGCTGAGAAGACATATAAGACGTGGGACGAACTACGAGCGGCCATTTCTAAAGAGTTCGCCGACACGATGCACGCAAAGGCTGTCCATGAAATGGTGACTTTAAGGCGGAAAAAGCACAGTGAGACCTGTTTGGACTACATGCTGACCATGAAGACTCTGGGAAGGCGGGGAAAGCTCCCAGACTACGTTGCAATAAAATACATCGTAGAAGGAATTAACGATACCTCAAGGAACAAGGCGATGCTATATGGAGTAACGACGTATGGAGATCTGAAAGAATAGTTAAAGATATACGAAGAGGTCACAGCCAGTATGAAATCTCAGCCGCAACGCTCACACGACGGTCAACCGAGGGGCAGTGTTCACGCAAGTCCTCGAAGAGCAACCAGGCGCTACGGCTGTGGAGAGAGGAGTCATGTTTTGGCGGAGTGTCCTCATAAATCGCTGGGTAGAAAGTGTTTTGGCTGCAACGAGTTCGGATATACAGCACCAGATGTACCAGGGCACAAACGCAAATTCAAAAAATGGCGATAGTGACATCGGAAGCGAAGAAACCCGAGACGACACGACGTTACAGCGAGGGCGGCCGACCGCAATCGAAGCAAGTGTATTTTGCTCAAGATGGCGACACTGTCTATGGGGAACGGTATTGTCAAGTTGGCAACCCTTTCAGCGCCGAATCGCTGCGGTCTAATGCCAAGACAGATTACCAGAGAAGTACACTAGAGGGCGACGGTTTGTATGGCACGACACCAACTATCAACGTCAACATGAAGGCGACGGCGCATGTGCGGAAATTGCTGACGTCAATGTAAACAAGAATTTGGAAAATTGTAATCAACCGACAAGGCCGGTAAAAGTTGTAGAAATTTGTAATAAAACTGTAAAAGCGCTTATTGATTCGGGGAGTGATGTAAATTTGATAACCGTAGAATGTTTTGAAGGGTTGGGCTTAGTAAATTTTGATACTAATGTAAAAATCACGATGTCTGGATTAGGTTATGGGCAAGTAAGGTCAGTAGGAATGTGTTATGTAAATTTAACTATAGATGGTAATAAATACGAAAATGTTAATTGTGTTTCGTGTTCTTCTGATTGTATAGGTTTAGTGAGTGACCCGACATTGAAGGAAGAAGTCGTACAGCTGGTGGAAAGGTACCAACCGAAACAAACAAAAGAGGCGCCTATAGATTTGAAGATTGTGTTTAAAGATGAGATACCGGTGGCGCAGCGTCCGCGACGAGTATCACTGAAGGAAGAGAAAGAAGTTGACAAACAGATAAAGGAATGGTTACGTGATGGGATTATCAGGGTAAGTTTTTCGGAGTACGCAAGTCCATTAGTGCTTGTTCGAAAGAAGGACGGCACATTGCGCGTGTGTGTAGATTATCGCCGTATCAATTCGAAGATGGTAAAAGATGAATACCCTTTACCTGTCATTGATGATCTCATTGACAAGCTAGCTTCTGCGAAAGTTTTTAGTGTCCTTGACCTGAAAAACGGGTTTTTCCATTTGAGGGTCCACGAGGACTCAATAAAGTATACAGCGTTTGTTACGATGACCGGACAGTATGAATTTTTAAGGGCTCCTTTTGTTCTATCTGTATGTCCTAAGGTTTTTACGAGATTTGTCAATATTATATTCAGAAATTTGATTGCGAGAGGTATTGCTTTAGTATTTATCGATGACATTTTGATTCCAGCTTTAGATGAGGTTCAGGCTGTTGAGAACCTGCGACAAGTGCTTGAGGTTGCATCGGAGTATGGACTTAACATAAATTGGAAGAAAGGTCAGCTGATGCTGAGGAAAATTGAGTATCTTGGGCATGTTGTTGAAAACGGTACAGTAAAACCCTCACCAGGGAAGACGACTGCAATATTGAAGTTCCCTGAGCCGCAGAACCTAAAACAGCTGCATAGTTTCCTCGGATTATGTTCACATTTTAGAAAGTACATACCTGACTATGCTAAGATTGCACAGCCGCTTACGGATCTGTTGAAGAAGGGGTGTAAATTTCACTTTAATGAGGTACAAAGACAAGTATTTAATGAATTGAAAATGAAGTTGGCCTCTGAGCCAGTGCTCAAGATCTACAACCAGGATGCAGAAATAGAGTTGCACACAGATGCCTCTGCTGTGGCGTACGCGGCAATACTGATGCAAGAGAGTGATGACGATCAACTGCATCCAGTTTACTACATGAGCCGGCGCACAACAGATGCGGAGAGCAGGTACACAAGTTACGAACTTGAGGCTTTGGCTATTGTGGAAGGTGTGAAGAAATTCAGGCCCTATCTTTTTGGAAAGCAGTTTAAGATAGTGACAGACTGTAAAGCTTTTGAAATGACACTCAATAAAAAATATCTTGCTATGTCAACAAGGGTTGCTCGATGGGTTTTGTTACTACAAGACTATAATTTCACTGTTGAGCACCGTAGTGGCACGAGAATGAAGCACACAGACGCGTTGAGTAGGAACCCAGTTGTGGCTGTAGTGTTCTCTAAGTTGCATGATGATATACAGCGAGCTCAAGAAACTGACGAGGGATTGCGAGCTATAAAAGAAATTCTGAGGCAAGGACAATCCTATGAAGACTTTTATTTGCATCGAGATTTGTTGTATAAGGGATCTGAGCATCAGTTGGTTATACCTACAAAGATGGAACTTGAAATGATCAAAAGAGCTCATGAAATTGGTCATTTTGGGAAGAAGAAGACTTTGGAATCTATAAGTAAGGATTACTATATTCAGGGGATTGGAAAGAAGATTGATGATTATATAAAGACGTGTATACCATGTTTGTTGGCAAATCGGAAGGAAGGGAAGCAAGAGGGGTTTCTGCAATCGATCGACAAGGGTATCCCCCTTGTCGATTCTCCTTTGCATACATTGCATTTGGATCATGTTGGGCCGTTGACAGAAACACGCAAGCGGTATAATCACATTCTTACTGTGGTTGATGCCTTCACGAAGTTTACCTGATTATTCCCTACTAAGAGTACCTCAACGAGAGAGATTTTAGATAAGTTGCTTATTCATCAACATGTGTTTGGAAATCCTGAGAGATTTATTACAGATCGAGGCGCTGCTTTTACCAGTGGTGATTTCCGGCAACATTGTGAAAATGAAAGGATTCAGCACATCACAATAACGACAGGGGTTCCGCGAGGAAACGGGCAAGTTGAGAGGATGCATCGGACGATAATAGCAGTGTTGACGAAGTTATGCATTGAGAAACCGGAACTGTGGTACAAACATGTAGGAAGAGTGCAAATGGCTCTGAATAGCACTTTCCAGAGGAGCGTGAGTACTACCCCGTTTGAATTGCTCATAGGAAGGAAAATGAGGAGGCGGAATGACATTAAAATATGCCAATTATTAGAAGATGAGGACAGAGAAGATTACAAACGTGAGAGGGAAGAATTAAGAAAGATGGCTAAACAACAGATACTGGATATACAAGAAGAAAATAAGAGAAATTACGACAAAAGAAGGAAAGATAGCACAAAGTATAAGGAAGGGGACATAGTTGCGATCAAGCGCACGCAGTTTGGACCAGGTTTAAAGCTAAAGCCGAAGTATTTGGGTCCATATCGGATCACCAAGGTCAAGCGAAACGCCCGCTACGACGTGGAGAAGGTGGATTCTTCAACAGAGGGTCCAATTAGAACTTCTACATCAGCAGATCACATGAAGAGGTGGCCTGAGTAGAAAGGTGTGTTCGGTTTTTATCTATTTTATTTGTATTTTACTTTATAGCTTTGTTTAGTGAAAAGATTTCTGCTTTGATGCGTGTTGGTCTCTGAGTGGGATTCATTGCTCAAGTTAAGTTGTGTTTTAAGTGGTTTACAAAGATGTTTTCTTACATAAGATGCTAATTACATGCGGGTAAAATGTGTAATACAGGGTGTACGGTAGGTAATATGGGAAATATGCTGATTTTACGCAGATGTGTTATTTTAAGATGTTTTATGTTGAGCCATAACTTGTACCTATGTCAGATGAACTTGTGAGGTTTGTAAACATGTGTGATGATGATGAATTGTACGTGAACGATGATGGGTATGCCCGAGGACAGGCATGAGTCAGGATGGTCGAGTGTGGGATAGCTAGATAGAGAGTGAGTGATTGAAGGCTGTATGATTGGGATGAGTGTAACAGAAGAATAAAGGATAGAGTGGTTGTTATGGGTTCGGTCAAGATGGCGGGGAGTCGTAAAAAAGATGTTAAGAAGTAAAGATGTTCTCAGATGTTTTAAGATGTTTTGCTGATTAAGAAGAAGGAAATATAGAAAGATTATAACGTATTCAACTAGCATTATTTCAAACCCCGGTTCCACATATATAGCGGGTCACAACTTAAGCTGAGTGGGGCCCTTTTAATATGGACATCACAGGCGCACAACTGCACAGTCCGACTGGCTTACCCACATATATTGTAATTTTTTTGTGTTTCTTGTTTTATAACTTTTTCGTGTGTTATGTGATGTCCATTCATTAATAAATGTATTTTCTTTCTTTCTTTCTTTCAAATATAACTTACTAGTGGTTTCCCGCGACTACGCCTGCAAGAGTTGGACTTTCCATATAAACTTTCATCCCCCATTTCACACCCTCAATATTTTTATATCGCGTCAAAATGTAGCCTATGTCCTTCCAGGGTCTCGAACTGTCTCCATACCAAATTTCATCTCAATCGGTTCAGTTGTTTAAGCGTCAAGACGTAACAAACAGACAGACACACTTTCGCATTTATAATATTAGTATGGATGTGCGGTATGACTTTGACAATTTTCAAAGAGCCAACAGACTTTGAAATAAATTGTTAATGTCACACAGTAAGTTTCCTATGTATCAACGTCTATAGTTATCTAACCCAAATTTAGGCGGGAAAGTAGACCAAAATTCAGATCCAAACCCGACCTGAATCCTCATATATCAGCCCGTGTCACGACTTTTGTTACTGTCGAGCAAGGCTGCGGTCTTCCTGTTAGAGTTTTTAAATGTAGATAGTCATCAAGACCGACTTTAAATTATAAATAGGGCTGGATCATGGTCTAAAGCGGACCCTGGGCCCTCGCGTGCGAGTGCACAACCAGGATAACGGTAGGAGAATGATGAAATAGGGCTAGTGAAGTATCTACCTCCTAGCGGGGCCATCCCGGGCAACGACTTCACAAACCCCAGTTTGTAATGGCGGTTGAACGATCCTATCAGCGGTGGTAGGTTCCGTTAGATGCTGCCTGGTAGCTACCATCCTCCCACTGGAGCCCGGCGCCAAGGAGCTTGTTGTGTTTCGTCGGAAAGTGGGAGTGCCATGCTCCACCGTCGACTCTGTCTACACGTCTACACGTCGTCTGGCTTAGTCTAGCTATATAGTGAAGAGCAAACCAATTTTTATATTTAAAAAAAGCGAAAATGTGTCTGTCTGTATGTTACCTCTTGGCGCTAAGATCGATCAACAAATTTATGTGAAATTTGATATTAAAATAGTTTAAGACGCTGGAAAGGACATAGGCTACATTTTGTCGCGGAATAAAAACATTAAGAGGGCAAAAAGGGGAATAAAAAATTATATGGAAAATTCAACCTTTTGGCGTCGGTGAAGACACGGAGAACCCCTAGTATAATGTATGGACAACATCCTACCTAATCAGTTGTAATAGGGACAATTTTGCAACAAAATAATATCGCACCTTTGGAAACAAAGGGTCACTTCTGCATGTTTTCCAACTTTTCAGGAGGAGAAAATCAATATTTTAATGACGGTATTCCTAAATAACTCATAACTATTTTAGAGTAAGTACGCGATTCTCACATTTTTTACATTGATAAATTCTTCAGAGATACTCGTCACTATTAAAAAAAAACATCCAAAAAGACGATTTTGAGAAACAAGCCATAAACTGAGGGAGGGTCCCAAAATTGTCTTTTTGTTACAAATCGCTTATGCTTTATGACAATAAAATAGATACATACTTCTAGAATAATTAACGTCACTTTTAAAAGAAAATCACATAAGTTACTAAAGGACTTGTCCTCTTTTTGTATGGAGGCAGGTTTTTTATTCTAACATATCACCAACCACTAATAAACCTATATTTATCTTTAAGCTACAAAAATATGAAACACATAACCATAGAAATCAGAATTTTAAACGCCTCCATTTTTGAGAAAAAATATGTTTTGTAAGAGGCATCATCCATTGTTCACTTACTTGTATTTCCTGGCTGTATGGCTATGTACCATTGCCTTTCCGCTGGTGGATAAGTACTACTAAGTACTACCACAGGTTATATAATAGGTACTACTGTCAATGGTATGTCAATTTTGCTGTCAATTTTTTTTCATGGTTCATGCGTTAATTGATATAGGCGAAGGTGCGGTTTCTGTACAGACAAAGAGAAAAATTAATTTCAATTTTTCTCTAAATCGGAGGCCTTAAAAATTATATTAATTATGCAGAAAGGCTAGTTTTTGTGAATTCTTTAATATAATATTAAGTTTATTCTGGTTAGAAATATTGACGAATAAAAAACCACTAATGGACAAGTCCTTTCGATATTTGTCTGCTGTAAACATAACGTCACTTCTATTTCAAAGTTAAATATGTTTTTAACTTAGCGTAGTGCCGCTCTGTTACTAAAGCGAAAGGTCATACTTTAGCTTTCAAAACACTACTGACCGGTTGTGACGTTATATTTCAATCGAACAGACCAATTCCGAAAAAAAAAATCCAGAAGTGACTCTTTGTTCCCAAAGGTGCGATATGGGTAGTCTGATGTGTGACTGTATCAATGTGCATTTTATTCATCAATATATTATTTGCTCCGTTCGCAGTGAAGCGACATCCTTAGCACGTCTGCCCCAACCGTGCATCAAGTGTTTACTAATAACTAGTCTAAATCTAGATAACTTCTAGTTAATTTGAGCTTCAGTAGTTGCCAACGGACTAATTCTCGACTAATATTGGACCATCCGAACTGTCTTTGCGTAATGGTATGACGTCAAGTAGATAGTTGTGATGACAGCAAGATGCACAGGGTGGTAAATA
Source organism: Pyrausta nigrata (assembly GCA_949316185.1). Classification (NCBI taxonomy): domain Eukaryota; kingdom Metazoa; phylum Arthropoda; class Insecta; order Lepidoptera; family Crambidae; genus Pyrausta; species Pyrausta nigrata. The sequence continues at coordinate 2,042,175 of OX438961.1, forward strand.
AAAGTATGAGTTATACGTATTGGTGAAGAGTTAAATGATATATTATCAAATAAGATATGTTATGGTTTTGATATTAAATAATTTTTTTAAGTACATTAGTAATATATATACAACTTATTAATAAAAATTAAGATTAATTATTTAATACAATACAAAAACAAAAATTATAAAAAGGGTCCTTGTGGTAAGGTTCCCAGGATGCTGGCAGTATTACCGCGCTGGATAGCGATGCTTATACGCTGAGCAAGGTAGCTGCCAGCTCTTAGGTCACCACTGATGTCAACTAGCCTCTTGGAAATCTCTTTGAAAAAAGAGATAGCGTTGGGACCCCACGAACCCAGTGTTTCGACTCCAAACGGTACAAAGTGGTACCGGGAGTCGATCTGTCTGTACTTGTTCTTTTTGAAGTTAAATTAAAAGTTTAGTCTAATTTGGAGTACCTAAATTTGAAGAGGTTTAGAATCTAGAGTATAAAAAATCAATTTCGCTCACAAAAATTGATCGACTGTGTCATCCGATGGGACCCACCGGAGCGAAATTTAATTTGATTTCAAATTAAATTTCGCTCACAAAAATTAATCGACTGTGTCATCCGGTGGGACTCGAACCTAAGCCCTACGGAGCTACGGAGGACGTTAGTCAGCCGACGAATTTTCGTGAGTGCTTGCTACGCCAGTGAGCCGGCGTTCGATTTCATCAATACTAACGTCCTCCGTAGCTTAGTTGGTAAGAGCACTCGCCCGGATAGCGAAGAGGCGTGGGTTCGAGTCCCACCGGATGACACAGTCGATTAATTTTTGTGAGCGAAATTCAATTTGATTTCGTAAAAACTTGCAAAATAATAAAAGTTATAAAAATACTTATAATTTAATTTCATAAAAACTTTCCAACCAAATTGCTGCTATCTGCTTAAGTTATAAAAACAATTATCTAGAATATAGAAAAATATTTTATTGTCTATTAGTATTTATCCAGTAAACACAAAAATCTACTGTCCATCCATTTGTATAAGTTTGAACAAGAAAACAATTTTAAAAAGAAACTTCAACGAAATCGAAATTAGCGCAGTCACGCGCTTAGTTTTTTAGTAACGGATTTTAAAAAATATATTTCTTGTATATTTGGCTTACTTTACTTCGTAAGAATTGACATGTGCTTTTTCACAGCCCTCGTATATTTGTAGTTATTTTTTATAGATGAGTGCAGTTTTCACAATGTATTTCCGTTGCTATTGGCTACGTACGTTGCAAGTTTGTTACGTCGACATTAAACTGGAGAATAACCTGTAAAAAGTTTATGGCCTTTCTTCTAATATGATAAAGCAAAACTTTGTGAAGAAGTCTTTCATCACAACCGTCGGCCGTCTTGGTCTAGTGGTTCACGCCACGGACTTCTAAACCAGGCGGTTGCGGGTTCGAATCCCGCAAGGGGCAAATGTTTGTGTGATGAGCACGAGCATTTGTACCTAAGTCATGGATGTTTGTAAATGTATATAAGTATGTCTATCCGTTATCCTAGTCACCATAGCACAAGCTCACGCTTAGTTTGGGGCTAGGTAATTGGTGTGTTTGTTGAAACAATTTATTATTATATTATTATTTTGTAAGTACAAATATAAGTACCTTAGTACTTTCATGTTGGACTTTGATAAAAAGTGTCGTAATATTTTATTTTATTCAAGATGCAAAACAGATTACTATTAGGATTACACAGTTTACTTGACTATGGCTTAAGGGCTAAATTGTAACCTAACAAGAAGTTACAAGCAATTGTAGTTTTAAATATTAAAAAAAACAAATACTTATACCAGTTTGCGGTGAAGACCCTGTGACCCGCGATAGGAATATTTTCGTACTTGCAGGCATTGATACTAACCGCATTACTAATAATAATAATAATGTTGACACATTTTTAACGCAAAGGTAAATATGAGACGGCTAATTTGAAATGTTTGTCTCCTCTTTGTCATGTCACCTATCTGTCATCCATTTCATATTTATTCAAGTATTATAACAGAGCGGCATAATTATTAATTTTAGGGGGAAAAGTGTGGATGAAGACGCAGTATATTATGCTGTAAAAGTTAGTAAAAACTTAAGAAGGAAAATATGCAAAAGAAATTATTACACTATATGACACCGAAAATGAAATAGTATTATTTTGTTCTGGTTAAATAATTTTCTTCTATCTAAAACATTACTGTTTGAACATACTAAAACTTTTATTTCCCACAAACTCTACGTTGCTTTTTCAAATGTAAATTAGATTTTTACCTGTGTGCTTTTTCCTGCGATGTATATTTTTCTTTCTACGCGTGGGCGGCACCGAACAAACAATGCTTTACCGCCAATATTTTTTGACATTTCACGTCAGTGCTAAGGCTCCGCGCAGATGTGCCACCGTCCACGGCCACTGGTGGCTGTCACGCGCCACGCCCACGCAAACGAAGGTGGTCGGTGGCCGCTACTACAGACACTCATCTGCTAGATCCTTTGACAGATGTTCTGTCAAAATGGCGAATGGTCGCGACTGGTGGCGTGTCGCAAACACTGAGTCGCGAGTGGGCGCCACTCGCTACATGTGTGCGGCGACTCGATACAAAACATATAAACTAAAATAATGTTAACAGCTTGTCGCTAGCCGTCGGTGGCTTTGGCCGGTGGCCTATCTGTGCGGAGCCTTAGGGCTCACACGCATTGATTCGTGACGCAAACTTTCCGGCTAATATTTTTTATTTTTTACGACAGAAGATAAGGCGCGCTTGCGCTGATTCGCTGGCAAAGAAGTTCGAACGACACGTTCCGTTTTGCATAATTCATAGACAAACACAGTTGACTTTTTCTTTGTAACGGAAAAAGGGCCATATGATATGGAAATTATGATCGTTTCTGAAATAAATATCTTATGAAGAACTACCTAAATGTGTGTTTTTTTTTATTTTACACTATCTTCAATTTGTGTACTAATTAAAAGTAGAAAGATGAAATATAGAATTGTGTTTTGGTAATTAAAATTAGTAAAAATTATATTTGTTTCTTACGTTTACGCGAATTGTTGAACTCATTAAAACACAATTTTACGGATCACTTTGCGATTTATTTACATTTTATTTAAAACCTGACGTTTCAATCGCTGGAAAGTGTTCGAAACGTCAGGTTTTAAAAAAAATGTAAATAAATCGCAAAAAAATTTACACATTTGTAAAATTGTGTTTTAATTAGTAAAAATTACTTAATTCAATGAAACAGTAAGCGAGGTTGCGCACTACTTCCGATCCGAATCCGATCCAAATCCGTCAAAATAGGATGTTATTTGCATTTAAATATGGAAATGCGAACTGTGAATGACGGACGCATTGAAAGAATTAAAGAAATTCTCGTTAAAGTACCACTACGACTACGCCGGAGCACATTAGACTACTTATTTTCGTTGCAAATTGACTTTATTACAACTTCATAAGATGTCGCAGTGCTAAATTACCTGTGCCCTATTTTACCAAACTGACATAAGTATGTCAGTGGCATATGTCGGCAAAAAAAGTCAAGCGACATATATTATGTCTAGTGACAATGTAAAAAAAAAACTATAGAAATTGGAAACATTCCTAGCATTTATGTTACAATTGTCAGTATCAAAATATTAGTGCGAATTGTGTTGTGATACAGAAATATTATTTCAAGTCTACATATTTGTAGATTTGTCGGGAGTTCTTGTGGTCATGTGGTCGGAGTTGTGTCACTCATGTATAAATAAATCGAAATTAGTAACTTTGCGTTTTAAGAAAAAAATAGAATAAAAACAAGGTTAAATTATATAATAATGAAAATAAATAAAGAAATAATTTTAAACTTTTGTGACAATTGTCGCTCCTGCAACGTTAATTGAAATAGGGCATAGGATGTGCTGCCGTCCCTACGGTTCTTTTTGTATGATGATGCAAAAGTGCACCTAGAACTCCTACCGCGTTTTTCAAAAACATTGCCATACTTTAAGCTTGATTACAAAATGGCATTAGGTAAATAATAACGTTTTCGTACTTATAGCGTAAGCAGTAAACGCGATTTAGCGCAGTGTGTTATGCGCAACGCGACACGTCAACTTCAAGGTTGCGCTAAACGGATTAGTATGCGGCTCGCGTTAGTTATAATGTCATAAATTTAAGACACAGTAAATATTTGTGGAGTATGTTATGTTTTATTTGAAAAAAAGAAAAATAATTGAGGGCATGGGTTTGAAAGTCACGATCTACGGGGTACTAAGGTCAGCTAATGCAGTAAGCCATTTTTATATCTATAATATTACAAAAGGAGGATTTGTATTTTTGTATGTTTGTGATAAACTCAAAAACAACTGGCATTACTTATTTAAACAAATATTTATCGCAGCATCAGAACTTGATTTATGACGCCGAGACAGAATAAAAAAACAAATTAAGAGTCAAATCAATCGCCCCGCATCAAGTTACCCAAATGTGTCAAAATATCTTAAATGATATGGAACTCTATGTGATCATTGTAAGGTTGAAATATGGTTGCGGAAAGATAGATCAGGGTAAGTTGATGTGTCGTCCACCACTGACCTCTATAATACAAGTACGCTGGACTAAACGTTCTCTAAGAAATGACAGATTTTTGTACCGAATCAATGCGCCCCCACCGAGTGTACAGGGAACTAAAATAGGGTAAATTACATAATGTTTATGTCATTTCTCGTTAGTTCCGTGGACGGTCACCACGCGCTCACTACAGCCGTCAGCGCCAAAATGGCGATAATCAAATGGCTTCATTTTTAGGTTGACGGTATGCAGTTCAGCGTACTTATATTATAGAGGTCAGTGGTGGCCCACTGTACAAGTTTGCACCTGGCCTAACACCATGCGTTTCGTTTCACGCTCTCATGCCGAACCAAAATAAAATTAACGCGGCAATCCGACCTCAAAACGGATCCGTGATCGTAAATGCAGCATAAACGCAAAACAATAAACAGAGTTTAACGTGTACGATGAAGATAAAACATCGCCACTTCGCGAAAAACAATGTTCGTGACGCCATATTGGATTCGATTTACGAGCATTCGATCAATGATTTAGATCGCTTATACATGTATTAGATTTATGAAGCCTGTCACTTATAACATTTTTATAAAGGTCGTCGTATTTTGATAAAGTTTGTTGCTTTTGGTAACAAAAAGATGCAAGCTATTCTGAAGCGAAGTTGGATATCGCTAACAAAATGTATAAAATTGACTTAAGCCATCAAAATATCAAGTGACTTTTGCATACTAAAATTTATCTTTCGCTGGCGAATGCGAAGTTCGCTGTAAACTCTACCTAAGAGCCAGTTTAGTAAAAAAAAAAAATTGAAATTGTGTCATGCACTAATTTTTCTCAAGTATAGTACCAGTCTAGCCTAACCTTAACTATTTTACAATTTATTTATTTTACCATTAATAATACTTACACTATTTGCCCGTATTTCCTAAGACTAAACCGCAATAGTGCAGAAAAACTGTGGTGACAGTATCCACGAACTCTTAAGCGTTAAAAATCTTCATCATCAGTGGCCCTAGCATGAGTTAAACAACATATCATTATCGCGGCCGTTTATCGTATTTTGACAGCGTTATATCATTAGTCTACCGCTGCTAACATGTCATGCCATTTATGTCATGTCTAACTGTCAAAATACGAAATACGATAGAAAACGATAAAATTGTCTACACACTCTAACATGAGTCTCTTTTATTTGTCTATTTTAATCTATTTTTGACATTTTCGCATGACATATTATCGTGGTCACTTGGTGCTAACGACAAATGAAAAAACTTGATTAAAGTCGGTGAAAAACTGTGTAAAAGGCGAAAAATATGTCCGTACCATAATACCATTATATATTTTGTGTTAAAAGCATATGACGAACGACCAGTGTAAGAAATACGACAGAAACGCATCGGTGATATTTGCGATCAAGTCGATTTTTGAGAGTGTATTTCAGTCACTTTGGCGAATATTTAAGCCCATGGATACTGATATTTCACATCATTGACAGGCTTAGCTTGGCCCCAACTAGTCTATAAGCCTTCTAGCGGCTAGAAGGCTTATAGAATCTAGCCTATTTGAAGGTGAGATCTCCAATATAAACACTTACGGAAATCATTTATCACAAAGAGCTCTTTCACCTACACAAAAGCAAAGAATAGCTGTTATTGTTGTGTTTTATAAACTTACAAAATACTGTATTGAAAACAGAACCTAACCTTTTATAATGTATGTTATTTTACATAGGTAGGATAGGTTAGGTAATCATTACTTTTGTTTCTTAGGGTCTACCTATGTTGCCTCCTTTTGACCCATGAAAACAACAGCAAATTGGACAACACCACTCTCTGTGCTAAGCCCAAACTACTGTAAGCAGTGTCTACAGTCTAGGACCAGTAGTAGGAAGCATATATTAAGTGTATGTAAATCGGTGAAATAAATTGTGAAAACTTGCACACTAAAATATCTTAGATATGTAAACTTCCTTAATGTAGCTTTGTGCACTAAAAAGTATTCCAGTCAATATCTGCGCCTAACTTGCTTTTGAATAACTTATGGGGAGCCTACTTTTACCTACGTACCATATACTTATATACCTTATTATATATAAAGGTGGATAAAAGTAAAATTAATTGAAGTAGAAAAATCATTAGTCAAATAAACAATAATATGTAATTTTATAGAATAATAATAATGTATTACAAACGATAAACCTTTTCTTAAAATTTTAATACGATAAGTCTTATCACCATAGTCTCCACTAATTCTTACAAGTCAACGTTGACTGCGATGACATTTTCTGAAAAATAATACATACTCTTTAATACTATGTTTTTCATGATATCTTTTGATTTTGTTACAGGTGACTCAAGGTATCTATTAAAGGTGGAAAATGTTGAAAGCAATTAAATCATAATAATTATGAACAATCAAATGAACATGTCAATAGAACCTGCATATTTACTAACATATCACAAGCTTGAAGGGATCAAAAATTATTCACAATTACTATCAAAGTGATGCATGTTGGTACTACTACAAGTATTCTGTGAAATAAACTTTTCCTTACATTTGAATCCAATTTTGTTCTGTTCCAGCGTACCTTCCAAAATTAAATCCTGAAATACAATGTAAACACATATCATTATTTAATAAACTAATATGTATTTTCTTTTTGTGCATACTTAAACGTCTAAGTATGTAGGTATAGTTGGTTTAGTTACTACCAAATTTTCAAATACCAAAGAAAACACTCTATGACAAAATGTTGCATGTCTGCTTAAATGCTTCAATACTTACTGTTTTTCACTGCTCTACTGAGCGATATGGACCCAGTTCGTCCAACCAATATAGGCCTAAGGTAATCCTACTGGTTGCTCCACCTTAGCAGCTCCTTGAGGAGTCAGGAAGGTAGCAAAACCCAGGTGCGCTTTCATGTATGATAAGTAATCTGTACCTATATTACATCACAGTTTTAAAAGTAAATGATCATATTAGTTTATTTTCCATTTGTTAGTTTAATAACACAATTTGTTGGAAAATATTAATGGGTACGCCTTTGACTTTGATTTATAAAACAGAGGCCCTACTCCGATTGACGTTGTCCGTATTGTCGACTTTAGCCGTCCCTGTCACTCACGTTAGAATGACATCGCTACCGAGCGAGATGGCTATCGGACATCGTCAACTAGAGTAGGGACTCGGCTGTCAAAACTGGGAATGTCATGTCAAAAACAGATGTAAGTAATTTAGTTTTAAATCGATAGTCGTGCTTGGGATTAAGTGTTTAAGCCAAATCGGTAGTAAAATTGAACGAATAATTGAATATCAACGAAATGTTGTATATAATCTGTGGTCGTGTGGATAAAGGCTTCTCGTGGGAAGTATTTCTATCGTAAGTGGTTGCCATGTTAGGAAAAATGATAAAATAAGACACGATGACAAATTTTCTTATGTCTAACGACAATTTAACGATGTTCGTACATCTTAGCCCAACAGGGGTCTTCTCGCGCCTTCGATATTATGTCGCATCCGATATTTATCGTAAAGACATGGCGGATATGACAAAATTTAAAAAAATCCGTGTTAAAATGTCGGTTTTTTTTTTGTAATTTTTTGATATCCGCCATGTTTTTTCGATAAATATCGTATGTGACATAATATCAAAGGCGTGAGAATTGGGCCCTAGGTCAGCAACATTAAGCTATGACTCCCGGATATAAGCGCTTGAATACACATAGCGATACTGTAACAAAAACGGTATACCTACGTGCCTTTAAAATTTTCCCTCGATTTCATCGTCAAATCTTGACTTGGTGGCAATGAGACCATTTCAGAATATAACTGCTGCTGTTTCAATTAAAATTTAAAAAGAAAATAGGAACTTACATTAATTAAAACATACATACAGTCGAAGATCCTCCTCATTTTTAAGGTTAAAACCTATTGTTAATTGCATTTTTTATCCATTGTACGTTCTTCTACTTTCTGGCACCAAATAAACGTATCTCCACTTGTATTTTTATGGATGCAAGATTCAAAATGTCTGCCATTTCCATTCCCTGATTTGTTCCGCCTTCCACCTCTGGACCCGGTACAAAGGAACGATATCGCAAACAATAACGATTCGTTAAAAAAGTAACGGAACGGGGAACATTTCCTATCGCCTGTCGAGTTGTATTACATTGAAATACTTCATTGTCTCAGTGATATACGGTTTAAAGAGGTATTCGACGACCGTCTTGGTGTAGTGGTTCGCGTCACGGACTTCTAAACCAGGAGGTTGCGGGTTCGAATCCCGCAAGGGGCAAATGTTTGTGTGATGAGCACGAGCATTTGTACCTAAGTCATGGATGTTTATAAATGTATATAAGTATGTCTATCCGTTATCCTAGTCACCATAGCACAAGCTCACGCTTAGTTTGGGGCTAGGTAATTGGTGTGTTTGTTGAAATAATTTATTTACTTATTTATTCTAGATGATTTGCAGTAAGTAAGAAGTAAATCATCATATATGGTTTAGTTTTAACCCTCATATAGTTTTCACGGTAAAGTGGTCATCATGTAATTTAAGAGATTGGCTCTTGTCGGTGGATTTTTTTCCTATCTGTTTTTCGCCCTTCTCTTGGCCTCCTGATACGACCCGATTTTATTTTCTGCATGTAGCTTATTATTGGTCTTCTTTATCGTTTTATCGAAATTTTTGTGTCGAAGCAGGTGTCCCAACATTCGTCCTCTCCTACCCTCTATTGTTTCCATCAATCTCCTTTTCTCCCCCACTATAGATAAAACTTCTTCATTTGTTTTCTTTTCTGTCCAACTTATACGCTTCATTCTCATTTAGCGCCACATCTCAAAGGCTCTCTCTGTCCTTCTTTGTCAACGTTTACATTTCCTAACATAGCTAATCAACTACTAAAATGGTTGCCATACAACGCTTTAGCTTACCGGCTTTATCACAGTATTTACAGTACCTGCGTATTTGCCCTAAAATACATTAATATACGCATATTATACGAAATACGAGTTCAATTGGAATACAAAACCGAACGTTTATAATTGAAACCTTCGCATAATCAAATATACGCCCAATTGGAGTAACGCAGGAATGTTCAATTATTTCGAATATCGTTTTCATACTCTTGTAAAGTGGTACCAACTTCCATTTTGTCTTATATTTCGTATAGTTATATTTATGTACATACCTGATCATGTGTTCACTTATGGTAGTAGGTGTATACAAGCGATTCCTAAATTATTAACGATATTCATAAATCGGAATAAGAATAAATATACAGTTTTTGGTGATATCAAGGTTCAATTCATCATCAAATATTAAGAAAAAATACTTTCAATTCAACGTTCGTAAAATATTTTTACATTAGATTGTCAGAAAATAATATTCGTGCATTTAAGTGTGAATTTCTGCTTTACGAAAGATAGTCAAAATGTTTCCCATGTCTTTAAACCCTGTATGAATTACCTATAACATATAACGACATATTTGTTAGTTAAGAATTCTTATGCCATCAATTTTGGATTTTAGACCAATGCAGAAGCAGTAACATAGTTTATTTATTGACAATTGAAATATCTTTACTGTCTGAAACTGCTATAAACCCGACTTAGTTTCCAACTACAATAGAATACTAGAATATATTGAAAATATACGACTTATGTTTATTTTATTACTGTTTTAAGAAATATGGTGTTTTGTTTTTATTTTCTCAACATAGATAAACCATATTACATACATACATATATTGCATGAAACATTTAACTGAGAGTGGTGGGACATTCTGAAGTCTCCTTTTCATACATTTGAGGGTCTTTAAATCCAAATATGTCTATACAGGGTTACTTTTAAGGATGGTACCAAATTGTTCAATTAACATGTAGGGAGCAATACAAAGAAACGACTTTATTGAGTTTTTTTTTATTTATCTTATTTTTTGAATAACATTTTCTTCACGCGCCATGCTGTCTAAATTTATTGTACTTTTCTGTTTATCGTTACGCAGATATCATATCGAGTATTTTTATACGAATGATAATTATTTTTATAACTTAAGCAATTATTTTGCAAGTTTTTTAACGAATTTAAATCAAATTTCGCTCACAGAAGTTAATCGACTGTGTCATGCGGTGGGACTCGAACCAACCGTCCCTTCGCTATCCGGGCGAGTGCTCTTACCAACTGAGCGACGAATTTTCTACGTATGATTCAAAATATTCACGAGTACATTTTTTACAGCAGACACGAATAATTAAATGTCTTTTTTCGCATAGATTGATTGTGTTACTGATTCTTGCCCCCATCTTTGCAATGTAACTCAGTACATTGTCGTTATGATACCACTTTCTTAGTAGGTATCCTAATGGTTTGTTTTTAAAGCGTATATTCGAACTTATTAAAACAATATTTTACGGATTACCTCGCAATGTATTTATATTTTATTTAAAACCTGACGTTTCGAACACTTTACAGCGTTCGTGGTCACAGGGAGACTAAGGTCTTAGAAATTTGTCATAACAAAGTTTTAAAAATTCAACTACCATCACTCATTAATTATACTTTTTTTAATGAGTATCCTAATAATATTTTAGTTAGATCCGAACACACAATATTGAATAAGGCTCTATGCAATGAACGGTTGAGTCGTATGTTTACAAAATACTACACTAGTAATACTACACTACACAAAGATGACGCATCGTGCGTCATCTTTGTTTGTTTTCATCTATTTCAGCGTTGTGCAAGAACAGAAGTAATAATATGTTAGCACACATTAGTGGGTGTTACCATTTAGTTTTAGTCAGACTATTTACATCACTAACTTCACGAATAGAGACAATTTTGAAAATGCCCTTTCTGGTAACTTATTATATCATCCTAGCGTTATGCCCTGCCTGCGTCTGCTTTTCCTAGTGCGTATAACCCGAAACTCTTTAAGGTGCATATAAATAGGCTACTTCTGGGCAAGCCCTCTTCATCGTAGACCTTATCTTTGCTCTCTGGCTAAGATGAAGATTAAGGTTTAGTATTACCCATACAAAAATAATAATTACGCACTTGCGCTCGTAGACCCGGGGTCCGCTTTGAACCACGATCCAGGATATAGCAGCTAATTCCAGTGGAACGACTGCCATCTGACCTCCGCGACCCTGTTAACTGGTTCCATGCCACAGCACGCACCGGTGCGAGATAACAATTGATTTTCTATTGTGTCTCGAAATTGGCAGCAAATGGGTTAATAGGGGAACCTGACCAGCTTGGATCACAATTACACAATCAGTCGCCTGAATGTGCAGGTTTCCTCACGATGTTTTCCCTCACCGTAAAAGAATCGGTTTGTGAAACAACTAACGTACCTACATAACTCAGAAAAACTCATTGGCACATGGCGGCACGTGGGATCGAACTGGTACCTCCTGCATGAGAGGCAACGAAGGCCCGCTAGCCACTACGTCAGCGACGTTCTATTTTTTACCTGATTAGGAAGATAAATTTAACATAATAAAGAGCTTATTTTTCAACTGTTAATTAATTAATGTTAACTGTTACCCCGTTATTCCAAAAACTTAGTACCGGGTTTAAGACAGGACTAAGCTATTGGCTAGCCAATTAGAAAAGCGCTTTTCTATTAGGTTATGTCACGAATTTGTCATTCATTCCCTTGTTGTCGGCTAATATTTAGACCCATTTTAAACTTGGTCTAATTTTTTGTAATAACACCGTTAATGTTTAGCATAATTATACCTAAACCTAAACGGTTTCGCTATGCTAAGTCGATACCTACTTGTTTTATAACATTTTTATACGATAATTAATAGAAAAAAAACTAAATAAATACACTACAGCTAAAATTTGGCACATTACACAAGGCGGAAAAAATATAACACATGGAAATACAATTAATTTCATTCCATGCAGTTCCACTTAGCTTGTTTTATGCTTTATCGTTGGAGCTTATAAGCTTAGCACAGATACACGTGGATCTAAAAATAAACAATGACTTGCAAATGTTTAAAAAATACATTTTCCTTACAACACTTGGTGTACGTGAAACCACGTGCAAAATAATTAAAATTCCAACGAAAAAATGTAGGAAGCGATTTATTAGGTAAATAAACAAAACTGGCCTTAATACCCAGTACCCAGTACCCAGTATTGAGTGATTCTCAATTTTGTACTTTGAGATGTGAAAAATAAAGGTGTTTTTACATTGATCGTTTTAAGGGCTTAACCTTGACAGGGAAATTATTGCCTTGGAAACATACGGCGTGGAATTGAGCAATAAAACGCAGTATTAATTATTACCCTCTACCTTTAAGATTTATCTAGAGCATGTACGAACGTCAGTCAGCACGTCAAATAAAAACTGTGGCACCTTTGACCTTATGCACTTGTAATAAGAATGATTTTGCGACAAAAATGTATATTATGATGTGCTGGTCATTTAGACCCGAGTTCACAATTTTTAAACAGCCGGTGAAACTGACGGTCAATTTGACAGAATTCACAAAAGTCCCGTCCTGCCGGGTCATAGAAATATATTCAACGTATATTTTTAGTGAAACCTACCTTATGAGATACCCGAATGAGAGTACTGGCAGCAGTTAACCATTGATAAGGATGTTAAAAGCAGTTTGTCTGCTACTGCGCAGCCTACCGGAAGTACTCGGCAGACCCAATATATGGGACTTCAAAACACAAACTATAAGGTAAAAGATTAGTTACACATGCATAGTATGGTATTTCAACAGGCGATATGAGTTGGTCTGGTGGCTCTCGGTGGTTGCATCTCAGGAGCTGTGACCACACAAGTAAAAAAAAATACATACTAAATTCAAATGGAAAACCAAATAAGCGAATGCAGTTAATGGTGGCTCGGCTCTCCCATTATAACGATAACGCTCCTAGTACTTCCCCGTGTGTTTACAAGCACCTTTCGAAGACTCAGTGAACCCCGTGTGCTGAAAGCTGAATGTATCGTGATTCACGGGCGTGAGAATTGCACGTAGCGGTTGGGGCGGTAAAGGAGTGAAGATTGATCGACTGTGTCATACAAAAACTTGCAAACAAATTGCTTGAGTTATAAAAATAATTAATAGTGTTTTGTTTTTTATACTTTTAAGGTACGAGTAGACTTCAGAGCAATGCGGCTTGCGGCTCCGGCTCGGCGCATGCGGCTATCATAGAACTACGGGAGTCGGCCATCAAGACGCATCGCTCGGAAAGGGGTTCATACACTCCCATAGTTCCATGACAGCCGCGCGGCTCCTCGGAGCTGCGGCGGCAAGCCGGAGCCGCATTCCGCATTGCTCGAAAGTGTACCTTAAGACCCGAGTTCGCCAATCCTTAAACTACTGACGGTTAATATGACAGAATTTCCTTACAAAATATGTCAATGTGATAGGCCTGCTGTACTCATACAGCAGGCATATCACTTACCAACAAAACCATTGTTATATAATTATGTCTATAGATTGCTATTGTTTGTACCGAAAATTAAATCTCATTCGAAAGGTTCTACTAGTCTCTACGACTAAGATTATCAATGGCTATTCACAACTTTAAATATTTGTACAGTTTTGTAGTAAACAAATATAATAGTAAACTGTGAATAAACTCGAACGTCCAGGTCACGCCAAAGTTATTTCGGCTATAAATTCAGCTATTCATTAAAACACAATTTTACGGATTACTTCGCGATTTATTTACATTTTATTTTAAACCTGACGTTTCGAACACTTTACAGCGATCGTGGTCACAGGGAGACTAAGGTATTATTTGTCATTACAAAGTTTTGAAAAATTTTAACTACCGTCACTCAATAATATTAATTTACGTTCCTATTTACGCAGGATGAGCTAACCGTGTCTTGAGATCTTGCAGTGCTAGGTGTTGCTTTGGTTTTTGCTAGAATAGGATCCCATGCCGGTGGAACTTTCCAACCATCCTCTCTATTGAAATTTGGATGTTTTTTAATTTCAATGGCTTCACGTAGCATTCGAGGAATAAAACGCCGTTGTTTTGCAAGTATTTAAGGTTGGTCAAAACGAATGAAGTGGTTGGGTTTGTCTAAGGCATGTTCACACACTGCAGATTAAAACATAACACGTAAAACATAGACGGAACACGAAATCTGCAGAAATCGCTTTCAGCAATAAAATCGCCTAAATTGTACAATTCTCTATGAGCATTTAAATTTATACTGTGTGTTGTGTGCAATAAAGAGTATCTATCTTTCTATCTATATTTGTGATCTTGGAAGCGGCTCTAAAGATCTCGCGGGAAAACGCGTGTTTTCAAGTTTTCATGTGTTTTTCTTCCGTAATAGTTTGACACAGATTTAGATCACTAATTTCGTCCTGGTGACCATAAACGTCGTTGCATAATGCGCAAGACATCTGAAGAAACGTAGAAGATGTGGTTCGAATCTCGCTCAGTGTTAAAAAAACCGTTGTTTTTTTTGTGTATTATTCAAATTTAACTGCGGGGCCCGGGGCCCATGTTGGTGGCTGTGCGATCTTGCCCTAGTCATTCTGGATTGCTGCCCCCCCACTGAACTATTAGAGTGAAGGAACAGAGAGAGCACCTGTGTATTGAGCACACACTTGTGCACTATTAGGTATATCTCCGGCGAAATCTAGATCGGAGGGCATTATTTTATTGTGCTGATTCTTTTCTATACACGAAATTTGACTGCCTCGTCGGTCTAGTGGTCAGCACGCTCAGTACTATCCACGAGGTCTCGGGTTCGAATCCCAGGTCGGGCCGAGAGTGTTTGGGTTTTTCTGTCTTGAAATTACTCAGACACAGCTCCGGAGTCAGGAAGTTGGTGTTGTTAACACCCCTGTGCCTCGGAAAGCACGTTAAGCCGTTGGTCCTGCGCCTGATGTCTCTACGGTCATGTCGGACTGCCGTCTTACCGAATTATGAGAGTAAAGGAACAGAGAGTGCACCTGTGTATTGCGCACACACTTGTGCACTATAATATGTCCCGCGCAGTTTGCTAATCTTTGTTGTGATAGGCCGCCGTAGTCGAAATAGGCTAGTAGGACATTATTATCATACACAAAATTGATACACGAAATAGGAAAGCACATAATATAATCTTTTTATTGTGTTGTGTATAAGGAATTACTTAATTTAAATAAATGATTATAATAACTACTGGTATTTCCGACGGAATCGTAAAATTAGCGTTAATTATTTGACATATTTTGTATGATAATTCTGTCAACCGATGTTAACCGGCTGTTTAAAAGTAGGTGAACTCGGGTCTGAGCCTGGAGTTCAATAAGACATGTTTAATTTTATATCAGCATGTTTAGCATTATTTGACATATTTTGTATGTAATGTCCTCCTAGCCGAATTTCGGCTGGCATATCTCAACAGAGATTAGCCTAGTGCACAAGTGTGTGCGCAATACACAGGTGCACTCTCTGTTCCTTCACTCTCATAATTCGGTGAGACGGCAGTCCGACATGACCGTAGAGTAGAGATATCAGGCGCAGGACCAACGGCTTAACGTGCTTTCCGAGGCGCGGGGGTGTTAACACCACCAAAGCTGTGCCTGAGTAATTTCAAGACAGAAAAACCCAAACACTCTCGGCCCGACCCGGGATTCGGACCCGGAACCTCGTGGATAGTACCCAGCGTGCTGACCACTAGACCAACGAGGCAGTCGTATTTTGTATGTAAACAAATAGCGTCTAAGTGATTATTTAATAAAGTTATTAACTATGGTAATACGAGTATTAACAAGGTTTTTTATGGTGTAGCATACAGCTGACATGACATATGAGTATGACTCATAAGAGTCACATTGCCACGGCCATGACAGTTGAAGGTTGTCTGTCAGGTTCAAAAGGGTCGATCACTTTTGTTCTTGAATCATGGGTGTTTGTAATTCGCTCCAACAATGGGTGTCTGGTTTCGATCTACCTACACATTTTCAAGTCAAACACGAGTTTTGGTGGACTTGGCATCCAAATAAGCTTACATTAATTATTAATTATTATAGTCTGTCTCTTTTTGTTTGTTTAGCACATAAAGAGAGAGACTGAACTTTAATAATTTAATGTTAGATAGGTCACATTGGAATCGAGTAAACTATGTAGGTGCCTGTGGCGCAGTGGTGGCAGCGCTTTGGTAGTGATACCAAAAGTTAAGCAACCCACGGCGCGGTCGTGATTGGATGGGTGACCATTCCGACCATTTAAGTGACGTCCATGACAAGCATCTCCGTGCTTCGGAAGGCACGTTAAGCAGTTGGTCCCGGCTAATATCTGTGGTATTAGTCGTTAAGCCTAGTCAGAGGCCCTAGGGCGGCTTGATAACTTCTGACAGTAAGGTTTGTCACTTGCCTTACATACACCCCTCCACCAATCCGCACTGAGCCCGCGTGGTGAAGTATGGCTCGTTCCTCCTCATAGTTGAGGTGAGGCCTTTTCCCAGCAGTGGGATCTAATAGGCTGACTTATTATGTAGGTACCTATACATATATCTACACTAATATTATAAAGAGGCAAGATTTGAATGTTTGTTTGTATCGATTAGGCTCCATAACTATTTGGTACAGAGATAGTTTAAAACCTTGGGAAGAACAAAGGCTGCTTTTTATCGATATAAAAATCATCAAGGGGTGAAATTGGTAATGAAAGTTCGAACGGAAAATCCAACTTTGGGCGCGGGCAAAGTCGCAGAGAACTGATAGTATAAAATAGAGTGAATAATCTATGGTTTAAGCTTATAATATCTTAAGCCCATAAGTTAACCTATGTATGGATTAAGCACTTTGTTTGCCAAAGGTTGCAATGAAGCCGTAAACTAGGGTTATTTAGGAAGAATTTCAAAACAATTTCACTGAAGAAGTTTAAGGTCGTTCATTTTACACAGAACAATTTCTTGCAAGTCTTGCTCAGATGTTGTTTTTGGCTTTTTGAAGAGAGCTGGTATTAAAATATAAAAAATATAAAACCAATTTAAAATATTTGTTCTGTATGTTAACGCGAATATTCGAACTCACTAAAACACAATTTTACGGGTTACTTCGCGATTTATTTACATTTTATCTTATTTTGTTTTAGCGAAGTAATCTGTAAAACCGTGTTGTAATATCTACCTTAAAAAATTGTTAGCAATGAATCCAATAAAAATAGAAGACTTAAGTACATCTTTAAAAACGTTAAAATAAGTTTAATTTTAAACTCTTGCTCATAATAATACCTAACCTAATATTCTGTTTCCCTTATCCCAACATCCATCCTCCATACTGATATTATAGATGGAAATAAAAATAAATAAATTGTTTCAACAACACACCAATTACCTAGCCCCAAACTAAGCGTGAGCTTGTGCTACTCGTATGGTGACTAGGAAAGTTACAATCATCTTTACGCTTCAACCGCTGAACCGAAATAATAAATTTGATACTGTAGTACTTCCTCTGGATGCGAAGTCCTCTCTATATCCTATGGAAGTATCTATATACTCGAGAAATTGTATTTAACTATATAACGGACGGAAATCTATAACATAGTTATAGAGTAACGGAAAAGAAATTCCAGGCTAGTTAATCCTAGAAATAAAGCTTAAAGGGGGTGAACACCGTATTTACACAGAGTAGAAGTTCGTATGGAATATTCAGATATTAGCTCAAACAAATGCGCGGACACAGCTGGTAATAAGGTTGTGGTTATGTGAGACGAAATATCATTAATTTTGTTGTAGAAAAAATCCGTCAAAATCCCTTCCACTGTATGCCACCGTTTATTCTTTAACACATTTCGTCAATCAAATTCACTTATTTCTTTATAAATTTTTAAATTTAGGTGCTCTTCAAAAGATTGTTACCAAAACCAAAATATCTCATATTTCGCATTACCGATTAACAAATACACTCTTAACTTGACACTTTTCGTATTAGTACCAAGCACTGAAATGTTTCGGAGAAAATTCGCCCTTGCTTTGCCTCTATGGCTAGTAAAAATCCAAAATTAAGTGAAACTTATCATCTTTTTCAGGTACGGAGACATGGTGCCAGGGACGATCGCCGGCAAGATAGTGGGGGGCGTGTGCTCCCTCTCCGGAGTGTTGGTGATCGCCCTGCCTGTACCGGTCATCGTGTCCAACTTCTCGCGGATCTACCATCAGAACCAGAGAGCTGATAAGAGGAAGGCTCAGAGGGTATGTCGACTAATTTTCAATATAGGTAAAAACTGAGACCAACGGAGATTTTTATGAGGTCCCGGGTCCGAATACCGGGTCGGACCAAAAGTGTTCGTTTTATCTTGAAACAGCTCCGGAGCCAGGAAGTTGGTGGTGTTAACACTCCCGTGCTTTGGCAAGCACGTTAAGCCGTTGGTCCTAGGCCTGATCTCTTGACTTTCATGTCGGACTGCCTTCACACCGAATGAGTGTGAAGGAACAGTATTACAATGAGTGTGAAGGAAAAGAAACGCAATACACAGGTGCACTCTGTGTATTGCGCACACACTTGTGCACTATAATATATCCCGCACAATTGGCTGAGATTCCCGCACTGAGATGGACCGCTGTAGTCGGAATTCGGCTAGGACAGTGTTTCTAAAAGTGGGCTATAACACCTAGAGCTACCTAGAGCCCTAGAGGGGGGTGGTAAGGAGCCCAGAATAAATTTTGGGTGCTGATGTGATTTAATGATTTAATATTGTAAAGTTGCTGTAATTGCTCACTCTGATAAGCAGAGGTCGGAATTAGGTAGAGTTATTTATGTAGGTACTTGCATTGAAATGTTGATATTAATGTGGACCTTCCCGGGATTTCTAATAGACAATCCGGTGTCCCGAATTAAGCAGAGTCCCGTGTCCAGTAAACAAGCCAGGGTCAAACAGAATTTACCATACAAAACACAATAGAAAACAAATGAGCGCATTCGACAAACCGAGGTAAGCGAATGAGCTGTGTGAATGAGTAAACCGATTTATTGCTAATAGATAGTTTGAATGCGGTAGAAAGAGACAAAATCTGGAACATTCCGTTACGTGGGGAGTTCTCCGCTATTGTATTCTTTTTTTCTCACAAGCTATGTTGTGCGAACTACAACTGTAGCAACATCGCTCGTATTGGAATTTTGCAATTTCGGACATCCGATGTCATTGATGTAAGTTTGGCAACGTCGCGCGTGCAGTAGTTTAAATTGTGTAAAAGTAATTTACCTTTTATTTAAAAAAATCACGGGTTTTTTTTGCTTTTTAAATTAATTTTGGGATTTGAGGCATATCCACTTTATTCTTTCGCTGTATGAAATCAGTGTAAGTACATTAATAACCGACCTCTGCTGATAAGAAAAGTCTCGTTTAGAATATAGGTTTAATTAAACTCCAAGTGAGACTAATCTGTTATTGAGTATTTAAGGTGAGTAAGAATGGGGGGCCCTAATAAATAACTGATTTTTAAAGTGGGCGTAAGACGAAATATGTTGGCATTCCTGGGCTAGGTGGACATAATTAATATTTATTACTAACATTTAACTAAAAAGAGTGGCTCAAGACCGTATTGGTTTCTGCATGCTGACCTCCAAACTTCAATTTAAAAATGGCACCCCATGGTGATGATGATGATTAAAGGAAAACCTTTCAAACCTTCCAGAAAGCCCGTCTCGCCCGCATCCGTATCGCCAAAGCCTCATCAGGCGCAGCATTCGTATCGAAGAAGAAAGCAGCAGAAGCGCGTCTGGCTGCCCAAGAGTCTGGCGTAGAGCTAGACGACGCTGGTCGAGACGAGGACATCTTCGAGCTGCAGCACCACCATCTGCTAAGGTGTTTGGAGCGCACCACGGTAAGAGATGTCGGCAATTGTTTGGGTAACAGCAACCTTCAGGTCAGACTTGGTGATGGGCGATTCTTCGGGCGCTTGAGTGAAGGTATTCAATTTATTATTGCTCCATAATTTGTAGGTGTATGTATACAGGGTGGAAAAATATCTGGGCCCTGAAGGGGACTACCTTAAATCGTTTAGTTAGCTCATTTTACTGAAAGGAACATTCCTTTATATTTTATAAAAAAATAAAAGTGCATCGAAAGATTTAGAAAATTAGCTTGTCTTACCCCGGAATCGAACCAACTGAAAAGAAAATATAAAATCAAAATACAAAAATACTTACTACCTACCTATTTAATAAACTGATAAATTAGTAATATTCGTTTTCACTTTTTTTTTCAAAGAACAAATGTTTTTACACTATCCTGTACAATTCTACCGATTCGTGTAATAATAGAGCGAGGATTTTTTATTTATTTTAAGGAGTTTGATTCCCGAACGAGTCAAGCAAATTTTAGAAATCTTTGAATGCAGTTCTGTTTCTTTTTAACAAGTAAAAGAATATTTCCTAACAGTAAAATGAGCTTAAGGATTTAAGGTAGTTCCCCTCCAGGGCCCATTTATATTTTCCACCCTGTATATATACAGGGTACATTTATAGTGTAGGTACTAGTCAAATCATTAGCAACCTGTCAGGCAAGGTAAGTAGCAGCAAATATTTTTTCTGCACTCTTCCACACTCTTGTTCCAAGCTTCTGGAAGCTTCAGTAGATGTTTTCTGAGTCTTTCCAATCTGTATATACTCAAAGGCCCACACCTGCAAGAGGGCCTTTTCCGGACTTGTTCAAGGCCTATTATCTGATCTAGATTAGCTAATCCGGAAGGTCCACTTGCGCCAGCCCAGCCAGTGTAGAAAACCCATTTGCGCCAATTTGCACAAGTGGGCCTAAGGTTCACCCTTGTTTGGTATAACAACTGTTGATGTAATGTTACTATTACGAACAACATTTAAAAAAATAATCACTTTGTATAATATTGATTAACATTGAATATTTATTTGCGATACCTACTAACATTTGCGCTATTGATCAAAATAATGTTCAATTGATGTATTGTTCAGGTGGTATAACATGTATTTTGTCGAATAGTCAATTGGTATAATGTATTGTAGAATAGAAAACATTGTAATAACATAATTTTATAAAGCATACATAAAAACACATAATTTTACTAAGCATAAATGTCGTATTCATAATTTTATTTGACATTATCTTACAAAGCATACCTAACTTCATAACTTTATGTAACTTATAACTCAATTTCAAAGTAATAATAGGTAATAAATAAGAATTGGGAAAAGTTAGATTAGGTTTTATTACATTAGGTTAGGTTAGGTTAGAAGTGTTGTCCACAACGCCGCGCGAGCCGAGCGAGCGAAGCGAGCGGTGCCGCGGCGAAGCGCCAAAAACAAATTTATTTACTTTAAAAACACTATTGAAAGTCTGCTATGTCTCGGACCCACTTTGCTTTTAAACGTTTTTTGTTAAATAATCATTATGTCCGATGATATTAGGCAAAGTAAAAATTTGATCAAATGAAATTATTTTGAATGAGCAAGTATGTCAAACAATATTACAATAAATAAATATTAGGCTAAATCAATAATTATGGCAAATGAAAATTGATGATATTATTGTTTGTCAAGTGAAATTATATAAAATGTTATTCGGCAAAACAAGGGAGAACCGTGGGCCTAATATATTGCATCATGTCTAAGTAGCTTATCTGGACATAAATCTGGCAACGATCTTCGATCGATTTCTTCTTATAAAGGAAAACGCTGTGATATCCAACAAGGTCTAAGTAGGTATGTAGATAAAAATTATATTTTTGAGGTTAGTTTTATAATAAGTTTCATTAATCATTTGGGAGATACAATGGTAAGACATCAAACTATCATTTTTATTCACGGCTCTCCTATCCTAACAGGTTAAAAAAGCCATAGAAAGACATAACTCTTAGCATTTGCCACTGCAAGCCTTCTGCTACCTTATTTTATGCTTATTTACTTAAAAAGCTACCAGACATAATACTTACTTTCAGTCTGCTACTCTTTTGAGTCGATGAAATTTGCATCTGCCGTACAAACATATCCACTTAGCTTATGTAGTTGTAGTATTATACACCTGTTAATCTTTCCATTTCCACCAGAAATGTGCGAGGATTAGCCACGAGGATGTGCTTGTTGAAACCAATAGAATCGATTCATTCAGCTGAGCGGAGTGAGGCTAGGTAAGGCAGTTGTCGCTGAGCGAGAAGAGAGTAGAGCTAGAAACTCGCTGGGTTATAAGTGAATGTACTTGGGCGACCGGCGATTTGAATTTGGAATAGGATTTGACCGCTAGATGACCTCATCGATCATCGCCGAGCGAGTATTACCTTTAGCATTGTCGCTCATCGACAAACAAGTAAAGCGAGTTCTCGCCGGTGGGCAGTTGTCTTACTACTGATGAGTCAACGAGTAACTATCGGCGATTTTCTCGCCCAAGAAACGTGCAATAGTTTTACATACATTCCTTGTAAACAAAAGAGATGTACATACATTAATAGTTGATCGCTGACTTTTCTCTGACTCTGCCAGCGAGAACTTGCTTTACTTGTTTGTCGATGAGCGTTAGAGCAGTCGGCAATGCTCATTCGGCGATCAACTAAGCGGTTGAATTTCAAATTCAAATCGTCGTCGCTCGGTCGCCCGAGAACACTCGCTTTATATAACCCGACGACAATCGCCAACTTATTTCTTATTTCAAGCTTTTCTCGCTTCTCGCTCATCATTGCCGGTTATACAACTGTCTTAATGTAGCGATTTCATTGGTTCTTAAGAGACACATTCCTCGCTGCGTTTTCTCGCGCATCTTTGGTGGAAACGCACCTCAATACTAATGATGGAATGACCACAGATCGGACCAAACGACCTGCCGCCTTCGGGCCTGTCCCGATTGATGGAAGATTCGGACACCTCCCAAGACCAAGTATGGACAGCAGTATACAGTAAGAATTACAAAAGTGAAGGGATATTTTAGGCTTTATTCAGTAAAAACTTGGACTGGTGCAAAGTAGTAAGTATTTCCCAAAGACGACACCAAGTTTATTGTATATACTCAAGTTATGAATTGCCCATTTATCCTGCAATATAATCAATAATAGATTTAACGATGAAGAATTAAATTCAAATGTTGTTAAAGGAGATGGCACATTTACTATTGTTATTTTTGTAAATGGAATACCATATTCTTTGAATTTAAACTATACAACACGCTGTATATTTAAATATATACACATAAATCTGTAATTTACATTGTGTTGTCAGTCAATATAATATACTATACATTAGTATACATATACTATATGTATATACAGTGTATACAGCAATAAAGTACACTGGCAAATAATAAAACTGTCAAAGGGAAAAAGTAAACAGGCTGCTTCTAGACATACATGTCCCATCATCGACCGCATCGTCACTTGCCATCAGGTGAGATTGCGGTCAAATGTCTGTCTATTAAATTAAAAAAAGGGGACATAGGCCAGCACGTACTAGATTTATTAAGGATCCCGATCCCCAATTCCAGGACCGGGAATTCGTGGAGATGGAGAACCCTTTCAACGGCGCGGCAAAGAGGCCGGGCTCCCCCTCCCCACTCGCGTCGCCCGCGCACTCCGGTCGTGCGCCCGCTCTTCTGGCGTGCTGCGCGCGCTGCGGCTGCTGCCCGCAGAAGTACCAGGTGACGTTTAGCATTTTTATTGTTTGATTACTATTAAGCGTCTCAGTATGTGAGATGGGAATGTTCCTTTGACGTTTACAAAGTTGAATGAAATTATTATGAAGAGTAACAGTTATACGAATTATTTTATTATGGATGAACAATTTATTTTTTCAAAAAGATATCATTTTAACCGAACAATTAATTTTCTTGTTATTAAAATTATAATTAAAAAAAAGTTTTTTTTTTACATTTTTAAAGTTAAGTGTGTATATGTATACAATCGAGCGAGAATATACTATAAAACTCGATGGTGTATACACGAACATGTTTGTTATTTAAAAAAAATTGCAGTATGATTTTCAAAATGTTTATGGGCTTAGCAGCTCCAAACAAAGTGACACTATGATACAGTGTGCTTAATAATAAACAATATATATGTCACTGTAAGATTATAAGCATCGTTCGATTACAATCTATCTCGTGAGATTGTAAACTGTCTAAAAACCGTAATATATGATTGCAATGTAACGCATTATTTATCGCTATATTATAATCTATCGAAGTGAAACTGTTAAATTACAATCTGTCCCGCGTCAAATTGTCAACTGTCCGAAAGCTCTCCCTGATTGGTCGGTATTATTGTAAGAGCGACCAATCACGACCAGCCGTTCTTTGTCCCCGTAGAGTAGGAAATGAAATAAATACTAAAACAAATATTAAAACACGAAAAAATTATATAATTTCGGAAACTAGCACTAATTCGTTGGTTTATCATTCAAACTCCTTTTTTTTGGTTAATCACATAAATTTTTACGTCCACAATAATTTTTCATAACTAATTATTTTAAATTTACATAACTAATTGATTTTAATTTTACATAATTATTTTTTCTAAGTTATTTTCAACACGAAATTTATTTATAATCACGAAAACACAGTAGTTTACATTCAACAACAAACCAAATAACAAACAAATATGGCGAGTGCCGGGGCGGCGGGGGGCACATAAAATTCAACTAATCAGCGCCTGAGATGCATTTCGTTCTCCGCCGGTTCACAATTTGATTCCCATCGATAGATTACAATATAGCGAAAAATAATGCGTTAAATTGCAATCATATGTTACGGTTCACAATTTTTCGACAGTTTACAATCTCACGAGATAGATTGTAATCGAACGATGTTTATAATCTTACGGTGACATATACAAGTGTTTTAAAATAACTTCACCATAACACATCAGACAATGTTTAAAAACAATAGCTTCAGCTATATTAACCAATCTAAATACTAATATATATGTACATACGTCTTGTAAACTAAATCAGAAATAACGTATCTTATTTTTTGGATAAGATATTCAAACCATACGATTGTTTTATTGTATTTTTTTATTTTATCATTCTGGGAACAGAAGCGTCGTCGATCTGTGCGGTGTATAAGCCCCTTAGGGCTAGCAACCCGTACAGGCCATAGAAGAGAGGTACCTTGTTGTGTCAGCTAAGAGTCACTTTGATGTCGACCTTATTACGTATGTCATACAACCCATGAATCAATGGTATTTGAACACGTAATAATGGTCAGAAATGTTGCTTCCTTGCAATATGTGGCCAGATGATGTGCTGAATTTAAATATTAAATATATACATATCAATGAACAGCTTAAGCTCCAATGTATATAAGCTACTTTATTTATACAGATGGCTAAAGGGTATTTTATTAATATTTTGTGTGATATTTAGGTAAAGATAGAAAAAAAACTTTAGGACACAACACAATCATTTGTAACATTAATTCGTTCGAATGTTGAATAATTCTTTGTACGGTTTCTTGGTAAGTATGAGTTAAACTTAAGCCGATTGTTATATATTATGTATTTTCAAAAATCTCAGCTCTCACAAGTAAATTTTAATTTGTATCAATTTTGCGAACAAATTTTCATTAATATTCATCAAAATAAATAAAAATAAAATAAAATATGTTTATTTCGAACCAGAGTCTATATAGTGTTAGTAACAATTTAAGCTTAAAACTATGTTCGTAAAATTCAAATTAATAAATATTAAAATTACTATAATTTATTTTTGCGTCTTTGACGAGATGGACGCGAGTCCAGTGCTGCATAATAGCACTGTCCGCGTCCAGTCTCGCCACGACCGCCTTTTATAGGTACACATATTTTTAAACTATACACTTTACAAACTGTAGTTAAAGGTATGGATTTGGCAATCAAGTACAGTCACAGCTACGAGTAATAGCACAAAACACATTTCTTTGTAATGAACAGCCAACAAGTAACTAGTAGTCTTGAACTGCTTAGAATATATACACGATATTTTTATTGTATGTTCGAGGCATTTTGTCTATATACATATTACTCATTGCAACTTTTATGTAAGGTATTTAGATTTTGAAGGAAAAAATAAAGATATTTATTTAAATATTTAAAAATATAAATATATATACAATATTATTATTATATATACAATATTTATATAGTATACAAAAACACAGCTCAGTATCGAATTGGCTCTGACAGGTCCTGCTTTTAGACTCGAGTAGAAAAAGTCGGCTGAAAGGCGCTCGCCGATACACCGCGACTTCGCGCCCTTCCGACACATCGGTGTCAGCCGCGCCAAGCGAAGACCCCCTACCAGTATGTTTGTCGGTATTATCACACAGTGAAGAATTTAAAAATTAATTCTGATAATTTTTGACGATTCTGTTTGTATATATATATATATATATTTTATATACAGTATTTTTAAAATTTATATGTGTAATTATATTTATTTAAATTATAATGACTTTGAAACGAATGAAACAGGTAAGGATTTTCGACGAAAGTTGCGTTTTTTATTACTGAATATTTTGTTAATTTTATTTGAAGTAGAAACTGAGTATTCACTGTGTGATAATAGTCGAAATATACAAAATTTGAGGCTTTAAATGTCTGCAGGGTGTTGGCTGCAAAATTATATACCGCTTCAAAATTACTATACTGAAGTATGTCTCTGTTATTCTATGTTGTATAAATGTCATATTATTTGGAGCTTGCGCTATGATATCGCTACAGTGTAAAGCATTTTTATTTTTAGTGTGAGGTATATTTGCAATCCTGTATGTAGGTGTATATCTATTTATTTATGGTGTATATTTAATTTTTGTTTATTGTATAATGTGATTTGTCGTTTTATGCTTTGGATATATGCAATTTATAATATCAAAAGGATAAGACGACACTATTTAACAGTAGATCCAGGAGTGTTGATAATGTATAACTGTAGGTGTATGTATACGATGTTTACTATATTAAGAGAGGATGTCGCTGGAATGATTTAATGTTTAGCTTAATATATATGTTGAGACATATACTATGACATGATGTTTCAACGACAATGCCAACACACTGCACACATTTTATTAAAATTGGCAGTCAAATATACTTAGACGCCGCGACTAAACAAGTACTATAGATATAATTTGCTTTCAGAAATCTTAGTAATTTCTGGGATATTATTATTACTCATTATAATCATAATATTCGGTTTTTGTTCTCATTAATTTGTTAGGTAGGAGTTCTGAAATACAAAAGAATAAAATGACATCCATTCTCAAAGAGCATTTTACCTAACGCAAATAAAACCTGGTTTTCTCAAATACTGGCATAAGAAAACATGTAATAAAATATTCATATATACACATTACACGCTATTGGGTCTACGAACATATCTAACCAATCGGCATGTTGATGCACACATATATTATTTCTACATCACACAACCACCACTGCTACTCGCTATCACTTCCTATTCGAACACTTTTTCCTAAATTTTATTTCTATTGTATCAGTGTTTTGTTTTATTATTTGTATCTCAGATCAATATGAATATAAAAAAAAACAATATTTGCCAAATGTGTTGAAAATGCTCGACTATTTTGCCATAATCGATTTACATAGTTTTATAAATAGCCTCTAAATTTCAATATATTTGGCAGATTTGAAAAATATACAACAAGCTAGCTTTTTGGTGTTGGGCTTATTTGAAAATGTGTATGTAACTTTGTCGTGTAGTTAGATTATGTAGGTAGGCTAAATACACAATCATACGAATATCTCAATTACTGGAAAGTTGCATTTTCATTTCAGGTGTTGCATACGATGAAATAATTTATAACGTAAAACCGGTTGTCGAAATAAAAATTAAAAGCATATTTTTATATTCAAACTCATCACGAGAGCACAAATTAAAATTATACATTAAATTCACAAATATTTTCATGAAAAGTTTGTGGTTCATGTGATTCAATTAACACCAACGATTCCCACAATGTAACCTTGCCATCCTCTGATCCTAATTCATTACTAATTATTTATTTTTGCACTCCAACAGCAAGCATGCGGCAAATACATTCCGGCAGGGAGCACAGTCCAGGGAAACCAGACTGGTGTTGCTATGGATGGGACTTATTTAGTGGAAGCATCTTTCTAGGGCCCGTCCACTAGTACTCATATGGAGAGCTACGTGTAACGCGGGCCTGGGCCTTCCTGAGGCCACCTCTCGGCCTAGGCCAGGGCCACCGCTAGGCCCGGCCAGGCCAGGCCCAGTCCGCAAAGCCAGGCCGTCCTTGGCCAGGCCCCTTCAACACGACAGTGGTACGCCACAGGACTCAGAAGCCAAATCGAAGGCTGTTATGATTCGTCACCAATTACTAGGTTAATCGTTAATCTGTCTTTAAGTCTAACACGATACTGCCTACTGATATCTGTTTCGTAAAGGAAATTGGATGGAGACATTTGAATGGAAACACTCATATTTTACTTTGCACTTAATGGTATGGAAATGGTACGAGTATCTTTATTAAATACAAAACAGTTTTATCAATAAGTGGTATTTCATTTGGATAAGAGATAAAATTTTGACGACTAAATAACAATTTTTAATGACTTCCTATTTTGATAAAAGATTATATTTCAAAACATGAATACATTTGTGTACCAATCTGTCACATACAATAGGTAAAATGAGCATTTTTAGCTGTTCCAAAGTCAGAATAAATGCCAATAATCATTTTTATTAGCACTACAAGGACTTGTTAATGTATATTTATATAAGTATGTATATAATAGCTCGTATTTTTGTGAAGTGTTTCTATTCGAATAAACCTTATTGTTCTCTTGGTATAGATTTCTTTTCTAGAAATAAAATGAGACAATGTAATTAGGATTTAATGTCAACGACGGATTAAATGAATCTCGCTTCTATTAACAACGAGGTATCGAGATGACGATGAGTTTTTTGAAAAGACAAATAGTTTCAATATTCAAATATAGTCAATAGTTATTTGAATCATATCATATTAGGCAGATATATTATAGTAATAACAAAAAATAAAATTTCTTGGTATATTCGATTTTACATATTTAATTTGGGATTTGAATTCCTATGGCGAAATTTCAGTTCTTTTAAATTGTTTAAAACCCACTAGGACTCTAGTGCCTTCAAATTATTTCAATGGTAATCTTAATGTAATGAAATTGTTGCTCTATGTTAGTGAAACATAGACGTAGAATTATCTATGTGAATTATAGTGACGTGGTGTGGTCTTAGTGAAGTGCGTTGCAGGATCGCAACTAAGTTTATGGTATTTCATGACATCCAGCACGGATGTATACAAAAAAATGTAGAATCGACCCCTCGTTCGTATAGAATCGTTATGGACATCTTATGAATGCAATAGATCGGAAATGTTGAATAGATAGAACTTTATGTGGTTGAACTAGATACCTAATTTAATATTTTACATTATAGTGATAAAACAAGATGTATAATGACTTAATGTGCGTGTATTACTGCATTGAATGCATGATTTTTTGCGATGGTAATAATATAATAATTTTATTTGTATGTAGTTGTTATAAAACCGAATTCGATGTTGAAAGTCTCTTCCAAATTTTGCCACAATTTCTATTAAAAATTAAATATTCAATAAATTTGTTATTAATATTAAAATAAATACTTATGTAAGAATCGAGTTAAAATATTGTACCTATCTTATAAATTTATAAATCAATATCTTTCCGTCAAGTATTTTAAGTTTTTTCATCTTACCTATATCAAAATGATTCTATGTATGTAATTATTTATAGAAATATCAGTACCCCTGTGATTCTTAAGGCTGTTAATCCTGTTAAAAGTTTTATATACGCATAGACGTATTCCCACTATTCTATCTTTATATTAAGTTGTTAATATTCTTTCTATACTTAAATGCCAGAACATTTCTTTTTGCCGTAAGCTTGCATCTGGTCGAGATCTGAGTTTAGACCTAGACCATACGCAATTTTCCAAAATTCGCATCAAGCACATATTATTGGCGGCTTATTATTTTTAGTTTTTGTTACAATTATATTACGTGTACATTTTAAACTGAATCTTACCATTAATAAATATCAGTAAGTTCCTAATAAATAAAACAAGTTTAATAATATTATAAAATATAATTAAATTAAAATCAGTGGACAATTAAAGTGTAATATGATACAACTGGCACCTATGCGTATATAAACTTATATTTTTTTAGAAAATAGGTCTATTTAAAAAGCAGTATGTTGGAAGAGATAATCTGGTATTTAACACAACTGTTGTTAAAAGAAACTCGACGAAAACTTGAAATAGAATGACAATATTACAATTATTATAAATATTTTTGATGTATCGCTGTCGCTGTATAAGATATATAATATTATTTATTTAAGATAAAATAATCCTTTCAAATTCTAGTCAAAAGTTACTTCCATGTTTACTTTCTACGTTGTTGTTATCCCAAAATTGTTTTTGTTTCTCATAACTTTTGTTGTTTGTTACATATTTTTGTTCTTTCTGACTGCCTCGTTGGTCTAGTGGTCAGCACGCTGGGTACTATCCACGAGGTCCCGGGTTCGAATCCCGGGTCGGGCCGAGAGTGTTTGGGTTTTTCTGTCTTGAAATTACTCAGACACAGCTCCGGAGTCAGAAAGTTGGTGGTGTTAACACCCCCGTGCCTCGGAAAGCACGTTAAGCCGTTGGTCCTGCGCCTGATCTCTCTACGGTCATGTCGGACTGCCGTCTCACCGAATTATGAGAGTGAAGGAACAGAGAGTGCACCTGTGTATTGCGCACACACTTGTGCACTATAATATATCCCGCGCAGTTGGCTAATCTCTGTTAAGATAGGCCGCCGTAGTCGGAATTCGGCTAGGAGGACATTATTATTACATTATTTTTGTTCTTTGTTGTATACAAGAATTTAGCAACAGTTGTATTGTCTTTATTCTGCGTACCGCTATACTATACGTAAATAGGCCTAACATTGTTAAGTTTTGCGTTTCAATTTATTCATAATTATATATTTTCTTTGAACACATTCAAGTCGCTAACTCTGCAGTTTATAAAAAATCGATATTGCGTCACTTCCACGATCGTACTGTGTGTAAAGGCAGATTATTGTTTAAGCCGTCCTTTTCATATAACATTAGCGATGGGCGATTATTACTAAATTAATCGAATTATTCGAATGGTCTCGGTAATCGAATGTATTTGATAAGCAACCGCAGTTATTCGATTATTCTTCGATTTTGCGGCGCGCAGGCCGTACTACTAACTACTAACGAATGAATCGTCATTCGTCGCGTCGATTAATCATTCGGTCGCTGCCTGTCCTGTGCGCACAGTCGCGGCAGTTTGAATGCATCGAAGGGCCCAGTATAGATTATCATTCGATTGTCTATTATTAATAGTTTTTTTTTTCGAATTACTAAATCGACATTCGATCGTTCGAACGATCGATTATCGATTCATTTGATTAATTTTTTTCGTACAATCGCCCATCGCTATATAACATAGACAAGAGAAGGATAAAAATTAAGAAATATTTGAAGCTGATGTGACACCAAATCGATTTGATAATGTACTAGATTTTATTGTCGTCGTATTTTTTATATTGAGAATGGGATGACTTTTTGAAATAGCTTCAGAGTCAGAGAGTGTATTTAAGAATATTTGCAGTTTTTAATATCTTACGTGCGCTAATTTAAAATATAACTTAATTAAAAATAAATAATCCTATAGTATCGGTGACAAAAACTATTTTTGTTGTCTAAAGACTGTATCATTTTAATATAATTGTGTATTTAACGAGAATTAAAGTATGTTGTGAATCCAAAGTGTATGTTGGACCAAAATGTGGGTAATTCGAGTGTTTAGTCTGTGGTACTAGGGACGGGTGATTTTATCGATAACTTTCGTTTTTAGCTATCGATTATCGACTATTGAAAATAAAATGTTATAATTAAAATAAGATCCTTGGTTATAAACCTTTAGCTTAACGATTCTTTGTTATTTTGAGGAAAAGAATAAACTTAATTGTGTAAATAGGTGATGTGTTTTATATTTTTACTTTGTTGATACTGAAAATCTAAAAAACTACAGAAAAAACACATATAATCCTCTGTTCTAAGCAAATGTTTTAACAAAAAAATTAAAACGAAAAGACTTTATCAGGACAATTTAGTAGAAAAATCGGGATGCAATCGAATTCAATGAATCGTGCAAGGTAACATAAACAAGTAAACATCATTAATGAAAAAGCAAAACACCCAACTGCAAAAAATATTGTAGTTTTGAAATGGTATTTTAACTGGCTTTCAATTGATACCCATGATATTGCTATGGTAAGGAAAAAACCAATCCCCCTCCTCCTTTATTTCCATTTGCGGGAGCCATTTTTTACATATATACTCTCGAAAAATATAACCCTCCCTCCGCAGCCGGGTAAAAATATATTACACCCGCCTAAAATTAAAAGAAAACAAGTAAACATAATTTTAGAAAAAACAAAACACCCGATTGCAAAATTTTTAATATTTTTGAAATGGACTTTTTACTGGCTTTCATTTGATACCCATATTGCTATGGTAAGGAAAAAATCAATCCCCCCCTCCACCCTTCATTTCCATTTGCGGGCGCCATTTTTAAAATTTATATAGCCTATGTCACTCTCACAATTTCGTCAAATTTAACGACACCTCGAAAAACATAACCCTCCTTCCGCAGTCGGGTAACTACAATTTAGTGTCACTTAGAGCGCCACCTTACGAATATATCTTTAACTTTCGTATTTAATTAACGCCATCTAGTAAATGCAAACAGTACTACATAGCATGTCTCCCACAAACCACAACAGAATGTTACCTACCTACTACTTTAACTAGGTATCTGCTTTTTGTGACAGTTTCAATAGATGGCAGGACTTTTGTGACAGTTTCAATAGATGGCGCTGCTCAAGTCAATAGACTTGCTTTTTTGAACACACGAAATGAGTGATTTTCCTAGTATAAAAAATCAGTACTTATAAATACGCTAGATGGCGTTGAATAAACTCACTCAGGCAGATTTTATTTTGGAAAAAGGCTGGTTTTAGCGTTGAAAATGTTATAATGTTTATATTTAGCATGTTTTAGATTCACGCGTACTAACAGGCAATTTTTAACAACTTAGTGATCATCAAGACGTTTTTTCAGTTTTATTTTTCTAACTGCATTTTGAAGTAAGTACACGTGTACTGATACTATGACAATATTTTTTTGATTTATGCTGAAAGATTTCAATGCAATATTTTTATTACTTAGATGGAATAGCGCCATCTATTCTTTTTCTTCTTTTATTAGCGAACGAACGCTTGCCACCTTGGGCTCACTGTTCCGCCAATCTCACGTGTGCAGCAATTACACGGCAGTTTCAGAGTGGAACAAAATTTTGATAAAAAAACCGGGGGGTTAAACAAATTCACCTAAAACAAAAGGACATCACAATACATCAACAAAAATAAAACTAAAATTTTCCTCCCTCCCTCATTAAACGAAATTAAAAAATAAAAGCGTGTTAATAAAAAATCTGTTAAATAAATTCGGGTAGGCACATAAAATATGCAGAGTGAAAAAAAACGCACTTGTTGTGTGAATTTCTGTATCGGAAATGGTAGATGGTAGTTTGATAAAAAAACTTTATGGAAAGCAGTATAAATCCTCAGAAAAATAAATGATCTTGAAACAACTTCGGCATTCGCATAAAAGCTGGCTTTTCAGTTAGTATCTTACACCTACCAACAATTTTTTTTTAATTTCGTTTTGTGTCGGCCGTCCCTTCATTCAAATAAGAACTAATTTTTTTGTGTTAAAATAAATAAAAAAACGAAATCAAAAATAATTTATTCAATTTAGGACAGAAAATGCCACTTGTTAGATCAAAATTCCTACCTAGTACCTGATAAAGTAACCAGTGACTATTTTAAAATGTGGTTTAATAAGACTGTTCACATTATGAAGTGATCTACACTAATAGTATAAATAGTAAGATTTGATTGTTTGTTTGTATTGAATAGGCTCTGAAACTACTGGACCGATTCAAATGGAACTTGGCACAGAGATAGTTTGAGACCCTGGAAAGGTAAAACTTTTTGTTGCAATAAAATATCATCAAGGGGTTGAAATGGGGGATTATATGGAAAATCCGACTTTTGGCGCTGGCGAAGTCGCGGGGAACTGCTAGTGTCATTATAAAATTAGTCGTGTTTTAGTTCTTTCGAAGGTAATGTCTGTGCTTATCACACTATTTGAAATAAGCTAAAGACCTTTAAAGTCAGAGTGAACAGGCTTCTTCTGGGTGAGGTCGCTCCACTGCGCCACGTCTGGCTCAGTCTAGGGTCGAGAGAGAGCAAACCTATTTAGAATATTCTTAAAAAAACCTAAGTTCAAGTTCAGTAACATACTACAGGCACTGCTCCGATAATCCTAGCATTTTTTAATTTAACTTAATTAATAATTTTAATTGAATTAATTACTTAGCAGTTTACAATTTTTGCAGTTTACCAAATAATCGTCCTACTATCAATATTGATGAACGTATTGGCAAATTATTATGCACATACGAGTAAGTATGATTTTTGCTAAGAAAACGCAAAAAGTATTGCGCGCATTTGTATTATAGCCGATGTTCCGGCAAGAACATTGTTAAAATGGGTGCAAGCATAGAATAAAGACACACGTGCAGAGAGGACACCCGTTTGACAAGATCCACCCACTTTTTGACCTACTTCAGGGTCCCTACTCAAATCATAGAAAGAGCACATGAAATGGGAGTGTGTTCCGCGCGAACGCGACATGGCCGAAACGCACTATCGATCTCGGCGGCAAATTTGTTACATTTTACAGTCATTTGTATGCGTGCACTGCATGCCAATGCGCGTTGTGAATTAAATTACTGTGTTCTATAAGCTTGTAATAGTGTTCTAGTAGTTGTAACGCACGTAAATTTACCGACACAGGTTCGCGAAGGATTACCAGGTTGTTACACAACTCTTCTTTTTATGATCGGTTGTTCCCTAATAGTTACTCTCTCTCTCTCTCTCTCCAGTCGGTCCCTCATAACTGAGGATCGTGGTCACTCGAGCCTCTTAAACGGACGATTTGCCTCCGTCGATTCCGGTCTGCAGCAGCCTTCACCATATGGTAGAATTTGGATAGAGAGGAGGCCTCTTTTATTTGGTCAGTCCAACGTCCAGTCTAATAGTTACATGTCCAGATTTTTGTATATCTGTCTCTCCGCGGCGTAGTGAGACTTTTAGTACTAAATGCTGCAGTTAAATATGTACAGGTTAATCACAATCACACCATGAGAAAATATTTTATTGGTACCTCCTTTAAAGTGCGTATATATTTTTTGTTTAGACAACAATAATGTCATATTCCAATGGATGTCCAAGCTATTGCTCTAAAGAAGAAGTGCAGAACCACATTCCCGAAATCCAAATAGCCTATTGACAAGAGATTGCGCAGGATCTAAAATATCTTATCGAATCTTCTGGTGTTGGGCGCTAAGCTCACAGATTTTACAAGCTTTTATTTAGCTTGCAATGTAACTATGTATGTTTGTTCGGGTGGAATCTTGCAACTTAATTTTGAAGCAGATATCTTCAACCGATTGAGCTGAAATTTTGTATACACGTTTAGTTCTGATGACAATGCATGGTAAGATGCATGACGTCATTCTAAATTCAACATGGCGGACCATCCAAGATGGAGGACTCGTTATTTTCAATGCACTTCTACAATATTAGTATCAAATGAAAGGGCTTGCTGTGAGTAACTCAAAAAATAAAGTGACGTTACTAAAATATCAAAATGGCCGACTTGTGAACGCAATCCTCTAATATGAGTATCAAATGAAAGGGCTTGCTGAGATTAACTCGGTACATAAGGTGACGTCATTCCAAATCCAATATGGCGGACTTCTAAAGTTAGCAGACTAAGTTTTCCTTGCTTTCTTACAATGTGGGTATCAATTGAACGGGCTTGCTGAAACTAACTCGATAAATAACGTGACGTGACTCTAAATCTAATATAGCGGACTTTTAAAGATAACGGACAAACATAGTCATGTTTTTAAAGCTTTCCTACAATATGGGTATCAAATGAAAGAGCTTGCTGAGAATAACTCGATATAAAAGGTGACGTCACTCTTAATCCAACATGTCGGACTTCTAAACATAGCGGCCTTAGTTTTTTATGCTTTCCTACAATATGGGTATCAAATCAAAGTGCTTGCTGAGAATAATTGGATAAAAAAGTGACCTCACTTTAAATCCAGTATGGCGGGCTTCGAACGATGGTGGACTAAGTTTTGTATAGAATAAGAATTACTCGATACATAAGGTGACGTCACTCCAAATCATATATGGCGGACTCCTAGAGATGGCGCACTAAGTTTATGATGCTTTCCTATGGACTAGGTTTTTTATGCTTTCTTACGATATGGGTATCAAATGAAAGGGCTTGCAGAGAAAAAGCATGCGAGTTAAACTCCGTTGCTCTGATTCGTTTAGGAATTTGGTGTATCGGGTTTTCTTGGCGTGAAGAAAAGGCATGATAGCCGAGCGGAGAAAACTTCACTTTTCATCCGTGAGATCATGAGTTCTATCTCCGCCTGTACCAATAAGTTTGTACAAAAACTTAAGTACCTACAGTCTTTTTCAAAGATATCGCTGCCTAACGGTGAAGGAAAACACCTTGAGGAAAAACCTGCACACTAGTGGCTAGTGTGTGAGATGGAAAAGGCAATGGCAAACCATTCCATTAAATATTGCCTAGAAGTCGTTGTGTGTATTTCATTTCAAATATTGATCACGACCCTCAGTCATGAGGTATACGCTTGTTAAAAGGGGTTTTCTTGGAGTCCTCGAATATAATTATTGAGGTTGAATTTTATGAGTCTGTACCATCGGTAGGTAAACTTTGACGAGTTTAATTTGGTAAGATATGCGTCAACAGCATTGGTTTGCCTGTCTAGGAGAAGGATAACTTCAAAACAAACTTGTGTTTACGCTGCGTAAGGCTTAGCTTGAAGTTACAATAATTAGCTTGAAGCTTACGCGGCGCATTTCTCCTAACACCCAAGACAAGGTGTTCTACTCGTACCTAGTCGGGTGATAAGCTATGTCACAAATACTTATTGCAGCTCAATTTGTAGCAGCTTATTGCAGCTCAGCTTAATTTGTGTATTGATTGTACTGACCTAGAAAGTAAAAAATAAAGTCGAATTGTTGTATTCCGTAGCATCGATTGTTTAACTTTGATTCGTTTAATTTCGCGAAAGGCGTCAACAGCATTAGTTTACAACTTGCAAGTGGCATACAAACATTAAGCCTTAAATTGTTCGATCCTCTCCGAACTATTGTTTGATGCATTGTTTATTGGGCAGACTAGTAGGGGAGCGAGGGGCTTGTTGTAACAGTTTTCATGAAAACTAATACATATTGAGATCTATTTATTAAATTGCTACTAAATAAAGATGGATGGATGCTATAACTCTTCCTCTACGAAATCAAGTAAAAATAATACTATAAGTATTGGTAATTATTTTACAATCAATTATTTTTTAGAAGAAGTGCGGTGTTTCAACTTACCCAGTGCTTGGGGCAAGTTGTAACGTCTACCGGGGCAAGTCGTAACGACAAAAAAAAAACGACAATAATACCTCTAATCATTTATTTTTTCTTTATTTTTAACAAAATAGAGATCTATCTAAAGTAGGTATTATGTAATTCTTATCAAAAATCAACTCAAATAAACTTTTTAAGTATTTAACACCTAACAATTTAGTAATTAACAGTTTTATTTAGATAAAAACTACTTATATAATCATCATGACACTTTTTATTCACAGTTAGTATTTAATTTTTTTATATCTTACGTATGCTTCGTAACTATCTCTTAATATCTATCTAACAAAGTATTGTACTTGTTGTAACACGTTACAACAAGCCCCAGGATTTTGTTACAACTAACCCCATGGTATGATTTTCAACATTTATCAATATAACTATTTTAAAAAAACTGTTACACATTATCAGAGATAGATAAATTTGAATGTAAATAAGTTAAAGAAAGTTTAAAATTAGCCGATAATTATAACTCAAACCAAAATTTTACGTCAGTACAATTTTTTATTACCTGGCAAAAATGAAGCGCATGCACACTTCCGCTCACTGCGCCGGCCGGCGGGACACTGGCTATGGCAACATGATGCGGCGCGGTTTATAGGTCAAATCGAGTTAAAGAAATACGTTAATAAAGTTAAAGGTCCTAGTGAAAAGAGCCTGTTACTACTTACCCCTGTTACAACAAGCCCCTCGCTCCCCTACCACAGCGAAGGACCACGGTGAGTCGAGGTTAAAATAATTGGTTTTCCTATTTGCTGTATTTTTTAAGGAATTTCTATACTTCAGGGTAATAATTAGTACTCTTTAGCTCTTTGAGGTTTTTTACTTGTAATTTATTAAAAACAAGCTTTTATGTCAATGCGCTAAAAAGTATAAAATAAATTTTCCTTTAAAACTTTTACGATCAAATAATAACATCATTACACAATTTATATTATATAAAACCTTGTTGTGAGATTTAAGTACTCACTTGGCATATTTAGTAGTTTGATTTTCATAAAAAATTTAGTCAATCATATTAAGTTATGTTTATAATTTACTTATTTATCTACACAGGTAAAATCTCGCGACAAGCTTTTATATAATATAAATTGTGTAATGATGTTATTATTTGATCGTAAAAGTTTTAAAGGAAATTTTATTTATTACTTTTTAGCGCATTGACATAAAAGCTTGTTTTTAAAAAGGTTTTTTACTTGTAATTTATTATAACACAAGATACACTTTGGATCGCTACTCCAGCGAAGTAGCTAGGTAAGTAAAGTCAAATATACATAATGTTTTAAGTTAACCATCTGTAACTGTGTATTCTATATTGCTCGGAAGTAGGAAAAACGCCCGTTGAAGTAGGTGCATAGTAATAGATGATTTTGACGCCCCAGTGCGTCTGCGATCGGCTCGTGCTGGTATCATCTTATTCGTTTTCTTACCACTTTCGTAATGATACGAAATTATAACTTTATTAAAAGTGTAAAAACAAGGCAATGTTCTACCAGGCTACCAAGCTAAAGTTCGATATTGTATGGAGTACTGCTGTCACCTTTAAGATTGATCTGCCAAATCAAGTGGCTGCATTAGACTCGATGGAAAAAAGAGAAATACCAAGTATTGGAGACACTGAACTTTGTGAAACTAACCTGCAGAGCCTCGAACATATGTGTACGGCTAGAGAGTGTTTTTTTTTGCCGGCTGAAGTATTTACTAAACACCATGATTTGTTTTTTTAAAGAATGAATAGGCTGTTAGTAGTCATAATAACCCATGACATGACCCATCCTCGGCCGCATCGTCGCTTAGCATCAAGAGAGATTACGGTCAAATGTCTGCCAACTAAGCCTTCAAATATCGTGTTTTCAGATACAATACGCAATCAATTGTTATTGGAACTAATAGAAGAATTCAACTACAACAAATTTTGTACGAGATTTGATTTCTATTACACAAATGATTTAGCTATTTACTTTGGGATCAGAGCAATGTAGGTGATGATTTCCAAAATTTTATTTCCTAATAACCCCAATCATTCCACTGCTGAATTATCGACCGCCATCATTTTGGCCTCCCTCGTCGGCGATAGCTGTCCATCATTCCGCTCAAAAA
This sequence comes from Pyrausta nigrata, assembly GCA_949316185.1. NCBI lineage: Eukaryota > Metazoa > Arthropoda > Insecta > Lepidoptera > Crambidae > Pyrausta > Pyrausta nigrata. Next base: position 2,082,428 of record OX438961.1, read on the forward strand.
CTGACAAAGTCAGTCAATGTAGGTGAAAAGATTACCAGGTTAAAGTGGAAGGGGCCAGCCAAGTATCTAATAAATAAATTGTTTCAACAATCACACTAAATACCAACTTAGTCCCAAACTAAGCGTTAGCTTGTGTTATGGCCACTAGGATACCTGATAGGAATACTTATACAGAATGTTAGTATAAGTAGTCTTATCCTTTAAGGGGCTGAATATGACCATCAATACCTACAACTTTTACTATGAAGGCAACACTAAAATCGTGAAAAAATGTAGCTCTCCATACATTGTCAACGAGGTAGAAATGTTATTTGTATGGAGCATCAGTTTTTTTTTTTTAATTTCGACCATGGTCCCATAGTAAAAGTTGTAGATGAATATTCAGCCCCTCAAACTGTATACGTTATTAAAAATCCATGACTCAGATGCTAAATGCTCGTGCTCATCACACAAAAATTTTCCCCTTGCGAGATTTGAATCCGTAAGCGCAAACTACTACAACAAGACGTCATTAAGGTTGAAAAAACTTGAAAGAAAAGGCATCCATTACAAATTATGGCAGAATATTTTTTTCAAAATGGTCGATAAAGTTAGTAGTCAATTTTTTGAATCTCTATTATGAAGAAGTATTTTTGTAGTGGGTGATGCATATTAAAGACATTTTAAAAGTACCTAAGTAAGTAGGTACTGTTTATTTCAGCTTTGTTTTTTACGAAATTTTAATTTTATATTACCTTCTCAAACTTCATTTCAAAACCAGTTATTTTTAACCATTAATTACTTTTATTGCCTCAGCCAGTTCTATAAAAAGTAAATTTATTTTGCACAAGTGAAAACATTAATTTCAGTCTCCAAGAACACAAGAAATTTCATAAAATAATTTCTTTTATAACAAAGTTGATTTAATTATAATTACTATGACAAGTCCGGTGCTATATGTAATTTCATACTATTTCCTTACACGTACAGTTATCGCCCACACATAGACAATGACGTGTGCGCACGAGCACATACGCACACACAGGCACGTGCGCTGACGCACACAAGTGGATAGTAATTGTGGAGAGAATAAAAAATCGCTTGGAGTGTGCCTTACTTGCAGTACAGACGGAGGTGGAATAGGAATGAGGCAAAGCGTAGGAAATATTACTGTTCGAAAATTCTGTTTTGAGACTTATCTTATACTATTTTTTTATAATTCAGGCATTCCCTGCTGCATGTTTTACGTAAGTTAATTTTGCACACAAAAATTAATTGACCAAAGCCAGGCGAAGGTTCTCCCTGAGCTATCGAGGACGTTAGTCATTCGACGAATTTCAGTATATGTAAGGTGCGTTACACCAGTAAAAAAAACTGATGCTTCATACAAATTATTCTACTAACTCGATCGATGACAATGTTTGGATGCAATTGCAGAGTCTTATTAAAGCTTTATTTACTTTTATTAGGTAAATAAACAGCGATCAATGTTACATTTTGCGTACAAAAAAATATATTGTACCTACTAAACCATGCTCGTGCTCATCACACAAACATTTGCCACTTGCGTGATTCGAACCCGCAACCGCCTTAGGTTTAACCGGTTTAGAAGTCTGGGGCGTGAACCACTACACCAAGACGGTCGTCAAGTTGTTCTGTTAGAGCAGCAGTATCACCTCTTGAAGGGAATACAATTGATTTTGTAAGACCCTGTATAACCCCGCAGGAACACATTAACAAAAAGTAATCTACTAAAGCAACTAATATATACTCTTTATTGCACATAACACAGTAGACATTTACTAAATTTTTATAGAGTCGTACAATTAGGCGGTCTTATTGCTGAAAGCAATTATACATCGTTAAGAAGAGATATATTTGAGATCTGATCGTACAGAAAAATGATATAATAGTCATACAAGTTCTAAGTATTGATGGCCATAACATCCTTAAACATGGAGAATATTTAATTCAACACTGTATACCCAAGGAACATATAAAAAAATATTTCTAGAAAGTAATTGATGATAGCAGGCGTTACTTTGCATCCATTATGAATAGATAAATTAAAATAAATTTAGCTTTAAATTCTTTCTAGGAAGCATAAGGCACAGAACAATCTAGCACAAGCCTCAATCTACTGCTTTCTGCGTGTGTACATAGCGGACCGTTCCGGGCTGCCACAGTTGGCCGCCGAAGCGCGAAGTTCAGATCTCCCGCGCTGGTAATTGATAAATAAACGAGGCACGTGCGCCCGGGTCAACACACTTGTATGTGCTTTATGGAGTCATGATCATCTTTGAGATTTGAAGCGATTTACAGAGAAAAATTGCGGAGCACGGGCGAGTCGTCTGTCGTTTATAAGTACCTTGCATGAGTATGACTGTTCAGCATCAAGTTCGCCAATTTCTTCCGCGGCGGCCTAAAAAATTAAAATCAGCCTATGTAGATCACACTGCTGAGAAAAGGCCTCACCCCAACTATGAGGAGGTACGAGCCATACTCCACCACGCGGGCTCAGTGCGGATTAGTATAGGGGAGTCTGTAAGGCAAGTTACAAAGCTTACTGTCAGATGTTATCAAGCCGCCCTAAGGCCTCTGACTAGGCTTATCAACTGATATTACCTAACGCAGGATAAGAAGTATGTGCGTGATACACAGGTGCACTCTCTGTTCCTTCACTCTCATAGACCGGTCCGGTGAGACGGCAATCTGGCACGACTGGAGAGAGATGCGCAGGACCAACGGTTTAACGTGCTTTCTTCTCAATGGTATCAACTCTACCAAGTTCTTGACTCCGAACTGGTATGTGTATTTCAAGCAAAACCCAGAAACAAATTTTGGATTCGAACAGGATTAGAGCCCAGGACTTTTTGGCCTATAGCCAGCGTGCTGACCACTAGACCAACGAGGCAGCCTGCATATTGTGTCCTGTATAATTAAATCTTCTTCATCTTCTTTTCATGTCGACTGTGACGTAATTTCATTGAGGCCCAGTGATGATGTCCTCCTAGCCAAATTTCGACTACTCACTACAGCGACCACTTTCAACATAGATTAGCCAACTGCAGGGGATAAATTATAGTGCACAAGTGTGTGCACAATACACAGCTGCACTCTATGTTCCTTCACTCTGATAGTTCAGTGAGACGGCAGTCCTACATGACCAAAGTGAGATCAGGCGCAGGACCAACGGCTTAACGTGCTTTCTAAGGCTACCTCCAACTTCCTGCCACCGAAGCTGTGTCAGAGTTATTTATGAGGCGCAATACTCAGAGACTAACAGGTCATTATCAGTAGCGTTGTACAGGTCCTCACGTATGCAGGTGTAGGGGCACGTAGGGCAAGACTCAACCCTATTTAACTGTTGTTACAAAATATGAATCATCTGGCTTCATCTGGACATTTGAGATGCCGTTACACTTAATTTAAATGCAAAATTAACAAGATAATTACTATGTACGGTCCGTTAAGTGCAAAACTGCAAATACATGTATTTTGCACTGTATGATTTCAGAGACGCTTTGACGTGTGGAATTTCTTAATTAGGAGGAATGGTTATCAAATTACGTTATATATTCGATACTTGGAAAATTGCCTTAGGACATTTATTTTTAATTTATACTATTTCCCTAGCTATTTTTCTGTTTTTCCTCTTAAGTACCTTCCTCGGAATTCAACGAATATTGAAACCGAATTTAGCCAGCCATTTCCAAGTGGTATAGGGTTATATTTTAAAAAACAAGGGCTGATTTTGGTGCTTAAATGTATGTCAACTTTTAGTCCAATAAAAAGAAACATTTTTCTATACAAATATCACGAGATTGCTGGCCATTAAGTATGGGGGAGCAACAATATTTTTTTCGCGATTTCGATGTTTGTGTATCACTCATAGAATTAGTAATATTAGCTATAGAGAGCAGAATTTTACACCAGATTCTTGAAACCCTTTAAAGTGACCAAGAGAAATAAGGATTTATTTATTATTAATTTATATAGAGGGTATCACAGAGCTTTGGCGCAACTGGGTTAGGAAGGCAAAGGGAAGCGCTTCCTACCGACCGGTTGTTATGGTCGGGGACCAAGGTCCGATGGTCACCGTCTTGGTTTAGCTATATGTAGTCAAGCTCGTGCTAAATCTTACATATCGCGGTTTGTGTTGTATGGAGCGGGCTAACAGCGCCATCTAGCCTGTAGGAGCCGAGTCAGGGCGTCGCGTCTGGAAGTTGCTTGCTAATGTTAGCGACAGTGGTAAGATGTCGCTACAGAGCTAATAAGGTACTTGAACTTTTTTGTTGTAGCAGCTGCTAGCTCATTTACAGCATTTTGAAGCAGGACCTGCCTATTCCAAAAACATGCTTCGATACAAATTGCATTTTAATATTTTGAAAGCTATGTTAGGAAACATAGTTTGAAAGCTATTCTTGCTTTCCTGGAAACTGACAACCTGTGAAACTGTTTTCATCGGCTTGAGGCAAACATAAAATAAATATTTTTTTTTTATTTCTGCATATAGACCCAACTAGGGGCACTTATACACGTCCCAATCTTAACCCACCGTACTACGAGTATACTTTCAGTGAGGTATCAGATAGGTAATGTAAAAAAACTAATCAAGTCAGCAATGGATGTCCAGCGGCTGATGATGATAAATGTAAAAAAGAAATGATTGAAAAAATACACGCCTACAAAACACACATAATATTTATACTTCCCCTTTGTTTTAAACTTTTATCTAGCTCTACATTCTCTTCAAATGTTGTAAGAGCTCGTTGGTCAGTTTTCGAAAGTCAAACACAAAAAACCTTTGGTATAAGATACTTTGTATGACTACCAAAGTGTTTACTTCATTTTTATACTCGTAGAGCTTAATACTTCTACTTTACTGTTATTTTATATCTGCCTCGTTGGTCTAGTGGTCAGCACGCTGGGTACTATCCACGAGATCCCGGGTTCGAATCCCGGGTCGGGCCGAGAGTGTTTGGGTTTTTCTGTCTTGTAATTACTCAGACTCCTTGTAATTACAACAGCTCAACAGACAGCTCCGGAGTCAGAAAGTTGGTGGTGTTAACATCCCCATGCCTCGAAAAGCACGTTAAGCCGTTGGTCCTGCGCCTGATCTTTTTACAGTCATGTCGGACTGCCGTCTCACCAAATTATGGGAGTGAAGGAACAGAGAGTGCACCTGCGTATTGCGCACACACTTGTGCACTATAATAGTCCTGCGCAGTTGGCTAATCTCTGTTGGGATAGGCCGCCGTAGTCGAAATCGGCTAGGAGGACATCATCATTTTATGAAGCATAGGGTTTTGCCTTAGGCACTCCATCAATTGTAAACGAAGTGATTTGTCTTTTATTTTTCATTTTATTAAGTTCTTACGTGAAGATCAGCTAAAATCTCGTTTTAAATAGATAGTTTATTTATATAATTTAAGTCTATGTTGTTAGAGGTATTCTCTTGTTCCCTAGTAAAGTTTTTTTATCATTTCCCTATCGTCCGCCATTCTCTTGACTTCCCAACATGATACTTTTGGTTTTTACTATAGGAAATTCTTTCAACGACAAAATAAGCTAGCTTTATTATACATTTTTAATGCCATCACGTTTCCTCATAGCTAGCACTGAACAAATTGCTTGATTTGCCAATGTACAGTGCTATGAATCACTATCACATAAAGATACTCAGATAAACCGGTCCGAACAACCTACATGGAAGCAAGCAATAAAATATATACGATTTAATCGCGGCAGCAATAGTGCACACTAATTGTATAAACAGAGATAGATGTAGTCTGAGACACGCGACAGACAGAGACAGGGATGCTGTTATATATGCGCGCGCGCCGGCTTTTTACTCCACGCACACAGACACACCCACTCACACATGTACCGTATGTTAGTGTGCGTATACGTAGTGGGGAGAGGCGTATTAACGGAATTTTCTAGTATCCATGATGGATGTTACATTTGACATCAAGATGGGATCAGAAAATTGGTTTGCAAGATAATGAGGCAATAAGAAAAAATGCTATTTTTGGTGGTTACTCATGGTCCTTATAATATGCAGCTTTATAAATTGAATTTATCACAAATACAGACAGTAATTCTGCTTATTTTGCCGTTTAAAAAATACTTTAGAGCTGTGAATTTAGTCATCAATCCAAAGATAATCAGATTTTAATTTCTAAATTTCATTTCAAGTTACTCGTAGTCATACTTAGCACCAATTCTAAAATCACATCTCCGTTCTTTATATAATTTAAAACAAAACATAGAGACTCTGATTTTTCTTCGCAAATTGAGCACGGCGCTTCTAAATGTTTTAATTTTTGTGTTAAAGTTTGAGTGTGCAAAGTGCTGGCCTCCACCCATAACTTTCCTATGCCATGGGCGGGCGAATACATGAATAATAAATTAAATTAATAATGAATTGACCGGAAATATATAAAAAAAGCCTGCTAGCTAGAGTCACCGTGGCCTTTGAAAGGACTGACTGAGGTAGGTTTAGTACCTGCCTATAATAGTAAATATACGTAAGAATATTTATACTGTGCTTACACTCCATGGCTTCTAATTAAATGAGGTATCTTCTTTTTTACCACCATAGTTAGAAGTGCCTGATATATATTCAGATAATAATAATGTCCTCCTAGCCGAATTTCGACCACGGCGGCCTATCTCAACAGAGTTAGCCAACTGCCCGGGACATATTATAGTGCACAAGTGTGTGCGCAATACACAGGTGCACTCTCTGTTCTTACTCTCATAATTCGGTGAGACGGCAGTTCGACATGACCGTAGAGAGATCAGGCACAGAACCAACGGCTTAACGTGCTTTTCGAGGCATGGGGGTTGTTAACACCACCAACTTCCTGACTCCGGAGCTGTGTCTGAGTAATTTCAAGACAGAAAAAACCCAAACACTCTTGGCCCGACCCGGGACTCGTACCCGGGACCTCGTGGATAGTTACCAGCGTGCTGATCACTAGACCAACGAGGCAGTCATTAGATAATAATAATAATGTCATAAGTGGAATTTCGACTACGGCGCCAGCCAATGTCATCCGAGATTAGTCGGTATACTTGGCTGGTTGGAATATACTTGGCTTCTCAGATCACCAATAGTTAAAGATACGAAAATAGCCCAATTAATTAAATAGCAAGAAAGCGAGTGAGGAGGAGCATCGGTAGCGTAGTGGCTAGCGGGTTGCCTCCCATGCGGGAGGTACCGGATCAATCCCACGTGCCGCAATGTACCAATGACTTTTTCTAAGTTGAGTACATTAGTTGTTTCACTAACCGATGCTCTTACGGTGAGGGAAAACATCGTGAGGAAACCTGTACGTTCAGGCGACTGAATGTGTAACCATGAGCTAAACTGGTCAGGTTTCCCTGTTATCAGGGTCACGGAGGTTAGATGGCAGTTGCTCCATTGTAATTACCCGATCTGCAATATCCTGGATCATGGTCTAAAGCGGACCCACCACAGAGCCCTCGCGTGTGAGTGCAAAACCGGGTTATCGCTAGGATGAATGAATCAAATAGCAAGGAAGGTACCAAAACTTCAATAACACAATGGGTAGCCCAAGCAACAGCCAAAGACAAGTAACAGATGATAGTAAACAAATAAACGTTTGGAAGGGACGGCGGCCGTTACATCGGTTGTACTTTCTTCGTCGCGCTCCGCCGATCGCCGCCTGCGCAGTGGTTAGGGATGTGGCTCGGTGTCTATCGATGTTTGGCGCTTATTCCACACCGTCGTCATGATTCTATAACTAAATTCAGTCAAGTGAAATAGAATTTAAGAATCTAAATTCCATCCTTCCTAATTAGCATTCAGTTGGAATGTAGTTGCTGAATCATTTACGACAACCGCACTGATGTAGTGGTTCGCGCTCCGGACTAAAAAAACAGAGGTTGCGGGTTTAAATTCTGTTAGTGGCAAATATGAGTTCTATATTATTATTATTATTAGTTATCAGGCAGGCAGTTGAGACAACTGATAGCCGCCTGTATCCAGTTCTTCACATTAGGTTAAGCGAGTTTAGATGAGTGTCAAGTCAGTTTTTGAATTGATTGATATTTTGGGCAGAGATCACATCTTCTGGAAGCCCATTTCATGCTTTGACTACTCTATTGCTCAAAAAATGCTTGTGAGGGTTACATTTTGATATGTCGGGACAGAGTCTGAGATGGTGGCCTCTTAGATGGTCATTTTTGTTACGCGTGAATAGTTGGTTTAAGTTTTGAAGGTCGCAATGACGATGTAGGATCTTGTATGTCTTAATCAGGTCTCCACGATCTCTGCGGTCCTTTAGTTTTTTAGCTTCAAAATATCTAAGCGTTCCTCATATGGTCTTCTTTTTAGTAGTCGTGGTACTTTTGTGAATCTGCGCTCTACTTTGTCTAAGCAGTCTATGTCCTTGACAAAGTAGGGGTTCCAGGCTTAAAACCATACTCCAGAATAGGTCTTACAAATGTTTTGTGGATCCGGAGCATCATTTCTGGCGTCAGGGTACTAAAGGCTTTTCAAATGAGATAAATCAGAGTGTTAGTTTTCTTGGTAATTGTTGCTATGTGTTCTTTCCATTTAAGGTTCTCTGTAATTTTTACTCCTATATCATGAATGTTTGTAAAATATATGCATGTCTATCCGTTATCCTAGTCGTTGGATCACAAACTTACGCTTACAATTAGTTTGGGATTTGGTAATGGGTGTGTTTATTGAAACATTTGAATTGAATGGATTTACTTCGTGGAATGGAATAACCGCTATTACCTACAAGCTTATCGCCTAACTTACTTTCAAAATGCAATGGGTTAAAAAAAAAAAGTTTATTGGGAATAAAAAACATTTTGTACATTTCAAAATGTGCACGAAAATAACTGCTATAGTTTTAAAAAACTGTGTTGCAATTATTAACGCCCACCTCCAGTAACATAAATATGCAGTATTATTCCACTATACATATACAGACGAAGCAAGATTTAAACAAAAATTAAGTTACACCGAAGTTAGTATTCATTAGTAGTTAAGTAAGTTATAAATTACACAACGAAAAAGAAAATTAAATACAAAAAATACTGTGTGTGTGTGTGTATGTGTGTGTGTGTGTGTATGTGTGTGTGTGTGTGTGTGTGTGTGTGTGTGTGTGTGTGTGTGTTTGTGTGTGTGTGTGTTGTGTATGAGTGTGTGTGTGTTGTGTATGTGTGTTTGTGTACAGGGTGCATGGGAAAGGTTTGTGTGATATGATTAAGTTATGTTTGAAGGATGCGACAATACTAAGCAGGGTTAATAAGGTTTTCGATATCATCGTAGCTAAGTGTATGCAGCCATCGGTCAAGAACTGATTTGCACTCATGATAGTTCAGCTTGTAAATATGAAGTTCCTTATTAATTTTGTTGTAAAGTCTGGGACTTAGGAACTGATATTGCCGACCAGCCACAGCAAGAACTACCGCCTCTATGTTACATCACCTTGTCATTTCTTCGCTTTCTCTTTTCAAAATTTGGATCAAAAGATATTTCCGAGTGCTTACGAAGAACAGAACTTAACACATAGGATTGTCTTACTCTGGGCAACCCACATAGCGAGTATAATTCATCTGTTGGAAAAAACATAGATTTTGTAGCATGATTTTCAGAACAGCTCTTTGCGCTCTTTCGAGGCGAATAAAAAGAGATTTACCAGCACTGCCCCACGCAGAGATGCAATATGTGAGAATAGAGTGAGCCAGCGCATAATATACAGTTTTAAATATGCTATAATCGGCGGATACTCGAAGACACCTAAAGACAAAGATTAGTTTTCGAACTCGAGAGATAAGAGAGGCAATTTGGCAATCCCAGGACAGTGTACTATCAATCATTACCCCCAAGTATTTGATATTATGTGAACGTGATATATGTGGGCAGTCACATGCTGACCCCGGTCGACACACTTGTGGGCTTTTAATATAAAGGATCCGGTCGGCTGGGACGCAACTCTGGGGGCAAAAGCAATAAATTTTGTTTTCTCCGTGTTTAAGGTGAGAAGATTAGCTGACAGCCACTCAATCACATTTCTTAACACAGCCTCTGCACGCTGTCTTGTGGAGGTCCAGTCATTACCGTTAACCAGAATTACTGTGTCGTCAGCATATGTTATTATTTTTGAGTGGCCTGATGATATGTTACAGAGTTCATTGATATAAACTAAGAACAAGGTAGGCCTGAGGACACTACCTTGTGGAACTCCAAAATTTATCAGTTCATATTTACTTATGTAACTGTCAATTTTTACTTTTTGGAGTCTGTTGTCTAAGTAACTTTTAAAAATGTTCAGTGCCACCCCTATAATGCCAACGGCCTCCATCTTGTGTAATAGTATGGGAACAGAGACTGTGTCAAATGCTTTGGACAGATCAATAAATACAGCAAGTGTCTTTAACCTATTATTTAAATTTGATGCTATTGTATTAGTCAATTCTAAAACAGCGTCTTTAGTACTTTTACCAGATCTGAAACCATACTGGTTACTAGACAAGATATTATATGAGTTTAAGTATTTCAGAAGCCTCTTGTTGATAATTTTTTCTAGCAGTTTAGATAGGGTTGACAGAACTGAAATGGGTCGGTAGTTGTTGACCTCTGCCTTATCGCCACTCTTGTGAATTGGATGTACAATCGCTATCTTAAATACTGTCGGGAAGGTACCCGTGGAAAGGCACAGATTAAAGACATGGCAGAGTATAGGCACCAAAACATGCTTCGACGCCTTGACTAGAGCCGAAGAGATATTATCCCATCCAGTAGCACAGTTGGTCTTTAATGACAGGATAATCAATTCGATCTCTTCATTATCTGTTTTAAGAAGCACCATTGAGTTTACTTGTGGGTTTGGTGATACTCGAGGGACATAGGGATCGACGCGACTGTTTACAATTTTAAATGCTAATTTTTTACCCACATTTGCAAAGAAATTATTAACTTCGTTTACTGAGCGAATAGGATCCTTAGTAGAAAGAAGCTTATTACTAGAACTTTTGTTAATTTGCAGATTAGTTATCTTTTTGATTAGTTTCCAGGTTTCTTTAGGGTTTTTAAAAAAAAATTCAAACTGTGCGCGTTCGTATTCACGTTTTATTTTCTTAAGTAAATTGTTACAAAAGTTACGATAGCGGGTCAAAGTAATTTTTAGAGTCATATTATTAGGATCTTTCTTAGTTTTACGATAAAGGGAGTCACGATTACGTATACATTTTAGTAAACCAGGTGTAACCCAAGGTTTTAGAATTCTTTTTCTGCTAGGAAGCTTGAGCATACGAGAGTTTTTTTCAATTACAGTCGACATAATGCCTATTAATTTGGCCGCAGAATCTTCAGCATCGTCCGATTGCAGTACCGGTGTAAAATCAGTTTTTTCAAGATCTGCCACACTAGCAGCTAGGTCGAAATGAGGCACTACTTTTGCCTCATTTGAGTTTTTAAGTCTTAAATTACAAAAAGCAAGTATAGGAGCGTGATCAGTAATGAAAGAGTCCAGCATGAGAGTAACAGCGGGCATATTAGTTTTAATAACCACATGGTCAAGGCATTTAACGCCACGTGTTATGAAAAGATGTGCCGGTAGCATTGAGTGTGTTGCCAAAGTTTCTAAGTATTCCTCAGACCAGTCATCATCATTACCAGTCGAGATATCTATATTTAAATCCCCAATTACCATAACAGATCTAAAATTATTCAATGTATTAAGTGTTGCATCAATGCTATTAATGAAATTTATTGCATTTCTATAAGATGGGGAACGATAAATTGCTATGAGTGCCAGTTCATTGCCGATTTTGATTATGATACAATTTGCATTATTAACCTCAGGCATCTCAACAGTATACTTGATGTGGCTACGAAGATAAACTACCACGCCCTCATTCTGGTTGTTGAAGCCCGATCTGAAGGATTCATAATTTGGGATTGCTGGAGTATACGGGCAATTACTTAGCCAACACTCAGTTAGTACTATTATGTCGAAACAAATTTTCGTTCTATGTAATAGGATTAGGAAATCATTAAAATTGGTAACATTACCAATACTACGTATATTTATATGAAATATTTTTATTGAATTGGCTGTATTATGAAGGTGTGTTTTACAATCTTCAGGTGTGCAGATAAAAGCTTTAGAAACCGTCAAGCAATCAATATCATCAGCTACAGTAGGCGTGTCATCCATTTTGTAGTGTAAGATAAACAATTGCGCTGAAATTACGGTTGATCAACGATAAATAGCTAAAATCTTGTGGGGTTTGTATATTTTGTTCTTTAAATGTATAATGCGTGCAGATATGGGTAAAGATTTATGAATGAGTTAGTTATGTTATGTCATAGTTTTGTATGTATATGTATGTAATGCAAAGAGTACGTGAGTAAGTAGGTCACAGTGTGTGGCTTTGCATGTGGCATAAAAATGTGAACCGTATGTATTTGATGATGAAGATGATCAATACAAAATAAAATAGTAATGCAAATTATGGAAGGTAATGTAGTAAATGATAATGTAGTAAATAGAAAACCTCTGACAAGCTCCGTTAATTAGTCATTTGTTTGATCGCAAGCTTAGATCTGATTCATCTTTGATTTGAAATTGAGGTGATCCTTCTGTTTTCCGAACAAATATTTTTCCGTTCTTGACCCAACTGTAGCGATATTCGTTACTCTTTGCAAAATCTCTCACAAGGAAAAAAAGCCTCTTCATTTTTGGTGACAGATTTTCCGATATAAAAACAGGCATACAGGGTCCTGTAATTTTATTTTTTTCTGTTTTCAGTTGGTTACGTTCTCTGTTAGATTTTTTGTACATGGCAATATTTTTTTCTTTCATGAGATTCGAGGTGAAGTTCACAATAATTGTTCTGTTCGAATTGTCCTTTTGCCTAATGCGAAAGACATCCTTCACCTCATGTGGTTGCACAGACACACTTAATGCTGACCCGGCCCTTATGACGGTGTCCAGTAAGTGCTGTTTTGTTTCGTCTTTAATTACTCGAACACTTCTGATCTCGATGCAGCTTGTCCTAGTTTCACGCTCAAACTTCTCTAACCTGTCTTCTAATGACTGTATATAAGTCATATTATTCTTGCGCTCAATTTCAAGTTGGTCAATTTGGTTTTTTAAGGCCTCATAGTTCTCTGATAGAAAGGCGACAGAGGATTTAATATCCGAGCTTTGAGTTTTAATCCCCTCTACTGTATTACAATTTTTTTCAATCTTATTATTTTGTTGATTAGAGAAATTAACAAACATAGATTTCATTTATTCCATAAAAGCAGTGAGTTGGCTTTCTGGATGAGATCTTGATTCGGAACATTTACGCTTCTGTCGGTTGGTTACAAAAACATCATCGTACTGCATGTCGATCGTAGACCCAATGTTTTGCATGTTAGGCTCCGAAGAGCCATGTTGCATTGAATAACGGGCAGTTTGGGGCGAAGTTAGCTGCGAAGTTAGCTGCGCGGTGATAGGCAGCGACGTAGATGACGCGAGCGGCTCAGGCGCGGCGGGCTCCGTTGAATGAACGAGGTGTGCGGGGTACGTGGGGGGCGCACATTGCGCCTGCGGCGCTGGAGGCGCTGGTGATGCAGGGGGGGTACGTTTGAGTGGCATTATACCCAAAGTAGCAGGTACCAGGAGATAAGGACAGTTGAAGGGGTATTCTCTAAAGCGTGTCACTCGAGAGGTCTAGTATTTTTGTCACCGATCGGCGCTTTGTATTGTGATGCGCGTTCCGTCCAGTGTAGCAAGACCTCGCGTGCAAATTGAAAATAATATCCAAATTAGGTTCTTATGTGGTTGAAGATAAGGTTAAACACTCACAGCGGCTCCTGGTTTCGTTTTTATGGGCTCCTCGGTTTCATGTTTTCCTATTTATTTGTAACTGATTATTTGTTTACAAATTAATAATATTAGCACGTGAAATGACTGCAAGCACGTCTGATCGCCTCAAATGTCCGGAGGGAAGGGGGGTTAGTTTTTAGGAAACCAGCAGCTTTCAAACTGACGTCTGGAAAGCAATGATAGCTTTTAAAATAATTAAATAATGCCAATTAATGTGTTTGGTTGAAATCTCCATCTTAATCGGTGATTTGCTGAAAAAAAATTGGGTTTCTGTACAATGTACTACCAAACCTTTGGATCTCTTTACGTACTTACATAAACCGCATGTTAAATGTCAAAAATGGTAATCTCTCTCATTCTTGCGTCTAGATCTTCGTGGTCCGTAGAGTGGCTTGCAAGCCGTTTTTCATGGAGTCGATATCTCTGGTGACCCAGGTTCAGAAAACCGTGAATTTAGAAAACCATATTTTTATTATTGCCTGGCTCAGTGTAGCCAGAGCCACCTGTGTTTGTGATTTCTGTAACACAATTGCTTCAGGAACTACTTTTTGGTCAAAACTATGTATGTGACGTATTCAATGTTTATTATTATTACTAAAACTTCAGCGTTCATCATTAAAAACGAATAAAATCCTTTTTACAATATAATACGAGTAAATAAATGAGACAAAATATGATCAGGCCAAAAATGATGATGAACCTCTTGGTCGGGGCCAGTGGTACCTAATTTCTATTTTAACAAAGTACAAAACTGAAATTCATCGATATCGACAAGAAAGTATATCGATAACATCACTTACATCCTGGCACGGAAGTACAATAATTGTGTGGCGTCTTCCCCTCACTGGCCGATGGTAAGCGAGTAATAATTTCTTCTTACTTATTATTACCACTTGCTACTTGAGATTTTTTCTAGCAGGTTGACTGTACTGCTACAAGTGGTTGGCGCTATATCCAGGCAAGTGAACAGAAAATACTAGTAGCGCACAATATGTGTTGTGACACACAGAAAAAAAAAGGTATTTTATGATGATAGAGTTTGAGCTTAGAAATTATTATAATAAGTAAATATTGGACAACATCGCATACTTTGCCCAATCCCAAAGTAAGTAGCTTGTGATGGAAATATGAAATAATGGTGGTAATAACCACAACACCCAGACCCGAAACAAAATAGAAAATATGAATTTCTATTCTGACCCGGACGGGGATTGAACCTGGGAGATGGCGACAACTTGAAAACTAGAGTGCTAGCCACTCCGCTACGGAGGTCGTAATGAGAGTTTCAATAGTAACAGCTTGGACTCCATTTTGTTTGTTGATTGCCTAGGGTCTAGATCAACCATACCTAGATAAATAGATAGATAGTTCATGAAACTAACAGGGCGGAACATATTGTGACAATAGACAGAACTCACTGGACAAGACGGGTGATGATGAAGATGCAATCCAATGAATACATTGTCGCTAAAACTTCAATTCTTTTAATTATAATCTTATGATAACTAGTAATGGATAACATAGCATCTCTTGAAGTGTCAGTTGGAATGCCGTGTTTAGTTATAATTTCATCATCACCAAACGATAAAAGGTCTACTAAAATAAATAATCTCCTCCTAGCCGAAATACGACTACAGCAACCAGAGATAAGCCAACTGCCCAAGAGATGTAATAATGCCCAATACAAAGGTGCGCTCTCTGTTCCTTCACTCTCATAATTCGGTGAGGCGGCAGTCGGACATGACTATAGAAAGATCAGGCGCAGGACTAACGACTTAATGTGCTTTCCGAGGCACGGGAGTGTTAACACCACCAATTTCCTAACTCCGGAGCTGTGTCTAAATTATTTTAAGGCAGAAAAACTCAACACTTTCGGCCTGACCCGGGATCTGAGCCCGGGACCTCGTGGGTTGTACCCAGCCTGCTGACCACTAGACCGACGAGGTAGTCTAAAATAAATAATATATTTGACTATTTAGATTAGACGGCCTTCTGAGAATACCATATATCTTATAGGACCAAGATTAAGAAATTCTTCAACATAAAAACAAATTAAATTAAGTGTACACAATACGTATGTATTACTCAAAGGTACTTTAGGATGTCCTAATGAAAATTTCTAGCAATAGCAACAGAACAAATGAAGCCAACGCGAAACTAATACCAATGCACTGAAACTCAAACTTAAAATAAAGACAGAGAGCTTAATTATAAAACAAAAAGTATGTTTTTATGAAGTACTATATTTTTACATAAATCAGTATTTTACTAAAATTCTGGCAATCGAAGGGTACAAAACAGTAATTACCCTTTATTTGGCTCTTGATATTCACATTTTTAGCAAATTACAAGATAATCAACCTACATTTATTAAGAAATTTACAAAAAAATATGATTTTCAACTCTGTACTCGCTTGGGTACAGCGGCTGCAAATGGATTAAACAGGTTCTTAAAACCAATATTATTATACCCCCATTTCCTATTTTATATTTTTTCTGATTTAATTTTTTCATGTTTAACCAAATTTAAGTCTAGATTTAACTAGATTTCTAGCTAGCAGCGAAGAAGCTCAATCGGTGTGGGCACGAGTCGTCATGGACCCGATAAACTGTCAGCATGCGCGCGCGCAGCTCTCGGCGGCTGGTCAGGGGTGCTCAAACTTTCGAATATTTTGAAATAAATCGATTTGGTCGACATGACTGGTTGGTTAAAGAAATCGGTTAAAAAGCAACATGCAGTTGAATTGAATATTGAAAAAAGGGTCACAAATAAAAAGAAAAAGACAGATTTATACAGAATCAGTAGTCTCGTATATTTATCGATTACTAAATACGTGGAATGAATAACGGAAGAGGCAGACCTCCTAACACAGTGAATCGTAGAATGAAAAAAGAAGGTATAACGAGTGATTGCGGCTTTTGTACTGAAAATTATTTGGTGCTCCCATTTTATATCTAAATATTACTACATTATACCTAACAACAGGTTTTTATTTTTTTTATCTTAATTGTGTGTATAAAATGTGTTTCTGGTTGCAATAAAGAGTATCTATCTATTTTTTTGTTACCAGTGTGTATAAAATAATGGCTTTTCTGATATTAAGTTATACTAATAAGAACATATACGGTTTTGGCTTCGATTCACGGGTCAGGCCGAAACTTGTTTCTAGGTTTTTCTATAATTATTTTTATAACTTAAACAATTATTTTGCAAGTTTTTACGAAATTTATTTCAGGTTTTTGAATGAGTAATGAGCAAAGGTCGGAATTAGGTAGAGTTATTCATGTAATACACTGATTTCATACAGCGAAAGAATAAAGTGGATATGCCTCAAATCACGAGATTTATTTTAAAGAGCAGAAAAAATCTCGTGATTTTTTAAATAAAAAGTTATTTACTTTTATACAATTTAAACTTCTGCACGCGCGACGTTGCCAAACTTACATAAATGACATCGGATGTCCGAAGTTGCATAATTCCAATACGCGCGATGTTGCCACAGTTGTAGTTCGCACAACATAGCTTGTGAGAACAAAAGACAAAGAAAATCTCTTTTTACTGCATTCAAACTATTTTAAGCAATAAATCGGTTTACTCATTCACACAGCTCATTCACATACCTCGGTTCGTCTAACTAATTAATAAAAATTGTATGTAAATAATCTTTGTTTTATTTGTCTATCTTTGAGATTTTTATTATTATTTATTTGTAATATTGTTAGCCACACGGGATTGTCGATTAGGTCCACTTTATAATCAACATTTCGATGCAAGTACATAAATAACTCTACCTAACTCCGACCTCTGGTAATGAGGATACGTAGAGGTGCTGCTCAACGGTCAACATTTTTTGTTGCCGATACACAGAAAACCTAGTTACCCTATGCAGTGGTGACTATGGATCACTTTGTTGCCGAAACCGTTACGACAACCGAGTTGATGTATACGGTACAATAATTTGTTGAAACTTCGCCTATGCAAAGTGATAGATTATAAAATAAAATATTCTCTGCGTGGCTGTGTATGTAACAAGGCACAAAACTTTAAACATATGCGCAGCCTCTGTCAGTCTAACAAGCAAGCATAATTATTGAAAAAACAAAACCTGACTGCAAAAATTATTATATTTTTGAAATGGTATTTTTACTGGCTTTCATTTGATTTTCATACTGGTATGGTATGGAAGAAAACAATCCTCCCTTCTCCCTTTATTTCCATTTGCGGACGCCATTTTTTATTTGTACCTGTATAGCCTATGTTACTATCACAATTTTGTCATATTTAACGACAACATCATATGTCAAAACCTGTCCAGCCGTTTGGGCTGTAGGGCGAGCCAAACAATTATACATACGAGTACATACATACTCTCGAAAAACATAACCGTCCTTCCGCAGTCGGGTAAAAAAATAAGTATACTCGTACATACACATATACATAGTATGTAATACAGCAAGCGAACGACTGCTTACCTGGTTCCTCGACCTATAAATGCATTGCGTACTATTCATAATGTCAGACCTAATTATATTAAAAATAAGTTAAGAAGTCACTTTTTAGAGAAACTGACGACGTCGTAGACTAGCACGACATTAGTTACAATCCTCATTGGTTTACTGAAAGTTGCATAAAATTAAATCAAATTTCACTTACAAAAATTAATCGACTGTGTCATCCGGTGGGACTCACTGGCGTAGCAAGCACTTGCGAAAATTCGTCGACTGAATAACGTCCTCCGTAGCTTAGTTGGTAAGAGCACTCGCCCGGATAGCGATGGGACGTGAGTTCGAGTCCCACCGGATGAAACAGTCGATTAATTTTTGTAAGTGAAATTTGATTTAGTTTCGTAAAAACTTGCAAAATAATTGCTTAAGTTATAAAAATATTTAAAAAAATGAAAGTTGCATAATTTTAAGTCATTTTGTTAACTTTTTATTGGATATGGAAATAAATAAAAAAAAAGTAATTCAGTGTTACTCACATACAAATACCAACATATTTCATTTATGTATTTGTAGGATTGTTTCATGTATTGCTAGCAGACACACACTTAATTAGAACTAAAATACAAACAAATGTATTTAAAATAAAATAAATAAACTTTGAGAGCCGCTGCGAATACAAGTCAGTTACGAAAACCGGCCGTTACAGTAATTGCCCACTACCCATTGCCTTCGCCAGAACGAGATGGCGCCATACCACGTACCCTTAGCTTGAGCGAGACAGCAACATATCCACCTGTCTCTTGGTGCCATCACTTTTTGTTCATACTTTTTCGATTTTAATTACTTGTAATGGTGCAATATTGAACAAATGCGAGTTTACGAAACCTTTTTACTTCAGTTTTGCAATTTTCTTGTCTGCCTTTTGATGCTAGTTATTTGTAACTGTCTGGTTTATTTTGGATTTGTTGATTTTTATCAGTTTTCAGCTAATTAGTTATGAGTAATAATAAGACTAGATGTAGCTTCAAAGTAGAGAATAGGACTAAAAATGTAGTTACTAGAAAACTAAACACCGATATCGTATGAATCAATCAGGAACAAATTATGAGTGCCTTAGATATAATTTACTTACTATACTTGTGTGTGTATCTTTGAAAAGATTGATCTAAGTGTATACAAGTAGCCACTAAAATGTCTTCATTTTTTTACCGTCCAAGCTCTTTTAAATAGTAAGATAAATTGTGTATTCAATTTTATGCAGAAATTGGTCTTAGTAAAGAAATATTATGATTTTGATCACGATCATTACTTTAGAGAGTTACACAAAAAATATAGAGAGAGATTGGTTAAATTGAGACCATAAATATATATAAATAGCCGAATAGAAACAAAAGAAGGTAAAAAGAAAAATATTTATTTTCTACCAAAGACTTACAAAACAAAGTGGCAACCCAAAGCTTTATCAAATTATTATCAACTAGGTAACTAAAAAAATCTTACAAATGTTTATTTAGTTTAATGGGCCACTGCTATAACTCTGGTATAAATATGAGAAATCTAGTTTGGAAATAATGACAGATATGTGACATGACATAGTGAAGACTAACATTTCAAATTATCCGTCATATACGAGTATGTATACAATCAGTGTTAATAAAAAAATGTCCTCCTAGCCGAATTTCGACTACGGCGGCCTATCTCAACAGAGATTAGCCAACTGCGCAGCAGGACATATTATAGTGCACAAGTGTGTGCGCAATACACAGGTGCATTCTCTGTTCCTTCACTCCCATAATTTGGTGAGACGGCAGTCCGACATGACCGTAGAGAGATCAGGCGCAGAACCAACGGCTTAACGTGCTTTCCGAGGCACGGGTGTTAACACCACCAACTTCCTGACTCCGGAGCTGTGTCTATGTAATTTCAAGACAGAAAAACTCAAACACTCTCGGCCCGACCCGGGATTCGAACCTGGGACCTCGTTGATAGTACCCAGCGTGCTAACAACTAGACCAACGAGGCAGTCAACAAGCATTATTAGCGAGGGCGTTATATTCTAAAATTAAAAATTTCGACAGGCTCTGTCTCAGGGTGGCCGAGAGGTTAGGCAATCGCCCTGTATGAGAGGAACGCGGGTTCGATTCCCGCCTCTGGTAGTCATTTTTTCAAGTGCAAAAATATATTTTGAACAAAATACTATCTGTATTTCTCTCCAAAAATATTAATATTACATCGCTATCCAGCGCGGCAATGCTGCCAGCATCCTGGGAATCTTACCACTAGGACCCTTTAACACACGATTTTTTGTCTTTCTATTGTATTAAATAATTTATCTTAATTTCCCTCCTTACTCAAATAAATGATGCCTAAATCTAAATATCGATCGATACAATAAATCTAAGTAGATCTAAGCCAAGGCTAACCAAACTATAGGTTGTGCCTTACGGTACAATCGCAAATGACAAGTTATCAAGTTACTTTCTTGGAGCAAAGTGCTGCTTCGTTGATGTCTTTTGTAAGGAAAGTTTTACGATCAGTTACTTTATTGTTTTTGTAAGGAGTTGTATTTTCGTAGTTCATCTAGGTTTGGAAATTATATTGAAATTTGTGTTATGCTTATATCTTATCTATTTATGTATCTTTTGCACCAAACCTGTGTTCCTGTGATAGACAGATATTAGCTAAGTTAGATATTTTTGACTGAACATTATCACCGATATTACAAAAACTTAGTACCGGGCTTAAGCCAGGACTAAGTTCTAAGCTAGCCAATTAGAAAAGCGCTTCTCTATTAGGTTATGTCACAAATGTGTCAGTCATTTCTCTGTTGTCGGCTAATATTTTGACCTATTTTAAACCTAGTCTATTTTTTTGGTAATAACACCGTATTTGTTTAGCTTTGATGTCGCCTGTGTCTTTTATTGTTAACGTTTTATAAACTTCTATCTTGATGTTACCTACTACTACTACCTTCCCCTTCTGTGATTAAGTATTTCCCATACCTTAGGTTGTCTGGAAGAGATCGCTTTTAGATTAGCGATAAGATTTCACTGTGTAAATTATATTATTGTTACATGTAAGTATGGTGTGCAATAAAGAGTTATCTATCTACCTAGATTTTAGGTATAGAAAGCAAAATAATGACCAGTTTTCTCATAAAAAAATCGTTCATTTTAGAAGCTGCCTAAAAGTGAGTATCTTTTTAGTAATTTTGAATCTTATGCTCGACCAACCAAGATAAAAATTATTTCTTCAAAAAAAATTAAACTTTATTTTTTAAACTTGAATCGGGTTATCTCTTGTTGACTCTAGACTAAGCCAGACGTGGCATAGTTAGAGACGACGGTTGGGCGAGCTCACCCAGAACAAGCCTGTTAACTATGACCTTAACAGGCTTGTTCTGGGTGAGCTCGCCCAACCGAGCTACCTTATTACAAAAAAACCTTAGTACCAGGTTTAATCCAGGACTAAATACAGCACATTACCTTATTTAAAACACTTTTCTTATTGGTCAGCTAATATTTTGTCTTGGTTAACACCTGGCTAACTAATTTTTTGTAATAATTGGGTGAAGGTTTAATAATAAGGTAACATACTTATGTAGAGTTTTAAAACCAGTAACAGTAATACTTAAGTAAGTTTAATTGTTATACACCTTAAAACAAAAAACATGAAATCACAACAACTTTATTCCACTTTTTAACAGCCTCATCAATAAACAAGACTAATAAGCCTAATTTCAAGAACAGAACTAAATAGACAAATTACACTCTACAGTTAACCTTGATGATCAAAATCGGCGAAGATCTACCGAGAAAAATCGATTCGCGGACTCTGTCTTGTTTTAAAGTTTAATTATAGTATAATTGATTGCTTGCATTGATTTTAATGAGATCTTAGTAGACTGATGTTACTTGTTTCCTATATCAAAAAGTATAAGTCAGTGCCGAATAAGTGACGTCACATTTTGGTAACATGACAGAATAGAGACAAAATTAAATATTTATGACCTCCGTAGTTAAGTCGTACACAGGTTTATAAGGTGTTGTCATCTCTGAGGTCCAGGGTTCAATCTCCGGTCGGGTCTAATCGGGTCTTAGTGTCACCATTTTTTCTGCTTTTCATAACACAATAGTTACTTTGGGACCATAGCCATGGTTTGAAGTTACTTTGAGCTGGTTTTAACTCTAGAACGCGTTTATAATGGTGTCAAAGCTAGTTGCCAATTACCTCTAAGACATAGGTATTTGATTTAACTTTAAACAAAATATGAAATCAGGGTTTATGCAGACCTTCCACGGCATTATTGCCTACAAGCTAATATGAGAAGACATATTTTGTATAAACATTACAAGACATACGTTTTTAAAATTCAGGTATTCGAAATATTAACTGATGAAAACAATTTACTAACAAAACACATCACTTTTCTAATTAAAACCTCAGTGTCATCAGACAAACGTACACGAATTTCAACAGTAATCACGCTTTTCCGTCCTGCGTTCAAATTATATACGTTTTACATAAGGACTCCACTTACATAAGACGCGTATGTATGTGTGGAGTCGTGCCTGCGCCCGCGCAGCGCCTGTTCCAGTCAACCGCATTTGAGTTCTAGGCGCGTCCCCGAGCGGTCGTGACGCGCTCGCGAAAAAAAAAACATTTTAAAAACTAAATAACAAAAGTGCCAGTGTTACTGTGTGTCTGACTGCCAGATTTCAGTGGATTCTGTTAGAAATTTTTTTTTAGCCACAAAAAAGGTTACGTGATTCCGTTGGCCACGATTTTCCGGCAGAGGTATGTGTTTTTTTTCTGTGAATTTTACATTGTTCGTGTGAAGTTTTAATTGGCGAATAATTGTTTGGGGAGCAAGGAAGTTACTTTTCGAGGAAATGTTTTATTCACAATTTCTAACTCTTGATTGTCGGACAATGTTTGGAAAAGAAAATTAATGGTTTTTTGGTTATAACCTCCTCTACGTCTTTAAAAACTTTATCAATGTCAAATAGTGTACCTAAAACATTGTTATGCATCGTACAAAAGGTCTTTTCAAATAGCTGTTTTAATACATAATTGTGTCTATCGTCACGCGTCAGTTTAATAAAAACGCTATCCAAAAACCACACTATTTTACTGCAAAATTATTTTTATACGAACCAAAATGACAAGAATCTTGTACCAAATGGATTCTTGCCTGATTCTTATTGAAAGTTGTGGAATAAATGTTTTATTATTATCTTATTGGTTACACAGTTCTAATTTTGCGAAAGTTGGTCGCTCCGTTTTACGTAAGCCGTCGTTTTTTTACCGACGGAATGCTGTCCGAGTGTTTGAAACTACTTTTTCGTTATACAATTATGCAGTTTGAAAAGTGTGGAAAGTGTTTTTGCACTGCTGAAGAAACCGCCTAAACATCTTTGAATATGAATGTAAAAAAGTATTTGTTTACTTTAACAACACACGATTGTTAAGACAGCTATAGGAATAGTTTGGGATTGTATTGATTATTTTACTTTATTGATGGGAATCAATCTTACCTATATGGGCAACCGTCGGCCCACGGATTGGAAATAATGTACGAAAAAGAAAATATACTCAGTTTATGCTGCCACAAGACAGTGAGATATAATGCAAAATAGGATTTGGTTTCGGCACTGCTAGGGCTGATGCTTTTTATATTTTGTAAATATATATATATTTTTACAATACTTTTAGTTAAGTTTAAGGATTTGGTTTAAATAAATAATGCCATTGTTAGTTTTGCACATTTTCTACGTCTCTCTGTAGTCGCTTCATAGTCCACAGTTATTTTCAGATAAATACTTAAGATTGTAGTCAGTATACTGGCTGGTTGCATCTTAAGATTGTAGTCAGTATACTGGTTGGTTGCATCTTAAGATTGTAGTCAGTATACTGGCTGGTTGCATCTTAAGATTGTAGTCAGTATACTGACTGGTTGCATCTTAAGATTGTAGTCAGTATACTGGCTGGTTGCATCTTAAGATTGTAGTCAGTATACTGGCTGGTTGCATCTTAAGATTGTAGTCAGTATACTGGCTGGTTGCATCTTTAGCGGATAATTTACCTCCCTGGTTTCTGTCCAGTCTGTTCTTAATTCCCGCGACTTAATTCGAATCTTTTAAAGTTTGACTCGCAACATCCAAAAGGCCCTGTTATTATACCTAGTGTAATAAAGCCTTTATCATAAGGCAAAACGAAAACAAAAATCATGACATATATTTGTTTCTTACGTTTACACGAATTGTTGAACTCCTTCAGTCTCCCTGTGACCGCGAACGCTTTAAAGTGTTCGAAACGTCAGGTTTTAAATAAAATGTAAATAAATCGCGAAGTAAACCGTAAAATTGTGTTTTATTGAGATCATGACATATTTGCCTAATATATTTTTTATTTAACTGTATTAAATCATATCTCTTCTCCCCTTGTCGTTGTCTCATCTTTAGAGCTTCGTCTTTAAAAAGTTTATGAGCGAGCTTGACAGAAATGCTTCCAATCCAAAGTTGAAGCTCCCAAAGCGTGCCCTCGAAAGCTCAATAACAAAACTTACATAAGCTCACGCAAGTGAAAACGAGCTTTTTATCTAATCTAGCAATTCCAAGTGTGGGAAACTCCATTGTGGCTTGAGGTCTAGGTTAAAACTCGCTTTGTCTACATTTTCTCATAGCTTTACTGGAGTTTACATCATTATTGTGAGGAACTTGGGTTTATTAGCTTAGTTACGATCAACTTCGCTTGATTTGTGTTTAAGCCGCTTAATTATGACATACAAGGCTTGTTTAAGCTTTTGAATCCAAAATTCAGTTACTTTATTTAATCTATTATACTATTATTATTTCCAGCTGTATGATGATGTTTCAAATTATAATTGAGTCGCCATTATCATTTAAACAACACTACAAGCTAGAAAATTTACTGTAAGTTGTCTTTACAATTGTTTTCTAACTTATTTTCCTAAGTCGTAGAATCAATAACAACTTGAATAAATTTATCAACAAAATAAAAAGATCTCAAAAAACTATTGAACAAAATTTCAATCCGAAAAATAGAACCCAAAAACATATAATGTTACCTTGTACAACATATTCTGCGTAGCACCATTGTATTGTACCTTCTCATTTTAAAACTTAATATTTTTTTAAACACAAAATCCGCCAACTAATACTAATTCATTAACTATTTGCATCTCGGCTCTCACCGGCCCATAGTCGCCTTTCGATCGCTTTTTACGAACGAAAAAGAGACAAAAAACTGCGTCGGCGCACTTTCTAAACGGCCGGGTATCGGAAGGCTGGCAGTTTATCAATGAATCTCTTTTGAATTGCGATCGAAACACTGTGATTTGTCAGAAGGTTGAATCGATTCAGTCTGTACCTACAGTTAACTGAAAAAAAAACGTCTTAGAACAAAATAAAGAATGAAAGAAGCATTTATTAATATGGGACATAACAAACAAATATCGTACAAAATTACAAAGATAACAAAGAAATTAAAAACAATACAAAATAAAAACCATACAAACATGTACTTTAATACTTATAGAGTTGTGGATTTTGTTGTAATAAATAAATATAACGATTTGACAATTACTAGGTGACTACAAAGCCTCGGGCTTCATTTTAATTTAAGTATAATTTAAAAAATATTTTTTAACACTCACACCTATTACCTAGTCCTAAATAAGCGTTAGCATGCTAAACTTAGCTTGGAGTTCACCAGCACATATTTAATTTTTAATCAGCCGGTTTAGTATTATTTGACATATTTTGTACGGGAGTTCTGTCAAATTAACCTTCAGAAAATTACCGGTTGTTTAAAACTTGGTGAACTCAGGTCTTAGTGACTTACGGATAGACATATTTACATTCATATCCTTTAATATCCATGACTAAGGTACAAATACTCTTGCTTATTACAAAAAATACCCCTTGCGAGATTTGAACCAGAAACCGCTGAAATTGCGGTAAACAAACTACACCAAAACAGTCGTCAATGAAATGTAAAGCATTTCAAAGAGCAAAATAGAATATATATCTATACCATAATATTATAAAGAGGAAAGATTTGTTTGTTTATTTGCATCGAATAGGCTCCGAAACTACTGGACCGAATCAAATGAAATTTGGCACTGAGATAGTTTGAGACACTGGGAAGGACATAGGCTACTTTTTGTCGCGATATAAAATCGTCAGGGGGGTGAAATAGGGGATGAAAATTTGTATGGAAATTCCGACTTTTGGCGCGGACGAAGTCGCGGGGAACTGCTAGTTTATTATATTTTTGATATTTTGGGCGTGTAAAATATATTTCAAGCAGTTTAAGATTTGTTTGTTTTTGATAAGCACTGTTGTTAGTTTGATAACAGTATACTGGTTACGAGCCAGTTAGGCCACGTGGTCCATGGTCCACTGGAGCAGGACCTGGTCTCAGTGAGTGCCTTCACTCCTCCACTCCTCGCGCGCTCTTCCGTGCGATGGACATGCGTGACGTCTTCAGCCGATTCGTAGGTCAGACTGTCTACGAATATACTTGAAACTGCTTCATAATGACGTTCTTCTTTCGGCAAGGGCCTGTTTATCTCCCCGCGTAGGTAGCAAAAACGTATCTACGCGCGGCGACCCCTTAGTAAGGGACTAAACAAGTTGGGTGTCGCTAGCCGGCAGCGACACGCTCTCGCGTTTTATTGACCGGCGGTGCGCGGCACTAGGCTGCTGGCTAGACGAGCACGAATAAAGTTTTAGAAAGATGCGCTAAATGGTGTAAGTAGCTTCGTGTGACAGTCAACCCTATCGCGTTGCGTGATAGTAGGTCACTGAATAGGTTTAGTGTATTATGAATCATATTCCAGAGTTATAAGAACGAAATTATCTTGCAATGTATTTCTGTAGGTGTCTACACAAAAATGTGCTTGAGTCTGAGGCAAACTGAATTACACCATATTGTTGACAACATTGAGTAGATATTTCTTTGAATATCATTGCAAAGTCAAACTTCTGTACGGAGTACTAGTACTTATTCTGTGGCAAGGGTGGTCAACAACAGCGCGCATATTCACAAACGTCGGAAACTACAGGTATTAAATCCAAGAGGCAGGTTTCCGAAGACGTCAAAAATGCGATTCTCAAACGTCGGAATCGAAAACTTCGCCTTTTCCATTAGGCACACACAAATGACATAAGCTTTCAAAAACTCCGTTCGGAAAGAATATTTGAAAATTCGAATTCGGAAAGGATCCGACACGGAAACTTTCCCGAGTGTTTCTGAATCAGGGTGCAGGACTACTTAGATACTCAGAGATCTTAGTAATAGAGATAAGTTTCTTACGTTACTTCTTCTTAGAACTAGACCGCATTTATGCCAAAGCAGTGGCAGATCAATATTAGGACGTGTCATTACACGTCTTAATATTTACAACCTGTACATTCACAAGTGGTATATGTTTGTTTCTTACGTTTACGCTAATTGTTGAACTCATCAAAACACAATTTTACGGATTACTTCGCGATTTATTTACATTTTATTTATTTTATTTTAAAACCTGACGTTTCGAACACTTTACAGCGTTCGAAGTCACAGGGAGACTAAGGTATTAATACCTAAAAAAAAAGTAAAATTGTGTTTTAATAAGTAGTATATGCAAAAATAAAATTATTTTTATGTAGTAATAATGTCCTCCTAGTCGATTTTCGACTACAGCGGCCAATCTCGACAGAGATATTGACCTGGGCATTCCAAGGTAAGAAGTTAGTGGTGTTAACACCCCTGTGCTTCGGAAAGCACGTTAAGCCGTTGATCCTGCGCCTGATTTAGAGTGAAGGAACAGAGAGTGCATCTGTGTATTGCGCACACACTTGTGCACTATAATATTTCCCGCGCAGTTGGCTTATCCCGGTTGAGATTGGCCACTGTAGTCGAAATTCGGCTAGGAGGACAATATTATTAATCAACGAGGTAGTGATTTTTATACCTAATATTTTGCATATTCACATAAATACTTTTGTCTCTCTTACACCGCCAGTTCATTTTATTGCAGACCCTTAAGTAAAAGGAGCCCTGAATATCTCTAGATCCGTAACGCTCCGGCAACTCCCCCACTGCAGGTGTGGTGTGAGTGATGGTGGCTCAAAGAGTTCTCGTTAGTATTATTCCTAGTTTACATGCATTTTACATTAGATGCTCTTTACATAAAATTCCTTAGGTATATTATTATTTTGTATCATTTCCTATCTCGAGACCATGGGGCCCCAGACCTTTGGAAGGCGTACATGGGGCCAAAGCCAACACGCAGAGGCCCGTTTGACAACATTAATCTAAAAGCTTTTTATTTGGAATGGCTTTGCTCTTGACTCTAGACTAAGCCAAACGTGGCGCAGACAGAGTCGACGGGTGGAGCGAGCTCACCCAGAAGAAGCCTGTTCACTCTGACTTTAAAGGTGTTTTGGTAGTAATCCGTCTATAAGAACTAGCTGTCGGCTACCTTAGAGCGATTTTCGGTTGTTACTATTTTAAATTTTAAAAACTTTATCTGATTTAAACAAATATTAAAAAAGCCAAATAAAACCAGCCTCCCTGAAATATTACACGTAACAGTACAAGGAGTGATTAGCGATTTTTATTGCAAGTTTTATTCTGCCTACCTAGTTATAGGTTTCTGAAATCCTCTAATATAGCTTAAGAAAACCGACAGCTACTACCCGTAAATTAATATCTTCTACGTCTTCATCGTTATCTCCTAAGAACACGTTACAGAAAGACTTAGCGTTAAAATAACAGGGTAACCAGCTCCCGTATAGATGTACTTGTGTCTTCCGTAGAAGTGGTCATTTTCATTAAGTTTCATACGGTCCATCTGTACGATGTGAAACCCGCATTGCGCTATTTCGACTTAAACCTGATCGAAATGTCATACTTCTCAAGCAAGCAATAATGACACATGTTTAATATCGTCTTGTGCCAATAATTCGGACACAAAAACTAATTACAAGTTTATAATATTTCACAGTCGGAGTGCGTCTCAATGTTTGATTCGCACGATGGCTGCCCAGGGCACTCTTCCATGATGTAACAGATGCCTGTTCAGTTCTTGAGCTGCACACTGGAACCGTGCTGTATGACTGCTGGACATAGAACTTGCTTTTATCAGAGAAAAGATAGAGATAATATTCTCTGGCGTAACCAGTAGCTCACGTACGCTTGACATTATGGGTACCGCCATTTTGCTTATGATTACAGTCTTAATGATTCTCTCTTTTCAACGAAGAAATTTTTAGGTTAGTAGCCAGCACATCATACTATATGGTCACATATTTTGGTCACAACTGCATTTACAAAATACCATAGTGCTTACCTTTACGTGCTCTCGTGCTTATTACTGAGAAAGCGTGCTACCCAAAGAGGCAAATAATCTATCAAAAAGATTTTTTAAGTCAGTTGATCACAAATATGCACAAAGATAGCTTATCGGTGAGATATTTTCCTTATTTTTGTCTATATCCATCGCTTATACTCGCAAGGGTTTGAAAAATAAGGGAATTGTCTCGTTTAAAATAAATGAAGGCAAAAGAAAAATTTGTTCGAATAGGATGGAATCAGTCTGAAAATTTAAGCTGGCTAGCAATCGTGATCGTGATAAATAGTTTCATTTGTGAACAGTTACCAAACTCTTATTTCATGTTTAGCCCAAATTTTAAGCCATTTTTTATACTGTGGCCCAAATGACTATTATTGTTGTTGTGCCAATAATTAACAAATTAATTATATTTCACAGTCAGCAGAGTGCATCGCATCCCAATGTTTGATTCGCCCAATGGCTGCCCCGGGCACTCTTCCATGATGTAACGGATGCCTGTTCAGTTCTTGAACTGCACACCGGAACTGTGATGTATGCTTGCTGGACATAGCACTTTCCACATGTATAAAAGCCAAAAGTTTTCAGCGTGACGCGTGTAGGCACACTTTGCAACGGATGAAAACTAGATTATAATCATTTCATATATGTACAGTCAAAAAAATGTATGTTGTTATATGCACTGACTGGTGCTTAAAAAAGTTGAGCAAAATAATGGACACTGATGAACATTTAGGAAATCATAAAGTTTTTTTAATTGTGACTTGTCATATTTCGGCGCTAGTAAAAAAAGAGAAAACGTCATGTTTTGTAATTATTTACGTTCATAAGTGGCATTATGTGTCTAAAATTGAATATTGTTTTGGCTTATATTTTCTGCCAAATCATTTAAATTTAAATTAAAATAAAACTGAAATAAATTACAAACATTACAGTTATAAAAATAACCTCATACTTTCGGCATATAAAAAATATTTATCATATACTCTGATTTCATTTCTTTCTACATTCCTATGCAGCTGACTGGTAGAGAATGCCTTAAGGCATTAAGTCCGGCAATTGTTCTTTTTTTTTGGTGCAATAAAGTTAAAATAAAAAAAAAACAAACTAAGATCACAATTTGTTGAACCACTTACACAAATCCATATCCTCATGACTCCAAAAGCGAATTTCTCCGCCACACGTTTCAAGGCCAGCCATACAAAAAACCTCACGATCCGACGGATGGATCCGAGTGGCTGGCCACCCTCGGTCTCGCTTCAGAGGATCCACATGAATGGGAGACGAGCACTGACCCTCATATGGTGCATTTGATGTAGTTTATTTGGGGCGATGACTTTGATTTTTGACTTTTGGTTTTGTCTATGAGTAGAGTAAGTTGATGATGTGTGGAGAAGATGCAGATTAATGCGTTAGTAGAGTTATTGAATTTTTGAAGTGGCATGCACTTTAAGTGCTATCCATACTAATTTTATAAATGCGAAAGTGTGTCGGTCTGTTTGTCTGTTAGCTCTTGACGCTTACACCACTGAACCGATTGAGATGAAATTTGGTATGGAGACAGTTCGAGACCCTGGAAAGGACATAGGCTACATTTTGTCATGATATAAAAACATTAAGGGGGTGAAATGGGGGATGAAAGTTTATATGGAAAACCCAACTCTTGCGGGCGAAGTCGCGGGGTACCACTAGTTCTATATATTATATTGTGCGCGTGTAGTGTTGGCATAGTTGCTTGGCATGGAATAAGTCAGTTTAAAATTTGATTACGATATTGGGGTACTTTTCAGTTATTATTTTCAAAGCAAAACACTAGTTTTTTAACATGCAAACCAAATAGCAATTATCTTTAATAATAAAAATTTATTAACTTAATTTACATCAATGTACATTAGTAATAAATATACAACTTATTAATAAAATTAAGATAAATTACTTAATACAACACAAAAACCAAAATTATAGTAAGGGTCCTTGTGGTAAGGTTCCCAGGATGCTGGCAGCATTACCGCGCTGGATAGCGATGCTTATACGCTGAGCAAGGTAGCTGCCAGCTCTTAGGTCACTGATGTCAACTAGCCTCTTGGAAATCTCTTTGAAAAAAGAGATAGCGTTGGGACCCCACGAACCCAGTGTTTCGACTCCAAACGGTACAAAGTGGTACCGGGAGTCGATCTGCCTGTACTTGTTCTTTTTAAAGTTTTCGGCACTTGTCGCAGCCAAACCAGCATCACGGCTTGTCCCGGGCAGATGAGAGGCTGCAAGTGTGTCGACACAGGTAGCGTCCCACACAAGAGCCCGACCCATCCGCCAAGGAACAAGTGACATCCCGTCTGGTCTTTTGCCATCATCTTTAATAATTAAGATTTAACAATATATTTTTTCTATTTAAATAAAATACGCTGATTTCAGAATGCCATCACCTCATCTGTGATACTTCTAATTGAATGATAGAAAAGGGTCCTGGATTCTTTAGAGTCCCAAGTGAAGACAGTTAGGCAATGTGTTTTAATAAGAAATATTCGCTTTAGTACAACTTTGGAAATTGCTTGAATCATATAATCAACGTACCCTTCGAATCTAAACAACGAATAAGAAACTCAATGATATTGCACAATGGACCTAAAGTACAGTCGACCTCGATGTACAAAAACGCTTGAGCGATCGGCCTTAGTGTGTTTTTTCTTAAGGGATCATCAGTGATGGTCATTTTTTGTGTTCAGTTTAGGATAAGGGGTCAATTATTTGTAGAGTAGGCCGGGACCGTGACTTGGTTTAGGATTACCTATAATTATACAACCAGTCCTCAAAACTTTAGTTTAATTCAATACCGAAATGCTGGTTACGCAGACTTCTTTCGAACTATGGCCGTTCGATTTCCGGGTCAGCCCGAAAGTTTTTATGGTTCCGTGCCTCAATAGAGTCCTAATTAATATAATCATCAAGTATCGATCATTATGTTGTCCGTCTATCAGTCTGACACTCAAGACTCTTTTTCACAGGAGCGCGTGGAGGCATAAAGTTGAAAATACTTATATCTAGTTCTAGGTCTAGTTCCTTTCAGCTGTGACAAAATTAAGCTACTATGTTAACGTGATCCAAAGATAGGCCCCTTTTAGCTGTATCACTGTCTTCTGTCAAAACATAAGATACACAAATATAGCTGTATTTTCTAACATTGTGCGGAGGAGTCAAAACATATGGGGTTCTTTCCGTAGGCCTAGAATCATGAAATTCGGCAATAACAAAGGTCTTCAGCAAGCAAAGGAAAAAGTCCTAATACCTCAAATTAGTGGTTACATCATAAAAAAAAATTGTATGTACGGAACCCTCAATGCGCGAGTCCGACTCACACTTGTCCGGTTTTCTGTCTTAAACTCGGAACCGCTCGGAGTCAGGAAGTTGGTAGTGTCGACGTGTATCGGAAAGCTCGTGAAGCCGTTGATCCTGCGCCTGATGTCTCTCCGGTCATGTCAAATTGGCTATTTGACACCACCAATTGTGGATGCACTTTTAAAGAACTGTCAAAACACCTCTGTATCTCAATGCGCCTCTTAATCCGTTGGTATTGCGCCTGATCTTTCTCCGGTAATGTCGGATTACTCTTAACAGAAGTTTGAATACTGTTATAACAGAGAGTGCACCTGTATGTTGCTTACATATTTGTGTACTACTCGTGTAATATCTTGGGGAAAGACAATATTGTATAATATTATTATAACATAGAGGTTTGACAAATCGACTCGGAATGTGCAAAACTACGAGTATTCAGATGAAGCCGTACATTTAAGACCCAAGTCTAAATCTTAAGTTTCTCAGTTTTAAACAGCTGGTAACCGTCTAATGATGGTTAAAATTTGACGGAATTCCTATACAAAATATGGCAAACAATGCTAAACCGGCAGGTTAAAAATTAAAAGTGTGTTGGTGAACTCTAGGCTAAATATAACAGAAAATAAAACTATTAAAATCATCTTTAAAAAGTGGAGGGGTAGATAAATAATACTCGTATACTATAAAACTGTTCAGCCCATCACAGCCTAGCAGAATTAAATAAATTAGTGACAAGAGCAAGGTTAGGCCAAGTGTAGATTAGTGACAAGGTCATGACAACGTGTTTTTTGTCGAATTTAGTTTTGTCATTGAAATATATTGTTTAATTTCTGTAATCGATTTGTTTATTTATTCGCGGCGGTGTAAATCGATAATTAATTTTTCCAGTTTTTTATCCAGGCTACATGCGTCAGTAGTTTTAAAAGAAGTTAGGTTTTTAATTTAAATTAACTGCATACGTAGAACTGTAAATTTATTGTTACTAGATCAAAAAAAAGTTACAAAAAAAATTGATTTTTTTTTTATCTAGTAACAATGAGTTGACAGTTCTACGTATGCAGTTAAATCAAATAAAGATACCTTATTAGGTAAAATAGTTCTCTCAGCAGATCCTTGTGAAGAATTCATAAAAAACAAATTACCACACTTACATCACGATAGCTATGATGAATCTTACAAAAAAAAAAAACGAATGACAAGCGAACTGAGCAATACAATTTGAAACAGAACCATCTAATTCTACAAAAACTCTCTCCCCAACAAAATAACATCCTTTCCTACGGGAAATCCATTTTACTCGCTCCCATTTCCCATGCCAACAATGGCGTCGGCGCAGACGTCAAAATGGCTGAGCTGACGTCACCGGAAGTGCTCCGTTCGAATTTGGAACGGTCGAGCGAGCAATGGCGGCGCATCCGGCGCGCGAAGACGTTACAGTGAGTGCGCGTGCGACGGTTTTAGTTTATTGATCGGTTATTGTTTTATCTTTGTAATCGATTGCCAAGTTTCCACTCGTGTTATGTTTGTTTTGAGAGATGGTACTTGCTTTTGTCATAGGTAAATGATTTCAACTCTCCCTTTCTTTGTTATTTTATTTATATTACTAGCCTATTCACTCTTTAAATCATATCTCGCTTTTCGTATTCATATCATAGTCATAGCATATGCACATGGGAACCGTTGCCGGCTGAAGGTAACAAATTCCAATCCCTTTTTGGCGGAGGAAATTCGTTACACATACCTGGTGCCCTGGAGACGGCAGAAGGTCATGCGAGATTCCTTTGCAAATGGCCAAGTATATCCACTAAAACCTTCGCGTGGTTCCTCAGTCCGCTTAGCCAGACGACGAAGTAGCAAGTAGAAGTAGAAGCTTGTAGCATGCACTTCGTCGCTGGTAGCATTCGCTTTGTAAGCCGTATGCAACGAGAACGTAGATTCAAAAAGTTTGGTGCACGTTGCTGGTTTGTCAACTTTTATTTCAGATGTGGTGCTTTGGACTTCCAAGAAATGGCAGCTTGCTTACATCACCTTACTTCCTCTACCTTATTCACAGTCTGATGCTGTAGGATTTTGTACAAACTATCGGCATCATATTTTGCTTAATTATCCCATTTTACCTCTTGACGTTCTTCTTGTGCTCAGTTTCTGACTTAAGTGCTCCTATTTTTTACTTTCTAATAAATTCTATTGAAAGTTTAGCTTTCTCATAAATTATCATTATCATATCCGCTGTTCTTTAAAACCAGAAGATTTACGCATCTAATTGATTATTTGTACTTATAAGCCTGCGCGTAAATCTCAAAAACCGCGAAAATTCGAAACTAGTAAATAATAAGAATATGATAGAAACACAGCTTGTTGAAAATATAATTTTATATAATATTAATGCAACCTACTAAAAGAACCAAAGTACAACATTCGTGTGAAGATAAAAGCTGATTTAAAATAAATCGGCGTAGCTCCGTAATGGTGGAATGGTAAACGAACCGCTAATTGTGCGGTCAGCGGTAGGGATGCGACGGGTGATTATCGATACTTTTTGTTGCGGTAAAATGATAATTTATTTGAATAACTTTTTGTTCTTAAAATATGTGATAGCACAATAAAACATAATTATGTTTTAGTTGAACTAGTAGTAGACATCTAAGCTTGCTAAAATGTTACCATAGACATCTTATTTAGCTTTCTTTCAAGTTCTCGACTGTGTCGCATTGTGGATACTAAACTATCCTTGGCGTAAATTTGCGAATTTTCTGACTACAACTCCAACGATGATCGTTCGAGTGGCTAAGAAATTGGTGTGAATTCAGAAATTAAGCTATTTATTACAATAGACTGAACTGTACAATAAAAAAGGCATGAAATCCAAAATATGGTATTGAGATTCATGAAAACTCAAAAATTTTAGTCAAACTATTTGACAAATCAATGCAAATGTACTCGTATCTTATTAATGCATAAAGTAAATTTTTAAGGTAGTTACTATTATAATCATCGGTAAACATACATACAGGGTCTTATCGACCAATTTCACATCACTAATAAATTGAAGCCGCAGTCGGTACTAGAAAACACAATATTGGACTTCGATTCCGTCGGTAATTCCTTAATCATTTCTTTCGCTTATAAAAAAGCAACTGCATTATTACAGACAGTGAGCGCTATTCTTTATTTGTTTATGCTACCGAGTTGAGTTGTAAAATATCGATTGTTATCGATCAAGTTCTTGCACTATTTTTATTCTTTATTCTGATGCTTAAATTAGATTAAATGAAAAAGGTCTTAAATGTTTATTTATTTTATTTGTAGGCAAACAAACAGCTTCTGACAATGGAATATAGGTTACAAAACAATTAACATTAAGCCTATAGTTAACCTATAGCTAAAAGAAAATAAAAAGTATATGTATCTAGACTAGATCTACAAGTGAAGGTTATACATACTTATACCAATTTTACAAAACAACAATGAACAGCAACAAAAAGAAATTGGGTTCACAAATGCTATCTACCACTTTGTTTTTTTTTTTAATTTAAGTTCGTCATTATTGGTTTTGGTTGCCTGAGTGTTTCGGAAACACTTGGTCTTAATAATTTTGAGAGAAGATTAAATCTGTTACTAGTTAGACATGACCCATCCTCGGCCTCATCGTCGCTTAATATCGGGTGATATTGCGGTCAAACGTCTACCTGTCAATTTGAAAATACTTACTTAATTTTTTTTAAAGAATCTTCTTGAACTGGCTATTGAAAAACCATCCTTCAATTTAATTGTAATGCGAAAACACAAACTTTTTTTTTACAAGTAATCGGCTAACTCTGATCTTCATCGTAGAGAAAAGATAAGGTCTACGATGGAGCGAGCTTGCCCAGGAGAATCCTATTTACACGCGCCTTAAAGAGTTTCGGGTTATACGCACTCGGAAAAACAGACGCAGGCAGAGCATTCCACTCCTTGGCTGTGCGCATTAAAAATGATGATGAAAAGCGCTTGGTACGCGAGATGGAAATGTCAACCAAAAAAGGATGGTAACCCGCAGAACGTCTGGTGTTCCGATGGAAGAATGGCTGAATGAAACTAAACTCGAGCTCTAGTTATATAATAATATAATAAGTCAGCCTATTAGATCCCACTGCTGGGAAAAGGCCTCACCTCAACTATGAGGAGGAACGAGCCATACTTCACCACGCGGGCTCAGTGCGGATTGGTGGAGGGGTGTATGTAAGGCAAGTAACAAACCTTACTGTCAGAAGTTTTCAAGCCGCCCTAGGGCCTCTGACTAGGCTTAACGACTAATACCACAGATATTAGCCGGGACCAACTGCTTAACGTGCCTTCCGAAGCACGGAGATGCTTGTCATGGACGTCACTTAAATGGTCGGAATGGTCACCCATCCAATCACGACCGCGCCGTGGGTTGCTTAACTTTTGGTATCACTACCAAAGCGCTGCCACCACTGCGCCACAGGCACCTCCACCACCACCAAAGGAGCTCTAGTTAGCAAAAGCAAATAAAGCATAATTTTATCCAAGGGTCGATATCTACGGAAGCGGTTGCGGTGAGCGGTTTCACCTGCCGAATGGTCCGGGATTGACTGCTTGACCTCATTTCGACCATCTTACTCTCAAGTCACCGTGCTTCTCACAGATTGTATTATTTCTTTTACATGAACAGAGTAAAAATAAATAAATAAATACTGGACATCATATACATTGCTCTGATCCAAAAGTAAGTAGCTAAAGCACACTGTGAAGTGCTAGGTCACAACACCCAAACCCAAGACAATATAGAAAATATGGATGTCGATATTGACCCGTCCGGGAATCTAACCTCAGAGATGGCGACACTTTTTAAACCGGTGTGTGAGCCACTCAGCCACGGCGGTCGTCAAAAGAAGAATCCAATATAAACCTCGTTGGTGAAGGACCCTCTACATGGTGGGAACGTTGGCTTCCATCCACAAGGTCCCAATTTGGAATCCCGGGATCGAAAAGTCTTGAAATGACTCAGGATAAGTGGCGTTGCACGCACTCCCTTGACACGGAAAGCTCGTGAAGCCGTTGGTCCTGCGCCTTATGTCTCTTCGGGTCATGTCAGATTGCCAATTACCAAACTATATTATAAGCTTTAAATGATAAGCTTTAAAAATAGTATTCCGTCAATAAGTAAGTTACAACTTGCCAATAGATATCGATATACATAGATAGATTCTCTACTTTGACTTACATTTTCAGATAAAGCTTTTCGTAGAAACATTGATTCCTATTTATTATTCTATTTTAGATTGTGAAATAAATTATATCTAAGTAAACACAGTTACCGTTAAAAAACCCTTTCCGTTAGTTTTATGATTTTACCTCAGGATGTGAAATTATTTAGAACGACTATCTACAGAAAGTTGAGATGTGTTCAGATTGGACACAAATAATGGCCTCCTAGCCGATTTCGACTATGGCGGCCTATCTCAACAGAGATTAGCCAACTGCGCAGGACATATTATAGTGCACAAGTGTGTGCGCAATACACAGGTGCACTATCTGTTCCTTCACTCTCATAATTCGGTGATACGACAGTCCGACATGACCGTAGAGAGATCAGGCGCAGGACCAACGGCTTAACGTGCTTTCCGAGGCACGGGGGTGTTAACACCACCAACTTCCTGACTCCGGAGCTGTGTCTGAGTAATTTCAAGACAGGACACAAATATTATTTCTGTGATGATAGAAAATAACGAGCTTAATAATTGGTAATTGAACGAATAACTACTACATACTAAGCTATATAAAATTACACCTAAGCATGACACATCCTTCAGGTGACACTTCAAGTGAAAGTTATCTTACAAATAGTCAACAATTTATGTACGGTAATAGCATAAAAGTTTAAGCGACAATGTAATTAGGTATTCAGCGTGGTAATGCTGCTGGCATCCTGGGAACCTTACCACAAGGACTCTTTTTATAATTTTTGTTTTTCTTTTGTATTAAATAATTTATCTTAATTTTTAATAAGTTGTATATATATTACTATTATAGTTTAGTTACTTATGTTTTTGTTATTAGGTATTGAATTTTAATTCCCCCAGATATTGTCAAAAGGTTAATTAAATAAATAAATTGTTTCAACAAACACACCAATTACCTAGCCCCAAACTAAGCGTGAGCTTGTGCTATGGTGACTAGGATAACGGATAGAAATACTTAAATACATATAAACATCCATGACTTAGGTACAAATGCTCGTGCTCATCACACAAACATTTGCCCCTTGCGGGATTCGAATCCGCAACCGCCTGGTTTAGAAGTCCGGTGCGCGAACGACTACACCAAGACTCGGCTATTTCATTTTAAACATTCTGAACCAACCCCTTCAATATAGCTCAAACTTTTTTTTAACACCCTATACAAATATATAAAAAAGAAAACTGAAATGACTGAACGACTAAAACTACTGGGATTAAAAACTAGACATTTTGCACCATGCTCTCCTTTATAGAATAGGTGAGCACTTAGAAAGGATTTTTGGAAATTCATCGCTTTAACAGTGGGTAAATTTGTATGAAACTCCGACACTTTTAAAGCTAAATCTATAAAAAATGTATTTACTATTTGGTTTGGAACAGAATGACTTGGAATAAACCAGAATTTTTTAAAAGGGGTTGAAAGTTCGTTTGGGAAATCCGACATTTGCTTGGACGTAGTCGCGAGCACCGACTTGGATAGTTATAGTATACTATAAGCACCACAATTGACCACAAAACGTATGATACTTTTAATATCCAAACTACAGACCTTTACAATGGAAAGTTGCGGCTGTTTGCCTAGGTAATAATCTAGGCAAATGCGGACCGCGGTCTAGACCTAGCCTCCGGGCTCAGTCTGACGTCTTCTTTTGTTATGGGCGCCCCTGATGATATGATGAACGGGTCTAGATCAAACCTATTTTGATAGTAAAGTATGATATGGAATAAAGATAGTGTGAATTTAGTCCAAAATACATATACAGGGTAATACATAACACCCTAATAAGAGTCAAAATGCAAACAATAACAGAAAATCGTTTGGATAAATAAACGAGAATATACGGAAAGCATTTTTTTTTCACGATTTCGGTGTAGACTATAGTAAAAGTGTAAATAATGATGACTAAGCGTGAGCTTGTGCTATGGTGATTAGGATAACGGATAGAAATACTTAAATACATATAATTATCCATGACTTAGGTACAAATGCTCGTGCTCATCACACAAACATTTGCCCCTTGCGGGATTCGAACCCGCAACCGCCTGGTTTAGAAGTCCGGTGCGCGAACGACTACACCAAGACGGTCGTCAAAATTATGTAACTGATCACAAAAATGCAGTGAAAATAGTCTTTACAATGTCTGTTTTAGTATTTTGGCTTAAAAAAAAGATACCAAAACAGCCGAATATTAAGCTCTATTGGAATTGAGTTCGTAGCGAAATTGGAGCCTTTCAGAGATTACAAAAATCCGCAAAAAATATTGCAGCGAAGTTCGCTCAAACTTAAAGAAAAACTAGAGAGCTACGAGTAAGAATGGATACGAAAAGCCACATCAGACTACACATTATTTGTAAAAGCACCCCTATTACAACTGCATAAGATGCCGCAGTGTTACCTTTATGTGCCGTCAGTACTTCCAATAGTTTTTTGATTCAAAAACGTTAACGGTTTTACTTGCAGCAATTAAATTTCTAAGTATTCCTAACTTCACCTTTTTGTCACCGCAGTGACCGATAAAAAAGTAGGAACAACGCTTCCTCAACTAAAAACCAGTTAACTTCCTCAACCTTATGGTTAAAGCAATAAAGACTACAATCCGAGACCTAAGAAAGCGAATACGAAAGTCTTAAGCACACAGACACGCAATTGTGAACCTAATTGCTCTAAGAACAAGTTCCAGATCGTTTTAATTAGTGGTGTAAAACAGCTGACGGCAAGGGTTGTGAGAAACACAGGACCTTTATGTATGTAACGGAAAAGTGGACTGGACACCTGTCTTGGGCAGGTCAGGGTTTGATGACCGATGTTAGATGCTTAGCTGACCTCTTGGCAGTTCATTTGTCTTTACAAGGGTATGCAATGTCCTTTAGCAGAGCAGAAGCGCTAATACGTATTTTATGTCCGAATGCATCGTTACTTACCATCAGGTGCGGTCAAATGTCTGCTTATTAATATAATAAAATAAATTTTTCAAGACGTTGCTCAAGTCATGGGTGTAGTCCATATACAGGATGTTGGTTTAAGCTATTTACATAATAGTAGAGTTATGGGTACCTTATGGGCGAAATCTTTAAAAAAATTTGATGAAATGCAGAGAAAATTAAATATTTTTTGTTTTGGTGATGCATCCATAGTAAAAGTTGTAGATTGATATTGATAGCCATTTTCAACTCCTCAAATATGGAGGCATATTTTATTAACAACTTATTATTAAAATAACGAACATAACAATGAAAATAGAACCACAGGAAATCTAGTCCCCTGTGGTTCTATTTTGGTTATGTTATGTTCGTTTTTTATAAAAAAAAATCTTTAAGGTCATTTCTGATTTAATATACAATTTTGATTAGTTGTGGTATCGGTGTTTGTTTATTGGAGAGATTGTCTCTCGAATTTTAGGAGTCAAGAAACAGAAGTAAACCTGGATTTTGTGTACATACTTATGCACAATTTATCTCCCACGCAGTTGGCTATCTGTGTTGAGATTGGCTGCCGTATCGAAATTCTGCTAGGAGGACATCATTGGTTATATCATCATCATCATTGACGATCTTGACGTGTCCAATTTCTCATTAATCCTCGCCATGACGTTTTCCCGCCAAACTGTCAGCCGTTACAGCCTTGCCGTTAACTTTTTACCGCCTTCCGTATCATTGTCAACGGCGGAAATTATTCCACCCCCGTAATTGTATGGGATATTTGAATAAAAGTGATGGCATGTGCCGATGGGCTTTTTTGATCGTCCCTTTTGTATTGTTTGATTAAAACTGTGTTCTATAATAAGGGAGGCGAGAATGATGTTACAAATAATTTGTTCTGACTACATGTTTGAGCCGTTTGGGGTAGAGACTTTGGGTTGTCAATTTGCTCGCAATGTGTAGTGTCTGATGTGATTTAGTCAGAGACTTATTGATTTATAACATTCACTGTTGTATTTTCTGTGATAATATTAGCTGAAATGAGATTTTAAAGTAAGAAAGGTTTTTGGGACGTCACAAACACAGAAAAAAGTTAAATACAAAAGACAATACGTAAAAAATAACCAAAAAATAGACTTGATTAACCACATAAAAAATGAAACACTAAAAAAACAACAGTCAATGCCAGCCACAAGGTGCCTCTGAGTGTCTGTGATGTCAAAACCATTAGGACCTTACTCATCACAAGCCAGTCCCTTCAAAGGTCCTGGCAATGGTTGGGCCCACTGGGCCCCTACAGATGTCAACCTGTAGACCTCGTCACTAAGTAAAATGACATATTGAACTAAAATGATTTTTTTTCCAACACAGCCTTGATTCTGATGCTGTCATGATGTCCTATTCTGTGGTATACTGTGTCTAATTTAATGATACGAATATGGCTAATATTCTATTACAAAATGTGTCAGGCTTCGAGTCAATTTCGCATCATTAATATTTGATGACTTCCTCAATTTTGTACAATACGGCTTAATAGAATTGTTGCCATTTTAAAAAAAACAAACACAATTTTCTGTTTTGTTTAAATATTATAATTTTATTTAACGTGTTTGTTTTGATACACGTTTTAACAAAAAATTGTAATAATTATAGATTGCAACTTAGCTTATCCAACATTTTTCATACCCAGTTTAAATATTTGTTTCAATTACAGAAAAAAAAATTACAGAAAAAAAACTATATACTTTAAAAAAATATATATAGTTTTAGTTTTTTTCTTATCATCGCCACATCACAAACGAATAATTAAAAAAATTAAATTACTTATTGCTAAAGGAGCAGGTGAAAAGTTCATAGTTCAAAAATAAATAAAAAAACGCTAGCCACCGCACAGCTGATCATTACGTAATAAATAAAAAATCCAAGTCAAAAGCAGCCAGGTCAACACGTGCCAATAACCCTATGCCATTAAGGGTTGCGAAAAAAATCAGTAGCCCACGTGGGCACACACCTGTGCGTGCGCATTCAAACTGGCACTTCGCATTAAGGCTATTTAAGACTTTAATCCGTTGGCTCAAGGTTTAAAAATGTTGATAATGGTGAAAACTTCGCAGTAATATTTAGTCAATTATAAACCTTATTATTATGGTGTCATACTTACTTTAACAGTCTTTTTGGCGGCAACTAACTGTAGAATGACAACAAGCGATTGCGATCTTTATTGCAATGTGTTAGGGTTGATATGTTTTGTTGTTAAAAATAGTGGTTTTTGCAGTTATAATAACGTTAAAGTGTCAAACTTTCACTTTTGTTGAAAAAAAGGGATATTAGGTAAAATGTTTTATTCCAATATGGTGACTTGACTTGAAAGACTCAGTTTTTGGTTTAAATAGAGCATAATAACCATACTTTACTTACAACTTGCTTTTATTTACACGTGTTAAGTGACTTCTGTGATTATTGTTTTTAATGGCCCCCTATGGGTCAATATTACTGTTTTTAAAATTTTTGACGTTCATAAGTGGCATTTTCTGTCCTAAATTGTTTTTTTTTTTTTACTTTGCCTTTAATAGAAAACTATTTGACTACACTCTGTATACTGAAGCGAATGTCTGTTTTATTCGTTGCCCCTATTAGTTTAGAATATGTTCTTCAAGAAGCATTAACTTGCACTTTTTTTGAAAAGTATGTAGTTGTCAGACAGTTATAGTATAGTTGTATAGACTGCTAGTGCTAGTATAGTTGTATAGTGATCAGCACCTCGGGACCGAGTCAGGAAGTTGGTGGTGTTAACACCCCCGTGCCTCGGAAAGCACGTTTCCTGCGCCTGATCTCTCTACGGTCATGTCGGACTGCCGTCTCTCCGAATTATGAGAGTGAAGGAACAGAGAGTGCACCTGTGTATTGCGCACACAATTGTGCACTATAATATGTCCTGCGCAGTTGGCTAATCTCTGTTGAGATAGGCCGCCGTAGTCGAAATCGGCTAGGAGAATATCATCATCATAGTATAGATACACGCTAACGTCTTTTCAAAAAATACAGGGTGTACAGCAAAAAACTCCCCGACATTCTATGACTATCACTAGGAAGTGGTCATTCCGGCACTCGTTAAAATCATCATGCCACCCCTGCTAGGGCTGCCACATTTGAATTACAAATTTAAACAACAGGTGCCGTATTTATGTGGGAATCGTGTATTTGCATATCGGTTGTGTGAATTAGTAATGGGATTGTTAGAGTGCACAATTTTGTTTTAGAATGTTGCTATGTGAGTAGTTCGTGTAGGGAAATTTAAAAAATATTAAGAGTAAATTTTATCAGTGCACGAGTAAAAATACTAAGACCCGAGTTCACTTATTTTTAAGCAGTCGCTAAACATATATTGACGGTTCATTTGACGCAATTTCTATACAATATATGTAACTCGACCATTAAATATTTTAGATAATTTTATGTAAGGGTTATGATATATTTTAACTTCTTATAGTATAATATTGTATTTATGAGAAGCATTTTCTTAATAAATAAATATAAATAAATGTTCTAAACACTACATTAGTATTTGTCTGTAAAAAAAATTGTGGATTTCGAAAAAAAAGGGATAAAAACAAATACTTGACAGTAAATGTTACACTCTAACAAAAAACTACATTAATCAGCGATTTCATAAAAAACAAAATAGACAAAAGCACCAGCCCTGACTTAGTTTTGGCGC
Source organism: Pyrausta nigrata (assembly GCA_949316185.1). Lineage (NCBI taxonomy): Eukaryota > Metazoa > Arthropoda > Insecta > Lepidoptera > Crambidae > Pyrausta > Pyrausta nigrata. The sequence continues at coordinate 2,127,305 of OX438961.1, forward strand.
GAATAGTCCGCGGCACGTGCGCAAGAGTGGGATTCCGTTACGTCAGGTGTCGACCCCCTCCCCCGCTCGCAGGTGCCAGGGGTGAGTAACCCGACAGGTTGCCAGCGATTAAAAATCTATGGGTTTTTTCAATGCAGGGGTGTGATTATCTAGCCGTTTGTAGGTCTTTTGATGAAAAGCGTTTGGCATTTTGACTTACGAAGGGTATGCAGAGGTTAATGTGTGGAGAGATACGGGTGCAAGTTTTTTGAAGTTGATAGTAAGTTTAAGTAACTACTAACTACGCTCAGTACATGTCAGTAACAGCCAAAGCACGTCACGACTACCGGTAGGTATTCTGCGGAAGCCATTTTAAAAATGGCTCTGGGTGAACCCGGTCACCCAGCTCTCAAAAATATACAAATCATTAAACAGTGACATCTGTTCCATTAGGAAAAAGTGTTGCTGGTATGTATTATTGTATACTGCGCCACATATTTAATTGTTATGTATGTATGGTACATTTAATCGAGATTATTATATGTGAACGTGTGGACCAGCTCGCACTAGTACAATTTCTGTATCTATAAAAAAAAAATAACAGAGGCTTTGACAATAGTGACCGAGTTTCTTGCGCTGCTTCTTCTCAGCACTAGCCCACAATTGCCACGAAACAGTGTATATGAAAAATATATTTCCAATTATCGCTACGTGCTGGTTAGCTACATGCACAGTAGCCTATTTCAGCAAATTGAGAGGAGCTGACCATTCATTTTTTTTAAAAGCCATTAGGTTATCTTGGGTATCGACAGTGAATATTTGTTCATACTTTCTGAAGGGTCACGAAGAAACAGGTTGCCAACGACAACATTATTTTTCTTTTTGTTAGAGCAGCCGTCATTGGGATTGATTGTAGATAGTCTTTATCTATGCATTTTGTTTTGTATTTAAATAAGAAATGTGAGGTCTTCGAGCAATTTATATGAATGTTATCTTCGATTTATATCATCAGGTTTGATGGGTATCTTTGAAACTTATCTTTAGTTTTGTTTCGGCAGCTTTTCTATTGTACTAGCGACCTGCCCCGGCCTCGCATGCGTGTTTTAGTTTTTAAGAAAATAAGATATACCCTACGTCACGCAAGAATTATACAGCTACCGGCGAAAGAATAAGTAGTTCTAGAGATTAAGCAAAAAAAACTTGAACCTCTCCATAATATTAGGATTACAGATGTGCATAAATGACAATTGCTAGAGTCTATTTATTTCTTTGTCTTAAGATTTTTTGAAGCTGTAAGTCATACACTCATACATTTATGGGATAAAAAAATAATCGTATGATTTATTAATCATACACTGACAGAAAGTTACCCAAAAATGCCTGTGCATTCAGAAAAGGTCCTAACCAAATATGATGTTTCTTGCTTGTCACATAGACACTCGCTTATCAATGAAACACAGAGGTTGTTCACCTCGAATAATTACTGATTGTAATACAATAGAACAAAAAAACTAACAATCCAGCAATTAAGCTTAGACAAAGCGTAAAAAAGTAATTTTAATGACATCTTTGATGAGGAACATTCACTAATTATAATAATTCAACACCGTAGCTGTATGGTGTCAAAATGCTTGGAAGGCCAATCTTACTAACTATATTAACTAATAATTTTACTGTAAGTCATATCGGGTTGCCTTCTCACCGAACTATGAGTGTAAAGAAACAGAAAATGTATCTGTGTATTGCGCACACACTTGTGCACATTATTATCTCCTACTTACATAGGTACTTGAAATTCGATAAGAGAACATGTAACATTTTTTTTAAAGATGGAATTTTTGTGTACCAAGATTCGTATTTTGTTCTCAGTAGTAGCTATTCTTTTTATAATTGACATTATGTTATTTTTAAAAATTATAAATGTATTTTATCAGGAAGTAAATTATCTGAATTCCTTTAAGAAAAATTAGTGCTCAAACCTAAACGAATTTCGATACTAAAACAACATTGTTTCTTTTGTCCATTAAAAACCGTTTAAGACACGTGCAAGTCGGTTCCAGATAACACAGAAAATGTTAACTTAACTTAGGGCAAGAGGGTGAAAAAAGGTCGCTAGTGGGGGTATAACGGCCGTAGAAAGAACCATCGCGTGCGCAGGGAAGCAGACTCTAGATTAAGGGCACGAGGTGTAATTAACTAGTGTTATGTTTAATTAATGATTACTGTAGTACACTTTATACATAGAATAACGAAAATAAAAGTCAGTCTATATAGATCCCACTGCTGGGAAAAGGCCTCACCTCAACTATGCGGAGGTACGAGCCATACTCCACCAGGAGGGCTCAGAGCGGATTGGTGGAGGGGTGTTGTGTCTCTCCTGCGGTCCTTTTGGAAGGCGTACGTAGGGATATGGATCCAACACGAAGAGGCCCCTTTGAGATACAATAATGAGTCGGGATATGTACACCTAGTGGATACTATCTCTGCCTGCACTATTAAGAAGATACAGCCAAAGACAGCACCCGCTAGGTGCAAGGACTATTGCGGAGAAGATGGGAACTAATACTGGTTCTATGAATGGGAAATTGCTGGACTGGTTACCGGGATATTGATGAGACAACGGGGCGCCAGCCATATCTAATGTCTCATCTCGATAATCACGGCAGACGGTGACTCGCCGCTCACTAAATGGGCCGCCTATAATAGCTACCAAGTGGGTAGCAAGGCAGCAACATTGGTGTGAGCGGCTAAGGTTGTAGAGAGGTGAGTCTGCGGGGTGCAGGTGGCCAGTGCTGTGCGCACCGGCCAGCAGGCCCCCGGCGTTATGACATTTTACACTTCCAACCTGGAGCATAGGTTCCGCTCTTGCGATCTCCACTCTTGGCCGGCCGGTTAAGGCAAGCACAAGAGGCGAGGGCCATATAAGTTAAGCCGGGCCCTCGGGAGTCAGGGTACGAGGTGTCGCCACTCACCTACAGCACGCCACATGCTGCCCCTGTGCCTGCGCCCCTGCCCCTATTATTATTATTATTATGCTTGTGTTAAAATATTTAAGGGATTTCATTACGTCTTCTATCTAGCGAGAGGAATTCATTGCTGGCTAAACTGTTTAGTAAGGACTATGGAATTCCTGGGAGAATAGAGAATTGGCTGTTACGAGTCAGACATGACCCATCCTTGGCCGCATCGTCGCTTACCATCAGGTGAGATTTAGGTTAGCGTTGGGCGATTATTACTAAATTAATCGAATGGTCTCTGTAATCGAACGTATTCGATAGGCAACCGCAGTCATTTGATTATGCGGCGAGCAACACCGGGGCGTGCTGTGCGCAGGCCGTACTACTAACGAATGAATCGTCATTCGTCGCGTCGATTAATCATTCGTTCGCTGCCTGTCCTGTGAGTACAGTCGCGGCAATTCAATCGAATGCGTCGAAGAGCCGAGTATAGATTTTCATTCGATTGTCGATTATTTATTTTTCCGAATTACTAAATCGACATTCGATAGATCGCTAATTAAGGTCAAATGTCTATCTGTGATTGAAAAAAGAGTAATCTATGTCAATCGATAATTGTCTAGCCTTCTTTCGTAATAAAACCTAACCTGCTGGAATATGTTATGTTAACACGTCAATTTGCTGTTTCTATTGCTATAGGCATAGTTAATTCACCATTATTGTCAAATGACGCCGTATGTAGTTACAGCGGTGACGTGATGTGGCCTTGTATCGGCGCTCCTTTCCTAATAACATTGTAGGCATTTGAAGCGATTACATGAAGAATTGATAAGGCTAGTTTGTTCCTAAAAATAAAAATAATTATTGGATTCTGCAGACTTGATGGGACATTAACAAGTTTTTGTTTTGTTTTGATTAGTTCGATCCTTAGTTTATTTCACTACTTTCTTTGTTGCATTATTAGTCTTTGTTGTACTCTAAAGTGAACCAATTTTTGACTGGCTGTCCTTTTTATTATTTTTTCTGTGGGATTAAGCTGCGTCTACCTTTGTCAACGCTTTCGTCTTTAAGATTGCTTCCATTTTTTTGGTGGCAACACTCATAACATCACATTTTTGGTCAATATCTAACGTAAAACTGTTAAAACTTTTAATTAAATTCGTAGGTAATTTGACTTAGTAGATGGTCACTTGGTTTTGGTTTCTATCGCAACACGATTTTGTGATTTTTAGGGTTCCGCGACATAAACTGAACCCTTATACGATCACTCAGGTGTCTGACCGTCTGTTTGGCACAGTTTTGTTGTTTTTTTGTTTTTTTTCCGAAACTTAATCGAGTTCATTTAAATAAAAAAAGTAAGAAAAAAGTTAAGTTAGCCTTTAAAGATCCCACTGTTGGGCAAAGGCCTCACCTTAACTATGAGGAGGTACGAGGCACACTCCACCACGCGGGCTCAGTACGGATTGGTGGAGGGGTGTCTGTAAGACAAGTGACCAACCTTACTGTCAGATGCTATCAAGCTGCCCTAGGGCCTCTGACTAGGCTTAACGACTCATATCAATATATTAGCCAGGACCAACTGCTTAACGAGCCTTCCGAAGCACGGAGATGCTTGTCATGGACGACACTTAAATGGTCGGAATGGTCACCCATCCAATCCCGACCGCGCCGTGGGTTGCTTAACTTTGATATCACTACCAAAGCGCTGCCGCCACTGCGCTACAAGCACCACCACATTTTAAATAAAACAGTAGTTTTTAATTTCAAAAAAATTACCACTAAATAAACTCCTACGCATAGACAACACGCGTAAGTAACCTAGAAAAGTAACAATAAGTGCCAGTTCGCACGTCCTCTCCCACGCGGTGTCTAGGGCGCGTGTGAACCCGGACTTACAATGACTTACGTCAGATGACATAAGTTTTGAGGTTAGGTAACTTTTTACTTTCGTGCAGTGTCAAAGACCCGGGAAAAGACTTTTCAATGTCAATTTTTGGTTCTTAGATTTTTTTTCTGTCATCTGTGTTTCCACATTTGGTTTTTACTTACTAAAGTTTAGAATTTAGACACTTCAAAAAACTAAGCTATGTATTTTCATGTCATTGAAATATTTTGGCTAATGTTTATTTTTATATTATCTTTATAGCATTTTACACTAAATATTATTTGAAAAACACTTGCTAAAAAGAATCAAATAATTAGCTTTGACATCATCTACTAAATTGTAGCCTAAATTGTACTTTCAGTTGATTTATTTTTGAAATTTATTGTAGGTAGGTTTTCTTTTATTGTGCAATAAATAATATCTATCCACCCTCGCCTGTTTTCTCTCTGCTTACAAGAGTAAAATAAATTCGAAGTAAAATAAATAAAATCAAACGCCACTTTACGTCAATCAATTAGTTTCCACAACTAAATTATCGCGCCTTCAATTGCCCTATTAATTACATCCCATATTTCACGCACCTGTTAATACTGGAACAATCAACTTGACATGCAAATAAACGCTTTTTAACTAAATGCTCACAATTTAACTTTATAACCCTGTCACGCATGGGGTCGCTTCTACCGACGGCGGCAACCCCTCACGGGTTAAGGGCTTGTGTCCACGACATGTCGCGACACCCTATTACACTATGACCGTGCTATGAGTATGGAAACAAAACAAGTAGCAATTATTATAAAAAACAGGACTTCAAAAATGTATTCTATTTTTGAAATGGTTTTTTACTAGCTTTACTGTTATGGTAAGATAAAAAAACAACGCCCCTCTGCCTTTTTTATTTTTTTCGCGGGCGAAATTTTCGAAATTTATATAGCCTATATCACTACCACAATTTTGATGAAATTACACTTCATATGTCAAAAATTTTTCAGCCGTTTGGGCTGCAGGGTGTACCAAAGAAATGGCTTCTTATAAATCGGTTATAAACTTGCATACACATGTATATACACTCGAAAACCATTACCCTTCTTTTGACTCAGTCGAGTTCTAAACACTACGTTCGACCCGAACCCGATCCGAATCCGTAAAAAAGACTTAATTTAATTTTAAATATGGGAAACTTGACTCTACGTCAAGTTTCCCATATTTCAAATTAAATTAAGCCTTAACTGTGGTATAAAGAGTTCTTACGGTTTAGATCGGACGTGGTGCGAAACCGCCATCAGGTCCAGCAATTGATCCAGCGTCAAGAGCAAACTTTCCATAGCCAACCAATATTTATTTAATTTAAGACAGTAAATATAAATGTTAATAAAAACAAAAATATTGACCCATGACAACAAAAAATATAAGAACGTCAGAACGTCATTTTATTAGCTCTTCTATCGCTTTGAGATATGACACAGTCTGGGAAGTGTTAAAAAGAAACGACGGAACACACTCAATCACCACTACTTTGCTTATTTTTTTAATGAATGAACGTTCCTGGTTCGGTCACGGTAGGTATAGTGCGGTGTAGTGGACACATACCCTAACTGGTGAATATTTTAATAAGGGGGTGGAAATGACCAATTGGTTTTTATAAACGTGGGAAATCGACTACTATGAGTTTTGATTTGGCGAATTTGAATAGCGCTGTGAGAATGTGAAAATTTACATTGATTTGTTGTGTGTGATACTGGGAAAGGTAATTAGCACAATGTATTTTATAAAGCATTAAAAATTTGTAAACACTTCTGGTAAATTAAAGTTAGCGTAATATAGAACCCACTGCTGAGCAAAGGCCTTACCTCAACTATGATGTCCTCCTAGCCGATTTCGACTACGGCGGCCTTACTAGCGGATAGCGGAAATTGGATACTTACATTCACTTGCGCACGTTCGGATTAACTAATCCGGACTTTTTCAAGGCCTATTATCCGAGTTAAAAGCCCACTTACGCAAGTCTGGATTAGCTAATCCAGTATAGCGCAAGGCTTATGATCTGAGTTGAAAGTCCATTTGCGCAAGTCCGGATCAGCTAATCTGGAGTGGCCCAAGTGGGCCTTACACCCTTTGTACACAACCGGTATTTTAGTATATCGAAAACCCTGGCAGTACGATGTCGGAGGGTAAAAGTTCCAATTACGCACTTCGGCTGCGCTTACGCAGGGCGGTTGATCTACCGGAAAATTGACATTGTTTACTAAATTACGACTTTGTGGGGTTCTTTCGTTAAATTTAAAGTTATCCCTTTTTAGTTCTTACATACTTAGTTTACCTCTCGATGAGTAGGGCCTGCCTCGTTGGTCAGCACGCTGGGTACTATCCACGAGGTCCCGGGTTGGGCCGAAACGTTTGGGTTTTTCCGTCTTGAAATAACTCAGACACAGCTCCGGAGTCAGGAAGTTGGTAGTTAACGCCCTCGTGCCTCGGAAAGCACGTTAGGCCGTGGTTCCTGCGCCTGATCTCTCTACGGTCGTGTCCGACTGCTGTCTCACCGTGTCCTACTCAATATAAGAGTAAAGGAACAGAAACATACAATATGTGTAATCTCTTCTCTATATTTTAAAGATTTTTTAGTCTAACCAAAATCCAATATGTATCCAGTATGTATGAAATCCGATACCCGCTCTAATAGTGATGTGTGATACATCATTGGTATAATCTTCTAGAACAACAATTGTTTTGGCGCCTGCGTCTGTTGACATATTTTTTTTGTTGCCAACTCTAAAACTACCACTTTGACACAACTAACGACTAAAGTTCAAACTAAATCAAAACGCATCAACTATTTTGGTCACGATATCGATGTCCAGCACTGGTATTCAGATTTAGCAAACTGCCATGGCAGTGCCAGTATTTGAAATTTGTGCAATACTGAACCAAAGCATTATGAATGGGTTTACTGTTTACTGTTTTTTTTTTTCATAGACTTCACGGTCTGACGGTAATAAGCGGCCTATTGTGAAACTAGACTAGACTTATTTGCTAAAATCTAGATTTGGTAAAATTTAATGGCGATGATTCGTATTGCAATGCAATCAACTGGTAGTGTATGGTTCTCTTTTGTAAAGAAAGAATATAAATTTAGGTGATCAAATAAAATAGAATTTAAAAATATAATGATTTTAGATATGATTCAAATTAAATCACATTTTTCCAGTTATAAATGATAAAAATTAACAATTACGAAAATAATAAGCAAGTTTTGTGCAATGCAAGTAATTTGTTGAAATATTAGACGTAATTGAATACTTCTGCTGAAATTGGCCATAATTCGCCATTGAAATAGTAAAATAAATAATTTGTTTTAACTAACACACCAAATTCACATACTCAAAAACACACAAAAATAGAACTATTTATTTCGAAATAGAAAAAATGAAAATAATGTTTGTAATTTAATCCACTTTAATATCCGAATATAAAATAGTTAAAAGAAAAGAAATCATAATTCTAAACAATTACTGATGAACACCTAACTAAAGAACTGGGTGGTATTTATTTCTTTCATTGCAGCCTTATATTTGCAATAGTTTTCGTATATAAAATAGGTAATTTTACTGACAAATTTAAATAACGTCAGCTAAAAGTTTTCTTTCGTAAAAATATTTTTTTTAATTTAATAGGCAGACATTTGGCCGCAATCTCACCTGATGGTAAGCGACGATGCGGCCGATGATGGGACATGTCTGTCTAGAAGCAGCCTGGGCCCTATTTCACCAAACCGACATAGTCAGTGACATGTGTCCTATCATTTATGTGACAATTGTCAGTATCAGTACAGTTGTGAAACAGAAATATTTTTTACAACTCGACATATTTGTAGAAATTGTCGGGAATTCTTGAAATGAGGTCGGAGCTGTATCTGTTTTGCGTGAATTGTAGTGTTTTCGCCGTGCAAACAGAAGGTACGGCTGTGATAACGATTTAGTCGGGTTCTCATACCGAAGAAATAATAAAAAATGGATAAATATTTTAACTGAAGTCAGTAACTTTGTTTTTAAAGCAAAATGTAGAACAAGTAAAACCATTGGAAAATATATAATAAATGAAATAACTTAAGAAATATTTTGTGACAATTGTCGCGCCTGTCATGTTTGGTGAAATAGGGCCCTGATGGTCATTGGGGCAGAAAGGTTCTAGATCGGAGACCATTTGATCAAAAGCGTAGCGTAGGGCGTCCACTGGCAAGATGGACAGACGACCTAATAAAGGTCGCAGAGACTCACTAGATGCAAGCTGCTTCTAACAAATCACTTTGGAAATCTATGGGGGAGGCCTATGTCAAAGCAATGAATGTCCTGCAGCTGATGATGACGAATGATGATAAAATAATTACACAATAGAACTTATTAGACCGCCTCCTATTTTGTATTCCGTTCCAGAAATCAAATTTTACTAAAAATAATGTTAAAAGTCATTGGCTTAAGGACTTAACCTGTCAATGAAACCCCATAAGACCCGCGGGCGGGTTCATAACATTTTTTTTATTGTTTCTGTAAACATGATACGTGAAGGTTTAAATGAAATAATGCCAACAGTATCCTTAATTCACCACAGAAGTATTAAAATAGCCTTTGTTCCAAAGTCCTTGAGGCGGCTTATGTCATGATATCCGATGTTCAGGTCCGGACGGGTTCGAAACGAGTTATCTCTATACCTAAAGGGGTATGGTGACCATGAGTCGCGAAAAATATAGGGACAACCACCTCCCATAGTTTGAGATGGCAGATGATTTTAGAAAATATACTGATGACATGTTTGTCCCTGTTGATATCCAATTACAGACATTTTTGTTTTTTGCATAAGTGATTTTTTTATGTAACAAAATTGGCGGCAGAAAATAGAGTCCTCATACAAACTGTTATTAACTTCTCGGCTAATTAGTAAGAGATCTTTTAATACGTCTTAAGCAATAGGATATTTCCGTAGAAAAGAAAACAAATGTCATAGTTATGGTATAATAAAAAGCATAATTTGTATATCGCGAAACGTGGTGACTCAAATAACTTGTTCAAATGTCACAGAAATATATGGACACCGTTTGCATTTACATACTGATGGCAGCCCTAACTGCGTCTCAATCATTCTTAATTAAAAACATTTAAAACAAATAAGTTGAAAATCCGCTTCCATATATTCCATATCCATAACTGGGGTCGAATTTATACATTTACGCCAAAAATCTCAAATGATAATAGCTTACAATAATGTGTGTAATGTGTAATATGTATCCTGAACGACTGATCCGGAATGATTGTCGCCCTAGTATTAATTAAATATGCCTTTGTCTAACAATTTGGTTGTCGGCGGCGATAATCCATCGGTTCAATGTCGCCGTTTTTTACGTGGGAATATATTCGCGCCTTTTTGTCCGCCATATTGGATTCTGATAACATTTTTTACTGGCTGTGTAGATTTGTTTTTTACGTATAAAATCCTATTGAGATTGCACAGTTTTCAGCAATTACTTAGGTGTAAAATTGGTACAATAACTAACATACACTTTTAAAAGTTTCGCAAGTGACTATGCTGTAGAAAATTACGTTTTTTATTTATTAATTATTAGTGCACATTACAGTAGGTATAATGTCTTTATTTCATTGCAGTCTTATGCTATATTTACCTATCTCTAATATTTGAAATAGTTTTCGTAAAAAACAAAGGAATTTTAAAACGACAGATTTAAATGACGTCAGCCAAAAGTTTTCTTTCGTAAAAATATTTTTTATGGAAATTAAATGGTCATAATTAAGTACCATACACAGTAAATTTATACATGCTCTCTCTCCGACATCTTTACAATAATATTATCTTTAGATAGGTGAATAAATAAATAAATAATAAATATTGGACAACATCACACACATTGCTCTGATCGTAAAGTAGCTGAAGCGCTTGTGTTATAGAAATCAGAAACTGCAGTGGTATCACAACACCCAGACCCGAACCCGAAATAATTAAAAGAAAATATGGATTTCTATATTGACCCGACCAGGGATCAAACCCGGGACCTCAGAGATGGCGACACCTTGAAACCGATGTGCTAGCCACTCGGCTACGGAGTTAAATCACAATAAGGTTGGCTTAACTTGTCTGACCATTTTTGTAACAAGCTTGTCCGTCATCTACCGTATCATTATTTCTATGTTAGTGTTAAAATTCTCACGGATACAGATGGTTTGATGTTTTTTATTATTTATAAGTTGTTAGGTTACTGTTGATTTGTCTCTGCAAGGTAGCTTGTAAATATAGATTTGATGGCGTTTCTCGTGTGACCAATGAGATAAAAATAAATAATGGTAAAGAAATTGTAATTTAACCAAGAATATTGTCGTAATGGTTAAATTGTCATCGGCTTCTACTAATAATAACGTCCTCCTAGCCGATTTCGACTACGGCGGCCTATCTCAACAGAAATTAGCCAACTGCGCGGGACATATTATAGTGCATAACTGTGTTCACTCTCATAATTCGGTGAGACGGCAGTCCGACATGACCGTAGAGAGATCAGGCGCAGGACCAACGGCTTAACGTGCTTTCCAAGGCCCGGGGGTGTTAACACCACCAACTTCCTGACTCCGGAGCTGTGTCTGAGTAATTTCAAGACAGAAAAACCCAAACACTCTCGGCCCGACCCGGGATTCGAACCCGAGACCTCGTGGATAGTACCCAGCGTGCTGACCACTAGACCAACGAGGCACGGCTTCTAGAGAGCAGGTGAACCCTACTTAATGACAAATCCGTAAGATACTCTATCAAAAGCAAAATAATCATGTAAGCCACCGAATCAGGAGACAGTGACACTTGATATTGTTTCTACTAATAATTATCTAAAATCTGAGATACAATTCTTCTGCGCCGGGCCTGGGGTCTTTTTCTATGGGATTTGGCGGAAACCCTTTCTGTGTTATTTTCACGCTTAAACTATTTCGATGTTTTTTTAGGTATTTGGTAAAATTATAATTTATTTATTTATTTAGGAACACAAAACGGAATAACATCACAAAATACACTATATAAGATTACATAAATTTTAGGCTAGATATTATTTCAAAGTATGTGTCCACTGCTTGATTATTAATTAGTGTACCTTAAGTAAATATAAAAAACTAAATAATACAAAAACCAAAATGAGAAATAAAAAGGAAAGTGAACTGTAAACAAATCAAAACAATTAAAATTAATACATTTTGGACTAATTTGGTGACATGGTAATTGAATGTGGTGTATTATGTGACGCTTAGCTGAGGATATTTTTGAAGGATCTTATTGCATTTTTGATCTTTCATGTACAGAGATATCTGTATACTAAAGATCAAAAATAATATTCAAAACTTAAACTCTGTTAATTTTACGTGCCAAATTACACGATCCATTCGAATCTAGTAAAGCTAGTCATACATACAGACGTAAACACTATCATTCATACAAGATATTCATCATTGTGTGAATAAATTGTTGAAAAAAGTATCTTGCACACCGCGGCACTGTCTGAAGATGTTACTTAAGATAAGTGTTAATTGAATAGTTAATTATGTGGCGGTTGTTGTGTATCCTTGTCTTACATTAATTAGAGTGTCGTGTTACATTATTTTTATTTAAGAAATGATGGAATTCTTGTAATCGGTGCAGTTTTTTCATCAGTTCCAAAAACGTTTTCAACATATCTTGTTAGGTAGTTGAAAAAGTAGTTTTTTGTGGCGTTTTGATGAAATATTGTAGTTCTAAGTTAGTTTTATTTTAAACTGCGCTTAGTACTTATGTACATAAGCGTATAACGTCTCAAAATCAAATTAAAATTTATATATTTGTTGAATAATTAAAAAATGGGTTTTTGAAGAAAATTAAATATTAATTTGTTGACAAATTAAATACATCATATGAAGAAATATCTTCTATAGCTGTTAATGACGGTTAAAATAAAACTTTGAATCAATATAACTTATAAAACTCTGCAAATATAAAAAGCGATTCATCTACATTTAAGTAAATGATAAATGATGATGAACCGCTTCAATATATACAAACTATATACAAACTTATGAAATATGTAGCAAATTAATATTTATTTTTTATTAAAATCCATCCAAAAGTATCTTGCCCTGGTTTTATTTTAGGCAATTCGGACACAATAATCCTCAAAAACTTGATAGCTAAGAAAATAAAAAATAAAATAAGTCTCTCATATCTCAAGACAAGTCTTCCTTACGTTGGGTCGTGTGCGTTCTTTCCATTATCCGATGTTCCCATAGCCTTGCGCATACGCAGTCATTTCGCGTTAGGTATAAGGGATGAGTCAGCTCTGGTATATTGCAATATGTATCCTGAGTCTATACTCTGCAAGACGATGTAAATTACTAGCCATCTCACTCACACGCGCCGTCATGCTGGCATGAGCGATAGGGACACGAGTCGTGAATTCGGATGTTTTGTCACTGGGTGGGTTACCTTTGATTGAATCTTGTATGCCTGAACATGTTAAAACTTGCTTTGGGGTTAAAGAACTCTTGGTTTTCGGAAGGGATTTTATTCTTGGCAATCATGCAGACGTGTTCCTGTACAGTCACAAGCAAGCAAATGTATACAAATAAGTTTTTATGCCATTGTAATAGGGTTTCAAATGGATGCCCTTTGTTTGCATTTTCAAACGCTCGCATCCAAATGCTCTGGCTATATCTATATGTAGTTATATATGAGCATTTACACAATTCTAGCATCATCTAGCATTCACTTGCATTTGTGTGTACAGTCAACCATTTTTTTTTTCGATATTAATAAATGAATCTCGGATAGGAATCACGGTGAAACACAAAGTAGACCATAAAGAAGTTTTTTTAACAGGTTTTTGTAACGATTTTTATACAGATATTTGTAGATATTTTTTTTGTTGTAGACATATTTAATTTTCTTTTTCTTTTGTTTCAGAACGCATAATGCAGAGATTACGCATGAAAATCCGCAAGAAAACACGGTGAAAGAGAAAAAAAAACACTATGACAATTACAATGTGACAGTTAAGTGACAAAATCACGAAAACTCTTAAGCTTCCAACAAAAATACTCTTCAAGAATTCTCCAATAGTTTATAATCAAGAAATAAGTGCCAACAATAGTGCAAAATTAGAAAAAAAAACACCAACGAACATTCAAAAACGCAACGACAAATAAATAGTGCCACATTCAATACTGCCAACAGACTAACGTGTGACATAAAGTGATTAGCAATTACTTTTTTAAAGTGCTGTGAACTTTTTGATATTGGAACTGGAAAATATTAACAAAAGTGTTATCAACTTTCAAAATCAGAACTCAACTTTTTTATTAGCTGTGGTATTGTTATTGGAATAAGTTTCGCGCCTTTTCGTTGAGCTGTCAAACTGTGACAAAAGAGGTTATGAAAAGAAATGGATCTCCACGCTCCACCGTTGGTCGTCCATAGCTATGAACCTCACGCGCCCCTCTTAGAGGTTGAGGGTTTGGATCCTCACAGTTCTCAGCAAAAGATTTTGATCCACGCCCCGAATTTGCAGAGCCAGGATTTGATTAACAGCGACCATCGGAACGGAGGTGGGTATAGTTTAATATTCTTGTGTTTTAAAGCCATCATATCTTTTTTTGAGGTCAATTTAAATCAACTATCGTAACATGTAACTCTGTGGACGGATGGCAGTCTACAAATTTTGGCTGAATTGACAAGCTAATGATCATCGTTCTAATGGGGATCCACACTGTCAAATTCTCCCGGTAGGTGGCGCATTGTTGATGCTATCTGTCATTCCAGTACAGAAGTTGTGTTTCTTTGAGTATTTTTTTGTGTTTTCAATCTACGAAAGCATAATGCAGTTATGTGCTGTGCCAGGTTGTTACAATAATGGTGTTCATTTATTCCCAAAAGACCTGTGCCAGGTTGTTACAATAAGAAGTAGGAAACAGCTATAAGAAGAAAATTTATTAATTTTAGGTAGTACTAGAACTATTTACATCATGATAAGCTTCTGGATCGGGAACATTCATCGTATAACTAGATTGTGAAGCTACGACTCCAAAATTCCCGGTATCATCGCGGTTCCGATCGTAGAATTCTAACCTAAAAAACAAACATGTACGTATTTTATTATTTTAGTTATATTTATTAAAAACCTTGTTATGTAGTTAATTTGTAACACAAACACTAACAACAAAGACAATTTCAACAATTAAACGTAACATTTACAGTAATAAAACTGAATTAACACCCAAATGTTTACCTCGAAATAAGATGGGTTTTTTTACCAGATACTTTTGATCTTCGTTTCCGAAGTTCGTCTTTTAGTACAGATAACTTTATTAACGAATACATAATGATGAAATAACATTAGATAGTCACGAAAAACTGTAAATTAGATACGAAAAAGCCCGACATAAACAATAGCAAAATGTTTGACTATAGCCGTATCTATGCTACGCCATCTGCATCAAGCTTTGCGTGTGGATCCCCATTTGAGAGTCTAACTGCCTCACTCAGAGACTTCAATTAAATTTAATCTTTCATTAAGTCCCGATCTGTCACTTTTTGAAATAGAAAAGGACGGTATGAGACTTAATTAAACATTAAATTTAATTGATATCTTTGAGTATGGCAGTAGATCTAAGGCTAAGGCTAAGGCTACCCTGTATTTTATGGTACTACAGTCAGTTGCAGAATTAAGTTAAAATTTTGCACGTGACCTTATGAATGGTTTATAAAAATAAAAGCATACGAGCATTATTTTCATTTGGAACTCCCCAGCCATCATTGAAATCAGATTTCGGTCCAGCCTAAACTGTTTACAGTTGCAATGGTGGCTGATGCTCATTTTCACTACCCTGCTTAAGAGTTAATATTCTTATTTGAATTTTTTACCAAATTATTTTTCATCGTGCAATTCATCACCTGATGCTATGAACGAAAAAACCGAGATGAATAAACACAAGTTCTAGGTAACCAGTATCTTCCCAAAATTTATAATTTACTTAGCTTGGAAGACGGTTAGTCAAATGACTAGAAAGTCCCTATTATTTCTATATTTTGTAACGGCCATATCAAAGACTTTTTTAAATACAAATTTATTTTAATGGGAAATATGAGTGTCGAGAGCAGATGTGTCTGATCTGATGTAGAGTACGACTTTTCAGATGAGCAGTACCACGCACACAGCAGCAACCAGGGAGGGGATGGTGAGTCAATCATGATTTTAACACGTTATATATTTTTATTCTTTTATTTATTCATCATTTCTAATGTGTCATAGCATTTATTTATGTATATTTTCTGCACATAATGAACGATTTAACAAATGTTGGTTTAATGCCAAAAACATTCTCTACCAGTCAAACGATTTGTTAGACGGAGGTACAAGGGAAGACGAGAAAGAAGTTCTTAAGATGCTACTGAATTAACAAGAAATTAGATATCATTACGTAACGAATGTAACGCCCCTACTAGGCCTACTAGGCAAGGGGCCTAGGAGGGGCGTTCCCTACCTATACTTCTAAAACTTATGTTGAAACTCTTCATGACACCTTGGCTCTCTTTTGGTGCGCAAAAGAGTAAGAAAAACATCATAACCTTCTCATTAAAACACAATTTTACGGATTACTTCGCGATTTATTTACATTTTATTTTAAACCTGACGTTTCGAACACTTTACAGCGATCGTGGTCACAGGGAGACAGGGAGACCACGATCGCTGTAAAGTGTTCGAAACGTCAGGTTTAAAATAAAATGTAAATAAATCGCGAAGTAATCCGTAAAATTGTGTTTTAATGAGTTCAACAAACAATTAAACGTAAGAAACAAATATCATAACCTTCTTTTTGCATCGCCATATTCGGATAAAACGTGCAAAATATTATATAAAATTACTTATACAAGGTTAAGGTGGTTTATGAAGGATTTAGGTACAGAGTAGTTTCATCATTGTCAACTATATGCTAAAAAAATTTTTACCTAAATATTTAACTTTTATTAGTACTTCTGCTACCTATATTATGACATAAATAAATAAATAAAATAATAATAAATTGTTTTAACAAACACACCAATTACCTAGCCCCAAACTAAGCGTGAGCTTGTGCTATGGTGACAAGGATAACGGCTAGAAATACTTAAATACATATAAACGTCCATGACTTAGGTACAAATGCTCGTGCTCATCACACAAACATTTGCCCCTTGCGGGAATCGAACCCGCAACCGCCTGGTTTAGAAGTCCGGTGCGCGAACGACTACACCAAGACGGTCGTCTATACACATAAAAGGTTATCTGGCAAAGCTTCATAGTTAGTTGTTAGTGTGTAGGTCAGTTTATAATATCGCCACAACATTTCATTTCACTGAGATTGAAAGCCTCCGTTTTTTCAATGGCTTTAGCTACCGGGGAAGAGTGCACGACTAGTATAAATATCAGTTAGGGTGGGGTTGGGGTGATAGCGATTTGAAACTTTTAGTAGGTAAATCAAGGAAGATGACTTTTATAACACAATACAGAATACGGTTCCTTAAACCGTAATAGAGGATAATAGGAGGAAGTAATAGAGGAAAAAAGAAATATTTTTTTGCTACATCATAATATTAATACAAAATTAGCACACAAAACTAAACAAAAACGAGGGATGTGCCAACAAGGTCCACTCAGCATAAATCATGGTAACAAAAAAGTATTTCATGTCATTCTAGAAAAACTATATTTTTTTAATAGAATTTGGCCAAAAATGTATCATAATAGTGGTCTGTTGGTAGAGGTCGGGTGAAAACGAAAGTGATACAAAGGTCAAGCCTAAAGCCAACCGTGTCTTCTCTATAGGGCGTAGACTAAAGGCCTTGAAACCACAGGACAGAATTCATTCATGAGTAGAGGGCATCATGTTACTACTAGTAAGCTCTAGCTAGTCTTATTGCTACAAAATGAAGAGCGCCAACTAACGATTATCGCTGAATTGCTAAAATAAATGTACTCAAAACAAATATATTACTTTAAACTTGGTAAACATATTGATGACAATAGACACCCGCATATTATAGACCTTAGGGACAGTCTTACAGACAGTTACCGATAAGTTTGATTATCATTCCCTGAACTATTCTTGCTAGTTAATGTTAACAGTCGTATCTATTGGATTTATTTATTTTACTTTGTGAATTTTACTAACGTAAGCTAAATATTTACATGCATTTGGTACAAATAATTAATAATCAAAGTTGGTTAGATAAAATATTTTCATTGATAATTTGTCCAATTTAAAACAAAAACAAGTCCACAATTAAAATGAATTAAGCCAAAGATTTGAACCCACGATGGATTCAAATCCTGCCCGTGTGCGAATTTTTGGGTTTTTATTCAAACTTATATAAATAAGAACAAACACTGTAAGTTTTAAAAATATTTTAAAAACCTATTATGTAAGTCAACAAGCTTAACCTCGCTAGCACTGACACCACACCCCACACAAGATCACAAGCTGCGTCGGCCCAACTAATTTCACAGCGATTTGGGCAAGTGTAGCCGGAGCAAAAAAATAGTCATTCACGCGCCGGCGCGGTGAAACTCTCATTGAGCTACTGTTACGACTTTAGAATGTGTATTTGTATTTATAAATATTCGGTTCAACGTCGTAAAAGTGTTAGCCCCAGAAGGGATACGATTTTTTTTTAATTTAGAAGCAAAACAAAAGTTTGACGAAGCAAATATGGCAGCAGACCAAATTTTTTTTAGTGTTCGGTTTCGGAGGCTTATATTAAACCTCGTTGAACGCGGTTGAAGGCGGTAGAAATGTAACTACGTTTTTTACATTTTAAAAGCAAAACAAAAGTTTAACTTAGCAAATATAAATTCGAATTATATAGATTGAAAGACTGAACGATCATAAAAGTGCAAATGCCGTAGAAAGATTTTTGTTAGACATTGTGTTCTAACATAAAATATAAGTCAGCCTATTAGATCCCACTGCTGGGAAAAGGCCTCACCTCAACTATGAAGAGGAACGAGCCATACTTCACCACGCGGGCTCAGTGCGGATTGGTGGAGGGGTGTATGTAAGGCAAGTGACAAACCTTACTGTCAGAAGTTATCAAGCCGCCCTAGGGCCTCTGACTAGGCTTAACGACTAATACCACAGATATTAGCCGGGACCAACTGCTTAACGTGCCTTCCGAAGCACGGAGATGCTTGTCATGGACGTCACTTAAATGGTCGGAATGGTCACCCATCCAATCACGACCGCGCCGTGGGTTGCTTAACTTTTGGTATCACTACCAAAGCGCTGCCGCCACTGCGCCACAAGCACCTCACATAAAATATAGACGTCATATTTATGTGTCAAATAAGTTGACAAAACCTTTTTAAAGAAGGCTCTTAAAAAATGGAACTTTATCAAACCTTAACTAATTGTTTTTAACTACTTTAACTAATCAAGAAAAAGACTCACACATTGCTATGTGTAATACTTTACATTTCTCAAAATCATTTGCTACTTACCAATTTTTTATGTGTTTTGATTTACCTTTTTTTTCAAATCTCTTTGCTGCTTATTTTTTTTTTGTTTTTTTATATGAAGCGAATCTGATATTCTCACCATCCCAATCGAGTTCACACCGCGGTGCGGTCACGCGTCGTTATTGAAAGGGAAACTGCGCGCGCATGCCGACGCGTTTTTTGCGGCTGACTGTACCAGCTGGCGTCCTGCGGGACGAAAGGGTTAAACGTTTTGGTGCAGTGGTTCGCGCCCCGGACTACTAAACCAGGCGGTTGCAAGTTCGAATCCCGCAAGGGGCAAATGTTTGTGTGATGAGCACGAGCATGTATGTCTATCCGTTATCCTAGTCGCCATAGCACAAGCTCACGCTTAGTGTGGGGCTAGGTAATTTGTGTGTTTGTTGAAACAATTTATTTATTATTACATAAAATAAGTACTAGCAGTTCACCGCGACTTCGCCCGCACTAAAAGTCGGATTTTTCATACAAACTTTTATCCCAAATTTCACCCCCTGATGATTTTTTATCGCGACAAAAAGTAGCCTATCTTTCACAGGATCTTAAACTATCTCTGTACCAAATTTCATTTCAATCAGTCCAGTAGTTTCAGAGCCTATTCAATACAAATAAATGAACAATTCAATCATTCCTCTTTATTATTAGTGTAGATTATGGCTGTAGCACTACAAAAAATAGCTTATATTTCTAGTTATTTATAAATGTTTATTTGCTGGGTGAAACTATTATTTTAATTTACATCCTACAACGTTTTTCTTTTAAAATCCCTATCCAAGGATAATTGTTCTTCGGCTTATTATGCAACTACTTTATATATGCAATCAATTTATGGAGCGCAGCGGTAAAAAATTTTTAGAGACACCGTACAAACTGACGAATAAGTTAATATAGTTTTTAACGAGACCCTATTTTTTGACAACAGCATATGAATTGCATAATATAAAAAAAATTATTTTGACGACCGTCTTGGTGTAGTCGTTGGCGTACCGGACTTCTAAACCAGGCGGTTGCGGGTTCGAATCCCGCAAGGGGCAAATGTTTGTGTGAAGAGTACGAGCATTTGTACCTGAGTCATGGATGTTTATATGTATTTAAGTATTTCTATCCGTTATCCTTGTCACCATAGCACAAGCTCACGCTTAGTTTGGGGCTAGGTAATTGGTGTGGTTGTTGAAAAAAAAAGATCTTTGAATTTATTGCATTAGACAGGCGAAAAAAAATGTTATGTTACTTCCAAGGTACAACAATACGTACTACCAATTTCCAACAATAGGTACTTTCAAAAAAAGTGCTCGTAGAGATATATTCAAAAATTTTCAAAGATACTTGTAGTGTTAAATACCCACAAACATGTCATTCAAAGCAACAGAATACACTTGAGAGCAACTACTTCGTCATATTTCCACGGCGTCCGTCTACAGTACTGGGGCCCTATTTTTGAATCACTCATATCACATTCTGTTGGCGAATGCGACACAGTTTTCACTCAAATACATTAACATTTCGCGTTTATTCTATCGCTCGCATTGTAGTGCAATCGATCGAGTGATTCAAAGATGCGGAGTTATAGGAAAGCTGGAGTATCTTGGACACATTATGCTCACCAATATATGAACTTCCAATTAATCATACAGGGAAAGATTCAAGGCAAGAGAAGTGTCTGACGTAGAAGGTATCCTGGCTGAAGAACCTACGCCAATGGTTTGAAAGCAGTATATTATTATTAAGAGCCGCGGTATCAAGGGTGCAAGTAGCTATGATGGTCGCCGAACTTCGACAGAAGATAGTACCTTAAGAAGAAGAATATGATAAACGAAAATCAGTAGAAATCTGTACGCGAGTGATTCAAAAATAGAGCCCCTGGATGCGTACGCGCACGTAATTGATACCACCGACCACAGCCACTTCCTTGGGAACACAGGCTGCCCTTTGAGGATCGTTCATTGATGAGTTTGTTTGTGTCTTATTAGATCTAAGATGCAGTGGCAAGCACGTCAGACTACCCATTTTCGTTGCGATCTATCGTGTAGTTATTTGGCTGATTGTCAGCTGAGATTAGCCGCTGGTTGTTATTGTCTTAAGCTTGGAGTTCACCAACACATGGTTATATAATTTCTACTCAGTCGTTTTAGCATTATTTGGCATATTTTGTATGGGAATTCTGTCAAATTATCCGCCAAGAGAAGTTTAATAAATTCATTTATTTTTATCTAAGCCGGCTGATTAAAAAATATTACATTCCGGTGAACTCTAGGCTAAGACCCGAGTTCACTAATTTTTAAACAGCTGATAAACCTCCATTGACGGTTATTTTGACAGGATTCCCATACAAAATATTATGTCAAATAAATAAACCCATTGCTAAAATAAAACATGTGTTAGTAACTCCAGACTAGAGGGCATTTTTTTATTTACTGTCAATATACTGCTATCATTTTATCACCATCAAATAGGATTAGTAATGCTTAGGAGAAAGAGAGAGAGATACTGCTACTATTGTCATCCCACTACACTTAATCCCAATGCACTGGAGCGCAATATGTTGGGCGTAAAATTATCTGATCGCATCCGAAATACCGTACTGCGCTCCAGGACTCTACTGATGTTTCCAAGAAATCTGCTCAGTTAAAGTGGGACTGGGCCGGACATGGCTGCCGCATGTCAACCCAAAGACTTCAAACTCAGAGTGAATAGGCTTCTTCTGGGTAAGCTCGCTCCATCATCGACTCTGTCTACGCCACGTCTGGCTTAGTCTAGGGTCAAGAGCAAACCCATTTCGAATAAAAAAAAACCGGCCAAGTGCGAGTCGGACTCGAGCACGAAGGGTTCCGTACCATTAAACATTAGACAGTATAGGCAAAAAAAACTTTTTAAGTTTATACTGTTCTTTTGGAATAAAGTATATATTTTTATTTTATTTATAATTTCAAAAGTATTCATCACAGGATACCCAAAACAATTTTAAATAAGAGTTTCCGTGCCTGTTTTTTTAAGTGAGTGATTTGAAGTTTATAGGTCCAAGACTTTAGAAATTACAGGGGGGGACACCGTGTAAACGACTTTGGCGGGCTATATCTCGCAAACGGTAAAGCTGATAAAAAAGTGTTGTATGGAAACCCTACCTTATTTATAGTCCTTTTCAACGATACCCCACACGAGGGGGTGCACTCAAAATAATAATTCACCCCTCCTTTACATGTATGGGGAGGTACCCTTAAAAAGGGGTTATTTTAATTTTTTGTATTTTTAAAAATGAGATCTATATGTGAAGTATCCTCGAACCAAGTAACATGCAAATCAGTCCATAAACGTAGAAGATATTCTGCTGTGACAGACTAGGACGGACGGAACGGACGGACTGAACGATCTTATAAGGGTTCCTTGTCGGACTACGAAACCCTAAAAACGACCTCTGGGCCAAAATATGCACCAAGTGGGTCCCTTTAATGGAAAACGGCTACGCGGTAGACCCAGAAGGCGGTGGCGTGACGAGCTGGTCTCATACAGAGAAGACTGGGAGGCAGTGGCCCAAAATCGTGGAAATTGAAGAAAGGGTAGGAAAGCCTCTGCCCTGCGGGAGACGACGGGCTCCTAATAATAATAATACACTTAACTCCTTCAACATCGTAAGTGACAACAACATAAAAACTATCTTTCTCACTCAAACCGGTCCGTCTGGCAAGTCATCGTGTTCGACACGCGCCGGGAATCGAACCCGGGGCCGGCGGAAGTATCGATTTGTTTTTTCATCATCGATGGACTGATTGAGTGTTGATGACTTCTGGTTTTTGAGATGTGAATAAGTTGGGTTTGAGTTATTAATATTATTGGGTACACACGCGATGTGTTGTTATTTAAGTCACTTTTTTAAATGATCGCTTTACTATTCAATTATATACAGGGAAAAGCCACTTAAAAATAATAATGATAAATCATTAATTAAGGCGGTCCTGCACGAAATTGAGAAAATTAACGTATTTCTAAATCACTTGTACGATGAGCTGAATTAGTTAAATACATTAAAACAACTTATTTACGTTAGCCTAATCATTGCACAAGGTCCTGGTCTTGTTGGAATTTGAAAAAAACAAATATTTATGATATAATTAACATGATTTGTAGCTAATGATATCTAAGAGCATTTTTTCGAAAACTTGGTAATTTTTACTCATGAAACAATAATTTGTATATGAAAATGATTGTATTGATATTCCGCAGGTCCCCATCTTTTTAATATACACGAATGAAATATAAATAAGAAAATATGGACACTTTTCAGTTTTTAACACAAATGTCTGATGGTTTTGAGCATTGCGCAGAATAAAATTATTGTTCTAATTAAATCATCAAGTCTTCAAAACTTTAAAGCAAATGGACCTAATTACTAATATTAATAAGTTCGATTCTGTTAGAAGATCGTTTAGACTAACTCGACTTGCTTCGCGCTGCACCCCCTTAATAATACAAAGAAAAAAAAACAGCAAAAGAAGTTTTTAATACAAAAGGACAGAAAAGTTACAATATTAATATTACCAATATTAGCACATTAAAATATTTTATTTTTTGTTTAAAAATGGCTAAATTCGTATAATGAATGGAATTAGGCGATACTTTACGGAAATCCATTATTAAATAGATAAATAATTTCATTTTTTCTATCTGGCTAAATTCGTTATCAATTTGATAATTTTAATTTATGACTTTTTATTGTAAACTTTTATTTTTTAAGTTAAGATGATAACAGAAAAAGAGATGAGTCTAGTAGAACGGTGACACTGAGCTGATATTAGTACCGCCATTTCTAGAAACAATCGATGAAAAATATGACAATTGAGTTTTTGTTTGTATCAACGATCCACAGGCATCATCATCCGCCTAGCGTTATCCCGGTTGTGCACTAGTACGCTTGAGCCCAGGGTCCGCTAACCATGATCTAGGATGTGGCAGATCAGTTCATTGCAGTAGAGCGACTGCCATCTGACCTCCGTGTCCTTGTTTCCAGGGGAACATAACCAGTTTTGGATCTTGGTTACACATGCAGTCGCCTGAATGTGCAGGTTTTCTCACGATGTTTTCCCTCACCGTAAGAGCATCAGTTAGTGAACCAACTAATGTGCATAACTCCAAAAAAGTTATTGGTACATGGAACCGGTGCCTCCCGCATGAGAGGCAACCCGCTAGCCACTGCGCCACCGATCAACGATCCACAGGCATACGAAAGGTTAATATTAATATGGAAGGGCGACTTTTACACACCTTCCGTAAAACTAAAAATACGTAGTGCTAGGAAAAACTGATTATGATATTCTTGATTTACAAACAGTGTTATGTAAAACGAAAATTACGTAAAAATAATTCATCATCGAAGTAGTGTAAAAAATGGCCAAGCTAGAGTCGGTTTACAAATTGGGTTCCGTACGGTAAAAGTTGTTAGTATTTATTTAGTAACACGAAGTTACTCAATAAACACTGTTGATATTGATTATTTTGAAAGAATTTTTTATGCTCAGTGTTACGCATTGAAAGAGATGATGCGCTAATTATACTTATATGTAATATTTTTCATAAGACTTCTCCTTTTTCCTAATATTAGATTTTTTGTAACCTGCCTCATCATTATTATAAATTCAAGAGCCTAGCTTGTCGGTGAAACCTGGCCACAAAAAAACTAATT
This sequence comes from Pyrausta nigrata, assembly GCA_949316185.1. Classification (NCBI taxonomy): domain Eukaryota; kingdom Metazoa; phylum Arthropoda; class Insecta; order Lepidoptera; family Crambidae; genus Pyrausta; species Pyrausta nigrata. Next base: position 2,152,357 of record OX438961.1, read on the forward strand.
TACTTTTTACTCCTTTTATCTTTATATAGGTATTACCCGTGTTATTAAGGTAAGTACTGGTTAAAATTACGTCAGAAAAGATTTAACTTTTCCAATGTAAATCCAAAAAAAAGAAAATGTTAGAGACAGCCATTAATTTTTTTTACTAGATTTTGCAGTCAAAAACGGGTTCTGTTACACAACATCCTGGCTCCAAATAAGATTTTAAAAGTAATCTTTAAAAGTTATCAAATCATTTGTTTTTATTTGATCGCACCTTATTATATTTTACTCTTTTTATAGTTAGTTAATTATATTGCACACAGAAACTCGGTTTGAGTCCTACACTTTCGCTTACCGTGTGAATGGTCTCCTAATTAAGCTAATTTTTTGAAGTTCTTCCTGCGCCAGTACGACGGCGTTTTTGCACAGAAAATACTTAATCTATTACTAATTATTCACTTTTTTAAATTATCGAGATAATGAATGAGACATAGCTTTAGAACACAACATAAATTTACCAAATTTATTTAATGATTACCAAATACTGAAAATAAAAGTCATCACAAAAAAACAGAGAACAGTCACAGAAAACAGAGAAAAGAAAGTTTATATGTTTTGAACTCACTAGAATATAAAAAATTGTTAGCAATTCACAAGACAACAAGAGAAACAAATTTGATAAAATCGTAGGCAATGTATTCTACTCGTATTTCTGTGTTGGTTTGGCAGAGCACATTCAAACAATAAACCGGTTTCCGGTTTTTCAAAATTCAAATCGTTAAGAAACCGCAAAATAAGGGTAATTAAGGTTTTCTCGCTGTCCTAACTGAACCCTAAAGACTCGTCCATAAGAAAGAGACAGCTATACGCGGCGCGTTCCACTCCATTAGAAACGCCTTTGTTCAAATTTTGACAGCTGCCCCACCAATCAGATGATTCTCACACAAGCATACATTTACGCTTGTAATAACTTATAAGTGAATGGAATAGAGTTGCTTTTGCTGTAGCTGAGTTTGTTTTAAAGCTTGTTACTGACGCTTCTAAATTCAAAATTAAAACCTTCGACTTTTTTTTCTAGTTGATAATGAATCTCCTGCTTGCTACTTTTACGGCCTAATTTCATTTGTCTGCATTTGTTTGATGATGCGGAAGGCTAGCTTTTGGCTAGGTCCCGGGTTCTAATCCCGGGGTGGATCGTTTATAATGGAACCTCATCATCTATTATTAGTGCGTTTGAACATACTATGTAAATCCACTTAAGCCCGTGTTCACCAACTTTTAAACAAGCATTAAACCTCGATTGACGGTTGGTATGACAGAATTCCTATACAAAATATGTCAAATATTGGAGGGCTCCCATACAAGAAACGTGTTATTTTTGGCGGTTTATTGCTCTAATCTTAATAACAGCAACAGGTAAACGCTTAAAATATTTACAAAATATCAAATTGTTTGTACACTTTAAATAAATTATGAAATCAAAATAAAAAAAATATATTTAAGGGGGGCTCCCATACAAACGAGATATTTTTATAGTTTTAAAAAGGTCATAATATTTATTTATAAAAACTTTATTGCACCAAAAAAGAAAGTACAATTGGCGGACTTAATGCCTTAAGGCATTATCTACCAGTCAACCGCGAGGGAATGCAGAAAGATAATCAGTGGCGGGACATTCAGTATTATTACACTTTTAAGGAAAAGTTTACAAAATACTGTAAAAATAATCGTAAGATACATACATACAAATGTACTCATTTATACGTGAAATAATACACATACATAAATATTAATATAAAAACACAGGTATGAGACAATTTGTCAAGAAAAGTGATATAATATAGTGTCTAATGTTGTATGGTATGGGTACGAAACCCTTTGTGCGCGAGTCCGACTCGCACTTGGCCGGTTTTTTCCGAACATTCTCTCTAATGTTAAATGTTCTACCCATGCTACCTGATTCGTTTGTAGAGGTAGGTAGGTATATCAACAATAGTATGATTTTCGTAATATCTCCATTATAGATGATAAATTCCGTTAATGACGTTTCGTGCGGCATAATGAGGCAAATTGACAAAGGCCTGTGCAAATGAAGCGGAACATACGTTGTAAAGGAGAATGTACATTGTAGGAAATATATCATCAATTTTATAAAACATTTACGCATTTTTGAGATTTGCCAAAAGAGACAGCAAAACCCATCTAGGCAAGTGAAGACCTGCTTGTGATAGTAGCAAGAGAGCAATAAATAAAAGGAGTGATTCTGATCTTTTGTATGTGATCAACATCGAAATCTTAAAATATCAATAGAATTTTATTCTCATATCAGCCTTTTGCAGGCCACTGCTGGACATAGGCCTAAGACTGCGCCAACTTTCACAGTCCTCCGCTTCTCGCATCCAACCACCACCGGCCACCTTCCTCAGGTCATCGGTCCACCTAGAATTTTGTTGCACATTGTATAATAAATAATAATAAAAGTCATTTATTTTTGCATGTCAGACCCACAGGGGGCACTTATACACGTCCCAACATGCTTGGCAAAGACCTCACCGCAACTGTCAGAAGGTATGAGCCATACTCCAACACACGAATTGGTCGAGGAGTGTAGTTCTGCTGATAAAACGACCTGGGTTAAAGAAACAATTGGTGTGATAGGTTTCTGCGATTGAGTAATCATCTTAATCGTAACAAAGATACGTATCTAGTATAATATACTGATTAGAACTACGAAGATAGTGAAGTGCAAATATTAAATACTAGTGGTTGAAAATCAGTATCGTGACATGCTTTGTGCTGTCACGATTTATGCTGAGCAGGGACCTTTTTGGCACACATTTGATCTTTAATGTACCTACTATAACCTAAGCATTCAAACATTATCCGTGCCAAATAAATAAATGAATTTGAATTTGGTTCCTTCGCCCGTAAGAGTTGGATGTTCCATATTTATTCTCTTAATGTTTTCATATCGCGACAAAATGTAGCCTATATCCTTTCCAGGGTCTCGAACTGTCTCCACACCTAATTTCATCTCAATCGGTTCAGTGGTTTAAACGTCAAGAGGTAACAGACAGACAGACACACTTTCGCATTTATAAAAATTAGTATATATTTTTTAGACGTCATTAAAATATATATTTTAGTGACATCTATCACAAACGTGCTTCGAAATACACGTTAAGCTGTTAATCTTGGAAAATATCACTGAACAGTACTTGAGCCTATGAACAATCAAAGGCCCTCAATAACAATAAAATTTTGTGGGGGACATCGAAATAGCTACCAAAAAAATCGCAACTTCCAAAGTGTAAAAGCTGATCCGTGATTTCGTATGAGAAGTTAGTACCAAAAGTTTGACACCATCTGACAGTAAGGTTGGTCACTTGCCTTACAGACACCCCTCCACCAATCCGCACTGAGCCCGCGTAGTGGAGTATGGCTCGTACGTGCATCAAAAATTCCAATGTATCTTCCCGCGTAGGTAGCAAAAACGTATCTCCGCGCGGCGACCCCTTGGTAAGGGCCTAAACAAGTTGGGTGTCGCTAGCCGGCAGCGACACGCTCCCGCATTTTATTCACCGGCGGTGCGCGACACTACGTTGCTGGTTGGACGAGCGTGAATAAAGTCTTAGAAAGATGCGCTAGATGGCGTAAGTAGCTTCTTGTGGCAGTCAACCCTATCGCGTTGCGTGATAGTACGTCACTGAATAGGTTTAGTGTATTATGAATCATATTCCAGAGTTATAAGAATGAAATTATCTTGCAATGTATTTTTGTAGGTGTCTACACGAAAATGTGCTTGAGTCTGAGGCGAACTGAATTACACCATATCGTTGACAACATTGAGTAGATATTTCTTTGAATTTCATTGCAAAGTCATACTTCTGTACGGAGTACTAGTACTTATTTTGTGTTTGTTTTTGAACACGAGACTAACTTTCATTAAGATCAAAGTTCGGGTTTTATTTACAAGTCCGGGCGAAAGTCGAATTTCCCATACAAACTTTAAGCTAATTAAATAATCCTGAAATATGCATTCTTAATTTCTAACCAAATAGCTGCATACCAATTTTGATTGAACACCCTACCCTTTTTACTCTCATAAGGGGCGAATTTCTAAACGTAGTTTTAGTGCTTGACTTCCCAACTACTTAATATAAAAAGCATAGGTGTCTTTAAGTCTCTAAGGGTAACACAACCATCTTTTATATGGGATCAACATCAAAATATCAATAGAATTTCGTTCTCATATCAGCATATTGCAGTCCACTGCTGGACATAGGCCTCTCCAAGACTGCGCGGTAATGCGTTGACATGACAATGTCTATCACCAAAAACAATTACGCGAGATACGTGACGTGTTTTTGCCGTCACTGACATACTTATAAAAATAAATAAAATAAAATAAAATAAAATGTATTTATTTCGGAAACATGTCCATAGGTGTTAGTAACAATAACTCTTAAAAACTATGTTAGTAAAATTAAATAAAATTATTATTATAATTAATTTTGGTGTCTTTGGCGAGTTGGACTCGAGTCCAGTGTCGCATAATGACACTGTCCGTGTCCAACCTCGCCGCGACCATACTTAGGAGACTGTTGGAGCTACCCGCACCCTCCGCACCAGGGACGCAATGAGTTTCCTAATGATAGCCGAGATACTTATATTAAATAAATAAAATAAAAAAATAAAATATGTTTATTTCGAACCAGAGTCCATATAGTGTTAGTAACAATTTAAGCTTAAAAGTATGTTGGTAAAATTCAAATTAAATAATTAATAAGTATTAAAATTATTGTAATTAATTTTCGCGTCTTTGACGAGATGGACGCGAGTCCAGTGCTGCATAATAGCACTGTCCGCGTCCAGTCTCGCCACGACCGCCTTCAAGAGGCTGGTGGCGCCGCCCCGCACTCGCTGCAGCAGGGACGCGACACGTTTCCTAATAATAGTAAGCCTTTCCTAATTATACTAAGCCTTTTGCTTTTTGGCCATTTTGGTACCAAAACACTAAGTTGTCTGCTTGTTTTTTATTCTTGTTAGGTGGGTCAATCAACTTTTAAGGGCACAGATGGTAAAAATTTTGATTTTAATTTTTTTTACAAATTTTTCAACATCTATATATTTTAAAATGAAAATTTTGTTAACTTTATAATAATATAAAGAGCAGAGCTGTTTTTATTTTAACGTGTCGGTTTTTACAAAAAAATGTCAACTCCACCATTGAAATCTGTCCCCTGGACGACTAGGTCAATATAGTTTTTAGTCAATATAGACATCGATTTCAATCAAAACAAAACGTTATATTTGTTGTTTATTGGATAAATTGTTTCTTTCATATGATTTTATTAAGAAATAACTTTTAATTATGTAAATTTTTCAGTTAATAGTGTCCGCTAGACAAGAGTTGTCTTCAACGCAACGAAACTTTCTATTAAAACAGGAAATAATAGTAAAAACAATGTATAGAATCTCATGCGCATTTGTTATAACATACTGTTATTAGTCTTTACATTTTGGGTGGCTTTAATTGCAATTTAAAATATAAAGTTGAATGACTTTACGTTTACTGTGTGGGGACAACTTAGTTGTCCAGTGGACATATTTGGTTGTCCAAAGGAAACTTTAATATTTAAAAAGTATTATTCTTTTATTTAAATAGGTAATGATTAAAACCGATTTAAGAAGGTATCAAATGTATTTTATAATGTTTTACATGCCTAGAAACATTAACATTCTCAGTTAAATTAAAACAAAATTAAACAGTATTACTTTACTTTTCTTACACTTAATACACGCTATCAGTCTTTATTGACCAGTCTCATTATTATTTGTAAGATTATTGATAGTAAATACTATAGACCTTAACTACTATAACCTTCCTCTCCAACGCCCGTCGGTTCTGCGACAGACATGACCAGCCCACTGCCACTTCAGCTTACTGCACCTCTGAACGATATCTATGACTTTCGTCTTTTGACGGATAATCTCGTTCCGGATTCTATCCCTTAGCGAGATCTCCAGCATAGACCTTTCCATAGCTCGCTGAGCGACATGCAGTCGGTGGGCCAGCTTGACTGTAAAGTTCCATGTCTCGGCCCCGTAGGTCATGACAGGTAGGACGCACTGGTTATACACCCTGCTCTTCAGGCACTGCGGTAGTGCCGACGAGAAGATGTGACGCAACTTACTAAATGCTGCCCAACCTAGCTGCAACCTTCTGGCTATTTCGCGCTCGAAGTTGTCTCTACCCAGTTGCAACACTTGCCCGAGGAAAACGTATTCCTGGACAACTTCGAGCATCTCGCCGCTGACTGCTATCGGTTCCGAGACAATATGTGCGTTGAACATGGCTTTAGTCATTCGACTTGGCATCGCTGCAAGGATTCCAAAACAGCCCAGGTTTCGACTGGCTCGAAGGCTTTTTCGTAGTCCACAAAAGCTAGACATAATGGCTGGATATACTCTTCAGACTTCTGTATAACCTGTTTGACTGGTTGGATGTGGTCTACGGTAGTGTAGCCTTTACGAAACTCGCCCTGTTCCGGTGGCTGGAAGACGTCAAATCTAGCAGCGAGGCGATTTGTGTGGACCCTCGAGAACAGTTTGTAGACGTGACTCAGAAGCGCGATTGGCCTGTAGTTTTTCAAGAGCGACTTGTCGCCTTTCTTGAAAATTAGCGCCACAACGCTAACACTCCGAGCCTCCGGGGTAGTCCCATTTGCAATGACCATTGCCCATTGCTAAGCTGTTTTAGAGCCCCCGCAACTTCGTATTCGTCCTTTGGGAGGTCTTCAGTGTAGTGGCGTGTTAGCGTGGCTCTTGGCTCAGTCGCATCGGGAGGAGGCTTCGAGACATGCAAGGCATATAGTCGGCCATAGAAGCCATCAACTTCGGCGAGAATCTCTGAAATTAAAGTGACTGTGACGCCATCCGAGGTTTTGAGTTTCGTCAGATGGCTCTTGCCCAGACTTTTAGTAAAGATTTTTGACCCCCAATTTTGCTCAATCGCTTCTCGTATGGGCTGCGTGTTGTAGCATCGGAGGTCGCGTCTCACCGATTGCCGGATCTCTTTGCTAAGACGCTGGGTATCTGACGAAGCTCGCTCCGGCATTTCGCGTCGAATTTTCATCAATTTCAGAGTTTCCCCTGATAATTTAGACTTCTTGCTGCCTCGCTTTCTCCTAAAGTGCCTATCTCCCACTTCGCGGATCACCCTAGTCACGCTTTCGAGGTCCTGGTCAACGCTTTCCGTGGGTGCTAGTGCTGCGAAGCGATTGCGAAGCTCCAGCTGGAATTCTTCGGTGCCAATTTCGGTTTGGAGCACAGTCGGACGAAGAACGGATTTGACCATCCGACTTCTCTCGACCTTAAAATTTATATTTAGGGTGCCTCTTACGAGTCGGTGATCGCTACTGGTGTCGAACTTGCTGATCACAAAGGCATCCCTATATATGCAAATTTTGTCCGTCAGGATGAAGTTTATCTTGTTTTTAATATTTAAAAATTCAGAATAAAACTAGCAGAGAGAAATTAAAGTTTTTCTAGTACGTACAAAACAACTTAGTTCTGTATCTGCGGATTTCTTTTCTTCCTCTTTCTTTATCATCATGAAATCAACTTTTTGTTTTTTGATAACTCTCTCTATTCTTTCTCCTTCGTTCCGCCAATTTTGCTGGGTCTGCTTTAAGTCTTTCTCTATAGCGTCTTGATTTTTCTTTCTCTGAGAGTCCTATTCTCTAAAAAAAAAAAATTACAGACAATAATTTAATGAGAAATTATTTCATGAAATCTAAATAAAAAGCCTATTACCTCATTTTTGTCCTATGAACAACCACACTGTCCTACGGACAACAAATTTGGTTGCCCAAGTGCCTTTTTGCAACATTAAGCTATCTATTGATTATTAATTACTTTTTGTATTATATCTCACCTCCATAGTTAAATATAGACAAAAAAGCAACTGATGCAATAAAATTCATTGTAAAATATTAATAACTTACGTATTTCAGGCGGTTGTCCGATGGACCGACAATAAACAAACCTACTCTCACTTGGCCAACACGGCTAACTGACGCCGCGTCTTTTGCGAATTTAAAATGGCGGCTGGCCGTGTCCGCTTAGCGGAACGTCAGACTTGTTGCCACTTGTGTATCACGCCATCTATATTTTGAATCCGAAACAAAACTATGGTTGTCCGGGTGACTTGGAACATGTAGACGTTTATCAGGGACGAAATTAAAATCAAATAAAAAAGTGTATTTGTAAAAGTAAATAGGAATTAGACAATATTTCTTAACAATATATATAAATATGAATGATTTTGTATAAGTTTTAATTAGTGTGTAATAGCTTTATTTTTCGCTATAACAAGTTTTGGTGTGCTTAATTGCTTGGGGACAAACTGTGATACTTGAGAATTTAATGTTTAGTCTTTTGGACAACCACTAAATAAAGTATAAATTGCAAAAAATATATATCTGTTTTTGATTATTAGTTAATAATTGTTAATAATAAGGACACACATGCAAATATACCTCATATTTCATAATAGAATTTTTATTATCAACCAGGGACAGGGTAAGGTGATCGTGGGACAAATAAAAGTTGATTGACCCAGGTACTATTTTTTCTTTCTTTCAATATGTCAGTCAATCCGACACTTTTAATTTCTATATTTTAGATTTAGTTGTATAGATTTACTTTATTTCTCAAAATTGACCAAGTCCATAATCTCAGTAGCCCTTTTACCTTCTATCAGATTATGGGAGTCAATTTGTCAAACATAATACGTACATTACGTGTACGTTAATGGATAATGGTAATTAATTATGTATTATGTGTTTGATGGGCTTATATGATTAAGATGCCGACTAGAGCACTATAACTTAGTAATAATTAGACCAAGAACCCATTTATAATATTGGTCTATATCAGAACACAGGACCGTACAGGAGGTAGGTACATCAGGACCGTCGTGATGTAATAATAATAATGTCCTCCTAGCCCAATTTCGACTACGGCGGCCTATCTCAACAGAGATTAGCCAACTGCGCGGTACACATTATAATGCACAAGTGTGTGCGCAATACACAGGTGCACTCTCTGTTCCTTCACTCCCATAATTCGGTGAGACGGCAGTCCGACATGACCGTAGAGAGATCAGGCGCAGGACCAACGGCTTAACGTGCTTTCCGAGGCACGGGGGTGTTATTAACACCACCAACTTCCTGCCTCCGGAGCTGTCTGAGTAATTACAAGACAGAAAAACTCAAACACTCTCGGCCCGATGCGGGATTCGAACTCGGGACCTCGTGGATAGTACCCAGCGTGCTGACCACTAGACCAACGAGGCAGTCAGTCGTGATGTAATAATTACACTATGAAGTACTAAAACACATTAATATTATTTATATCAAAACTATGGGTACATCACGACCGTCCTGATGTAGTGGTTCGAGCTTCGGACTGCAAAACCAGCGATTGCGGGTTCACATTTGGCAAGGAGTAAATGTTTGTGTGATTAGCACGAGCAGTTGTACCTAAGTAAAGGATGTATAAACACGTAGGTACAGTAAGTCTATCTGTTATCCTAGTCGCCATAGAATCAAAGTGTCGCCATCTCTCAGGTTCCGAGTTCGATTCCCGGTCGGGTCAATATAGAAATTATCATTTTCTATATTGTCTCGGGTCTGGGTGTTGTGGTACCACAGTTGTTTCAGATTTCCTTAACACAAGTGCTTAAGCTACTTACTTTGGTATCTGAGCAATGTATGTGATGTTGTCCAATATTTATCTATACTAATATTATAAAGAGGAAAGATTTGTTTGTTTGCATCGAATAGGCTCCGAAACTACTGGACCGAATCAAATGAAATTTGGCACAGAGATAGTTTGAGACACTGGAAAGGACAAAGGCTACTTTTTGTCGTGATATACAATCATCAGGGGGTGAAATGGGGGATGAAAATTTGTATAGAAAATCCGACTTTTGGCGCTTCGCCCGCGCCAAAAGTCGGATTTTCCATACAAATTTTCGCAGGGAACTGCTAGTTATTATTATAGCAAGACCTCAACCTTAGTTTGTCGTATAATTGTCAAAAAAATAGTTTTAGGAAACGCCCTTGCAATGAAAAATGAGGTAATTATATTATTTATACTTTCTACATCAAATAAACAGTCGTTATGGTTGTCTTAGTGCCAAAAACATTCTCTACTAGTCAACTATAGGTTTTGAACGGCTTTCCAAAAAAGAAAAACATCTTCACACTTAAAAGAAAAGGTATTCAGAGATTGGAATAATGATATACGAAGCAAAACACATTTTTCTAATACATGGGTGTTTTGATAATTCATAAGTTGAAAATCCTGAGGTATTAATTATAAAAAAAATATTGTAGGTATTTTAACTCTGCCAGGTCAATTTTCATGTTCTCCTGAACCGATTTTCATGAATTTGAGGCTAGAGGATAACTACCTAAAGCACATGATGATGATGATGTCCTCCTAGCCGATCGACTACGATGGCCTATCTCAACAGAGATTAGCCAACTGCGCAGGACATATTATAGTGCACAAGTGTGTGCGCAATACACAGGTGCACTCTCCGTTCCTTCACTCTCATAATTCGGTGAGACGGCAGACCGACATGACCGTAGAGAGATCAGGCGCAGGACCAACGGCTTAACGTGCTTTCCGAGGCACGAGGGTGTTAACACCACCAACTTCCTGACTCCGGAGCTGTGTCTGAGTAATTTCAAGACAGAAAAACCCAAACACTCTCGGCCCGACCCGGGACCTCGTGGATAGTACCCAGCGTGCTGACCACTAGACCAACGAGGCAGTCAAAGTCTAAAGCACATAGGCTAGTAGTAACTACTACCATCTACTACCTACTTACCTAATTTTTGTCATTGAACTATAAGATGGTGTAATAGTATAGGTAGCCCCATATTATAAGGTTTGCATTGGAAATCCACCCTTTTACGTAGAAGAAATAATTTCTGTGTAAAAAACCCCGAAAACAAGAAAGAGGTCATACCCGAGTTAAATTGGTACCCATATTAAAAATTGTATAAAAATTGTTGTCGGGACCTACACAGAAACGCAGTCGGGTTTTTTAGTTTTTTAAATTACCGTTTTTTATTTTATTATTTTTAGTTTTATTATTTAAAACAAATCACTAGACTGCAATAAATATTATACCCATATTGCTATGCTAAGGAAAGCATCAATCGCCCCTCACCCCTTCATTTCAATTTTCGGGCGCAATTTTTAAAATTTATATAGCCTATGTCACTCTCACAATTTTGACTAATTCAACAACACTTCATATGTCAAAAATTGACGAGCCGTTTGGGCTGTAGGGCGGGCCAAACAATTAAACATACATACATACATACATACATACATACGAGTACATACTCTCGAAAAACATAACCCTCCTTCCGCAGTCGGGTAAAAAACCTTTTTTTTCTCAAATACAATGACACGTCATCAAAAAATTATTTCAAGTCTCACTAAGATTTGAAATATAACAATTACATGGGTACCTATTTTGAATGAAAATTATGAGAAAGTATCTAGCTACTCAATCAATTTCTTTAGAACATTTTATTATGAACAGGGTTACAATTACCGTTCTATAATAAAAGAGATCCAACAAAAAATATCACTTAAAAAATCCATCCAAAATATTGCAACGTTGATTGTCATTCCAAATTTGGCACGCGTAATCATTTTATCGTGTGAGGGAGATAGCTGATAGCGAAAATAGGGCGGAGAGGGATAGGTAGTGCCGTTAGGGATACGTTCGGATACAGCGCCTTGTGAAATTTTGCGCATTTTATTTGATTTATTTTTTATTTTTTCATGATGTTAATAAAGGTTTTAAATTTTCTTTATTATTAAATGATATGATGAATAGAAACAAATACTCTTCAAACTCTAATAAACTAAAGACATGATTATATTACGAATTTGAAGTATTTGAGATCCTTATTCGGTTCTTGTTCTAAGTTTAGTCGAAAAACAGTGTTTACTATAGTGGTCAACGTGTAGAAGAATCAGGAAATGATTAACTATCAAATGTTAATATTATTGCTAGATAAGAATATAATAATAAGTAAACATAATTTAAAGCGCAATGAACTTTTGTAATGTTTACTTAACCAATCGCGTTTACACTACAAATTTTTTACTTACGTAAAATTTTATTTGTGTAGAAACTAATTTTGAAACGCACATCATGTTAAAAATAGTAAAGCAATTCGGTGCTTCGTTAACAAGTCCAAATTACATTAAAAATGTCTGCTTGTGATTGCGTCATTCGTTGAGTAAGATTAATGGCTTGAAAATCATGAACATCACTGATTCACTGTGATATTAGGCTGTTATCTTGCTTCAACATCAGTAATAGTTACTTAGAGATCATTCACCGTTAAACAGATCGCGTGCTTAACCATACAATTATACATAATGTTTCTGATATTTTTTTTACTGTTGGGGCAAAATTTAAAGGAAATAAATTTTTAAAGCGTTGGTCCAGTCGAAGGTATATTTTTACAAGAACACAATTCGTTAAAATATTAAAGTGGCGTGGAAGAGATCCTTCCCAATGTAAAACTTACTGACACTAAATGACTCATTTGGTATTCACTGTCTGTATTTTTTTATTTCTTTAACATTGAAAATAAAACTATTTTTTTATCCATAGATCTTAAGTAAGGTTTCACTAAGCTGGTGCTTTTAATTTTAGACATCATCTCAATACTATCTCATCACATGAGAAATGTCAAGAAAAATCAATAAAATATATCAATTAAAAAAACCTTTTTTCTGAAACAAAAATGGTATATTATTATGTCAGTAAACAGGGTGGCAGAATCCGAACGCACCCTCCGTTCGCGTCGCCACGTGCCGCGTAGAGAGTATTTTGGCGGCGCGCCGCGCGGTCCGCCCGACCGAGACGCGTTCCATTTTCAAAATTTCGAATTTGCGATTTGGAAATCCAGTGCGTTCTATTTTTCATGTTTGTACGTCAATATGTGAGTTTAAATAGTGATGTGCGGTGTCGATAAGGATTAATAAAAGCCATTATCTTTTTGCGGTTTAAAACAAACTTCAATTTTTTTTGACGTGCTTCATGCATGATTAGACGAATCATTTACAAGCGTTAACATAAAAATACGATCTCTAAACAAACACTAAGTGTAATGTAACATTTTCACAAATCTGTGATTTTGTAATGCAAAACAGAGTAGAATCTTATTCAAACTGAATGAAAAATTGAAATCATTAATAGGAAAATATTTTTTTATCAACTTATCACTCTACGTTTTTAAATCCGATAAAGTCTCTACTACGCTAATATTTTAACGAAACAATTCGAAATAAAAGATTTATTTTATTTTAAAGACAAAATCCATAGCTATGTATTTATACAAAAAACCTTCATCGACAGTCGTGTAAAATAATATTGCATGTAATTCTAATACCGCCCGTCTAAATAAGACCCCGGTGATCGGATGTCGGTATGAAACCCGCGCCGTGTGAACTTACTTACAATTCATATTATCTCATTATACGAGTAATCAGAAGTAAATAGTTAAAAATAAAGAAACCCGAAGTGTTTTTTTTTGTATAACGTATAGATATAAATGCGTTTCTTAATAAAAAATAAACTGAAAATTTAGTTTTTTAAGAAAGCTTTAACTACCACTTCTAAAAAATCCCACTTCACAAAAATTCACTCATAGTGAGAGTAGATTATTATAAAAACTAAGATCATGAAAAGAAAACCTGCAAAACATTCACAACGATTCGAAAACTTTCAGGCTAAAACTTGTGCTTCATAATTAGTTGTATTATTATTTTAAGTAAACGATGTAGTAGTCTTTGTTTGTGTTACATGACATCGTGTCGGTAGATAAAAGAGGCGTATTAATTACAAAATTAAAAAAATATCGAAACATATCGAAGCAACTCCCACGAGAGCGTTGCTGCCTCTCGCGGCTCTGAAAACTGATCCTCTTGTCACAATTCATCGATTCTGAGCGAACCAACCGTAAAATATACCTCAAAATCGAGAATAAGCCATCTGTACCCAACCGTCCAGCGGTCGATTAAGACGTATCTCAATCCCTATCACGAATTAGATTTGTGAAAATTTGACGTTCGGGAAAAGTGAAGTGTTTTTATTTGTCGATTAGTCTCGATAACTGTGTTTTCAATATACAAATCACAATAAGCAACATCTTACACTTATTACTAAACAAAAGCTATAGCATGAAACAAAACCTAAAAAATAGTTTGTTCTCTAAAAAAAACTTTAATTTTGGCATCCGATTCAAATCAACATTTTCCTATAAACTAAATTACCAATCACAATTCTAATTAAAGTTTTAAACTTAATTAAAGCCCTTCAAGTTCTGTTTCAAAATATTAGCCGTCCTATTTGTTTAGCGACCAAACTAACCGTCGGCATCCGTAAAGCGAATCATAATCCGTGACGATAATCCAATCGTTATGCGTACCAAACAATAACTAAAACTAAGCCCTCCATAATTCACTTCCTCGTTATAATTACCAAACCATTAAAAGTGGCTATTCTCGTGAGAAAAGGGACTTATGGACTCACCTGCCTCTACCGAACCGGAAAAGCGGTGATCAAACAGCGGAAAATCGTCCAAAAACCAGCGAAATTACTCTAAACGAATCGCCTTTACAACGACCAATCGTTGCCTACCCGATTTTATGCTGCTTTCACGGTGTCAAACAGTTTTTTCGTGAAAATCATTAGTGCATTGAAATTAACCACCAAGTCGTTGTCTTACAGTAAATAGACACTTATTTGTACTTTTTCCGGAGGTGTCGAGCTTTTTTTGTAAATCTGCGAAGGCGGGTCTATGGCAGAACAATCTCCAATCAGTTGGCACCAATCCACTTTATTTGAAATTAGTCAGTCGTAGACAGATTTCAAAATAGTTTTTCCAAGCCCAGTTAGGTTAGAAGCAGGCGATTATCGGCTAACCGCATAGCCAATTCGTAGTACCTGCCTGTCAGCTAAATTAAATTGCTTATTTTTCAGGACTAAATAAATTTGTGCTTCAAAATAAGAGATATTAAAATGTGCGAAAACAGTGTTATTAAGATAAATTAAGTGAAAGAACCAACCATGAAAGTATCGATAATTAACAAACTGAAACGGTGACGGCACTATTTCAAGCATTTGAATTTGGAACTCAAAATGGTGTTCTGATAGGTCTTTTACAGTGTCAATTTTTAAAGTGTTGAAAATTTTTTGGGAGTGAAGTGCAATTTTTGGCAAACTGGAGGGCCAAAGTAAGGCCACCTTTGCCGCCCTTTTCGGGCTAAGGGCCGGTGGCGGTGTGGACCTCTCCGCCGCCTACCGATACAACCAGAATATGATGGAATATTATACATGTAAGTTTTGTAAGATTTTTAATCATGAGTGTAGTTTTAAGCAACCCAAAAGTTCCAATTGTCATCATCGGCAGTGTTCTGATTTTAAAATCAGGATCGATCCCATGGGTTTAAATCCTAACATGCTAATCCTTCTTAAATAAAAATCCAGCCAGTATTTTAAATATCTTTTTTTTTGAGAGGCGCATTGCAATTTACATTTAGCTGTCTGTAAAAAGGACTAAGGTATTTTAGAAGCTAATAAACTTATGTTTCCTGAATGAACTAAGTACGTAAAGCCTTCGAAAGTTTAATAACCTGCTAGTAAATTAACATAAAATCTAATTACTTAATACCGGATATAGCAATACCAACGTTTAATTAATATCAATGAAATTGCGAGTTAAGTAGAAACAGTTTCATTTTATTCAACCAAAATAAACGTGTTATTAAAATGCATCATGAGTATATAAGAAGAAGAATTTATTAATAAATTAAGTGAATATATATACTAAATTATTTTAATATCATTACAAAAATGTCCTTCGATAACATTGGAAACCAGACAAACATGAAGGTAACAGCTTTTAATTCCTAGATGTAGATGATAAAGATACCGCGAGATGAGTTGAAATAATGTTTTGCTAAGACGTAAATTTAATAAATAGATACAATAATAAGTCAGCCTATTAGATCCCACTGCTGGGAAAAGGCCTCACCTCAACTATGAGGAGGAACGAGCCATACTTCACCACGCGGGCTCAGTGCGGATTGGTGGAGGGGTGTATGTAAGGCAAGTGACAAGCCTTACTGTCAGAAGTTATCAAGCCGCCCTAGGGCCTCTGACTAGGCTTAACGACTAATACCACAGATATTAGCCGGGACCAACTGCTTAACGTGCCTTCCGAAGCACGGAGATGCTTGTCATGGACGTCACTTAAATGGTCGGAATGGTCACCCATCCAATCACGACCGCGCCGTGGGTTGCTTAACTTTTGGTATCACTACGAAAGCGCTGCCGCCACAAGCACCTAAATAGATACAAATACCTATGTTATTCAAGTTTTATTAACCCAATCTAACAATGGTAGTAAGTAGAGCTTGTTTTTTGTCAAACATTAAACCTTCGCCAATAGTTGCCATCCAGTGAACGCATATCGTTAACTGATGCCATACAAAGATAGTCAAAACCTATTTGTCATTAAAAATGTAATGAAATATAATTGAAGCTCCAATATCTTTAATAGGATTTGTTCCAAAAATTATATGAAATGTAATGTTGAGCATGCAACATGTCATGTAAGCTTTTTTAAATTGATGTAAAGACAGATCAATGCTTTTTGTCGATTTTTTTCTTAATTACTACTTCAAAGTAATCTTTAATATTAGCTGTTTAGGTAAGTGATGAAAGGGATTAGTTAATTTTTGTGAAAAATAAATACTTTCCTAATAAGATTTTAAGACACGATTATTTTTTCAACCCTAAAAGAGAATAGGAAGGTGAAGCGCTTTGATAAGACGCCAGTAGTAGGCCACCATCTTTAGTTAATACGAATTAGCTCATAATAAAGCAGAAATGAATCTGATTAATCATTGGAATAAATTCAAAACCTGTATTGAAATCCGAGCCTAATTATAACCTAAGTTTCCAGCAAAAAGCCTTGCAAACCGGCCTCTCAGAACCGGATTATCATATCGTTGTAACATAATAACGTTATAACATAAAAACTCAAATAATCCTCTATAAAATACCTCGTAACATCTACCGCGCATCTGTGAAGACATCATAAAACACCCGAAAAATTCCCTCCGAAACTAGATCGTTACGGCTCGGCCAATCGCAGCCGCGGATTCTCGCGGGAGGGCGACGGGCGCGCTCTGATTGGCCGAGCGGCGCAGGGCGTTCCGTTTGACGCTAGTGTGATGTTCAAATTTGTGGGCATGCGTTCTGGTAATTGTGGGCTGTATGGGTCTAAGCCGTTGTCTCGGCTGTAGCAAATTCGGGTTGCAATATGCGTTTGATACGAATTTGATGTGGGTTGCTTAGATGCTGTTATAGGTACGGTGGGTTACAAATTACCACAAAGCGGTCTAGTTAATAACGTATATGCTTGTAACCTCCACTATGTAGGTAGATTATTATAGCTAAATGCTAATTTTGATAAATTATACATTGACGTCACTATTAGATATTTTTGCTGAGTCATTCAAATTTTGCTAAGATGAATAAAATAAATCACTGTTTAATTTTGATGATCCCGGTCAAAAGTTCACCAATATTTATCATGAGGTTTTTATTTCTCAAATTTTTACTCTATTTTTTACCAAATGTGTTATTTAGTGTAGAGCCGTCTTTAAAGATCTGCAGCCTACACTTTTTTATATAAATTATTTTAAAAAACTTTGAAATTTGAAGATAGATTATCTTCACATATTTATTCGTTTCTTTGATTCTTTTGTTAGTTCTTCTTTTAAAAGTTATATACCTCTACAGTCTAAAAAATAATTAATTAATTGCCAAAATATATACTTATACAGTTGTGGTCATATAATTAAGAACGATTTAAAGTTCTAGAAGTTTTTGTTTGAATCATGTCATACACAAAGAAGTTTACCCTCTGAGAAGCAACTATTTATGTTATAAAATATCCACATTAATAGAGCAACGTGGATTAGGAATAAAGAAGATAATCGCTAATTATTTTGTTCTCAAATTTAATTTATTTTACCAAATAAACACATTCAAATAGTACTTAAAGTGGGCAAATAATTAAGAACGATTTATTAAACTGCTAGGGAATTGTTTCGTATGACACTTACATTTTAAAAATTACAATAATATGTAGAGCGAGAAATTTAAAAAGCAATTAAATACATTTTTAACTAAAATTAATAGTTAATAGCAAATCCACGGCTTTTAACTAGGTACAGCTTTACACCGGCGAGGCATTGACTCTCTTAATTAGGTACAGCTTTACACCGGCGAGGCATTGACTCTCTTAATTAGGTACAGCTTTACACCGGCGAGGCATTGACTCTCTTAATTAGGTACAGCTTTACACCGGCGAGGCATTGACTCTCTTAATTAGGTACAGCTTTACACCGGCGAGGCATTGACTCTCTTAATTAGGTACAGCTTTACACCGGCGAGGCATTGACTCTCTTAATTAGGTACAGCTTTACACCGGCGAGGCATTGACTCTCTTAATTAGGTACAGCTTTACACCGGCGAGGCATTGACTCTCTTAATTAGGTACAGCTTTACACCGGCGAGGCATTGACTCTCTTAATTAGGTACAGCTTTACACCGGCGAGGCATTGACTCTCTTAATTTTTGACATTTCGCAAGAGAAATAGAGTTTTTTTAGAAGAATGAACTTCTAAAAAAACGTCGTACAGCTCTCTTAAATTCCCACACTTAAATTCCCACACTGTGTATTTGAAACCTTTTTCTGTACTTCGAACCACAAATTCTGTATTGGGTCAAGATCTGGGCTGTTAGCTGGCAGTCTAAGACAGAAACTGATTGCGCTGCGAGAAATTCCTTTACGGTGCGTGCAGTGTGCTTTGGATCATTGTCATGCTGAAATGTCCAAATAACCGAATAATAACCTTATGCTGAAGAAGTCCTACTTCTTAGTACCCTCTTAGTTAGTTTGTTGTTTAGAAGTAGTGTAAAACATTTTTTTATTTTCATTTTTAGATAATCATGTGTATCAATGAATACAGTGGTATTATGGAAAAGTTTTACAATACCGAGAGAAATACAAAAAGTTGCATGCAATTAGTTTTACGTCTTAGTTTGAAAAAATCTTCCTTTTAAATCAGCGTTCTTAATTATATGACCACCACTATATGTATAATGCAAAGGGAAAAAAATCTCATTTGGTTGGTTTTGAACTGACCAAACATCAATGTCATCAACTAAGTACTTTATACTGCCAACCTCCGTGGTAGAGTGGTCGTACGCCAGTTTTCACGGTTGCGTCATCTCTGAGGTCCCAGGTTCCATCCCGGTTGCATTTTTTTAGAAACCCATTTTTGTCTCGTTCTTGTCTGAGTGATGTGTTACTACAATTGTTTCTGATTTTGAAGTGCTTTAGCCACTAACTTCTTACTTACTTGGTATTAATGCCATATAATGTTTACCAATGTTTACATATATTTTTTTTTTCTGGGCAAATGTCTTGTGCTACAAGCTTCGCCTTACATTGTTTCTTCTACAACCCAGACACAGCTCCGGAAGTCAGAAAGTCGGTGGTGTTAACACCCCCGTGCCTTGGAAAGCACGTTAGGCCGTTGGTCCTGCGCCTGATCTCTCTACGGTCATGTCGGACTGCCGTCTCACCGTATTATGAGAGTGAAGGAACAGAGAGTGCACCTGTGTATTGCACACACATACTTGTGCACTATAATATCTCCCGCGCAGTCGGCTTATCTCTGTTGAGATTGGCCACTGTAGTCGAAATTCGGCTAGGAGGACATTAATATAACTGTGCCCCGCGAATTTGTATGTCTAGAGTCGATGATACGATAATAATGATTTATAGGTACTCCCATCGCCGTCCAGCTTAAGCACTTATTACACCGTTCTATTTTTACGATCGCTTTGGTGTAGTGGTTCGTGCCCTGGACTTCTAAACCAGGCGGTTGGGGGTTTGAATCCCACAAGGGGCAAATGTTTGTGTGATGAGCACGAGCATTTGTACCCAAGTCATGGATGTTTATAAATATATATGACTATCCGTTATCATAGTCACCATAGCACAAGCTCACGCTTAGGTTGGGGCTAGGTAATTGGTGGGTTTGTTAAAACAATTTATTTACTTGTAGCTTCCTAACTAGGGTCCTGCTTAGGACCCTTACTAGGAAGGTACAATCCTAGTTAGGATCGTACTAGGAAGATCGCATCCTACTCTTCCTAGACTAGGAAGGTAGGATGGATAGGCAGGTGCTCTACTTTGATAACGCATTGTCCGTATTTTCGCGTCTAGCTGTCGCGCTCGCTCGCACTGACATGCTGGCATTAGTGACCGGGACGGCTACAGCCAAAACTACGGATATTGTCTTACAGAGAAGGGTCCCAGACAGCTTCCTAACTAGGAGGAACCTATGTAGTGAACTGCGATTACATCTTCCTATATCCTGAATATGATTCTACACAAATAGGATGGTGAAATAAGTGCTTGAGTCCAGTAGGTATAATCATTACATCTTATTTTGCTCAAATTAAATTAAAACACACTGAAAAAAAGGATCAACCAAACTAGTTTTGTTAGTTAAAGGTTTCGTTGTAGGGAAGTAAATGTTTGTTAAATATAAACAATCTTTTGGCTATCAGTAACAAAACTTGTTTGTCACTGATAATACAGAAGTTTGCAAGTCACTTGATTTGGCTACTAGTAAGCCAAATTTTGGTTACTCTTAACCAATAACTTTTTTCAGTGCAACGTTCCTCTCTGCTCTCACTCTCACCATCTTCCTTCACTTTCTTACAGCTTGCGTTCCGTTTCACGTCCTTATCAGACATGGATTTTGATAAATAATACGTCTGATTTAGTCAGTAGATAGTTGCCAAACAGAATCGGGTAGGCAAATTATATTCAAACGCAATATTTTTGATACAATATAGGATTTCGGACGACATCCATTCAAATGAAAACCACCAAACCAAAACGAAAACAATGAGAAATGTCACAAAAAACTTGATTCTAACGACTTCCTTACATTTATATAAAAACATACATGAATCAGTGCCATAGCGCACGTACAGAAGCCATAAAACACATACATGGCTATACATTACCGCTATACGTTGCTATGTACAAGACGCCGCACCTATATTGTATTACAATCTTACCTTTACACTCCACACGCACCTTAAAAGGCCTATACTAAAGTTCAAATTAGTCCAACCGAGTGTAGCGTCTAAAGTGGTTGAAACAGGAGACAAATTACGCCGTATACAAACAACTCACACGCAAACATACACAGCATGTAGACACTCGTGCAAACGTGAAGACGCGTCACGCACACAACAGTCGCCGCGTGGTGATTGGCTGCCAAAGCTGCGCGGGCGCTCGGTATATCACAGAATCTAAAGTTTTGAAACCAGTTTTGCTTGGTAATCGCGGAGATTTTAGAAAGGCACCCGGTATATAGGTCTGCTGTAATTACAACTGGTTGCATACATGTTTGAGTTTGATAGTTTTGTGTTATGTAAAATCGAGTAATCGATAAAACCTGAAAAATTAAATGGTAATTTATGGATGATTTGGTGACTGACAGCTGTAAAACTGTGATATATAATTTTGCTAAGAATCACTAGATGACGCCATATTTTGCAACGTAGGTGAAATAATTAAATTACATTGTAATAAATCTGAATACTGTTTTAGATCTAATCTTGATGCATGGATCCTTTAAAATGAAACTGTAGAGCAACATAGTTAATCATCTTGTAACTATGTGCCGTTGGATCGCCATGGCCTTCTACATTTTACACACTAGCCAACATCTAACATCAAGTGTGCAGGTTTCCTCACAATGTGTTTCTTCACTGCTAGGCACCGACCATCATCATCCTAACGTTATCCCGGTTGAAGACTCGCACGGGCCCAGGGTCCGCTGACCATGATCGGGCGATTATCATCATTATTATCATGCTAGCGTTATCCCGGTTGTAAACTCGCACAGGCCCAGGGTCCGCTGACCATGATCGGATGTGGCAGATCAGGTAATTACAGTTGACCGACTGCCATCTGTCCTCCGTGAACCTGTTAATGCTGGTAATTACTGGTAAGGTTCCCCCTTACCAGTAATGTACATAACTCAGAAAAAGTCATTGGTACATGGCGGCACGTAGCGTCGAACCCGGCTCCTCCCGCATGAGAGGCAACCCGCTAGCCACTGCGCCATCAATGTTCCGAAAAAGACTGTACTTAAGTTTTGTACAAAATCCATTGGTATTGATTTATAATAGGCTTGGTTGCAGTAGCATTGGATTGTATTGGCTGCCAGCCTATTGGCTGGAGATCGAACTCTAAAGATGTGTGGTAAAATTTCCTCCGCTCGGCTATAGCGCTCTGTTTATCGCGAAAGAAAGACATCTAGAACTGGAAAAACATGCTTAATTAAGGTGTTCTACAGAATATCATGACTAATACATGACCAGTTGACCAGCAAGAAATGAACAGTTGGTCGAGTACAGTTTGAAGAATACCGTATTTTTAAATCACGCACTTGAAGTCGGCTCATACTGAATATGCATTCATGCTCGGTTGGCTCACTGTAACACTTTGATTTGTTTATTTTTAAAGTTTTGTGGAATAAAGTTATTATAATAAAGTAGGTATCTACGTTAAGAGCTTCTAAATTCAATTTAGATTTCTGAGTAGGTACTTTTGTTAAAAGAGTCATGTCATGTCATATCAGCCTATTGCAGTCCACTGCTGGACATAGGCCTCTCCAAGACGGCGCCAACTTTTACGGTCCTCCGCTTCTCGCATCCAGCCACCACCGGCCACTTTCCTTAGGTCATTGGTCCATCTAGCAGGGGGGCGTCCAACACTACGTTTCCCGAGACATGGTCTCCATTCGAGAACCTTCCTACTCCAACGCCCGTCGGTTCTGCGACAGACATGACCAGCCCACTGCCACTTCAGCTTACTGCATCTCTCAACGATATCTATGACATTCGTCTTATGGCGGATGATCTCGTTTCGGATTCCATCCCTTAGCGAGATCCCAAATGTTAAAAGAGTGATAAATGTTTATGCGCGGAAGGGGAGGAATTTACAATTTGCATATTGAACACTTACCTACTAATCATCCTAAATAACATTTAAAATTGTAAAACTACCGGACCGTTTGAAAGGTAACCCTCTTTACTGGATAATACAGAGAAACTTGACTTGAAAGTGCAAAAAAAACCCTTAGAAGGAATAAAAAAGCCTTCAAAAAGTCAAATTTAAAATTCTGCAAAAATCAGGACACCAAACTTTATTCACACGACAATCACCATCCTTATCTCCGTGATTATGGTTCATAAATATATTAAATTAATTCCGGTGTCCGTGGATCCCTTTTTTCGTGAAACAAGATGGCGGCGCACAATGGCGGCGGGTCCGCATCCGGTCCGAGTATGGTAATACGTTTCCTCTGCGAGTTGGTTCGTTCTATGCTTTGTTGTTTATGGTGTGATGTTTTTTACTTATTTGTCTCTGGTTTTACGGGATAGGATTTGAAATACAGAATAAGCGAATATAAACAAACTGTATTTCTTGATGAGGCTTCGTTTTCAGGACACAAGTACAGTAACTAATTTACTGGTAATTTATTGGTTTTCACAATTTTAATTAGATTCAATTTGGGTAAAAAAATCTTTAGTTATTCAGATCCAATAGGTATACTGTTAAAATTACGTTCACGTTTGAAAAATGTAGTACCTATATTCATTGGCAGCTTCAATTATTTCAGTTTGAATCTAAGTACTAAAGGTACTTTGATCCCATTATTATACTTATTTCTCCTATGCAAGATATAATACTCTATATTTTACTCATTAAAACACAATTTTACGGATCACTTCGCGATTTATTTACATTTTATTTAAAACCTGACGTTTCGAACACTTTACAGCGTTCGTAGTCACAGGGAGTAGGTAATACTTATTTGTCATTACAAAGTTTTGAAAAATTTAACTACTGGCACTTATTATATTAATTTACGTTCCTATTTACGTAGAATCTATATTTTATACTCTAGAATAACTATAAGTAAGTTATAGTTATTCCACAAGCTTCGTAATGAATAATCCTATCATTTGCCTAGTAATTAAGCACATGCCAAAGAAGTTTACTAATTACTATGCGTGAGCGCCTCCAAGTTATTCTGAGGGTGGATCATACACTTTAAAGAGTAGAGTGATGGTATGGGTTTTATTTTAATAATGATTTATCGTCAAAAAATACGATAGGCATATGCTGTGCGCGATGTAGGGGAATTCGGAGGATAAATTATAAACTTTGGGTAATATTTGTAAGAAATCAATGTAATTCGTATGAAGTAAAAGAAACAACTGGTAAAATAGTAAAAACGTCAAAAAGAGAAGGAAATTGAAACATTAAAAAAAAGTATAAAAACACAAAGAGTTCGGTTTGCCACATTCTCCCCCTTCGTATGAGAATACGTAGTTTGTAGTCATGTGGCAGACCGAAATGCCAATCATTAACAGTAGCTAAACGATAACAGCTATTTTCTTTACCGGCCTACGTAAAATTCCCCCCTTTGTCGCAACATCGACGACTCAGATAACACCATCTCGTCCCGGGTGGACCTGGGTAATTCGTCCCTTCGGCCACACCCCTCGTGGTAGGTGTTCATCTACTATGACAACTATGTCGCCAACGCTTACGTTGCTGG
Organism: Pyrausta nigrata; assembly: GCA_949316185.1. Classification (NCBI taxonomy): domain Eukaryota; kingdom Metazoa; phylum Arthropoda; class Insecta; order Lepidoptera; family Crambidae; genus Pyrausta; species Pyrausta nigrata. Next base: position 2,177,191 of record OX438961.1, read on the forward strand.
GTTTTTTAGGGGATGGTGGTCTGGCATGCATCATTGGTAAAACTTCTCGCACCCAACGTGCCCAAAAATGATCTGCGAGGCGGGAAGCTTTCTTCCACTCTGACCTGCTCACCAGGGCGGAATCTGTCAAAGCCGGTGCGGGTGAAGAGATGTGTGACGACTGGCCGATAAGGAAATGAAAAGGCGTGAGGGTTTCATGATCATCCGAGTCCACAGAAACATGAGATAAAGGCCGGGAGTTAATAATAGCTTCAGCTTCCAAGAGAAGAGTAGAAAAAGTTTCTTCTTTTGGCGCTTTTTGTTGGAGCGTGGCTCTTAGCGCTGTCTTTGTCGAGCGCACCAGGCGCTCCCAACAGCCTCCAAAGAATGGTGCGGCAGGAGGCAAAAACTTCCAAGTTATACCTCGTGTAGCTGCAAACTCTTCAATGACACTTCCAAAAAACTGTTTTAACTCCTTGTTGGCGCCGACAAATGCTGTGCCATTGTCCGAAATAATAGTGGTAGGGGTGCCTCTTCGAGCAATGAAACGCCGGAGGCTCATGATTGCGGAGTCAGCGGAAAGGCTATTAACGACCTCTAGGTGAATCGCTCTGACTGTCAGGCATGTGTAAAGAGCGACATATCGTTTTTCTCTTCGGCGTCCGATAGCGACTTCTAGAGGACCAAAATAGTCCAGGCCAACATTCGTGAATGGCCTTTTATGGTGATCCAGTCTTTCAATCGGCAAGTCGGCGGTAGGTGGAGACAACGGAAGTGTTTTTTTTACACGACAGAATTGACAACTTTTGGCTATTGCTCTGACGGTTGGTCTAAGACGTAAAATCCAATATCTCTGGCGAATTTCATTGACCACTGTTTCGTTGTTCGCGTGCGCCATCAGTTTATGATAATGATGAATCAGAAGACGAGTGATTGAGTGACGTCCGTCGAGTATCACCGGATTCCTTGCGTCCACGTTGATGTTTGGAGCTGCACGAATACGGCCTGCCAGTCTCAATATGTTATCTTCTCCAAGCGTTGGCGAAAGCTTAAGAAGTGGGCTGTGCTTGGGAAGAGCCTGAGATGCCAGAATGCAACGTAATTCTTCGTCGAAGCTTTCTAGTTGACATCGTTTCAGTATATGTTGTTCGGCAGTTTTAACAAGCTCGGCGGAAAGTGCAGGTAGTGTCGACAGCCGCGTCCCCAAACTACGATGATGAGATGAGTTACATACAGATGAGTCGTTTGATGAAGTAGAAAAAACGGTACTTCGGGGTTTAGAATTTTGACCATGAGTTTCTAAAAGTTTCTTAAAAAATGTCGCGGCTTGGTGTGCTCGCGCGGTTGCCCTTACAAGACGCGTCCAGACGCTAAACCAATCTGGGTCTGCCGTTATTGGTGTGGGCAAGAGCTCACGCGTAGTGGTGAATCCCACTAATTCACACAAGTTAGCTGTCTTCAGCTCTGTGAGAACTGGTGCGATTACAATTGATGGTTCGGTTGGCCACGTTTCAGATTGAGTGAGTAAAAATGACGGACCAACAAACCACCTCGACGACGAGTCGATTTGTCGAAACCTCGTCGCGTCATCTGCAACATTTAAGTCTGTTGGGACCCACCGCCAATCGCTGACGTTTGTGTTCTCAATGATTTCACCAACGCGATGGGCCACAAAAGGCCGAAATGTGCGAGCGTCGGCTCGAAGCCAACTAAGTACCGTCCTCGAATCACTCCAGTAAAATACCCGTGCTGGTTTATTTTTGTGACTTTCTATAATCGAGACGGCAAAACGTGAAGCTATGAGGGCCGCCTGGAGCTCCAACCTTGGGATAGAAACCGGTTTTAGTGGTGTGACTCGAGACTTGCTTCCAATGAGTGCGAGCTTGATGCTACTGTCTGGCAGAATAAAACGCCAATAGCCTACACAAGCGTAGGCAAGCTCGCTCGCATCAGCAAAAATGTGTAACTCTCGTTCGGAGATGTCAGCTTTGAGATAGCAACGTGGGATGCGGATGTTCGCGATAGAATCCAGTTCGGAAATCCAAGCCTGCCAAGCTTTGATCTCGGCTGGTGGCAGCTGATCGTCCCATCCGATGTTGCTACGCCAAAGAGATTGAAACAGGATACGACCTTTAACTACTATTGGAGCCAGCAGTCCTAAAGGATCATACACACGCATCAATTGAGACAGAGTGTTTCTTTTTGTCAGGTTACGGCTTTCTGACATAAAATGTTCATGTGAACCTGTCCTAAAGCCTAAAGCATCGTCCGTCGAGTACCAAATGACACCTAAAGCGCGTACTGGACTGCCTAAAGAAACTTCAGGTGTAGGAGCTGCACGTAATTCAGTTGGGACCAAAGCGAGAGCTCTATCATCGTTGGACAACCAACCCCTCATCTCGAAGCACGCTGCCTTGTGTACCGCGATAATGTCAGCAGCCAAGCGCGCCGCTTGACGAACGTCATCTACACTTCCAATATAATCGTCCATGTAATGGTCATAAATTATTGCATCAGCAGCCTCAGGGTACAAATGAGCTATGTCCTTAGCGTTCTTATTTTTTATATAAAGCGCAGTGAACGGACTAGAACACGCACCAAAAATAACAGACGTCATTCTAAATTCCTTTATTGCCGCTCTAGGATCTGATCTCCACAGGTAACGAAGGGCGTTGCGGTCTTGGTTCCTTACCTTTACTTGTGGAAACATCTCTTTAATGTCAGCTGTCATAGCTATGCAACCTTCCCTGAATCGGAACAAAACACCTAAAAGCGGCTGAAGTAGATCAGGCCCCGGCAGCAACAAAGAATTCAAACTGACGCCGTGAGTTTTCGCAGCCGCGTCATGCACCACACGAAGCTTCTTTTTCTGAGGGTGGAACACGCCAAAGTGTGGAAGATACCAGCGAGGAGAAGTTTCGGAAGTGTGAACTACGCCTTTAGTATTATCGTTCGTGTGGTACGTGTCGACGGCACATTCCTCTGCGTAACCTTTCTTGATCATCTCAGACATGTAAATATTGTATGACTCCGCGAAAACACTATCCTTAGCCATTCGCTTTTCTAAGCCTTTAAGACGCGTTTCGGCCTGGTAGTAACTATCCGGAACGGTAGTGCTTTCGTGGCGCCATGGTAAACCTACCATAAACCTACCTGAAGGCAGGCGTTCGGTTGTGGTGTCGAGTATATCAACAGCACGTTGATCTTGGGAATTATAAATTTTGTGTTTACTAATGCCAATCGAATCTAATTTATATTGTTCTTTAATAAGAAATTCCAAAGAATCGACTGGTTCATTTTCAAAATAAGGGGTGGTACACACAGTGTAATTGACAAAAGTCATCGGAATAGTTCGCCTACCTAAAGAGCCATATAAAGTCCAACCTAAAGCAGTGCGACACGCAACTGGTTCGTAGCGGCGGCCCTTTCGGACCTCGCGAGTGATTGACAAGTGCCAGTCCTCCGCACCAATAAGTATAGTTGGTACCGCATCAGTATACGTAAGCATGTTCGATAAATCAGCTAAATGATTGTATTTTGCAATATCAGAATAATCTATGGTTTGCTTATGCAATGTCAAAGAATCGATAGTTCGAGCGTTTTGAATTTGATATGACTCATGTGTGTACCTACCTTTAATATCAAAAGTGACGTAAGAAATATTTGTGTTTTTGTTCATTCCACCTATTGCATTAATTTTAATTGTATCAGATGGACCCGTAGCCCCGATCTTATTAGCTACCATAGAATCTATAAGTGTGGCAGTGCTGCCGTCATCTAAGAGTGCGTACGTATCGTAAGAACCAGCAGGGCCGGTGACGGTTACGGGTACAACTTTCAGCAAAGTGGTACATAAACGAGCTGTAGTATGTGAAGTTGACAAACCTACAACCTCTTCAATCTGCGGTCGTGACGTTGATGAAAACGCTGGTGATGCAGCAGCCGAGCCGTGCAGAAGTGCGTGGTGCCGCCGAGTGCAGCCGTCGACGCCGCATGCTGCTGCTTTACAACTGTTCCATGTGTGAACGTTGCCCTTAAGGCACCTATAGCAAATCTTTTTACTACGTAGCCAACACCATCTATCCTCAATAGACAGAGACTTGAAACCAGTACAATCTTTGACGTTGTGTATTTTGTCGCAGTAAGTACATTTATTTTTAGGTTTCGAGTCGCCTACTGCGTGTACAGATATTTCAGAGCGTCCGTTAGATTTGTTAGTAGAAGATTTAAATGTAGAAGCTGATTGGATGGATTCAGGTGACAAACCAAACTTAATATGACGGTCGAGCTCACGTACTAAGAAATCACTCAGTAACTCTAACTTACTTTTGTTGGTTTGGTTGTCAAATGCAAAATCAGTCCATCTCATTCGCATAGTATAGTTAAGCTTGTTCAAAATGCAATAAAATAGCTCTGGAGAATGTAAATATTCGTTTTGGTGCAATAGCCGTATTGTAGCTACACTATTGCGTACTCGAGACGTAAAGTTAGCCAAACCCTTCAAATCCAGTGTGAGATTTGCCAAGCTCTTCAGGGACGTCACTTCGTGGAACACGATCACCTCCGGACGTGCGAAGCTGTGCTCGAGGAGCTGCAGAACATCCTCGGGCGCCTCCGCCGATAGCAGCAGCGACGCGACTGCCTCGCGTGCCGCCCCTTGCAGTGCGTGTTGTAGACGAGCGACGTTCTCTAGCGGAGAATAAAAATCTTTAGTATTGTCGTATGCCCTCTTAAATTGCAGCCAATGTGACGCATCGCCGAAATATTGTGGCAAGTCTATGTGATGCGGCTTTTTGTGTTGCGTATGGCTTACAACAAGAGCCCTTGTAGCTGAAGCTGATTCGGTTATGGCCTTGACCATATCAGTAAAAACGGGAGACGTAGCATTGTGTTGTGAGACCTCAAATGTGTTGTTTGGTATATCAGTCGGCATGGCTCGGGTTACTGATGGTGCGACTACCGGATTTGCGTGTGATAGCCGCTCAGTGTTACCCTCGTGAGCGTTCGTATGCTCGACTAATGGAACTACATACTTAAAAGTCGACGTTTGTGCAACAGCCTGTGTTACAGTCGGTTGTACAACCTGTGACTGTATTGGCAGTGCATCATTTAAAGAAACAAAATCATTTACCTTTGATCTCTGAGTTACATCTTTTACCCAAGTCTCAATCCGTTGCGATGAACAAGAGCTGCGGCGCGACACACGAGAGCTGCGGCGCGAGCCGTGCGAGCCACCAGATGAAGCCTCGATCATGGCTAACTTGGCGCGCAGTTCGTCTTCGTCTGCCTGTGCCTCTAAGGCGGCAAGTTCGCGTTCTCGTTCCGCCTGCTGTCGTTCTCGCTCCGCCTGCTGTCGTGCCCGCTCGAGCTGGCGACGACGGAATTCGGCTTCCGCAGCCAACTTCTGGGCAAGAACCGTCGCGGTTGAAATGGTTGAGTTCGCACGTTCACTTATTGCACTCACAACTTCACTACCGCAATCCTCATGATCCCCCTCGTTTGTGACCGCAGGGCATGCCCCGGGATCAAAAGTTGAAACCTGCGCCATCGGAGCCGCTTTTGCCTGACTCCTCGTGATGGGCATAGGAAAATTGGTGAAAATTTGGAATTTGGAAGAAATTTAAAAACTGGTTCAAGCGTTACGTGGAGAAGGACCAAAATGTGCGCGATGTAGGGGAATTCGGAGGATAAATTATAAACTTTGGGTAATATTTGTAAGAAATCAATGTAATTCGTATGAAGTAAAAGAAACAACTGGTAAAATAGTAAAAACGTCAAAAAGAGAAGGAAATTGAAACATTAAAAAAAAGTATAAAAACACAAAGAGTTCGGTTTGCCACATATGCCATCTCGGACTTTTTTATGAGTCTTTAAAAGAGTAATAATAATATAATACATTAGTTTTGTATATTTTTATATGCTATCTTGCACCGCCTGTATTTTCTATGTTTGGACCTATGGTTGGCTGGTAGAGAATGCTTTTAGCATTAAGTTCGCCATTTGTACAATAAACTGTGCCCAGAATGTTTAAATGAATATTTTTTTTTATATTTCAAACAAGCTAGGCTGCTTTTTCGATAAAAGCTCCTAAATGGCTATTTCAGACATCCTAAGCAATCATCGTTATATTCCAACAAAACACAATTACAGTTTTGTGAAACGTAACATTTTATATCCCTTTCTCCAAAAAACTTTTTCGATGTATAAAAAACATTCAGTAGGGAGGAAGTTTTTGAGATCGTATCCAACATTCTTGCATAGTTTAAAGTCGGTGACTTGACAAAACGTCAAAAACACTAATTGGCGGGATTTAGCAAGATTTAGGCCCGAGTTCACCAACTTTAAACAGCCGGTAAACATCGACTGGCGGTTAATTTGACTAAATTCCCAACGTCAAATAATGCTTCATTTACATGTAATAAGGTAGTACTACCTTAAGTTGCCTTCGAATTTTCCATACCTTCTGGGTAATTAGGTTCACTCATTGTATTATATTTTCTATCTTTATAATGTATACATCTAATAAGCCGATGTGAATAAATATAAAATATCATTCGGAAGCGGACGTCGTCGATGCTTGCTAGGATACGGCGGAGCCCCAACAGGATTCTGATGGTTACCAGATATAGGCCATCATATTCCATCTTTAGGCACTGGATAATAGGAGGGGAAAGATGCTGGGACACTTGGTACGACACGATGAACTAATTAGAGTGATTGTAGAGGGAAAAGTAGAAGGGAAAAGGAAAAGAGGAAGACCAAGAAGGTCCTACATAGACCAAATCAAGGAAAAGTTAGGGGTCGTGTCGTACCAGGAAGTCAAGGAAATGACACTGAATAGAGAGGAATGGAGAAGACTCCACCGACAAGAGCGTAGCTCTTAAATTAGAGATATATAGGCACTGGATACAAATACATGTGCAGGGATTCAGGAATCGGTTTTTTGAGCACTTAGTAGTTTTATTTTGTATGTGGTAGTTTTAAGTTTTTATTTTTAAGTAGTTATTTTAAGTTATATGTTACTAACAACTATCTGTAGCTATGGATCTTTGATTTGGTCTGAAATAAACGTTTTATTAATATTATTAATCATCGGACAAAAATAAAACACGCGTTGGTGAACTCTTTAACGCTCAAATCACGGGTAAGCTTGTCCTGATTCAATCACTCCACATACCGATACATGCGCAGGAGTCCCCGTGACCTCGCGGCGCAGGTTCCGAGGGTGTGCGCCGGCGCGTGACGCGTCTACAGGGTGTCCTGTCTGTCTGTCTGTGTACAGGATGCGCTAATTATGTTTACATGTTTTGAGATTTGTCATTTTGATTGCTATCTACATCAATGGGAATTGTTTGGTTTTTGACGATACAACGTACTCTCTTGTTCCTATCTTCGCTTATTCTATATTATTTGGGATTTACAGTATGACTGGTAGAGAGTGGAATTTATTTCAGACCGTGTATGGACATATTCATGTAAGTAATAAAGTTGAACTTTTGTTAGAATGCAATAAATCTTAAACACTTAAAAACACGAAACAACGTTAATTATTGACCTCAAATTAAGCAATAAAAAGACACTGTCAATCGAAAAAAAACATATATTTTAAAAGTCTGGAATATGACATGGTAGTGGATAATGTAACTTTGAATGAAATTATTTCAATCAAAGTTTTGTTGCTAAAGTTGGCCATTCACGGCCAGTTACACTAATTAGTCGGTCTAAGGTACGACCAAAATTTTACGTTTTCAATATCGGTAATAAAAATCTAGGCTATAGCCATAAGTACGAAAAAAGTAAAAAAAATAAATTAATTAAATAAGTGCAAATATTACTAAAAACGCCAAAATAAAGTGTGGGAAGTCACTTTATCATCCTTCCTGGTTTTATTATTATCAGACCAAAAAGATTTACTTTTAATGCAACAAACGGTATAAAATGGTGCTGCGCCTGATCTCTCTCCGGTCAAGTCGGACTGCCGTCTTACCGAACTATAAGAGTGAAGGAACAGAGAGTACACCTGTGTATTGCGCACACCTGTGCACTACCTATATTATCTCCAGAGGTAGTTGGCTAACCTCTGTTAAGACTGGTTGCCATAGCTATTATACAACTTTGAACCCTAGGCAATATGCAATCTATTCTACAGCGAAATATCGCCAACAAAATGTCAAAATATGTATACTAGTCACATGATGGCTTATGTCAGTTCCATACATTTCGATAGCAATAGCAATATTTGCTCTAGAATCACTGACCTCTATAATACAAGTACGCTGGACTAAACATTCTCTAAGAAATGACAGATAATTTTTGTGCCGAATCGAAGCGCCCCCTACCCAGTGTCCAGGGAACTATAATAGAGTAACTTTCATATGTTTATGACAACGCTCATTAGTTCCGTGGACGGTCACCACACGCTCACTACAGCCGTCAGCGCCAAAATGGCGATAATCAAATGGCTTCATTGATAGGTTGATAGTATGCAGTCCAGCGTACTTGTATTACAGATGAGTCCAGCGTACTTGAGTTTGGGCTAGTTCCAACACCGTCCTGGCGATGATAGCTGCAAGACTGGACTCGTATGATATTCGGCATTGTTGTAAAAGGCATGTTGCAGTCCCAATGCCGAAAAGAACTTATTGATTTATTGAACCTGTTTGACATACTATGCATTTAAACATTATTTTTATTAAATTTCAAAATAATTTTTATTTGACATTTAATTTAATGAATATTTAATTTCAAATCCAATCTAATTAATTATGTTTCAAATTTATTCGATATTTTAATTCTATTTTATTTCATTTTATTTATTAATTTTTTGTTGACTCCATGTATTGATCGAGTTGTGATTTTAAATTTGTGTATGGGTGTAATTTGCCTGAAATAAAGATTTATTATTATTATTATTACAGAGGTAAGTGTGTAGAATAGATTGCATTTTATCTAAGGGTCGCTATTATTAGACGGTAGCTCTATCTACTCCTGAATTCCTTCATTACATGTTTTGTAGCCATTCATGATGCTCTTACTAACAAAAACATGTTTTCCTCCGGTGTGCGCAATTTATACCACGTTTTTACTTACTTACTCGACTGCCTCCTTGGTCTAGTGGTCAGCACGCTGGGTACTATCCACGAGGTCCCGGGTTGGGCCGAGAGTGTTTGGGTTTTTCTGTCTTGAAATTACTCAGACACCGCTCCGGAGTCAGGAAGTTGGTGGTGTTAACACTCCCGTGCCTCGGAAAGCACGTTAAGCCGTTGGTCCTGCGCCTGATCTCTCTACGGTCATGTCGGACTGCCGTCTCACCGAATTATGGGAGTGAAGGAACAGAGAGTGGCACCTGTGTATTGCGCATACACTTGTGCACTATAATATGTCCTGCGCAGTTGGCTAATCTCTGTTGAGATAGGCCGCCGTAGTCGAAATCGGCTAGGAGGAGTGTAAAGGTCGTAATTAAGTAAGTAAATACTTACTTAATTACGACCTTTACACTCTGACCGTATCTAAAAATAAATCCCACCTAAAACATCAACAAGGAAACTCTTCAAGCCTCCAAAAATACAGGGCGAAAAGAATACCTTTCATTACACGAAGAGGCATATTTCACTCTCATTAGAAAGAGGGAAGCGAGCACTCTGGACACCTGGAGGGTTCCGGAGGGGAGGAGGGATGAAACCATTATTGTTAATTACGAAAAAGGTTAGTGATTCCGGTTTTAGGGTACCGTAGAGAAGCTTTTTTATAGTTCGGTGTGTCCGTCTGTTTGTCATAGAGCCTTCTAGTTTCCTTCTTTGAAGAGATCATTCATGTCACCTTAAATTGTTTACATACTTTAACGTTAACGTGGAAAATTCTCAATGACTACGAATAGGGCTAAAGTTTTTTTTGTAATTTTTTGAGGATCTTTTGTCTAAAAGACATGTCAGTCCAATGTCGATAATTTAAAACCTTTGAAATATTTTTCTAATAATCATGATAATGTCCTGTCAAAGTCAAAGTCAAAAATTCTTTATTCAATTTAGGACACAAAATGCCACTTATGAACGTCAAAATATCAATCAATTATGGCCCATATGGGGCCAGAACATGTCTCCTTATCTTTTGGGCCCTACTAGTGCTTCGAGACAAGACACAGCCGAATAATAAAGCCAAATTTCGATTACAGCGGCCAATATATTTTTTCCTTTTTTACCTACATAATTTCAGTATCATTTCGTTTGTGAAACTTCAGTTAGTAAGTATCATCTCTACATTGGCTTAATTGTGTCATAACAACCTGAATTTCGTCCAGACTTTAAAACTAGGCAGTTTTCGCAAAAAAAGGTTAAGAGTAATTTTAATAATCGAATCGTTTCCGAGAAGTTTGCCAGTTTGGGTGTTAGTCATCTTTGTATTCGGAATAGCTAGAATAAGCTAGATGGATGATTCATAGCAGGAAGTTGACTATTGTAAAGGTCTGTGGAAAACTAGCCAATTACCTGAAGTTAGTCTAAAAATTCGTTTATGTGCCAATTTCTGAGGTGCTTGTGGCGCAGTGGCGGCAGCGCTTTGATAGTGATACCAAAGTTAAGCAACCCACGGCGCGGTCGTGATTGGATAGGTTACCATTCCGATCATTTAAGTGACGTCCATGACAAGCATCTCCGTGTTTCGGAAGGCACGTTAAGCAGTTGGTCCCGGCTAATATCTGTGGTATTAGTCGTTAAGCCTAGTCAGAGGCCCTAGGGCGGCTTGATAACTTCTGACAGTAAGGTTTGTCACTTGCCTTACTTACATACACCCCTCCACCAATCCGCACTGAGCCCGCGAGTATGGCTCGTACGTCCTCATAGTTGACGTGAGGCCTTTTCCCAGCAGTGAGATCTAATAGGCTGACTTTATATGTGCCAATTTTTTTTTTTATTATTTTCATTCAAAAGTAGGATCATTTAAGTCCCCTTAAATCTCCATAAACAAACAATTTTTCATTTGTTTCATTTTGTACAATTGCCAGCACATTAGACTACACATATTAATGATAAAATAGTCCCTGTTGCAACTGCATAAGATGCTGCAGTGGTTACCTGGACGTGCTGATCGTCCGTAAACGAATAAAGTGAATAAAATGAACAACACCTTTTGAGAAACGCATTTGGAGTCAGGCACAAAATTTGTATACTTTTTTATCTAACCCGGATATCCGGTTTTTCTTGTTGTTACGCTCAATCATTTATTAATAATTTATATATATTGTTAAATACGCAAATACCTTGTGCAAAAAATCCACAACATCCAAGATGTTTCATATTTTCCTTAGACGAAGGGCAAGCTTCTGGCGGGGTGGCGCGCGGCGGGCGTGACGGCATCGATCGGGCACGCCCTCGGGCTCGATACGCACTGTTTTGATTTTAGATAACCGGACCGGATAAACCGGATCGTGTACATTTTCGATACTAGAGAATAAGACTTAAGACTTAATAAGAGCTTGTAATTTGCAGGTAACACCTTCGCGGTCGGTACCTACTATTTTGATTTTAAATAACCGGGCCGGATAATCGGGTGTAGCTTAAGCCATTTTCAGTAATAGAAAATAAATCCCCTGTGATCGATAGAAACTGTTTTGAATTTAGACAGCCCAAGGATTACCAATATAACTTGATAATAAAGGGTTGCTTTTATACTTGCTCTTTTTCTGGCTTTGTCTGGCTTTTCTGCCCGCAACACGTAACGTTCTGGTTTTAGAAACTGTGAGTTAGTTAGCTAGCTTAACCAAAGTTAACCTTAAAACTGCGGTTACAAACAATAAAGCCGTATATAAAATCATCTCTGAAACTCAACGCCAAGTGGATACTCTATCAATCATGCCTTTAGGCTAAACAGAAATGAACATTGGACGGTGCGACAAAGGTCTTCTTCTTATTTTTGTGTCGACTGTGGCGTTATATTTTTGAGGACCAATACTTGGCGACAGACAAAGCATTATCAGTAGTGTCAAAGGTAAAAACAAATTGTTAAAAAAGCTACCTTTCTATCAGTCAGTATTCCATTTCGACATTTCCTTCAAATGCCCAATCGATCCTTCCACATCTCGATTTAGAGTGGAAGCATTGACCGGACCGCATTGATCCGGACTCGCCCGGTTCACCGGCTCCGGTCATGGTCGGCTCATTAATAATACCCGGGTACACGGTCGTGGAGTCAAAACAATCGGCTGAGACATTGCTCGAGTGTAGCTCAATAGATATGCAGGGAGATTAAGTTTGAATGTTTATCGAATCACACACAAACCCCGTTATTCTAAAAACTTACTACCGGGCTTAAGCCAGGACTAGAAGCTATTAGCTAGCCAATTAGAAACGCGCTTCTCTATTAGGTTATGTCACGAATGTGTCTTTCATTCCTCTGTTGTCGGCTAATATTTAGACTCATTTTAAAAATGGTCTAATTTTTTTGTAAAACACCGAAAATGTTTACTCGTATCGATACGAGTAAACATTTTCGGTGTTTTACAAAGCTTAGTCTTAGCGGGATTATATTCAAGAAGAAAAACTTAAATTAATATTTATTTTACTTTATTTGGAATTGGTTGGATAAGGAAGCGCCAATTGCACGCGCCTATCATAGGAAATCGCGTTTCCTGCAACACCACTTATTAGATCCCCACTGACATCTGCCTTGCCCCTTGCCCCCTGCAACCACAAGAAGGAAGTTATCGTATCGGACTTGTAGGGCCGATTCTAAGAGAAGCTTTAATCAAGCCCCACCTAAATCCAGTTGTCAATCTAGCAGACTCTATTCCCCGCGAATTCGCCCGCAAGAGTTGGATTTTCCATATAAACTTTCAACCCCCATTTCACCCCCTTAATGTTTTTATATCACGACAAAATGTAGTCTATGTCCTCTTCAGGGTCTCGAACTGTCTCTATACCAAATTTCATCTCAATCGGTTTAGTGTTTTAAGAGTCAAGAGCTAACAGACAGACACACTTTCACATTTATAATATTAGTATGGATTATTCGATGAAAATTAATAATAACAAACAATTAAACTAATTATACATTAGTAAACTAACCTTAACACATTGAGCGCCATGGTAATCACCGGTGACCCCCAAACAATATAATTCTTTTGTGTCTAGTTCTGTGGCAGTCAAAGGCTTAAACTTAGAAATAAATGACTTATTCAAAAACAAAACCGTGTCCTTGAGGCAAAGAGGCGAGAATGCTGGCTGCGTTTCCGCGTTAGATTCTGAGCGAGAAACGAGCCAGCTCTTTTGTTTTTTATTAAATTGACTAATTTGGGTGCAATTTTTCCGAATAATAATTTAGGGGGTTCCCACAGTCCAAATGTTTCAACACCAAACGGCGCAAACACGTAGTCACCAGCAAGGGACTCGTATTTGCGTCGCTTAGCGTTTTCTGCCATACACACTTCTCGATTTTCCTAATCTCATCGACTCATAAATTCCCCAGTCTAAACCTCTCATTTCTTCCAGGTCACGGAGGCGTAAACCAACTTGGCGGTGTGTTTGTCAACGGACGACCGTTACCTGACGTGGTGCGACAGAGGATAGTCGAGCTGGCGCACAGCGGCGTGAGGCCGTGCGACATCAGCCGGCAGCTGAGGGTGTCGCACGGGTGCGTCTCCAAGATACTGTCTAGGTGAGTGGCCAGGCACTTGACCAGTACCAGGTGAGTCCACACACTTCACCAGTACAAGTGGTGCTGCACGGTTGCGTCTCCAAGATACTGGCCAGTAGCCAAGTGGCAGTTTATTCTCAAGCGAAGTTCGTTATCGCTAACAAAATGTATGAAACTGACATAAGCCATCGAAACATCACGTGACTTTTGCATACATATTTTGACAATTCGTTGGCGATAGCGAAGTTTGCACCAGAAAGATTGCCATTTGGCAACGAGCCCTGTCTAGGTAAGTGACTAGACACTTGGCAAGATTTTTCGTTTTACTGAGAAAGAGGTTTCGTGGACCCTAGGGTCCACTATCAGAAACTTAATGTCAAGCCAGGGTTGGCACGGATGTATCGTCCAAGATACTGTCTAAGTGAAGGACCTGATTCTTAAGAAATCTTAGCGATCCATTACTTATGAACTATCCCTCCTTGGAGCCGTGGGCGTGCACCGCTGGACAGAGGCCTCCTGTAAAAATCTCCTCGATGATGACTCTGTCAAATAATACACATAAATATAGTCTAGGTGAGCGACTTGCCTCCGATAGGTTTCCGCCTTTTGTGGGACCTAAGCTATCAGAAAAGTATATCTTTTTAACCGACTTCAAAAAAGGAGGAGGTTATCAAATCGACTGTATGTTTTTTTTTAATTTTTTTTGTGGCTATGTTACCGCATATCTTAGTCAGTTGTGGGCCGATTTGAAAAAAATATGTTTACCTAGAGGCTATACCTTCTAGTTGGTCCCATTTTGGCCAAGTCGAGATCTGATGATAGGATCTTGGTGTAATCGAGGGAAACCCTCAAATTTTGAAGGCACGTATAGTGTTTTCGTACTAGTATCTTAATGTTGACATGTTGTTACGTCCGATAATCATTATGTGGAGCTGAGCTGATGGTGGAACTCCTTAAAAATTAGGAGTTTAGTAATTAAAACACCAGATGTTTAGTCAGGTACTGTATAGGATGCTAACAAAACAAAGTCAAAGGCGCAGCTCCCTCCTCTTTCCCTTACACTAAATTTCAACTAAAAATAGAAAAATAAATATCTTTAAAAAAAAACCCGACTTCAAAACTGACTACAGTGCTAATTAAAACTAAAAATTTTATAAACAATATTAAACTAAAAAGTACAAAATAATATTTAAATTACCTAACTGTTCTACGAAATTATACAAGAAACCTATTTCCAATTTATTATCAGTTTTTTTTGGAATCGGTGCCAGACCATCCAAAACCATCTCTTGGCTGCTTAGAGTAGATAGAATATCTAGCTTGGTTGGCACCGACTCCAAAAAATAACAGATAATAAATTGGAAATAGGTTTCTTGTATAATTTCGTAGAACAGGTAGGTAATTTAAATATTATTTTGTACTTTTTAGTTTAATATTGTTTATAAAATTTTTAGTTTAAATTAGCACTGTAGTCAGTTTTGAAGTCGGTTTTTTTTTTTTTAAAGATATTTCTGGCCCAATTTCGCGTGCATGACTGATTGGTGGAGGCAAGTCCCTATATGGCGCCAAAGTTTAGTTTGGGATTGAAGAAAAATAAAGTTATTATCGTAAAGCTAAAATAAAGTTATTGGTTGACTAAAATCTTCCGTTTCAACATTTACCTATTTCTTGCCCATTTACAGCCAGCCAAAACCAAAAACAACCAGAGACAAAGTCGCCGTCTCGTGTAATGATCACAATAGCGAATCTTGCATGTGTGCGCGTCACGGTGCGCGGCGGCGCGTGCGCATCCGCTATGCAGGGGTCGGCAACATTTTGTGATAGGAAATCAGGAAAAACTCGAACGATTCCGGAATCAGAGTTAGCCGATATTTAGTGGCTTTTTTATTAAATAGAAAGGAGAGGAGAGCAATTTGGCACTAGAAAAAGGATATTATTCTTAAATATTTTGTCATCTACACACGCGTCTTTTTTTTCAAAATAGGGAAAAACTAGATTTTTATCATTAATTTGTGTGCATTTCTTTATCCTCATTAAAGATTTTCAGATATAAGTCTCAAATCTCATCTCTTTTTATTTACTAAGTATAAATGTATTTTCTTTGCCTTGGTATACCTAAAGAATATGTTTTCGGAACTAGTCTTTTATGGCTTGTTTTATCATATATTTTTTTTAAGTAGTAGATCTTATAAGCTAATACAAAGAGGTTAGGTTTCTAGTAGATGTTATCACTGGAACTACTAAGCTGATTTTGAAAATACTTTCAAGAATACAAAGCCACGTCATCTTATTCCTTAGTGACTTATTTATTTTTGCTGGAGTCGAATGGTTTCGCTAGTTCTTCAATCTCTCTCTGTAGTCGGTTGCTCATGTCTAAAAGTCCTGGTCAACATCAAGGTTTCATCTAGTGTAAATGATTTGCCTCTACCTTTTTCCGACCTGTGCGTTTTTACCACCTTGTAGAATTTGGGGAATGAGGTTTCCTTCACAGGATTGCAATCTTTCTATTTAGTAAAAAGTTGAACCACCCCGCGATCTTGCCTTCCATGTTCCCAACCACAATCAGTGTCTCCATTTTATCGCCACCGGTTCGCATTTTAAAAAAATCCACCGGTTTCCCAGCCCTGACTAGACGGTACACTTATGTCATTTTCTTTTGTTCTCGGCGCGTGCGCTCCTTTTTATTGCAATAATTGAGATCGTTAAGTTTACCGTATTATGTATTTAGAGTAATGAGCCCGGCTCATTGTGAGTTTTTGGTTCTGATGATGATTAGAATTAAAGTGACTTTTTGTATGCTCTTTGTTTATAAAATTGCAGTGTTCTGTGCGCTACCGGTGTTTGTGTACAGTCGGCAGCACGTCAGGTTACCCATGTAAATTACTTAAACAGCTTTTATTACGTAGGGCATAGAGGTGGTCTCAAGGTCAAAGTGGGGTAGTCTGATGTGAAGCCGTGTGTACCTAGAAAAAAGATGACCAGTACATGACGTCAGGTTTACTAACAATGAAGTCGGATCAAGGTTGTTGATCAAGGGTAGATTAAGACCAACATGCTCAGCTTTCTGACGAAACCGACCTATCCTGCATCTGCGGCTACAGTCCGCAGGACATGGCTCACCTTCTGTCCTGCCCTGCGTGCCCTAGTCTCTATTCTCTGGAAGACCTCATGTGTGCAAATGCCAGGGCAATCAGTGTAACCAATTACTGGGCACAACAAATTTAAGTTGTTTACCATCGACACGCTAAGAAGAAGGCTGTTGCAAAGAAAGCGACTTAATTCCTCTGAGATTTTTGAATGTGGTGATTCCATTTTGGGAAATAATTATTTTTGTAAGCAATTTCTTTGCTAGTTTTTAAGATGGTAAATTTTGCACACACAAATTGATCGACCTTGTGTGTGTGTGCATCCCTTTTAGTCTAAGGTCCACACCGGATGACACGGTCAATTAATTTTTGTGTGAAAAATTTACCTTTGAGACTGTAACATTTTTTAATATTTTTTTGAACTTCTGCAAGTTCTTATTAAGTAGTAAATTTTAACGTAACTGATTTCTATTGTATTTTTCACCTTTGTTTAAAATAGTTTTTGGACTATTATTTATAATATACAATAAATTTATGATACGAAACTATTAATTTAACAACACACAGTAGACATCTAATAAAAATCATCAAGGTGTATCGGCGGCAGCAAATCAAGCTTATCTACTGCGGCTTCTTATGCTGTTGTAAAAGGCAGAATTTCGAAACAAAATGGGCAGTTTTATTTGCTGCCCACTGTCTAATTTAGTATTTAATACGCCTTTATTTAAAACGAAATTCAAATATAAGTATATATAAAAATACTATTTACTTTAAGTGACCACAAACACGCTATAGATCCTCAGCTAATCTTAACCAGTCATTAAGTAAGCGTAAGTTAAGAGCGTCTCATTTGCGGTTAACCAAAGCTTAACTGCAGCGCTCCGTAACTAAGCCGCAGCTTAAGTCAGGTTAAAACGGGATTCCCGGTAAATTGGGACAAAGGAAATATAGGGCATTTAAGGGAATTGGTATATAAAGGAGGATGATTATTCTTAGATTATATGATGTATGGCGTAGTGGCTAGCGGGTTTGCCTCTTTGCGTATGGCACCGGATTCGATCTCAAGTGCCGTCATATACCAAATGGCTTTCTGAGTAATGTTCATTAGTTGTTTCACTAACTGATGCTCTCGATGCTCTGATCGTGAGGAAACCTACACTGATCCAAACTGGTCAGGTTCCCCTATAACAGGGTCACGGAGGTCAGACGGCAGTCGCTCCACTGTGTCACTTGATCTGCCATATCCTGGATTACGGTCCAAAGCGAACCCTGGGCCCTCAACTGGGATAACGATAAGATAATTATTTAATGATGAGCTCGCTTGATAAAGAAATATAGATACAGAAGACCGTCTGAAGCAGAGGCAAAAGTGTTTAAGCGAAACCCGGGCTCCAAAATCACGCAATCGGGACCACGCTAGGTTGTAAATGAAGATGCTAGTTCTTAGGTACAGCTTCCTACACAGACCTGATTAATTAAACTTTCAAAAATCTGAAGAAAAAAAAAACCGACAGAATTATTTTCGGAAACTTAAAAAAAAAAAAAACTGCCAAGAAGCAGTACAATTGGAAGACTTATGGCATTCTCTATCAATAAACCGATAGAGAATACGTAATCGGGAACAAAACGTTAACAATGTGAGCAGTGGCATTGTAAAATACCATAATCAAAAATGCTTCCTATTTATTAAACTTTTTAATGCGTCTTCCTTCAATCGAAAATTTAACACGATGAATTTTTCTTCTCCAAAAGCTAAATACCCTATTTTTGGGTTTCTCCAGAGGGTTGACCGCAAAGCATCAAAAACATGACAGGGCCAGATAAAAGGTTAAATTATACCTTTAACATATCAGTTTGATACAACCGACATTCGCAATCATATGAATACAGCGCTGGACAACGCCATTGTCTATTTTAAATTGAAAATTGACCGCTCTAGGGATGTACTCGTGAATCCCGCAAGTTTAGAACCACTCACTTCAAGTAGCTCTATGGATATAGTAATGCATTGTGACCGAGGTTACACACAGTAATAGAACATACGGCAGTCCGTCAGACTACCCCATTTTGACCTTAAGACCGCCTCTATTCCTTACGCATTAAAAGCTGCTTTTGTAGTTTTAATGTGTAACCCGACGTGCTGCCGACTGTACAAAGTATCCACCTACTAAAATATATAAAAATAAACTAAAACTCCAATCTTAACTTCTAAACTTAAAACACCAAAATTAATATTGGACATCACTTACATACACATTTCTCTGAGCCCAAAGTATGTAACCAAAGCACTCAATGTAGAAACAGAAACAACGGTGGTACCACAACACCCAAACCCTTAGAAAATATGGACCGGAAATCAATCCCAAGACCTCAGAGATGGCAACAACTTGACATGCGAGCCACTCGACAATGGAAGTCATCAAATCCTAATAGTATGTCAGTTCCTCAGTGTCGTCGTAAAAAAAAACTTTGCAACATGTTACACGGATGTATGAATCTAGAAAGAGATAATACATTCTAGGCTTCAGTAAGATTTAAACCAAATGCCTGCCTAATTATTAAAAAAAAACATTATTGGTGTTTGCATTCAAACGGTCGCAAACTTAGCTATTTGTTTTTCGAAAAAAGATAATATAATTTTTATATCTGTGATTCCCATCATCAAATCATTATTCCATCCATCATTCAGTTCTTGTGTGTCAACACAGAATAATCACAATCCAAATTATGACATTTGCAATCCCGGATCCCGGGATCTCGTGTCCCACCCCTATTCCCCCGGGATTGGCCAACGCCATGCTGAATGAGGGCAGTCGTTTTTGCTTTTCAATTTATTTGCTGGCCGTCCTCCCGTTTTGTTTTGACTTTTGTGCCTACGGTACTACCTGTATTGTCGGTTACGAATTTGTAGGGTTTGCATGTTCTGTCGCATTTTAAAGTACATAAATATTTTAGGCAATAAAAAAGAATAGTTGTAAAATCAAAAATGATTCATGATTGACATCCAAATCGGTTCAGCGGCTAAAGCGTGAAAATGTAACAGACAGACCTACAGACATACTCCCATTTACAATATTACTATATTGGTATTACGAGGTCTGAACTTTGATTCCTGCATCTCAAAACACAGTCGAGTTCCAGTATCAAATGTCAAAAATTATATTGCTCTCTCATTCTTACGATACCGAATTTGACAAAGGTAGATTTTGATATGACTATGAGTTTAGACAAATATAATCCATAGGAACATTGAACCCGTGTTTGAAATATGATAATAAGTCAGCCTATTAGATCCCACTGCTGGGAAAAGGCCTCACCTCAACTATGAGGAGGAACGAGCCATACTTCACCACGCGGGCTCAGTGCGGATTGGTAGAGGGGTGTATGTAAGGCAAGTGACAAACCTTACTGTCAGAAGTTATCAAGCCGCCCTAGGGCCTCTGACTAGGCTTAACGACTAATACCACAGATATAAGCCGGGACCAACTGCTTAACGTGCCTTCCGAAGCACGGAGATGCTTGTCATGGACGTCTCTTAAATGGTCGGAATGGTCACCCATCCAATCACGACCGCGCCGTGGGTTGCTTAACTTTTGGTATCACTACCAAAGCGCTGCCGCCACTGCGCCACAAGCACCTCACCTTATGAAATATGATAATATTGTAGAAATTTCTACCTATAGAGGTATACGTCCGTCTGTTTGATTTGTATTAATGGTCGGAAGACAATACTATTCAATAACCATCAAATTATTTTTGCATATAAACCCAAAAACACTTGGACCCACTTGCGCAAGTACGAATTAGCTAATCGGGACTATCGCAAGTCCTATGATTTGAGCTGAAAGCCCATTGGCACGAGTCCGAATTAGCTAATCTGGACTTTTGCAAGTGGGCCTTATACACGGCTCAATTGTGGGCTAGTGCTGAGAAGTATAGTGCAAGAAACTCAGTCACAACTTATTCGAGGTTCAATTGTTATTTTGTATCTTTGCTGTTGTTTATAAGACCCGACATAAAATTGAGGCCACAAGTTTTCCTCAGAATCTAAATTTTATAACATGATGCGAGGGGGGAGGGGGGGGGGGGGGGGGGGCGGAAACGGTCACGCTTTCTGCGCGCGCGCATGGAGCCGTAATTGTTGATACGGACAGGACTGGGCCACTTTCCTTTTGGGTTTTGATTACTAATTAATTATTTTATTTTCTACTTTGAACGCCCTTTACTTTCCTAGATGATATTACGCATGTACAAGACTAAATAAACTATTTTCATGATTCCCGCAGGCCTTTACCGTCTCACTCAATTGCGTTCAAATTGCAATAGTTATCAGCTTTCAGGTAAGTAATAATTGCTTTCAATCTGTCTGTCTGGATTATTAATATTCCTTTCTATTCAAAAATCAGCCCACAAACAAAAAAAAATCAACCAAATTTGTGTCTTTACAATATACAAATAAGTACCAATTTTGACCGTCCTCTACTCAAAGGTTATCTGGAAGAATAGGCTATTAGCAATAAAACCGCCTAAATTGTACCATACTCTATGAACATTTATATAAAAGTCTACTGTCTGTGGTGTGCAATAAAGAGTATCTATCCATCTATCCTTCATAATCAATAATCTACATATGATTGTGATAAGAGCAACAAAGAATCATAAAGTAGTTTATCCCGTGTCGAGTGGCGGACATATTGGCAATCGCGATAAGGGTTGTAACTGGCTTATCATAGCTTACTGAGGAGGCTAGTGTTGTCTGGTAGTTAGCAAATTATCGATAGTCGATAGATCTTTGTAAAAGCATTTTTTTGATTGTGATTCAAAAGGTTTATTTTTTTGATTGTGATTCACACTACGATGCTGTCGAATTTTGTTAGAAAATCCTTAGTGTTTTGCCATCGATACATGTATTTATAACATAGAGATGATCAGTTTTGTTAGAAAAATGTTATTGATAACATAGAACGAGAAGGGACATAGAGTGCAGTTGTGTATTGCGCACATACTTATGCACTATGATATCTTCAGATCAATGGGCTCAAATTATAATGCCTTCGGTAGTTTGGAGACAAGAACAGCCACCCGGATTGCGAAGGGTCATGTGTTCGATCTCAGCCCAAACGAAGCTTTATTCGAAAATATAATGTCCTCCTAGCCAAATTACGACTACAGTGGCCAATCTCAACAGAGATTAGCCAACTGCGCGGGAGATACTATAGTGCACAAGTGTGTGGTTATGTTCGGAGAAATATCGATAAAAGCACAACACTAAATGAGGGTCGTAACCGGCTTATCTCGGCTTACTGCGGTCTGGACCAGCTCAAACCGGATTAGTGCGGTTACGCCTAATAATGCCTATTTGCTGTTTATTGCTTGCAAAGTGAATTATTTTCGCTCCATGCAAGGTGAAGAGCTTGTCAAATCTAACATGGCGAAGAAATTTTGATACGGTGCCGTAATGAAAAGAGTGACTTTGTCTCGATACCAATGTTTATGCTGAAGGTCTAAAAATTGGACTATTTAAGGCGGTCTTATTTTAAAAAGCAATTCCTTCAAGACAACCTTTTCTAACATACAGCACAAGAACACTAACAATTAACTCATTCGTATTACAAGATATTTCCTTTGCGAAAAACTTTATTTTCTCATTTTATCGTTCAATATACAACTACTTATGATCAGAAATAAAACAAGATAAAACTTGTTATACTATTCCAATCAATAAAAAACTTACTTTGTTACATCCTATACCGACTAGTCATTTTGCGATGTCGTAATGTCAAAAATACGTTAATTCCCATTTTTCGAAATTAACGTCTATGCCGTTATTTTTGAGGTATATTTTGCAGTGACATTATATGCGGGACCCTCGATATTTCTGTAATGGTAAGCGATCCTCCGAGAACCCCTCTGCACCCTTGTTTGATGCACCCACGAAGGTACAGTTAGGTAAAAAATAAATGTATTTTTTATGTATGATGACCAAGCTACCCATCATACAAGCAAGCAAGCTGCACAAAGAATAATTTTGTAGTGTGAGAAGGCTGAGGTACGTTTTAGAAATGACACTTTTTTAAATGTACGTCAAGAAGTACTAAAAAGATTTGGGAAAAAAACTTCACAGCGATTTTACATGAAATGATGGCAAACCCCAAGGAGAACCAGTATTATAAATTCACACGTATTTCACTTTGATACCGAAACCTACATATTTGCCGTGCATATTATTTATTCCTGTATTTTTTTACGTATTCTGCACGCGACTGTACCCCATAGCACTCTCAGGGTGTGATCACACTTGTAATTGACTTATCTGGAGTGCGTTCGTGAATAATTCCGCGAAGTGTGTGTCCGCCCTAACACTAACCGACCGAATGCGGTTCAAACCGGTTATAATGATTTTACTGGATTAATCTGGATTTATTAGCTTTGAGTGTTATTTTTGGGAGTAATTTTATAGTTATTTGATGAGTTTAAAATATAATTTGTGTATGAAAGTTATATCAATTGAGATGTGATAATATGGATTGTGTTATGATGAGAAACAAGACAATAGTTTTACTAAAAGCACATTCTTTCTTTCTTTAGATAAATAATAAGATAGGCTTATTCTCTAAATTATCTTAAACGGAGTATTGAACCTGAAGTTTTGTTGTTAAAATCGCGCCCAAGAACTTGATGACGACAAAAGTACTATGTATTTCAATCGATCTGACATTCAAAAGATGAATCATTTACCGAGGACTTTAATCATTCATACCTATTGTAACATGTGAAACAAAAATATTACTAAACCTGAGAAACACAACTGTGACAACTTGTGTCTCTGTCTTTCTAGAAAATAACCTGATTCGTTGTACCTTTGTTTATTTTATTCTATCTAGTTCTGTATACACGAAGATAGCTCGCTAGCTACTAGCATAAGACCCGAGTTCATCTAGTTGTTAACAGCCGGTAACCTAATTGGACGGTTAGTTTGACAGAATTTCCATATTAAATATGACAAATAATGATAAACCGGCTGATTAAAAAAAAATTGTTTTTCAATTCCAGGCTATGCTATCCGGGCAAAAAAAACTCACCACTCTCGGGCTTTTCTTATTTAAACCTATTCGGTGTTATTACAAACAAATTAGACCAGTTTTAAAATGGGTCTAAATATTAGCCGAACAGAGGAATGTATAACACATTTGTGACATAACCTAATAGAGAAGCGCTTTATAATTGGCTAGCTAATAGCTTAGTCCTGTCTTAAAACAATCAGTATTATTCTCAAAAACAAATTAAACAATCCCATACACCGGCGACAGTACTCCTCCATGGGGTATCTCGTCCCTAGAGGCGGGTATAGACAAAATGAATTGGTTCATAACACTCAATACTCTTTGGAAGGGACATTTGCAAATGGGATGTGTGATGTGACCTTTTTGGGGTTTGAAGATCGGTGTTGAATTTAGTATAACTGTTACACACACTGTCATAAAAAGTAGTCCTGGTACAGTTTTTTAATAGTTAGACATTTGTATGCAGTCTCACCTGGGCCCTATTTCACCAACGCGACAATTGTCACAAATCTTTTTTTATTTTAATTTTTAATGTCACTGTCATATTTCATTTTGGTGAAATAGGACCCTGATGGTAAGCAACGATGCGGCTGAGAATGTGTCACATCTAATCGGTAACAGATTAGGTATTCACTTTTTTTCTTTAAAGGATTCAGATCATATTGTTGCACACACTTCAGCCAGCAACAAATTTCACTCTATCAGTACGCAAGAAGAACGTAGATTCAAACCCCGTTATTCCAAAAACTTAGTACCTGGTTTAAGACAGGACTAAGTTATTAGCTAGCCAATTAGAAAAGCGCTTGTCTATTAGGTTATGTCACGAAGCTGTCATTCATTCCTCTGTTGTCGGCTAATATTTAGACCCATTTTAAACCTGGTCTAATTTTTTTGTAATAACACCGAAAAAGTTTGAACGAAAGTGGAAAAATCCAATTTTATATCAATTTTTAGATGTGCTTTATCTATTTCTTTATTCGGTTCTTTTCGCTTAAGAATTATAACACAGAACATTATTCGAGAACCAGACTTGCCTTGGTGGTATAAATAAAACAAGTTACTCCTTAAAGATCTTGACGAGATCAGCACTATAAATAGTAACCCCGTTATTCCAAAAACTTAGTACCGGGTTTAAGACAGGACTACGCTATTAGCTAGCCAATTAGAAGAGCGCTTCTGTATTAGGTTATGTCACGAATTTGTCATTCATTCCTCTGTTGTCGGCTAATATTTAGACCCATTTTAAACCTGTTCTAATTTTTTTGTAATAACACCGTCAATGTTTACGTAAATGAGTAAAATATCAATTCACTTGAAGTTAATTTGTAAGTGAAGATGTTAGATCCTATCATTTTCATTATGATATATCGTTGATGTATTTTACTAACACAATTTGTGAGACTAACTGCTCGATTTCACAGTTTGGTATCCATTTCAAAATTTTAACGTCCCAATCACCCATAACCTATATACTTTACCGCCATCCCTTGACCATTAAAAAAAACAATTACTCGAAATCGCAAACGCATCAACCCTAATTCACGAAAGGGTAGATCGGGGCGACTAATCAAATTGTCATAATACTGTCCATTATTTTATTGGGGGGAAATTTAATTTTCGTCAGTTCTAATGCCATGCCCCAGGGGAGAGGCGGGTCTATTCTACAAGTTTACGACTGATATGGGAATAGGCTGCAATATGGTGCGATTTTTGCCGATGTGATTTTGTTTTTTTAACAGTTGTTGCAATGATTCGTCGGTAGGATTGTGACTAATGTTTTTTTTGGTAGCAAATTAAAAAATGAAATTGGAAAGGTCTCTTTGTCGTTTTGAAAAGAAGTTTTTTGCTAAACATAAATTACCATGGCAAAAATATTTGTAAGGTTTGGAAATTGTGTGATCGACGTTTGTCCTTTCAACTAGGCATCGGTAATAATTTCATTCAATAACCAAGCAACGTGCTACATCTGGTCCATTTTTTGTTAGTTAGATTTTGTACTGAACTTTGGTAAATTTTTCTAAAGAAACTCTCATCCACTCCTATAATGAATGATTGTAATAACAAGAACAAAGTATGCGTATCTAAAACTATAATAGGTACCTATCTGGAAGTTACTTTTGTTTGATTGACGAAAAAAACTATTTATATCTATGACCACTGACAGTGTATTTGTTTAAAAAGAGGTAGACCTGTCATCTCGTACTGCGCGGCGATTCGAATTTGATGCTCCGAGCATACGTTCTTTTACGTGCCAAATGTCATATTTCAATGCAAAACTGTGCAAATTACACAATTTGAGGCAATCAATTTCCGCGCGCTGATGAAAATTCCACTAACGCTCTTAGTAAAAACTAGTGATTGCACAATATAACAACGAATAGTGACGTTCTTATACCGATAATTTTTAGAACTAAAATATTGTCCGAACATTTGTGCTACCTGACACTGTACTATTTATACTCTCTGTTTATGATACATGAGAATCACTATGATTTAAACACGTTTTTTACTTTATTGTTAATTTTTTTTTTGGAATTGAGTAAAGTTAGTTTTTAGTGGAGTAGTTTGCCCAGCAGTAGGACACAAACGGCTAAAAAAAATTTTTTAAATCATTTTATAATATACCCTTACTTCAAATATGCCGCACAACTAACCTAACCCTCCCCCCAGGTACTACGAGACGGGCAGCTTCAAGGCGGGCGTGATCGGCGGGTCCAAGCCCAAAGTGGCAACGCCGCCTGTGGTCGATGCCATCGCGGCATACAAGAGAGAGAACCCGACGATGTTCGCATGGGAGATCAGGGATCGGCTGCTGAGCGAGGGGATCTGCAGCCAGGACAACGTGCCTTCAGTGTCCAGTATCAATAGGTATGTTTTTCTAATTAAATAAATAATAACTGCCTCGTTGGTCTAGTGGTGCACGAGGTCCCGAGTTCGAATCCCGGGTCAGGCCGAGAGTGTTGGGTTTTTCTGTCTTGAAATAACTCAGACACAGCTATGGAGTCAGGAAGTTTGTGGTGTTAACACCCTCGTGCCTCGAAAAGCACGTTAAGGCGTTGGGCAGTTGGTTTATTTCTGTTGAGATAGGCCGCTGTAGTCGACATTCGGCTAGGAGGACATAATTAAATAAATAAGTAAATAGTTTCAACAATCACACCAATTACCAGAGTTTTATAATAATAATAATAAATTATTTCAACAAACACACCAATTACCTACCCCAAACTAAGTGTAAGCTTGTGCTATGGTAACTAGGATAACGGATAGACATACTTATATACATTTATAAACATCCATGACTTAGGTACAAATGCTCGTGCTTATCACATAAACATTTGCCCCTTGCGGGATTCCAACCCGCAACCGCCTGGTTTAGAAGTCCGTGGAGCGAACCACTGCACCAAGACGGTCGTCAAAAAAGGGATATATACAAACTGAAGTAGTCTTTTTCAAATATATATGTGCCTAACGGTAAAAGAAAAACATCATGAAGATGTCTTGCACACTAGTTGGCTGGTGTGTGAAATGGAATTCGTTTCATTGCCTAGAAAGTCGTTGTGTGTGTTTCATGCCACATAATGATCAAGACCCTCAGTCATGAGGTATAACACTATAAAGAAGAAGCCTACAAACCAGCATTGGTTATTGATATTTGCTATCCATCATTAATTCATTATTATATTGCTCTAAATCCAACAATCAGAAATATCATTAGCTAATCGAAAAACCTTGTAGCTAACTCTAACCACACAGAAATACTGTCAAGAAAAACCGAGATAGTTTTATATTATTGTGCGTCTATAATTCAATGGATGCGAGCAGGACTTCCGGTGTGCGCGGAGCACGTGTCTCTGTTTCCGGTGCCGCCATCTTTATTCTCCCCCCTCCGGTTTCCGGAAAACGCCGTTGGTTCCGTCACGCAACCCCTTGATGGGGCCACAAAGTAAGCGAAAGTAGCGCAGCATCCCTAAATATAAATTATTATTACTGAAATTAAATAGATATGGAGAAATGTAGATATGTGGAACCTGCTATGTCTTTACCCGAAAAACATGGAATTACTTTCTCTTGATTTGTAAGACCTGTGTGTTTCAGGTCTTTTAGCTATCAACTAGGTACTGCTCTCGAAACACACTAGATCATTGGGGCATTATAATGGAATCGGTTGCCCGTGACTTCGCAAATGTCGAACTCAACACAATATTTCACCCTCTTAGAGGACGAATTTTCAAAAATCGTGAAATAAATCAGTCTTTATTATCAACTACAATAGTTAAATACCAATTTAATAATTTTACCCCCTTAGGGGTGAACTTTCAAAAACCCTTTCTTACTGCTCACCTACACTATAAAAAGAAGCGTGGTGCAAATTTTCAAGTTTCTAATCGTAGTAGTTTGACCTGTGCGTTGATATTTCAGTCAGTCATCAAGTTAGTTTTAATTTTTATATATACTTGTCAAAACAAAATAAGGGCCACGAGGTATTTTTTTATTTTGGTGTAAATTATTAAACATTTTCATATTGAAAGTAGTAAAATATTGAGTATACAAACTCTTTGATACCTAAACTTTTTAATATTGTAGTATTCATCTAATGCTGTCAACAATTTTAAATAAAATTTGATTAAAAAATTCTTTTTGAAAATTTTGTTTTCATTTTCTTTGACGTTTTGCTTTCCTTAGCTTCTTGGTTTATTAGAAATTATCACAGTTCATTGATATCTCGAGTCAGAAACATCTTTTGCAATATGCCACAAGCACGCAGGCGTCATATGGACTCGCTGACAGCAACCAGAGCCGTTACAATGATTGAAGAAGGTCATTCGCAGCGATCTGTGGGTTTGCAATTTGGATTTTCTCGAAGAGCTATTCAGAATCTATGGAATCGTTTCCAAGAGACCGGCAGTGTTAGAAGAAGACCTGGTTCGGGCAGAGTTCGCATTACAACAGCTCAAGAGGATCGTTACATTCGATTAAGTGCGCGCCGAGATCGCACAACGACGGGCCGTCGTTGTGCGATCTCGGACTCGCACGCTGCAAAATCGTTTACGGCTCACAACGGGTACTCGTGTCAGTGACCAAACTATTCGTAATCGATTGCATGAAGACCAGCAGGCATCAAGAAGGCGAGTTGTCCGTGTTCCATTAACCAGAAATCATCGTGCAAATCGTTTAAGATTTTCCCGTCAACATTTGGACTGGGACATAAACCAATGGGGCTTGGTGCTCTTCACAGACGAATGCAAAGTTATTTTTTTTACGCGAACGGCGTATTAGCGTATGGAGAAGACGCGGCGGGAGATTTTCAGAAGCCATCGTTTTGGTGGTTCAAATGTAATGATTTGGGGCGGGATAAGCTTACACGGCAAAACTGAGATTGAGAGCATGCACTCCAGGCTTCAGGAGTGCGTAGCGAAACGAGGGGGGCATACCCGTTACTAAAAGATGAGCATGGAGTATTTTCTTTTGTTTTCAGTAACTTTACATTCTTTTTATTTTTAACCTTAAATGAGTTTTTTCTTTCAAAAGCAAATAAACTTTTTAATCATTATTATTGGAATAAATTTATTGGTCGACACGTTAAAAACAACATTAGTTTTCGTTATGGAGACAAAAAAAATTATATTGGTATTATTATTTTAATGGTACAAGTAAAATACCTCGTGGCCCTTATTTTGTTTTGAGTATATTTCGATAAGAAGTAAGACAGATATAAAACAGTGCATTGGCAGGCTTTTTTAAAATATTATAATCCTAAGCTTACAAAATCTTTTCAACAACCTCCACATTTCATGGCCCCACAACTCTTTACCCATCAAATTATCTACCTAAACAAAAATGTACCTTAACAACAAACTTAAAGGCACAAATTACAATACCCAACCTTTCCTCACACGGCACCGCCTCACTTTCGGCACAAACGTTTTGGATCCACTATATGACCATTATACGACAGTAGTAACTTTTATGGTCACTATTTATGTGATATTGTAAGGAGACGGTGACAGACATACGGACAAAGGATAAAATGGCAGATGAGGTGAAACAATAGGCCTGTTTGGATGTTTCCCTGCCTCTTGTGTTTTCTTGAATGCCACTTGAGTACTTGGATAAGTTAGCGAAGATTTTCTTTTGTTTCGAACCATCAAATTATTAAGGGCAGGTAAGACAAGTCAGTGTTTTTCAAAGTTCATAGACGTTTGGAAATTTCCGGGAATCGGGAATTCCCGTGAGGAAAAATGCACACCCGTTTTCCGGAAGTGAAAAAAGTCCGGAAATTCTAGTATTTATTATGTGTCTTAGATGAAGAAAACACATTGAGGATACCTGCACACTAGGTTGGCTAATGTGAAATGGAGAAGCAATGAAAAAACACTTCATAAAAATTGCCAAGAAAATCGCTGTGTATTTCATTTCACATAATAATCACTTCATGAAGAAATAATAATAAAAAACATGTATTCTCTCTACAATAAACTAAAAATGGCTTTGTTTTACGAGCACCCATATTTTTAGGTGTAGTTTATTAAGTCCTACTTGCTCAAGTCCAGATTAGCTAATCCGGACGTTTTTTAAGGCCTATTTGAGTTCACTGGCGCTAGTTTGGATTAGCGGAACCGGAAGATCTACCAGCACCAGTCCGGATTAACTAGTCCGGACTAGTGCAAGTCCTGTGATCTGAGTTCAAAGCCTATTGGCGCAAGTCTGGATTAGCTAATCCAGACTTGCGCAAGTGGGCCTAAGGGATCACACCATGTTCATTGTTCATCTCCTATTTCTGGTAAAGTCAAGGAAAAAATCCGCTATTGTGCTTGTACATGACAAGAAGCAGTGGTAGAGTTCTATTTTATGTTGGGACGTGTATAAGTGATCCTTGCGACCCTATGTACAGAAATAAATGAATTTTATGAATTTTATGCTTTCATAACGTAGTGTTTCGGCACACAACAGTGAAAATTCTACGTAATTACATTCGGTAAAGCCACTCAATTTCGAGTGTTGCCCACGCCAAACAAATCCCATCTGCATCGGTGTTGCCAGATAAGATAATGCGGATACGTGTAAATTGGATTGTAAAGCTTGTAGTTTTTATCGGAATTGTATCGATGTGCTACCGTTTATTAATTTTCTTATCGTCCGGTTTGTTTGTGTCAGATATACAATTTATTAATGGTTTTGCTTTAGCGGACAATGTTTTGTAAGGAATTCTATTTCAGTGGGGCCGGGAAAATATCCTCCATAACACTGTTAACTTTTTGGTCGTAACTCATAAGTACTTATATGATTTTAACGGGACCTAAAAAACTAAAATTAATTGTATGAAATGAATTAGGCAATGCATTGCACGTAGATGGCGATGAAGGTAAGTGGAAAATCAGTTAAATCTGAGCACTGAGCTAGGTACTTGCCGGAACAATTTTAAGGGTTTTACTTCGCACTTCGCAGGCCACATGACGACCGTCTTGGTGTATTCGTTCGCGCCCCGGACTTCTAAACCAGGCGGTTGCGGGTTCGAATCGCGCAAGGGGCAAATGTTTGTGTGATGAGCACGAGCATTTGTACCTAAGTCATGAATGTTTATAAATGTATATAATTACGTCTATCCGTTATCCTAGTCACCATATCACAAGCTCTCAAGCTTAGTTTGGGGCTAGGTAATTGGTGTGTTTGTTAAAATAATGGAGTGGGGTGGAGAAAAGTATTTTATAATAAACTTTTTAAAGGTTCCATAGACCTCATATTCATTCCTTTATTATTTTTTGCCATTAGTATCTTCGCCACGGGTTTGATACCCAATTTCAACAATCATATGATCGAAATTTAAATAATCAACGCCCAAATAACTACAACTTACAAGACCAACGATTCAAAAGCTCGACACTTCATAATATCGACAGTTCATTTGATCAACAGTCGCCAAACCAAAGAGGTCGCCGTTAGTTTGATAAATAGGTAAGTAATTTATTAATAGGTATATTCGTAATTTTATAGTTATTCGAAGCATACGAGTACCTATAGGTATCACAAGTTTGTAGATTACATGTTGCAAATAGTTCCTTCCCTCCCAATAATTAAGCGGGGCATTACTTAGGTATACATCATCCTAAAATCAATAAAGTGATAGTGAAATATTTGTGTTGATCAAAACGATTTACATATTAAAATTGTGGTCATTTCGACTGTTGATCAAATGAACTGTCGATATTATGAAGTGTCGATCTTTTGAATCGTTGGTCTTGTAAGTTGTAGTTATTGGGGCGTTGATTATTTAAATTTCGATCATATGATTGTTGAAATTGGGTATCAAACCCCTTACCCACAGTGAAACAAATTCTCAAAAACAGTGACATGGCAACTCAATCAAAATGCACTCAGCCCCCACCCTTGGGTCCATTACACACAATAAGCCTTTATTGGCATCAATAAACAGTGAGGGTAGTTTGAATCGTATTACTGCAATGGACTGGTATGGTGATATTTTTTTTTTAATCGTCAAAGAGTAGGTATTGAATGTTTATGAATAAGGAATCAGCGTCGTTGTATCAATAAGATATATACTTGTCAAAACAAAATAAGGGCCACGAGGTATTTTTTTATTTTGGTGTAAATTATTAAACATTTTCATATTGAAAGTAGTAAAATATTGAGTATACAAACTCTTTGATACCTAAACTTTTTAATATTGTAGTATTCATCTAATGCTGGCAACAATTTTAAATAAAATTTGATTTAAAATTCTTTTTGAAAATTTTGTTTCCATTTTCTTTGACGTTTTGCTTTCCTTAGCTTCTTGGTTTATTAGAAATTATCAGAGTTCATTGATATCTCGAGTCAGAAACATCTTTTGCAATATGCCACAAGCACGCAGGCGTCATATGGACTCGCTGACAGCTAGCTACCAGAGCCGTTACAATGATTGAAGAAGGTCATTCGCAGCGATCTGTGGGTTTGCAATTTGGATTTTCTCGAAGAGCTATTCAAAATCTATGGAATCGTTTCCAAGAGACCGACAGTGTTAGAAGAAGACCTGGTTCGGGCAGAGTTCGCATTACAACAGCTTAAGAGGATCGTTACATTCGATTAAGTGCGCGCCGAGATCGCACAACGACGGCCCGCAAGCTGCAAAATCGTTTACGGCTCACAACGGGTACTCGTGTCAGTGACCAAACTATTCGTAATCGATTGCATGAAGACCAGCAGGCATCAAGAAGGCGAGTTGTCCGTGTTCCATTAACCAGAAATCATCGTGCAAATCGTTTAAGATTTTCCCGTTAACATTTGGACTGGGACATAAACCAATGGGGCATGGTGCTCTTCACAGACGAATGCTAAATTTTTAACGACGATCG
The DNA here is from genome assembly GCA_949316185.1 of Pyrausta nigrata. NCBI lineage: Eukaryota > Metazoa > Arthropoda > Insecta > Lepidoptera > Crambidae > Pyrausta > Pyrausta nigrata. Next base: position 2,210,296 of record OX438961.1, read on the forward strand.
GCGTATTAGAGTATGGAGAAGACGCGGCGAGAGATTTTCAGAAGCCTGCATCCATGAAGTCGATCGTTTTGGTGGTTCAAATGTAATGATTTGGGGCGGGATAAGCTTACACGGCAAAACTGAGTTCGCTATTTTAAATGAGGGTACTGTTACTGCTCAGCGTTATATTGAGGAAGTTGTTAGACCACATGTGATCCCATTTGCCCAGCGAGCGGGTCCTGGATTCATCTTGATGCAAGACAATGCTCGTGCACATACGGCTCAAGCGACTCGGTTTGTAATGGAAGCCTCTCAAATTCAAGTCTTGCCGTGGCCGGCGAACAGTCCGGACTTAAATCCAATAGAGCACATGTGAGATCAGTTGAAACGAAGAGTTAGAGACGGTGATCGAACGGTGAGGAAATCCACAACCAACAGCAACTCATCAACGCTGTTAAAAGGGCCTGGGAAAAGATTCCAATGAAAAATGTCAGGCATTTGATTGAGAGCATGCACTCCAGGCTTCAGGAGTGCGTAGCGAAACGAGGGGGGCATACCCGTTACTAAAAGATGAGCATGGAGTATTTTCTTTTGTTTTCAGTAACTTTACATTCTTTTTATTTTTAACCTTAAATGAGTTTTTTCTTTCAAAAGCAAATAAACTTTTTAATCATTATTATTGGAATAAATTTATTAGTCGACACGTTAAAAACAACATTAGTTTTCGTTATGGAGACAAAAAAAAATATATTGGTATTATTATTTTAATGGTACAGACAAAATACCTCGTGGCCCTTATTTTGTTTTGAGTAGTATTTTGCACCTGTTACTTTGATATTTTTCATTTTTTATCAAAAGGATAAAACGACTAGTTTTCTATAAACAATATTTCACATAGAGAGTTTTCAGCTTAAAAAAATATATAATCTAAATAAAATAATAAATTGAAAATGTTAATTTTAAAATTAAAGTATATATTTTTTTTATTATAAGCAATTTCTTTGCAAATTTTTACGAACGTACATTTTTGGACACAAAAATTGATCGACCGTGTCGTCAGGTGGGAAAATTTAATTAATTTAACGGTCAAAAATTCTAACATCCATTCTAAATAAGCTAAAACCAGGAATATCTAAAAGTGAATTCCCATCAATTACTCCTCGAATTTGCATAACAACACAAAGCCCCAACACTTTTTTGTGTGCCAATCAAATCATAATAAAACACAAATTATAAATTCCTCAAAATTTGATTTATATCCCCAATTACTTTTCGAAATTCGCCACAACGCAGTCAATTTTAAGGCCATCTTCCCAAGGTCGATTCACACCCCGCGGCACGCGCACGTCACGTGGCCGTCGCGTGCGCATAACGTTCTTCGGGACTCGGAGGGAGAGGGCTATTGGAGTGGAAGTGAGAAGTCGAGAGCCATCATCGACGGGTTAATAGCCAATGAATGTAAGGGATATGGAGTCATTAGATTTTATTTAAGTTCAGATAGAAGGAAATCGAAGAAGTCATAGAAACTGCGTAAATATTGCTTTATTGTAGTTTAAAATATGTATAGTGCACGCGTTTTGGGGGATTTCACGAATATACGATTTTGCGATAAAATGATGACGTGACGTTTTGTGTAGATAAAATAAAAACTAGCAAAACAATTGGTAAACCTCTGATAACAAAGGAAAAATACTTTTAAAAAGTATAACAGTATATCAAAAGAGTCCGATTTGCCACATATAGATAAAGAGTGGAGTGCATAGGCTGTTTGTTATACAGACATGTCTCATACTTAGGCGCATCGTCAGTTACTACGAGGGTCAAACTGAAAGTTCTTAGAACTGGCCACTTATAAACAATATAATAAAAAAAATATTCTAAAATTTAAAAATAGAACTCTTTGCCAATATTACTGAGTATATATTTCATTCATTTGTCATTTGTTTTACGACTTGGCGGCAAATTGAAAATTGTCTGTGTCACGTCAAAATGAATTTAACACGATAAAATTTTCGTGCAATGATTTTTTATGACTTTCTATGTCATTTAAGTCAACAAGAAAGTTATGATAGACTACGATTGGCCTTTCACGATGAAGCCCCATCTCGTGCGACTGTTTACAACTGGTTTAATGAGTTTAAACGTGGTCGCACTAATCTCACTGATGATGTACGTGAGGGACGGCCTTCTACGGCGACGACTGAAAATAACATCTGTGTTGTGCGGCGTATGATAAAGACTGACAAAAGAGTGACCTATCAGCAGATTCGGACAAGCTTAGGCATCGGTATGAGTCAAGTGCACAAAATCCTCCACGAACATTTAGCGGTCAGGAAGCTTTGCGCCCGGTGGATACCTCATAATTTGACTAAGGCTCAAAAACTCCATCGTGTGGATTGGTGCCGTAAAATGATTGAAAGATTTAACGGAGGTGACTCAAATGCTGTGTTCGACATACTAACAGGTGACGAAAGCTGGATTTACTGTTATGATCCTGAAACCAAAAGACAATCTGCTCAGTGGGTGTTTCCTTTCGAGGAGTTGCCAACTAAAGTGAAGAGAGATCGAAGTGCGGGAAAAAAAATGGTGGCCTCGTTCTTTGGAAGGATAGGTCATTTCGCAACAATTGTGTTAGAGGATCAAAAAACAGTTTCTGCAGAATGGTACACTACCAATTGTTTGCCACTTGTCTTGGAAAAAGTTCGAGAGAAACGACCTCGCAGTAGGATCCTCCTTCACCACGACAACGCCTCGTCGCACACCGCCAAGCGAACGATCGACTATTTGGCGACATCAAACGTTGAATTACTGGGTCACCCGCCGTATAGCCCCGACCTCGCGCCTTGTGATTTTTATTTATTTCCAAAAATTAAAGAAAAACTTAAAGGAAAGCGGTTTATGAATGCTGAAGAAGCGGTGGCTGCGTATCGCGATGCCATTGAAGAGACCCCTAAGGACGAGTGGGCAAAGTGCTTTTCCCAGTGGTTCCATCGCATGCAGCGGTGTATTGACGTCAATGGACAATATTTTGAAAAGATATAATAAAACTAATAACTGGCTAATGTAATCAGTTTTTGATTTTCTAAGAACTTTCAGTTTGACCCTCGTATCAAGTGAAATGCGGTCAAGTTTTCCGAATAATTAAAAAAAAAGATACAATGTACAACAACTTGCAATCAGTTTTTCGATACGTAAAAGTAACTACTTTTTTTAACGCCTTTCTTGTAATATTATTTACTCTGTGCTTACACAGAAAATATAAGAATCAAATAACAAAATCGAAGCACAAACAACAAAACATGAAAGGAAAAAATCCCCTCTTACCGAACTCTCCCTACCTCCTAATCTTCAGAGCCAAAGCAAAAATTCCGCAAAAAGAGCCAACTTGCAAAACGTCAAGACATTTTTAATCGAGTCCGGTAATTGGGGCTATATATCTGGCAACCCCATTTTGACATTTGAATTTTAGCCGCCGTCTGAATAATTCGCGGCGTAATTTTATCGGGAGATTCGTTTGAGGGGAAAATGTGTCAACGCGGTTGTAAAATTTTCGTTATTTTTGGCTCGGCCGTTCGTTGTTTAAATTGTATAGTGTGTAATGAAATTATCAGTCGTATACAAAACGAAAAGCGGAGTTGATAATGTTGTTCAAATTATGCTATTTTGTTAAAACACTTATAATACTGTTTATATAATTAACCCTGCACATGAATAAATGTAGTACTCACGTCTAACTGCAGTGTTAAACTTGTGCTTAGGCACTGATTGGATATTTTGTTCTAAAATTGAAGTTTCACTAAAATCTGTTCATCCCTAAATAAATCGCGAAGTAATCCATAAAAAATGTGTTTTAACGAATCCCTAAATACGCTAAGGAGTTTTCACGTTGTCACATAACATATTTTTATTGGTATTTCATCGACTGTTTTTAGTTGAGGCTCGAACCCACGGCTATTTACTACCCGGTGAATGCTCTCCCAACTGAGCTATATAAGGAAGTTAGCTACTCGTTGAATTATCGTGAGACCTTGCTACGCCTGTGAGCCAGTTAATAAAATATTTTGTTTGTCTATGGTTACTGAAAACCTTTTTTTTAAATAAACCGCAAAAAAAAAAATCCCATATCACGTCCCAAAGGTTCACATTTGTCCCATACCTCGCTTGCCAATTCTACACAAGTATCTTTTCCAAAATGGATACAAAACTAAATTTTAAGCACCCCAATAAATTTGACCAACAATGGAGCACTTGCATCTAGAAAACAGTAACATTACTATGAAACATGACCTCGGATAGTGATGTGCTAATATTTTCCTTCAAGCGGGACATCCAAATTTTTCAACCCTTTCATTTAACATTCTTACAGTAGAGTTGCTCCGTGGATAAACACCCCTATGATGATAATAAAACATCAATTCAAATATATGAAGAAATTATAATGTATTAAAATGAAATATAAAATCAAATTACTACGATTTAATGCAATCAATATGAATAATATTTTATATTTTATGAAAACTAAAACGAGTTTGTTGTTAGGTGCCAAAATCATCTCTGAATCATACAAGTCATAATTAAATGGCAAAAAAAGAGCTCTTACTTACCATAACTTTATGAGTTCGAAATTAATTGTCATTTTTTAATCAGCTTAAAGCTCAAAAAACAAAAAGTTGTTGTTAACGTGTCCCGATTCTAGTTTTCACTTGTGACATCACTAGGGGCAGCCCTTCACAGGAAAGGGATACCATAACCTTGCTTTTTGCGTATTTGTTACGGGAATTTTGCATTCGGATGTCATGGGGATGAAAAATTGGACGGAACTACATTTGGCTACTTTAGGGTTAACCCGGTAAAACATCGCATTTATATTCTTTATTAAGTACTTGTGATCTATGATTTACTTTTATTAGAAAATAATTAAGTAGATAAACTTTTGGCTGAGATTAATGTAACACAAGTTCTTTAAATCGAAATGGATGGAGTTTTCTCGATTCTTCATTATTTCATGCCATCTCCTTGACCTCCCGGTACAACGCGACTTACAAATTTTCTTAAAAATTATCTTTCATCCCACTAATATTATAAATGCGAAAGTTTGTGAGTGTGTGATTGTGTATGTTTGTTACTTCTTCACGCAAAAACTACTGAACAGATATGGATGAAATTTGGCACAGAGATAGATTATAGTCTAGAATAACATATAGGTTACTTTTTATCCCGAAAAAAAAAACACAGTTCCTGTAGGATACAGATATAGTAGTTTACGCGGGCGAAGTCGCGGGCAACAGCTAGTTTATAATAATTATTACTATTATTATTTACTTAAACTTTATTGCACAACTAAAATTTAGTCTTTCTATAAACTAATAATAAATTGTTTCAACAAACACATGAATTACCTAGCACCAAACTAAGCGTGAGCTTGTGCTATGGTGACTAGGATAACGGATAGAAATACTTAAATACATATAAACATCCATGACTTAGGTACAAATGCTCGTGCTCATCACACAAACATTTGCCCCGTGCGGGATTCGAACCCGCAACCGCCTGGTTTAGAAGTCCGGTGCGCAAACGACTACACCAAGACGGTTGTCAAACATCAATATTGTATAATCGGAAATCCCAAAGATATAAAACAATAGCTACAAACCAATTCCAACCCGATTTTACCCAAAACAGAACAACAACTACAGCTCAATTCTACGCCGCCGTCTTAGGGGTCCCGGGTTCGATTCCCGGTCGGGGATCGGAGTAATGTATGTGATGTTGTTTAATAATTATCATTAAGCGTAGTACCTATCAAGTTAGTTACATTCTGTGTAAAATAATGTTAACGTTTACTACCTATTTAGTTTGCAAAAAAAAAAAAAAAACAGGATAATATACATATACACACATATACACACACACACACACACACACACACACACACACACACACAAGGACACTCACGCTAGATACTTAAAGCTAGATAAATTAATTACCTGTCATTGTCACTAATTGATAAAAAAAATACGTAACTTATAATAATACTACTACTACTACAAAAATAATAAATACTAGAACTAACACTAAACTAAAAACCTTAAAAATATAATATAAATAAAATCTAAAATTTATATCTAGATTAGATTAAGCACTCACTGTTAAACTGTTTGTATGTATTACTTAATAAATATTGTTATTCACCGTCTGGGAAGTAGCGAGACATTCCCGTCACAAGTACCTATCATTGGTCACTTCACTTAGAAATCTCGGCGTAAAAATGTAACGATGTTTTCTTGAATAAACAATTTTTAAGTTATTTTAATTTAACGTCTTACTTGTAGTGTAAATTAATGTAATATGTTAGTTATAAATTAGTGATAAACACTTACCATGAAATATACCTACTTATTTATTGTTAGTACCTAAGGACGAGAACCTCTGCCGACAAACTGTGAAGCAGTTTGGCAGATTTATTTTTTTGTAAAACTTGTATTCTTTCTTAGTAACAATAAATTAAAAAAAAAAAAAAAAATTAGCCCAAAGCAGATAGCTCTAAACTCACCAACAGATTCAGACAATGTCATCAATCAGCTTGACGACTCCATTACACACTAATCCGACCTCTGATGGCTTTGCAAAACAATTTTTGCATACGTCAAGGAGCGGCACTCTGACAATAACTCAGCGACCGCCATTATCCATCATGGCGGAATTAACTGTCAACTGGCGCGGGAAAGCGCGCGAAACAAAATATGGCAACGCATTTTTAGGCAAAAAGAGCGATTTTAATTACTATTTTGGTGTGCAGCTTAGATTCCAATTTATGTATATCTACAATACACATAATAAAACCGGATGAAGTCCTATTTTTAAAAAAAAAGTATAAGACACATCACAGTTGGTAAATAAATTATATATCCCTTTTGGATCTCATATAAAAAACCGTTTGTAGAAATTTTAAGTCATAAAAAAATGAGGATTTATTCCAATAAATTTTGAAAGTGTTTGTTTGTCATTGACTCTGTTTGTGTAGCAATAAAGAAGATGCAACATTATTCTTATAAACTTATAACAATAAAATCCACTATCCACATTCCTACTCACATTAAAATGCCCCATTTTTCCAAAAACCTAACCTCAAAGCGGCCGTAAAGCCGCGCGCACGCGGGCGACTTTTTTCTCCACAATGGGTCGGAAGCATAACAAATCGCGGCCGCCGCTGCGTATATTGAGAAAGGATGTTGTAGCACGTGCCGTTGATCTATTGCGAGAGTGCGCAAACGGTGACTTTTTCGCGAGTATGTCGACCTTTTTTTGGTAATGGAACGGTTGTGTCATGGAATTAATTTGAATTGGATTCATTAGTCGGCTTTGTAAAGATTATTTTTAAAATTAGAAGAGTAGAGAGGGTCTTTAATGTTTAGAAATAGAATTATGTGTTGAAAAAAAAGAAAGAAAATAGATTTATTAATAAATGGACATCACATAAAACTCGAAAACAAACAATGTAACGGACATGGTTATAAATTAAGAAATGTGATTCTTAATTATAACCGTGTCCGCAAAATTACTAAACCTACTAAAATTACTAGTAATAAACCAGTCGGACTGTGCAGTTTATTTGAGTTCCTTAATATTTAGAACTAGACCGATTTCCCAAGCAAGAGATCAAACTCTTTTTTGCCTTCCAGATAAGTACAACTAACACGAATTGACATACCTCTGATGCAGTTTTTTAACTTAAATAACTAACAACCCCATTCCATAACCCTGTTGATCCTAATTATAAGTTGTTTTTAATGATGTCCAGTGTCCAGTGTGAAAACCAGAAGGTGCTATTTCTCCTAAGGTAGTGGAGAGTCTCTCCTAAAACTTTCTTACAAAAGTTCAATATGTCATTGCTCTATGCAATAGACTATAGACTTGCCCAGCCAGAAGTGCGCGGGGGGCGGGAAAATTTTATGCGACTGTCATTCCCTTCCACCCCACGCGTCCCAGCTGATATCTAGCATGCCTCGCCGCATGTTTGGCGCTCGGCAGGAGGGTCACGCGCAAACTTGTTTAACTATATGTAATAAACTCTCGATATTGTCACCAGGATCGTACGGAACAAGGCAGCGGAGAAGGCGAAGCATGCGCACAACCAGCAGCAACAGCAACAACAGGAACAGGAGATCAGCTCCGCGCAGGGCAGTGTTGTTTCTGTAAGTATAGTGAATGTGTTCCGTCGGTGAGTGGGAGTGCCTTCTGGGTGAGCTCGCTCCACCCCATCGTCTCTGTCACGTCAAGTCTGGTTTAATCTAGAATTAAGAGCAAACCCTTTCCAAAAATATAATCGTAGAAGGGGAAGATGTCTTTGCATTTTTTTAACATTCAGTTCATTCATGAATTAAGTATAGGAAAATTTGAATGGTGGAGGAATGGAAAAATTGTTTCTGGGATTTTCTGTCCAGAAAAAACTCAGAACCAGCTCTGAGTCAGGAAGTTGATGGTGTTAACATCCTCATGCCTCGGAAAGCACGTCAAGCCTTTGGTCCTGCACCTGATCTTTCTCCTGTCATATTTGATTATCGTCTCACAAAAAAGAAAGTGCACCTGGTACACACTTGTGCTCTATAATATCTCATGAGCGGCCGCCCATCGCTCTCTTTGATGGGCGGCCAAGGCCAAAATTCAGTAGGGTAGTTATTATTAACTAAACAACTTTAGAAATCTAAAACACCTGCTCATCCTCAGGTGATCACGCACGCAGGCAACGCTCCAGGCACGACAGCGGTTCTTTCCCCCACCACCGACCAGCACGTCACGAATACTGGCAGCTACAGCATCAATGGGATCCTTGGGATCGAGCAGGTAGACGGACTGCATAATGGCACGACAGGGCTGAAGAGGAAGAGGCATGAAGACCAAGGTAAGTCACTAAGGGTTTACGCAGACTAGGGTTAACAAACAAGAGTAGATTAAGTATCTCGATATCGATTGCATCCCTGGTGCCCGATTTACGCGCCATCGATATTATATCACATTCGATATTTATCGAAAAAACATGGCGGATATCACAAAATGTGATAAATATCCTACATTTTCATACTTCGAGAATACGTAACATCAAAATTAAGTGATATCCGCCATGATTTTTCGATAAATATCACATGTGATATAATATCAAAGGCGCGAGAATCGGGCCCCTGGCTGGCGCAGCTGATACTCGAATAAGCAAACATAATTATTAAAAAAACAAAATACCCGACTGCAAAAAATACTTTATTTTTGAAATATTATTTTAACTGGCTTTCATTTGATACCCATATTGCTATTGTAAGGAAAAAATCAATAACCCCTCCCCCCTTTGTTTTCATTTGCGGGCGTCATTTTTTAAAGGTATATAGCCTACTAGTGGTTCCCCGCGACTTCGCCCGCAAGATTTTCCATATAAACTTTCAGTCCCCATTTTACCCCCTTTATGTTTTTATATCGCGACAAAATGTTGCCTATGTCCTTTCCGGGGTCTCGAACTGTCTCCATAACAAATTTCATCTCCATCGGTTCAGTGGTTTAAGCGTCAAGAGGTACAGGCAGACAGACAGACACACTATCGCATTTATAATATTAGTATAGATGTCACTACCACAGTTTTGACGTATTCAACGACACCTCATAATATGTCAATAACTGTCCATCCGTTTGGGCTGTAGGGCGTGCCAAACAATTATACATTTATACATACTCTCGAAAAACATATCCCCCCTTTCGCAGTCGGGTAAAAACAAGAGGCTAGTTTTTCAAAGCCAAAGGATATTGCTTGATTGTATAAGGGCTAGAAATTTAGCAAGCTAGTGCCTCTTCGTTCCTAGTAAAGAAGCCAGTTTCTTATACAGAAGAGAGAGGTACTAGTTTGCTACTGACATGAAAATCTCGTGTATCTCTGGAAATAACTCAGTAAGCGTATTTGAAACATCTTTATATAGAACTAAATACCACAGTTAACGAAACCAAAACAAACTTGAAATAATTCCGTCTAGAAGTATCTATAAAAACATATTTGGGGAGCAAAAGTTATATAGGAGTTAGTAAGTAAAAAACCTTTTACTTATCAGTTGAACCTTAATTATAAATGGCTTTATTTTTTACTGCAGGTATTAATATTCGATTGCTAGCCGTAACATTTCCGAAATATGTAAAAGAAAACAAAATGATACAACATGGAACTAAACTAATGCAAAAAGGAGTGAAATGGGTTAACGCGTATTTTTCAGTTCGCATAACTAACAACTCCATTTCCTAAACCAATCAAAATAATAACTCGTATGTCCGTTCTCACACAGTGCATCCAAAATCTTTTGCCCTAATTGATCGGTCCATAAAATTTAACTAAGTTTAAAGGTACCTCGGAAAACTGTGGAACGCGCCCCGCGGGGCGCTTGATCCAATAAACTCTAGAAGAAAACTTGTAAGTAATGTTAGTGGAGTACATACTTGTGGAGTCCCGTGGAGCTGGAATGGAGCATCGTGTAGGGATGGGACATTTCTGTCAATTTTTGTCGAGATTCGATGTAGCTAGAAGACTATTCTTTGATGAGGGCAGGCACGGTGATTGTGTGAAGTAACACACGACTGGTAGTAAGGCAATGAGTGGCTTTAACTGGCGCTTGGTTGTGTCTTACTTCCCTTGCATTTCATTTACTACTTACGATATAGAGACATTCAGAAGCTTCAAATAACTTAAGCCAATTATCATCATAATCATTCGCGTATTATTGTCCTAGTTTTTCGTTATTCTTTTCAATACAATCTATCATTTGCTTTTTTGTTTGTTTTATGTCATTATCTCGTCATTATATACATAGCTCCTACCCTCGATGACGTCGGTAGAAACTCTACAAGAAAACCATAAGCAACATATTTAGTTTTCCGTTCTGGGCCCGCTTCGAGATCTTTCCGCTGCTAAAGTATCGATAAATTTTCAAACAATCGATAAAACCCACCGACCTTTTCCCACCCCTTTCTCCTATAGTCCTGCGCACCCCGCGGAACGGCAAGATTTACTGTGCTATTAAATCGACTGCATTCGCCAAGAAGTTATTATTATAACTTTTCTAAATCACCCGATAAGCCTGCGATCATTATTATAAGGTTTGAAGTTATCCCGTTTTGCATGGATACGGGGTTTTGGAAAGTAATAATCCGTTGAATTGTAACTTGATTGGGAAACAATCTCTTTTTTAACTCTGCAGAGTTCTTTTAAGAAATGAAATGAAAAAATATTTATTCGGCACTCAGACATACTTTTAAACATTCCAATATTGGAAATGTATTTAAGGTATACAGGTTGTCAAAAAAATGAAGTCTTATCCTATATCTACGAAAAGGTCGTACGATCTACATTGTCAAAACATTTTTCAAGTCAAAGTGTTACCAGTTTCGAGATATTGATTTTGTAGCATCCTGCATAAGATTTTGCCCGCGTCTTCGTTCGCTTAGACTCAGTGATACAAAAATAGTCATATTCCTATCGCTGTCTAGTAATCATAACCTGTTACTTGTTCTATATCGTGTGACAAAAGATCTACGAAAACAGCTTTTATTACGTAGGGAATAGAGGCGGTCTCAAGTTCAAAGTGGGGTAGTCTGACCTGCGGCCTATTATATAATATTTTCTTTACCATTATGCTGCTTTTCAGACGAGAACCGAGACTTCAACAGCCATTCGGAAGACGACGTGAAGAGACAACGGACCCATTACAATGGCGATCAAATATATTCAAATGTAAGTAATACCACTACATTAACAAAGGTTTTAATAAGGACTCGTAATATTATGTTTAACTCCTCTCAAGACTTATCTTATTCGGTAAAACAAACTTAATCCCCGTTATTACCAAAACTTAGTACCAGATGTAAACCAGGACTAAGCTATTAGCTAGACAATTAGAAAAGCGTTTCTCTATTAGGTTATGTCACGAATGTGTCATTCATTCTTCATTTGTCGGCTAATATTTAGACCTAGTTTAAAGTAGTGCTTTTTTTACTGAACACTCTAATTTCTCCCGCAGAAAGATATTATTTAATAAATAATCAAACGTTCTAACAATTGCTTATTGAATCATTGACGTGATTTTAAGAAAAAATTTGATATGCCTTAACAATAATCACAGCTAACCAAAGGTACAACTGTCCTTAATTAATAGAATGTAGTAAACGGTCGTTAATCGAAAACAGCTGTAATCTGGCGCGAATTGGCGCGTAAACCCCGCCGCCATCTTGTGAAGACAAATGGCGGGACGAGCGCTTCCGGCCACCATTATTATCTTGAAATTAACGGTGGTAGAATGAATTTTGGTTAAATTCCTTGTAAAATATGAATAAACAAGAGTCGTATTTTTGGAAAGAGATTTCTCGTTTACAGAATAGTATTAGTTTTTTAACATTGCGGCCATAATTCAGTAGTCGAGGGTTTGAGTCCTAACTGAAAATGATCAATGAATTTTTAAGTGTATGGTGAAATCCTGTAAATAAATTGCTTAAATAATGAAAATAATAATGATAGAGTTTCCAACGTACAAATAACATGGACCATATTTTATACCTTTGATATGATGATACTGTTTTGACCCGAGTTCACCAAATTTAAAACAGACGGCAAACCTAAATTGACGACTTATCTGACACAATTACTATAAAAATATGTCAAATAATATTATATTATAACGGCTGTTTAAGAATTAAACATGCTTTGGTGAACTCTACCCTAAGTTACATGAATAGCCCTTCTGACACTTATGTTTTTTTATAAATTGTTTTAATAAACACTCTAATTGCCTAGCCCCAAACTTAGCGAAAGCTCGTGCTATAGCGATTAGGATAACGGATAGATCTAATCATAAATATGTATATAAACATCCACAACTTAGGGTACACATGCTCATGCTCATCACAAAAATTTTCCTCTAGCGGGATTCGAACCTGCAACTTCTGGTTTAGTAGTCAACGCGAACCACTACATCAAGACAGTCGTCATCAATCTCACGCTTAGTTTGGGGCGAGGTAATTTTTAAAATGGTGTTGTAAAGAATGGGTGTTGTTAAAACAATTCAGTATTGTTATTGACTAAAACCAACCTTATCTCCTAGCTATGGTCATCATCAAAATGGAGTCTCAAAGACGAGTACAAGCTGCTCTCCGAGCTGGGCGGCGCGGCGGGGGCGGGCGGCGCGCCCGGCTACTACGGCGAGCTGTTCGACGCGCCCTACGAACACGCCGCCCACCCACACTACACGCCACACTCTGGTAAGTGCAGCACATCAGCCTATACGTTTTAATTGCAAATATTGCAACGGCGAAATAAATTTAAAAAAATATTGGACATCACATATGTTGCTCTGATTCCAAAGTAAGTAGATGGATACTCTTTGTTGCAACCAGAAAACACTTTACTAACATATAATAAAAGAAAAACCATGTTGGTAGGTCCAATGTAGGCGGTCTTATCGCTGTATCACAACGCCCAGACCTGAGACAATATAGAAAATATGGTTTTTTTAATTAATCCGACTGGGGAACGAACCCCAATCGAATAATATACCGCAGTGGTTTTTCTTACAACAACTTTACCACAAAAACATGGTAAACACGAAGTTGACAGTGGATTCAATATGCTGATTCTGCAACTTATCAGAATAAATAGCCATGCACAGTCTTTGCTCGTGTTGACCGCTTACAAGCAAAAGTAGTATCAATACAGCTAGGTTATAAAATGTATAATGCATCCAGATGAGATTACCAAACCTCTGGTGATTCCTGAATTCAACAGGCATATCTATTTATTTTATTCATATCAGCCTGTTGCAGTCCATTGCTGGACACAGGCCTCTCCAAGACTGCACCAACTTTCACGGTCCTCCGCTTCTCGCATCCAGCCACCACCGGCCACCTTCCTCAGGTCATCGGTCCACCTAGCAGGGGGGCGTCCAACACTACGTTTCCCGAGACGTGGTCTCCATTCGAGAACCTTCCTTCTTCAACGCCTGTCGGTTCTGCGACAGACATAACCAGCTCACTGCCACTTCAGCATACTGCACATCTGAACGATGTCTATGACTTTCGTCTTTTGGCGGATGATCTCGTTCCGGATTCTATCCCTTAGCAAGATCCCCAGCATAGACCGTGTCGCTCGATGAGCGACATGCAGTCGGCCAGCTTAACTGTCAAGTTTCACGTCTCTGCCTCGTAGGTCATGACAGGTAGGACTCACTGGTTATACACCCTGCTCTTCAGGCCTACGTAACCTTAATTGTGAGGCGGCAATTATATGTCCCAAAATAAAAATAATAATAATACGTACCTAATAATCCCCCCCCCGCTCCCATAATTGATATGGGAGCGGGGGGGGGGGGGGGGCTCACGTGTTTCTTGCAATCCAACCAACTAACAATATATCAAACGTCTATTAGTATCAGCCGCAGGAAGTCATAAGCATAGGCTAGTTAATTTTCAATGTGACCTGTGGCCAAAGTGACCTGTTGTAATCTAAAGCTGCTTGCAGACACAGGAGCAGCTCATAAATTTTGACAGACAGACTCAACACAAAACTTTCACGAGAAAGTACTGTCCTATAAAAGAGTAAACAACAATTACAACATGTATACACACAATTCTGGGCTGCTACGATGTAATTTTATCGTGTTCCATCGACTCGCTAAGAAGAAGACAACATGTATTTTACTCGGTTGTGCACTCGCACGCGAGGGCCCAGGGTCCGCTGACCGTGATCCAGGATGTAGCAGATCAGGTAATTACAGTGGAGCGACTGCCATCTGACCTCTGTGACAGGGGAACCTAACCTGTTTTGGATCATGGTTACACACTCAGTCGCCTGCAAGTGCAGGTTTCCTCACGATGCTTTCCCTTACCGTAAGAGCGTCGGTTAGTGAAACAACGAATGTACATAACTCTTAAAAAGTCATGGTACATGGCGGCACGTGGGATCGAACTCGGCACCTCCCGCATGAGAGGCAAACCGTTAGACACTACACCACCGACTCTCTGATTATGATGATGATGATGATGTCCTCCTAGCCGATTTCGACTACGGCGGCCTATCTCAACAGAGATTAGCCAACTGCGCAGGACATATTATAGTGCACAAGTGTGTGCGCAATACACAGGTGCACTTTCTGTTCCTTCACTCTCATAATTCGGTGAGACGGCAGTCCGACATGACCGTAGAGAGATCAGGCGCAGGACCAACGGCTTAACGTGCTTTCCGAGGCACGGGTGTTAACACCACCAACTTCCTGACTCCGGAGCTGTGTCTGAGTAATTTCAAGACAGAAAAAGCCAAACACTCTCGGCCTGACCCGGGATTCGAACCCGGGACCTCGTGGATAGTACCCAGCGTGCTGACCACTCGACCAACGAGGCAGGCACCGACTCTCTATTATGTATTTTACTAAGAGATATTATTTTATTCAATATGATATTGAATAAATTAAATCTATCAACTACCTATTCAAAGCTAAATAGTAGTCGAGGTATGGTTAAGCTAATACCAACTATCACAAAATAATACTCGTCGCTAGGATAACGCCCATTTCCTTCAGATCGTGACTGCGTTAAAATAACGGATACAACCAAAGACGGTATTGTCTTAAACCAATACAGTAAGGTTTGTACTAAATTGTATGCTTGTTTTAGGGATCCGCAAGTAAATATAAAACCTTGAAATATTGACAAGGTGCAAGGTATATGCAGGTTAAATAAGTAAATGTTGAATTCAATCACAACACAATTTAACGAATTACTTCGCAATATGTTTACATTTTATTTAAAACCTGACGTTTTTAATACTTTAGAGCGCCTGTAGTCACGGGTAGACTACGGTGCTTGTACAATGAGTTCGACTATTCGCGTAATCGTAATAAACAAATAAATGTTGGATGTTGAATAAAGTACCTAGCTACTTTTAAGGGGGTACAGCGCGAAGCAAGTCGAGTAAGTCTAAACGATCTTCAAACAGAATCGAACTTATTATTATTAGTAATTAGATCCATTTGCTTTAAAGTTTTAGACTTGATGATTTAATAAGAACAATAGTTTTATTCTGCGCAATGCGCAAAACCATCAGACATTGGTGTTAAAAACTGAATAGTGTTCATATTTACTTATTTATACCTGCGGAATATCAATACAATCCTTTTCATGTAAATTATTGTTTCATGCGTAAAAATCATCAAGTTTTAAAAAAAAATGCTCTTAGATATCATTAGCTACAAGTCATGTTTATTATATCATAAAGAATTTGTTTTAAATTTTAGCAAGACCAGGACCTGGTGCAGTGATTAGGCTTACGTAAATAAGTTGTTTTAATGTATTTAACTAATTCAGCTCATCGAACAAGTGATTTAGAAATACGTTAATTTTCTCAATTTCGTGCAGGACCGCCTTAAGTGTTACTAATTAGTTTTAAAAAACTGTTTAGTTTTCTCAGTTCTTAACGTCTCTGAAATAACAAAAAGTTTCCGGAATTTGGTACTTTGGTTACACACAAATCGGATTTTCCACCTGTCATTTGCAGATACAAAAAATGATGACAGTTTTCTGTCACTATCTCTTGTCAAACTTGGTTGACCCCCTTAATGTTTGCAAAAGCAAAATCGCATCTATAACAACTCCATAAAAGCATCATTGTTTGTCATGGAAAGCACTACGGACAATGCTTCTTGCCAAACTTCTTTTTCTACTGAACCACGACAATTCTAGCCAATTCTCGCCTATCGTCAGGTGACTGCGCGTTTCCATAAACACAACCCATCGCACCATCATTAGTCACGCGCTGAAAACGCTGCGGTGTCGCTGCGGTGGGCTATGGCATTCTGGTGGGCTAACTGTTTCGGATGCCTCTTGGTGACGGTGTTTTAGGGTTAATAATACTTAGGCCATAAGGCTTACGGGATTGTCCCGTTTTTACTTCTCTTTTATTTCTCTCTTGAGGCCTACTTTGATAAATAGAATACCAAATTTAGTATGGTTTATCGCTGGTGACAAATCGATCTAGATTAGTCTTATGTTTGGGAAATGCGTGTTTTCAAGTTTTCATGCGTTTTTCTTTCGCATTGTTCGACGCAGAATACAGTCGCAAATTTTGCCCCGGTAAGCATGAGCGTCGTGGCGTACTGCCGCAGAATAAATAATATTACAATGCGTGAAACGTAGGACTGAAGAAACGTAGAAGACGTGGGTTCGAATCGCGCTCGGCGACAAAAATGATTTTTCCTTATGTTATTTTTCTGGTGTTGTTCAAGTTTATAGCTTTTTCGTTTTTTTTTAAATAATGCTTTTTTCATTAAATAGAAGTAACCAAGCAAAGCTTGGTCACCTAGGTATTCTATATTAGAGTCGGAACAATAGGAAAATGGAAGTTATCATGTAGGCAGAATGGGTTATTTGAAACCCATTTCATTCGTCTCTATTTGTTGGACCTTGTGCATATATTTTGAAAGTAGGTATGCTATGTGAAAAAAAAACTATGTGATCAAATTTTAACGGTTTCCTTCAACATCATCATCATATCGCTATCCCAGTTGTGCACTCGGGGCCAGGGCCCGCTTAGACCATGATCTGGTACAGTGGAGCGACTGACCATCTGACCTCCGTGACCCTGTAACAGGGGAACCTGACCATATTGGACCATGGTTACACATTCAGTCGCCTGAAAGTGCAGGTTTCCTCAACATGTTGGTAATTATTTTCAAGTTCATTATTTTGTTAACTATTGAGGCATACGAAATTCCAATCAAAATCAAAGCCACAAAGAAAAAAAACTACCAGTATTTTCCGTTTCATTCTAAACAAATGAACAAAAAAAACGTTGAAAAAGCTAATCCCGCAAAACGGATCGTGTGTAACTAACAAATGTGTGGGTCAGAAGCGGTGATCGACAGTTTAACTGATGGCTGTAACATACCATACTCTTAGCATGGTAGGTTGAACTGATGTTTACAAGGGCAGGGAAGAAATAAAAAAAATTCGACGCCAAAAGTCACCAATTTTAGGCTTTCAGACATGAAGGAGCTAGTCGTTATTGCTTTGATATTGGCGCGAAAATACAAGTCACAAACTTTTAGGCTTTTAAACAATAACTTTCATGAGCACATCGTTACTCTGAAAGTCTGACTGCCTCATTGGTCTAGTGGCCAGCATGCTGGCCTGCCCAAGACATCCGCGGGTCAAATCCCGGGTCGGACCTCTAGGTTTTCCGATCTTGGAATAACTTGAAAACAGCTCGGAGTTAGGAAGTCGGTGGTGTTAGCACTCCTCTGCCATTAGTGGGTTAAACGATTGGTCCTGCACCTGATCTCTGCCCAGTAATGTGGGATTGCCGTCTCACCGAACCTTGGGAGCGAAGGAACAGAGAGTGCACCTGTGCATTGCACACACACTTGTGCACTAATCTTCGGCGTACTTGTACCTGGCTGATCTCTACTGGAATTGACTGCTTAGCCGAAATTTGGTACGAGAATACATACTATCTATACCGACTGACTTTCACGTTATTTCAACACCGAATCTACAAATACGACAACCGTCCTGGTGTAGTCGTTCGCGCACCGGACTTCTAAACCAGGCGGTTGCGGGTTCAAATCCCGCAAGGGGCAAATGTTTGTGTGATGAGCACGAGCATTTGTACCTAAGTCATGGATGTTTATATGTATTTAAGTATTTCTATCCGTTATCCTAGTCACCACAGCACAAGCTCACGCTTAGTTTGGGGCTAGGTAATTGGTGTGTTTGTTGAAACAATTTATTATTATTATTTTAAATAGAGTTTTTTTTTTTAATTTTGATTATCATCTGCAAGCCCGAATATCCTCATTTGCGCAATGTTCCCATGTGATAGTAAACAAAGCGCATATTATAGTGATTACTATAGTTAATATTGTAACCGCGACCTGCGGTCCGATGCGATCACCATGGGAAGCGACGAATCAATAGTTATGCGTCTGTCTGACGATAGCAAAACAAGAATAAATGTTACGCTTCTTTATCATCATCATTGTTAGCTGCAGGACGTCGACTGCTGAACATAGGCCTTCCCCATAGATTTCCAAAGTGATCTGTTACAAGCGGCCTGTATCCAGTGCGTTCTCTGCAACCTTTAATATGTTGTCTGTCCATCTACGCTTCTTCAATGTGTTGAAATGTATGAATGTCACGATAATTATGGTTTAGGATTTGCTTTCTTCATTGTGTGTCAAATGACATAAAAATGCAAAGTACAAGTGATTTTGGCTCTAAGACTGGTAAGGCGCACTTGCCCTCTATAGTACCTACACTTAGCATGGCGCTTGACTTTAGCTTTCAGGAAAAAGCTTATTAAAACTAATATATCTATTCTCGTTTTCACGAAAGGAAAAAATACTAGAAAAAATTCGATACTTCAATATTAAATTTTCAATAAATTAATTCATTAATGAAGTTTCGAATTCTTCTAGTATTTTTTTTTTTGAATCCTTTACAAAAGGGTCTAAACTTTCTAGTATGAGGTTTTTATTGCAGTTTTCCAACACATAATTGTGGGCAAGATTATACTTATTCATGATACAAAAAATCGTTAAGCTAGGTCATGTTCAATTAAAATCCTGGCTGCAAGAGTAGTTGTAATTGTATTGAAAGTTAAACTATAACCCCGTTATTACAAAAACTTAGTACCGGGTTTAAGCCAGGACTAAGCTATTAGCTAGCCAATTAGAAAAGCGTTTCTCTATTAGGTTATGTCACGAATGTGTCATTCATTCCTCTGTTGTCGGCTTATATTTAGACCTAGTTTAAGCCTGGTCTATTTTTTTTGTAAAAACACCTTAACATTCTAAGTTTTAGTTTACCTACTGCCTCGTTGGTCTAGTGGTCAGCACGCTAGATACTATCCACGAGTTCGAATCCCGGGTCGGGCCGAGAGTGTTTGGGTTTTTCTGTCTTGAAATTACTCAGACATAGCTCCGGAGTCAGGAAGTTGGTGGTGTTAATGTTAACACCCCCGTGCCTCGGAAAGCACGTTAAGCCGTTGGTCCTGCGCCTGATCACTCTACAGTCATGTCGGACTGCCTTCTCACCGAATTATGAGAGTGAAGGAACAGAGAGTGCACCTGTGTATTGCGCACACTTGTGCACTATAATATGCCCCGCACAGTTGGCTAATCTCTGTTGAGATAGGCCGCCGGAGTCGAAATTCGGCTAGGAGGACATTATAGTTTACCTTTTCACCCGTTCATCGATTTTCTCTCTCCTCTCTCAATTCCAAACAATTTCGTTCACCTTATCTTACAAGATATCACTTATCATCGCCAACAATCCGGACTAATAGTAAATGAAATACAAAAAGCCGAGAATCGAACCCTGACCACATCCTCCTGTGAATGGAGCCCGGTCTCCCATCCCAGTAACATGAGATGCGCCACACGATCTGGTTAGTGTGACCACATGTCTAAGAATTGTGGGATGTTTCTATGATCAATTGTTTTCAAGTTTTTTTGATTGAAATCAGCTGATTTCGAGCAATACATCCTAATAACTTAAAATTTTTCGGAAAGACAGACTCAAAAACTAAATTAAAATATGTAAGGTATAAAACGTTGTCGTAATACAGGTATCAATGATATCTTGATAAAGATTTTCCTTAAGATCTTTTGATAACAAATTCACGTATAATTGTTTAATATCAAGAACGTTCAATTTATTTTTGAAGTTAACAAGTCCGCCATTTTATAACAACCGAAACCGATGAAGGCAAAGCACATCCATACAGCGAAAGCGAAATTTTGAGCTTGAACCTAAATTCACCGGACCACGTCCAGGCCCTGTATTTAGAACTAAACAATTGATTGATTAATTTCATCTAAGCTGTGTGTATACAAACTTGTCTTCTTTGGTTCCCGTCTTCGTCCTGCATTTTAATAGTAATGTGGTGATCCTTGCCCCATCTCACCTGAACTAGTCTCCTATTGTCTACCCGTTCGGCAGGTCATCGACACGTCGGCCATTTGTCAGTTTTGCGGTTGCTACTATACGTACAGAAGGTTGTTTGAAATTGTCAATGGAAACATTTTAGAACAAGTTCGTGTTAGTCTTGTGTAATCTGAGAAGTTCATATTTGTTTTCTAAAATGTACGGTAGGCCAAGAACTCTCTTCCTTTTACAAAATGTCATGTCTAAGTTGAGAGTGAGATGTCGTATTATTAGTAGTAGCTGTCAGAAAAATTTTGCTTGGGAAAATCATGTTGTTCTATAACGCGCGAATGATTTTCAACCTTAAGGTGATAAGCGACTTTCTTGGTCGACCGTACATATTTATTTTATAATAATAATAAATTGTTTCAACAAACCAACAATTACCAAGCCCCAAACTAAGCGTGAGCGTGCTATGGCGACTACAACAACAGTATAAATGCTCGTGCTCATCACACAAACATTTTCCCCTTGCGTGATTCGAACTCGCAACCTCTGGTTTTGTAGTCCGGTGCGGACTACTACACAAAGACGGTCGTCAAATTGATGATAGATTTTAAATATTGCACTGAGTTGCCGTTGCTTTCTGCGAAAGCGCCGGAACACGACACCCTTCCGCTCTTCTTTCATGAAGGTCTAAGGTATCATCTGTGAAATTATAATAAATATCATCAAAAAATATAATAAGTATCATCAGTGATTTAGATTTTTGCAAGGCACATCTAACCATATTCTTTTTCCCCAGCAACGAACGACTCGACGGGCTCCAACGGCGGCACGGGGGCAGAGCCTCCATCCGCGGCTGCTAGTCCAGACGCGACGGCCCTGGTCGTGTTGCAACCACCTGCACCCCCGTATCCTCCGTACGCGCATTATGATGGTAAGTGAACGAAGGATCATCATCATCCTAGCGTTATCCTGGTTGTTCACTCGCATGCGAGGGCCCAGAGTCCGCTGACCATGATCCAGCATGTGGCAGATAAGGTAACTACAGTTTAGCGACTGCCATATGACCTCCGTGACCCTGTTAAAAGGGGAACCTGACCAGTTTTGGATCATGGTTACACATTCAGTCGCCTGAATGTGCAGGCTTCCTCTCGATGTTTTTCTTTACTATAAGAGCGTCGGTGAGTTGAACAACTAATGTACATAACTCCGAAAAAGTCATCGGTACATGGCGGCACGTGTGGGATCGAACCCGCATGAGAGGCAACCCGCAACTACTAAATACCGTATTACAATGGTATAAACTCTCATTTATAAACGTTTTATTGTTCGCGACTGTACATGACTAGGGCCCAGTTGTGGCTAATTACTAAGGAACCTTACAACTGAAACGCAATGACAGTAAAACATCTCTTTTACAAAATCTATGCTACAATTTACTTGTTTCTCTTCCAATTTACATTCGAAAGCTTTTTTATTGCTGTAAATATTGACAGACATAATATTTACCAATTATCGTCTAAACGTTAATTAATCTAAATCGCTAATTAAGGGTCAATATAACATTACAAAGAAAGAAAAAATGCTACTTATTTTTTTTGTAATACATATTGAATAAAGTCTATGAAAAAAAACTGTTGTTGAATAATTTGAATTTATTTTCCTCTTACGCGACATTCTTTTTTAATAGGTGAAAGACAAAAACGCCAATCGGAATCCCCATTCACAAGTTACGAACGCAATAAAGAGATCGGAGCGCGACCCGCGAAGATAAAACAATGAAAACAAAACAAAAAACCCAAACAGTTGAGGAATCACGCTGAAAAAACGGCAATGACTTTAGGAAAGCTTTCGACAAAGTCGAGCACGCCACTCCGAGGCACTCCGAGGAAAATCTAATTTTCTCCTCGGACCCCCCGCCACTCTCCGTTATAACATCATAAAATTCATACAGAACCACAGAGTTTTCGCACTTATGCATATTAAAGGGAGGTTTCAAAATGGGCTGCCGCAAGGGGCGCTTCTGGGGCCGCCGCTTCTCTTTATGCTTTTGGTCTTTAATCTACCGCAATCTGCTTATCCGAAGGGTGGTGGGGGGTGAGCAGACATCTTTAATAGCTCATTCGGGGCTCTATGCAAATAATTTCAGCGGGGTGAGGGGGGAGGAAATCATACGGGCTTTGTCTGGAGCGAGTAACGAACCGAGACACGAGTCTGTGATGCGACAGAAGTGGCTCTGAGTACTTGAAACGGGTTTGTAGGCTTATTTCGGTTATAAATATTAAACTGTCAGTGTTGCGGGGGTGGCGTATCGGAGTGGTTACGCGAATAAAGCTCGTTATATTCCGTCAAGGGGCGTTGTTATGTACTTTATTTACTTTTCTTAAAAGACGCGTCGAGGGCTAACATCACAGGATTTTTTGCGTTTCAAATATTCGGCTGAATTTAAATATTTAAATATCTCGGTATAAGCAATTTAGTGTAGCAGAAATGAGACCCAAAAAGCTATTTAAATATGACACAAAATAGCTATCTTTATGATTTTTTATTAAATGACTCAACACTATGCTCACAAACTATAATTTTAAATTACTTACATTATTTTATTTTAACTAGGTACTTGCATTCTATCAGTACTTAATCTTAAAAAATGGAACAGTATTAAACCACAATAAATTATTTAGAAACCTGACTACTAATTAATGGCAATTAAAACAATAGATTAGTTCATTGTTAATAATCGTTTGCCTTAGCCCAAATTGTGAGAGGTCGACATAATTTCAATTTTCATTTTCTTATCTTAGTATTTTTTGACCTGAAGAAAATGGCTGTATTTATCTCGCTTCTTCTTCGAGCCCATAATTTATCCAATATAGTAAAGTAGAGTCTATATTGAGCTATATTCAACCTACTTTGAATAATAAAAATTCAAAATTAATCAACCTACTTTGAATAATAAATATGTCTATCTGTTACCGCTTCAAGCTTGTATGGGAAATTCGTGATATGCGCGGGCAACGGTAGTGGTACTTATATATTTAATTTGACCCACTAATTTACTTTCCAGGTACAACAACGTTAGCAAGTGAGTACGCGTACGCGGCGCCCTACACGCAGTACTCGCCGTACGGCGGCCCGTACTCGCATTCCGCCGCCACAGGGCTACTGTCCAAGTGGTGAGTATTTCGTATCTTGTAGTAACGAGTGGTTTAACTGCCTTTATAGTTCAATAATTTCTCGCGACCCTCCTGCGCCTTTGCAAGACGTGTAAAGAAAGCGTCAATCGCACGCGTCTGTCACAGGAAATCCCAGTGGATAAATAGTTACATTTTATTGCACGCCACACACAGTATAAATTTACATAAATGATCATAGATAATGGTATAATTTAGGCGGTCTTATTGCCAAAAGCAATTTCTTCTAGACAACCTTCGGGTAGAGGACAGTTTAAAATTGAATTATTACCAGTACCAGTACCAGTATGCCACAATGCAGTATCTAAAACGCATCGTCATAATAACGTCTTGTGTTACACCCGTAATCTAATTCTAAAGCCTGAGATAAATAAATACAAATACAATAGCAAAATAGGAAATTATTAGTATCATTTAAAACAATGCAATTTATTTATAAAAATAATTCAATTGACTTTCATAAAATCCTTCTTCTAATTTATTCAATACATTAACCGAAGGTGCTCTCTCGGGAAACGTTTCAACGGAAGCCTTTGACCTCGTCGCATTCTCATCTGATCGAGATTTTACTGGATTTTAAACGCCCAACCGCTTAACAACCCCTGGAAAACAAATGGCGGTGTGTGAGGAATAAATTCCAAACAGTTTATCACTTGGAACCACTGTATGGCCACACTTTACAGGTGTACCACAGGGATCCGTGTTCGCACCTATGTTGTTCCTTTTATATTATTTGCCCGTGTTTATCCGATTCGAGTGAATAATGATGATGATTGTCTGCCCGTATTAATTGGTGCATGGATTTTGGCATGCATTATAAAATGCATTGCATTTATAAAAACTCAAAATTCAGTAAAGGATTCTGTATTCTATATTACGCAATAATTAAAAGCTATTAAACTGCAAAAATATGAAAATTGCTTTAGACTAATACTACATGATTTTATAATTTAAGCAATTCCTTATCAAGTTTCAAGTCTTCGACCGTCTTCAAGTGGGAAGGCTAAAGTTAAACAACAGGATTAGTAAGAAACAATTGTGCATCGACAATTTTCTGTTTTAAATTCGTCTCATGTTACTTAGTACAAATGTTATTCGGATTTAATAAAATTACTTTACAGATAAAAGAACACTCTCCTACTGTTTTGGCACTACAATCAAATTAGGTACGAACTCCCAATTCCCAGTGCGATACATCAAAGCTGTCGAATAACTAGAGGGATGTGCTATTTGATTCCTGATTCAAATAGTACACGTCCTATTTTCAACCATATAACAATAGACCTATGGATCAGTATTCAATCATTGTGAACCGTTGAGAGATTTCTCACCGATTCAAATAGGATTTTCCTTGTCATCGACAAATAACTGTATTGCGATACCTTGAGCTTCGATTTGAAATATTTAGAAGTGAATTTACAAATAGGATTTCCCCTAAGTGCTGATTTTCGTCGCTTTACTGCCGAATGAGTTAGATCTACAACTTTACATCACTAAAATGAGATTACCTTTTAACTCACTATTTGCGCATCTATTATTTTTTTAACTAAAAGATGTTATTGCCACATACCGTTTCAAACTTTGAACAATTTCGTATCTTTATTTATTAGAATTTAATATCTTAACTGTTTTTACCATTTACTGACCAGTTTCTAACAGCTTATCTAGTAGATAAGCGATCATTCCATGAAATTCACCACTTTTCTTTAAATAAACTGTGTAACCGACTTATCAGGAAGTTGTGACCGATTACTTTTTTCATTTACCAAACACGCTGCTAACAATCCATCCAAATCCAATCCCTGCAAGATGTCTCAAACTTGAATCAAACTACATGTCGTTGCAGGGATGTTTCAAACTAGAACACAACTAAATATACAAGTAGGTATATTACTACACAAAGCTCGATCACTCGGCCCCTCCCTGACAAAGGGCAGGGTCCCTAGAGGCCCACGATAAGTTGCAGGGCATTAAATTTAAGTGATTCCACAGCTATCACTTTTAAACTTGGCAATGTTTTGAGTATAAGAGGTATTTGGTTGGAAGGGCGTAAGTTTTTAGGTATCGATGTTGAAGTTTTTTTTATTTCATTCCTCATGATAGGTAATCATTATGAAAGTATTGACAACGATTAAAGTCGGCAGTTCCAATAAGGAGGTACCATTTCATCAAAGATCAACGAAGTGCTCAGGAGATATGTATTATGTGCTGTAATAATGCACGGATATGCGCAAGAACCATGCTCTCTCTGTTCTAATAACTTTAACAACTTAATCCAGTTTATGCCTATATCCATCATTCCACATGAGTTGCCTTAAAAGTGATATCTTCCATACTACCTTCATTCACTTGAATATGTAAATAACTGCCTTCATTTATTTCCAGATATCAAAGGACGCCGTGCGAGCAGTAGCTGTCGGCGAGTCACAACGAAAAAAACAAGTGATAAAGGACACTTTACCCAAACATTTGTGAGAATTTTAGTTTAAAACCTTATCATTCCTTTAGAAAAATCTCTTATTGTGTAGATAAATTAATATATGTACAATTCGATTATGTTCTGTTATAAAATGATAATTTTAAAGAGGTCAGTACGCTTCTAACTTTGCTTTCTCAGTGTTTTTAAGTAACTCCAGCAATTCATTTATACTCATTATATTTAGTTAAATGAAAGAATATATTGAATGAGAGAGCCAAAGTGTATAATAAGATAAATTTTGATTAAGGCTAAGATGTAAATAATGTATTTTAAATGAAGTTAAATGTAATTAATTCAATGTCATTATTAGGATTAAGTATTATCTTTTTTTTCTTGTACCTCAATAGTGATACAGTGCATGATTTGTGTAATACTTTTTAGAATTTGAGCCTATAGAACTTCATTTATTTTATTTAAGCTGTCCTAAATGCACAACGTCATAGAACTTTTATAACATTAAATGTTGTTAATTCATAAAGTTATGTAACTTATTTTTTGTATTGTTATAATTATTAAGTGTGTACGTGAATGCTCTTGGAATTATAGCTTCGGAACAAATATGTGAAAGTCAACTACCTTAATATCGTTTAGATAAATTGAAATTACTATGAGATTACTTGTTTCTTTTTTACTTTTTATAAAAAGTTAGTTTTAGTTACGAATATGCGCGTTTTGACTTCAGAAATATATTTTCAAATGAAGACTCTTAACTTCATTTGGAAAACATAAATATATTTCTCTGAGTATACTAATGCGTTATGTTAATATATACAATTGATATGTTCAAACATTTAGAATATATTATTTTGAGGATTATAAGTTGAAAAAATCTTATCGTTTCCGTCCAATGTTTTTTTTTTATATTATATAATTAAAATATTATTTTTGTAAATACCGTGATTGTTCCGCTACTTCTCTTTCTTTAGTCAGAATAATAATGCTTTTAATATGTATTAAAAAACCGACATACAGTTTAGAGGAACGCCAAAGACTTGTGTATTGTCTTGTAACATCCCAGTGTAATAAATAACTTATTTTTTATATGATGCAATATATTTTCGCCAAAGAGATGTAATATTTCGAGCGATGGGTATTTTGATAAGAAAATCGTTAGTAATTTACATAGCCAGAATATTTTGAAGTGGCCATTTTAGATTTCCAAGTTGGTCCCATTTAAAATGTCTTATGTTGGGTTTATATTTACGCACATATTCAGACAAAAATTATAAATGCGAAAGTGTGTCTGTCTGTCTAACTGTCTGTTACCTGTTGACACTTAAAGCACTGAACCGATTGAGATGAAATTTGGTGTGGTGACAGTTCGAGACCCTGGAAAGAACATAGGCTACATTTTGTCGCGATTGGTAAGGGTGAAATGGGGGATGAAAGTTTATATGGAAAATCCAACTCTTGCGGGCGAAGTAGCGGGGAACCACTAGTACTAAATAAATGTACAAGATG
Organism: Pyrausta nigrata; assembly: GCA_949316185.1. NCBI lineage: Eukaryota > Metazoa > Arthropoda > Insecta > Lepidoptera > Crambidae > Pyrausta > Pyrausta nigrata. The sequence goes on from OX438961.1 coordinate 2,238,346, forward strand.
TAATGCTGTAAAAGTGTCTACACATACAAAATGTATGTAAGTAAGTATTAAAACAACTTACTTAATTGCCAATCCTTATATAAAAACGCATCATCATTTTTCAAAAATTCGAAAATGGCCTAATCGATTTTAATTATAATTTTTTTTCTAGCATTTGAGTAATGCCAAAAATGCGTGAGTGAGATGAAAAATTGAATTCTATAGGTGACACTACTTTACATATTTTATAATAATTTAATGGATACCAAAATACCCTTGCTCTTTTTATGAAATAAAATAAAATAAATGAAAATATAATTATTAATATTGTGCATTCTCTTTATTTATTGAACATAATTATTTCAAGTCTGCTTTTGGTTTATAAAAGCATATCGTTTAGTGATAACTCCGATTGTAACAGTAGGTGATGTATTTTTTTGTTTAATTTGTAATAAGTATATTTGTAAGGCAACGCACCAGTAAGAAATAAAGGCAAGAGTTTATAGAAATGTATTTTATTGAAAAGACGAAAGTCATAGATATCGTTCAAAGGTGCAGTAAGTTGAAGTGGCAGTGGGCTGGTCATGTCTGTCGCAGAACCGACGGGCGTCGGAAGGTTCTCGAATGGAGACCACGTCTCGGGAAACGTAGTGTTGGACGCCCCCCTGCTAGGTGGACCGATGACCTGAGGAAGGTGGCCAGTGGTGGCTGGATGCGAGAAACAGAGGAGGGTGAAAGTTGGCGCCGTCTTGAAGAGGTCTATGTCCAGCAGTGGACTGCAATAGGCTGATATGATGATTTTATTGAATGCTTCGAAAAAATTTTGAGCTTGAATTACAGCATATTGGTTACATATTGTCTCCTTGGCCCTAGTAGTATATTAGTTTACTAGTTTACCAGCTATTAGGTTAGTTAGTACATACATTATAATAAATTATTGTTTTTAAGTGATAAAGCATTCACTTTGCAATCTAAATATAATTGCACTTGAAAAAATGACCACCAGAGGCGGAGATCGAACCCGAGTTTCTCGCATACCGGGCGATTGCCTAACCTCTCGGCCACCCTGGCGTTTGCAGAGCCTGTCGAAATTGTGCTTCTTAACGCTGTAATGCCGCGTTGCTTTCATCGATGTTATTGGGATTACACCCTCAAAACTCGAAAGGAATAGTGAAGAGTGTTGAGGCATTTCAGCGTAAAGAAGCACTTGAAAATTGCGACAGGCTCTGACAACGCCAGGGTGGCCGAGAGGTTAGGCAATCGCCCGGTATGCGAGGAACGTGGGCTCGATTCCCGCCTCTGGTGGTAATTTTTTCAAGTGCAATTATATACATACATTATAAGTCCGAATAATGTATGTTTCTTAAATACAAGTACTAGAATAATAACTAATAATGGCAGATAAGCAGAGTAATAAAATAACAGGCTAGTTTAGATGTTCATACATATTCCAAGGGTTACACATGTGGGTACATTTCCCAAGTACGATTAATTTGTACTTTATTTATTCTATGAAAATATTTACAATTGAACAAAGAAAAAACTTGAAAACTGAAAATATTAAACTAAATTAAAAATACACTGAAAAAAAAATTGAGGGTAGATTTGATTGTTTGTTTATTTGTTGACTTGACCGATTCAAATGAAATTTGGTAAAGAGATAGTTTGAGACCCTGGAAAGGATATAAAATCATCAGGAAGGGGGTGAAATGAAAATGAAAACAATAATAAGGTTTATCAAAAGTCGTTTATGGCAAACATAGTGCACCCATAGAGAAATTAATCTTGTTATAGGTACAACTGATACTTCAAGTGATAGCTAAACTGGTTGACTTAGGACTTGAAAATTTCTCGCGGTTTTAATTTCATGTAATATCCACAAGTATGGTTGTTCTAAGTAAAACTAATGTCATACCATGGGTCATAGGGGGGCTAATTACGTATCTCTGCTGCTAACAATTTAGGATTGAAATCACTTAAAAATGACACATTTGACAACTTCAGTTACTCTGTTAAGCTGGCCATTCACGGTCAGTTCAGTCTTAGAACCAGTAAAATATGGGCAATTGTGGAAAAAAATAATAACGTTAAGTTACTTTTTTAGTACTTATACCTATAGCCTAGATTTTTATTACCGATATTGAAAATGTTAAACTTTGTTCGTACCTCAGACCTACTAATTAGTGTAACTGGCCGTGAATGGCCAACTTTAGCAACAAAACTTTGGTTGAAATATTTCATTCAAAGTTACATAATCCACTACAGGGTCATAGGTACTTAATTCAAGTACCTACCTCTTTTTAGTAATGTCCTCCTGGCAGAATTTCGACTACAGCGGCCAATATCAACAGAGATTAACTAGGTGTGCGGAAGATGTTACAGTGCTCAAGTGTGTGCGCAATACACAGTTGCACTCTCTGTACCTTCACTCTCATAGTGCTGCGAGACTGCAATCCAACACGACCGGAGAGATTAGGCGCAGGACCAACAGCTTAAAGTGCTTTCCGAGGCAAAGTAGTATTCACACCACCAACGTCCTGAATCCAGAGGTGTTTCTATTTATTTCAAGACAGAATAACCCAGAAACTAAATTCGATACGACCCGGGATTTTGTGGATACCCGGCGCGCTGTCTACAAGACCAACAAGGCTCTTTCAATATAAACTTTACAACACAATCAGTCACAGTGAAAATCTTTGACGGACTTTGGCTTGACAGAATACGTCAAATTGACAAATTAAACATGTCTGTAATGTTTCTTCTATTCGCAAATTATAAATGGAAAAATGTTTGCAATAAATTATGAATTGATAAAATCACAATAACCAATAATGATTCCATATACAACAAGATAACCAATCTTTTCCACGACGAGTAAACCCAATAAACGCGACTCCAACACCTTTGAAAGAATCATCAGCAAGTACAAAAAGTGTTAAGATAAAGGAATCTATCATGAGTGAAGATGAACACCCTAAAAGGGTTTGCAAGTCGAAATCAGAAGAACAGCACCCAAAACCCGTATGTACTAAAGAGATAAGAGAAAACTGTACTCCTCCTAAGGATGACGATGATGATGCCCCAGGACCTAAGCCTCCTTGCAAAAAGAAAGAGCCAACTTCCAAATGTGGATCGAAGAAGAAGAGGAAGAGTGCTGGATAATGAATTATACCAGAGGTTGAAATAATTTAGACCTTTACGTATGTTTCCAGACAATTGAGATTTGATTGTTATCAACCCGCCCGCGGGTCTTACGAGGTTTGACGGGAGTGCTTTTACATCCTTTGAAATTAAATGAAATGAAATATTTATTTGCTTAAAACATGGTCAAGATAGAGGTGGTACAAATTTAAAAGCTCTGCGTGTTTTGTCTGGTCTGACATGCAAATATTGAATGTATTAGAAATAACATCTATAATATAATGTTAAGGTGGGTTAAAATTCAAATTAATAACAATAATAAAGTCAATTAAATATAAAATGTCAACTACTAATACACCAATTACAAATTAAAAAATTCCTTGACAGAATAAAAAACATTTATCTAACAACCATTGGTGCTTTTGATATTGATATAATTTTATTATCTTCGATTACCTGGAAATCGTTTGTGAAACTTAGACCTATTGAAAATACTATAGTATACAGGAAAATGGAAAACAAAATATATGGTCATTTTTAAAAGTAGAAACAATTATTTGTTTTATTTTATGTTACCTATGCTGATTGAAAAGTTCTCGGCCTAACCAGCCTAACCTAGATATGAAGGTAGTACCTAAATGAGTTTAAAAATCATTATTTTCCATCAATCGTTGCAAAAAATTAAGTAATTAATGTCCCTACATTAATTACTTAATTTTTTGCAAGGTACCCAAAGGGTAAAAACGGGACCCTATTACAAAGCCTCCGTGTATGTCTGTCTGTCTGTCACCAGGCTATATCTCATGTACCGTGATAGATAGACAGTTGAAATTTTCACAGATGATGTATGTATATATGTTGCCACCTTAAAACGGAATAAAATAAATATTTAAGGGAAGCTCCCATACAACAAAAGTGGCGTCTTTTAATATTAATGACTACAACAGATGCTTGAAATATTCACAGAAAATTTAGTTGTATATTCACTTTAAAAATAATTAAATTACAATAAAACAAATATGGGGGGAACCAATAACTAACGTGATTTTTTATAAAGTCAGCCTATATAGATCCCACTGCTGGGAAAAGGCCTCACCTCAATATGAGGAGGTACGAGCCATACTCCACGCGGGCTCAGTGCGGATTGGTGGAGGAGTGTCTGTAAGGCAAGTGACAAACCTTACTGTCAAATGTTATCAAGCCGCCCTAGGGCCTCTGACTAGGCTTAATGACTAATACCAACAGATATTAGCCGGGACAAACTGCTTAACGTGCCTTCCGAAGCACGAAGATGCTTGTCATGGACGTCACTTAAATAAAACGCCAAGAAAATCAAGTGTTTGAGGTGCTTGTGGCGCAGTGGCGGCAGCACTTTGGTGGTGGATGGGTGACCATTCCGACCATTTATTTATTTAAATGTTCGGAATGGTCACCCATCCAATCACGACAGCGCCGTGGGTTGCTTATCTTTTGGTATCACTACCAAAGTGCTGCCGCCACTGCGCCACAAGCACCTCAAACACTTGATTTTCTTGGCGTTTTTAAAACTAAATAAAGGTCATAATATAGTGTCTAATGTTGTATAAGTAATGGTACAGAACCCTTCGTGCGGGAGTCTGATTTACACTAATTAACATAATTCACATCGCTGGGAAAAAACATTTTGAACCACTATAGACCGTGCCATTTAAACTTGCACAAAAGGTCATTGACACCCCTGTACCACTACATGCCGATACGGGATCGCGGCGAACCAAAACACAAGGCGTAGCGATAGAAGTCTGTGTAAACAAACGTTTATTGGCACTAGATGACCTTGACCCGAAAAATTGACATGTATTACAAACATTTGGCTACTGCATTACAAAACAAGCAATATGCTGAGGGACAGCCGACATTTTATGTAACTGGACATGAATAATGAAATAAAAATAGTTGCATCATTCATTATTAATAAAAAAAAGTATTTTTCTATATCCAGGGTTATTATTGCGGGAGCAGTTGGTAGATATTATTTAAAAATTCAATTTTTTAGCAGATATCTTTAACCGATTGAGCTGAAATTTTGCATACACGTTTAGTTTGGATGACAATACATGGTAAGATGTGTGACATCATTCTTAATTCAACATGGTGGAGCATCCAAGATGGCGGGCTCGTTATTTTTAATGCATTTCTACAATATGGGTATGAATATGAAATGAAATGTTAGAATAAATCGTTACATTAAACGGCCAAAAAAATTAATTAAGAAACAAAGTTGTTTATTTACTAAAGTAAATATATAAATGAGAGAAGGCAACTTGGTGACGAGCTAGACATGTATTCTTTAATGCTAGAAAATAATGTATGTAAATATGAAACTGATATTAAAAAATTAGAAAGTGAATTAAGGGAACTTAGACAATCATTGAAAATAATGACCGAGACCTATAATTGTACTAAAAAGAGTGTGGTAAACACATTCAGGCATTGACAAATATCATAGCATCTGGTAATTGCTGCAATTACTTAGGCCCAATTTCAAACAGCCCAATTAATGATATGCCTGGGTATGAGTCATCTCAACTCATTAGTGAATCAACAAGTACCAAGTGCCCTCTTAACCTATCATGCACTCATCCCAATAGTTCTCCTCAAAATACTTTCAAAAAATCTAAAAGTAACATAGTTATGTTTAGTGACCAGATTGGAAAAAACATGGGCCACCTATTGTCAAACTATTCGGGACAAAACGTGATTAACCATTGTATGCCTGGAGCTACCTATTCACAAATAATTGACAAAATACTTATCTTTGAATTTAAAGAAAATACGATGTTAATCATTTTCATAGAAAATAGAGGAAATGTGAACAGCAAAAAACTAATGACATATTTTGACAGCTTGCAAATATTAAATGTAATAAACATTGTTTTGTTTACATTTCCCTATAGTAGGGGATTGCCAGATGAAGAAAATCAATTGAGATATAAAATTAACTTGCGACTTCATAATTTGACATTTTATAATACGGAAAAGTTCCATCTAATTAAACATAATGTTTACTTGACAAGAGATAATTGTTCAATCAATAATTATCTCAAAAGACAGATAGCAATGTCGCTATCATTTAATTTTGATTATTCAGCCAAGAACTTGGCTACCAAATCTGCTTTTATTGAGCAGAATGTTGACATGAATATTCAATCATTGGAATCAGTTCCAATTAGCAATAATTTAAATTACATACTAATCAGTTTAATATAGTACATCAGAATATCCAAGTCTTATCTGGAAAGGACTTGGAATTAGAATTATTTTTTAATTCAAATGAATATCATGTTCTCTGTGTTACCGAGCACTGGCTCAGAAATCATGAAGTAATGTTATCTTTAGATAATTATAGTCTTATTAGTTCGTTCTCGAGGGAGGCGGCCATTCACGGCGGGTCACTAATATTAATTAATAACAATCTAAAATGCAAGGAGCGCAAAGATATTGTTTCTCTCTCTGTAGAACGAACTATTGAGATATCTTGTGCAGAGCTGGACGACCACATTATTGTTTGTGTTTATAGACCCCCAACTGGTAATTTTAAATTATTTGAGTCCATAATGGAAGAAGTACTCAGAAAATTATTTAATAAAAAAAATAAAGTAGTTATACATGGAGATTTCAAACTGCTCTCCCATTTTAAACTTAACAATTTACTGCACAAGAGACAGTTTGGTTTCTCTAAAGGTAGAAATACAACTGATGCTGGGGTGACACTTGTCAAACACATTTTAGATGCTTATGAAGATAAACATGATGCGATAGGTGTATTTTGTGATTTATCGAAGGCGTTTGATTGTGTTGGTCACAAAACACTTATTATTAAGCTACAGCATTACGGTGTGTCAAATAATGCATTAAAATTGTTAAAATCTTACCTCTCAGGCAGATTACAAACAGTTAATGTTAATGGTACTAACTCCTCTGGTGCCCCTCTTCAAATGGGAGTGCCCCAGGGCTCAATTTTGGAACCGTTGCTATTTCTGATCTATATTTATGACCTTCCTTTCTATTCCAAAGACTCCTGTGAGATTGTTCTGTTTGCTGATGATACTTCCTTAATTTTCAAATCAAAAAGAGGCGAAGAAATATTTGACGATGTAAACAGTGCTCTCTCTAAGGTGTTAAATTGGTTTACAAGCAACAACTTGCTTCTCAATACAAGAAAAATCAAATGTGTTAAATTCACCATTCCCAACGTGAAGCAAGGTAACAGAAATTTTACTAAATGGTGAGAAACTAGATCTATCTAACTCCACTGTGTTTCTGGGCATTACATTGGATTCGAGGTTGCAATGGGGACCACATGTTGACACTCTGGCTGGGAGACTTGCTTCAGCTGCCTTAGCGGTTAGAAAAATAAGACATCTTACTGACGTTGAAACGGCAAGGCTTGTTTATTTTAGTTACTTTCACAGTATTATGTCTTATGGTCTTCTCTCGTGGGGTTCTGCTGCGGACATCAATACCATCTTTATCTTACAGAAAAGAGCCATTCGTGCCATTTACAAACTGAGTCCGCGCGAATCCCTGAGAGAAGAGTGATTCTCCGGAAAGCATTCTCCACGTCACCTTCGTGGCGATTTTTAGTTTAAGTTTAAAAAAAAAAAAAAACTACACTAAAGAAGGCCTAAAATTATATTGAATTCTGTTGGAATCAAAGAAATCGGTTTGTTATTTATTCCGATATTTCATTTTGAAATTTTGGTACCCACGAAAGTTATTTATGACTCCACGAAAGTTACGAAACGTTTTTTTCACACCGAAGTTCTATTTTATTACATAAAAATATTTCAAATAAAACCTAAATAATTATTTTTATTATACTTTCAATTGAAAGTATACTTGCTTTTACGAAAATTGATAGTTTTTTATATAGTACAGAACATAAAAAGCATTAATAATTAAATCTCTTAACCTCTTATACAGTAAATAGTTCCGCTTTGACGACGAAGTAAGGTTTATTTTTGTTAGCTTATGTACTAAATGCTTTTGCACACATGCATATCAACGACATAATCTGACGCAGGACGTCCACTGATAAACATATGCCTACCTCAAAGACAACCAACGTGACCGGCTGGCCTGTATCCATTGCGATCATGCGACCTTTTCAGGGTCGTCTGTCAATCTTGCTGGTTGACGCCCTACGCTACGTTCTTGGTCAAATGGTATGTAATCAAGAACCTTTCTGCACTGTGCCCTGCCCATTGCCACTTGAGCTTAGTGATCTACAGGGCTATGTTTCACACTGTAACTTTAGTTCGTCTATGTACCTCTTCAATTCCATCAAGTGGACAAACACCGAACATAGCTCGTTGTTCGTTCTTAAACTTTTTTATAACGTAAGTAAGAGACCATGTTTCGGATTGGTTGTAAGTGTTCGTTTTCAAGCACTGAAGTATTTGGGTCTTAATAATGCCCTCGCAAACAGCTCTGCAAACACCTGGTGTTGTTTGCAACGTTGAATGCACTGCTAGACCTTATAATAATAATAATAAATAAAAATAAAATGCGTTTATTGCTTCCCATACAAAAAAGTTATACTACTACATATGCAGGTACAAAAGGAAGCCAAGCAGTGTATACACAGAATATGCACCCACACAAAAACCAGATGGACCTCTCAGACACTAACAAAACTTAAGGAAGCAGTCCTTTAGCATGCCCAGCGACGACATGTACACAGAATACAACTTCCATAAGATGTATTCAGTAAACATTCCGTCAAGGGACAAATGGCTCGAGGGCCAAATGATCTTCAAAGAAGGAAGTCACGTCTGGTATACTATATTATAGTGGTAAACTAGTCGGACTGTGCAGTTGTGCGCCGGCGATGCCCATATTAAATGGGCCCCACTCAGCTTAAGCCGTGGCCCGCTAGGGGCCCTGACGCTGGTTTTCCTAAAGGCCTCCCTAGCCTTTTAGACGGATCCAAGAAATAATCTGTGTAGGGTGTGGGGTATACGGAGAGAGGCCAAAACTCAAGGTTAGCGTTAACCTGGGCACGGAGTCTTTTATCTTCCAAACCGAAGTCTTGGCAATCAACAAATGCGCGGATATAAATTTGGAAAGGAGGCTCCGTAACTAATACATATACATCAACACGGATAGCCTAACAGCACTGCTGGCTCTAGAATTCTTTGAACTAAACTCAAAATTAGATCAAACATGCAACAGAAACCTGAATGCCCTAGGTAACTCCAATAAAGTAACACTTACAAGGGCGCCAGGGCATTCTAACAATACAGTATGGAAGTAGCAGACGAGCTCGCCAGAAAAGGAGCCGACGACCCTCAAATCGGCCCAGAACCGTTATGTGGTATTACCAAGCAAAGAGCCGCTAAACTTCTTACTACCCATTGTAAACAAGAGGCTATTGAGTTGTGGAAGTCCGTACTAGGACAAGAACACTCTAAAGCGCTCATACAAGGGTATAATAACAAAGTATCTAAAGAATTGCTAAAGCTCAAAAGATACAAAACATGTGCTGTGACCAGAATGCTGAGGGATGACTGCAAACTTAACAAACACATTACAACCATGAAGTTGACCTCACTCCCCGAAAAACCTGGCAATTCCTGGATTCAACGGGTATAACGCTGCCACAATAGACCAATCACTGGTCGAGCTGGCTTATACTTGGCCCAAAAATTGAAATAATAAATGCCCTCGCGTAGTTTTATGGATCCTATCCAGCCAAGGTAAATCTACCGAAAAAATCACTTGTTCCAAGTAAACGTACTCCTGTCGTCTAAAACTGTAGATCACAGTTTCCGTGTGATGTATTGGTTATGCCAAATCCTTTTTATTCCACATGTGCATACATTAAATGAAGGACAGTGTTTTATCAAGTTATTAGTATATAATTTCTGTGTAGAAATTTCCTTATTGACATCGATAAATTGATAAGCCAACCATTTATTTAGTTAGTAGAACATCAGGGTTCAATTAATTAGACATACTTGACAACCATGCTTGACTAAAATAAATAAATATAAGAAAAAGTCATGCTTATACCTACTCAAACTATCGTTTGTTAATAATTTTGGGCTAAAACGTTAACATGGTTATTTAAAAACATTTACAGACTGATAGAGAAGTAAATTAAGACTGCATAAATAGACCTTCGTAACCTTACGTGGAGTAAAAGATAACTTTCGTGGTCAAATGTCCACGAGAACCATGCCACAAAAGTTACGAAAATTTTACATTTTCAAAAATTTACTAGTTGTTTCTTAACAAATAAAAAAACTAAATAGCGGACGAAGAAATTGAAAAAGGGTTTTATACTGAATATTCAACACTTACATCTAAATCATTATATTGTCTTTAATATTTAACCATGAAGGGTTTCTTCAAAAGGTTGCCAGAAAAAAGTTGATGAATTTGTGTGCCTATATTTTCTGTATCATAGCGATAAGAAAGACATTTGTCCTCCAATGATGCTGTGATGAAACTAAAGTTTCCGTAGGGCCATTAAGCGTGTCTAAAAGTTGAGGCTCCTTAAAGCTATGGATCTTTTTATGTCGCGTTCACGAATCTACCACAATCGTGTGACCGAGACAAAATATTTTCTAACACTTTCTGTTTAAACGATATCAATACTGGTTTTTTGAATGATTAATCTTGACTTATTCACAATTTTTTTGACATATAGTATGTGTACATAACACAACAGACAATAAATATATTAGTGGTTGAACTGAGCGCAAGGTCGTTGGGACGCGCGGAGAACACAGGTTTTGCTCCCGTTTGTGGCAAAAATTGGCGTTTGTAAAATATTTGTAAGCCCTATTTTATATTTAAGACTATGTCTGTGTAGATCAATAAACAGAGAATTATTTAAAGTTAATTTCAAAGCTGTTTATTGAATGGGTTAGGAATTATGAACATGTGACCGCCTAAAAACGGCCCTCGGAGAATCACTCAGAACTCTTTAAGGAAATTAATATACTTACTGTGGCCTCTCAATACATTTTTGATAATATCATGTACGTACGCAAAAATTTAGATCTTTTCACAAAAAAAAGGATATTCATTCTTATAATACAAGAAACAAAAACAAACTTGTCGTTCCAGACTTTAGATTGGCCAAAACAATTAATTTATTTTTGGGAAATTGTATTAAATTTTTTAACAATATACCACACAATATTGTCGAACTACCTATTAATAGGTTTAAGTCGTATGTCAAAACTCCCTCATGTCTAAAGGGTATTATCAAATTCAAGACTATCTTGATGACGACAATGTATGGACAGTCCAGCCTGCACCAAACTGATGTACCTACCTTTTTATTGTATTTTTTTTTACTTTTTGCAGTGGTGACTGAGTTTGTTCCGGTGCTTCTTCTCAGCACTGGCCTGATTGTCTGTGTTTTGTCTCGAAGCACTAGTAGGGCCCAAAAGATAAGGAGACATGTTCGGGCCCCCTAAGGGCCAATATTATACAGATTTTTAAATTTTTGACGTTCATAAGTGTCATTTTCTGTCCTAAATTGAATAAATTATTTTTGCTGAGAGTAACTTAAAAAATAAAGTGACGTTACTAAAAATAATATGGTCGACTTCTAAATGTATTCCTACAATATTGGTATCAAATGAAAGAGTAACTCGATAAATAAGGTGACGTTATTCCAAATCCAATATGGTGGACTTCTAAAGATGGCGGACTAAGTTCTTTTTTTGTTTTAGTACAATGTGGGTATCAATTGAAAAGGCTTGCTGAGAATAACTCAAGAAATAGGGTGACGTCATTCCAAATCCAATATGGCGGACTCCTAAAGATGGCGGACTAAGTTTTTTTAGCTTTCCTGCAATATGGGAAGCTAACGAAAGGACTTGCAGACAATAAGCATGCGAATTGTGTTTACGCTTAGCTTGAAGTTACAGTAATTAGCTTGAAACTAACTTATGCCTTACGCGGCGCATTCCTCCTATTCTTCAACACCCAAGACAAGGTGTTGTACACAGTCGGGTTATAAGTTATGTCACAAATACTTATTGCAGCTCAATTTTAAAGCAGATATCTTAAGCCGATGAGCTCAAATTTTGTATACAGGTTTAGCTTGGATGACAATGCATAGTTAGCTGTGTAAGTCGTCTAAGACGTCTTTGATGAGCTGACGACCATTTTAAAAAACTCACTATCTTGCCGAGATACCATCATGCGAAAAAGTATTTCAGCGAAGCAACGACTCGCTTTTCGCAATTTCTTCTATTAGGCTCATTTTGTGCACGTCCTAGCTCCTGGACTAACTGCATTCGACGGTCAAATGACAGACGCGGCTAGCTGTCAACATCAGCCAGCGGCAGCCGCCAATGCGTCGACAGCACGTCGACGGCATGTCGACAGCCGCCGATTAGCCGCCGACTTCTAACGTCGGCTGCAGTTACATACGTCGACAAACTGATGTTCGTGTGCAAAAGCTCTAACAATCACTTTATACTTAAAAACATCGTTCAAACTTGTGTTCAAATGGTAACCTACGATGATAGCAAAACATATTGTAAAGGTAAATTATACAAACTAACCTGCTTGCGGTTCGAGGATTCTTTTACGTCTCTTTTTATTCTTCTCAGTTTCCATCTTCACTTATTATAATGGTAAAGAATGGAGAAAACAGCAACAAAATAAAACACACACAAACGTAACAAAGAACAATAACAGAAACTTATCAAAAAATAACGACTGATAATAACACGTGAACACTTCCGAAATTCGTAAAGGACTTGTCCTCTTTTTGTATGGAGGCTGGTTTTTTATTCCAAGATATCACCAACCACCAATAACCTATATTTATCTTTAAGCTACAAAAATACAAAACACGTTACCATAGAAATCTGAATTTTAAACGCCTCCATTTTTGAGAAAAAATATGTTTTGTAACAGACATCATCCATTGATCACTTGCTTGTATTTCCTGGCTGTATGGCTATGTACCATTGCCTTTCCACTGGTGGATAAATACTACTAGGTACTACCACAGATTATATAATAGGTACTACTGTCAATGGAATGTCAATTTTGCTGGCATTTTTTTTCATGCGTTAATTGATATAGGCGAAGGTGCGGTTTATGTACAGTCGACCAAATTGAATCATGACCCACCTTATGGTCATTTTTCTACTGTCATTCTATACAAGTTGAAATTCGCTTGAACATACATTTCCTAGAAACTAACGTGTTATTAATTTATTAGACACTGACAGTCACTGACGCAATGGTTGCTATCTGTACGAATAAGTTTGTATAAAAATCGGCGAGAACTTCATTTCATGTGGGTAAGGGTTGCAATGCAACACACAAGTAGGTAGGTAGATATTCGGGATTCGGCACAGCCGGGCGCCAATTCTGTATTGGGAACCAGTTTCTTTTATAAAAGTTCCACTGGAACTTGTGTTTGCCATGATGAAATAAAACAGTATACTTAGTTGAAGAAAATAATATTTATTTTAAGTATATATTTAACAAGTGGCATTAAATTGGTAAAGTGAAAAGTAACCCGATTAGACGACAAATGTCACTTCCCCAATCCAAACACCACAAATTTTCATCTGGGGACCTAGACGGCCATGGAATAAGAGTGAATGCATCTTCATGCTGGGTAAATCAATTCGAGACAATTCTGGCAGTATGCACTGGACAGTTATCATGAACAAAGGAGAATACTGGCACTTCTTCACGCAAGTAAACTGTTCGCAAAGTCGGTAACATTGATTCTTCCAATAAATTGACATAGTTTATAGAGGTATGACGAGGAGAAATTTAAACAAGTTTTCCGACACTTCCGGCATCCATCCAGGCACACATGTTAGCCGAAATTCAGCTGGATAATTGGTTGGGCACAACGTGATCCTCTGTGTATCGCGTGTTATCGTAACGCCACAAAGTTAAGCGACCATGTGGAGAAGAGCGAAATGATTTCTTGTCTGTAAATATGTTATCCGTAATAGTGTTGCATTTCCGTTCTCTTCCGTTCCGTTCTTAATTCGACGAACGCAATGAATATGTCGTCGTCTGTCTTCGAGGGTACCCTCTTTAGCATGCCGGCTGATCCAGGTTCTGACTGTGTTCCGACTTATTCTTAGCTGTTTGTTCTGCCACTTAGCAAATTGGCCAATATACGATTTGTTTGTAGATATTGACTTAGGTTTTTATACAATTTCAGACTTACTGGGTATACTTGACATTTGACACACGACGTTTTTCATTTTTTTAATTATAATACATTTTTCTTCGTAGTGAAAAGAGTTTGGATTATGGACTTATTTTAAATTCATATTAAGACTGGTTTATCTAAAACATGTCTAGTGCAGTGATAATAAAGGTTAAACTTGCATAGATCTCTGACCCGTTATGACGCATTTTTATTCATATTTAAAACGTACTATGTGCAACATGCATGACAGCGAAGAAAACCTTACTACATTTATGGATGTCAAAAATGCTTTTAACTCAGTCTCCAGGAAATCCTTGTTAAACGAGGTCAAAATTAACTCTCCTGAAATTTTCAATTACGTTAATCAATATTATTACAACCCTTCAAAATTATTATACAAATGTAATGAAATTGATTCCGCTATAGGCTGTCAACAAGGTGACCCTCTTGGACCTGCCATTTTCAGTTTGGCTATTAACCCCTTCATTCAAAATTTATTCTCAAAATTTAATGTATGGTATTTAGACGATGGGACACTAGGAGGTGACGCTGACACTGTTTTTTTAGACTTTTCTAGAATAATTCAAAAATTCATACAATAGGCCTTTCTTTAAATTTTGACAAATGCGAAATTTTTATTTCAGAACATCTTCCTCTTACAAGAAGATCTGAGATAATTTCTAAATTTCATAGTTTGGCCCCCAATATTAAGATTCTCACAGACTCAACCCTCCATCTTCTAGGCTCTCCTATCTTCGATAATGCAATACTCATTTTCAAAAATTAGTAACTAAATTTGATGAATGTTCAGACCGCCTTTTGGAAATCAACGCTCATTCGGCTCTCTTTATACTTAAATCCTGTCTTTTAGTTCCTAAATTTAATTATCTTATTCGATGCTGTCCTATTTGGAAATTCCAAAATTTGACTAATAATTTAGACAATCTTGTTAAAACACATTTGGAAAAGATTCTGAACATTCGTCTTTTGGAACGGTCTTGGGATCAAGCGTCCCTTCCTATCCGTTTTGGTGGGATTGGGACGCGCAAAATTTCCACTGTCTCCTTACCTGCCTTTCTATCCTCATCTTACAGCACGTCCACTCTCGTTGCAAGTATCCTGCAGCCTTCTACTGCAAACTTCGAAGTGGCGTGCCTGGACGAGGCTAGAAATGCTTGGGATATAGCATATGCGAATAAATTCCCTTCAGATCTTAAAATTCAAAGGAGTTGGGACCAAATTTCTTGTGAGTCTATTTTGAAAAGTCTTATTGACAGTAGCACTGACAACGCGGATCTAGCCAGACTAAAAGCAGTTTCCACCAAGGAAGCAGGATACTGGCTTCAGGCCTATCCTTCGACCAACGTGGGAACCCTTTTGGACTCAGAAACTCTACGAGTCGCGATAGGTCTGCGTGTTGGTGCTGAGGTTTGCCTTCCACACAGATGTCCTTGTGGTTTTGATGTCGGCTCGTTGGGACATCACGGACTCTCCTGTATTAAAAGTGCAGGCCGCTTTTCGCGTCATGCCAGCATCAACGACATCATCCGTCGATCTCTTGCCTCTATCAACGTGCCGGCTTTACTCGAGCCGAACGGTATCGCGCGTGATGATGGCAAGAGACCAGACGGGATGTCACTTATTTCTTGGCGGATGGGTCGGGCTCTTGTGTGGGACGCTACCTGTGTCGACACACTTGCAGCCTCTCATCTGCCCGGGACAAGCCGTGATGCTGGTTTGGCTGCGAGGGGTGCCGAAAACTTTAAAAAGAACAAGTACAGGCAGATCGACTCCCGGTACCACTTTGTACCGTTTGGAGTCGAAACACTGGGTTCGTGGGGTCCCAACGCTATCTCTTTTTTCAAAGAGATTTCCAAGAGGCTAGTTGACATCAGTGGTGACCTAAGAGCTGGCAGCTACCTTGCTCAGCGTATAAGCATCGCTATCCAGCGCGGTAATGCTGCCAGCATCCTAGGAACCTTACCACAAGGACCCTTTTTATAATTTTTGTTTTTGTGTTGTATTAAGTAATTTATCTTAATTTTTATTAATAAGTTGTATATATAGTTAATTACGCTTCAAAACATTTAATTACGTTGTAAAAACAAATTATTCAAATTATTGGACGTAAGATTGAATGCAAAGGAATAATCGGCAAAGTGGGTCATGATTCAATTTGCTCGACTGTACAGACAAAGAGAAAGAATAATTTAAATTTTTCTCTAAATCGGAGGCCTTAAAATATATATTAATTATGTAGAAAGGCTAGTTTTTGTGAACTCTTCCATATAATATTTAGTTTATTCTGGTTAGAAATATTGACGAATAAAAAACCATTAATGGACAAGTCCTTTAAAAAATCCATTACAAAATAGCGTGCAGGTATAGCACCCCTGACCTTTCAAACCACTAACGGTTAAGTGCAATAAGTCATAATTTATCATTTTTGGAGTCAAAATTATATAATGATAAATATCTATGAATGGTCAACTACTGTTAATTCTTTATGGAAAAAATGTAATTTCTAATTATTGTGTTTATATTTGTGGTAAAAGTAATGTCAATTAACCGAGTTTTTAAATTAAAACCAAGTAACTGCTTAAAGACTTTCAATGCGTAAATTAAAAGAAAATTTATTTTAATAACTAAATCTGTGTTTTATTTACAAAATTGCGAAACTATTACTTAAATTTTGATGTTTTAGAGTTGTCTCGTTCTCGGACGGGCCGTGGTATTATAAAATCAGCAATAGGTCGGGATTATCGCTATTTTATACGATGAGCGACACGTGTCGTAAAGTTTGGGCATTTTTTGGTACAGGTGGGATCAATAACCTTTTGTGCAAGTTTAAATGGCACGGACTATAAGATTTTGACTAAACACAAAGACACAAAAGGTGGACCTAATGCTACAACCATGCTCTCTGCCAGACAAATCTTATGAGCCTCTGCTACAGACAGCTACAGATTAGCTATTCGCCTCTGCCGTTCTTATGAGTAATGGCTTATATACAAAAAAGAAAAAGTCAACATAAGCAATCACTAACCTCTTTTCTTATAATGTACGCCTGTTGATCGATGCTGGCATCCAATAATCTATAATAAAAAATAAAATACCTACTGTCTTAAATCTGTCTCTGTCACAAAACAAAATGTATGGTTATTTTTGGCAACATGGGCATGTAAAAACACAATAATCATGAATTTTCCACGCAAAATAATATCTGATGCGTGTTGTACACGATCGAAAGCAAAATGTAACAACGTAAGTCAACTCCGATTTCATCCGTAACCAAATCGCAAATTGGATACTTAAATGCAAATATTATGTTATCCATCACTCCATCCATAGATCTAAATGAAAACGATGTAATAATTTTGTGTCATAAAGCAACGCAAACAAGCAGTAACTCCATAAGAGATTCTTGTACCCTTACATCAATATCAAATAAGGAAACTGCTGAGGTTTCTTTAAAACTACTAGTCAATGAAGTGACACAAGATCCTACCAAACCGAAAATCACCATAGCTAAAAGCGTATACTCTGATGAATTACCCGACTACACAAGTCCTAGTAAATCCGTGGCAGAAGAAGCTTTGGAGAAAAGATTTGAATACTGCCGCGAGATTATAAAACCTTACCTTAAAGATTACCCAACCGACTGTCCTATTTCAGACGAAGAACTATTAATAAAAGATGCATTAGATGAAGATTACCCGGATTACGAGCCCTGTTTTGTAGATTATGACGGAAACCAAGATATCACAGACAACAAAGCTAGCTCCTTGGACTCTCTGCAAGACGGTGAATTTCCGATAGACTCCGAAAGCAGTTCTTGCAAGAAAGGAAAACACGTCAATCAAGATATTTCTAAACTGAACCTAAGTCGTTGTAGTTCCTCCACAAATTTCAAACTCAGCCTAAGTCGTTGTAGTACGTCTACAAATTTAAAAGTAATCATGGATAAGAAAGATCAGAAAGAGTGTCCACCAAAGGCAAAGCCGAAAAGCTGTCCTTCCAAAAGTCAGCCAGGATGTCCTGACCCAATAGAAACTTTTAAGGGCGAGGCTTCGTTGACACCGCCAGGACCTCCATCTATTTGTCAGACAGCATCTAAGGAAGGAACGTCAACATGTAAGGACATGGTGCCATCAGCTGGTTTCAATAAAGAAACTAAGAAAGAGGCTTTAGGGACCCCGCCAGGACCGCCTTGTCCACCAAAGAGTGAGCCCAAACGTTGTCCTTCCAAAGCTAAACCAGAAGGTCCTGACCTAACAGAAACTAAATCTAAGGAAAGTGCATCAAAATGCAAGGACAAGCCGCCGTCTTCGCTACCGCCGTCTACAGGTTCTTGTAAAGAGACCCCAACTGCGCTACCTAAAAATGAAAAAAGCTGTAATCAACACCGAAGCAACATGGAGCAAATCAAACAGAATTTCGGCATAGACAGCAACTATTCGATACCTGTTCCCCAGCAAAAGACCATGGTGCAAGCACACAGCGAGACGATATCAACTATCAAGACAGCTGTTGAAGATTTCTTTGGCAAAGTCTATCAGACGACAAAGGAAGCAGTTACTATTATAAAAACAGAAAGCGCTAAGCATTTAGGAAGGATAGCTGCTAACAGATCTGTAAGCAGTACTGATATCCTACCGCAGAGAGTTCACGAGAACAAAAGTTCGGAGACCATCACAGGCTTTAATTACTTCAAGTCGACTGACAACTCTGATTCGAATAGTCAAAGAACAAGGGCCGAGGAAGTCGATGACAATATGAATAAAGCCGGGCAAGTAATTGGGAAAATATTTGCTAAAGTTGATTCGACTGTATCGATGCTGAGTGATGCTATGGATTTACAGAAGGTCAAGAGTTTGTTGACGTTCGAAGACGTGACTAACAGGCATTCTCCCTTTGACGAAGTCAAGACTCATAGTGATAACAGTGAGAATGAACCTGTTACAACTGCGAGCACTAGTATGCCGAGTAGTATGTTTACAGCATTCAAGACGAGAATTGCCTCGATGTTCAGTGATGGAGAGAAAGAGAGCGAGGTAAAACAGAGTCCGTCTCAACAATCTAACGCCTCCAGAGAATCAACCGCCAGCGTTGTTCTTGAAGACAGTGGAAGGAAGGGTAAAAAACGCTGAACTGTATTCGATGAATAAAATTTCTAAATATGATAGTGATTTCTTTTATCTTGAAGCTAAATCAAAGCAACCTTACGTTCTACCGCCTGAGAAAATCCTAGGTTTCTTAACATAAGTTCCGATTTTTTAATTGTCTGATAAAAACTAATGTCCTCCTACCCGAATTTCGACTACGGCGGCCTATCTCAACAGAGATTTGCCAACTGCGCGGAACATATTATAGTGCACAAGTGTGTGCGCAATACACAAGTGCACTCTCTATTCCTTTACTCTCATAATTCGGTGAGACGGCAGTCCAACATGACCGTAGAGAGATTAGGCGCAGGACCAACGGCTTAACGTGCTTTCCGAGGCACGGGGGTGTTAACACCACCAACTTCCTGACTATGGAGCTGTGTCTGAGTTTTTTCAAGGCAGAAAAATCCAACACTCTCGGCCCGACCCGGGATTCGAACCCGGGTCCTCGTAAAGTACCCAGCGTGCTGACCACTAGACCAACGAGGCAGTCAAAACTAACCGGTAATATACTAGTCAAAATAAAATAATAATTTCTAACTGATGTTAAGTACCTACCTTTTTTGTGGTGTTACCTTAAGTGTTAACGAACATCGTGAGAGTTTACAGCTTGCATAGTTTTTGAAGCGGGTGAGAGTTTGTCTTTTTTTTGTAACCACTTAAATTTACCCAACTTTTTAAATGAAGTTTTAGATCATTCCAACTGTGAATTCGTGCGCGAGCAGTTAAATTTTGCTAAGTTTGAGTGTGATTGAACATTTTCAGAGAGCAATGCCGAGAAATCGTAGACATATGGACGTGCAAACCGCAACTAGAGCCATAACATTGATACAAGAAGGGCATTCGCAGCGTTCTGTAGCTCTGCAGCTGGGATTTTCACGAAGAGCCATCAAGAATGCTTGGAATCGATTCCAAGAGACTGGAAGTGTAACCAGAAGACGGGGATCTGAAAGAATTCGAGCAACCACAACACAAGAACATCGCTACATACGTTTAACTGCGCGCAGAGAGCGATTCGTCACCGCTCGCTCCATACAAAATCGCTTGCGCCAGACGACAGGTACTCGTGTTAGCGACCAAACGATTAGGATCCATGAAAGTGGCAGATTTGGGGGTCCCAATGTAATGGTGTGGGGCGGAATCTCGATGCCGGTCGAACCAAGCTCGCAGTTCTCAATGAAGGTACGGTAACGGCTCAACGATACATTGAACAGGTCATAAGACCCGATGTGGTGCCATTTGCACAAAGAATTGGTACAGGATTGAAATTAATGCACGACAATGTTCGCGCTCATTTAGCAAGAGCCACCCGAGAAGCCCTAGAGGATGCTGGTATACAGGTTTTACCGTGGCCCGCCAACAGTCCGGACCTTAACCCAATCGAGCACATGTGGGATTTAATAAAACGAAGTATCCGGAACACAAACCAACCCGTGCATAACGAAAGACAGCTCATTAATGTGCTGAAAACAAGCTGGGAACCAATTGCACAAGAAACAGTTCGCCACTTGGTAGAGAGTATGCCCTCTAGGCCTCGAGAATGCATTCACAAAGGAAGAGGGCATACACGGTACTAAAAAAGTGAAAAATGAGAAAAAAATATGATTGTTTCAAATTTAAATAAATTTTTTCATGTAGTGTATTTTTAGCCAAAATTCCTATTTTTCACAAAAATCTAACATTTGGAAATTTTCAAATTTATCATCGTTAGTTTTAATGTTAAAACATTAAAAATTAATCAATAAATTAAGTCGAATAATTTATCAAACCCTAAATATAATACATTTATTGGAAAACTAAAAAAACGTGGTGGCCCCTATTTTGTTTTGACTAGTATATTCTCTTTCAAGTTGCCGAATGAATGTGTCCTTCCCAGGGTTTCCAAACTATCTCTGTACCAAATTTCATTTAAATCGGTTCTGTATGTTCGAAGTCTGTTCAATACAAACAAACAATCAAATCTTTCCTCTTTAATATATTAGTGAGAAGTGTAGGTCACTGACCTCTTTAGTACAAGTACTGTTAGCGACTAGAAAACTTAGTTTTAAGTAGCTTTATAAAAAGAAAATTATGATTTATTAACTTAGTTAGGAAGGCATCTATTTGACAATGTGAAATGATTAGGTTTAAAAAATGTTCCATGCTTTGTACATAGAACAAGTTTTCCAAGTCAGAAAGTTAGGAAAATATCGGGATAAAACATATCTTCTAGTCCACTTACACATATATAGCTATTTCCTTCACACATCTTCTTGAAAATGGTGGAAAATTCGAGATACGGATAGGGAGGGGATGAAAGTGCTGGAAATCCCAGAAAGAAAATTCTAGAACGTGAAAGGCAGATATGTTTTGTCCCTTTCCCGCACGAAAGGTCCCTTGCAAGCGGCAATACCGTAAAGAAAGCCGTTTCAGTTTTTTAGCTATAACTTCTAAACTAATTAGAATATTGTAATGATTTTAGTGCTATTAGATAGCTAAAATAATGACTCAACTTAGAAAAATAAGTTTCTGTAAGAATATTAACTGCCACCCAGGAAAACTAACGAAAAACTGATTTCCTCGCATTAGAAAGAGATAGCATGATCCGAGGGAGGGAGAAAGAATCCCGGAACCATATAAATATGGAAAAGGTTTTTCCGGATGGCAAGTTTTAGTTCTGAAGTTTTAGTTCTGAAAAGCTCTCAGAATACTTCTGAAGAGAAGAAAGTGAACAGTGAACAGTGAATACCAGTGCAATAGTAGTGACAATAAGTGCCATAGTAGTAAATAACAGCTTTGTAAGTGCAATAGTGAGTGAATAAAGTCTGCAAGTGCATAGTGCAATAGTGTTTCAATCAGGACCCTATAGTTAGTGCCCAGTACATCCAGTTAGGCAGCTTCAGACCGGCCAGCACACCACCCACCCAAATACAGTCCACTACCGGGGACCGCACCGGATTAACCGACCTGCCGCACCCCGACAACTCGCCTACCATTTTCAAGTACGCTGGACTTAACATTCTCTAAAAAATGACAAATAATATTTATGCCGAATCAAAGCGTCCCCACCGAGTGAACAGGGAACTAAAATAGAGTAACTTCCATATGTTTATGTCAATTTTCATTAGTTCCGTGGACGGTCACCACACGATCACTATAGCCATCAGCGCCAAAATAGCGATAATCAAACGGCTTCATTGTTGGGTTGACAGTATGCAGTCCAGCGTACTTGTACTATAGAGGTCAGTGGTAGATGTAGACATAGGTACTGGCTGGATGAATATTTTTCTTTTCTGCTGTTTTGTTCTATGACATCTGTCATTTCTGTCATCAAACCAAAGTTCAACTGACACGAAACCAATATTTTTCTACAAAAGTTTTTTTCCAAGCCATGACAAGATAGGTAACCACCAGGTAAAGATGTCTGATAACTCCGGCTACTGCGGGGAAACCTGTAAAAAGCAGAAGATAAAAGTAAGTTTTAGAATAAAACATATGAGGAGGGAAGGAAGTATGCTCGCACGGAACTTTGAGAAGAAGCCCAAAGAAAGAGGCGGTGCGTTCATCTGATGGCGCCTCTCACTGCTATGAGCCTTTCGTATGTGAGACATGTGGCGTAGAATTGTGAAGGATAAATAAAAACCCTTGCTTAATCTTGAACCAGCACATAAGAGAGAGAGACGCCATCAGATGGACGCAGCCCCGGAAATCTACGTCTGCAGAGTGTACAGAAGATCACATCGCTCTCACATAAGCTTAATAATAATAATGTCCTCCTAGCCGAATTTCGACTACGGCGGCCTATCTCAACAGAGATTAGCCAAATGCGCGGGACATATTATAGTGCACAAGTGTGTAGAAGTGTGTCAATCAGACGGCAGTCCGACATGACCGTAGAGAGATCAGGCGCAGGACGGCTTAACGTGCTTTCCGAGGCACGGGGGTGTTAACACCACCAACTTCCTGACTCCGGAGCTGTGTCAGAGTTATTTCAAGACAGAAAAACCTAAGCTTACACAGCCATCAGTGATGTCTTGCTGCACCTACTGTATAAATCGTCTGTAGTAGGTGGAGATGGCCAATGATGATGGTATTCGTAGCATCTTTTCTCTTTTAGCAGACCATGGAACTTTCGTCTCTTCGTTTATTATAATTCTTCTTTGACACATCTTGAGCATCGTTAACTTAAAGCACCTGCACTCGTGAGGACCTGTACAACGCTACGCGGATAGCGGTTTGTTAGTCGCCGAGTATTGGTCCTCAAAAATATAACGCCAGTGTCGACATGAAAAGAAGAAGAACTTAAAGCTAGGTCTAGTCAGTAGAGTATTCACCATTCCTTCAACTACTGTTCTCAAGAATAGAAGGATTGTTACATGAGGGAGGTTTAAGTGCATACCTTGTTGATCTCCTGCATACTGTTACCTGGTTAAGCTCTGTTTAGATTGCCCGCCGAAACCAAAAGTCAAGACTAATAACCTTTTTATCAATTTTCACAAAGTGCATTCCCTGCGTGGCGCCGGATTCATTGGACATGGAGAAGCAAACACAACCGCAAGAAGAAAAACACGAAGATAACTGCAAGTGCTCCTCCGATAACCTATGCTGCGAAACCAAACCGAAGCCACAGTAAAGGTCTTTATCATTATTATTTTAAGCATTAATTATTTTACCATTATTATACGCAGAACCACTGCTGAACATAGGCCACACCACTGACAGTGTATTTATTTAAAAGGCCAAGTGCGAGTCGAAATCGCGCACGAAGGGTTCCGTACCATTAACTTACAACATTAGACAGTAAATGCAAAATAACACGTTTGTATGGAAGCTCCCTTAATTTTTTTTTTACTTTTCCATTCTTTATTTTTAAAATAAAATACAAAATAATATTCTGTGAACATTTAAAGCGTCTACCTGTTGCCGTTATTGATGGCGAGCAAAAAACGCTAAAACATAACGTTTGTTGTATGGGAGCCCACAGGGCTTAAATAATTATTTTATTCTTTTTTAGTAAAACAATTGTTATAGCGGTAACGGAAATACATCATCTGTGAAAATTTCAACTGTCTAGCTATCACGGTTCATGAAATACAGTCTGGTGACAGACAAACAGACAGCGAAGGCTTAGTATTAGGGTACCGTTTTTACACTTCGGGTACGGAACCCTAAAAATGAGGTAGACCTGTCATCTCGTACTGCGCGGCGATTCGAATTTGATGCTCCGAGCACACGTTCTACGTTCTCGTTACGTGTATTTGACACGTGCATATAAAAAGAGGTAAATGGGGCATAAGCGCGCGGATTTTTTTTGACACAAACTGTGTAATTTGCTCAATTTGGCATTCAAATATGACATTTGACACGTAAATGAATTTTAATTAATGACTGTAACAACAATTTTACTTCAACTGATTTTGACAATTTTCAGAAACCAAAATATCTAGCCGCACAATGACAAACTCGACTATCTGAAGCAAAAATCTGTTCTGACTTCTCCTTCCTCCAAAAGTTTAAAAAGGTACCTAGGTGTTTTGTAATGACTTAGATGAACCAATGAAATGATAGTTTTTTTTTTACAAACACACCAATTACCTAGCCCCAAACTAAGCGTGAGCTTGTGCTATGGTGACTAGGACAACGGATAGAAATACTTAAATACATATAAACATCCATGACTTAGGTACAAATGCTCGTGCTAATCACATAAACATTTGCCCCTTGCGGGATTCGAACCCGCAACCGCCTGGTTTAGAAGTCCGGTGCGCGAACGACTACACCAAGACGGTCGACTTTTTGCTATTTGTATTTCGGAAGGATTAACTACACTAATATTAAATAGGAAAGATTTGATTATTTGTTTGTTTGTATTGAATAGGCTCCGAAGCTACTGGACCGATTCAAATTAAATCTGGTACAGAGAGATAGTTTGAAACCCTAGAATGGACATAGGCTACTTTTTGTCGCGATATAAAATCATCAGGGGGGTGAAATAGGGATGAAAGTTTGCATGGAAAATCCGACTTTTGGCGCGGGCGAAGTCGCGGAGAACTGCTTATTAAATAAAATAATTTAGTTTTTCAGAAGAATCATGACCTCAATGCCACAGAAAGTAGACGTAAAGACCTGCACAGTGGTCCCTCCTCCCCACCCGTGCGACCCGCCTCCACCTTGCGATCCTCTAAAAGAACCGGATGGAGATTGCATCCCTCCTTTCTTGTGCAAGGAAAGGCTGAAAAACCCTGAGAGTCCTGACTCGGCCAGTAAGCTGATTTCTTTCACGTCCAGATTAGTTAATCCGGACTTGTTCGAGGCCTGTTATCTGCGTTGAAAGACCACTTGTGCTAGTCTGGATTAGCTAATCCAGAAGATCCATCTGCGCCCGTCTGGATTAGCTAATCCGGACCTGTTCAAGGTCTATTATTTGAGTTGAGAGCACACGTAAGCTAGTCTGGATTGACTAATTCGGAAAATTCACTTGCGCCAGTCCGGATTAGCTAATCCAGACTAGCGCAAGGCTTATGATCTGAGCTGATAGCCCATTTGCGCAAGTGATGCAAATGGGCCTTAATAAGCACGTTTAAGGCTCCGCGCAGATGGGCCACCGACTAGTGTGGCCGGATAATCGATTATCAATGAATCGATTGTGCTCACTCTAAATAATCTAAAAATAGATCGGACTATCGATAGTACGAGGGTCAAACTGAAAGTTCTTAGAACTGGCCACTTATAAACAATATAATAAAAAAAATATTCTAAAATTTGAAAATAGAACTCTTTGCCAATATTACTGAGTATATATTTCATTCATTTGTCATTTGTTTTACGACTTGGCGGCAAATTGAAAATTGTCTGTGTCACGTCAAAATGAATTTAACACGAGAAAATTTTCGTGCAATGATTTTTTATGACTTTCGATGTCATTTAAGTCAACAAGAAAGTTATGATAGACTACGATTGGCCTTTCACGATGAAGCCCCATCTCGTGCGACTGTTTACAACTGGTTTAATGAGTTTAAACGTGGTCGCACTAATCTCACTGATGATGTACGTGAGGGACGGCCTTCTACGGCGACGACTGAAAATAACATCTGTGTTGTGCGGCGTATGATAGAGACTGACAAAAGAGTGACCTATCAGCAGATTCGGACAAGCTTAGGCATCGGTATGAGTCAAGTGCACAAAATCCTCCACGAACATTTAGCGGTCAGGAAGCTTTGCGCCCGGTGGATACCTCATAATTTGACTAAGGCTCAAAAACTCCATCGTGTGGATTGGTGCCGTAAAATGATTGAAAGATTTAACGGAGGTGACTCAAATGCTGTGTTCGACATACTAACAGGTGACGAAAGCTGGATTTACTGCTATGATCCTGAAACCAAAAGACAATCTGCTCAGTGGGTGTTTCCTTTCGAGGAGTTGCCAACTAAAGTGAAGAGAGATCTAAGTGCGGGAAAAAAAATGGTGGCCTCGTTCTTTGGAAGGATAGGTCATTTCGCAACAATTGTGTTAGAGGATCAAAAAACAGTTTCTGCAGAATGGTACACTACCAATTGTTTGCCACTTGTCTTGGAAAAAGTTCGAGAGAAACGACCTCGCAGTAGGATCCTCCTTCACCACGACAACGCCTCGTCGCACACCGCCAAGCGAACGATCGACTATTTGGCGACATCAAACGTTGAATTACTGGGTCACCCGCCGTATAGCCCCGACCTCGCGCCTTGTGATTTTTATTTATTTCCAAAAATTAAAGAAAAACTTAAAGGAAAGCGGTTTATGAATGCTGAAGAAGCGGTGGCTGCGTATCGCGATGCCATTGAAGAGACCCCTAAGGACGAGTGGGCAAAGTGCTTTTCCCAGTGGTTCCATCGCATGCAGCGGTGTATTGACGTCAATGGACAATATTTTGAAAAGATATAATAAAACTAATAACTGGCTAATGTAATCAGTTTTTGATTTTCTAAGAACTTTCAGTTTGACCCTCGTATTGATAGTATTGATAGTATCGATCAAATCGATAATATCGATATTAATTTTAGGACAATAAAATCAATTATTATTTTATTGTTTATATTAGACAATACTATCGATTTAATTGATTAAATCAATACTGGAATCAAGCCAATACTATCGATTGTATCGATTATTATGTTGCAATTATCGACGACACACTAGAAGACATCGTGACCAAGAGAAAGGTTAAGTGCAGGTTAGCAATATTATCTAAGCCGATAGGTCAATAAAATCGATTAGATCGATATCATCGATTACATCGATAGTATCGCTTTAAAACTTGATATCGATACTATCCATAATACCGATAATATTGTATTTGACTACGCAGTGTAATTGATTAATCGATTATATTGCATAAAAATAGGAATTGATATTATCGATTATATCGATGTTATCGATACTATTGTCATATCTATTGTTAGATTATTTGGGCCCCATTTACACAATCGATTAATAATCGATGTACAATCGATTTTACGGCAACACTACCACCGACCACAACCACCAGTGGCTGTCGCGCGTCCCGTCCTTTAGTCATACGAAAACGAAAGTGACGGGTAGAGAATGCCACTTGGCATTAAGTCCGCCTTTTGTACAAAATTTTCAGTTATGCAATAATTCTTAAATTAATAGAAAAATAAAGTCGGTGGCCGTAAAAATTTGGTAATCTGCTTTAAAATTAGCCAGTGGCCGCCACCGGCGTATGGCGGACACTGAGTCGCGAGTTGACGCCACTTGCTACACTTGTGCGATGACGCCATAACGTATTAAAAGTATTATATAGCCTGACCAGAAATATATGGGACCTGAATTAAGGGCGCTTCAAATGCACTTTATATGACAACACTCAGTATAATCACACCAGCGTAGATTGGCAACTGAACATAAAAAAACACTTTTTATATGTTTACATTCATGTTATTTTTTTAAGCCTACTGCCTAAATGATAACAGATTCTACGATAAAATAACGCGACAGAACACTCGCAAATGGAGTACTTATTAAATTCAGTAACTCTTTTTAATATTGGTCTTGAATTTTGGACTATAACACAATTATTTTGGCATAACCACTAATGGGCTAAAGAAACATTAACCCATTGTTTTTCTAAATGATATTTATAATGTTATCATAATTTTATACAGGGTGTGGCGTAAATAGTGGTCCAAAGCAAAGGTGTGGATACACTGTACACTGAAGCACCACATACCAGTATTTAAAAAAAAATTATGTACAGGGTTTTCAAAAAAAAAATTTTTTTTTAATTTTTTTAGAAATCGTTACCTTGCCTTACAAATTTGGTTATAATTTCCAAAAATGACGGTTTTTTTTTATCCATTTTTTAGTTTGTAAAAAAAAAAACGAATGGAGTACTAAGTACAAGTGATCAGCAATAATAATAAAAAAAATGGATAAAAAAAAAACCGTCATTTTTGGAAATTATAACCAAATTTGTAAGGCAAGGTAACGATTTCTAAAAAAATTAATTTTTTTTTTTTTTTTAAAACCCTGTACATAATTTTTTTTAAAATACTGGTATGTGGTGCTTCAGTGTACAGTGTATCCACACCTTTGCTTTGGACCACTATTTACGCCACACCCTGTATAATTTATAGGAATTTTTCAAAAACTCTACGAACTATTTTAGTTGTTATATCCCAGTAGGGTTAAGGAAACAAAGAAAATAAAACTGGAACCACCTATTTATTATAATCATTTTTCAAAATCGCTACTATTCTCCGTAGCCATCAGTGGCCAATTTTCACTATTCGCACTATATGACGTACCAAAAATTCTTGATGACAACTATATCAGTAATTAAAGAAACCGTGGTGATCACATAGACTTTCTAGTCGTAAAATACTACAGCACATGTTAAACCACTTTTCTTTTCCGAAAACGTTCTTGGTATTTTTATCACATAAAAATTGTACTTAGTCGAAAATTAGAATACGCGTCCACTTTGACACTAATCATTATGACAATTGATGACATCAAACTGAATTTCGCTCACAAAAATTAATCGACTGTGTCATCCTATAACGAATTTTCGTAAAAATTCGTTATACATAAAATTACAAAAATTCGTCGGCTGACTAACGTCCTCCGTAGCTTAGTTGGTAAGAGCACTCGCCCGGATAACGAAGGGACGTGGGTTCGAGTCCCACCGGATGACACAGTCGATTAATTTTTGTGAGCGAAATTCAATTTGATTTCGTAAAAACTTGCAAAATAATTGCTTAAGTTATAAAAATAATTATAATTGATGACATGACAGTGACGCTTTGAGGTTTCTGTTGCCAGTAAAAGAAATTAGTTCCAGTTGTTTTCCGCAATATGGCGAGGCCCCATATATTCCTGGTCAGGCTATAAACCGCTTGTCGCTAGTCATCGATGATTGTGGTCGGTGGCTCATCTGCGCAAAGCTTAGTCGTTGGACTTGATTCCAATGTCTAAGATTAAATTTAAGTTCACGTCTCTCTCTTTTCCGCTAAACAAACGAAAAGGGACAGACTACAATAATTTAGGAACGTCAAAATAAGTGCCGGATTTCTTACGTATTTTTACAAGTTTTTGCGTGTTTTCTTCTAACTTTAGTCGTCATCGAATGACATCCCTACTAAATTGTCTATGGATTCTCTGATTTCCTTAGCAACTGACAGCTATTAAATCGGACGTTTCTAAATTAATATAGTCTGTCTCTTGTCGTTTGTTTGGCAAAGAAAGAGAGAGACTGAACTTTAATCTTAGACAAAGATTGGAATCGAGCCCATTGATATTGTTGATGATGATTGAATTTTGAACTGCCTTGGATCATTAGATAGATTGCACATAAAGTTTATAATGGTTTGTCATTTTAAACTGCTCGCCACGTCCAGCCATTATGCCATTTAGCCGTGTTAATAACCTGCATAACCCTTCCAGCCAGATGTCTACAAGGGAGCTCAATCGGTGTGAGGGCTTGCATCAAACCACCTCCCCCTCACCCGTGTGACACACCCGTCCCCTGCAGCACCCTCAGCATTAAAAAGGGCCCGTGTGACGTTCCACCACTCTGCGTGGAAAGAATCAGGAACACAGAACAGAGAAAAACTCGGTGGGTGAAGTGCACCAATTCGAAAGGAGAGGTGGTGCAACACAGACTGTTTAAAGACGATTAAATTGGAATTGGATTAGATGGATTTGTTTTATTTATTACTAGTGGTTCCGCGCGACTTCGCCCGCAAGAGTTGGATTTTCCACATATGCAACTTTCATCCCCCATTTTACAGGTTTTGAACTGTCTCAATACCAAATTTCATGTCAATCAGTTCAGTGGTTTAAGCGTCAAGAGGTAACAGACAGACTCACAGACACACTTTCACATTTATAATATTAGTATGGACTAGTGCTTGCCCGCAATTTCACACGCGCAAATGTCTGATTTTCCATAGAAACTCGCATCCCCTTAAAGGATGGTTTCTGAGGTAAAAAATATTTGATGTCCTTTCACGGGACTCATTTATAGTGGTTTCAGCGTCAATAGGTAACAGACAAACACTCATATTAGTATGGAAGTACAGATTACGTACTAGTGGTTCCCCGCGACTTCGCCCGCAATAGTTGGATTTTCCATATAAACTTTCATCCCCCATTTCACCCTATTAATGTTTTTATATCGCGACAAAATGTAGCCTATGTCCTTTCCAGGGTCTCAAACTGTCTCCATACCAAATTTCATCTCAATCGGTTCAGTGGTTTAAGCGTCAAGAGGTAACAGACACACTTTCGCATAGTTATAATATTAGTATAATATTAGTATGGATTGCGGGCTTTGCCACATTAGGTAGAACTCGAACACCCAACCAAAGTTTCGTTACTCAGGCACTGACCCCCACGCGGCAGCAGCAGACATGTCGCCGCGACACCACTGGTTTATACGTATTTCTCAATGCCAGCTTTGTGTCGCTATACCTACAATGTGTCCCGGTGAATAGCACCGGTGTCGGAGCCTTCATGTGGTGACTAAGAAGCAAAATTGCTACCACTTTCTTAATAGGATCAACTTTGAAATCCCATTTGTTTTTTACTTCCCCATACTATTTAGTAAATCGGCAGGGTACATTTGTATGGAAAGGTGATATTTTTTGGTCTGTTTTCGAGGTTCTTGTAATAGAGAAAAATGTTGCAGGGGAACTCATCTATCACCTCTTGAAGGCTCCGACATCGGTGACGGGACACACTGTATATGTATGCGCCCATTTGCGCAAGTCTAGACTAGCTAATGCGGACTTGCGCATGTCTGGTTTAGCTAATCCGGACAAGATCAAGGCCTGTGATCTGATTTAAATTAAATTTCGCTAACAACAAAAATTGTTCGACTGTGTCATCCGGTGGGACTCGAACCCACGACTCTTCGCTAATCTATGATCCTATGATCTGAGTTGAAAGGCTGCTGCTGCTATGGTATTCCACGGAAAAACCAAGTGTGGTCGGCTATACCTTTACAATACCATCTGTAAATAAATAAATCGGCTAGATAGATTTAACATTGGGGAAGTATGGATTCAGATAAAGCTCAGGCGCTGGGCATCACACAGTTCACACACAATCGTTTATTATGTGAATGTACCTAACTGCTTTCAGACCAATTTGTGTGCGACCCTCCGTGCATCCCGCAAGACGAGAGGAGGTCGAGGAAGCGCCAATCCCTATTCACTATTGCCAAAAGTATTGCTTTCCTTTTTTTAAAAAAAAGAAAAAGTACAGGCAGATCGACACCCGGTATTACTTTGTACCGTTTTGGAGTCGAAACACTGGGTTCGTGGGGTCCCAACGCTATCTCTTTTTTCAAAGAGATTTCCAAGAGGCTAGTTGATATCAGTGGTGACTTAAGAGCTGGCAGCTACCTTGCTCAGCGTATAAGCATCGCTATCCAGCGCGGTAATGCTGCCAGCATCCTGGGAACCTTACCACAAGGACCCTCTTTATAAGTTTTGTTTTTGTATTGTGTTAAATATTTTTTATTAATAAGTTGTAAATATATTATCCTTTTCCCCGCAAAGTCACCCGTCACCCGCTGACATCTACCGTGTCCCATCCCCCGCAACTCTGGCGACCTTTTTCTTCCTAATCCACTCGTTTGTGAATATGACTAGGACAAATGATGATTTCTGCTGACCATTCACGATTAATGAGGGACATTGACTATAGACTATCATGAGGTAAAATAACGAAGAAGAAACTTTTGTGAGGGTATTGATAACCATAGATATTGTTCTGTTCTTTTCCTCAACTTTGTGTAAAACTCTTTTGCAGTATCCAGTGGCAAAAAAATATAGGCAGCCAACTTCTGTCAGTGAGCTTCTAAAAAAATAACATGCCTTCATTCAGTCAATCAGTGTCAAACAACACCAACTTGACCAGCCGAACAGTAAAATGGAATAATCCAACCAAAATAGTATGAACCAAAAGAAGTGTCATGTAGAACCCAACCCACCCGTGCCTCCTCCAGACCCATGTACCCTTCAAAAGATCAAGCAGTTAAAAGCAGCTGGGAAGATATTATGTGTGAAGGAACCCTTGCCTGACCCTCCTCCCCCGCCGCCGTGCTTAGCAGTCTGCATCGAAAGAATAAAGAATCCGCCAATTCCTCCTTCTCCGTCTTTCCCGATAGTCTGTACGGTTGACAGGGTACCAACTGGCTCAGCAAGGTTGGTAACTTGATATTGTAATAATTTTTACAATTTGTTTGCCAGTTTTTACATAATTAAATTAAATTTCGCTCACAAAAATTGACTCGAATTGTCATCCGGTGGGACTCGAACCCATGTCCCTTTGCTGTCGGGGTTAGTGCTCTTACCACAGCTCGCATCGGGCGCATCCCACGTATCGGATTTCAGTATGCCTTGTATATAATAGAATCTCATTTAACAGCGTCCAGTGATGCGCACCGCACTTCAGTAGACGCTGTTATGTAAGTTTTTATACAAGGCATACCAAATCTTTTTTTAAAAATGTGTGAATCTTATTTTAAAGAACAGGCAGACATTTGAACGCAATCTTACCTAATGGTAAGCGACGATGAAGCCGAGGATGAGTCATGTCTAGAAACATCTTATTCACTCTTTTCTTAAAGGAATCCTAAGAAGTGTTAAGGAAACACTTCAGCCGGTAATGAATTCCACTCTTTAGTCTTCCCTTTTGATTATTGAACTCCTTTCATTGTCCGGCATTGTTTTATGTGGTAAGAGATTTCTCTGTTTAATCGAATGCTTTAGTAAGTACCTACACAATTAAAAAAAAATACTGGTAGACCGCCTGAGTCCTCATCGGCGGCCAAATGCTATTCAACTCGACCAGTGATTGGCCTATTGTGGCCCCTTTTGATTATAGCTCACTACTAATGCCCATTGAGTCCAGGAATCGCCAGATTTTTCGAGGAGTGAGTTTTGTTTTCTCTTCCGGGTGCATTATATGCTGCCCTAAATAGATACTTATTATATTTTGCTTAAGCGATCCGTATGAGCAGAGTATGTGTATAGCCGTTTCTTCTATCGAGTGGCAGAATCGGCATGAGGCGACATCTAACTAAAGTCGCTTTCACTAACTCAGCAAACGCTACGCCCTGACTCGGCTCCTTCAGAGGCTAGATGGCGCTGTTAGCAACATCGTTTCCATGTAAACACAAACCGCGATATGTAAGATTTAGTCCAGGCTTGACTATATACCAAGACGAAGTCCAGTGGACCTGGGTCCCCAACCACAACACCTGGTCGGTCGGAAGCGCTTCCCTTTTCCACCCTGAGCAGTTGCGCCAAACTCACATTGCGTGAGATTGAATCCTACCCTAGATTACCACCAGGAATATACATATTAAACTGTAATAGGTACATTAAGATTAGTTCAGCAGATTTCGATTCAGTAACGTTCAAAACACAAGATACATACTTACTCACATTCTAACGTACAGACAAAATTTTCAAAAACTGCATCTTTGCAGTCTACTGACAAACTAAGGGAGCTATTTTCGTTTTTTTTTAATCAAAATTCGACCTTTTACAGTTTTATTATAACAGGGTGTCCCGTTAATGAAGGAAAATAATTTTTGGCATATAATAGGGAAACATGTAACTAATCTGTACCTAAAGGATTCTCCTTCACTAACGACACACCCTGTATGTATATATTCTCGCCTTCAGGTGCGACGCTATATACGAAGCAAACGCTGCACAACCTGATCCTCCCTGGCCTGGCTGTCCACCACAGCCTCCTCTACCACCACCTCCAGAAATAGACGCTTGTGTTCTACAACAAAGAAAAGAAAAAATTGCGGTGTGTAAAGAAAGAATGAAAAGGTACCTAGATTAAACATGGAGCAGTTTATAACCACCCCAAGCAGTTCAGATGTGGACTTCTTCATAGAGAAGTTCAGTGTCGAAATCGGTAGAAGTGTCGACGATAATAATATTGGAACGAGGACACTAACTCTCACACCCTCTGTTAAAGCTGAAACTGAAGTGAACAACGATATTGATAAGCAAATAACTGATTTGGAGAATCTAATAAAGAAACTTCAAGGAGAAATTGTTGAAATGATGACTAATGCTGATAATGATAAAGACGTAGAAGAATACACCCCAATAATAACTGAAGATCAGTCTAATGTATACAGAGATTTGAGCAA
This sequence comes from Pyrausta nigrata, assembly GCA_949316185.1. Taxonomy (NCBI): domain Eukaryota; kingdom Metazoa; phylum Arthropoda; class Insecta; order Lepidoptera; family Crambidae; genus Pyrausta; species Pyrausta nigrata. Next base: position 2,273,492 of record OX438961.1, read on the forward strand.
TGAAACGATAATTTTAGATAGCGAATGTGACAATGCGAACAAAACTGAAAATGTAAGGGATACGATGAAAACGAATAAAAGTAAAGACGCATTAGATCCTGAACAGTATAGTCACGTGTATCCACTAACGATTCACGGAGTCATATTACCTTTAGGCGGCGGTAATAAAACTCTAGGAAATGCGATAACTGATATTTTATACTCAAACACAGATGAAACAGTTCCTGATAAGATTGTTACACAAGACGTTATACACGTTTGGGATGACCTGCCTAGATATACGCCTAATAAAAGTTAAGAAGTATTGATTGATGAACTGAAAATAGAAATATCGGAAAATATGGACACACTAAAAGATATGCATACTGAGCCTACTGACAAATTTGAACTCGCCTAATAAATTACTGCCTTCCATGTAAGTATTGTTTTTATTTTATTTTATTAATGAGCGATTCCTATCGTGTGATGAAAAAAGTACCCACTTTAATATCTTTTCCAACAGTTTATTCACAATAACAAATACATTCCATACAAAATACAACATTAAAATATATCTCATCATCACAAATATCCAAACATACATTAAGTTTAAGAATGCGACTTTTGACTAGAATAAACTCTGAAGGATAGGTAGTTTTATTTATTTAAAATTATTTCACCAATACGATTTCATACTTAAAATAATGCACTGCATTGCTTTGCACATATATATACATATAATAACTTGTGCTGCATATATAAACAAAGATTTTGCTAAATATGTTTGTAAGGCAAATACTTTGGCACATTTTTCTATACAATTTTTGGCATATATTTTTTCATATACATATATCAAATAAGTAAGGCACATAGCCACATACGTAATAGGTAATGTGATTTTTATACAGGTAATATACTACAATAGCCCATCTTTTTCAACTAATAGACTACATTTAATTCCTTTAAAATATTTAAAATATAGTTAAAAATAGATCGCAATCACACTGATCCTTTAATTAAAATGCAATCCGAATAAATAGTTAATATTACATTAAAACACCATGTTCTACAGAACACGATAGTCGATACTAAAATATATTTCATTTCCATCCTAAAATTACGATACGTTATTAAAACCAACTGGAAAAGTGTAAAATGTATTATAATCTTCATAACACCGAGTGTTATCCATATATATATTATTATATAAATATTCTTATCATGTCCGAAAGCTAAGCGATAATATGTACAAAATATTCGTCAAAAACCGTCATATCTCTTCGTCAGAAGGGAGTCTGAAGCCACACTATAGCCTAATGGCCATAGACCCTTCAGGGTAAAAAACTAATACTGGTTATCAACCAGTAGAAGTTAAAAAGGGAAATCCAAAAAAGGGGAGCATGTGTTATTTCTTTCGTGGCGGAGGCTGCATCGGGGGCTGGTGGAAGGGATGGTGCTGCCTGGCGAGGATGCTTTCCTGAAACATAAGGGTCTGTATTACAATAAAACTTGAGCACGTCCAATTAGCTAATCTGGACTTGTTCAAGGTCTATTAGATCTGAGTTGAAAGCCCATTTGCGCAAGTCTGGATTGCCTAATCCGGACAATCCGGACTGGCGCCAGTGAACCTAAATATCGCATTGATTTAGGAGCCTCTTTCGGGAGTCCTGAGTTTTATTCACGGAACCCAAAGCATGTGAACAGTTACCGGCTACCGGGATAACATGCGACCCTCGTAAATTACAGACATGTCTACTTTTTTTTAATACACTGTCATTTTATTTTATTTTTATTTATTTATTTAAGTTCTCCAGCAGTTATATTACATTACAATCATTTTAAACATTCTAATTTTGATATGGCTACGTAAAAACTATATTAAAGTGAACATTACTTTATCAAACTTATAAATTATATTATTAAGTATCTACCAGGTTTTAGCTAATACTAACAATGTAAGTACCTATATTAGAAACGATTAGACACTGACAATTTGAACTATTGGAACGAAAAAACGTAAAGTAAAGGCACAAAGTGAGGTGTCTCATACATTATGCATAAAATTTGTCATGGATCGCGGGTCTAACTTTGATCTGATAATACACGAGAGTACATGTAAAGCCCTATTAAATAGATAAATAACCCTCTATTGAAAACCCAATAGAAATTTCAAAGTTGACACAGAAAGATATACAAAGTTTTCGGTCTTATGGCTAAGAGAGGTCTCTTCATGACTACTTTTGGGTACTAGTACCTACTTCTTGCACCGAGCACATAACCTATAGAGGTGAAATGTCATTAATTTTGTTTCAGAAAAAATCCGTCCAAATCCCTTGGAAATTAATGCCTCTGTTTTTTCTTCAACGGATTTTGTTAAAGAAATTTACTTCTTTACATATTTTAAAATGAATGTGCTGTTTAAAAGATTGTTATATACGATCACAACCGAAATATCTCATATTTCATAATATCGATTGAAAATATATGCTTTTCGTATTTTTTTACTCAAAGCTTAGTGCATATTATTTAAGTGCAACCTATTTATACCTGTTCATATTGTACTAAACTTAAAGCCGTAAAAGATCTTTAAGTCACCAAGCACTAATAAGTTTCGGAGAAAAATCGCGCTTAATTCGCCTCTATAAGTAACGTGCTCGATGACTTCTTGCAATTCAGCCGATAAAGAGCAAACAATTAATAAATTGTCTATACTACATATTTTCTGCTTCCTGCTACTAACTTACCACATTATTATGCATATTTTGGGCAGCAGTCATTCTCCTCTCTTGCAATATTATTTGATTGGCAGCGCTGTAAAACAGGATTCATGTGAAAAACATTCAGAAAATGAACATTTAAAAAACCTGTTGGTATTTAAACAAAAATATTTGGTATAATTAATAGAATAAGGCGTTACTTTGCGGAAATCTATTATTAGATGGGAAAAATTAACATTACACATGCCTTTATATACATTAGTGGGGAACGGTATAAAAGACCTGTTCGACAGAGACTCATTTCAGTAGTCCGTGCTCAGCCGAGGCGACAACATCTCCTGAGGATGCCCCGTGGAGTGGCGAAACGCGTCGAGGTTTTTTGCACGTTGGTGTTGGTAACTAACAACTGCATTAGCTGTAGTCATGCGTATTGAGGAAGGGAGGGCGGTGCATTCTGCATTTGCCTAACCTGGTACTCGACGTTGCGGTTGGTGTGGTTTTGGTGTCTGCGCTAGCGTGTCTTAGCGGAAATTTAAAGCGAAATAATTGTATTCTATTTTTCCCATCTAAAAATATTTGGTTTAAATAAAATATTGGGTAATCTGAATAGTAATTATTACTATAGTAGGTACCTGGTACGAGTATATTGTAGTAGCTGGGTGACCGAGCAAAGTTACTACTGTTTATTGTATAATAGGCAAAGCGAGATTTGAACCCCAGACAAATATTACTATCAGGCCTACGTCTAATCCATTCGGCCAGAACGCTCATGCTTAACGGTCTGAAATTAGCGACCATATTTTGCGTCAAACAATCGCATGAAAACTCAAAAAACATGCGTTTTCCCTAAATTAAGACTAATCTAGATCGATTTTCCATTCCCGACTGGTATGTTACTAAACAGCGAAATCGTTAGTGCCGTTACCGAGATCACAAAAACATATAATGTTTACTACAATATTTTGATTTGTTTGTGTACCCTATTGATACTACGCCGCGCACACTCACACGCATACCTGCCTTATTTTTATTTGTTTAAAACGTACCGTGAGAACCCCAAAGATCGAGTCGACATCGAGACGTTCCCTATGACACATGTACTAGACTGACCAGAGTGCTTTCGCCGCGAGTGTATCCTGTGAAGCTCCTTACAGACATTTCGAGTGATTGTGGCCTGTGAAGTGATACCTGAACCCTCAAAAGCTGTTCCGGCAAGTACCTAGCTATAAGTGCTCAGACCTGACTGATTTTCCTATCATTGTCGCCCTCCACGTGTAATCCACTGCCTAAACTCTCAAACATATAAATAAATAAATTTAGAAGAATTGCTCGTTCAAAGGTATAAGATATAGTAGGGAATAATGTAACCGTATATTATAATGTCCTCCTAGCCGAATTATCCGGCAGCCTATCTCAACAGAGATTAGCCAACTGCATATATTATAGTACACAAGTGTGTGCGCAATACACAGGAGCACTCTCTATTCCTTCACTCTCATAATTCGGTGAGACGGCAGTCGGACATGACCGTAGAGATCAGGCGTAGGACCAACAGCTTAACGTGCTTTCCGAGGCACGAGGGTGTTAACACCACCAACTTCCTGACTCCGGAGCTGTGTCTGAGTTATTTCAAGACAGAAAAACCCAACACTCGAAAAACCCACAACCCGGGACCTCGTGGATAGTACCTAGCGTGCTGACCACTAGACCAACGAGGCAGTCAGTAACCGTTATCTTTACATGAAGGATTATCCTTCAATTACGATACGATTTGTATAACAGCTAAGATTATTCCAGTGGATACGACTGAAATAATATTAATTATGGGAATAATCTTAAAAATTTAATAAAATAATATAATGATCATAAGGTAAGTCTATCTTAATAATATAATGATTGTTAGATAATGTATCTCACGTGTCCATCTCCTCCTGCGTGAGGTCGAGCGCCTCCTGCATCTCACGCGAGGTACTCTGGATGAACTCTCTGTCGCAGTATTTGCCTAACCCCTGCTCCGTCAGTACCTGCACACAGTTCATCATCATCATCATCATCATATGTATGTATTCAACTAACAAGTTCCGGCTACAGCCCCCAATCCCAACAGTGATCAAGCCACCGAGCACATAACCTATTGAGACGAAATGTCAATAATTTTGTTTCAGAAAAAATCCGTCGAAATCCCTTGGCACTCAATGCCTCAGTTTTAACTTCTACACACTTTGTCAAACAAAATAACTTATTTTTTTACATATTTTAAAATAAAGGTGCTGTTTAGAAGATATTTACGATCAAAACCGAAATATCTCATATTTGATAATATCGATTACAAAATACACACTTAATTTGACACTTTCGTATCAGTACCAAGCACTGATAAGTTACGGAGAATAATCGCCCTTACTTCGCCTCTTTAATAGGTTAGAATCTTAATTCTATTTTATTCAATAAAAGAAAATAAAGACATACATGCAATAAAAATAATTAAACTTAAAACCTACTTAATCAAAAATAAACCCGTGTCCTTGAGGCAAGGAGGCGAGGATGCTGGCTGCGTTACCGCGTTGGATAGCTATATTTATTCTTTGAGCGAGGAACGAGCCAGCTTTACTATTTTCTTGCCTCTTTAGGTTACGTGTTCGATTGATCAAGCAGTGGCCTAAATATTAGGTGCCTACATTAGCAAAATTGTAATAGAATAGTATGTGTGCAGCTGTGGTAGTTTATATATCGGCCAAACTTAACGCTATGGTAGCGTGCCGAATGATGGAACACATTAAATTGGTCAAGAACAATTACATACAATAAACAGCGATCGCGTAACATTTGTTGGAATCAGGTCCAAATCCTTGGATTGAGTTTCATGACCCTCAGATCATTTCGACAGAACGCCATTACATAGGTAGGTACTAAGATTGGTCAGAGAGCAATTGAAATCACCAAATACATAAATTTCAATGCTTGTACTCATCAAATGCAACAAATTTTACTATAGTAAAGTCAGCCTATATATATCCCACTGCTGGGAAAAGGCCTCACCTCAACTATGGGGAGGTACGAGCCATACTCCACCACGCGGGCTCAGTGCGGATTGGTGGAGGGGTGTCTGTAAGGTAAGTGACAAACCTTACTGTCAGAAGTTATCAAGCCGCCCTAGGGCCTCTGACTAGGCTTAACGACTAATACAAACAAATTTTAGCCAGGACCAACTGCTTAACGTGCCTTCCAAAGCACGGAGATGCTTGTCATGGACGTCACTTAAATGGTCGGAATGGTCACCCATCCAATCACGACCGCGCCGTGCGTTGCTTAACTTTGGTATCACTACCAAAGCGCTGCCGCCACTGCGCCAAAAGCACCACCTTTTATTATAGGTTTAACATCAATATAATATTATCTGATCAATTTTTTTGTGATATCGGTGAAGCTCTGATAGTAAAAGTTGTTCTATTTGAGCAGCAGAATCACTGTGCCCTGAAAGAAATATAATTTACCGTTAAACAGGAGCAGAATGTTATATCTTTGATACTCACTCGAGTAATAAGATTCTCCGCAGGATTCTCTACACAATAAGGCACGTTGTTGTTCTGTTTCCTTGTATTGTCACGAGCTGGACAGAAAATAAAATTGTTAGTTGTCTCAACTAATATTATACCGTTTTGTTTTTAAAATTGCACCCATGCGAAATCGGGATCGCTAGTTTATGATTAAGTTTAAAATGTGAAAAACCATGCATTCAAACATGACGACCATTGTGGTCAAGTGGCTTGCACGCCAGTTTCATGGTGCCATCTCTGCTGTCCCGGGTTCGATCCCCGGTTAGGTCAGGGTCCTCCAGGGTCAATTTAGAAAACCATATTGACAATGTTGCCTCGGGTGTGGGTGTTGTGATTGTGGTACCACCTTGTTTTTGATTTCCATAACACAATTGTTTTATATTAGCTTACTTAGGGATAATAATAATATATGACGTTTCTAATGTTTTTTTCCTGAAGAACATTGTCAGCAAGGGTCAGGAGATGGCGTTTTTGAGAATATATGTATTTCAAAAGTTTACTTGATACGATTGTGGAATTTTTGGCGTAGTGACATTACAAAATACACTAGTCAAGATCTTACTAACTATATGACACGAGCGCTAGAAAATTCTTCATTATCAAATGATATTACCTCAACAAACGTCACAAGTAAATAAACATGCAAAACATAAAAAGAAACATGCACTTTGTAGATGAAATAGGTGCATATGCCTATAAATCATGAAATAACAAAAAACAACCCACTTGACAAAAAAAAAACTGTTAAAAATATACATGTTAAATGCAAACAATCACAACACGCTAAAACAACTTACAATTATTGTTTTTCATCTGCACTAAATCGTTCGAAGTTTTTCTGCAAACGTTACACCGAGGATTGGTACGAAACTAAACATTTTATACAGATAAAGGAACAAAAAAAAAAATATATATTTGATTTCATTATTTTTCGTTACTGGTATGGGAGAAGTGGCTTGTGGCATTTAGGTGTTGTAGTGGTTCGTGTGAATGGATGACATGATATTTCAAATAACTTAGATCTGAATCTTCCTATTCAGATCTAAGTCCTATAACTATGTAAAAGGTAACACTTACTATTAAAACACAATTCTTTAATTAAACATTATTTGTTCTTACAGTTTTGAAAAATGTGCATTATATATCTCTTTAAATTAATAATTTAAATGAACGGTATTGAAAGGGACGCAATAATTTTTGAAATAGACAGTACGTATCAATATAAAAAATAGACCTTCGATAATGCAGAATTACCTTTTATAGTACGTGCCAGATAAACGTGCATAAAAGGTCGTTGACCTTGACAGCTAAAACCTTATGACACGTATCATTTGTTTTTCTAACTAGCGATTATTACGACTTTGATTTTTGGGTTCAAGGTCGACCCGTACCGAGGTTCATTTGTTAGACAGATTCGTATCGCTATGGCTTATAGTTAGGGTCGCCGCGCTTCGTATTTGCGTGCAGTGGTACACGGGTTTCGGTCTGCAGGGGTGACGGGTCAATGACTTTTTATGCACCGTTAAATGGCACGGACTATAGGTATGTACAGTCGACCAAATTGAATTATGACCCACTCTGCCGATTATTCCTTTGTATTCATAAATGTTGTAAGGTTTTCTTCGCTGTCATGCATGTTGCACATAGTACGTTTTAAATATGAATAAAAATGCGTCATTACGGGTCAGAGATCTATGCAAGTTTAACCTTTATTATCACTGCACTAGACATGTTTTAGATAAACCAGTCTTAATATGAATTTAAAATAAGTCCATAATCTCAACTCTTTTCACTACGAAGAAAAAAGTATCATAATTTAAAAAATATAAAACGTCGTGTGTCAGATGTCAAGTATACCTGTCTGTATATATAGTCTGAAATTTTATAAAAATCTAAGTCAATATCTACAAACAAATCGTATAATGGCCAATTTGGCAGAACAAAGAGCTAAGAATAAGTCTGAACACTGTCAGAACCTGGATCAGACGGCACGCTGAAGAGGGTACCCTCGAAGACAGACGACGACATAATTATGGCGTTCGACGAATCACGAACCAACGAAGAGAACGGAAGTGCAACACCATTACGAAGAACATCTTTACAGACGAGAAATAATTTGCTCTTCTCAACATGGTTGCTTAACTTTGTGGCGATAACACGCGATACACAGAGGATCACGTAGTGCTCAACCAATTATCCGGATGAATTTCAGCTAAGATGTGTACCTGGATGGATGCCGGAAGTGTAGGAGAATTTGTTCAAATGTCATAACGCTATAAACTATGTCAATATATTGGAAGAATCAATGTTACCAACTTTACGAACAGTTTACTTGCGTGAAGAAGTGCCAGTATTCTCCTTCGTTCATGATATCTGCCCAGTGCATACTGCCAGAATTGTCTCGAATTGGTTTACCCAGCATGAAGATGAATTCACTCTTATTTCATGGCCGTCTATGTCCCCAGATCTTAACCCAATAGAAAATTTGTAGGGTTTGGATTATATGAGGGGAAATGACATTTGCAGTCGTCTAATCGGGTCACTTTTCACTTTAACAATTTAATGCCACTTGTTAAATATATACCTATATTAAATTATAAAGAGGAAAGATTTGTTTGTTTATTTGCATCGAATAGGCTCCGAAACTACTGGACCGAATCAAATATAATTTGGCACAGAGATAGTTTGAGACACTGGGAAGGACATAGGCTACTTTTTGTCGCGATATAAAATCATAAGGGGGGTGAAATGGGGGATGAAAATTTGTATGGAAAATCCGACTTTTGGCGCGGGTGAAGTCGCGGGGAACTGCTAGTTTATACCTAAAATAAATATTATATTCTTCATTAAGTATACTGTTTTATTTCATCATGGCTAACACAAGTTCCAGTGAAACTTTTATAAAGAAACTGGTTCCCGATACAGACTTAGCGCCCGGCTGTGCTGAATCCCGAATATCTACCTACCTACCTGTGTGTTGCATTGCAACCCTTACCTAAGTTCTCGCCGATTTTCATACAAACTTATTCATCAGATAGCGAGTATAGCCTAGTCAGTAACTGACAGTGTCTAATAAAATGATAACAGGTTCGTTTCTAGGAAATGTATGTTCAAGCGAATTTCAACCTACTTGTATAGAATGACAGTAGAAAAATGACCATAAGGTGGGTCATGATTCAATTTGGTCGACTGTACATTATAAATATTGGAATGTTTATGTATGCTTACAACAACTCTTTCAAATTTAATAATTCTTTTTATAAATTAAGCAATTTGTTTGCAAGTTTTTACGACTTCACGTTTCCACTTATCTTTGGTTTTTTAAAGATAATTCAGCTTAAAAATATTTTTTGCTTTCCATAAAGTAAAGGGACGTCCCTTTTATTAACGTTCGTTGAGTCCATTTTTTAAGTAACACATTAAACTAAATATTATAATAACCTGAAGATCTCCAATTTAAGATAAAAGATAACTAACGTTTTGCTTTCGTGTCCGTATGCTTCTGTGTAATTGTTAACAACAGTAATCAAATCAATAATAAGTTCACATTGTCAGAACGTTATAAAATTAAATTAAAAATTTGTTTTCACTGCACACGCACATACACACGTACGGCACCGTATTTTTAACATGAAATGTGAGTGAAGTTAAGATAAAATAGAAATGCATCGGGGTTGCCATACACCAAAAACAGTGTTGTTTGGAAACAATTTTTATTTGTTGGGTAATTTAAATTGTCCCTTTTACACCACCTCTCCCCTAGTAACTTTTCGTTGGCATATTTAATTTGAGAATTTTGTAATTATTATTTAATTAACTATTCCGATATCTTATAAAAAATACACTAGATGTTGTACTCTAGTAATCAAATGAATTATATTAAAATAATATATAATTGAAAATTTCTACAGGTTATTATAATTATGTATAAAATTAGTAAGTAAAATTATTTATTAAAGATAATAAAAGCAAAAAGGTATAGTGCCTGCACATAAATGATTTAATCAATTTTAATGTGCCATGTTTAACATAAAAAATGAAGCAATGATTCAAGATTTGGTACAGAATTATAGTTACACATATTTTAAATCTGAACACATCGAGCTACCTATATCAACAAACTTATACCTTCCAGTTAAAAATATTGTATTTGAATACTATTCCAAAATGTAATAATTTTAAGTTTATTTTTGGAACTGGTCTATCTATTTATTATACAAGCCATTCGAAAATAAGGGTGGTTTAAAGATCTTACCCATTTACAATGACTTATTATTCATTCAGATAGTAGTCTTCTGAATTGACATTCTGATATATTTATTGATAGATAATTGATTTTTCAAACAATTCGTCATCATGACGTATACTGGACCTAAACTATCAATAACTTACCTGCAGGCTCTAAACAGATACAGAAGCTAATTTAAGATAAAAATTGGTGTGCTTGTATTATATATACTTTATAAAATGAACTATATCACTTACTCTATTGCTCTAAATATCCGTTCAGAGTCCTTGCCGTGGAGTAGAGGCTGCATCGCTATTTCTTCATCGCTGTGAGTGGCATCTTCAAGTTTTCTAAAACAGGTATGAAACGCAAGAATAAGTCAAAATTTAACTAATGATATTTTTAAGTACCTAAATAATAAACTTATAATCAATAATAAACAAGGCAGTCGTAAATGTATTGAATGACCAAACATTGTTGGAATAAGGTGGGGTGTGAAGGATCTACCTCCTTGTGATCCACCCCGGGCAACGTCACAAACTGAAGTTTGTGATGGCAGCCGAACGATCCTAACAGCGGTGGTAGGCTCTGGTAGGTACCGCCTGGTAGCTATCACCCTCCCACCGTAGCCAGGTGCCAAGAAGCTTGCTGTGTTGCGTCGGTGAGTGGGAGTGCCAGAACCTTCTGGGTGAGCTCGTTCCACTGTTGACTCTGTCTACGCCACGTGTAAGAGTCAAGAGCAGGCCCATTCCAAATAAAAAATAAGGATGTTTTAGAGTTCTATGGATTTGCTCCCGCGGGATTGAGATATACATACGAGTACCTATAATTGCTCTAAAAGCGGAACTGATATTGATTAGGTAACTGTGAAAAAAACACCGTGTTGAAAACATTAAGATCACTATTATGTTATGTATAACTTTTACAACATGAAATTCTAGCAATCAAACATAAAAAAACGGTATCAAATCTAAGAAGATTGGAGATCAATAAGGGAAGATATTACCATATCTTATGCTCATAGCATCGATCAAAAAATAGTCCGATTTATAAGTTTGTGTTTATCTTCAAAATTACTTTGAATTTATTAAGTTATACTTACACTTCTTCTTCTGGTATTTTTCCATCCATACCAAGCTCTCTTCTCATCATAGAACTTAACGATTGACCATCTTGTTTATCTGAAAATCAAATAAAATATTTACAAACACATAAATTAGGAAAAAATATATTTCTCTCGGTCGCATCATAACGGTTGCGGGTTATAGTTTGCGGAAGTTTTTAGGATGAGAAAATATGAAAATAATAAAATAGAAAAAAAATCGAAACTAAAAAAACTGAAAATAGCCGAGTGTCGTAGTTCGCCGAGTCAGGAAGTAAAGTTGTTGGTAGTAATTACTGGAATTACTGAACCATTTTTGACACTTCTTTCTTCAGTAGAAAGCTACATTTTTTTAAATTAGTAATTTAGGCTATATTTATTTTTAAATTGCATCTGTGCGATACTGTGGCGCGTTGCTAGTCCAAAATAAATTAACGTGCTTACTTGCTGGCATTTTGAGTTTCACAGAAGGCTGTCCGTTTTTCTTATCAACTTTGCCGTAGAAGCTCTCGCGACCATGTTTCTTTATACTTGTCCAAACAGCTCCAAACAAGGTATGGTTACGCTGAAATTTAAATATTATATTACAGACTAAATTCCGTTGACCAAATGTTTTATCACAAGTTTTTATACATACCCTATGCATAGGCTCCACTGTTTCTGCGACAACTTCGTCCAGGTTTCCTGATATAGCTCGCTTGAGCTCAGGACCAGCTTCATGTAAGGTTCTTAAACCAGCTTGAAGAGTCATCTGATTGTTCTGGACCGATGCTGCTGCTGCCTGTTCTTTGCGCTTTCGAAACCTGCCACGTTTGGGATATTTACATAGTACAACTAAAGACCAAACATCGCGATTAATCTTCCGAAACCCATTTGCTATTAGTTACTTTAAATCTGTGGAAATTATCCAAAACGTGTATCTAGATGAATGCCGGAACAGTATTTGAGACATTCACTTTGAACCCAAAACATGTCTTCTCAGTGATAAAAGTTACAATCATTTGCCCAATGTGTAGTGTTATGAATTTATCGCTTTGAATGTTTTTCTTTTGAAACAAAAGCCAATTAATAAGAAACATGCATAAACTTTTGGACGAACACAAAATTTGACCACGCTGAAAAAAACACTCAAACCTTTGAAGAGAGAATTATGAGAACGGTGCGGATCCGAAGCAAGTGATTGTAAAAACAACAAAAACACGGAGAAAACATGCTTTAAAACTTGAGTAATGAGTTTTCAAAATGGAAAATCATGCAATCAATCATCATTGAAAAATAGAAACTTTGAATGCGCATTGGGACACAAACCTATAAAATATGCGGGGAAGCTGAAAACGAAAAACGGAGGCATCGTGCAATCATCACTAACAGACGTCCCAAATGAGTAGAAGCTAAGCTTAAAATCATAGATAATTGCATGATACTAAAACTTCAGAGCTAGGTCACTATATAAAATCATAGGTTGTGATAAACGGGGTAAAAATCTGGGAAGCGACATCCTTGGGACGAAAAAAACTGGTACGAATCCCAAGGACGGGCAAGCATAAAATACAGCGGAATAATCGCCGAGTTGCAAAAAAGTTGGATGTCGACTTACGCATGGTTCCTATAAAAACAGAAACAGTATTAGTCGCTTACATTTCACAATTTTAAGTCTGTTGCATAATCACTCATAAATTTATTCTCAAAGTAAAACTAGAATACAAATTAAGAACTACACAAACGAATTTAAACAAATACACGTGTAGAGTAAAAGATTTAGGGTTTTACTCTTAACGGATACATATAGCAAGAAATAATTTTCTGTTACTATGTGTTTGGTGCACTAAACCTTATCCACAAATAAAAATCAATTATTTTATGAGTACTACGATTTAAGATTCAGAATCTACATAGATGATACTGTGATTACATGCACTAACCTTCTAAAGTAGTCTTGTATGAGGAAAGTTGCGTAGAATTTGCCAACCGTGATCTCGTTCGGGTCTCCTGGTGGTGGTACCACTTGGTCTAGCAACTTTTGTGAAGTTCTTTTCCAAACTTTTTTTATTATAGCTCGGAGTTCTGTGTTACATTCGTCGATGACTCCTATAAAAAGATCAAAGGCATTAGCGAAATATTGCTGGCTCGCTTTTATAAGAGTTATGATACGTATAGTAATACTTTAATGGTTATAACTTGTGTTTTCCAATTCAAAGCAACAGTTCACCGATCATGTTTTCAATTCGTGTGCCAAGCTAGACCTTAACTACTTCTAAGACGGTCAATTGGAAGTATAGTCACATTTTGTCATTCCTTACTGAATAAATTTGTTGACAAAAATGAGTCAATCGTTTGAAATTAGCCATCTTATAGACGGATAAAGCTTACTACTTTTAAACACTGTATTTTTTTGCAATAACACTGAAGGTGGTTTTACGTACCTGTGGTTTTGATTTGCAACTGTGTTCTTACAACAGCAAACAACGTGGCATTGAAGTTGACTGTGCCGTCAGAGTTAAGGGGCATGTTCATTGAAACCAGACGCTTACATGCCGTCCGGTGTGGACAAAGTTTTCCAAAACCTTAAAAACAAAAATATGAAAAAAAAATTTAAATAACAAATATTTTTCAAGACAAAATCATTTAAGTCCTACGTCGCCAATACAAAATACGTACCAAGCGGTGGACTAATTTTTCTTAATAATGTTACCACATCTAAATGTTTGATTCGACCTTTGGCATCTGGATCGTATTCACTCCATAATCTGAATGTATAAAAAAGCCGATTAAATACCACAATATACTTACTCATTTTCATAGACAAAACATTTAAATAAGATAAACATAGGATAGTAAAACCTACTACTTACCTAACGAATTCATCAAGATGATGAGGCCCTAAAATAGACCAATCTCTGGTGAGATAGTCAAAGTTGTCCATAATAACAGCCACAAATAAGTTGATAATCTGAAAAAAGTGATGACTAAAATTTAAACATTAAACAACTAAAACACAACGAACAAAGCCAAACATAAATTCCTTTAGTTAATATTGTACACAAAAATTCAACTGCCATCAGGTGAGGGATTCAAACCTACGCTATCCGGGCGAATGCTCTCCCAGGTAGGCTACCAAGGATGTGAATTACTCGACGAAATTTGTAAGTGCTTGCTGCGCTAGTGAGCCGCATTTGATTTCATTGATACTTCAAAATGATTATAAATATCACTTACCAAGAAAGTACAGAGTAAGGAGAATGAAATGAAATATGGGAAAGCCATCCATGTGCCACACTCAGCATTTTCATCAGGGTTAGGATCATTGTCTGGCACGATGCAGCCGGGAGGATTCCCTGGCCTTTCCAAGGTATTGTTTGATAATGCCATCATTATTTCTTGCCAAGCTTCGCCTGAAAACAGTCATATATTTATAAATACTAGTCATTACAAATTACAAATACTAGTTACTAAGCTCCATTGCCCTTTGGCGAACCTTGAGCTTGAACTTTTTATTTTGCTCAGTGTTCAATTGGTAACTTTATATTGTTTACCTATTATTGATCAAGTGCTTTGACAACAAAAGAATCCTTACCCGTAGCAGATCTAAATAGGACCATTAGGGCACTTCCAAATGTTTGGAAGTTGTTATGTCTCGTAATGACTTCATCATCAAGTTTGATTTTACCAAATAACTGCAACAAAATACATTTTAACAATATAACATCATCCATGTAAATAAAGGTTTTGTTAACTTCACTTAATCACAAAAATACTGTATTATGAAATATTTTATTTAAACGGAGCGTTTCAGGTGCCATTTACCTGCATTCCAACCACAGCATAAATGAAAAACAGTAGTACAATCAGCAGAGCGACATACGGAAGCGCTTGGAATGACTTAATAAAAGTCCACAGTAGAGTCCTGATTCTCTCTCCTCTAGATAATAGTTTTATCAAACGCATGGCTCGAAAGAGACGGAAGAATGTGATGTATTTCAATAAAGTACCCTGAAAATAAAATTAAAATATTTTCTTCTTTTTTTTACAAAATTATTGATGGAATAGAAACTTTGAATAAGGTTCCAAAATGATTAGAGGCAGATAAGTAAATCGATAATTCAAGTGTTTTGCTGTCAAACGTTGTAATGTACAAATATAGTCATAATACTTAGCTATAGTTGTAATTACCTCATCGTCCGTCTTCGGTTTAGCATCAAACTGAAAAATAGTTGTAATTTCGTTAACAACCTTGAATACATTTTAAAATATAAAAAATATCGTTCGTAAACCAGTTAATTACTTACAACATTTGGGATAAGCGGTTTTGCTTCGTTAACTTGAGTAACAACAATATCTATTATGCTACCAACCACTAAAATAAAGTCAGTTGTATTCCAAGCATCGCCAAAATAATTCTGAAATGTAATTTATCAAAATTATTTTATTGACGGTGTCTATACGCAGTGTGTATCAAACGAAAGATACTCCTTTAAATACAGTCATATTACACATTACACCTTGAATATCCATTATATTTTCACATTCTGATTCAGACTAAAAACTTAGCATATAAAATGAATATGATGTAGCTAATATGTACTCCTTTTTCTTTATCTTACATTTACTGGACAGCGGTATTATATTTAAGTAAGGATTTTTTAAAAGAAAATGGATTATACCTACCTTGAATCTAAACGCTGCTAACTTGAAAACGAATTCCAGCATGAAAACTGTTGTCAGTACCATATTTAGCAAATCGAGATACTGAAAAAAAGATCAGCATTAATGGATACTACTATTTGACTGAATAAATAAAATTAAAGTATAGGGTCAAATATACAAACTTTTTTGTATACAGGGGGGGCACCATGGAACTTCATCATCAGAGCCACAGTGTTTAGCACGATGAAGAAGAATATAAAGTACTCAAACTTCTGTGACGTCACGAACCACCATGTCTTGTACTGAATGCGATGCTTTGGAATGTACCTTGAAAAATAAGTTAAATATTATCTGTAGCTATTAAATATTACATATAAATTGAGATACATGAGGCTAGATTTTTAAGACATTATAGCAATCTAGTACTAGTAAGCTAGTACCCCTGTCTGCAGCTCTATCATGTTTATAAAACTAGTTTTTTTTCTAGGCTGCAAAGCTAACTAGATTTTTGATTCTTTTCAAACAAACGTCTTGGGCATAAGGACCCATTTATCCACTGAGATAAAAAAATACTGGCCAAAAAAGTACCTACACAGTAAAATTGGGGATGAAAGTCCATATGGAAAATCCGACTTTTGGCGCGGGCGAAGTCGCAAGGCAACTGCTAGTCCATACTAATATTATAAATGCGAAAGTGTGTCTGTCTGTTACCTCTCGAGGCTTAAACCACTGAACCGATTGAGGTGAAATTTGGTATGGAGACAGTTCGAGACCCTAAAAAAGGATATAACCTACATTTTGTCGCGATATAAAAAAATAAAAGAGGGAAATGGGGGATGAAATTTTATATGGAAAATCCAACTCTTGCGAGCGAAGTCGTGGGGAACCACTAGTATCAAACAAATAAACAAATGTTACCTCCTCACAGGCTTCGCTTTCAGAGCGAATTCTATACAATTTCTCTGATTCTTGTCTAATTCACAATCCTTGAACTCTTGCTCTCCCTCTTTCTGGAATGTCACTATGACGAAACCTACGAAAATGTTTACCTAAAACATTAAAATAAGGTTTTATATCATTTTTTTCTTTGACTTACATTATCCATTGGTTCGGTCACGGCATATTATAAGTTGTATAGAATTAGCATAAACTTTAATGTAGGTAATGTAAATATAGAGCGTCGGTGGCGCAGTGGCTAGCGGGTTGCCTCTGATGCGGGAGGCACCGGTTCGATCCCACATGCCGCCATGTACCAATGACTTTTTCTGAGTTATGTACATTAGTTGTTTCACTAACCGATGCTCTTACGGTGAGGGAAAACATTGTGAAGAAACCTGAACATTCAGGCGACTGCATGTGTAACCATGATCCAAAACTGGTCAGGTTCCCCTGGTAACAGGGTCACGGAGGTCAGATGGCAGTCGCTCCACTGTAATTACCCGATCTGCCACATCCTGGATCATGGTCAGCGGACCCTGGGCCTTCGCGTGCGAGTGCAAAACCGGGATAACGCTAGGAGGATGATGATGTAGGTAATGTAAATATAGTATCTCACCATGAAGAATGCTATAACAATAATATAACTGATGTAAAAAAATGCAACAAGTGGTCTGGAATTCTCAATTGGTCCGTGAGCTTCTTCATTTGAATCCATTGATGTGGACAGTAAACTAAAACAATAAAACTATTATTTAATATATTCATGAGATTTGCGATAACTATTGTAACTAGTCAAACTTACAACTCCTTTGAGTCAATAAATGATATATTTACTAAGGTAGGGGAACATACATGGGGGTTCAATTGATGGTATGGCGGTAAAATACCTTGACACCTTACCAGAAAAACCTTATATTTGGTAGAATCATCTTATGAAAGAGAACATTTTTAGTAATTAAAGCTTACTTGGGCCATCCTTCAAATGTTGATACGGTGAATAACGTCAACATGCCACTAAGAACGTCGTCAAAATTGAATTTATTCTTCGACCATACTCTGTTTTCGATTTGTGGCTTTCCATTGTTGTACACAAGATACGATCCTCTGAAAAAGGCAAAATATTTAAAATACCAACTTAGTTTCAAACAAATCACAATTTGGCATTCAAATAAAATAATAATTTAATTAAAAAAAATAAAAACAAACTGAAAATTAAAATTAAATTCTAGGCACCGTCTTGAAAATTGGCGTCTAAAACTACTAAAAAAGCATTTACAAAAAAAGTTTGCATAAGATAAATCTACAGTATGGATTTTTATTAATTTCTGAAATGAATATTATGATAAAAACTTACTGGCACTCATTTTCTGTGACTTTGGTTATGTCATTGCATGTAAAGAATTTTCCCTGAAATCATGTTAGATTAGTTGAGACCTGTTGCTAAAAATATTTGTTTATTTATTGCATTTTTTTTTTCAAAATATTTAAAATAAGATATCGTTTCTTTGTTCAAGAGCTAAGCACGTAAAGACGAATTTTAGCACATTTTGCCGTTACAAGCATATATTAAAAATTCTACAAAATATCTACCAAGAGTTATAACACCATTCAACCTTTATCCGAATTTCCACAAAAATGTTTCTAACTCATTTTTGGGAGAAAAATATATTAAAAGGGTTGAAAAAGTGTGACCAACAATAAAACATAGAACTACTACTAGAATATAAAATAATGACAATACAAGGCGCAGAATAATTAGACAAGTTTTTGATAGTACTAACCTTGAATAATTGAATACCAATGACAGAAAACATAAATTGCAACATGTGATTTATAACAAAAATGTTTCCAATAGACTTAATAGAAGCAAATACACATTTAACAACATACTGTTAATTACAATAATGGTTATAATTTTAGTAAGACATTAAACATTCACTTTACCGAATTTATTTGTAACCATTTTGTCCCAATGTGCATGTGTAGTGTGTGGCGCGATGTACAAAAAAGTGAAAAAATGCAAAAAAAAACATTACAAATATAAAAAAACACACGGCCTACTTACATGGCGTTAGTCCTTGGTATTTTAGAAACAAAAAAGTATTATTCACTTTCCGCCAGTGTCCTGATCTGACTTATTCAAAAAACAGAAATCAAAACGGAAAGCCAAGTACCTCGATCCTACAAAAATGTCAAGGTAGGGAGGACCGCGCAAAACAAAACTCAAGCTTGATTGAGTCCAAAAAACTCACATTTTAATTTTTTGGTTTTGAAATTGGACACAACACCTTTGGGCTGGTATAACAAAAAACAAACGAAAGAAGCATGCATGCCTAGCAGCGAATTTTTTGGACCCACCGGGACAGAAGCAAAAAAAAAATGTTAGTATTCAATTCTTCTGGTACGAAAAAGCTCACACACAAAGAAACGAAATCTCAATTTTTTCGTAAACGTGATCATTTGTGTAATGTATAGATACTTACTTATTCTAATGAATATTTTAAAGTGGTTTAAAAGTAAGTGACCCAAAGGTGTCGTTAACTTGAAAAAAGGTAAAAATAATTTTTTTCATTGTTTTTTTTGTGTTTTTTCTCCCTACCTTGAACATTTGCACCCCCATGACAGCGAACATGAATTGCAGAAGATTTGTCACCAACAGAATGTTGCCAATTGTTTTTATAGCAACAATCACACATTGTACTACGTGCTAAAATTGTAAAAATATTTTTAACTGCATATTCAATAACATTTTTAAAAACATATCACTATCCAATTTTGATACGGGCAACACTACGAAATGTTTTTTTATTAAAAAAGTTATCGCGTAAAAAAGGGAAACCCGTTTTAAAAACATACTGACCTTTAGCCCTTTCGCTCTGTTGATGGCTCTAAGAGGCCTCAGTACTCTGAATACTCTTAGAATCTTAATAAACGACACGGTATTTGACCTGAAATAAAAAACAAATCGTTAACTTATAAGTTTTAAAAAAAAGTTCGATTCCAAACGACTCTTTAATCCTTTAGTTAATTTTATCAACCTTTAAATAAAAAAGTTTCATTCTCAATCGCCTCATTTTAAGCATATACGAAAATAATTTAATAAACTTGTCCACCGAAAACAGACGAAGATGTAGACAAAGCTAATCCTCAAATAACACATACATACACAGGTCTTAACGCGATAATAATTGAGTAAAAATTTAAGGTAAAATCGCGAATCTTTAAAAGTGACTATATTCCTCAGAATCCAAAAATAATAATTTAACTAGTGGCGTCATCTCGGTAATAGTTTGAGGAGCGCAAAGATTATTCTCAGCTGCTTTTGGTCATCGCTATAGTAAGCAACAATTTCAATAGTCACCCTATTAATGAATGCATGCACTAAATAGAGAGTTGCCTGCGCTCCGCTAGATGGCAGCAGCTGTAATGTACACGATTTTTTTAGAGTTCTGTACTCAAAGGAAATACCCTATTACTAAGACTCCGCTATTCGTCTGTCTGCCTGTCACCAGACTATATATCACAGATGGTGTATTACTGTTTCCGCTATAGCTATAAATACTAAACAGATTTTAAATATTCAAGTCAGCTCCCATACAACAAACTTATTTTTTACCGTGTTTTAAACTAATTTGTAAGCAGCATGTCATTGCATTACTTATGTGAACTCCGAAAACAGCATTTATTACGCCGGAAATAGAGGCGGTTTCAAGATCAAATTGACGTTTCTAAATAATGAGGGATTTTCTGACAACACAAAATTTTAGTTTTATTATATGTTGATAGATGACGCTATTTATCTAAGTTATATAGCCTGACCAGAAATATATGGGACCTGAATTAAGGGCGCTTCGAATGTACTTTATATGACAACACTCGGTATAATGATACCAGCGCAGATTGGCAACTGAACATAAAAAAACATTTTTTTAATATGTTTAGATCCATGTTCATTTTTAAGCCCGCTGCCTAATGATAACAGATTCTACGATAAAATAACACGACAGAACACTCTCAAATTGAGTAGGTACTTACTAAATTCAGTAACTCTTCGTAATATTGGTCTTAAATTTTGGACTAAAACACGTGTTATTTTTGCAAAACCACTAATGGGTAACAGAAACATTAATCCATTGTTTTTCCAAGGAACATATTTTCAATGTTATCTTAATTTACATAATTTAAAGGAAATCTTAAAAAAATCTACGACTATATTAGTTGTTATATCCAAGTAGGGTAGAAATAAATAAAATTATTAAAGTTATTAAAATATTCTCAGTAGCCACCAGTAGCCAATTTTCACTATACACACTATATGAAGTACCAAAAATTCATGATGACAAAGATATCAGTAATTCATTTAAAGAAACCGTGGTGATCACATAGACTTTCTTGTCGAAAAATAGTACAAAACATGTTAAACCACTTTTCTTTTATGAAAACGAATAGTTCTTGGTATTTTTATCATATAAAAATTGCACTTGGTCGAAAATTAGATTACGCGTCCTCTTTGACACTAATCATCATGACAATTGATGACATGTCAGTGACAATTTAAGGTTCCTGTTGCCAGTAATCGTTGCCAGTAAAAGAATTTAGTTCCAGTTGTTTTCCGCAATACGGCGAGGTCCCATATATTCCTGGTCAGGCTATACAAATATTGCGTCGAAATCATTGAGCATAAAATAAAAACAAATTATTGGAATATTATGTTTACAGACTTTACAGACATGTAGTTTAAGTACTTACTTTCTTAAATAAAAATCGATTTGACTTAAATCGGTCAACGCCATCTAGCGGATTTTTAAGTACCTACTGATTTTTGACATTAGGAAAATCCCTCATTGTAGTCTGTCTTTTTTCGTTTGTTTAACAGAGAATGAGAGAGACTGAACCTAAATTTAGACGGCGCATTGCGATTGAGAACAATATCTAAACACAATTGAGTCCCCTAACAATTATTAAAAGGGGACTTGAATATCTTCCACGGCTATCAGTTTAATGCAATAAGGTTGGTTGATCTAAAGTATCAACTTTACTTGGTAAGCGGCGTTCCTTTCAAGGTACGGGACCCTAAAACCCTAGTAACAACTCCTACCCTCTTATTACAAAAAAATAATACCAGATTTAGACCAGGGCTAAATATTAGCCAATCAAGAAGAAAATCATTTCTCTTTAAGGTCATGTCACCGATGCGTCATTCATTTCTTTTTTTGGTAATATTAAGTCCTGGTTTACTTACCCATCCAATGATATCAAAGACACGATCACGACGAGCAAGTCAAGAAGATTGAAGGCAGACCGACAGAATGCGTCCTTATGGAGAATAAACCCATAGGTGATGAGTTTCAGCAACAGTTCAATAGTGAACACAGCAGTGAAGAAGTAGTCTATCTTCTTGAGAACCTGAAATAAAATTAAAAAATGTCTCTAGACATTCTTATACACGGTCATCTCACAATAGGACTTTTTACAAATAAGATTTTTCAAATACAAATGCATTTATTTGCGTAAGTTTGGGTGTACATACATCCTGCGACAAAACAAAAATTCGACGTAAGAGGAATATGACAAATCAGGAATAAATCCAAAATAAGAGGTCATGATTACATAGCGCGAAGAACTGATGGCCATTGGGACAGAAAAGTTATATATTGAAGACCCTTTGATCACAGGCGCAGCAAAGGACGTTCACCGTGTAAAGATCGAAAGTTACAATGGATGCAAACCGCTTGCAACCGGTCGTTGTGAATAATCGTGGGGAGGCCTATGTTCAGCAGTGGACGTCCTACGGCTAATAATGATGACGATCATTACGGACGGATTACCTAATAATGTAAAATTTTAAAAAAATATAATATTTGCAGGCAGAATATTGAACGCAATCTCACCTGCAGCCTTACTCTTGAACGCAATGTCAATCTCAATTTAATTCCAATGCAATTCCGATCGTGCGACAATTTGGTACTCTTGAAAACAATTTCGGTAGGATTGTATTGCCCTTGAGTTTGCACGCGGGATTGGAAGTTCGGCATGAAGTTAGTTACATCTTCCACTTGGCAGCAGAGCAAAACAGACTATCAAAGAATGAATTCATGGAAAAGAATTTGGAGAAAATATTGAAAAATCCAATGTTTTGTCTAAAATTACTCATATTTTATATTACTTTTTAATAAAAAACAGTATAAAATTGTTCTTGATGTAAAACTCAATAAAATAATGTATTTTATGTAGGAACGGCAGCGTATGCATTAGTTTGTTTGCCTAGTATGTACTTATCACCGAAAACTATGCCAGTATCAAGTGGTATTTGGTGGTAAACTTTGCTTTGAAAAGTGTTTGTATAAAAGTGCAAAGGTATTTCAAGTGGTTTGTACATTAAAGTTTGTGAGAAATGTGTGATAAAATGGATTTCAAGATTAAAGTTTTAAATCAACACCCGTGAGGGCCCACTAGTGCCATTGTGTGTACTGTAAAATCTCATTTATATTCAAGGTAAATCTATTTGTTTGTTTATTGCCTTGTTTATTGCGATTATTGCAAAAAAGACAGTGCTGGCTGCTAATATCGGTATACCAAAATAACACTAAAACTTGGAAAAACTTGCTTAAACAGAAATTTGAGGTTACAAAATTAATAAGTATTTTGTACTTCGATTTTTCTATGCTAATATCACTTTCTTTCTTTTTACATTGACAACAAGGGCTCTTGTTCGTGGCACAATTCTAGGAAAAGGGCCTCGGTGAGTCGATAGTTCGCGTGAAACTTATTGTCGCTCATAGCTATATTTTTATCGGCCAAACGGGCAATTCTCCGTAAATAACGCCTTTGTTTTAAGTACATCCTATTAACTTTACGAAGAATAACATATTGTAAAACTACGTGATTCATTTTATGCACCTTTTAGCTAATTATAATGAACTCAATTTCAATAAAGTTACACTTTGGTTATTGTGTCAATTCACAATAAAAACACAAGATTAACGCAATAAGAAGCTGTCAATTTAGCGTCAAGAGTATCATTTCGCAATCCCGCCCCGCAATCGCAATGTCTATTAGTTCACTAAATTTCCATGCAATTCTATTCCAATGTGGCGCTAGTGTCGGTTTCAAGAGTGCCGTTTGACGTTTTTTCGATTGAGATTGAAATTGGACATTGGGATTGCGAGTCAAGAGTAAGCCAGCTGATAGTATGCGGCCGATTATGCGTCATTTCTGACTAGTAACAGCCTATTCACTTTTTTTTTAAAGTATCCAGATCATGGTGTTTAGGTATAGTCCAACAAGTTCTTGCGCGACCCTGCTTGCACCCCGCAAGACATGCGGGAGTGAGGAAGCGAGAATCACAAGCTTGTCAAAGCAAATCCATTCCGCGCAAGTCTAGAGCGCCTCACGTCTGGCGACCACTGGAAGGTCTGGATGATTTTGTCAGACTATAGTGTTGTGTGTTCTGTGTGCTTAAAGACAGTCTACTTACATTTGCCTTATCCTCGTTTGCTTTCCCTCCCACTGGGTCCTCCATGGCCAACATGAGAGAGGAGGCCAGGATGCAAAGCAAAATGAAGTTCTTGAACCATTCGTTATTTTGGATCTTGTAACAGGATACTCTGAACCTGTTAAATTCACAGATGGTCTTATCAAAGAAGGTAAATTGAGTACAGAAATAAAATAACTGAGTGCCATTACAGAAATTCAAGGAGTAATTCTCCTACCAAACTATTATTAGAGATATTATTGTACTTAAGTGTGTGCGCAATACACAATCTCAGTTCCTTCACTCTCATAGTTCGGTTCGGCAATTTGACATGGCCAGAGAGATATCAGGCGCAGAAACGACGGCTAACGTGATATCCAAGACACGAAGTGTACAACCATCAA
Organism: Pyrausta nigrata; assembly: GCA_949316185.1. NCBI lineage: Eukaryota > Metazoa > Arthropoda > Insecta > Lepidoptera > Crambidae > Pyrausta > Pyrausta nigrata. The sequence goes on from OX438961.1 coordinate 2,298,536, forward strand.
GCTAGTTCCAGACTCCGAGCTGTGTCTGTGCTATTTCAAGGCAGAAATACTAAGCAACTAGCCCGACCCGTGATTCGAACCCAGGACCTTCTGGATAGAAGCCTAGACTAACATGGCAGTTAGTGAAAAAATAAAATGATGATTATCACAGATTTCCTACAAGTATGGAATATTCAGAATGGGAAAGGTTACGGGTTATAGAGGTATTAAGGATGTTGCTTAGCACATACCAGTTAGTTTTGGAGAATATGAAGAAGCTACTGCCATCAGGTATGGGCTTTTCTTGCGACTTGACCTCCACTTCAGACAGTCGGCGTGGTCGAGCAGAAACAGTGCCTTTTCTCTTATGGTCATTGTTTTCTTCTTTTTTCACGTCACCTAGAAAGTTTGACAGTTCACTAATGTTATAGCTCAGTCTAAAAAGTTCGTGTGCGACCTTCCTGAAGTCGCCAGAGGTGCGGGGGCGAGACACGCTAGACGTCAGTGAGTGAATAGATTTTATTATTATTATTATTATTAGTTATCAGGCAGGCAGTTGAGACAACTGATAGCCGCCTGTATCCAGTTCCTCACATTAGGTTAAGCGAGTTTAGATGAGTGTCAAGTCGGTTTTTGAATTGATTGATTTTTTGGGCAGAGATCACATCTTCTGGAAGCCCATTTCATGCTTTGACTACTCTATTGCTCAAAAAATGCTTGTAAGGGTTACACTTTGAGATGTCGGTACAGAGTCTGAGATGGTGGCCTCTTAGATGGTCATTTTTGTTTTCTTTGACAATCGCGTGTGATTGGTGCTACCTCGCCTTCTGCACGTCTTGCGGGGTGCAGGGAGGGTCGCGCACAAACTTGTCTGATTATAGCAACTGTATTTTATTGTGCTGTGCTAAATATTTAAGTTCTATATTCACTCGCTGTATTTTTATTTCTGGTTCTTAATTATCATAGGCTACAGTAAGAAGACTGATTATTTCTGAAATGTCCACTTAAAAGTGGTGTTTTAACTTTGGACTTCTTAATATCTTTTACTAGGCCGTTTGTCTAGACAATAGTGATTGGATATAGCATAATATGAGCTACAGCCAAAGCTGGCCTTCTTCTAGACCACCCTATTTTCGTCAATAACAAAATAAGTTTGGATAATATCATAATGAGCCAGTTGCGGAGCCCGGCGTCAAGCAGCTTGCTGTGTTCCGTCGGCGAGTGAGAGAACCAGATCCTTCTCGGTGAGCTCGCTACACCGTCGATTCGTCTGCGTCACTTCTGGCTTAGTCTAGAGTCAAGAGCAAACCCATTTCAAATAAAAAAAATGTGCCAAAGAATTACCGTTTTGCAATTTCTCTGTAGTAACTAAGACATCATTGGCGTTGTCTCTCTCTTCTTGTTCCTGTTCTTCCACATCTTCCTCTGAACCTGTTTCTTCGTATTCATGTTCCGATCTGTTTCATTAAAAAGTATTTTTATTAATATTGATCCTATTACAAATGGCAATAGAAACATCCCTATTAATCATACGTTTCCTAGTTCTTACGAAAGTAAACACCGCACTCAAAAATTTACAAACTTTTTTCAGTTGGAACTCGAACCCACGACCTTTCATCCAGGTAACGTACCGTCGGGCGAATGCCCGGTAGTTGGGAATTCACCCGTAAAGAAGGGTCGTAGGTTCAAGTCCTACCTAAAACGATGACTTTTTGAGTGCAATAATTAGACAATTCGTTATATATTTTTTTTATTGTTTTTCCACCTATACAGGGGGGGAACATCTATATTTCTACTTATCCTTTAGTTAGCTCATTTTACTAAAACGAAACTCTCCCTCATTTTAAAAAAACAAACAAAACTGCATTTAAAGATCCCTAAAATTTGCTTGTCTCATCTGGGAAACTAACTCAAAATTTAGATAAATTAATTCTCGCTATTTTATCATACGAATCGGTAGGATTATTTAATAAAGCTTTATTGCACTATGATTATTGTTCAGGATAGTCTAAAACATTTTGTTCTTTTCAATAAAAAAACCCTGTTGTATACCTATTCTATGTTCTTACCTTGCAACCCTCTTATATTTCTTATAAGGCCGGCTGTTACAAACATTTTAAATTATTTATTAGCTATATAACTGATAGAAAATCAATGAGAAATTTTTGTTTATACGCCCTATATTACCAAAATTCAATAGGACATACCCTTCGCTAGAATAACCCTCTTCTTCATTGACGTATTCATCATCAGTCTCGCCTCTGTCTTCATCCAGTACAGGGTTGCCAGCTTCTGGATTCTCAGCATCCTAAACAAAAGTATGTTGAACTCTTTGTCCTTCTTAAAAATAATTCTGTTTAGACCCAAACAGGTACACCTACAAGCAGGCCTGTGTATCTCCCCGCGGAGGTAGCAAAAACGTACCTACGCGCGGCGCACCTACGTAGGTGCTAAAACAAGTTGTGTGTCGCTACCGGCCAGAGCCACGCTCGCGCTTTTTATTCACCGGCGGCCGCGCGGCTACGTTGCTGGCTGGACGAGAATGAATAAAGTACTAGAAAGAGGCGCTAGATGGCGTTAGAAGCTTCTCGTAGCAGTCAACCCTATCGCGTCGCGTGATATTACGTCACTGAATAGGTTTAGTGTATTATGAATCATATTCCAGAGCAATAAGTATGAAATTATCTTGCAATGGATTTTTGTAGGTGTCTACACGAAAATGTGCTTGACTCTGAGGCGAACTAAATTACGCCATATTGTTGACGACATTGAGTAGACATTTCTTTGAATACAATTGCTAAGTCATACTTCTGTACGAAGTACTAGTATTTTGTGCTACAAGTATAGTCACGTGATTTGATGTCATTGTTACAAGGTCTCAATATTTATGGTATCTTACAATTCATGGTGTTGCGTAAATAATGCAAAACCCTGTACCTCCCGACACAGTGCCGATGATCTTTCTGCGTAAATAGGAACGAAAGTTAATATTAATGAGTAACGGTAGTTCAATTTTTCAAAATGTTGTAATGACAAATACGAGTTATTACTCGTATTTGTCATTACAAACTTTGTAATTATTCTCCCTTATTCTCTCTGTGAGCACGAACGCTGTAAAGTGTTCGGGTTTTAAATAAAATGTAAATAAATCGCGAAGTAATCCGTAAAATTGTTTTTTAATGAGTTCGACTATTCACGTAAACGTAAGAAACAACAAATAAGTGCCGGTGAGCTTGTGGTCTTGAAGACTTTCTTAGACGTCTTGTCCAAAAAATTAATTTGGAAATTCAAACTAACAAATAGCGTTTTATTATTATTAACAATAGCACAACTTTTTACCGTATTATGAAAAGACTGAATGAACAAAAATTTAAATAAATTTTAAAAAATAAATATAAATTACGCCATGTTTTATAAGACAAGAACAAATAAAAAAACCGTTCTCGAATAGCCTAGTGGTCGTCGGGCAGGTGGATCATTATCGACTATTTACGCCACACTCCGTTGTAAATGTTTATCACTGTACGTACATGTTACAACATAGGCCCTACCACTGCTGCAACATTAATTATTGCTACTTACTTCTTTTGCCTTTTGGATCTCGTCCATTTCTTCAGCGTCGCCCAAATTGTCAACAGCGATAGCCAAGAACACGTTCAGTAAGATATCTGGGAAACTTTGGTCAGGAAAATACTGGTTTAATCATCACATATTCAACAAAACATACACACACGCATACTATAAATGTCCAGAAAGTACAGGATGTTTCTTAGAGTAACTACGGATTTGTTACTTCATGTCTACCTGCCACCATTACTATGCCATTTCTTTTTCAAGTGAACGTTTTACCATACGCTAATCATAAGTTTTTAGGCCCGCGTATGTTAAAACTAAATAAGATTGCACGATGGTATTCATGGTATGTCGCTATATATCCGAGATCTCAGGCTCGACCGAATTCGGATTAATTTAGATTCTATATTATCTCGGGTCTGAGTGTTGTGCGTTGGTTTGATTTCCATACTCTAGCAACTTACTTTGGTATCAGAACAATGTATATGATGGTGTCCAATATTTATTTATTCTTATACCTCCTTTAGATGAGTGAATGAGAGACCTTTTTACCCGACTGCGGAAGGAGGATTAAGTTTTTCGAGAGTATGTATATGTATAATTCTTTGACACGCCTTTCTGCCTGGACAGTTTTTGACATATGAGGTGCTGTCACACAAACGTTAAAATTAAAACAATGGGGGGAGGGGGATTGATTTTTTTCTTACCATGGCAATATGGGTATCAAATGAAAGCCAGTAAAAAGTCAATTTCAAAAATAAAATAATTTTTGCAGTCGAGTGTTATGTTTTTTTTAATAATTATGTTTAAAAAAAAGTAAAGTCAGCCTATTAGAGCATACACGAGCCATACTCCACCACGCGGGCTCAGTGCGGATTGGTGGAGAGGTGTCTGTTTACTGTCAGATATTATAAAGCCGCCCTAGGGCCTCTGGCTAGGATTAACGACTAATACCAACAGATATAATTATTTTTACTTGTTATCAAAGGATACAGTTGCCGCATACGAAAATGACGATGAAATAGATGGAGGCGAGCATGCCCGGTGTCCCTGCGCCGCCGTACGCGTTTATTCCGTGGTACATCACCACGTTCCAGTCCTCACCAGTCAAGATCTGGAAAGCGAATACGCCACTTTACCAAAACTATGTACAGAGAACGCGCTCACCATCGCTGCGTAACGAGAATTGGAGATGGAATCCAGTCGGTGCCACTTGCGGCATGATTCTATAGTGTATACTGTTTATGTATGTGCATCAATATATTTTTTAAGTAGCCACGTTGAGACTGTTACTGAGTTATACCCTGACTACTTAACTGAGTCCTCGCCTGCGGGGATAGACGAAAACGGCGATCATGAGCGGTGCGGGCGGTGGGTGCTTGTGATTTGATTGGGCGATTGAAATTTCGAAAAGAATGCGAATTTGAGAATTCCACTCACTGTCCTCGTTCTCGTCTACCCCTGCACCCCTGTGCTGCGCAGGCAAGGACTCAGTTAGGCGGTCGGACTATATTTTTGTATCTTTTCTATAAAAATCATAAAATATTTTTCTGAATAAATATACTTTCGTCACACGGAAGGCGGTGAGCACGTGCAACAACTTGCACTGACACTTAGGTTACAGTGCCATAAAACTTTCCTGTGCTTAGAAAACTCACAATAAGTCACCAGAAACCATAAAGTCTCAGCGCCGCATCTTGTAAAACTTAGAACATACCCAGAGAGAGCAAAAAGGCCCTTAAATGGGTAGATTACTAAACTTACTTGAAACATAGTCAACACAGCTTGCCAGAAAGAGTCGAAGTTGTGTCTCTCTTTCTGCACCTCATCTTCGTAATCGAAGCGTCCTCCGAAGACCTGCATGCCGAGCAGCGCGAAGATCATGATGAATAAGAAGAGAAGCAGAAGCAGGGAGAAGATGGACTGGATGGAGTTAAGGAGAGACGCCACTAAATTAGAGAGAGACCGCCAGTATCTGAAACAACAACATACAGATTAGATTCAGGGCTTACTCCAGATGACATTGTTCGTATTTTCAGGTCTAGCCATCACTTGTGCTGCACATATCATTCGTATCGTAATGCTAGCATGAGAGACAGGAATACGCATATCGCAATCCGGAGAATAATAAATTGTTCCAACAAACATACCAATTACCTAGCCCAAAACGTTAATGAACGTCCATGACGCAGTTACAAATGCTCATGCTCATCACACAAACATTTGCCCCTTGCTTCTGGTTTTGTGCTCCGGAGTGCGAACTACTATACCAAGACGGTCGTCAAGGTAGAGTAGAATAGTGGTTAGGGATTCAATAAACTTCTGTTATTATTATTTTTAATCTGGGTGTGCTAGCAGGTATTAACTTGTACCTTAGTCAAATACATAGTTACAACAAGAATTTGGAGACTGAAAAAGACCTGCCCCAATTATTTTTTACAGAACGAGGGAAACTTACTTCGTGACCTTGAAGACTCGTAACAGACGGACGCAACGCAACACAGAGATGCCCAGCTGTGGGATAGTGTTGGTGTAGGTGAGACCCAACTCGACGATGGAACACACCATGACGAAACAGTCGAAACGGTTGAACAGGGAGACAAAGTAGCCCTGGTAAAAGGTAAGAGAGTTAAGTAGGTAATAGTTCTATCTGTAGGTTGACGTCATATCAATAGTGTTGATAGACTATCGATAGTATCGATAGCATTGCTAAAAATATCAATAGTATGTATACTATTGATAGCCCTATCGAATATATCGATAGTTTGCTAATTTTAAAGTTGTCACATAGCGAAATTCGTGTTATGGCTCTAATGAAAACACATTGTGGCAATCAGAAAGACCACATAGCGATATCCGTGTCGTGGTTGATCATATTCGATCTACGCGCAAAAAAAGTCAGGTGGGTTACAGACACACAGCCGCAGGTGCGGTAAATAAAATGAACTTACTTGAAATCCTAAAGCATACATTTTGACCAACATCTCCATAGTAAACAGCACCACAAAGATATAATTCGCGATGTTCTGAAAGTCATCTAAGATGGGCGGCTGTCTGTAAATTAAAATAAAATTATGCCTTGAATAAACATATCAATCACAATTTAATATAAAATACGCGATGAAGATCAAAAGGTTTTATGTATATGAACAAAATCATAAATGTATACAGTCAACCTATAAACATTTTATTTAAAGTTGTGTATGTATAACATGAATACAAACAAAAACCAGCTAATTTGCTGCCGGCTATACACTATGATCGGGATACTTTAAAAAAAATGTTGGATTGGCATAAATATTTATAAAAAAAAAGTATACGGTAATGAAACCCAAGTGTAGAGTTTTGTAGCTGATGATAACAATACAGTCTAATATAGTACTTTCATAAAATATACGTACTGGTAATGTTCTGTAGCCAGCACCAAAGTATTAAGAAATACTAGGACAATGATTGCCCAGTAGCAACCCTGCGACTTGACAGCCTTTCTACAAGCTCTTCTCATTCTTCTGTTTATCTAAAAATTAAAATAATATCAAGATAATTTCCAGAGAAAAATATGTGCAATTTGTCTTATTTTTAGGTATATTAACTTTTTTTAATATGAATTGTAATGGACCCAATACAGTACCTTGTCAAACCGCCTGCAATATAATTTGCACGTAGTCGACTGCATTTGGTCGCCGTTGAGATTTACATTAGTTTGAGATCCTTCATTGCTATTTCTGTCTTTTTTACCTGTAAATACTAACGTCTATATGAATTTTACATTGCTAAGAGAGAATTCGTCAAAAGCTTTATAAAATTCAAAATAAATCATCATCATATCATAAAAAACATTGATAGCTTGTCAACTAAAATCCATCCGCATTTAGCATCATGGAGCTAGTTAGATATTTCAAAATTAAGCTTATATTGTTACAGCGACACGTCGTCTGCTGCTGCTCCGTAAAGCCGGCTACGAACTTATGCCATAACTAACACTCAATGCTATATTTATTTATTTAATTTCAATTGAAAAAAAATTGTTACGATTCGATTGATTGTTAAGCTATTGACCATAATTACTGTAATTGTAAAAATAAATGACCTTGTGAGTCCTGATCGCCCTCTTTCTGAGTTTGATCATTTTCTAAGTCAAGCTCTTCAGCTACTGTTATCCAGTTTAGGTATCCTTTGAGATCCTCTTCGAACTGCTGTCTTTCTCTAGATTTCTGGAAATCTCCACGATTCTTTGCTTTTTCTCTTTCCTTTGAAAATTCACTGGAAACAATGTTGAAATCTTTATTACAAATCAAGGTTTACGGGCTTATGAAGTTTATTGGTTGTTTTTACATCATACAGCGTATAAAAAGATTTGTTAAGTTAAATTGCCACTTACCCCGACAACACACCAAGAATTAGGTTCATGACGAAAAAGTTTCCGAAGATGACCAATGTCACAAAGTAGATCCATGCCCATGTGTTGCCTTTTACATCTGCTATCTAGAAAACATAGAAAAATATTGATTTTCATTACTGCCAGAAGTGTCTACGCCGTAATTGTTTCTGCCTCGCCCAATGGTTAACTGACAAAACTTAAAACTGACCGTTTTCTGGTGGTGGGGCTCAAACCCAATAACTCTCGCTATCCGAATGATTGCTATTCCAACTGAGCTACACTCTCATAGTTCGGCAAGACGGCAATTCAACGTAACCGAAGAGAGATCAGGCGCAGGACCAACGGCTTAGTGCTTTCCGCGGCACTGGGTGTAACACCACTAACTTCCAACTCCGAAGCTGTTTCCATTCGAGTTACAGAAATATTGAAATCAACTTACAGCATACATGATATCAGTCCATCCCTCAAGCGTGATGCATTGGAAGACAGTCAACATGGAGTATCCTATGTGGTCAAAGTTTGTGATCCCGAAATTGATCCCTTTCCACGGACCTCTGCAAATCTGGTCATCCTCGCATTTGTACCCGACATCACCATCAGCATTACACGGTGTTACGCCATCTGCCATTTCATCTGGAAGTAAAATGAGATGTAACTGTTAGTTCTTATTTATTATATCATCATTATTAGCTGTAGGACGTCCACTACTGAACATAGGCCCCTCTAGTTTTCCACAACGACCGGTTGCAAGCGGTCTACATCCAGTGTGATCTTGCGATCTTTACAAAAACGTCTGTCCATCTTTGCCAGTTGTACTTATTAGCGCTTAGTTATTATTTATTACCCCGACTTTGTGTGCGTAAATGTTTTATTTGTCATCTAATCTTTTACCCCCCATTTTACCTACTTTAATTGGTTGTTTAAGTGTTTTCATCGTTATTCTGTTTTTGGGGCAGTGAAAGCTTTGAAAATAATTATGCATGTAATATATTTTTAACCTATTAAATGTTTGAAAGCTAAACAGTTGTTGGTAACAACAATAAATATAAAAAAACAGTGATTTACAACAAATTTGTGGGCTTGGATCTAGGATCTACCATTTATGAGGCATTACGCGGTATTTTTACTTTTTGATTTAATTCGAGTTTAACTCCATCAGTTAAACTTAGATTGTCTTAATTTCTTCAGTCATTATGATAACCCAAAGTTGCTTTACTTACGTCGCTGCTTACTTTGGCAACTTTTTTCTTACAATAAGTTCAATAACATGGTTTCTATTAGTTAACAACCACGTGTTGAAAGGTAAAATATTATCATGTTTTTTTAGTACAATATTCGGTAGTCGTCACTTCGATTATTAGGATTTGAACAAATTGCTTACTCCGTAAGTCTCTAAAACATACAATAAATAGGTAATATTAATTTTATATACTATAATTACCAGTATTGTTGATGTAACAAGTTGTATGCAGGACCCCAGAGAACAATTCCAACCCGATGATAGCGTAGATGATGATGACGAACAGCACCAAGAATGCTATGTGGAACAGCGGCACCATGGCTTTGAGGATGGAGTTCAGAACGATTTGTAGACCTGAATAAAAGTGTGTTCCTTAAGTCTCAAAGTTCGATGAAGACGGAATTTTGACATGACCGGAAGAGATAAGCACCCTTTTTCAGACACGTCAGAAACTAAATTTTTCGAATACGAGAGGCAAGTCTCCGAAGACGTCAAAAAATGCGACTCTGAACGGTCGGAATCGAAAACTTTGACGATCGAGAGCTTTCGAAAATTCCGTTCGGAAAGAATGTTTGACATTCGAATTCGGAAAGGATCCGACACAGAAACTTTCCGAGTGATTGTGAATCATGTGCTGGACCAACGGCTTAGCGTGTTTGCTGAAGCAGGAGGTGATAACACCACAACTTCCTGACTCCAAGCTGTTGCTGAGTTTTTTCAAGTCAGAAAAACCCAGTTTCTAACTCTGATCCGACCAGGGATTCGAACCCATCCTGGCTCATCAAATCCTGGTTCAATCGTGTTCACCAACAAGGCATTTATGGTGTGTATTGTCTAGACTACTAGCTGCCATATTTCGGATAGTTGTTATCTGTTAAGGTAATAAATACTTACAGGCAACTTACAGATATTAAAAAACATGATTATGTACAAAATTAAAATTATAAAAAGGGTCCTTGTGGTAAGGTTCCCAGTATGCTGGCAGCGTTACCCCGCTACGCTGTGCAAGGTAGCTGCCAGCTCTTGGGTCACCACTGATGTCAAGCAGCCTCTTGGAAATCTCTTTAAAAAAAGAGATAGCGTTGGGACCCCACGGACCCAGTGTTTCGACTCCAAAAGGTACAAAGTGGTACCGGGAGTCGATCTGCCTGTACTTGTTTTTTTTAAGTTTTCGGCATTTCTCGCTGCCAAACCAGCCTCCCGGCTTGTTATCTGTTTAATTAAAAACTAAGCTTACTTAATATGACGCTACTTACTTGGTACTCCAGACACAAGCCTGAGTGGTCTCAACACTCTAAAAGCTCTAAGGGCTTTCACGTCGAATAAGTCTTTGTATATATATTGAAGTGTCATAGTAATTATACTGAAAACAAAATTCCATATTGATTAATATTATTTTGATGCTTAAGGGCCTCTGAAGTGACTAAACAAATATAAACCGATACTAGCGTGGACCAACGATAGACGTCACCTAAAGGTTCTAATGAAATTGATACGAACTTTGGTATCAATAATATAAAAAAAAATCAGATCATAAAAGGAAGAGATATGAAATGAAGTTGTGACCCTTGCAAACGCGACAAGGCCAAAAGGAACTGACGATCTTCGCAACAGATTGGTAACTTTCACAGTCATTTGGGTGCGTGCACTGCGCGCCAATGACCATTGGGAATTCAATTACTGTGCCCCTTGTGCTTACAAGATTTTCTACACATGTTCGTAAATCATTACTCAGTTATGGCACTTCTCTTCTTTCTATTATCTAAGACTAAAACGCTCGCAACGCCACTAGCTACGTCACAAGCACCTTTTAACTTCTCATATAAAAAAACCGGCCAAGTGCGAGTTGGACTCGCGCACTCAGGGCTCTTTGCCAACTTTAACTGAATTAGGATCCACTTACTTCCACTTAGCCAAAATAACACAATATTTTGTTAACAGTTCGATCTCGTTCAAACCGATTGTCGTTGAAAGAATTTGTTACGATTCTAAAGTTAGATGGGGGGACGCCCATTTTACCACTTTTGAAGCGTCTATCTCTCAAACGTTAGACTTTTACAGAAAATGGTTTTAGGAACCTCGGTCATTTTAAAAGACCTATCCAAAGACACCCTACACGCTTAAGTTTGACACAAATTTTTTTTTTGTTTCATGTATGGTAGCGCCCCCCTTATCATTATTTTTTATTTTTTGTATGAGAATCGTAAAGCGGTTAACAAGATACATCTACCTACCAAGTTTCAACTGTGTAATGCTAATAGTTTCAGAATAAAGTGGCTGTGAAATACGGACGGACAGACAGACAGACTCGACGAAACTATAAGGGTTCCGTTTTTTGCCATTCGGCTACGGAACCCTAAAAAAACAGGAACAACACATGTTGCGTCACCCTCTACAAGTTAGGCATTATTCTTATCTTAAACTTGACACGTTGACATATTGCCAACTTGTTAAAAAACTATAACTTACCCAACAGTAACTATAGTAAAATCCAAACTGTTCCATGAATTCCTCAAGTATGCGCCAGGGTGGAAGAAAAAACCGTAAGCTATGATCTTCATAACACATTCTCCCGTGAATATCACCATGAATATCCATTCTACTTTTTCCTGAAATTAAAAATGCAAAGGGCCTTTTTAAAGTCGTGCGGATTTAATCACGCCCGCAAGACTTGAGATACCAAGATACCGAATTTGTGATGTCAAAGAACATTTAATGTCACTGCTTTGTTGCGAATGCCACGCATCACAGATTGTCCGTGCCATTTAACGGTGCATAAAAAGTCATTGACCCCTGCAGACCGTCACCCGTGTACCACTGTACGCCAGTATGCGAAGCGCGGTGACCCTAACTATAAGCCGTAGCGATACGAATCTGTCTAACAATTGAACCTCGGTACGGGTCGACCTTGAACCCAAAAATCAAAAGTCGTAATAATCGCTAGTTAGAAAGACAAATGACACCTGTTACAAAGTTTTAGCTGTCAAGGTGAACGACCTTTTATGCACGTTTATCTGGCACGTACTATATGTATCTCAATTCTCGCACGGCTCTAAAAACACCCTAAGACCTCCTTAAATGATATTATGCAAAATGATGCCTTCATTTTGCATAATATCATTAAAGGGGGTGCAGCGCGAAGCAAGTCGAGTAAGTCTAAACGATCTTCAAACGGAATCGAACTTATTAAAAGATATTAGTAAATAAATCCATTTGCTTTAAAGTTGTAGACTTGATGATTTAATTAGAACTGTTTACTACAATATTTTGATTTGTTTGTGTACCCTATTGATACTACGCCGCGCACACTCACACGCATACCTGCCTTATTTTTATTTGTTTAAAACGTACCGTGAGAACCCCGGAGATCGAGTCGACATCGAGACGTTCCCTATGACACATGTACTAGACTGACCAGAGTGCTTTCGCCGTGTGTATCCTGTGAAGCTCCTTACAGACATTTCGAGTGATTGTGGCCTGTGAAGTGATACCTGAACCCTGAAAGCTGATGCGGCAAGTACCTAGCTATAAGTGCTCAGACCTGACTGATTTTCCACCTATCATTGTCGCCCTCCACGTGTAATCCACTGCCTAAACTCTCAAACATTTTGGTAGCAGAGCGTAGTTTTTTATTAGGACCCCTTATTAGTAACGTAATTTGTTTAATTGAGAGTTATTTATTTGCTACTTTCCTTTGTAATTTGAACAAAACGTCTCGTCATATACCTAATCTATTTACAGTAAATTCCTAAATAACATTCGAGTACAACCCCTTTTACATAAGTGTTGATTAAATCGATTAGCGCGTTAATTACCTACCCTTTGAGTGCAAGTGAGGTGCGCGAGCGCTTTGTTTCCCTATTGATCACGCCATTACCGCGTGACCGCGTGCGACTTGTTTACGAGTTACGTTTGCTATACCCGGTGCATCTGTGCCGTCCCTTACTATTTGTTCCTTTACGCATCCTATTGGAATCTTTTGTGAGTTTAATTTACCTACCTTGTTTCTTGCTATTTAAAATGTAAATGTAAATAAAATGTCGGATACCGAAACCAGCAACGAGACCGTAAGGGCCGTACTTTACACGGATACAGCTGAATACCGTGAAGCTATAGGTGAACTCCGTAATATTAGTGACTGGGTTGATGATCCCCACCAAGTTCTTGAGACCTTTTCCTCCAATCGTATGCGAGCGCGTCTTTCCGACCTGCCACTTATGTGCGATAAGTTTTCTGCCGCTTGTTCCAAGCTGTTAGGCAATCTCGATCCTGCGATTTATAAACAAGAATATGTGCAAGTTAAGAACGAGATGCGCGTAGTAAGGGACAAAGTAGACGACTTAAAAATTAAGTTAGACGAAATACGACCTCACCAATTTGAGACGTCCCGTACTAGCACCCCTTTCAAGGAGAATAAATCCCTGGCTATTGATAACCCGGCTAGTAAATTGCCTGACCTACCTATACCTAAGTTTGATGGCCGCCCCGATAGTTGGATCAGTTTTATAGACCAGTTTGATAGCGTAGTGGACAACCAGCCTACCCTTACCCCGACTTTGAAGCTACACTATTTAGTGGGAGCCTTATCGGATGAACCTCGTCGATTGATACAACACCTCAAGATTGAGGCGGGCAATTACACCGTGGCCCGTGACCTCCTAAAACGTAGGTACCATAACCTTCGTGTTTTAGCAGATACCCACATAGCTCAAATAATGAGGCTCCCTATTATAACGCCTAAACTTTCCGAGTTACGTGTGTCGTTCCTGAACCCGCTGCTTTCGACTTATCGATGCTTAGAGAGATTGGAACTTCCTGTTAAACATTGGTCATACCTATTAGTTCACTTATGCCTTGCTAAACTGCCTTCAGAGTTAAAATCGAGATTTGAACGTCGTTATGGCGATAATCCTAATCACCTCCCTACTTTTGATCATCTTATTACCTTTCTTGAGGATGAATGTAGGCACCACGACAATGTAGGTAGTGCTTCTGTCGTTGACACTACTATCCCCCCTACTGTCAGCTCCCCTCGTTTGCCTAAACCTAACGCGCGTTCCCCACCTCCTGCGAGAGCCTTTGTTACTTTTGCGACGACATCTAAATGTCACCTTTGTAATAGTACTTCGCATTACTTACGCGAGTGTCCCGATTTTATTCGCCTTCCTACACGTCAACGTGTTACCTTTGTAAAAGAAGCCCGACTGTGCTATCGATGCTTGGATAAACACTCCATATCCCAATGCACACGAAATTATCGCTGCCGTTCGTGCCGCCGTTCCAGTCATCACACGTCACTGTGTTATGATGACTCCTCTCCTGTGAATTACGACCGCGAGCGCTCATACCGAGACGTCGCGGCCTTAGCTTCTAACCAACCGCGGCAATCCCCACAAAGTCACTTAACGAACCGTGTGTCACCCCCACGTACTGAATGGCACCGTGTTCGTACCCCGCCACCTCGTGATTCCCTTAGAGCATCACCTCCCCGTTCGGGCGGGCGATCCCCACCTGCACCCAGCGGTAACCGTACTTATAATGCCCCTCTAGGTCAAAGAACCCAGGCTGAACGTGCATTTCATCATAAGTACAATGAGGCCTCACAATTCTGACTAGATAGCGCCCCTTCTATACCCGCTTTTATTTTTTATTTTTTAAAACGTACCGTGAGAACCCCGAAGATCGAGTCGACATCGAGACGTTCCCTATGACACATGTACTAGACTGACCAGAGTGCTTTCGCCGCGAGTGTATCCTGTGAAGCTCCTTACAGACATTTCGAGTGATTGTGGCCTGTGAAGTGATACCCGAACCCTAAAATCTGATGCGGCAAGTACCTAGCTATAAGTGCTCAGACCTGACTGATTTTCCTATCATTGTCGCCCTCCACGTGTAATCCACTGCCTAAACTCTCAAACAAGAACAATAGTTTTATTCTGCGCAATGCGCAAAAAGTGAAAAGTGTTCATATTTTCTTATTTATATTTTATTCGTGTATATTAAAAAGATGGGGACCTGCGGAATATCAATACAATCATGTTCATGTACAAATTATTGTTTCATGCGTAAAAATCACCAAGTTTTAAAAAAAAATGCTCTTAGATATCATTAGCTACAAGTCATGTTTATTATATCATAAAGAATTTGTTTTAAATTTTAGCAAGACCTTGTGCAATGAATAGGCTAACGAAATAAGTTGTTTTTATGTATTTAATTAATTCAGCTCATCGTACAAGTGATTTGGAAATTCGCAAATTTTCTCAATTTCGTGCAGGACCGCCATAAAGACAGCTATCACTATTTCGGTATCGGACACTGGGGCCGAGTTCCACCACCCTATAACTGTAATAATATCAATACCGGGTGATTTCCATATGGAATTTAAAAGATTTTTCACGTTTGTAATATTGTAATAGTTAAATTAAGGTGGTGCAACCCAGCCTAAGTTGTGCATTAATCCTTTGTTGTTGTAAAAGTCATAAAAGTCATTTACTTATGTATGTATGCCCACAGGGGGCACTTATACACGTTGACTCACTTAGCTTATCACTGGTAACATACATAGGGTAGATTTAGATAGCCCTGGATTAATAATGAAAAAAATATTGGACCTCACCTTTTGGTCTTTTATGACTTTTATGGGCCAAAGGGAATCCTTACATTACAGCCTAAGTTGTGCAATAATCCATCATCTTATGTTTACTCTTTTGGCTCATCTCTGGTAATATACATAACATACATAGGGTATATGTGGATAGCCCTGGGTAGGGATTCCAAAAATAAATTTAGGACGTCACCTTTGCCCACAATTTATAACAAGAAAAACACATTTTCACACTCTACTCGGCAATGTTCAATTATACTTCATTAGATGTAAAGCTGCTGGTATTGTTAATAATAATAATTTACTGCCAGAAAAGTCAAAGGGTATACCTACTTATAGATAAAATAAGTTTGTAGTACATTTTTTTTATTGCCTCGTAGGAAGTGTGAAAAGCAGAGTATTCTGCTCGGGGATAAAGATGTCTTCGTCTTGGGCGAGCTTAAATCCCTCTCTCCACTCAGGATTCTACTTTTAACTCCCTTGGGAGTTAACTCTCGAATCCTTCGTTACGCTCAAGATTCAAGATGACGCCCGTGACGTAAAACATCACTTTACCCCCTTGGTGAATAATCTACTATTATTCGTGTTATCAAAAGCAGTAGCTTTCTCTTATACATAGGATATATTTGGATAGCCCTGGGTTGGGATTCCAAAAATAAATTAAGGACGTCACCTTTGCCCACAATATATTACAACAAAAACACGTATATTCGTGTTATCAAGAGCAATATCTTTCTCTTATCGCAAATGCTAAACTGATCATCCAATCGGCAACGCATGAGTGCGTTTTATGAATTGCATTAAATTTTATGGCACAGGATTATTAGTGCAACTTATTCATATCCAGTCTTAAAACACTGAAGATCAATAAAGGTGCGAAATGAACAATGAATTGTATGATTTTGATTGTTCGTCGAAATAAAATTTATTCCCCGGATACCGGGGAACCTGGGACCTGTTGGGTGGAGATGGTAGGAGTCAATGTGCTGACCACTAGACTAAGGCAGTCAGCTAGATGGCCAGCTATATTGTGTTATATCTGCGTAGCGATTGGTTATTATAAAGAAGACGATTACTTAAAGGAATGATGAAAAGTTATGTCTGGACCAGCTCGCACCAAACGGTTTCTGTATCTAAACAAACTTTTTAAACTATAATAAGGCAGCCTATTAGATCCCACTGCTGGGAAAAGGCCTCACCTCAACTATGAGGAGGAACGAGCCATACTTCACCACGCGGGCTCAGTGCGGATTGGTAGAGGGGTGTATGTAAGGCAAGTGACAAACCTTACGGTCAGAACTTATCAAGCCGCCCTAGGGCCTCTGACTAGGCTTAACGACTAATACCACTAATACCACAATTTTTAAGCTAGGCTTTGACAATAGTGACTGAGCCCCTTCCCCTGTTTCTTCTCACTAGCAATGGTGGCACTGGTATGCACTTTGTACCAAAGAAGTAATAGGGCTTATAGTTATGTTGGGATGTGTATAGGTGCTTCTGGCTGATCTACATGCATAATAATAAAAATAACTAAATTGTTACAACAAACACACGAATTACCCAGCCCCAAACTAAGCGTGAGCTTGTGCTATGGTGACTAGGATAACGGATAGACATACTTAAATACATTTACATCCATGAATTAGGTACAAATGCTCGTGCTCATCACACAAACATTTGCCACTTACGGGATTCAAACCCGCAAACGCCTGGTTTAGAAGTCCGAGGCGCGAACCACTACACCAAGACAGTTGTTAATGAATTAGTTTTATGGCTTTTATTCTATAGCTGCTAAAAGTGGCAGTGTATAAACCTAAGCTAAAGAATAATGATGAGTAATTACTAATATTTTGGTACTTACCAATATCTGGTTAGTGTTATTTGTGTCACTGGACGGATATGGAGTAAATACTGCTAATGCTATACAATTGGCGAATATTGTCGTTAATATCATGTATTCAAACGGTCTGAAAATGTACGCTAAGGAAACTATTCGTATTATTTAGTATGAGCTTGTGCATCACAGTACTTTTTCCACCATTGGTCCACAGGCCGATCTATTCCTTATCTTGGTTCTTTTAATAACCCATCTAAATTAGCGTTTCCCAAAGGGGGCGATAACACGATCTTGGGGCGTTTTAGGATCAAGGGCAACAACACTTAGTAATATTATAAGTCGTGTCCCACTGCTGGGCACAAACTTCCCTACCCTTTTTCCACTCTCTACGATTTTGGGCCACTCCATCCATCCCATCACAAATGAATCGTCTGCGCTGGCAGTACACGTGACATAAAACTACACAAAAAGCTTTCTGTGTGAATTGTATTGCTGTTTCTTTTATGGAGTGCAATAAAGAGCTAGCTATATAATATTTTAAGAACGTATTGTTATGTTTGTGTATTATGGGTATGTTTATGTATCAATATGTGTTTCATCTATTTTATTTACGAATGTAGTGTGTATGTCTATTGCTGTTCCTTTTTCTTCATTGCTATTCTTATTTTGCATCGGTTTTCTCGGTACCATCTTTTCCTAATTGACGATATCTTGCACCACCTATTCTCTGTTCGGACCTATGGTTGACTGTTGGAGAATGCTTTTAGCGTTAAGTCCGCAATCTGTACAATAAACTGTGTGCAAAAAGTTTAAATAAACAAAAACGGCAAGCGCATGCTGATGATAATCAGACTTAACTAGGGGCAGCATTTCAAAAGGATACTTCCACTCCACAATGGCGTAGCACAGTTTCCTTAACGGGTTCTTCAGGCCTAAACACAGCAGACTGCGTTTCGGCCGCTCCGGCTGCGGCTTGCCGCGCGGGCGGGCGGACTTGCGCGGCGCCGGCGCAGCTTCCCCGCTCTCCGCGCCCGGTGTCGTCGCGCCCGCTGGCTGCTCCGTCGCCATTTTTAACTGGGAAGAAAAATTGGTATGATTAAAAAAAAAAATTATCACCAAAACTCAGACCAGGGCCAACCTCTGTCCTCATCAGATGACTATATCAAAATAAACAGTTTCATGTTATCTTTTTTTATAGGCTTAAAATACCTGCTAAAGGGACTAACCAATAACTCTACTTATAGCAGGATTGGGACTAGACGTCGGAATATATACAGGGTGTCCCGTAAATGAAGTATAATCCTTTAGATACAGATTAGTTACATCATGCTCTACTACTCGTATATGCCAATTATTTTTTCAAGTAAAAGTGTTGCCATTTATGAGATTTTGGTTTTGAGTTAATATTATTTTTGGGAGCCTTACTGCCATTTTTAGTAAAAAGTTTATATTATTGACTTTGGATTTTTAAAAATACACGAGTATTAAAATAGAAATAGACTTTTCAAAAAGTCATTAATTGTTGAAGAAGCCATACAAAAATATAATATTTATATCGCCAAATTGGTAACACTTTTATTTAAAAAAAATGGCATATAATAAGGCATGATGTATCTTATCTGTACTGTACCTAAAGGATTATCCATAATTTGGGGTACACCCTGTATATGTCCTAATAAAATTTATCCGTATCTTCATAACCACTCTATTTACTAAGTCAAAGTCAAAAATCGTCGTCGTAAGACATAAAATGCTACTTTTGAATGTCAACAGCAAATACTCGTATGAGCCCATTTGAGGTCAAAATATGTCTCCTTATTTTTTAGGCCCTACAAGAGCTTCGAGACAAGACAGACAAACTGGCTAGTGATGAGAAGAAGTACCGGAAAAAACTCAGCTACCACAAAAATGTCAAAAATAAAAAGGTATATATATATAGGTATATCAATTTGGTGCAGGCTGGACTGTCCATATTTTCTCGTCATCAAGATAGTCTTAAATTTTTTAATACCCTTTAGTCATTAGGGTATACTAAATTCTTATATTATCTGGAACCAATCCCCAATACCACAAGAAATCAACTGAAAATTGGCAAAACAATCGTAATTATGCAACCGACCCAAATCTAAAACGGAGTCACGGGCGGCAGTCATAACAACTAAATTAACAACTAAACTAAAACTAAAGTTACAGCCAAGCTAGAACAGTTAAACGTGGCCTTGCGACCGAACCAATCTATTTAACACTAAAACGTTTTGTCGCCGCTAATAAACGCCAGAGGGCGTACTCTGTAATTCTCGATAGTCAATGTACATATTGTTAACGGATGTATTAAAAAGTGTAGTTTTTAATGTAATAATTTTTATTATTAAAAAAATGCTTTTGGGAAACGACTGTCTAAATTGTACAATTATTCTTAAATCCGACCGGCTTACTGAGTCCTTGCCTGCAATGTACAGTGGGCCCCAGGGCCCAATTTAAACGCCTTTGATATTATGTCACATACGATATTTAACGAAAAAACATGGCAGATATCACAAAATTTTGATGGTACGTATTCTCGAAGTATGAAAATGTTGAATATTATTTATCACATTTTGTGATATCCGCCATGCTGTGTCGATAAATATCGTATGTGATATATTATCGAAGGCGCGAGAATTGGGCCCTTTTGGGCTATTACAGAAAAGGTTTTATTAGTTGACACGACCAGAGATCGAACCCGGGAGCTTAGAGATAGGACACCATGCATACTAAAGTTCCTAAAAATTCTAAATTCTACCCTGTCGTAACATAATAGGGTCTAAATTCGCTTACACGGCTAATTTCATGTCTATTTTAAGTTTATTTTTATTAAACAACCAAAGCAATTTAAATTCCTTTGCTGCTGACAGACGTTTGGACATTTGAACGATTCGGATCGGATTCGGACAAAACAATCCGTACGATAAATATAGAAACTTGCCTAGACCTTGTCCGTGTTTTCGGCTATAACTATCTCACTCATTCACACTGTCATGCTCGCATGAGTGACAAGGACGCCTAGAGTCAGACACGGATATTGTTCTACAGAGTAGTACCCCAGATTTGAATACATTTACGAGCTTGATCGTAAAAGAAAAATTTAAACGGATGGAGACGTAAACTAGGCGTTATGGCAGCGAAGTGTCGGACTGAGGCCACAGTACAAGTAGGAACGACAGCCCATTAAAAAAAACAAACCAAAAATTCATATCAACGTTACCCGGGCGCAAATGACCGTCCGAAACGTTATGAATATTTATGGAAAATTCACAAAAAATACTTTATAATGATCCGACCGGTGATCGAACCCGGGACGACAATGTCTTTTAGGTTATTAGGTTTTGAAAATATTTAGATACGAGGTAATGCTAGGCACAAATAACGCATTTTATTAAACAAAGTTTTTTTATTTACGATTCCAATTCTCCAAATATGTATCGCCAATCACATTTTATTTCATATTGATTTGATAAAAAAATAATTAAAGTACAATATTAACAACAACAAACTCAAATCGTTGCAATACACTCGCGCGCAGCACTATTTAAATAAATAAATACTAATAGTAGTTTATTTATAAAAGATTACAGAGCTCAAATTGAACAAAATATAGATATATACAATATCACAAAATAAAGAAAAGCAAAACAAATAAAACTGTAAAAATTTAATAGCTTTTTAAAAACATGGAATTCCTGAAAAAATATGCATCATTGTTTACTTCCCTGTAACTTTTCTACCCTATAATGATACTCACATCTTTCCCATACACTTTACACCGCCTGCTTATAAGCTTTCTCTGTTACAAAGTGATTAGCTGCTCTGGATGAGCTGTGGTTTCATATTGAAATAAAATCACTGGACGTGACAATGCACGTGGGCGACAACAAAAACGATCATTTGCGAGTTAATATGGCGGCCACGAAACATTATAGCTGTTAGGATCGTAGATTAAATCAAAAAGACATAAACGCCGCATGAATGGTCCGATAAAATTAGGTCCTAGCCCACAATCTTCTCACAAGGTTTCGGTTGATAACACTGACCTCTATAATACAAGTACGCTGCACTAGACTCTCTAAGAAATGACAGATAATTTTTGTGCCGAATTAAAGCGCCCCCACCGAGTGTACAGGGAACTAAAATAGAGTAACTTGAATTGTTTGTTAACTCGACAAACAAAATTTGTTCCGTTGACGGTCACCACACGCTCACTACAGCCGTCAGCGCCAAAATGGCGATAATCAAATGGCTTCATTTTTAGGTTGACAGTATGTAGTCCAGCGTATTTGTATTATGGAGGTTGATAAGCAACGCGGAGTACCGTTTAAAAGTTGGATCAAACTATTTTTTGATCGATAGTAATCAAAAAATAGTTTGACCCAACTTAAGTAGTATGGGCATGTCGTATCATCTTCCCTTATAGATTGAATCTTGTACATATCTATATAAATATCGTTCAGGAATAGTAGGTACCCATATAAAAGAGGCAAAACCATGAATAATAATAAAAAAATTACAACATTTCAAAAATTTTACTTGCACATTTTTATTTTTTCCTTGTAATACGTCAAAAAAGAAGACAAGTATTTTCTTTTTCATTTCTTTTTATTATTTCCCTTTGAATTTAATTAAAAACTACCATTCTAAAAGGCTGTAAGTACAAGAGTAAGGATGTGACGACTTAACGCCTTTGCCATATATTAAATTTTAATAAATAACTGACGTCTATAGTGTTGTATTTTGTAGCAGTGTGATATCGACATCGATAACGTAAGCACGTATAACAAAATAAGAAAAGTCTAAATGAAGAAGTAGAAAAATAATCGTAGTGAGTATTTTTATCCAAGCACAACCTAACAAAAGCTTATGTTGCAATTTTCCTTACTTAAATTTTTATGTTTTTTTTTAATTTAAATGAAACAACAATAATATGAATAAAGGAATTTTCATGGTTTCGTCACTAGATAATCATTTAAATGCATGTGTATATTTAGCAATCCCAAATATACTATACTAAAACTATCGATAACTAGATGGACTACACTTCTATAGAACAACACTACCATTATCTCTTGTTTCACTCACTCATCTTAGTGTCAGTGTCAAATGTCAATGTCAAAATGACAGCTAGCTTGTATATATAGTAAAATACTTTTTCAAGTCAGACCAGATAACCAAGCAAAGGCATGACCCCTTATAATGCCTTTATCATAGTATCTTATAGTACCTTTCAGTTTTTTTCAAATATCTCGGAATTCATAGTGCAAAAAAAAAGGTTAAAACATTTTTAACATGTCGAGCATCATCAAATCGCGAAATGGTTTTTTAATTTTAGTACCATCATAAAAATGAAATGTTGTCAATTGTAGAATATATAGTTTTTATTGTACACCATTTAAGAAATTACATAGTAGAACACAAAGATGTAAAAGTGTGTTTAACTTAAATATCGGTAGGAATGTACGAGAAAGTATATCTCTGTTCATTGTTTCGTTACGAACATAAATTGACAATTTTTATTATTTTATTGAGACTCTCAACAGCTTTTTACAATTTAAATTTCTTAGGTAATAATAGGTTTGATCACTCAAACCTATTACAGAGTTTAATAGCATCCTTTTTTCAGTATTCGTAGGTACATAGTGATAGAAGAAGTATGAAAGTAATTAGACGTTCCATAAGAATTTGTTAGGTATTATTTATTTATTTTATTTAAAAACTTTATTGCACAAATAGAAGTGTACAAAAGGTGGACTTAATGCTAAAAAGCATTCTCTGCCAGTCAAACCTAGTAGTAGTAGCTATCAAATATTAATAGAAATTGAATGAGAACAAGATGGTGAAACAAAATGCTAACAACATGTTAAGTACATCATTGTTCATCATTACCAGCCGCAGGACGTCCACTGCTGAACATAGGCCTCCCCCATAGATTTCTAAAGTGACCTGTTACCAGCGGCCTGCATCCAATGATATCCTGCGACGTTTAAGGTCGTCTGTCCATCTTGCCGGTGGACGCCCTACGCTACGTTTTTGACTAAATAGTCTCCAATCAAAAACCCTTCTGCCCAAACGGCCATCAGTTCTTCGCGCAATGTTACCAGCCCACTGCCACTTGAGCTTACTGATCTTGGCTATGTTTTCAACATTACTACACTAAATTAGTCAAAATACAATTTATTGCCTAAAATCTAGGGCATTCCCTGGACAAGGCCTAGACGAAGACAAGTCTGGGTATGTCTCCCACGGCTGGATAAGAGCCAACTTGCAGATTCGCGCATTTCGCGCATGCTGCGTATTTACTGTTTACCCAAACCCAGTTACAATGTCGTCGTGATAGTTTAATTATACTTGAGGCTATTATGTCATTTATTTTAGGAAGATTTACAGTTAAAGTATATACTAAAGAACAACATCTCCGTGCTTCGGAAGGCACGTCAAGCAGTTGGTCCCGGCTAATATCTGTGGTATTTAGTCGTTAAGCCTAGTCAGAGGTCCTAGGGCGGCTTGATAACTTCTGACAGTAAGGTTTGTCAATTGCCTTACATACACTCCTCCACCAATTCGCACTGAGCCCTCGTGGTGGAGTATGGCTCGTACCTCCTCATAGTTGAGGTGAGGCCTTTTCTCAGCAGTGGGATCTAATAGGCTGACTTTACTAAAGAACAACAGTATACTGTGGTTACAAACTACAAATCTTCACCATATAGGTAATCATTTAAATAAGGATAAGTCGAACTGAGATAGCTAAAAACAACATAATCTGAGGTATAGGTTGTATAATAGGATATCGCAGCTCAAAAATCTCAAAATATGATTTTGTCATTTGTCGCTTTATCGGGGTAATGCTAGTAAAATATGAGTATTTATGGCATATAATGACAGAGTTTCATGCGTTGCTTCTTCTCAGCACTAGCTCAATGTCTCTATCTATGTTGGGACGTGTATAAGCGCTTTTTGCGAGTCTATGTGCAGAAATCCATACTATCCATACTAATATCATAAATGCGAAAGTGTGTCTGTCTGTCTGTCTGTTACCTCTTGACGCTTAAACCACTGAACCGATTAAGATGAAATTAGGTATGGAGACAGTTCCAGATTCTGGAAAGGACATAGGCTACATTTTGTCGCAATATAATAACATTAAGGGGTGAAATGGGGGATGAAAGTTTATATGGAAAATCCAACTCTTGCGGGTGAAGTCGCGGGGAACCACTAGTAAAAAATATATACCTACTCTTTGAGGTGTACTTATAGATTGCTTAACTGTGATAAAAACCGGTGAAATCAGCACTCACATGTTCAAGAGTGCGTTAACTCAGTTACGAGTACTAACATGTCGGAAAAAACACTTTTCTTAGAAGCAATAACATATTACACATGCACCCCGCGACGAGACGTCTCCCTCTTAGCCGTACTACACACCAGACTATGTTTGACTATACAGGGCGTTAATTTAAACAGTCGCCATTTTTAAGCGGGTGAATATGGTCACCAATAACTACTACGTTTACTATGAGGTCATGACCTAAAATTTTAAAAAATGATGCTCTATACAAATAATTCAAATTTAAATGCGTTTATTGCCATCATACATGACATGGAGTATCCGTCTGGGGTTACTTAATTAGGTAAAAACTCTAATATTGTTTTGATTTTAAGGTTTATTTTATTTATGTTTTGGTAAAGAACTCTCAAACACGTTGTAAAAGCATTTAGAGATTAACACACACATTTGCACAACTTAAAGACACAATTTCGCGAAGGATTTTCGAATTATTACATATCTCTTTTTTCAACGATCTGAGACTAAATGTAACACCCTGTATAAAACATAGTAAGTATATTTAACAGCGATGTGTAAACAGAGCGCCCTGCTGGCTCGGTATCGACTAATGGATAGAGCTCCGGCTTTTGGGAAAATATTGTCTGGTATATCGAAGGTAAGTCAGTAACTGATATTTTAAGTAAACATATTTATAATTCAGGTGAGGCTTGTACTCGGGAGTAATACTGCGAGATTTATTTATTTATTTCAGGTACACTTACAGATTACAGTCAGACATGCATAGCTAACAACGATAATTGATACAGTTACAGACTAGACGGCAACCTAAAGTTAGTGTACACAACATGATTTTTAAATAAACTTAATAGATATTTATATTGAGATATTTATTTTTTTAAGATATTGACTAATGGTATAAAGTGTAGGTTTTTATTTTGTTGTTTTGTTGTCTATAGTGTACTTACTTATAGTACGTGCCAGATAAGCGTGCATAAAAGGTCGTTCGCCTTGACAGCTAAAACCTTGTGACACGTATCATTTGTCTTTCTAAGTAGCGATTATTACGACTTTTGATTTTTAGTTCAAGGTCGACTCGTACCGCGGTTCGTTTGTTAGACATATTCGTATCGCTACGGCTTATAGTTAGGGTCGCCGCGCTTCGCATACTGGCGTGCAGTGGTACACGGGTGACGGTCTGCAGGGGTGACGGGTCAATGACTTTTTATGCACCGTTAAATGGCACGGACATTATATAACTATAGACAGCCCAATTATTTACACGCGGCCGCACCTCAGAAAACCCTACTTGGAAATTGAGACCGCCTCTATTCCCTACGTAATAAAAGCTGTTTTCGTAGTTATTTGAACTACGAAAACAGCTAGGGTACTCTGACGTGCTGCTGACTGGACACTGATTTACTTGAGAGAGAAGTGGGAGGAGTATTGATTTTTGGTCGTCATTTGAGGACCTGTCTTGCCCAAGCGGTCAGCGGCGGGCCAGCAATCACATAATATGGCTAACAATTTAACAAAACCCTTAACTCATCACATCCCAGCAATCATCTAGTCCATATTATTTAATAGTTTTAATATTTATAACACTCACAGTGTTCTTATTAGATGCATGCTGCTGATATGCAGTTTTTTTAAGTTGCTGCTGATATGCAGATTTTTTGGTTGCTGCTGATATGCAGATTTTTGGTTGCTGCTGATATGCAGATTTTTTGGTTGCTGCTGATATGCAGATTTTTAAAGTTGCTGCTAATATGCAGATTTTTTTAGTTACTGCTGTTATGCAGATTTTCTTTGGTTGCTGCTGATATGCAGATTTTTTTAAGTTGCTGCTGATATGCAGATTTTTGGTTGCTGCTGATATGCAGATTTTTTTAGTTGCTGCTGTTATGCAGTTTTTTTGGTTGCTGCTGCTATGCAGATTTTTTGGTTGCTGCTGATATGCAGATTTTTAAGTTGCTACTGTTATGCAGATTTTTTGGTTGCTGCTGATATGCAGATTTTTTTTTGGTTGATGCTGATATGCAGATTTTTTGGTTGCTGCTGATATGCAGATTTTTTTTAGTTGCTGCTGATATGCAGATTTTTTTAGTTACTGCTGTTATGCAGATTTTTTGGTTGCTGCTGATATGCAGATTTTTTGGTTGCTGCTGATATGCAGATTTTTTTAGTTGCTGCTGATATGCAGATTTTTTAAGTAGCTGCTGATATGCAGATTTTTTTAGTTGCTGCTGTTATGCAGTTTTTTTGGTTGCTGCTGATATTCCGTTTTTTTTTGTTGCTGCTGACATGCAGTTTTTTTTAGTTGCTGCTGATATGCAGTTTTTTTTGTTTGACTTGGTTGGTTCTGTCATAACTTCTTTGTTACTATTCTACTCCACACAAATCGATATCCTTAACAATTATACGTAGTTTTTCTAAACATCCATGGTATGTACGAACATGTTTGTTGCTCGTGGTCATCACACAAACATTTGCACTTTGCGGGATTCAAAACCCTAATATTGTCTTACTGTTCTGTCAGGAGACCCAAAGCCCACTTTCACACGCCTGGATTAGCTGATCCGGACTTTTATAGACTTTTTTTTCAAGGCCTATTATCTGAGTTATTGAGAGCCCACTTAGCTAATCCAGGCTGGTGCAAGTGGGCTTTCAACTCAGAAAATAGTCCTAGAACAAATCCATATTAGTTAATCCGGATGTGCGCAAGTGGGCCTAAGATGTACAAGATTTTAATCTATAACGCTCTAAACCATTTTCTGTTACCACAACCTTCGTAAATCTGGATATCATCTCGGAATAAACTGTATCCGAACTTTTAATAGCCAACTAATCAATTTGTTTCCTCACCTGCGCTACACACCCCAAAAATAGCAGCTATTTCATTTTAACGGCTAACTAATCAGCCGCGGTGTGTTTGTTATCGTTTCGCTGCGTTCTAAGACAGTGTTGTTCTAGTAGTCGATAGTTTTTGTATCGATAGATTACCCCGAAAAATACTCGATAGTATCGAAAATATCGAAATGTTACTATCTATAGTTTACCTCGAAAAATAGTCGATAGTACGATAGTCCTCTCGAAAATATCGAGATGTTACAATATTTTTGATACTGGATTGTATCAATAGTGCAAATCAGGCAATAGTATTCGACGTGAAAACTATCGAAAGTATATTAATACTTTAGGTACTATCGATTGTATTAGTCCTTATAATATCGATAGTATTGGTCTTTAACGATAGTTTAACTTCGATATTTTGTCAAAACTGCATCTTGTTTCATTGAGTTGAAGACGAAAAATATTTATAATTGCTTAAGAATAACATTTAAATTAAGATAATGAAATGGTATGAAAAATTCGATTACTTTTAAAAATCGATAGTATGGAAAATATCGTCAAGACTCGTTAGTTTTGATAGTAAACCTAATCTAGATACACGGCAGTGTATCCGCCAAGTGCGCGAAGCAAAAAAGACGCCGGCTATGTGTTATTTACACGAAACATTTCCTGCCACTTTTGACACCCCTATAACTAAAACTAACTCGAATTAACGGAAGGGAACGGCTGGTGCCCGCGCACGAAATTGACACGCTCCGTATTTTTGCTCAAAAAAAATTATAAAACGTATGTTTATTCACCTTATCCGACGTCAAAATATTCGCGAACTTAAGAACTTCAAGATCCTTCAAACAGTGTAGTGATTAAACTGTGCATCTAAAAGATATTAACGAAAATATCCTACATGGAAGCGGACTACCTAACGCAGCCCTGACCTACCTCACACAAGATAACAGGAATCGTGCTGTGGCGCGGTGACCGCTGCGACGCGTGAGCTAGCCGAACAACGCCGAGCGGATACGATTGCACAGGTGACTACTACAACATCGTTACCTACAAAATGAGCTTGCAGGGAACGCCGCCTCACGGCGGGTCCGTACCAAACTTAACAGATAGTGCATGCGAGTACGACCCCTCCTATAACATAAACACTAGAAAGCGGAAGGATCGAAGTGAGCAAGAAAAATATAAATCTGATTTTGAAAGTTTCCTTACAGAAATAATGTCGTTCCTTAGAGACTTTACCCAAAACGAAGGATTGAGTGTTTTTAGGGATGAAATCGGTCACCTTAAAGATGAAATTAAAACCATAAAATCAATGACAGATAACTTTACACAACAATTAGGACAAATACATGCAGACATAGAAGATATTAAATGTGAGAATATAAACAAACAAGTAAAGATCGAGAACATTGAAAAAGAAATAACACTATTAAAAAATACTAACTCCCCAGATATATCGACACCGAAATCATCAGTTCTTTGTCAGGAAAGCCTAATTCTTGAACTCAAGGAACGATCTGAGCGTGAGAAAAATATTGTTATCGTGGGCCTACCCGAAAAAAATGATAAAAACTATAGCATTCGTACAACGTATGACGTCCAAGAATTTACGAAGTTAGCTGTGTCTCTAATCGGGAACTGTCCAATGCCAGCTAAATCAATGCGATTGGGCAAATATATTCCTGGTAAAGATCGCCCTCTTAAAATATTCCTAAATGACAAGGATACGCCAAAACTTTTATTACAAAAACGGGCGCTACTCCCAGTTAACATTAAGATGTATTCAGACCAAACCCCAGCGCAAAAACAATACCTACAGACAATCAAAGAAGAACTGAATCGGCGTTTAGAAAGTGGCGAAAGAGATCTGATTATAAAATATATAAAAGGGGTACCCCGCATTACAGCTAATAAACCCGATCAAAAAAACTAAATACGGCCACACCACCTCATAATAATTGTAGCACAGCTGAGCTATGTCATCACCTGGTTGATAAATACGAAGACATTCCACGCACGCCATCGTCGTTGCGATTTTTTTACGCTAATCTGCGAAGTATCCGAAAAAAGGGAAAATACGATGAAATACAATGCATATTAAGAACCTTACCTGAAATCACGCACTTATTAATATTTACAGAAACATGGCATATCTCTGAACAAGATGCTCAATTTTACCAAATACCTAACTATACGCATATACTCAATTATAGAAAAACCCGAAAAGGTGGTGGCGTTTCTATTTACGGACGAACTTGTAGATGATAACGGAAACCATTATTTGTGGATATACATAGATAAACTATCACTTAACGTTGGAGTATTATATAAACCGGATGGGGACGCAGACGTGGAAACATTTTTAGATAAATACTCATCACAGATGGAACAACGAAACAGGACAATAGTGTTTGGCGATCATAACATTGACTTGCTCAAAAAAGATAAATACATAATGCAATACACTAATCAAGTAAAAGAATCGGGATATTTCATTTTAAATAAGATTGATCCTTAATACGTCACGAGAGTAACAAGTACCACAAGTACATTAATAGACCATGTTAGCACAAACATAAACAATCACTCTTTCAGACTAACAATTAAAGACTCTTCCCTGTCAGATCACAAGCAACTATACCTAGAAATCGGAAAGTTATCACCTACATCAATACTAAGCGTACAATATACAGCCCTTGATTACGAAAAATGCTACAAAAGTATCTCAGAACAGTTACTGCAAGTCAATGACGACTACAGTATTCTGGAAAAAGTCATATCAGACGGAATCGAAAACAGCAAGATTGTAAAGACTAAAATACTAAACCCCCCGCAAAAGGACTGGATAAATAAAAACATAATTAACTCAATAAATAAACGGAATCTACTATGGAAACAATTTAAACTGAACCCAAAAGATGAAAATGTCATGAAATTGTTTACAGAAGAGCGAGATAAAGTGCAAAAGATGATTAAGAAATCCAAAGAAAATTACTACCATAAATTATTTCAACACACCTACAGTCAACCTAAGAAAATGTGGGAAATCATCAACACCCTCTTAGTAAATAAAATTAATAAAAGCTCTATTCCCCCAAACATAATGTCTCCTTCCAGGCTAATAACAGACGGTAATGAGGTATGTAATTCACTAAATAACTTTTTCTCATCTATTGGCGCTGACTTAGCTAGTAAGATTCCACTTAAATATCACACGGATACAAAAGATATCTTAATGTACGGCAATAATTACTCTCATGACATAACTCTGGATGAACTAAAACCCTGCAGCATCGATGAAGTAAATAAAATCATAAATAACCTTGATAGTAATACGAGTACTGGATTAGATGGTATTTCGACTAAAGCAATAAAATGTCTTAAAGATTTAATTAGTAATAAATTAGTTTTATCGATAAACGAATGTTTTAGATTAGGAATTTTTCCCAACTCAGTTAAGATTGCTAAAGTAAGTCCCATACATAAATCTGGATCTATAAATGACCCAAATAATTATAGACCGATATCTGTGTTGCCGGTAATGTCAAAAATATTTGAAAGGCTTCTTTATAATCGACTTAATGATTACCTAACTGAAAAACAATTTTTGATTGACGAACAATATGGATTCCGCGCAAAATCGAGCACACTTACCGCTGCCGTGGACCTGATAACTAAAATTAAAACTCATATAGACAATAAGGATATCTCTTTGGGTATTTTTATTGATCTGAGAAAGGCTTTTGATACGGTGAGTCATCAAAAGCTCATATTAAAACTAAACGATTTAGGTATCAATGGCACAGCTTTAAATATATTTAAATCATACCTGAGCAATAGACGTCAAGTGGTAAAAATTGACAATTTTACGAGTTCTTACCAAAATGTTTCATTTGGAATTCCTCAAGGGTCCATACTAGGTCCATTATTATTCTTAATCTACGTAAATAATATCAATAAAATAGGACTTACTGGACAGCTTTCATTATACGCCGACGACACATGTCTGTTTTATTTTGGCGATTCAATCCACAAAATTATTAGCGATGCCCAGAACAATTTGGACTTGCTTAATTAATGGTTCCTGCGTAATTTGCTTACAATTAATACTTCAAAGACATCATTCATGATTTTGGCTGCTAAAAATAAATTTATTCCTGACTTTGCCCCTCTAAAAATTAACAATGACTTGATAAAAAGATCGAACTTAGAAAAATACATAGGCTTACATATTGATGATAAATTAACTTGGCAACCACACATTGAGCACATTAAGTCTAAGCTTACATCAGTTTTTGGAGCACTCCGCAAGATTGCAAATTGTATTCCAAAAAATGTAAGACCTATTATTTATAACGCGCTAGTAAAATCGTATCTCGAGTACCTAATTGAAATCTGGGGTTCAGCCGCAGCGACTAATTTAAATTCATTACAGAGGTGCCAAAACAAAATTATCAAAGTCCTACATCGCTATCCATTTCATACACCGACCGAACAGTTATATAAAAAAAACCAAAAAATTTAACATTATTCAAATACACCATTACAATACTTGCCTCTTAGTATATAAAATTATCAACAGTGCCGTAAAATCTAACATAAAACTAGAAAAAAGTAAACACACTCGTAGTCTTCGGAATAAAAAAGAACTAAATGTAGGGATGCCTAGGACTGGTTATGGGAGGAAGACCATTTTGTTTGAGGGAGCAAAGCTTTATAACAAACTGCCATCTGATATAAGGAGTTGTGAAACTCTACATTCCTTTAAAAACAAGCTTAAGCTACATATTGAAGCGGGTGCTGGCGGCGTTCAGGTCAATCAAACGAAAATCACATTTTCGTTTGATTGACCTGAACTAAAATTAATCACTACCTTAACTTTGACACTTATTCTTGTAATTATTAACTTAAAGACGTAACGTAATCAATAGTAAAAATATTGTTAGCGGGTAAAAACTTGCGAACCCCATTATTAAGTAGTAAATACAGGAGCTTTGGTATAAGTGGCTTTGTAAGAACTTGGTTTCGTGATAGATCTCACTTCTTTTACAGCGAATTTTTTTTTTAATTTAATTACTTGGCATTTATTTACATTTATGTTTTGGATGCGATTTTTTTTACAACAGTATCACGATACTATCGATAGACTATCACTATCGAAAACAACACTATTCTACGGCTACGTTCGTCCGTTCAAATACGCGGATTCCTGCGCTGCAGTGTGCCCGCTAAAAATATAACCGATAAAAACTGAAGACAGATAGTGATCTAGCTACTGACGTCGACCGGTCACTCTACGGGAAGTTTGCTGTTACTATTTATAGTATTTGTATCGTTCACGGTTTGTGTTCGCAGTATCACCAAAACGACGAAGAAAAGATTTGTAAGTTGGCGACTATCTTGGTGTAGTGGTTCGCGCTCCGGACTACAAAAACGGAGGTTGTGGGTTCGAATCCTACAAGAGGCAAATATTCGTGTGATGAGCACGAGCATTTGTACCTAAGTCATGGATGTATTATTATAAACGTATAGAAGTATGTATATCCGTTATCCTAGTCGCCATAGCACAAGCTCACGCTTTGTGGGCTAGGTACCTAATTGATGTTTGTTGTAACAATTTATTTAATTTATACTTGTTTTACTGATGGGCCATGGCACCCAAAACTTAATGATACTTACTTACTTTAAACCTAATGCAGTTAACATTTTATTGGAGGCAAAAAGTTTGATGCAGAGGCAATCCCCAGCTATATTCCAACCATATTCCCTTCAAAATCACCTATTATAATAATATGCACAAACTTTTTAGATATTTTCATTTTATTCCGCTGAAAAACCATCGGAAAAACGAAAACCTCAATTCAGTCGCCATATCCTGTGTATTGTGCTGTACTGTTTTCTGTAATGGTGTGTAATAAAGAGTTATCTATCTATCTTTTTATTATATTTTGCGATATGTATCGAATTGAAAAATACCCTAAAACCATTATCATCCTTAAAACGAAGTAATCGCTATGTAAAAATGGTTTTAATCTAGAAGATGGAACGTACTAGCGTGCGTGACCGATCACGTATCTCATAGCAAACAATTTATTTCAGTGTAGTATAGTCAATCATTTAATTGGTCCTCAAGGTATTTGATATTCCGCTATTCGTAGTATTTAGCAAAAGGTCAAGTTGGTGCTCTAAGAGAGGTCTTTGAAAAAATATACTTTTTATTGCACACCACCACAAAATAAGTATTAGACACCACACACAGTTAACATTTAGAAAATTTTCGTGTAGAGTTGTATAATTTAGGCGATCTTATTGAAAAAATAAATTGCTCACAGACTAGCTTCTGTCATGGTGTGCAATAAATTACAGTTATCCATCTATCTACCTTTAGGTAGATTATTGTTTTTAAGTGATAAGCATTCACTTTGCAATCTCAAGGCTGACATCCACTAGACGTAAAAGTCTGTGATTTGTTTTCACCCGGCTGCGGGGAAGGATGGTTATGTTTTTCGAGTGTATGTAGGTATGTATGTATAATTGTTTGGCACGCCCTATAGCCCAAACGGCTCGACAGTTTTTGTCAGGAGGTGTCGTTGTACTCGTATTTGTTTGAATTGTAGAAGTGACATTGGCTTTATATGTACATTTTTAAAATGGCGCCCGCAAACGAAAACAAAGAGTGTGGGAGGGGATTGGTTTTTTCCATATCATAGCAATATGGGTATCAAATGAAAGCCAGTAAAAAGACCATTTCAAGAATACAATAATGTTTGCCTGCCTCGTTGGTTTAGTGGTCAGCACGCTGGGTACTATCCACGAGGTCCCGGGTTCGAATCCCGGGTCGGGCCGAGAGTGTTTGGGTTTTTCTGTCTTGGAATTACTCAGAAACAGCTCCGGAGTCAGGAAGTTGGTGGTGTTAACACCCCCGTGCCTCGAAAAGCACGTTAAGCCGTTAGTCCTGCGCCTGATCTCTCTACGGTCATGTCAGACTGCCGTCTCACCGAATTATGAGAGTGAAGGAACAGAAAGTGCACTTGTGTATTGCGCACACACTTGTGCACTATAATATGTCCTGCGCAGTTGGCTAATCTCTGTTGAGATAGGCTGCCGTAGTCGAAATCGGCTAGGAGGACATCATCATAACTTAGGCGATCTTATTGACAAAATAAATTGCTCACAGACTAGCTTCTGTCATGGTGTGCAATAAACAGTTATCCATCTATCTACCTTTAGGTAGATTATTGTTTTTAAGTGATAAGCATTCACTTTGCAATCTAAAGGCTGAAATCCGCTAGACGTAAAAGTCAGCCTGCCTGTGTTTTGTTTTCACCCGGCTGCGGAAGGATGGTTATGTTTTTCAAGTGTATGTAGGTACGAGTATGTATGTATAATTGTTTGGCAGGCCCTATAGCCCAAACGGCTCGACAGTTTTTGTCAGGAGGTGTCGTTGTACTCGTATTTGTCTGAATTGTAGAAGTGACATTGGCTTTATATGTACATTTTTAAAATGGCGCCCGCAAACTAAAACAAAGAGTGTGGGAGGGGGTTGGTTTTTTCCATATCATAGCAATATGGGTATCAAATGAAAGCCAGTAAAAAGACCATTTCAAGAATATAATAATGTTTGCCTGCCTCGTTGGTTTAGTGGTCAGCACGCTGGGTACTATCCACGATGTTACCGGGTTCGAATCCCGGGTCGGGCCGAGAGTGTTTGGGTTTTTCTGTCTTGGAATTACTCAGAAACAGCTCCGGAGTCAGGAAGTTGGTGGTGTTAACACTCCCGTGCCTCGGAAAGCACGTTAAGCCGTTAGTCCTGCGCCTGATCTCTCTACGGTCATGTCGGACTGCCGTCTCACCGAATTATGAGAGTGAAGGAATAGAGAGTGCACTTGTGTATTGCGCACACACTTGTGCACTATAATATGTCCTGCGCAGTTGGCTAATCTCTGTTGAGATAGGCTGCCGTAGTCGAAATCGGCTAGGAGGACAATAATAATGTTTGCATTCGGGTATTTTGTCTCTTTTTTATTCAATAATCATGTTTGCTTGTGTATGAAACATCGAGAAATCGCAACGGGCAAATGTTTGTGTGATAAACACGAGCATTAGTACCTAAGACATGGATGTTTATAAATATATAAAATATAAGTATGACGGTGCTTCGCTAATATTATCAAAGAACCTAGAGCGATGTTCCATCTAGGAGAGATGTCATCGCTCTGACACAACTACGACACTAGCCTGCGCGAGCAGTCGAGTTGAGGCGGCCATGATGGAAGACGTACTTGAAGTCTGACCGCGATATCGGATTGCATCGTGCGTTGCGCGTTACGTGTTCGGCGGAGTGTCATTGGTTCTCTGATGATTAAAATACTGTGAATGTGATCCATGTTGCATTTCCAAGACTAGTAAACCGATTCCTGACTTAGATGTGAACTGTCTTATTTTCCTCGCCCGATTATACATGCCCATGAGATCGACCATCCGACAATATCCGTGCCAGTGGACTACCAGACCTCTGATGAGGGTGCTAGACTGCCTAACTGGGGCGATGTGCCTTCAAGTATGTTTATCTGGTATCCTAGTCACCATTGCAAAAGCTCATGCTAAGTTAGGGCTAGGTAATTGGTGTGTTTGTTGAAACAATTCATAAACAATTTAAATTCGATGCCACGCAGCCATTGATTTAATATATATAGGGATATCTCATCACACTGACAGCTATGGCACATGCTCTAATCGGCCGGATCGCCATTTTAAGCCGATTAAGTATCTAACGACGCGTGGTTCGTCAAACAATAAACATGCCTAAGTGTGTCGTCAAAAATTGCAAAACTCACAGCTCAATGAATCGTAAAAAATATGGAATGACGTTTCATCGGTAGGTAAATATTATTGATAAGGTTTGAAACCGAAATAATACTTGAAACCTGCTTTAATATTTTATTTTCTAATTTATTTACGTAAAACATTGCCAATCTTCTATCACTTTCACACACAAAGCTAAAATGAAACAAAATACGTGGCATCATCGGAACAAAGTCAATTTTAAGGATGGAGTCGCCAGTGAATTTTTTTTGTTAAACAAAATACTTGAGTTTTTAGGTTTCCACAAAATTATGTTTGTAAAGAAAATGAAGCAAATTTATCGCAATAAACCAGGACGATGAGTTTTATGAGAAGGGAAAATATAGCGTTGTGTGTTCGTATATTTTTTCTGAATCTGATATGTAGGTATTACACTACACATAAAGGGATGTAGATGCAAAAAGGCTGCAATTAGGCTAGTATTCGGGGCACCCAGCCTACGTTTTTATGTTGTATTTCACTTGCTTGTTGTTTAACTGTCATATATCTTAGCCATCGGTAAAATCCAATGTAGAAGTTAGGTATAACGAGTACCTAGACTAAAGAAACGGTTTTTAATTTTAGTACAGTCAGCAGTACGTCAGGTTACATGTGAGCTATAAAACAGCTTTTATTACGTAGTTAATAGGGGTGGTCTTACAGGTAAAGTAGGGTAGTCTGACGTGAGCCGAGTGTACTTACACACCGCAAGTCAGACTACACGTGTTGACCTTGATACCGCTCCTACTCCTTACATGATAAGCGCAGTTTTTGTAGTTCAAATGTATGCCTTGACGTACTTCCGACTGAACTTAACTAGGTTACCTTATTCACCTCATTTTTAAATTAAGTTAGCCAACTGTTTAGAAGAGAACCTACTAGCTACCTTAGCAGTAAATCAAAGTATTTTCATAAAACCACACTATAATAAATAACTAAAAATATAAAAATTAAGACGAAAAATAGTGTTTTATAAAAAGTGATTTCTGCTGTAACTCTTGTCTTTTAAACCGTGCTAAAAATAAAAACAGCTGCAGAGAAATAATAACGTAATGTTCAAAGCATAAGATACATTTTCAATAGAATAATTTAGTAATCCGATTATAATACTATTACACTCATTAATTAACTAAAATAATACCTGTGGCAGTAGCCTTATGCTTCTTATAAATCTGTGGAACATGTTGTTGGTGTGTGTGTACTATAGTACCTATAGAATATTTTGCCTCAAAATCAATTTTGTACATTATCGTTTGTGTCATTGTCGAGCATCGAAATGTGAACCATCCCCGCATTTCAATGAGTTAGGTTAGGTTAGTTTGTAGTTGTAGTGTACCACTAGTGTAGGTTAGTTTGTAGTTGTAGTGTGTATTAGTGTAGTGTAATCTACCCAGAATTGGTGAATTGTGTCAATATAATTATTATTGGTTGTAGTATGACAAGTTTGGACCTATATAGTAGAAATATGATTATTATGAAAGTGTCTTCATTAAAAAAATACTCGTATTCTCATACACATAATATATCTAATTTTATGAAAAGTAGTAAGTAAAATATAAATCATGACTTTCATCAGTTACTTAATTTCATACAAAACATGAACAAACAATCTACTCCATTACTTCTTTGTTCGTATTATTGGCTTATGAATCTTCAAGTGAATGATATTTGATATTATGACGTAGTATCGTCATCCATTGCTGCGTAATTGACACATGACAATTTAAATAGCTGAAGCTTAAGCGGCAATGTATGAATTTAGCCAGTTGAAGCTTCATAAGGTGAATAATAACATGTGCCATGTTTGGGCTTTGATTTTGTATGGCGTAGTGCATCCTTATATATAATAAATCAATGCACGCAGCCAAAAAGAGATAACCGCCGCTTAGCAAACTTTAAAATATAGATAGAGGTTTCCTATGAACCTCTATCTATATTTAAAAGTTTGCTAATACGGTCGATCGCCAATATTTACAAATATCCTAGCTACAATTGGTTAACTGGTACTAAATTCTTATAGTCTAGTCTAGTGTTAGACGGAAAATCAATCACATCTATTATAAGACTGTTACCACAGATTATATAATAGTTACTGCTACTCCGGACATCACTAGTGTATGGGGGACATCACTAGAACTGTGAGAGGAGGATACGATGGATTGTGCCGCGCAGATGGCTTTTACTATAATTTCTGTAATAAATCTATGAAAAGAAGAGTATTATTCAACAAATTGTTCATCTGTTTGATACTATTAAAACAAGTAATGTAAGAATCGCAAGTACAGTAGAATTGGGCCCAAAAACTTCCTCCGGTATCCTTGGTCATATTTATTTAATATCACACACCAAATATGTTGGCATTACACATGAAATATAGGGTACATATCTCCCATGCCATCACACGCCCATATTTCAGAAAGATAATAGTTTATTCACACGCCAGTCTCGTATTACTTAGTCTAGACTAGAATTGAGGAGTAATGAACGATGGGAAATACAGGGTGGTTTTACCCGACTGCGGAAGGAGTATGTATGTATAATTGTTTGGCACGGACTGCCTCGTTGGTCTAGTGGTCAATACGCTGGGTACTATCCACGAGGTCCCGGGTTCAGGCCGAGTGTTTAAGTTTTTCTGTATTGAAATAACTCAGACACAGCTCCGGAGTCAGGAAGTTGGTGGTGTTAACCCCCCGTGCCTCGGAAAGCACGTTAAGCCGTTGGTCCTGCGCCTGATCTCTCTACGGTCATGTCATGTCGGACTGCCGTCTCACCGAATTATGAGAGTGAAAGAACAGAGAGTGCATCTTTGTATTGCGCACACACTTGTGCACTATAATATGTCCCGCGCAGTTGGCTAATCTCTGTTGAGATAGGGCGCCGTGGTCGAAATTCGGCTAGGAGGACATTTGTTTGGCACGCCCTACAGCCCAACCGGCTGGACAGTTTTTGACATAAGGTGTCGTTAAATTTGTCATTATTGTGAGAGTGACATAGGCTATATACATTTAAACAATGGCGCCCGCAAATGAAAATAAAGGGGGGAGGGGATCGACTTCTTACTTACCATAGCAATGGGTATCAAATGAAAGCCAGTAAAAAGACCATTTGAAAAATATAATAATTTTTGCAGTCGGGTGTTTTTTTTTTCAATAATTATGTCAACTTACCCAAATCTGTCAAAATATCTCAAATGATATGAAACCCTATGCTTGATCAGCATAAGGTTCAAATATGATTGCGGCAATTTGACAGTTAGATTGGTTAATGTGTGGCCCACTGTACAGTAACAACCTGTATAACCTACAACCAACTGCAACCTAAAAAAATATGAAAGTCGTAACATTTTTAATATTTTGGTTTTGCGTTTTAATTATTAGTTATTGGAGGTTTATCGACCACCATGTTATCAGGGATCGTAAAGTAAGGTAACACCAAGCCCTAAATAGTCAAGTAATTAGGGTTCAGCACGAGTTAATGGTAATTTGAAGACCATAAAATCTTCGATGACGCAATAAAGATTGATTTTTTAAGGTTCGAGGTTAAATTAGCTCTAGTTTCGAGCAGAGTATGATTTTTATCTACCAAAGTTGTAAACATTGTTGAGAGTATATACAGAAACCAGGCAAGTGCGAGACGGACTCGGAGATCGTAGAAAAAAACTACGGTGTAAACACATTATAAGTCAGCCTATATAGATCCCACTGCTGGACAATGGCCTCACCTCAACTAAGAGAAGGTACGATACACTCCACTACGCGGGCTCAGTGCGGATTATTGGAGGAGTGTCTGTAAGGCAAGTGACAAACCTTACTGTCAGATGTTATCAAGCCGCCCTAGGACCTCTGAGTAGGCTTAACGACTAACACCAATATATTAGCCGGAACCAACTGCTTAGCGTGCCTTCCGAAGCACGGAGATGCTTGTCATGGACGTCACTTAAATGGTAGGAATGGTCACCCATCCAATCCCGACCGCACCGTGGGTTGCTTAACTTTGGTACCACTACCAAAGCGCTGCCGCCACTACGCCACAACCACCTCATTTATGTATTGTTAAATTTAAGTTACACCCATGCGTAGCCGTGTCGTATCGTTGGTAGATTTATTATATCATAGCCAAATCCAAATAATTTATTAAATTTTGGCCAGAAAATGCCACTTGTAGTTCATTTTATTCTTACACTCGGTATTTACGGACAAATCCATCGTACAAGCTTGTATTAACGTAGCACGTGCATCTATATTTGGTATACTCGGAACCGGCCTGATTTGTACCAAAATAGATGTTGCGCTTTTAGGTTGTTGTTGTATCTAAGATTATTGGCCATTTGTCTATAGTCCGAACGCTTATCTGAGACCTCGCCTGCGGGGTTGAGAGGTGCGGGGTAGACAAGAACAGGGATTTGATAGGGCGATTTGAATTTTGAAAAGAATGCGAATTTCAAAATTTTAATCACCCAATTTAATTTGCTACCGAACCACATTCAAAAATGTCATTTAATATTTTTAAAAGAATTATTTTTAAAGTGCTGGTTGAGAAGTGTTCCATGACAGTGCTGAGTTCACAAAATTCTGTCGTGATGGCCATCTTAACGAATTGTTATCACCTTATACCTGACATGTTTACTACAATATTTTGATTTGTTTGTGTACCCTATTGATACTACGCCGCGCACACTCACACGCCTACCTGCCTTATTTTTATTTGTTTAAAACGTACCGTGAGAACCCCGGAGCCCCAGTCGCTATCGAGACGTTACCTATGACACATGTACTAGACCGACCAGAGCGCTTTTGCCGCGTGTGTATCCTGTGAAGCTCCTTACAGACATTTCGAGTGATTGTGGCCTGTGAAGTGATACCTGAAAGCTGATGTGGCAAGTACCTAGCTATAAGCGCTAAGACATGACGAATTTTCCACCTATCATTGTCGCCCTCCACGTGTAATCCACTGCCTAAACTCTCAAACATTCTGGTAGCAGAGCGTAGTTTTTTATTAGGACCCCTTATTAGTAACGTAATTTGTTTAATTGAGAGTTATTTATTTGCTACCTTCCTTTGTAATTTGAAGAAAACGTCTCGTCATATACCTAACCTATTTACAGTAAATTCCTTAATAACATTCGAGTACAACCCCTTTTACATAAGTGTCGATTAAATCGATTAGCGCGTTAATTACCTACCCTTTGAGTGCAAGTGAGGTGCGCGAGCGCTTTGTTTCCCTATTGATCACGCCATTACCGCGTGACCGCGTGCAAGTTGTTTACGAGTTGCATTTGCCATACCCGGTGCCGTCCCTTACTATTTGTTCCTTTACGCATCGTATTGAAATCTTTTGTGAGTTTAATTTACCTACCTTGTTTATGAGCAAGAATATGTGCAAGTTAAGAACGAGATGCGCGTAGTAAGGGACAAAGTAGACAACTTAAAAATTAAGTTAGACGAAATACGACCTCACCAATTTGAGACATCCCGTACTAGCACCCCCTTCAAGGAGAATAAATCCCTGGCTATTGATAACCCGGCTAGTAAATTACTTGACCTACCTATACCTAAGTTTGATGGCCGTCCCGATAGTTGGATAAGTTTTATAGACCAGTTTGATAGCGTGGTAGACAACCAGCCTAGCCTTACCCCGACATTGAAGCTACACTATTTAGTAGGAGCCTTATCGGATGAACCTCGTCGATTAATACAACACCTCAAGATTGAGGCGGGCAATTACACCGTGGCCCGTGACCTCCTAAAACGTAGGTACCATAACCTTCGTGTTTTAGCGGATACCCACATAGCTCAAATAATGATGCTCCCTATTATAACGCCTAAACTTTCCGGGTTACGTGTGTCGTTCCTGAACCCGCTGCTTTCGACTTATCGATGCTTAGAGAGATTGGAACTTCCTGTTAAACATTGGTCGTACCTATTAGTTCACTTATGCCTTGCTAAACTGCCTTCAGAGTTAAAATCGAGATTTGAACGTCGTTATGGCGATAATCCTAATCACCTCCCTACTTTTGATCATCTTATTACCTTTCTTGAGGATGAATGTAGGCACCACGACAATGTAGGTAGTGCTTCTGTCGTTGATACTACTACCCCCCCTACTGTGAGCTCCCCTCGTTTGCCTAAACCTAACGCGCGTTCCCCACCTCCTGCGAGAGCCTTTGTTACCATATTGCTTACGCGAGTGTCCCGATTTTGTTCGCCTTCCTGCACGTCAGCGTGTTGCCTTTGTAAGGGAAGCCCGACTGTGCTATCGATGCCTGGATGGACGCTCCATGTCCCAATGCACGCGAAATTGTCGCTGTCGCACGTGCCGCCGTTCCAGTCATCACACATCACTGTGTTATAATGACTCCTCTCCTGTGAATTACGATCGCGAGCGCTCATACCGAGACGTTCCGGGCCTTAGCTTCCGGCCAGCCGCGGCAATCCCCACAAAGTCACTTGACGGACCGTGGGTCGCCCCCACGTGCTGAATGGCACCGTGTTCGTA
Organism: Pyrausta nigrata; assembly: GCA_949316185.1. NCBI lineage: Eukaryota > Metazoa > Arthropoda > Insecta > Lepidoptera > Crambidae > Pyrausta > Pyrausta nigrata. The sequence continues at coordinate 2,341,660 of OX438961.1, forward strand.
CCCCGCCCCCTCGTGATTCCCGTAGAGCATCGCCTCCCCGTTCGGGCGGGCGGTCCCCACCTGCACCCAGTGGTAACCGTGCTTGTGGTGCCCCTCTAGGTCAAAGAACCCAGGCTGAACGTGCATTTCATCGTGGGTACAGTGAGGCCCCACAATTCTGACTGGATAGCCCCCCTTCCATACCCGCTTTTACATCTTTACCTCGCAGTTCTCTCGTTCTTTTACCTACGGCCTTGATTCATGTTAAGGCCTCGTCTGGATGTTGTGTGGAGGCGCGTGCCTTGTGTGACGCTGGTGCTCGGGGCTGCCTTCTTACTACTGAGCTTGTTGTTGACCACATGAACTTACCTATCATTCCTTCTCCAGTTCCTGTTCGTGGAATAGGTATTGTTCAAGCAATTAATTCCCCGGGCATTGTATCCTTTTCATTTAAGCCAGTTAATTCTGCCTTTCCAGAAATCTCTACCAGTGCAATAGTTGTTGATGTGATTGCTGGTACCCTCCCAGAGGTAGACCTACCTAAAAGTGTAATTACCTGTACTAAGCACCTCCCTCTTGCTGACCCTTTATTTTACAAACCTGGTACTATAAGTGTACTTCTTGGAGCTGACGTCATTGGTCGCCTTTTAAGGTCCGAGTTGTTTGTGTCCCCTGATGGCCTTACTGCTATCTCGACGATATTTGGTTATGTCCTGTGTGGTCCTGTTTATTGAGGATTTACTGATTTGGAACCCCCCATGACTGGAGTCTCGCTGTCCCAAATAGTTGAAAAATTCTGGAAAATCGAAGAGGCCCCCCAATCTCCAGTTGCGAACCCCTTGGATATAGAGTGTGAAACCTTTTTTAAAGAAACTACCACTCGTGGAAGCGATGGTAGATTTATGGTTAGACTCCCTTTTCTTCATGATCGTCCACCTCTCGGTGATTCTAAAACCAATGCCTTACGGCGATTCCATAATCTTGAGAAGCGTTTGCAAGCCAATCCTAATTTTCGAGAGAAATATATTTCCTTTATGCGTGAGTACCTTGACCTGAACCATATGTCTCTTTCTTCATATGACACGTCCCAGGCTACATGAACCTTAGTGACTGTGCATCGAGAGGTATGTCAGTCACCCGACTGATCGACCACTCCCTTTGGTTTTCACCTTTGTGGTTGACGCAGTCTCCTGACAACTGGCCCGGTATTTCGGAACCTAACCCAAGTAGTGATCTCCCTGGACTACGTTGTTTAGTAGTCTCTGCCGATGTTCCTACCCCGGATCCCTCATTCTTATTAGAGCGGTATAGTTCTTTCAACAAGCTAATAAACGTGACTTGTTACCTAAGGCGGTTTTTATTTCCTAAATCTTACTCGTCCTACCTGAGCCCTGAGGAACGGAGAGATTCCCTTTTGTTTTTAGTGAAAATTGTTCAATTTACCTCCTTATCTGATGACCTTGATCGCTTACGGCGTGGCGATCCTATCACTAACTCCCTGAGAAAGTTGAATTTATTTCTAGATGACAGAGGCCTGATTCGAGTTGGAGGTCGATTACGAAACTCCGATCTATCCTTTGATGCGCGCCATCCCCTTTTTCTGCCTAAGAATGGTAATTTCGTAAACATCCTTATTTCACATTACCATCGCGAGAATGCTCATGCAGGTGTTAATGCAATTCTTGCCATGTTAAATAGAGAGTTTTGGATCTTGTCGGCACGCAGAGCTATTAAGCATGTGATTTTTAAATGCCTTCCCTGTTATCGTCTCAAGGCGGCTGGATCTCAACCCTTCATGGGTGACCTACCTAAAGACCGCGTCACGGCTGCTAGACCGTTTGACGGTGTAGGTACCGATTTTGCAGGACCCTTTTTTACCAAAGTCCAGGCCTATAGGAACAAAAGGTTAGTGAAAAGTTACCTGTGTGTATTTGTCTGCCTTTCTACTAAAGCCGTTCACCTTGAGGTTGTGTCGGACCTAACTACTGAAGCCTTTATTGCGGCCTTTTCCCGATTCGTGTCGCGTCGTGGTGTACCTCGCCTAATCCGATCCGATTGCGGTCGAAATTACATCGGTGCCAACAATTACTTTAAAGAGTTAGAGTGTTTCCTGTCTCAAAACCAGGCGGCTATTGGTTCTGAGCTTTCAAAGCGGAACATATCCTGGGTTTTCGATCCTCCTGTTTGCCCTCATTGGGGCGGTCTTTTTGAAGCTGCGGTTAAATCGGCGAAATCGCACCTAAAACGAGTAGTAAGCGATACCCCCCTTACATTTGAAGAGCTGACCACTGTTTTTGCTAAAATTGAAGCAGTTTTAAATTCACGCCCATTGTGCCCACTTTCTCCGGACCCTAATGATGTCGAAGTGTTAACTCCCGGCCATTTCTTAATTGGACAACCCTTAACTGCACTTCCGGAGTACCCTTATAAAGACGTAAAATTGCATCGCCTTACACGGTTTCAGCTAATCCAACAAATTACCCAGCACTTTTGGTCTCGGTGGCATTTAGAATACTTAAATACCAGACCAGAGCGCTTTCGCCGCGTGTGTATCCTGTGAAGCTCCTTACAGACATTTCGAGTGATTGTGGCCTGTGAAGTGATACCTGAAAGCTGATGTGGCAAGTACCTAGCTATAAGCGCTAAGACATGACGAATTTTCCACCTATCATTGTCGCCCTCCACGTGTAATCCACTGCCTAAACTCTCAAACATGACATGTTATCTATTTCTATTTATTTTTGACAACTTGACATCATACCTGTTATCTTATGATATTTACGTTATTATTAATATATTTTTAATTTTATTAAATATCTAAATTTAAAACTCCTACCAATCTCAATGCTGGATGTAAATATTTTCATGATTGTATTGTTGCTTATTAGATAATATTGCATGTCGTTACATCGATGAAAAATGCATGATTGTTTACGTTTACTAATGTTAAGACGTTAGTTTGCATCCTTGCCATATTTACAGAGGTAACTATATTACGGACACTGAACTCAAATCATTAAAAAAATTGTGACCCGCACACCATTAACTATCGTAGCGCATACATATCACTGTTGGCTGTTCTTCGGCACAAAAGGCTAACATCATAAACGCCGCCCCTTCTTCTTCTTCTTTTTTTTTCTTCTTTTTTTTCCCTTCTTTTATCTCTGTAAATATGGCAAAGATGCAAAGTAACACCGTGTATACTTACCATGTTTTAATGAGAATAAATAATCATTCATTCATTCATTCAATCAAATCACACACGCCCGCGGCCCGCACCGCTCAGGAACCCCGTTCTCGCCCTACCCCCGCACCCCTGTGGGGTACAAGCGAGGTCTCAGATAAGGGGACGGTCTATAGTGGATCTCGATTGTAAAAGGGAGAGATTTGTCTCTCAGAATAAAGAAGGTTTATAGTGTACTTCGTCGCGTAGACTCGATACAACTTGAGTCATAATCCTATTGTCATCCAGTAATGGCCAAATTTTAATGAACTGCAATTTGTGCCATATCGTATGGAGAACAGAGCTCAAACTGTATCTCTGGATGAGCTAATACGATTGAGATGAGTAATGAAATATAGCCTAGCTTGCGCACCTGACTAGGCCTGGGCCTTATGCCCACTTGCGCACGTCTGGATTAGGTAATCTAGACCTTTTCAAGGCCTATTATCTAGTTGAAATTCCTCTTGCACAAGTCTGGATTAGCTAATCCAGAAGGCCCACTTGAGCCTTGAGTAGCTAATCCGGACAAGCGCAAGGCCTATGATCTGAAAGCCCATTTGCGCGAATCCGAATTATCTAATCCGGACTGGTGTAAGTGGGCCTAAGGTATATAAGGTGACTTATAATCAATTTAAAATATTTTAATGGCGAATACTGGAGCAAAAATAAAGTCTTTTTTTCAAGTAACATTTTTTATTTCATCCGCTAGTTTTTGTTTTTGTTTTTCCTAACAATGTAAATGTAGTGTTTTTAGGCGCATGCTGTACATAGAAAGTCTTATCGCCTATCTCTCTCTCACTAACTAAAACTATCTCTCACTTCACTAAACCAACCCCTTTTTCCTGCATTTCATTCATAAATTGTTTCAAATTATGAACAGCACTAGCTCAGCGAAAGAAAAAGAATAGACTCCGCCACAAGCTACGCTATGCAATGCTATCACAACATAAGTAGTTGTGCCACTATGTCATTATGAAACCTGTTAATAGGGAAATTTCTGTGACTTAAATTAAACTCGTTCTCAACTTTCATTCATTTTATTTGCAATAATAAACAGTACACACGATAGGTATTTACATTTAATGTTGGACGTGACGCCCTTGTACACGCACACATTGTCTAGCACGGTCGATGCAATGCCGTCGGACCTCACTGAGCACTTCTGGTTCACTGGACATCACATCAAAAGCATTTGTGATACGCGCACGTAGTTCTCCACTGTGCGATTGTATGGCCGTCGTTCCCATACACGAGGTCCTTAGCCCTACCCCACACATAGAAGTCCATCGGCGTCAAGTCAGGCGAACGCGGTGGCCAGCAGATTACGCTGCCGCGCCCGATCCATCGGCCTTGAAACGCTTCGTCAAGGTACGCACGTACTCGTAGACTAAAGTGTGCAGGCGCCCTTCACGCGTAAACGTGCACTCGACCGTCTACAGCACGTTGTGATTTCGGTTTCGCAGCAGCCACCTGCAGAACTCTACCCTCGGCGCGTAGTCATCCGGCAGCAACTCCTGGACCCGGGTGTAGTGGTACGGATGGAGCCTTTCGCTGCGCAGAAGCCGCCACACGTAAAATTGGCTTACGCCAAACATACGGGCAGCGTCTCTCGTGCTCGCCACTGGGTGCCGCTGGAAAAAGTCCAGCACGTCTTGTTCTATCTGCGCTCGGTGTGGTGAGGGTCTCCCTGGGTCGGGACGCGGCTGGAAACTTCCGTTCTCGCGAAGCCACTGCACAGCCCCGAGGATGGCGCGTAAACTCACGACGCGACCATGTCGTTCTTCATAAAGTTCTTGAGCGCGCAACATGACTTCACCTGCATCTCTGTAGAACAGAGCCATATTAAAATACTCTTGCGATGAGTAGCGGTACGGCATTTTGCAACGCGGAGCGCGCGAGTTGCGCACAAACGAATAGGTGAGAAGTTGTAAGCGAACTAAACAAACTCCCGCGCCGCACGCGCGTAAAAGTGGGCGGGGCAGTACGGCACGTGTATCGGCGAGCTTTGGCAGCATAATAAAAGCTTCGCGGTGCGCTTGTCAAAGAAACCGACAAACGCGCCGCAAACCTTTGACTATGCGCGGTCGAGATGAATGAATGGCGAGTTGGCGCGTGTAAGCTGGGAGTGAGAGGGAAGATATTGACATCCTTTACAAAACGTACGCAAGCGAGTAGGAGTAAATGCCTACAACGAACAGGGTGTTTTATTTTACTTAGAAATCAAAATGTTTTTTGGCGTTTTTCTCGAAAACTAGCAACTTAAATGGAAAATAATACTTGAAAAAAATAATTCATTTTTACTCTAGTATTCGCCATTAAAATATTTTAAATTAATTCTAAGTCACCTTATATATGTACGTACTAGTGGTTTCCCGCGACTGCGCCCGCAAGAGTTGGATTTTCCATATAAACTTTCTTCCCCTATTTCACCCCCTTAATGTTTTTATATCGCGACAAAATGTAGCCTATGTCCTTTCCAGGGTCTCGAACTGTCTCCATACCAAATTTCATCTCAATCGGTTCAGTGGTTTAAGCGTCAAGAGGTAACAGACAGACAGACATACTTTCGCATTTATAATATTAGTATGGATACCTTCCTAAATGATATCCAAAACTTGTCCTGACTATTACCACTCTAGGACGATGAGCTCCGATCAATACTGAAGTATTGTACAGATAAGATAGTGAAGGATGAAAGAGCAAGCGATTGTTTTGATCTGAATCAGTAATTAGATTTGCAGTGACGCACACACTCGAAACTCGAGATATTGTTGAACATTTTGCTAGACTATTTTATGTTGGAAATGCCAAAAAGTCTCTAGAAAATATAATTTCAGATGTTTGATGCTTACGCAAATGCACTAACACTGAGTACCTAAAAAGGGAGTATTATGGATACTTTCAGTTTTAATGAAACTAAAACGCATTCGTACGTAGCCCAGTTGAGTTACGGTCCGAATGCAAATAAATGTATGTTGACTTAAAAAAATATGAATATCCCACCACTGATTATCTTTCTGCATTCCCATGCGGTTGACTAGTAGTGCTTTTTTGTTGCAATAAAGTTTAAATATAAAACATAAAAAAAATCTTTCAAATATTTGTTACTGCTTACAGGAAACGAACATTTGATGTAATTGCTGCTGATATTGACTAAGTATGTAAAATAGGCCTGTGCTTTCTCATTGGGGATTGGTCTCCACCAATCCCCAATGAGAAAGCACAGGGTTGTCTGTTAGGCAAGTGACCGTCCTTACTGACAGATGTTATCGAGCCACCCTACGGCCTCCGAGTAGGCTTAACGACTAATATCAACCGATATTACCCGGGACCAACTGCTTGACGTGCCTTCTGAAGCACGGAGAGCTTGTCTTGGACGTCACTTATATGGTCGGAATGGTCACCCATCCAATCAGGACCGCGCCCTGGGTTGCTTAACTTTGGTATCACTACCAAAGCGCTGCCGCCACTGCGCCACAAGCACTTTAATAGGTACTTATCAAATGTATATTATTAACTGAAGTCAAATTGGAAGTATTTTACCCAAATAAACTAGCGTAAAACAAAGCCTCAAGCAAACATGCCATTTAAGCATATACACGAAAAACTACTTTCCACGACAAAAAGCATCAATGGGTGCTAAGTTCTTCAAATTATTACTTGGCAAGTTCTCATACTTACATACTACATAGCAAAATTTTTATAGGTACCTATTCGGTGGTCATTACGAATAGACAAATCCCCAGTTAAGGAGGCTATTGCAAATTATTATCGAGTCATATTAAGCCGTGAAGCAAAAATTCAGTAAGTTGTAGGATAAAGGTCTGTGCCTACTACACCGTACCATACCCTGACCATGCTAGGACCTTATAAAAACACATTTGATTTTCGACCTCAGCTTAAGTAGTTAAAGTTCAGCGCGGTGTTCGTTTTGACAGAGCCAGAAGGGTGCATAGACGAACACCGAGCTTAATTTTTGATAAGAATGTGTTAACATTTTTAACTTTAACTCTTCACGGTAAGGTCGCAAATCAAACGTGTTTTTATACGGTCCTGCCACGTCAGGATATGGAACGGTGCAGTAGGCACAGACCTTAATACAGAATATGTTTTAGTTCTTACTTGCTAAAAAAAGTACATCTAAATCTAAGTAATCCTTCAATCGAGGTTTTGTCGTGAGACATTCACAATGCACTGTCAGTTGGCAAAATTTTATAGTAAAGGTTTTAAAGGTTTTCGAGAATGCGAAAGAAAGAAATCATATTTCTCGCTGCTTTGCTTGTTTGTGGCTATTCCGATATATCCTCTGCCACTATATATGTGTAAAAAATCTATAACGCATTGGTTGATGTCACTTACTTATGACGAAGTTGAAATACTTATGTTCAGAATACCCTAGCCAGTGATTAAAATAGATCTTACATAACATACACCTGTATCAATAATGTACACTCTCTCTTTCTCATGCATAGCGCTTTTATACACATGTATATATGGACACACATTTCTCACACTCTCATACGCTCGCACACAATAATCACACCCCACACACACACACACTCTCTCACACACACACACACAATCACACACACACACACACACACACACAAAAATAGTCGTTAATTCTTATTAATATTAGTCATAGAATAGCAATCTCTTGTAATAGTTAAGGGTAGAAGCGAGTCATTCCCAACACGAGTATCTTCAGATTACTCAATGGGAAGTCTCATCAATACTATGTATTTTAGATTACTGAAATAAACGTCTTTTTACTTTACTTTTTCTTTACTCCGAGGCGGAATGCGTCAGCAAGAAATTATCGTCGTATGAATTTTAAAATTGAAATTTCCTTAACCAGGGCGTAAGACAGTTTTGTAAGATTTACATGTATGTATGTTAGTAAAATAATGCGATCACAGTTACGAACACTCAGTCATCATCAATTCATATTTGGTCGTAAAAAAGTTAGTTTATTACGATGCAACTTCGTAATAGCGCAATGCACTGATGAAATGTCATTATGTTGACATTCACCTATAAATGGGTCGCAAATTAATTTCGTTGACTTTTCTTAATAAGTCTGGCAGCTTTATAACATGGCTATGGGCATTGTCCCTTAAATACCAGACCTTCACCCCTACCTGAAACTTTGAACTAGACTATCTATATCATACACAATACATACATCCCCGACCATTAGGAGTCAATACACGTCTTCACAATAATACGTAGCTCGTATCTATAGAATGTCTGCTCGGTAATAAATTATTCGTGTACTATGAGGGGACGATGACCTCGACGCACAAACAAACAAGTATATATAGCTATAGGTTAATGAGAACATCAACCCTTTGGTGAGGGTGGATGATAAACACTTGACATTACGCATTTTTGATTTCGAAATGTTTGGATATAATATATTTTTGGTCTCAGGTCACATGAGTAGATAATGTTCCCTGGTTGAGGAAGACATAAAATGTAATAAAAGTAAATAACTCTTTAAAAGTTCCAACTGCAAGTCACAGTCATTGTTACAGAACGGAACGTCTAACAGTATTGTCTATGGTTTAAAAAAAAATAAAAGCGTTTCTCATTTCCGGGAAAGAAAGATAGTGTTTTACTTCTAACCTGTATCCACAAAATATTTAAATTAGGTGCTTAGACCAAAACTATTGTTGCGAATTGTCTACCATTAGGCTACCGACATCCCCACAGTCGTTGGAAACCATTGGTTCCAGGGAAAAATAGGCATCTTCTGTTTAGTGGTTAAATTAATCCATCCAGCCAATACAAAAGCTTGGTACGCATTGGTAGACGGGTTTTGCTTAGGCAAATACGAGCAAAGTATGCTGGAGATAATAATGTAAAATCAAAAATGCTGTTTGTTCCCTTCATTCTCATAGTATGGTGAGGCGACAATCCGACAGGATCGGAGATAAATAAGGCGCAGGACCAACGGCTTAACGTGCCTACCGAAGCACGGGGGTGTAACACCACCAACTTCCTGATTCCAAATTATTTCAGACTTATTTCAAGTCAGAGGCGCAGAACGTGCGCACCGATGCACGAGGTTGTCGCACCACCAGCTTTCTGACTCCAAGCTGTTTCTGATTTAATTTTCATGACAGAAAAACCCAGAAACAAATTCCAGTATCACGTAGCTCTTACAGCTCCTCCCTCTGACATAATCAAAAGGAATAAGAACTGTGCCAATAATTATCCGTGACCCAGTTCTGGTTATGCGCAATAATATTAACGGTAACTATTAATGAGGCGCTGAAGATTTATTCCTGTTTTCGGTGAAGGAGCTTTGAGACAGCTTTGGGAAATTAATGAGGATTGGGCTCGAGTTATCTTTTTTTTTCTCGATATAAGTGTAAATGAATAGAAGGGAAAAGGGGCCTCAAGAATAAGAGATGGACTGTATACGCAATATGGTTGAGAAGTAAGTAATTCACCGTATTTGGAGATGTTTTTTATGGGTTATATGGGTTCATCCTACAAGAATCACTTCTTTCTAAAACAGAAAGAAAAAAAGAAAATGCATTTATGGGCAAAATAGTAACATTTAGATAAATAATAATAATAAAAAGTTTCTGGGTATGGGCAATTTTTGGGGGGGGGGGGGGGGGGGGGTGAATCCTACAAAAAGAAGTGAAATCCCACCAAAACTATTTCATGTATTGCGGAGACAAGACCATTATTGCATTGACAAAAAGCTATCAGGTCTCATAAAGAGCAAGCTTCTTATCTTGAAACACTAACTTCACAACTCTTCACCTAAGTCAAATACTTATATGGCCGTTTTGCAACCATCGTAGGAGTGAGGTAAAAAAATATTAACTGTTCATTACTTTTCTTTTCTGTAATAGATTTTGTAATACCGAAACTGCCAAGCTTCTTATTTTGACTAAGGTGTAGAGTTTGTGAAGTTAGGGCTCCTAGAGTGCGAAGCTTGGTCTATGTGAGATCTGATAGCTTTGTTCGTATCTTCAACGTTAGCTAGAGTATCCACCCTTTTGTTGTTTCCTACCAGACATCATCATCCTCCTAGCGTTATCCAGGTTGTGCACTCGCACGCAAGGGCCCAGCGTCCGCTTTGGACCATGATCCAGGATGTGGCAGATCAGGTAATTACAGTGAAGCGACAGCCATCCGACCTTCGTGACCCTGTTACCAGGGGAACCTGACCAGTTTGGATCATGGTTACACATGCAGGCGCCTGAATGTGCAGGATTTCTCACGATGTTTTTCCTCACCGTAAGAGCATCGGTTAGTAAAACAACTAATGTACATAACTCAGAAAAAGTAATTGGTATATGGCGGAACGTGGGATCGAATGAGAGGCAACCCGCTAGTCACTGCGCCACCGACGCTCTACCAGACATACCCAGTACAAAATGTGTAGACATTTTTCTGTCATACGATTTTCCAGAAGAAAATGATAGGGTGGATTATGTAATATTCGTAATAATAACATACCGACCCATAATAAACAGCCACCATAAACATAATCTAGCAACAAAATAGAGCGCAAACCGACTCCCCTCACTTATATATTCATAAACTCGAACAAAACTGAATTGTTTGGCCTTGGACGTGCATTCCCCAGAAAAGAGATGTCTATGATTACCATATAATTGTGGTAAGTAAGTATTTTGTATAGAACTTTGTATGTTCCATACAAATCACTAACTGGCTTGCAAACTTTGTTTTTTTTTAAAGATGCCGCTGCCTAACGATGAAGGAAAAACATTGTACATGAGGGAACCTGAACACTAATGGTTCAATGTTTAATAGACTAGACAGACATGACCTATCCTCTGCCGCATCGTTATTTACCCTCAGGTGAGATAGATGTCAAATGTTTGCCCATTTATCCATATCCATACTAATATTATAAATGCGAAAGTGTGTCTGTCTGTCTGTCTGTCTGTTACCTCTTAACGCTTAAACCACTGAACCGATTGAGATGTAATTTGGTGTGGAGACAGTTCGAGATCCTGTAAAGGATATAGGCTACATTTTGTCGCGATAAAAAAACATTAAGTGGGTGAAATGGGGGATGAAAGTTTATATGGATAATCCAACTCTTGCGAGCGAAGTCGCGGGGAACCACTAGTAAGTATATAAACTAAGTGGTTTATCAAAGCCCTTAAAAGGTATATTTCAGAGCTCAATCAAGGTCAACTGTGTAAATACTTTATATAGATCTCGCTTTCATCAGTATGGCATTTAATGACAACGTTCAAAGAACCAAGTTCATTTTATTACGTTATGTTGATACTACGTGTTCTCCCTGAATTGCGTAAGGATATGATTGATCACTAACACTACAGAGATAAGTAGAGTCTATAATATCTTTGGTAAGAAAAACATAGCGAGGAAACCTGCATGATTAGATTAGTGATTGATCTGTCTTTGAGATGAAGGTCATTTTCATGGCTACTTTCTATACAGGCTTTAACAGGTATTTTGCCGCTAAGTGAATTTGCTTCTCTAATGGCTCATTCACACGAGAACGATTCGTGATTTTTTACGATTGGTCTTTTTTCACGATTCGTTCTTGTATTTGACGGCGGCAATACTTTTTGAATACCCATGTTAACACGGTTCACGAACCGTGAAAAATGACGATACGTCTTAAATCTAGTATCTTGTTTTTGAAAAAAAACTTTTCGTCAAAATACACGAATCGTGAATTTATAGTGACGGATCCGCTGATGCCGCAAAGGACTTGTCCTCTTTTTGTATGGAGGCTGGTTTTTTATTCCAAGATATCACCAACCACCAATAACCTATATTTATCTTTAAGCTACAAAAATATGAAACACATAACCATAGAAATCAGAATTTTAAACGCCTCCGTTTTTGAGAAAAAATATGTTTTGTAACAGGCATCATTTACTTGTATTTCCTGGCTGTATGGCTATGTACCATTGCCTTTCCACTGGTGGATAAATACTACTAGGTACTACCACAGATTATATAATAGGTACTACTGTCAATGGAATAACAATTTTGCTGTCATTTATTTTTCATGCGTTAATTGATCTAGGCAAAGGTGCGGTTTATGTACAGACAAAGAGAAAAAATAATTTCAATTTTTCTTTAAATCGGAGGCCTTAAAAATATATTAATTATGCAGAAAGGCTAGTTTTTGTGAACTCTTTCATATAATATTTTGTTTATTCTGGTTAGAAATATTGACGAATAAAAAACCATTTATGGACAAGTCCTTTAGATATTTTGACGAATCGTGAAAAAACGCGAAACCGTATGCAATGTAAACGTCTATCAGTCATGACGTATCCTGTATTTTGACGAATTGTCAATGACGGATCCCGTGTGAATGAGCCCTAATACAACAACGTTTACTATGGGACCAACACCACAACATAACACAACACCACAACACAACAAGGGATCTACCTCCTAGTGGTCCACTATTAACAACCAAAACGATCCTAAAAAAGTTGCCATTTTAAGGTGAAAAATTGTCTAAGTACTATAGGTACAGTCGGCACATCAGGTTACCCATTTGAACTACGAAAACCGCTTTTATTACGTAGAGAATAGAGGCAATCTCAAGGTCAAAGTGGAGTAGTATGACGTGCGACATTATGTACTACCCACAGGTTTGGAAGCAACATAATATTTTAGTATGGAATTCATCCACTGTATACTTTTATATAACTTTGAGAAATATAAATACAAACACATTGTTGTAGGCACTTACAAAAGAAGACCATTATAATTATAAGCATTTTAAAAATAGCCACGAAACAAGATGAGTAGTAGCTAGTAACAATAGACATACAAAAATAACCCTTATTTACATCAAAAACGAGTTATATAAAGACACCTACCTACCTACGCACCCTTTTCATACTGTTAGGGTGGATGGTTCAATAGTCAGCGAAGAAAATATACTCTTCAAAAAAAACGTAATGCGACTGATTTTAAAATTTCATAACCTCACCTGTGGCAAATCAAACGATATTTTTAATTGGTCACTGTATACGAGTAGTTGTGGCGCAGTGGCGGCAGCGCTTTGGTAGTGATACCAAAAGTTAAGCAACCCACGGCGCGGTCGTGATTGGATGGGTGACCATTCCGACCATTTAAGTGACGTCCATGACAAGCATCTCCGTGCTTCGGAAGGCACGTTAAGCAGTTGGTCCCGGCTAATATCTGTGGTATTAGTCGTTAAGCCTAGTCAGAGGCCCTAGGGCGGCTTGATAACATCTGACAGTAAGGTTTGTCACTTGCCTTACATACACCCCTCCACCAATCCGCACTGAGCCCGCGTGGTGGAGTATGGCTCGTTCCTCCTCATAGTTGAGGTGAGGCCTTTTCCCGTACGAGTAGTTATTAACTTGTTAAAAATCGGTCCGTAATCAAAGAGTATAAAATGAGTGCGTAGGCACAATTATGTCGCGTAGCCATCTTAATTCTGTTAAAAATAAATATTTGGGTGATTCTGAATTAGTATACAAAATTCTTTACGAAGCTGTTTATAGTCTGTGGTGCAGGCTCGAGTTAATTTCGTATTGTTATGGCTTAAATTGTTTTATGTTTTTCATCGACTCTACAACCAACATACGCGCTTTTCATCCCTTGCCATAGTTTAGGTTTAAAAAACAAAGTAAAAAAACAATAAACTTAGAACTTATTAAACAATTAATTTTCTTAATTGAAATTTTCTGTATTTTTATTATACAATATTCATGGTGAAAAGCTTCGTTATACATTAAGTAGGGCTTTGGTTGTTATTCTCATTAATAATGCATCAGAATACCACGTTAATGACAGATTATGATAAACAGGTTGTAAATACATTGACGCATAATCGATTTCTACATGAATTTAATAAAATATATTTATGTATCCCTATTTGATTGCCAAAAGAATCAAGTTTAGAAAATCTAGACTTCAGTTTAGTGCTGAAAGCTTGTGGTAAACAAAACAGTAAACCTATCTAAAGATGTAGCCCAGACGTACCAAAATATCAAAAAGTATCTCGTTTGCACTTTTTTCTAGAAGTTTCTTGTGTAGTAAAAGTTTTATAGAAATATCCCAACGTAGAAAAACTAGAGTATGTACTTACGTATTTAAATTGCGAATTCCAAAATCCAAAAACAATCACTTTCTGCGTTTCATCACTGGCACCTAATCACTGGCCGTTAAAAACTGTCCATAGGCCGAACAATTACCAAGGCTACTTGTCACCGTACATTTTGAGTAGGTCCCGACACGACCGAACTATTTATAAACATTTCACAAAACCTGGCGATCACAAGAAACGAGGTTTTTGACAAAAAATGAAAAAAAAAACGTTTTTTTTTTTTTGGTATAAATAAACGGTGCTGGCCGAAAAAAATATGATAATGTTTTATTTTTAAATTGAGTGCTGGCCGGGCGCGCGCGTCCGCGGAAAGCGAAGCTCGTAATTCGAATTTAGGTTAGAATCCGCGGGTTATGGCGCCACGCACACATGCGCGCGCCGATGTAAGGACAAGGGCAAAGATTAAAATAGACAAACAGATTGATACTTTCGTCTGAAAGCTTTGAAGAGTTACCTATTGACTCAGCGTCGGTATATTAAGTTTGAGATTAAATGTTGGACTTTTTTGAAACAACTCTACAAACAATGTCATTACATACAATATAATTATAATAGTTAATTTATTCTGATGACGTTTAAATTAATGATGACGTAAAATTTTTATTGAGCACGTTTTATAGTTTTTACTTTTAAAGTATTACAATAATCATGTCATAAATGAAAGTAGGTACAGGACCATTTAGTTTACCTATTCTGTTAAACTTTTTATAAATGACAGGTATACAGACATAATACTAGGAATGTTTAACCTTCTTGAAATAGAAAGCTCATAACTTAGTCTGTTCATGAGTTGCTAAAAACAGATTTCATGCCCACTGACTTTCGATCCTTCTACGAGTACAAGCTCTCCGCTCAATCCCATCATTACTACTCGTATTATTACTTATTAATACTATTAGTTGTTCCTCTAATCAAATGCAACAAACATTTTTTGGTGGTCAGGTAAGGAAAAATCAATCACCCCTTCCCCTTTGTTTCCATTCGCGAGCGCCGTTTTTTAAACGTATATAGCCTTTGTCACTACCACAATTTTGACGAATCAACGACACCCCATATGTCAAAAACTGCTAAGCCGTTTGGGCTGTAGGGCAAGCCAAACAATTACACATGCATATTCTCAAAAAACATAACCCTCCTTCCGCAGTCGGGTAAAAAAGTTGTTGCGTTTAAGCAGTAGAACAAAAACTATGGGATATCAAAGTAAATACACGTCTACTTGTATAATCTTTGACAAGAACACACACAGACGCAGGTACTTCTGGCAGACTCCTTGGCTTTACGTAGCTCGCACTCGCCATATTACTGAAAATACTCGGATCGAAGCAATCGGCAATATTAAGGGAAAAGTACTCGATAAGAACTCGATTGGACTTTGAAAACTCATTAGATGAGTTTGGTTACCTACCACAAACTTTACTTTTTTATGTGTATTCTTTGATTAGTATAATTTATATATTTATTATATTATTTATTTGTTCATTACACTTATTCTATGACTTTTGCACCAAACATTCCCTTCCCGCGTGAATTAATATTTGACGACCTCCGTGGTCGAGTGGTGTACACACCGGTTTTCATGGTGTCGCCAGCTCTGAGGTCCCGGGTTCGATTCCCGGTCAGGTCAATGTAGAAAAATATATTTCTATATTGTCTTGGGTGTTTGTGGTACCTTCGTTGTTTCAGATTCCCATAACACGAGTGCTTTAGCTACTTACTTTGGGATCAGAACAATGTATGTGATGTTGTCCACATTTATTCATTTATTTATTTAATATGTACCGATACCTAATGAAGAAATCGCTTATACAAGATCTCCTAAATTGTACATCTTTCTGTGTAAATAGCTGCAATTACTGTATTTTTCTGTTATGGTGGGCAAGAAAGAGATATCTATCTATCTACCACAAAAGTATCGCTATTGTGTATGATGATGATAATCTCCTGCTGAATTTCGTCGGTAATCAATCCCAAGAAAGATGAAAGACCTATGTGTACAGGAGATATATAATAAATAAATAAATTGTTTCAACAAACACACCAATTACCTAGCCGCAAACTAAGCGTGAGCTTGTGCTATGGTGACTACGATAACGGATAGAAATACTTAAATACATATAAACATCCATGACTTAGGTACAAAATATGCTCGTGCTCATCACACAAACATTTGCCCCTTGCGGGATTCGAACCCGCAACCGCCTGGTTTAGAAGTCCGGTGCGCGAACGACTACACCAAGACGGTCGTCATATTATTATACTGCACAAGTGTGTGCGCAGTACACAGGTGCACTCTCTGTTTCTTCCATCTTTACGGCCTACTTGCGCCAGTCTGGAATAGCTAATCCGGACTTGCGCAAATGGGCCATCAAATGGGATCATAGATAGGCCTTTCTATAGACTGGTGCAAATTGACCTTCCGGATTAGACTTGCGCAAGTGGGCTTCCAACTCAGATCATAGGCCTTGCGATAGTCCGGATTAGCTATTCCGGACTGGTGCGAATGTACCTTCCAGATTAGTTAATCCGGACTTGCGCAAGTGGGCCTAAGTAAATTAGTGAGACGGCATCCGAAATGACCGGAGAGAGACCAAGCGCAGGACTATAATGGCGTAACGTGCACGGAGGTATTACACCCCCAAGTTCCTGATTTGAATATGTTTTTGAATTATTTCAGAAAAACCCATAATCAAATTTCGGCCCGATCCGGGGCTCGAACAAATAGAAGCCCCAGTGTGCCTACTACTTGACAAACAAGGCAGTAAGTCGGGTACCCTAAGTCCTTCCCCGAATATGATTGTAATTTATAACAGTTTCCCTTAAAAATAATGAATCTAGAGTATAGTAGATTTAGCTTAAGTAAAATATTTTTTTATGTTTTTGAAAACTTGATCAAGAGATTAAGTAATCGTTTCTTTGACGAATATTTGTCATGGATTCTCTCAATCTATTTAATTTGTATGTAACTGATTGAATTGTCTACGTAGTGTGTTTTTATCTTCATCTATACTAATATTATGAAGAGGAAAGATTTCTCTGTTTGTTTGTTTGTATTGAACAGGCAGGGTACTTGACACTATCCACAAATAATTCCGCAACCCTATTTCTTGAAAATAATGGCATATTTTTTAACTATTTGCAGTATTTGATTTTTAATTAAGCTAAACTCGATAAAAAGTACGTAAGTTGATAGTGAAAAGTGACGTCCCATACAAAATCAATGAAAGAAATGCGTTCTGACAGTTTATTAAAAGTACGTCAATGATTGGTGGAGTCAAGTAGCCAAATACTGGACCGATTTGAAAAAATATTTTATCATTAGAAGCCGAAATTATTCTTGATGAACACAGGCTACTTTTTACCGCGGGAAAATGCTTTACTCCTACGGGAAACGACTTATAATAAGTCAGCCTATTAGATCCCACTGCTGGGAAAAAGCCTCACCTCAACTATGAGGAGGAACGAGCCATACTTCACCACGCGGGCTCAGTGCGGATTGGTGGAGGGGTGTATGTAAGGCAAGTGACAAACCTTACTGTCAGAAGTTATCAAGCCGCCCTAGGGCCTCTGACTAGGCTTAACGACTAATACCACAGATATTAGCCGGGACCAACTGCTTAACGTGCCTTCCGAAGCACGGAGATGCTTGTCATGGATGTCACTTAAATGGTCGGAATGGTCACCCATCCAATCACGACCGCGCCGTGGGTTGCTTAACTTTTGGTATCACTACCAAAGCGCTGCCGCCACTGCGCCACAAGCACCTCAAACGACTTATAGCACAACGAAACGGGTTTTAAGAATTATAGTTCCATACTTATATTTTTAACATAACTTCTGAACGGCTGAACCGATTGGGTTGAAAGTTTATATGGGTATTTCGATGGTTCCCTAAATGATTAAAAATATTGTTTGGACCCGGTAGGTGGCGCTGCTCTTGGTATGTCAACTACTAAACGGCTTGACCGATTGAGTTGAAGTTTTGGTCGTGATATAAAAACATCAAGGGGGATAGGGTGAAAGTTAATATGGAAAATCTTACTTTTGGCGTGAGCGAAGTCGCGGGGAACTGCTAGTAATTAATATATTGGCATACATTTGACCGCATTCGACCGATGTGGCCGAAGATGGTTCATGTTTTTTGGTTCTCGACAGACGTTCTCACTAAGCCTATTCGAGTTCCAATAGTATACCCACAAGATGTGATACCTCAAATCAGTGAGTCAGCTAATAGATTCAGAAAGATAGTTACTGCAACCGAACCTATACAGTTCAATAAATAACACCTCCTTTGGTGTGGAGTTGGGTTACGATACATTGAGACTGGGAGTTTATTTGATATGTTTATTTTATCGGCTAACATCAAAAAGTGTATGCTATATACATATCATTATTGTTTAAGATTATTTATTTTTTTTCGTTGTAGACACATACCTACTTAAAGTGGAGTTAGATGCTATCAATTTTAATAGACGTAGACAACAGGCAGATTAAAAAAAAAATGTCACATGCCAAAGTTCTCGGCATTGAGATTTATTTGTAATTAATACTTTTAATGCCTTTTTTCGTTCGCCAAGGCATTTGAAACATTTATTTTGGCGTTGGGAGGACGTAAGATTGTGGACAGACCTCCAGGATTCTTTTTATTGCTTCGCTGCGCATCTAAAAATGGGCAATATTTTTTTGACAACTCAGTTGACGAGACTCGCTGCAGTTGTCTAGGCAACCACTTACGCATCCCCTTTGAAGTTGTCATCTTGCAAGGATTTGCTTCAGTTGCCAGGCAACCAGACCGCCAGACCTGTGTGCGCACCCACTGTGTCAAGTTCTCGTCTGAAGGTGTGCGCCAGTGTGCGCGAACTACTGTCAGGCATCCGTCTATCAACGCCATAGTTATTATTATTTTTGTTTTTGTATGTTTATTTTATTCTTGTAAGTATTAATTTGGCAGGCTTTTTCTAAATTTATTTGTGTTCTGAGTAACTTGTTTATAGTTTTTATGAGTACATTGTCGGCATCACCAGGTACCCACTCACAGCCGCAGTTTCTTCACTGTCATATTTGTAATTCTAATAGGCTTTTTAAAGGAAAGAGGGGCCTTAAAATTAATATTTCCCGATGTCATAATAGTTCAAATTTATCCTCATCTCTCCCTCTTCCTTCTCTTTCGAATCCTTCAGTAGCTCCTACTCCATCTTTTGAATCTGTTATCACACACCTTCACCAATCTACTTCAGTGGTTAAGAGAATCTCTAGGGGAGCGAGAATAGCCATCGCTAAATGCTTCTCTTCATGCATCCAAAATTGTCTCCTTAACACCGAAACTGCCTGGCAAAACCTTTTCACATTTTCTTACTCATTTCTGCATGTAAACTCACCGTCTAAATCGTTAACCCGTGCACTCATAGATAGTGCCTCAATACCACGCAATGCATCCCTTTCATCCCGTTCATCTTTTCTGGTTTCTTCTAAATCAAATATTTTTCGTTCAGTTGAAAACAAAGTAATGGAAGGCGACCTGAAGAACGCAGCCCGTATTTTGTTCTCCGACGACACGCTCGCTCCCCCTAATCAGGAAACTCTTGAGAGCCTTCGTTGTAAGCATCCCTCACGTCCAGATTCTCCTTCTTCCCCTGTTCCTCCTCCTCCAAATTTTATTTCCTTTCAGATTCTTGATGACAGCGACACGTTTGCTGCCATTATGTCATTTCCGGCTGGTTCTGCCGGCGGCATCGACGGCATCACTCCCCAACACCTTAGGGATTTGGTTAGTGCTTCCGCTGCTGACGCCGGTAGAACTTTACTTTTAAATATTACTAAGCTTTGTAACCTCCTCTTATCCGGCAAAGTTGTTGAAAGTTTCCTCCCGTTTTTATTTGGCGCAAGACTTTGTGCCTTTCGAAAGAAAGATGGTGGCATTCGTCCGATTGCTATCGGATCCACCTTTCGGCGTCTTACAGCCAAATTAGCCTGTCGGGAACTGTTTTCACCCTTGAAGGAAATATTTCAACTGGGTTTTGGCAGTAGAGAAGGTTGCGAAGCTGTGGTTCATTCCGCTCGAAATTTTCTCGCCTGTGATGACGAATCTGACGTTTTTTTAAAAGTTGACGTGAAGAATGCTTTCAACTCCCTTGATAGGATTGCCATGCTGAATGAAGTTCAAGCTCATACGTCTCAGATATATCCTTTTGTATTTCAATGTTACAATAGGCCATCTAATTTATTTTACAATGAACATTCTATTATATCTGCAGTCGGCGTTCAGCAAGGTGATCCTTTAGGTCCAGCCCTTTTTAGTTTAGGCATCCACCCTATCATTTCATCCTTAAATTCTAAATTTAATGCCTGGTATCTCGATGATGGCTCACTCGGTGGCAAAGCAGATACTGTTTTTCAGGACCTCGTTCGGATTATAGAGAGCTTCAAGAAAATAGGCCTTGAACTCAACCTTTCGAAATGTGAACTATTTATTAACGACCATGTTCCTTCTGGTTCCCGTAAGGATATCATTGATAAATTTAACTCCTTTGCTCTAAACATCAAAATTCAAAATTCTGAGTCGCTTTGCCTTCTAGGTGCCCCTCTTCTGGATACTGGCATCGAACCTTTTCTTGACAAAAAAATGAATGATTTCACCCTTTTAGCCCCCAGATTGGAACGTCTGAATTCTCACATTGCTCATACAATCCTGAAATCTTGTCTTTTTGTGCCTAAATTTACTTATTACCTTCGTGCTAGTCCCATCTGGAAAAAACGGATTATTTAAAACTTTTTGATACCACCCTTAGAAATTGTTTGGAAAAAATTCTAAATTTGCATTTTGACAATAATTCTTGGGTTCAGGCTCCGCTTCCTATTCGATTCGGTGGTGTCGGAATTCGCCAAATTTCTAGTGTTGCTCTTCCCGCCTTTCTCTCCTCTCTCCATTGCACTTCCGTTTTAGCAGGAAAAATCTTTAAACATTCTCGCCAGCTCTCTGAGGTAAGAGAGGCGGAGGAGTTTTGGCAAGGTCTCTGTCCTGGTGTAGACATCCCAAAGGAACGTCATCAACAAAAACTCTGGGATGTCCCTCTTGCGAGAGAG
Organism: Pyrausta nigrata; assembly: GCA_949316185.1. NCBI lineage: Eukaryota > Metazoa > Arthropoda > Insecta > Lepidoptera > Crambidae > Pyrausta > Pyrausta nigrata. The sequence continues at coordinate 2,363,070 of OX438961.1, forward strand.
ACCTTCAATTCTTTACTTCAAAATTCTGTCAGTGATTGTTATCGTGCAAGGCTCTTGGCAGTTTCCTGCAAAGATTCAGGCCACTGGCTTCATGCTTTACCATCAAAAAATCTAGGCACCCTTTTTGATAGTGAGTCATTCCGGGTGTGTGTGGGTCTGCGCCTTGGTACCCCTATTTGTGAAGTTTTTACGTGTCCCTGTGGCAAGGAGGTCGACAAATATGGACTCCACTGTCTTTGTTGCCAGCAAAGTGCTGGGCGTCTAGCGCGTCACGCTACTCTTAATGATGCCATCAGGAGAGCTCTTGCCAGCATCAATGTTCCTTCCACGTTGGAACCACGTGGTTTGGTCCGTGATGATGGCAAGAGACCCGATGGCCTCACGCTCATTCCCTGGGAGCGGGGTCGGGCCTTAGTGTGGGACGCAACTTGCGTCGATACTTTGGCCCCATCTCATCTCAGGGAGTCAGCGCTTAAAGCTGGAGCGGCGGCGGAGTTAGCTGAAAACGCCAAACGACGCAAGTATGCATCACTTGCAAGTGATAATGTGTTTGCGCCGTTTGGCGTTGAAACTTTTGGACCGTGGGGACCATCCGCTAAATTACTTTTTGGAAAAATTGCTCCTAAATTAAATTCTGTTTTGGCAAATAGTAAAGCTGGCTCGTTCCTCGCTCAAAGAATAAGTATAGCTATCCAACGCGGTAACGCAGCCAGCATCCTCGCCTCCTTGCCTCAAGGACACAGGTTTATTTTTGATTAAGTAGGTTTTAAGTTAATTTATTTTTATTTCATGCATGTCTTTGTGTTTATTTTCTTTTATTGAATAAAGTTGTTGATCTGCGGTATTAAAAGCCTTATTACAGGCAGAGGTATACTATCATAATATTCTCCTACCGCATTATTTTTTAGTTTTTTGCAATAATAATAAATTGTTTCAACAAACACCAATTACCTAGCCCCAAACTAAGCGTGAGCTTGTGCTATGGTGACTAGGATAACGGATAGACATACTTATATACATTTATGTACATCCATGACTTAGGTACAAATGCTCGTGCTCATCACACAAACATTTGCCCCTTGCGGGATTCGAACCCGCAACCGCCTGGTTTAAAAGTCCGGGGCGCGAACCACTACACCAAGACGGTCGTCTAATAAATATCTTGACTCTCACTAAGACTACGCCAGACGTGGCGTAGACAGAGTCGTCGGTGGAGCGAGCTCATCCAGAAGAAATTTCAGCTAAGTACGATAATACCAGCTGACAATAACTAGGTACACAGCAGATTTTATAGTGCACAAGTGGGTGCTCAATAAGTAAGTGCACTCCCTGTACCGTTACCATAAGTTTACAGCGGTTTTACTCGCTAGCGACGACGTAAAAAAGTGTATGGAAAATTGCACAGCGCCTCTAGCGGTTACTTGGAGAACTAAAATTTTCAATACACTTTTTTTACGTCGTCGCTAGCGAGTAAAACTACCGTAAACTCATGGTAACGGTACTGTTCCTTCGTCTCCTAGTTTGGTGAGCCGGCAATCCGGGTATAGCGGAGAGAGATCAAACGCAGGATCAACGGCTTAACGTGCTTTCCGATCCACGAGGGTGTTAAAACCACCAACTTTTAGAATTACTGCTTCCAATTTATTTCAAGACAGAAAAACGCATAAACAAACGGCCTGACCCATGTTCGAACCCAGGACATTGTGGATAGAAGGTAGCATGCCGAACTCGAACCCAACGAGGCAGTCCAGAGTTGTAAAATGTAGCTCACACGATTATTTAAAAAATTAAAATCTATGGGAAAAACCCATTGACAATGGATCAGAAAGCAAAATCCATGAAGGTGTGCATATCTTTATCATAATGTTCTTATCAGTTACAAAAAACGGAATATAAATTCTGAATTTCTGAACTGAAAGGACTGTTCACGCACTAGCCTCGTGATATGTAGCGTACGACACGCACGGGACGAGGACCTCCGAGCACCGGCGAAGAACATCGAACCGAGCGATGTTCGGCTCGCCGGCGAAAATCGATGCCCGCTAAAACACTCCTCTCCATAGCACATAAGTGAGCGGTCACTGTTTCTGCGTTATTGTAAACCTAGTCAACTTGAATAATAACTTTCATTTAAAATACAGTCTGCTTTTGATTTCCACCACCTCTTCTATCGAAGATCATTGACACAGAAACAGTGACCGCTCACTTAGGTGCTATGGAGAGGAGTGTTTTAGCGGGTATCGATGTTCGCCGGCGAGCCGAACATCGCTCGGTTCGATGTTTTTCGCCGGTGCTCGGAGGTCCTCGTCCCGTGCGTGTCGTACGTTACATATCACGAGGCGAGGTTAGTGCTTGAACAAGGACGAAATGTCATTCCTGTCGCCGTTTGTGTACAGTCACAAGCAATGAAATGTATACAAATAAGCTTTTATGCCACTGTAATAAGGTCTCAAATCGAATGCAGATGTATGTTTGTGACTGTACGCTTCATGCAGGATTCATGTAGTTACGTAGGTATATTGTATCTTAATTATGTAAGTTTTTAATAAGTATGTATAGTTAACTCGTTTTGCATACACTCATTTTAACACTTATGTAAAAACTTATCTTTCTTTCTTGCACCGCCTGTATTTTATTTATTGTAGACTTGTTTGGTGTACTGGTAGAGAATACTTTTGGCATTAAATAAATACATTGTTTCAACAAACACACCAATTGCCTAGCCCCAAAATAAGTGTGTTGTGCTATGGCGACTAGGATAACGGATAGACATACTTATATACGTTTATACGAGTATACATCCATGACTTTGGTACAAATGCTCGTGCTCATCACACAAACATTTTTTACGACGACTATCGTCTTAGGGTAGTAGTTCGCGCTACGGACTTCTAAACCAGGCGTTGCGGGTTCGAATCCTTGCGGGATTCGAACCCGCAACGCAAATGTTTGTGTGATGAACACGAGCATTTGTACCAAAGTCATGGATGTTTATAAATGTATATAAGTAGGTCTATCGGTTATCCTAGTCACCATAGCACAAGCTCACGCTTTGTTCGGGGCTAGGTAATTGGTGTGTTTGTTGAAACAATTTATTTATTTATCTCTTGCGGGACTCGAACCCCAAACCTCTGGTTTTGTTGTCCGGAGCGCGAACCACTACCCCAAGACGGTCAAACTGCCATTTGTACAATTGTTTATTTTTTCATAAAGTTTACATAAATAAAATAGAAAGCTGAGTAGACGTGAAACATCGGGGAAACCCACACTAGCTATTGATTGATCAGTATCGAAAATAGACAAGCAGCCATCTGCCAAGAGTAGCGTTTCATTATACGCTACGATTACACCGCATGCATCCACTGTCACGCGTAAAACATTAGTTTATTAATGTTCCCTGTCGTATAATTATGTATTCTTTGATGCTGCTGTCTGTAACGATGTACAATGCCGTGTTTTTAAAATGTAAAAACCTCAACGGGGGTGAAAGGGGAGTTTGTATGGAAAATTTGACATTTGCGTTGAAAATGTCGCGAAAAAGCGTCTAGTAATGTAATACTACTGACGACACGACGTTGAATTTGCAGACTTTGAAAAGCAAAAGTTACAATTAAGTAATAAAAACAGCTGAACATGAATCAACTGGGCGGTCTATTTATATAACCCAAGATGCTTCATTCAGCTACAAACGGAATTCAAGTGTAGTCTCGTCTAAAATAAGAGAAACGTAGGTAATAAATAATGATTTACTACACCTCTGGTTTACTGAAATACTTTATGATGTCTCAATTGGACGTCATTGTACTGGCTATTGCTTATTTCTATGTTATAGGTACCTACATAAGCTTCTCATTACCCATTACCATGACCACAGAATATATAATAGTACAACTACAGAAAAATCACTCTGAAAAATTTATTTATTTGTTTGTTATTTAACTTTCTTACAGGTATCATTACAGGTAATACCCAATGCGATATTGTATCTTAAGCCTACTTATACTATCTATTGTAACATATACAGTTCAATGTAACCCTTTCGAATTCACTCAACGAACAGGTAAATATATCAACTGACTCATGCACGTTATTCAAAACTTTGGTAATACGCGTAAGAGGTGCGTTTCTTAACAATTTAGTTATATTTAGTAAAGCAATTAAATAAATAGCAACTCTTGCTACGACACAATTAAGCGCAATTTAAATCGTGGAGCGCCAATTATAGTCGCTGTGAATTGCTTTGCCTGATTTTAGGGTTCCGTACCTCAAAAGAAAAAAGGAACCCTTATCGTATTTTCTAACATTTCACGGCTATCAAAACCATAGGGTACTTCCCGTAAACCTATATTCATGAAATTTGGCAAGAAAATCTTGCATTCAAAAACCGCAAAGTGATAACATTGTAGAAAAAAGTTTCAATGAAATTTTATGATGCTTAGGTTTTGATTGTAAGGCGTAATATATCCAAAAATATTCAATACATTTAACAAAGCAAAATGTAACGTGGCTAAGTGTAAGATTAACAAACAAAACTCGCCAACTGTGCGGGAGATATTATAGTGCACTAGTGTGTGCACTATAAACAGGTACACTCTCTAAACCTTCACTCTCATATTCCTGTGAAACGGTAATCCGACATGACCGGAGAGAGATGGTGCAGGACCAACGGCTTAACGTGTTCTTCGAGGCACTGGGGTATTAACACCCCTAACTTGATTTCTGACTTCGAGCTTTTTCTGAGCTATTTCAAGACAGAAAAACCCAAGAAACAAATTCTATCCGATCCGGGTTTCGAACCTGAGACCTCATGGGTAGAAGCCAGCGTGCTAACCATTACACCAACGGGGCAGTCAAGAGTGGTCACTGGCTTCAGTCATAAGCGCTAACTCATAACTGAAGCGAGTGTCCACCACACCCACAAGCGCTTTTAATCTCTTTTTCATCACAAACCCTTACATAAATGCCTTTTGTTATTTTAAAGCTTGCTATTTTTGTACCACAAATTGTAAATCCTTTACGTCACAGAACACATATCATCATCCTAGAGTTATTCCGGTTATGCACTCGCACGCGAGGAACCAGGGTCTGCTTTGGTCCATGATTCAGGATGTGGCAGATCAGGTAATTACGCTGGAGCGACTGCCATCTGACCTCTGCGACCCTGTTGGGAGGGGAACCTGACCAGTTCGGATCATGGTTACACATTCAGTCGTTTGAATGTGCAGGATTCCTCACTGTAAGAGCATCGGTTAGTAAAACAACTAATGTACACTCAGAAAAAGACATAGGTACATGGCGGCACGTGTGGAATCGAAGTGGCACCTCCCGCATGAGAGGCAACGCGCTCGCCACTGCGCTACCGACGCTCACTCACATAAGACTTATAACACGTTTCATTCAGCGTGAAATTGTCGGAGCAGCCAGAGCCGTGTCTAAAATAAGAGCAACAAACAATACCGTGATTCACACCTCCGGAGGGCTCCGAAATACATATTTACGTAAAACGATTCGTATGACAAGGCTGTGACGATGTTTTCTGACGAAAACATTGTTATGTTTTCATTTCGATGCTTGATTATTTAGTTTAAACTTTACCTGTAACTATCGGCTCATAGTTTAATTAGTTAAAGTAACGGTAGGACAATTTCGGTTTAAAATGCTTGAAAACTATGTTTTTTTTAAATATGTCCTCAGTATTACAGTATTCAGGTTTGCCACAAAATTGTAGTCGTCCAATTCAGCGGTACCGATACTCAAATTTGTGTGTTTTGAATGCTCAAAATTTAATTTTGTTCTTAAAGAGTCATAAATTCATAAAAAATTATACAAAATGATACACTTACAAAGCAATAATAGAGTAACGATGATACCACTCCAAAATGGGTACTTTTTTGTACAAAATAACCCAGTGACGAGTCGTACCAGCCTAGCACAGTAGGTTGAGCGTTGGCAATTCTTGGGTCTACCGAAGATGTGAGAACGTCATGTATTGTGTGATGGAGCAACAATAAAAACATGAATAGGGCGTCATGCACGGAGGTACTGGAGTGACTTCCCCACCACTCCCACCAATGATAGTGCATTTAAAAAAAAGTAGATGGTGTCAGTAGTCAGTTCGTACAAATATGACATTTGACACGCAAACGAACTTGTGCTCGTCGCATCAAATCCGAATCGCCACGCAGTAGGAGATGGCATATCTACCTCTATTTTTTATGCACTGTCATTGCCCCCACAGTAATATAAAAAAGTAAGGTAGGCACTTTGGGTAGGTAGTGTAGCCGCTACCATGCCGCACTGCCGAGGGCCAACCACATGAGCAGTTGAAGATATATATTGTATAAAAAAACACCTTTAACTTATTTTCGCAGTTTATTATTAAAAGGGCTTTCTTCTTTTGAACTTTTTACATTGTTTAAATACAAGAACATCTATCTTTTCTATCTCAGCGCCTATGGAACAGGACATTTCCCACTTGATTTCTTGTAAGGTCAGCCAAGAAAGTGGTTTACCAATTTTGACAAAATGTAATGTGTAAGTAAAATACCAAAGGTTAAACTCACTCATAGACATATTACCTTTATAACAATAAAAGAGACGCAACTGACGTATTATTTGTAGCACTGACCTCTATAATTCTAGTACGCTGGACTGCATACGGTCAACCTGAAAATGATGCCATTTGATTATCGCCATTTTGGCGCTGACGGCTGTATTGAGCGTGTGGTGACCGTCCACGGAACTAATGAGAGTTGACATAAACATATACAAGTTACTTATTTTAAGTTCTTTTGACACTCGTTGAGGGCGCTTTGATTCGGCGCAAATAATATCTTTCATTTCTTAGAGAAAGTTTATTCCAGCGTAGTACAATAAACCCAGGGGCTCAATTCTCACGCCTTTGATATTATAAGTATATGACATATGATATTTATGGAAAAAACATGGTGGATATCACAAAATTTAGATTTTCTGTATTTTCAATGTATCAAAAAGATTAATGTTTATCCTATTTTGTGATATCCGCCATGTTTTAAAAAAAAATCGATGCGACATAATATCGAAGGCGTGAGAAATATGTGAGAAATAGGCCCCTGGTTTCCTATGACGCGCGAATGTTTTTCAACCTTGGGTGATAAACCACTTTCTTGGCCCAACCGTACTTATCTTTCTAGCATAAATCCTGACCTCAAAGTGCCACGTTCGATATCCTGACGTCATACAAGCAAAACTCATGTCGTAAACTTTGATGGTTGTCAGTTTAATTCAGCATTTCAACTGCGTGCGTCATTGATTGGATACAGGCTTAGGCTTAGTCAAGATGCAATCTATTCCAAACCGAACTTCGCTATCGTCAACAAAATGTATGAAAATTACATAGTCCATCGTAACATCACGTGACTTTTGCATACATATTTTGATATTTCGTTAGCGACAGAGAAATTCGTTGTAAAAAGATTGCATCTTGCGTGTCTTTGTACCATATCCCTAAAATTACTCACAATATACTATAAGTATGTATTTTACTAACACTTATACGAACCAAACGTTTTAAATCTTCGTTCCTCTTGCGTACGGCTAGAGAGTGGAATTCGTTGCCGGCTGAAGTGTTTCCTAAACACTACGATTTAGATTCCTTTAAGAAAAGAGTGAATAGGCTGCTTCTAGACAGACATGTCACTTCCTCGACCGCATCGTCACTTACCATCAGGTAAGATTGCGGTCAAATGTCTGCCTATTAAATATATAAAAGAGTGGATCATTTTTATCTGAATAAATAAGAATTATTATGATTAAAAGGGATATTATAAGGGCCTTGCAACCGTAATATAAGCTCCAAGCTTATATTGTACTATTTTTATATCTTGATCTGTTTTGGGACGGTCATTTGCTATCCGGAAAGATATTACTGTCGTTAAAATTATTAAAATTATAATTTTAAATATCATGTTGCAGACACTTTTCTAAATTAGTAAAAAGTAAAACAACCACTCTTTTACTTTATAATTTTTAAGCATTATTTCCAACGCCATCTACGAGACTACGAATAAACTACGAGAAAAGCTAAGTAAAAGCTCGAACTACGACAGCGCCCGTAGCACTTCACTGAAACTACTTGCTACGAAATCTCGTAGCTATCTTGTGTCAGCGCCATCTATTAGCGTTTATCTACAACTCTTGTAAGTATGGTGCATGCTTGTAAGCGCAATCGTGCAATGTAGTTTAAAGCTTAGTGTTGGCAACAGATGGCGTTAGCAGTAACTAAGTAAAATTATTTCTGTTGTTGGCTGTGTGAATGAATGGCAGATGAAAATGGACCCATTTTCATTCAAGGTCAAAAATGAAACATTCCTTCAAGTATCTTGTTTCCAGATATATCAGGACGCCGGCGACTGTTATATGTCGTCGTTTTTAGGGTTCCGTATGGGTAAAAACGGGACCCTATTACTATGACTTCGCTGTTTGTCTGTCTGTCTGTCACCAGGTTGTATCTCATGCACCGTGATAGCTAGACAGTTGAATTTTTTAACATATGATGCATTTCTGTTGTCGGGCTTCCAAACAAAAAACGTTATTTTTGCCGGTTTTTGCTCAGTGCTCGATAAAAATAACGGCAACAGGTAGGTATACGCTTGAAATACTTTATTGTATTATAAATAAATAATAAAATTACATTTATAAATATTTAAAGAGGGCGGGCTCCCATTAAATAAACGTGATTTTTGTGCCGTTTTTTAACTAAAAAATCGGTTATAATAAAGGATCTAAGATTGTACGGAACTCTTCATGCGCGAGGCCGACTCGCACTTTGCCGGTTTTTCGTAACTGAACCATAATGAATAGGACCTACCAAAACTACAACATTTGACAGAACTTAAATAACTTAGGTACCTGTATCACAAATTCAGCTTTTTAATGATTGCATGCATTAGCCTTCATTCCCCGCCCTACTTATTCAAATATTAATAGTTTTATTCAGACTTATATAATTTATTTGTAAAAAATAAATTTCTTATACAATGATAACTTTTCTTCAAAGGATAGTCTTGACTTGAATATTTTTCTTTTTAATAAAACAGGTCAGTTGAAACATTTCCTACAATATATTTTTATTATGATAACCACAAAGTAATTCCCAGAAGAAAAGACGTAGCCGATAAAAGTATAACTTTTGCAATCATCAAGATGTTTTTATTAGTGGCTAAAAATATGTTCTTTTTTCTACAAAATTTCGGCATTGCAGAGGTACCTTTAGTCTTGATTTAACCGACTACAGGAAAGAAGGGAGTCATGAATTTGCCTGAATACTTTTTATCAGCTGGTGCTTTAGCTATATTAGCATATAGAAGGTCTCAATTTCTTAAACTTACATTTTTGCTATTTATTTTATTATTTATGCACGATTCTTTACTCTTTCTAACCAGGTATTTGACCGTAGTCACAGTAATCACACATGATTGGTGCGAGGTGAACCCACGGTCTAGGCTATTTTACATCTGCCTAGTAAAAACTTAAACTCAAAAGTGAAAAAACCGGCCAAGTGCGAGTCGGACTCGAGCACGAAGAGTTCCGTACCATTAACTTACAACATTAGACAGCAAAAAAAACTTTTTAAGTTTCTATTGTTCTTTTCGAAAAAGTATATATTTTTATTTTATTTATAATTTCAAAAGTATTCATCACAGGATATCCGAAACAATTTTAAATAAGAGTTTCTGCGCCTGTTTCTTTACGTGAGTAATTTGAAGTTTATAGGTCCAAGACTTTAGAAATTACAGGGGGGGGGGGGGGGACACCGTGTAAACGACTTTGGCGGGCTATATCTTGCAAATGGTAAAAAAAAGTGTTGTAGTCCTTTTCAACGATACCCCACACAAGGGGGTGCACTCAAAAAAATAATTTACCCCTTTACATATACGGGGAGGTACCCTTAAAAAGGGGTAATTTAAATTTTTCGTATTTTCAAAAATTAGATCTATATGTAAAGTATCCTCGAACCAAGTTACATGAAAATCAGTCCATAAACGTAGAAGATATTCTGCTGTGACAGACTAGGACGGACGGAACGGACGGACTGAACGATCTTATAAGGGTTCCTTGTCGGACTACGGAACCCTAAAAAGGAAACCTAGGATCACCCTGTGTTCGGTCATTTGCTACAAAACCTTTGCAAATCGGTAACCCTAAGACGAACAATACCTTCAACGTAAAGAGCAATTTTCCTTTAGCACTAGTCACTAGTACGTTGCTAATGTAAAAGGGCTCTATCGCGTTTACATTTGGAACATTATGTGTAAGTTAGTGACCCCAAAGACAAAGGGCTTATAACGTAATACGTAAATGAATGCCCTGTAGCTACAAAGTAAAGTCAGCCTATAAAGATCCCACTGCTGGGAAAAGGCCTCACCTCAACTATAAGGAGGTACGAGCCATGTGGAGTATGGCTCGTGGCACGCGGGCTCAGTGCGGATTTGTGGAGGGGTGTCTGTAAGGCAAATGACAAACCTTACTGTTAGATGTTTTTAAGCCGCCCTAGGGCCTCTGACTAGGCTTAACGACTAATACCAACAGATAATAGCCGGAACCAACTGCTTAACGTACCTTCCGAAGCACGGAGATGCTTGTTATGGACTTCTGCTTGTCACTTAAATGGTCGGAATGGTCAACCATCCAATTACGACCGCGCCGTGGGTTGCTTAACTTTTGGTATCACTACCAAAGCGCTACCGTCACTGCGCCACAAGCACCTCAATACCTACTAGTGCGATGCTAATGTAAAAGGGCTCTTGACGTGTTAGAATATTTTAAGGCAAATTTTGAATATTCATGAAAAAATATTTTGAATAAAATAGGTAGGTACAGTACGACTTATCTTAAAATACCGTCACGTCATTTGTCTTCAAATTGAATTACACAAATAGGTGGTTGTAGGTTATTCCTAACTTTTTATCTGACCATTGGAAAGTTGGCTAATCATTAGTCTGGTCTTATTAGTTATCTGTAAAAATAAATCTTAAAAGTATAGCAGTTATTTTTCCGTTAGTCTAGTTGACCACGTTTTACCGTAACGCTGTCAAGATTGTCTGAATTGCGACAGCGGGTAGCACACGTGGCCGTCCAGCGCTATCAGGTTGAAAATTATAAAAATAATAAGAATGACATCCTGATTAATGCTCTACTTAGCCCCGACCTAACCTAGAATGCAGTTCAACATAAAATAAATGCAATCCTATGCTGCATTGCGCCAGTCACTTGCAATAACACCGCTACTGTTCCCAAGACGTTAACCCCGGAGTAAATCTTACGTAAACTGACAAAGTACACGCTATAATCACCTTTATGATCCTAAAATAAGGTCTCTAGTGATAAATATACGTTTCTGACTAACGTGGAAGAAAATATACCCAAAAATTACGAAATAAGCTGATTTTGAAGACAAAGTATGCGGTACGGCATAATTTAAAACGAAGGTTAACCGAAAATGAAGATATAAAATCGATAAGCCGCAATTTACATTCGAATTACCGCTGACAAATGTCATTTTTCGCGCCGAAACGCGAAACGTCAGTCGGCCATTTTGCCTTAGCGGATTGGCGCGCGGCAAGGGTTGTTTGCTCGTCGAACGGGCGGATATATCGGCGTCTCTTTCACGTCCGTTACATAATACGGAAATGGGTGAGCAGTGTTATGCTCTGTAGCGGGTTCCGCATGCGGCTCGGGCCTCGGGGTGGATATTGATTTTCCGCCGAGTATGCAGTAGTTCGTCGAGAAGCCGGGTCCTAGCGCGAAAACACTGGCTCCGCGCTTCACGTTTAGCAAAAAAATATAGGATTCCAAATTCGAATCGCGATATCTGCTGCTCCGTTTTGAATTTCGAAGTAAAACAGTTCGAAAGTTGCTTTGTTGTGTGTGCACAGACGTCGCTGGGAGACTAATTTCGTAAGTGTTCAAAGTGTTCAATCTCATTTTTTAATTCTGTGGCACAGTTCTCATCAGTTTTATAGGCCCGTTAGGTTTTTTGATTAGGCATTCGCGAATTCCTTTTGTCTGTCTCGTTTTGAGTTTGAAACAATCATTTTCGGGGCGTGTTTGTGGCGTTTTAATTGCTATCAGCTGATGTTGGGAAACGTCAAAATTGGAACACCATTCAACACGATTCACAGCACAACCTGTATTCATTGGTAGAGAAACCCTAAAAATGTCACTAATTTGTATACAAAAATTGCTTACCAATCTGCTGATTGTTGAATTTTGACGGTAAACCCTCGTCCTGTGCACTGTATGATGAACATTCATTTTGGCACTTTTAAAAAACTAAGTCTAAAAAGTTATAAAATCGTATCACACGTTTAAATCACTCCAGGGATGCGGAGCCACTGATTTACTGGATCGCAATGAAGGTTATACACCGCTGCTCCTATAAGGATCTAGGTAGATAGCTGTGATAATAGAGAGGCAATGTATGGGAGTCTGAGCGAATGGGCTGCAAAGCATGACGTCATGGATCGTTACCACCATACTATTGACAGTGGTGACGTCACTCGTCCTCGCATCCCGAGGGGAGAAGCAATTACTCCTAGAATTCAGGACAAAGTAATTACGAGCCTTGATTAAGATAAGTGATTGGCAGATTTTATTTGCAGTTCACCTTTTTAATAAGAAGATTCGAGTCCTGGGATACAGTCTAAAAGATGTGCCTACACCCTCCCATTTGCTTCAAGGATGAGCGATCCACCTGATTCAGCAGACCTACTGATACTCAAAGCTGTAGCAGAGTAGGGGCTCTGGATGAAGATGTACTTATTTTTGATGCTAGCCATCACGTTTTTTCCACTGTCATGTTAGCATTAGTGACAGGGACGGCTAATAGTCGAAGATACGGACATCGTCATCCAGAGTAGACCTCCAGATCCCAGCTTAAACTCTTCTACGACTACAGATACAATTCAAGTGGGACTCTCGTTTTCTACCACAGGTCTTCAAGCTACGTTTGGCTTTGCTAGTCACGCTCGCTCATATCCCTTGCATATCTGGCTAACTTGAGTTACAACTTCAGAGATCATGTTTGCAGACACAATAGATAATCAATTTTTATTAAACCGCCGATCCTCAAGGGGTTAAGGGTGTCTTGTCAAATACAGCCCAGGAGGACATCGTCATCATTAAAGTTGTCCGTGTCTTCTTCTTCAGCCACTATCTACCAATCGCTTAGTGTAGGCCTCCTTTAACCTTCTCCATTTATCCCTGTTTTGGGCAGTTGCTGCACGGTATCTCTTTAAAGTCGTTTTTCCATCTCATTTGCGGTCTTCCCCTTGGTCTATTGTATCCGTGTGATCTCCATGTTCGGACTTCCTTACACCAGGAATTTTCATTCCTGCAACATGACCAGCCCACTCCCACTTCAGTCTGGCTACTCTCTCGACCACGTCAGTCACTTAGCTTTGTTGTCAAGTGCGTGTCTAAATATGAAGATACTATTAGATTTCCGTAATTTGTTCTGACCAACTTACCAAAGCAAGTAGTAAAAGTCTTAATGGCAACAGGTGTCCCTACGCAGAAAAAGATGATGAATACATCAAAAGAAGATGAATTGGATGCCTTTCTAATATATTATTTATTATATTGTAATATTATTACCACTGCTCAACCTTGCTCAGCGTATTAGCATCGCTATCCAGCGCGGTAATGCTGCCAGCATCCTGGGAACCTTACCACAAGGACCATTTTTATAATTTTTGTTTTGCTTTTGTATTAAATAATTTATCTTAATTTTTATTAATAAGTTGTTTAAATATTACTATTATAGTTTAGTTACTAGTGTTTCTGTTAGTAAGTATGTAATAATATAATTTATATAGAGGTAGGTATGTGCTCTAAATTCACTAAGCCTCCATTTCTAGAATGGGTCCCGACTGCTATACAATTTTTAACATGGGTACCAATTTAACCCGGGTATGACCACCTTCTTGTTTTAGGGTTTTTTAATTTCCAATTACCTACACAAAAACGCAGTCGGTTTTTTTTGCTTGATATTAATAATAGCAACAGGCAAACGCTTAAAATATTCACAGAATATTAAGTTGTATATTCACATCAAAAATAAATAATTAAATTTAAAAAGGCGGGTTCCCATTGGAATGTGTTTTATTTAAAGTCATGATATAGTGTCTAATGTTGTATAGAATGGTACGGAACCCTTCGTGCGCGAGTCCGACTCGCACTTGGCCGGTTTTTATTTAATAAAACTACTGCAGTACGTGGTAGGTTGACCCAAGACCTCTTCCATAACCTTGTATGCCGATACCGTTCATACCATAAGGCTAGTATCTCGATTTTTCCCCGCAATTGCGAATAAATAGCTTATTGTATTTCTGCTACAAGGAAAATTCAGTGGGTAAATATTCCCAGTAACTTCCGTTTCCCGATTCCCGTGCTCTCATTTTCCTATTATTGAGTACTTAGTGTGTAGTAGGACAATAATGAAGAGATTCAATGTCAGATGATCGCATTTATTGACTTACAAAACTCTTTTCTTATGTGATACTAAATTAGTTTGAAACCTTTTTTTTTTAATCTTTATTTTTAAGGGCTTGTGACTGACATTATAATCAGCCATGCCAAGCCCATTGTACCTTTTACATAATTACTTACTTATCGTTCTTACTTACCTACTTTCTAAATATTTATATATAGCTTTGTAGATGACAATAGCTCTACTACTACATGGTTTGCTTAATATACTTTGATAGTTTCCTATATCTAGTATATTTATTTGTATTTTATTCCGCAAATTTTCTCTAGCCGCTGCATATCGGCTACATTCCACCAATAAGTGCATAACGAAACTTAAACTGTGCTGGTTTGATGAGACCAACATTTATATGTACACGTAACGTACAAACAAACATATTCCATCATTTACGTACTTGATATCAAGTCATGTTAAGAACTTCTCGAAATGTACGAAGAATATGTAGGTCTCCAATTTGACTTCAAAACATAGTTAGTTACTTTCCGAATAAATATATTAATTGCTTAGAACAATGTATAAAACATGTTTAAGGCATGTATGTTTATTTTTTTGCTAACTCGTTAAACGTACTGTCTACAAGTATCAGTTTAACACAAATTTTACCCAAAAATAGAAACGTCATGGCTACCCATAGCAAAATAGTTGAATGCGCACTTTATTGCAGAGTAAAAAAATGATTTATTTTTTTATTTATTTACTTGTGATTGTTACTATATCATATACACATGACATATTAATTCATATCCACAATCAAAGAACCTATTCAAAGACTTATTTTTCTTTTGTTCTAATGCGTATGAATCTTTTAAGCATCTTGCTAGCAAACTTTAAATTACTTCTCTACCGTTGTAAAATCTTCTTTTTCACTGCTGTATCTAGTTTTATTCCATTCCATAAGGAGTTGGAAGCGAGCCACCCCAGGGAACTTGTACGTGGGTCGAGTTTGCTTAGTCAGGATATTAGAAACACAAAATTGTATGTTGCCTATACTGACGACCACGTTAAGGTAAAATGTGCACCTTATGCAGTTGTAATAGAGGTGATTTTTAGCAAAGCGTGTAGTCTAATGTGCAGGCAGGCACTGAATCTACAGTTGAACTTATTTTAGCAATGTATAGTTAATAATTATAATTGGCATCCATATAAAAGTGAAGTTTTAAGAGTCCTCATTATGTACCTATTATTTAATTTTATGGCATGCTGTTGGTGTACCGTAACTACCATTTCTATATTTATTTATTTAAACAAGCACACCAACAGTTTACATATACACACACAATTAACTTAATACAAAATTGACAGTGTTTTACATCTTATATGTAAACCTTTTATAGGCGTACACAGCATTGGTGAGTTACATAACAACAGTAAATAATTACTTATATGAAATCTATATAAATAAATAGTATTCATATTTGCGGATGAGATTACGTGACAATATGTTACAGGTCTATAAAAATAGCTTAGGTGCTTGTGTCGCAGTGGCAGCAGCGCTTTGGTAGTGATACCAAAGTTAAGCAACATTCAGCACACAGCACACAGATTTTATGGGTGACCATTCCGACCATTTAAGTGACGTCCATGACAAGCATCTCTGTACTTCGGAAGGCACGTTAAGCAGAACTTGGTCCCGGCTAAGATCTGTTGATATTAGTCGTTAAGCCGCCCTAGGGCAGAGGCCCTAGGGCGGCATGATAACATCTGTCAGTAAGGTTGGTCACTTGCCTTACAGACACCCCTCTACCAATTTGCACAGAGCCCGCGTGGTGAAGTATGTCTTGTACCTCCTCATAGTTGAGGTGAGGCCTTTTCCCAGCAGTGGGATCTATATAGGCTAACTTTAGTATAAAAAATAGGTTTTATGTTTTGATTCCCGTGCGAAGTCTTCGTCGGCATCATCATCATCAGCTGCAGGACGTCCACTATTGACCATAGGCCTCCCCCATAGATGTCCAAAGAGACCTGTTACATGCGGCCTGCATCCAGCGGGATCCTGCAACCTTTATAAGGTCGTCTATCCATTTTGCCAGTGGACGCCCTACGATATGTTTTTGTTGATTAAATGGTCTCCGATCAAGATCCTTGCATAATGGTAATAAGGCTCAAATTAACGTATCTTTGGATGACTTAGAAGCTTTATTAATAGCTTCAAAGGGCAGCAGACATAGTTCAAACACGGGTCAAAATGATAGACAGACAGACAGCCAACAAGATCATTTTAGGGGTTCCATTGTTTTTTCTTTTGAAGTTTGAAACCCTAAAAAGGGAATAGGGAAATATTGTGTCACTTGCGAAATAAATAAATGTGTCTTTCGAAATTAAAAGGCTAGGTATTGATATTAGTAAACTGTGTAGACTTATAAAAAAGGTGTTTTGTACAACAAAACAACTTGTTTATAAGTCTGTCAAAGCAAATTTTTATACTTTCTAAAGACAAAAAAATGACAAAGGTCTTTTGTTCATCTCATTAAAGTTGTCTACGTTGCGATCGTACTTTTCTCAACCCCTGTAGATTTACTTCGATCAATCAACATAATATTCAAACTATAAGCATGTCCACTATCAAACAATAATTGGTTTATTTATGGGCTTAGCCCCTGGCTAGACGCAAAGTTACCCAATCAAACGCCGTGCTTTACAATCACATCTACCTCTGTAACCCTAAATAGGCAAGTCCTACAAAATCGTCCGAGGCATGGCACAGGTCCAACATTCGATATGACGGTTATGGGCCCCGAAATTGCGCTTAAATTGTCCCTCTTCAGTCCCTTTACTTAGGCTTTGCGCAGATGGGCCACCGGTGGCTAGCGACAAGCTGGTAACATTGTTTTTAAAATATGACCCCGCCACCACGACACGTGAAGCGAATTGCGGCCTCTCGCGACTCAGTGTTTGTGACACACCACCTGTGGCAGCCACTCGCTATTTTGACAAAACATCTGTCAAAGGATCTAGCAGATGAGTGTCAATTAGGGATTTCCCTAGTGTCAAAAATGAGTACTTAAAAATTCGCTAGATGGCGCTGAACAACCTAAGTCAGGTAGATTTTTATTTCAGAAAAAGGCTGGTTTTAGCATTTATTATGTTATAATGTTTATGTTTAGCATATTTTAGATACACGCGTCCTGATAGGTAATTTTTTAAACAATGTATTGATCATCATGTCGTGTTATTCATAAAATTTTATTTTTAACGGCAATTTGTAACGTGCTAATTTTAACATAAGTACTTCCACTACATGCCTGAATACATTATATTACAATAATTTGTTATTGTTTTATGCTCAATGATTACAAAGCATCCATACTAATATTATAAATGCGAAAGTGTGTCCGTCTGTCTGTTACCTCTTGACGCTTAAGCCACTGAACCGATTGAGATGAAATTTGGTATGGAGACAGTTCGAGACTCTGGAAAGGCTACATTTTGTCGCGATATAAAAATATTAAATGGGCGTAAATGGGGGATGGAAGTTTATATGGAAAATCCAACTCTTGCGAGCGAAGTCGCGGGGAACCACTAGTTATTTATAACTTAAATGAAAAGCGCCATCTATCAACATACAATTAAACTAAAATTTGGAGCTGTCAGAAAAACCCTCATTGTAGCGGCCACCGAGCACCTTCGTTTGCGCAGGACCAAAGGGTAGCGATGCGCGATTATTACTACATTAATCGAATTATTCGAATGGTGCTTGTAATCGAATGTATTCGATAAGCAACCGCAGTCATTCGATTATCCTTCGATTATGCAGCGAGCAATACCGGAGCGTGCGGTGCGCAGGCCGTACTACTAACGAATGAATCGTCATTCATCGCGTCGATTAATCATTCGTTCGCTGCCTGTCCTGTCGCGGCAATTCAATCAAATGCATCGAAGGGCCGAGTATAGATTATCATTCGATTGTCGATTTTTCGATTGATCTGCGCGGAGCCTTACGGAGGGTCTTTAGAATTTGAGTTATGGTCGACAATCGAGGGTGTCCGGTTTTTAGACTACCTCGTTGGTCTTGACTAAATAAATAAATAAATTGTTCCAACAAACACACCAATTACCTAGCCTCATACTAAGCGTGAGCTTGTACTATGGTGACTAGGATAACGGATAGACATACTTAAATACTTTTATAAACATCCATGACTTAGGTACAAATGCTCGTGCTCATCACACAAACATTTGCCCCTTGCGGGATTCGAACCCGCAACCGCCTGGTTTAGAAGTCCGTGGCGCGAACCACTACACCGAGACGGTCGTCAAACCAGGGACCGGAACCGCTTACCCTTAAAAGGGTTTTTGTTCGGGTTTTTGATAGACTTGTTTTCAAAAACCCTATCAAATAGGTAACCCTATCATCGGCTTACCTAATTCGATATGGTCATCAATTCATTGCGGTAAGCACCTGCGTTACTGAAAACCCCCTTGATAGGGTTACCCTTAAAGTAAAGGGTTTCGAATGCGGCCAAGCTGTTTTGGTTTCTACGCGCCAAACATTTGACTTATTATTGCGCTTCTTACTAACAGCCGGCAGCTGATTGGTTGGATTCGGCTCGAGATATATAAAGAGATAGGTAATCAATAGGGTAACACTTAAATTAATGGTAAGTGCTTAAACCCCATTCAAAGGGTAACCAAAATATATAAAGAAACCCAATCAATAGGGTAACCCTATTGATTAGGTTACCTTATAATATGGTTACCCTATCAATAGGCTTAACTTTGAAAAGGGGTTTTCCGGTCCTGGAGTCAAACTCGTCGTCGACTGCCTCCGGTATAGTGGTCAGCACGCGGGGTATTAGTTTCAAGGTCCCGGATTATAATCCCGGGTCGGGCCGAAAGTTACCGAGTTTTTTTGACCTATACAAATAAGAGCTCCTATAGCTACCTCGCACATGCCTGGCGGAACCGTAGCCTGAATTCATCCATGTCTCATGCCAGTATAACAACAAATTTAATCAAAATCAAGAGACGAGCGAGTAGGAGACGATCACTCTCCTTAAAATCATTTCCGTAGTGGCGATGTGAGTCCGCTAATGTCATCAGGATGCTATTGAGACTGCTTCTTACTCTTACGAGGGATTTTTTGCTACAAAGATGCTTCGAAACATTACTTTGATACTGTGCAAACATCTCGTATTGTACCCAGGACAACGTTGAACTAAGAAACCTTACCACCTAATTTGACTTGGCATCTCTTGAACTAAAAAGTTTATTGAGTTTAATTTAGTTTTTTATTTTACTTACAAACCACGTCAAGATTGCAGTGTGGAGGTTGAGACTATAAAATGTAACCAGATTGCATCTTGGAATTGGCAAAACGCCAGATTTTTTATTTTTCATATGTTAAAGCAGGGTATTTCACCCCAATTTTATGAAACCTCCTGCAAAATGGTTGCTATACTACCCACTTACTTTAAAAAGTCGATCAAAGCTATAAGTTATTTAAACCAGCAATCCATACTAATATTATAAACGCGAAAGTGTGTCTGTCTGTCTGTTACCTCTTGACGCTTAAACCACTGAACCGATTGAGATGAAATTTGCTATGGAGACAGTTCGAGACCCTGGAAAGGACATAGGCTACATTTTGTCGCGATAATAAAACATTAAGGGGGTGAAATGGGGAATGAAAGTTTTTATTGAACATCTAACTCTTGCGGGTGAAGTTGCGGGGACCACTAGTTCTTGTATAATTATTATCTTGGCACCGGCTATAACGATTTTGCTGAAATTTTGTGTTTGGGTTTAGTGGGGGTTATCGGGGGTGAAAAATCGATCTAAATTAATCGTATGTTTGTGAAAACAGGTGTTTAGAGTTTTCATGCGTTTTTCTATCGCGTTGTTCGACACAAATATGGTCGCTATTTTCGCACCGGTAAGCATGAGCGTCGCCGCGTCGTGGCCGAGTGCATTAGACGTAGGACTGATAGTTTTAGGTGGTTACGGTTCAAATCTCGTTCGGTGACGTAACATTTTCTACTTTCGTGCCATGATTTTTACAAATAATAAATATAAAGGTACTTAAATAGATAGATACTTAAATGGAACATCGAAATATTTTTCCACGCTAATCAGTTTTATTGATTTCACAATAAAATTTGCTATTGTACTAGTTAGGTACTAGGTATTTTAATATTTAGGCGTAGTCCGAAAAAAATACATATTTTTTATTTCAATTTCAAAAACCTCAAATTACAACTAAGCTGCATAATATGAATAAAACTCATTTATGTACCTCCACATTCGTCTGCATAATACATGACATTATTCGTATACAATGATTATAAGAGTCACGCAAAGCTGTCATCAGTGGTAAGTACATTTGAAGTTGAAATCAACGAAAAGGGTAAATTAAATTTAACATCATATTTGAGTTCAGACATAAACTGAAGTTACTAGTGATTTTGTCTTTTTGTGTATAAGACTTTGACGTCTTACCACAGATTATATAATAGTTACTACGTAATAGTTACTACGTAACAGATAAATCACTCCATACAAAATCGTCCATACCTACTTTTATAATAGCCTACAATTTTTTGTAGCAGATCACTGCGCACGAAAAAGTACCTTAAGCATCGAACATTACGTTATTATTACTCTGCAGCTGCGCGCGGCTGGTGCGGCGCGTCGGTAATCATAATTAAGTCAGGGTTGTCTTTTTAGAATCAAGGTTTTTTTATTTGCAGATTGGTTTAAAATGTTTTACTATGATCTAGTGTTTTACAAAATGTTTATCTGTGCAAAATTCCCGGTTGTCTTGGAAAAAAATCGGAATAATACGACAGTTTGAATTAGTAAGTAGGTAGTCATTCGGAAAACAAGGGCAAGGTAGGATGAAATTCACTTTTTATGAGATCAAAGATGTTATCCGGTGGAATATGTTGTTCTGAGAGTACTTTCAGCCTGCCGTAAAATTATGATGACTAATTAAAATATTTAAAAAGTGCAAATATTCGAGACTCTGAATCATAAGTCCAGAATTTTATTTAAATCTGAGGCTAATTCAGGACTTATATACTTCTGGTTGCATTTTTGCAGTAAATGACCAGATATGTAAACCATATTACTTAATTAGTTCGCATAAAAACGAATCGACCGTTAACACAAATAATCAAAAGTGCGTAGGCACGCGCCCGACGCCGACGGTTGTTGGCAGCCTACTGATTTACGCACCGCCGTCGGTGCGCTCGAGAGTAGGCTATTATCGCGCGCAAGTACATCGAGTGAGAGATGCCTGGTCTTACTTCAGGGTTATCGTGCACGCGGTCATGCTTTTATTTTTACAAGATTTTTTACAATTACTACTTATAGTTATTGGCTAACATGTGAACCTCGATAAATTGTATCGCGTCGATAAAATTATCATATTTTAATTCCTATTTGTCGCATGGCGAAGAGAGGTCACCCTATATCTTGAGATGTTCTTATCCTATTGAGATAAAATATAGCCTAGATTGTGCACTGAACTATAAATGCTCAAACACAATATGCTCGTCAGAAATTATTTTGCATTTTTTGAGCACCAAATGAACACATGAAAAACATGTTTTGAACTCCACTTACCTAAATTAAAAGTGGTGTTTTTTTCAAACTATGTACAGAACTTGATTTTCCTTAAAACTGTTTATAACGTTCTATAGTAATAAATAAATTTGTACTAATAATCACACCAGCTACCGCCAGAAACTAAACGTGATCTAGTGCTATGGTGACTTCTATACGTACGATAAGTATTACTATTTAAAATGCTCGTGCTCATCACATAACCATTTGTCCCTTGCGAAATGTGAACTTGTATTTTTTGAAATCCGGAGCGCAAACAACTACCTACATCAAACGTTCGTATAGTAGGTATAATTACTATACCTACAGCAAATAAAATTAATCTATTAAAACACAATTTCACGGATTACCTCGCGATTTATTTACATTTTATTTGAAACCTGACGTTTCGAACACTTTACAGCGTTCGTTTAGTCTTCATGTGACCACGAACGCTGTAAAGTGTTCGAAACGTCAGGTGTTTTATTGAGTTCAACAATTCGCGTAAACGTAAGAACCAAAAAATTAATCTATTTCTTATTTTGAATTCCCGTGAAAAAAACAATTTTTCAATCCTCACTTTCAATCAACTGGTATTTGGTTTCGTTAAGAACCCGCTTCAATATTGAAGTCTCGTGTCAATAGATTAGTAGCTCTATTTATAATCTTCGAATATCGGAGTGCATGCTTTTGCCTATGAACACTTTGAAAGTTATTTCAAACGAGCCAGCGTCATAAAATATTCGTTGAATAGAGAAATATTTGAGTTTATTTTGAGAAAATAAATTGAGTGTCTAACGTTAAATAAATTGTCGAAATAACTTATCGATTTTGTGTGACTTGCATGTCAAAAGCTAAAGTTAATATTAAAGGATTATAAAATTCAATGATGCGCACGTCCGGATTAGCTATACCGGACTTGTTTAAGGCCTATTATCTGAGTTGAGGTGCTTGTGGCGCAGTGGCGGCAGCGCTTTGGTAGTGATACCAAAAGTTAAGCAACCCACGGCGCGGTCGTGATTGGATGGGTGACCATTCCGACCATTTAAGTGACGTCCATGACAAGCATCTCCGTGCTTCGGAAGGCACGTTAAGCAGTTGGTCCCGGCTAATATCTGTGGTATTAGTCGTTAAGCCTAATCAGAGGCCCTAGGGCGGCTTGATAACTTCTGACAGTAAGGTTTGTCACTTGCCTTACATACACCCCTCCACCAATCCGCACTGAGCCCGCGTGGTGAAGTATGGCTCGTTCCTCCTCATAGTTGAGGTGAGGCCTTTTCCCAGCAGTGGGATCTAATAGGCTGACTTATATCTGAGTTGAAAGCCCACTTGCACAAGTCTGGATTAGCTAATCCGGAAGGTCCACTGGCGCCCGTTCGGATAAGCTAATCTGGGCTTGAACAAATCCAAATTAGCACGTGCGCAAGTGGGCCTAAGGCAGCTAGTGGCGATTGAGTTTGTTTCGGTGGGTCTTCTCAGCACTTGCCAAATTGTCTGTGCTGTATAGTAAGCGCTAGTAGGCCCAAAACAAAATAATTGTTAACATACTGAACAGTCAGCGGCATTCTGTCTTAAATTTAATATATGATTTTATAATTTCTCTTACAATAATCCTCTGTTCTTAACGTGTCCTTCTCAAAGGCCATTTTCTGAAATTCAAATGAACTTGCCCCATATTATTATAGCCGATACAACTAACGTTTCTTAAGGGGAATTTTCCGTCTTAATTAAATTAAATATTTTTTACTTTGTCTTATATTAATCATTATGTTCTTTACATGTCCTTCTCAAAGGCCATTTTAAATTTAAATTAATTTCTATATTCCAGCGGCGAATGCACCAGGGTTCCAGCAGCCTCGTGACGTAACAGTGAGTGCCAGCCTCGGAGGAGCCACCAGATGATCGGCTCATTCTGGAACCTGTGCCGTGCGTGCCCCTCCATGCCCGTTGATAAGGTCAGATATTCAATCAATCAATCAATCGTCTATATGCGTGTCACATTTACAAATATGCGGTGTTGTTCGGTTATTATAAGTAGGTATACATGTGACGCCTTGCAAGGTCATAGCAAACAGAAGAGACAGCTAACAGTTCTGGCATCGTCTTATTTATCATCCTATTCGTCGTCTTCTTTACATTATTTAAAACATAAAAAATAAAACAAGAGAAATGGCAACACCTAATTTGACGCTTCTAAATTATTCTGTTTCTATATCTTGTCGGTTCAATCATTTTTATCATAATTAAAACTCGTCACATCGTTATTATTTGAACCCTTTTGTAAAACGTTTATAAGCCTAGATGGTCATCCAGTTTTAGTTAACAATAATTGTCTCAAGCTTATTTAATTTAATAACAGATAAATAAAGTCTACAGTTTTGAGATGTGGCCACTTTTATGAATAAATTAAACTACGACTAGAGGGTACGTCTGGATAAAGCTCTATAAATGGTTAAAATTTAATCAAATGCTATTATTATCCTGGTTATTCAATCCCAATTAGATACGCGATTGTTAGACTCAAATTACGTAGATTAAACGTCCTTCTATAAGTTAGTTAGTGGAAGCAACCATTATTCTTAAAGGAAAAAGGAATTCTCCAACGATTACGCTCGGAAATTTTCTTGTAAAACAACGAGAAATCCCTTTAGCTAATCAAGAAAAATTAACATCGCAGAGAAATCTCCCGGCTAGACGCTAGTCTCTAGATCTAACTACATAGTAGAAGGTAGATAACTCATTATTGTATACTAATTTTAACACACACCAAAGCAATTTACGCAGAATCATGAACAATGTATGTGGTTCACTTAATTATAGTATTTAAATATGTCCGTCGCGTTGCAACCCCTTTTTGTAAGAAAATTATTTTACCATAGTGGCACTAACTCCGTAAATGTTTGCCGTTCAATGGGCCCCGCTTTAACCTTCCCAAATCTGTCAAAATATATTTCGAATGATATGGAACTTTATACATGATCAACATAAGGTTGCAATATGGTTGCGGAAATTTGACAGATCCAAATGTGGGGAAATGTGGGGCCCATTGTACATGTATATCTTACTTTGTAAAAGTCTCAAGCTATATTTCATTTTTAGTGTACCTAGTTTATTTAGGTGTTTTATGTTATATTAAAACTGCAATTTAACGGAAACTTTGTCGTACGCTTATGAAGAGTGAACTGAAACGAAGTTGAAACCATAATCTTTTCTCACACCATAGCAAGTTTTTTTTTATTAGAAACCAGGGCTACAAGCCTGTCGCCTAATTTAAAAACTAGGGATAATGATTGCAATACCAAAGCAATGACATTAGTATTGTAATATATGATGATATTGAAGTTAGGCTAAAAGCTAACTGTTTTCCTGTTTGAATTGCAATTGAAATGAAAATGAAATGAAAGCAATCGAGTAGAAGTTTAGATTCAGGAGTCGAGCAGGCCTGCTGCGTCGTAAAACAAACTAAGTCTCAACATCGTCAAAACATTTACTTTGCCCCTAAAAAAGTATTCCTTTAAAAGGACCACAAGCTTATTAGTCTAACAATCCTTCTGGAGTCTGGCAGGCCATTTGCATAAA
The DNA here is from genome assembly GCA_949316185.1 of Pyrausta nigrata. Lineage (NCBI taxonomy): Eukaryota > Metazoa > Arthropoda > Insecta > Lepidoptera > Crambidae > Pyrausta > Pyrausta nigrata. Next base: position 2,388,724 of record OX438961.1, read on the forward strand.
AGGGTTTAAATGGAAATGGTTCTTCAGACTCTGTTACGAGTCGGCAACCTGAATACTTCAACCTGACTTACATTTAAAACGAGCGTATGGAAGTCACATAGTGAAGTAAACTATACGCTTTCTTGCGTTCTTTATAAAGGACATGACATTTATAATTAACAATAAAAAAAACAGAGTTATAGTAATATCTTACTTTACAGGGGTAGCCAAAATATATTTAGTTGAACGAATCCAGTACAACATAACTGTTCAGTGGCCAGCACATCAAGCTACCCATTTTCGTTGCAAAATCACCGGTGTTACGTCTGCATAAATTGCTACAGTGTTTTACTTGACGTGCTGTCGTCAGTGTGCATTATTAGCACAAAAGTAACTTTTATTTCGGAGCAGAAAAATTAATTATTTTGCTTACTATTCTATTCCTTACAGTCATTTACTGATTTAATTATCTTACGTAAATTGTCTTTGCTTTTGACTTGCTAGGTTTGAAGGCCCAACCCTCAGAACACCTTCAAACTAGAAACTTTGTGAATACACTTACCAAACTGTCGTCTTGCTACTCAGAAATATGCAGTAAAGTTAGAGACAGAAAGTTTACTTCAATAAAACTCATATTTAAAACAATAAATCAAATGATATACATAAAAAGCCTGGTACGATGGAATGAAAATTTAAATACGGAAAAAAATGGTTTATTACAAAAATTAATATGGTTAAAATTACAAATTGAAAAAACATATTAAATAATTAGTCATAAAATAAATTGACTCCCGTATATCCGTTGTATTCGTCGTTGTTTGACATTCGTCTAATTGGCTTGGATAGTAAAGTCAGCCTATATAAATCCCACTGCTGGGAAAAGGCCTCATCTCAACTATGAGGAGGAACGAGCCATACTCCACCACGCGGGCTCAGTGCGGATTGGTGGAGGGGTGTCTGTAAGGTAAGTGACAAACCTTACTGTCAGATTTTATCAAGCCGCCCTAGGGCATCTGACTAGGCTACACGACTAATACCAACAGATATTAGCCGGGACCAACTGCTTAACGTGCCTTCCGAAGCACGAAGATGCTTGTCATGGACGTCACTTAAATGGTCGGAATGGTCACCCATCCAATCACAACCGCGCCGTGGGTTGCTTAACTTTGGTATCACTACCAAAGCGCTGCCGCCACTGCGTCACAAGCACCTCTTGGCTTGGATGGGAATTAAAATAACTTCTTTTGTTCAACTAAACTACTAGGTACTACTACTAATGTATGTTTTTGATTGCGTACCTAATACCAGCATTATTGATTTCACTTACAAATTCATAGAACGAAATGTTTTCGAGGCCATTTCGGAGCTTTGTACTTTTATTGGTGTATTATTTTTGGAGTCACAATTGTGTTTGCGTCGCTATAAGCTGGACAAATCGCGACAGTAAGACTTAATTTGTAGGTACTGCTGACTAATTCGCAATACGAGCGAAACGTGAAATTCACGAAGTTCTGTACATGCAAGATCTACTTAGATGGAAATATTTAGCAGTACTAGATATTCGTGACTACTGAGAGTTTATTAGATGCTCAAAATATTCGTACCAACTTTCATCCTCGTTCCTCCATGTTCCTCCATAGTGGTATAAACTCCTGGTTGACTGCCTCATTGGTCTAGTAGTCAGCACGCTGGGTATTATCAATGAAGTCCCAGGTTCGAATCCCGGGTCAAGCCGAAGAATTTTGGTTTTTTTTAACCTGGAAATAACTTAGACACAGCTCCGGAGTCAGGAAGTTGGTGGTGTTGACATTCCCGTGCCTCGGAAAGCACGTTAAGCCGTTGGTCCTGCGCCTGATCTTTCTACGGTCATGTCGGACTGCCGTCTCACCGAATTATGAGAGTAAAGGAACAGAGGTGCTTGTGGCGCAGTGGCGGCAGCGCTTTGGTAGTGATACCAAAAAGGTCCTGGGTTCCAATCCCGGGTCGGGCCGAGAGTGTTTGGGTTTTTCTGTCTTAAAATCACTCAGACACAGCTCCGGAGTCAGGTAGTTGGTGGTGTTAACACCCCCGTGCCTCGGAAAGCACGTTAAGCCGTTGGTCCTGTGCCTGATCTCTCTACGGTCATGTCGGACTTCCGTCTCACCGAATTATGAGAGTGAAGGAACAGAGAGTGCACCTGTGTATTGCGCACACACTTGTGCACTGTAATATGTCCCGCGCAGTTGGCTAATCTGTGTTGAGATAGGCCGCCGGAGTCGAAATTCGGCTAGAAGGACATTATTATTATTATTATCTTTAGAATTTCGACGTAAATAGTTATATAGGTATATAGTTATATAGTTTTTAACTATACAGTTGACAGCCCTTATTTGTTAAGCAGACTAGCCTTTAACTGTAAAAAGTTTCGAACTCGACAAAAAAAGCCCCCGACATACCTGTTTGCAGGACTAATTACCGTAAATATAGTTTTATAATAAGAGCCACAAGCAAATACAATGCATCGTTTAGTTAGTCATATAGATATTTTTTATGAGCGATTGACAAACTTTCGTCGCCTTTTAAGATCTGCATCAAAAGTAGCTTGGTTTGGTAGTAAATGTTGCATGTTGCCTTACTTTGTAAGTGCCAATAAAAAGTCATATGCGATGACTTTTTATTGGCACTTATTGTAAAAGTTTGCATTGGAAACTTTAAATGCTAGTGTACAAGCGAATTGTTACCTTTTTAGATGTACTATAAGACAGCTGTTTGTTTACTTAATAAAGATAAAATAAAATATAATTATGTTGACCTCTTTTGAAGAGCTTTCTTCTGAGCAGAAGGTACTTGAGTCTTCACACGCTCTTTACATATTTTACTCATGCATATTTACTCGTATATGGCGACATCTTAACTTTATTACCTTTTTGCAGACAAGAAATATGTCTCTGTAGCCCCTTAAATGTGGTCTGATTTTTATGGGGCCCTTAAAGATTACCCTTAGATTGGATAAAGCCTACGTCGCGTCATTTCGTATTTCTGGGTAGGAGTAATAAAATGACATCCATAAAATGCGATTAGCCGGAGGATTTTAAATCAATTATGTATGTATTTCCATAGAAAAACACATAACTATGTACGCGATTCACCCCGGCTTCGCGCGGTTGTAATTCGAAACGAAATATACCTACCCTTTGTCTCATAAGAAGATTGATATGGCATTCTACTTGTGAAATAATTTTCATAATCGGTTCAGTAATCCAGGAACAAACATGCAAACTTTACGTCTTTATAATATAAGTAAAAACCTATAATTTAATGAGTTCTTCTACCTATAATTTCCATTATTATATACCTACGGCATCAATTTTAAAAATACATTGTTTGGTCAAACATTAATTTGACCAAGGGTAGTTTTAGGGCCCAATATAATTATTTTTTTCAACCATTGGACCACAAAGACCAAACATTCTGTAAGTAACTCAACAACGAAAGAACGGGTACATACAATTTTCTCATTCATATTATACATTGTCGAGTCCCAAGAGCCCTTAATCAAAATAACACGAAAAGAGCAAAAAAAATGAAAAAGAACACACACGAGTTTAACCATTAATTCAGGCTGGAGCTCCAACATAACCTCACTTCTCTCTCGTTGCCGGTTTTTCACAATGGCTTTGTTGGCCAATGAAAAAGTGCCTAATAGGGCTGCCACTTGTGAGTTTTTTAATGCGATTAGAATTAAGTCATTAAAGATTTCATTTATATATTTAACTATGTTACTCCTATTTAAATAAATAAAACTAATTCGGGTTAGTTACACCGTTTATAACTCAAGAACGACTAGGCTGATTTTCATGATATTTAATTGAATTGTTGGCATATCAAATTTTTATGTGATGACCACAAGCATTTGTATAGCAAATTTTTATGTGATGACCACAAGCATTTGTATAGCAAATTTTTATGTGATGACCACAAGCATTTGTACCGAAATCATGGATGTTTATGTCTATTCGTTATCCTAGTTACCTATCACAAATAATATTATAATTTCGTTTATTAAGTAACAGAAACAATTTTTTGTTAGTTACAAAAGACTTATCCTATGTTAGTATGCTATCTATTTATTTATTTAAACACTTTTGCAAAGCCAAATCCTTTTTTTATTAATATTTTGACCGCACATCTCCAGCAGAAGTAACATTTGATTAGTTTAGAATTGTTTTGAAAAATTATTTTTCAGACAACTCATTATCTAAAAACCCTAAGTATTGTAAAGGACTTGAGTCCTCAAGTCTTATGACTTTTGTAGTCATGACTTAAGCTTTTTGTAAAAGACTTGATCAAAACTTGGGTGAGTCTTTAAATAGAACTGAATCTTTAAATAGAACATAAGTCCATTATTATAAGAGTCTAGTATCAACACTTTATCGATACTAGTCGATACATGGATTAGTTTTATTGAAAATTTACATTTATCGAAACTTAAATAGTCCTTTTTACTTGGTAAAATTTTCTACATTTTCCCCACACTGTCAACCCTGTTAGCTTCTACTTGATTGGTTACCGGCGTCACACTGCGGCTGCCCTGATTGGTTGGAGCGAGTTCGACGACCTTGCCGTCGCCTTGAACCTGTGGGCTGAAAGGGCTTTAGTGATGGGCACGTGTCGATAATATCGATAGGTCTGAAACTTGATGTTTCGATACTTTTGATAACTTGTGTTTATTTGCGATACCGGGTTTTTTTTTATAACATGATCAATGCTAAAACCACCCTTTTTTTAAATAAAAATCTTCCTGACTCTTGTTGTTCAACGCCATCTAGCGGATTTTAAAGTACGGATTCCTGACACTAGGAAAACCCCTCATTCAGAAAGGATTTGACACGGAAACTTTTCCTAATGTTTATGAATCTGGGTGCTGGTTGACTATGTAATTACTAATTCGACATGGGCATGGCACGGAGTTTACGTACGCTAATTAAACACTGATCAAGTAATTGTTACAACTGCTGTAAACTATTGTATAGTCCGACAAGTTGGAACGCGACCTGCCTGCGGAGTGAAAGACGTGCGGGCACCGAGCACATAACCTGTAGAGGCAAAATATCATTTATTTTGTTTCACAAAAATTCCGTTAAAAATCCCTTGGAAATTACTGCCTCTGTTTTTTATTCAACGCATTTTGTTAAATAAATTCACTTATTTCTTTACATATTGCGATACCGGGTTCGCTTAAAAGGCACTACCATAGTGACGACGAAAGTCAAATTCAAATCGATACTTTAAAATACAAATAAAAACGTTGAACTTTTAGCTGTAGACAAAAAATATCAACATCACGTAATGCATCCTCCCAAAGTTTCAAAGCAAGTGTTGTAATGTTTCAACCATGTAAGTACATGGAAATAAGAATTTGAGTGGTAGTTCATAAATCACCTTGGTACAAGGTAATATCATAAATAATGTGGACTACCAAATTAAAACTAAAAAAGAAGATTGGCATAAACCGACCCAATGGACACCGTACTAAGTGAGACACATAAAATATATTTTATAGTAATTTAAAAAGCAGGGAATTGAAATTTAAAATATTTTCAGAATGTACAAATTATTAACAACTAAACGTCTTTAAGGATGCAAAAACAAAACGAACAACGTGACGTGTCAGTCAAACCTGAAGTTCAAGTTTTATATCAAACGTCAATGTTGACCGGATATTGCATTGTTTAAATGTCAGTCCGACATAATGAATTAAATAAAATGTCGGTTAATGTTAGTTATATAATTTTTTCCTCTATAGGCTTTTCACCAAAGACTAAAACATGTTAGAATTTGGGGCTAAGCATCAAAGAACTTCGCCGTTCTTTTTTACAATTTAATTTATATCTATAATAATGTGTCCAATCAAAACCGTACATTTGGGATTACACATAGTTCGCGCACCGGACTTCTAAACCAGACGGTTGCGGGTTCGAATCCCGCAATGGGCAAATGTTTGTGTGATGAGCACGAGCATTTGTACCTAAGTCATGGATGTTTGTATGAATTTAAGTATTTCTATCCGTTATCCTAGTCACCATAGCACAAGCTCACGCTTAGTTTGGGGCTAGGTAATTGGTGTGTTTGTTAAAACAATTTATTTATTATTTATTTTTATTTTTTTTATAGGTGAAATAATAGCATACTCCATTACCTACTTATTTATATGTATTCCACAATTAATTATAAAATTGTCTGACCGAAAATACAAATTACATGCAGAAAACCAATAAACATTATACAGAATTAACAATAATTATGCAGACCCGTACTGCTTATTATGGAAACATGCAATTTGTCTTGGACGTGAAGATTTTATCTTCATGCCGCCATTTTACTTTTAATCAGTGACTTTCCAAGCAAATATTCGCAGTGTACAAATCAATTTCATTTAATTTGATGTATCAAAAGTGAATTAATTTGAAATTAATAAACATGTCCTGGCCGAACTTCGACTACAGTAGCCAATCTCAACAGAGATTAGCCGACTGCGCGGGAGATATTATAGTGCACAAGTGTGTGCGCAATACACAGATGCACTCTCTGTTCCTTCACTCTCATAATTCGGTGAGACGGCAGTCCGACATCACCGTAGAGAGATCAGGCGCAGGACCAACGGCTTAACGTGCTTTCCGAGGCACGGGTGTGTTAATACCACCAACTTCCTGTCTCCGGAGCTGTGTCTGAGTTATTGCAAGACAGAAAAACCCAACACTATCGGCCCGACCCGGGATTCGAACTCGGGGCCTCGTGGATAGTACCCAGCGTGCTGACCACTAGACCAACGAGGCAGTCTGACTAGTAACAGCCTATTAACTCTCTTCTAAAGCACCTAAGTATATTGTGAACTCTTCAGCAATGAATTGACTCTCTTGCCGCAAGTAAGCGGAACTTAGATTAAGAAGTTTGGTGCTTTAAAGATATAAACAAAAACCAAACCTATTTTAGTAGTATGTTCTCTATTGCAGGTATTTTACATACATACAAATACAGGTTGTAGGGAAGTAAAGAAAGTAGGGTAAAACCAGGATAGATGCCATACTTTTTGAAAATATGTTATATCTCCCTGTACAAATATTTCATTCTTTTATATGTACAACTGGCGAGTACTTTGGTATTTTATCTAAGAATTTATGAAGGGAAAAAATATTTCCTTTGACATTTCCAGAGTATTACCAATTTTTGCGGACCTCTAAATTTTGAGACATCTATCCCATACATGGGATAGTTGCCAAGTAAATATATATAACGTTAAGGTTGACGACCCGCTGAGAAATATGCCATCTATCCCGAAAAAACTTTGATCGCACCAAGCCATCCCATGCAATGGCACAGAGACATGAGACACGATCCGTTTGGTGGTAGATAAATAAAATAACAAGCTATGTATTTGCGAAATTAGAGTAATTACAATCGGGGCATCTATACCACTGGGGCGTCAATCCCGGTTTTACCCTATACATAGATAGATACATAACTCTTTATTGCACTCACAACTCTTTATTCTTTATTGCTATTTACTCAGAAAAATGTACAATGTAGGCGGTCTTATCGCTATAAGCGATCTCTTCTAGACAACCTTTAGGCAAAGAAAAATACTCATTCACAGTTTGGTGCAAAAATCATAGAATAATTGTACATCCCACTAATATTCTAAAAATATATGTAAGACATTTAAGAATAACACACACTTAACCTATTTGTTAGTTCCGCATCTAAATTTAGTAACGTACTTCTTACAATTAGTTTTATTAACCCTAAAAAAACGCAATAAAAACCTCACTTCGATAGAAACACGTTGAGTTATAAAAAGTTTATGCCCACTCGCCGATCTACCTTCGTCTTTATAGGTACCGATTTAGGGTATAAAATCGATCGGCATTTACTGTTTTTGCTTTTTACTAACCAGAGTAAAGCGAAAAGCATAGAACGATCAACAAATTACTTGTCACTTTCCATGCTCGTAAAGTTAAAATGAATATATTATTGCACTTGAAAAAATGACCGCCAGAGGCGGGAAACGAACCCGCGTTCCTCGCATGCCGGGCGATTGCCTAACCTCTCGGCCACCCTGGAATGAATGAAATAAATAAATTGTTTTAAAAAAACACCAATTACCTCCCAAACTAAGCGTGAGCTTGTGCTATGGTGACTAAGATAACGGATAGACATACTCATATACATTTATAAACATCCATGACTTAGGTACAAATGCTCGTGCTCATCACACAAATATTTGCCCCATGCGGGATTCGAACCCGCAACCGCCTGGTTTAGAAGTCCGTGGCGCGAACCACCACACCAAGACAGTCGTCAAAGTTGTTCTTTATGTCCAGGAAAGGCTGCAAAAAATGACTTTTTATGCACAAGTGCACAGTGGCTAGCGACAAGCTGTTTACATTGTTTTGAATACGTTTTGTATAGAGTCGCCGCACACGTGAAGCGAGAGGCGTCCACTTAGTATCGAGACATGCTACCGGTGGCGATCCACTCGCCATTTTGACAAAACGTCCGTCAAACGATATTGGTGATAAACAACTACCATCTATCACTGGTGGCGGCCACCGATCATGAGTGGCGGCCACCGACTTCTAGTGGCGGCCACCGAACACCTTCGTTTCGCGGGACTGAAAGATGTGGCGCGCGTCAGCCACCGGTGGCTGTGGTCGGTGGCCCATCTGCGCGGAACCTAAGGCCTCCATGTAATAGATATGTTTCTTGTTATGAGATTTAGGTTAAATTAGAAGTAGTATTTTATTAGGTAAAACTTAAAAATTCGTAATCAAGTGGCCACTGGTTATCGACCTTATTAATGATTATTTTTTGTGCCAAAATATTTTTTATCAAGCTTCTATGCTTTTTGCGTTCACTAAACATGAACTGTGTTAGTCAACGTGTCAAGAAATGTCATTGACTTAGTTCAAGTTGGAGCTAGGTTCTGTAATAAAATGGATCTCGTCACGCTATTTAAGACTTCGTTTCAATTCAAGTTATAACGTCGGTAAATTACAGCGTTTCAAATGGGGTAAAGTTATCCAAAACACATTTCTAAACGCGCTATTAAGAATACTTTATTTCGGCATACTATTCTAGGCATGTTTGTGCGTGCGCCAGGTATTTTATTTACCGAAACTAATAGGCATACTAAAATGTCTTACACACTCCTACTCAAAGTATTTTTTGTTATTATTTGTATCTTTCCTGCGGGAAATCACGGCATGGTCGCAGCCCGTTCCAAAATTCGTCTTCGTAAAAACGTACGTGGGGATATGGATCCAACACTAAGAGGCCCCTTTGATATGACAATGAGTAAAGATATTATAATTATTTTTATAACTTAAGCAATTATTTTGCAAGTTTTTACGAAATTGAATTAAATTTCGCTCACAAAAATTAACTGACTGTGTCATCCGGTGGGACTTGAACCCACGTCCCTTCGCTACCCGGGCAAATGCTCTTACCAACCCAAGTCCCACCGGATTACACAGTCGATTAATTTTTGTGAGTGAGAGTTAAGATATCATCATCATCCTAGCGTTAACCCGGTTGTGTACACGCACGCGAGGGCCCAGGGTCCGCTTTGGACCATGATCCAAAAGGTGGCAGATCAGGTAATTACAGTGGAGCCGACTGCCTTATGACCTCCCCTCCCCGTGACCCTGTTAACAGGGGACCTGACCAGTTTGGATCATGGTTAATAAGTTAAGATATATACACCTTAATTCATTCATAACTTAAGAGCTATGCTCTTGTCGGTAGAGCAATTTCCACACTTTTCTGTACTCTGCCAGCCTTCAACTACCTATACGTCATGCCATCAGCTTTTTCCGTCAACTGCTGTGTATATTTTCTTCTTGGCCTTTGTCCTCCTCTTCTTCTTTATGTTGTGTACACCTAGCGGATATCATCTTTGCCTGCGCTATTGAGAAGATACAGCCGAAGACAGCACCCACGGACAAGGACTATTGCCGAAAAGATGGGAACTAATACTGGGTCTATCATCATCCTCCTAGCGTTATTCCGGTTGTGCACTCGCACGCGAGGGCCCAGGGTCCGCTTTGGGCCATGATTCAGGATATGACAGATTAGGTGATTACAATGGAGCGAATGCCATCTGACCTGTGACCCTGTTAACATGCACATGCAATCGCCTGAATGTGCAGGTTTACTCACGATGTCTTTCCTAACCGCAAGAGCATCGGTTAGTGAAACAACTGATGTACAAAACTCAGAAAAAGAAATTGGTACATGGCGGCACGTGGGACCAAACCGGTACCTCCCGCATGAGAGGTAACTCGCAAGCCACTGCGCCTTGCGCCACCGACGCTTTACGGGTACAACTCATACTTTACGGGTATATATGGTAGGGAATTTGCTAGACTGGTTGCCGGGATACTGATGAGACAACGAGACGCCTGCCATATCTAATGTCTCATCTTGATAATCACGGCAGACGGTGACTCGCCGCTCACTCAATGGGTCGCCTGTAATAGCAAGGCAGGTGGGTCTGCGGGGTGCAGGTGGCCAGTGCTAAGCGCACCAGCCAGCAGGCCCCCGGCGTTATGACATTTAACACTTCCACACTTCCTGGACCAGAGGTTCTAATCTTGCGATCTGCACTCTTGGCCGGCCCGTTAAGGCAACCACGAGGTGAGGGCCAAATAAGGTACGAGGTATCGCTACTCATCTAACACGCCACGTCCTGCCCCTGGCTCTCTATAATTAATATTATTCTGTTACCTTATGACTGAGGGTCGTGGGTACCACGTGAAATGGAGCATACATAACGACTCTCCTAGCAATTCCGATGGTATAGTTTGCCATTATCATGAATATTACGCACACGCATCTTACGTGTTTCCATTGAGAGCTAACTAGCCCCCACTAGCCCACAATTTGGCAATTTGACACCACCAATCGTTGACGTAATTTAAAGAAACAGTCTAAACGCTCATCTTCTATAAATTTTGTATGTGAATAGAAAACTTTTTTACTACAACTAACTTACTTTTCTCGAGCTTAATTAAAGATCAAGCCAGGTAATCCCGTAGCAGTAGTAGACGTGTGCCCTATCGTAAATACATAATATCATTAATTTGTGGTGTGCCCCCTGCCACGAAAATCTGCTGTCGCAATGACAGAACAAAAAAAGCAGTTTGTAAGTGCCTCTCTGCGGCTCTGGACCCTGGGTTCTTCCTACAAGGTGGCTAAGAATATCAATCCATATCATTGAATCAACCTCAAGAGTCCACCTAGCTATAAGGTAAAAAAAATAGAGCATGGCGCTTAACCAATGAGCCAAAAGTTTGTTTATAGAATCGTCACTCAAAAAGACTATATACCTTTAGTTTGTTTCGAAAGAAGATTAACTCTTAAGCCACAAACTTCTTCCCACGGGACCCTAGACACAGGTAGAACGTCCCAAACCGCTATTTGCTCGATCAAACACACCCTTGCTCTGGCCCATTTGCTACGGTTTCGATAACACCCTGTTTAAGCATTGCATCCAGTGGAAGCGATGATAAATGAGTACAGTCACAAACAATGAAATGTATGCAAATAAGTTTTTATGCCACTGTAATAAGGTCTTTGACTGCCTCGTTGGTCTAGTGGTCAGCACGCTGGGTACTATCCACGAGGTCCCGGGTTCGAATCCCGGTCGGGCCGAGAGTGTTTGAGTTTTCTGTCTTGAAATTACTCAGACACAGCTCCGGAGTCAGGAAGTTGGTCGTGTTAACACCCCTTTGCCTCGGAAAGCACGTTAAGCCGTTAGTCCTGCGCCTAATCTCTCTACGGTCATGTCGGTCCGCCGTCTCACCGAATTATGAGAGTGAATGAACAGAGAGTGCGCCTGTGTATTGCACACATACTTGTGCACTATAATATGTCCCGCGCAGTTGGCTAATCTCTGTTGAGATAGGCCGCCGTCGTCGACATTCGGCTAGGAGGTCATTAATAAGGTCTAAAATCGAATGCAGATGCATACATATTGATGCTCGTGACTGTACATCTTGAGTTTAGTTTTTTTATCACATTGTTAGGGTAAACGAACAACCACGACCGGAGCCCGGCGCCAAGCAGCTTGCTGTGTTCCGTCGGTGAGTGGGAGTGACAGAACCTTCTGGGTGAGCTCGCTCCACCGTCGTCTCTGTCTACGGCACGTGTGGTTTAGTCTAGAGTCAAGAGGAAACCCATTACAAATAAAATCATATTTTTAGCTTGCTTTAGGTAGTGCCAATTACTTTAATTTTATTAAATTAAAGTTAATAATATTCATTTAAATGGAAATGCATATCAATATTTCATTTGACCCGGGTAGTTTATTTTAATTTTTATTTTATTAATATTTGGGAATCACAGTTACAAGTATAAAGATAAAAAACAATTACCTACAAAATGAGGGATTTTCTGACAGCAAAAAAATTTTACAGACAGTTTTACTGTATGTTAATAGATGGCGCTACTTATCCTAGTTATACAAATATTGCATAGAAATCATTAAGCATAAAATACAAATTATTGTAATATTATGTTTAGGTATAGTAGTAGTGGAAGTACTTACGTTAAAAATTTGCAAGTTTTAAATTGCAGTTATGCTGGATGGATGCGAGAAGCGTAGGACCGTGAAAATTGGCGCCGTCTTGAAGAGGCCTATGTCCAGCAGTGGACTGCAATAAGCTGATGTGATGAAATTGCAGTTAAAAATAAAATTTAATAGAAAAAAGGTCTTGATGTTCACTTAATTGTTAAAAACGACTTCATAGTACGCGTGAATCAAAAAAGGTAAAGGTACAAGTACAGTGGGTGATTATGAGGATGCATGGAGGCAGAAGAAACACCGCAACACGTACTCATGGAGTGCGCCGGCGTGGCGAAGCAACGGGCAGACATTCTCAAATCCCCGGCAACATTTCCGGAGGCCTGTAGTAACCTGGGCAGGTTGCTAGCCTTTTGGGAAAACCTGAAGTGGTTAGAATAAAAGAGTAAAGGGACACACGCACAAAGGCCCAATCAAGAGGCTAAGTGCGGAAAACACCCCAGCCAAACTAACTAACTAAGATAATCCTTATATGTTCATTGGGCGCAATTACATCGTCAGCGGGTAATACCGCCCGGAGATAATAAGTATTTAAAAAATTTAGTCAGAGGAGTTCGACTATTCTTTCAAACAAGTACTAAGCTTTCATATAACAATTAAACTAAAATTGTAGTAGTAGTAGTAGTCATAATAAAATATGTTTTACAATATTCAGTCTTATACAAATTAATTCTGATTTAAGATTTGTAATAATATGGACAAAAATCTCTATATCACATTCGAAGAGGCCTACACATTCCTCGTGGTACAAAATTATGATATGTGGTACAAATACGTGGTTAAATTTATTTAACAGCTGTTTAACAAACGTATTTTAAGTAATACGTATTAAGTATTAGTAGTTTCTGAAATTATGAATGCTCTACCTATGTCTATGGTTATAGCGCCCATGTAGTCTAATAGCGCCCAACCGTTATTTTAACAGGCGTTATTACCCACCCGGGCGTTATTATCTGACACTGATTCAAATGACACGTTTTTGGAAAAAAAGATAGAAATCGACACCAAATATTCAAGCAATAGTAAACTAATTTTATCTTGAAGCAATTAAATTTTAAAAGTTAACTGAAAACGAAAATAAAAATACATAAAAAACGTACGATTTCGTTACGACACTTTTTATAACAGCGTGGTACGTGTCTGATCCTGCCAGAGCTCGGCGTCGCACTGACGCGCATAGTGGCGTGAGCGCGTCGCCGCTCGCCTTGCGATTTCTTATTGGTTCATTCTATGTGTGCGTGGAGTATTTACTGAATAATTCTATATTTAGTATTTTTTCTGCTACCTGGGCGTAGATGGACACCGGGCGTTAATCACCCACTGTACCTTACATGAAAAATTTCCTTTTTTGAAAAATTGCACCTAAATTAAATTCTGTTTTGGGCAAATAGTAAAGCTGGCTCGTTCCTCTCTCAAAGGATAAGTATAGCTATCCAACGCGGTAGCAGCCAGCATCCTCGCCTCCTTGCCTCAAGGACACGGGTTTATTTTTGATTAAGTAGGTTTTAAGTTTATTTATTTTTATTTCATGCATGTCTTTGTGTTTATTTTCTTTTATTGAATAAAATAGTATCTAGTCTTCAAAAGATGATAAACATAAACATTATAACATATTGAACGCTAAAACCAGCCTTTTTCTTAAATTAAAATCTACCTGACATAGATTGGTTAATGCCATCTAGCGAATTTTTTAGTACTGATTTTTGACACTAGGAAAATCCCTCATTAAAAACACTTAAACTAAATTAAGTTTTCTGTCTTTGTCTTATCTAAGTAGATTAGTAGAGGGGGTTGTTTCAAGTTTGGACAATGTGGGTAGGTATTTTTCTGTAGCATGCAGATGCAGGTAAAATAAAGTGAACTGATTTGAATACGGTTTTTATTGTTTAAAAACAGGTGTCACCTAGACAGGTTTGATGGAAATACGATCAGCTGCTTTGAAATTTTCGACACGTTATATTAGTAGTGATTGCAAGCGTTTTGTCAGCACTTTCATAACCGCTAAAACTACACTACACTTACAAAGTACTTACAAGTTTCGAACGGACCTCTTTATCTTGCAAGTCGGCAACTCACACTTGACCATTTTTTAAATACATTTTATTACTCTTCAACCGTTTTGACTGGTCTGCTTATAGCCTTTACCACGCTTCGCTTTACAGTGGCCGACAAGCACAACGGTGACCAAGTTTCTGCGTTAGATTTATAGAACAATTTTCTTTTGTGAATAGTTCCTGAAAAGGTGATTTATTTTGCGCCCACGGTTAGGTTCTCACAAGTTTTTCGTAAATGTTATTTGCTCTCGAATATCACATACAAATTGACATATAAATCAAGTTTCGATACGCCTCCTCCACTAAAAGTCAGCATCTCTACCTAGATACGATATTGTTTGCTTTCTATCTACAAGTACCAGCGATGTAGAATATGGGTGATCTAGTAGTTAAATAAATAAATAAATGGTTTTAAAAACACACCAATTACCTAGCCCCAAACTAAGCGTGAGCTTGTGCTTTGGTGACTAGGACAACGGATAGAAATACTTAAATACATATAAACATCCATGACTTAGGTACAAATGCTCGTGCTCATCACACAAACATTTGCCCATTGTGGGATTCGAACCCGCAACCGCCTAGGTTAGGTTTAGAAGTCCGGTGCGCGAACGACTACACCAAGACAGTCGTCCAGTCCAGTCCAGTTAACGTATAACTAAGCTGTGGAACCGTATGTTATCAAAATGAGACTGTCTTAGATGTTTTATTTATAAGTTGCTAACTGACAACTAACTAATTAACTTTAACACCTTTAATTATATTATTATTTGGTTATGCACTTACATGTACACAGATTTGAAAATTAACAAATTATAAACATCATTCGTAATGAACAAACAAACAAACGATGTTATTTTAACTGTCGTTGATTATTTTATTCGTTTTAAAACAAAAACCGGCCAAGTGCGAGGCGGACTAATGAACCGAGAGTTCCGTACAAAGGCTTTTTTGTAATATGTAAATATAACCACAAATTTGCAGTTTTTGGACTTTTTCCTTTATTTGTGCTGTAAGACATTTCTTTTTGCCTTTCATGATTTTGATTCCTCTGCGAAATTCACATTGATACCTCTACGCGTTCCTGAGAAATATGGTCTGGACAGATAGACGGACAGACAGATAACAAAGTGATCCCCTAAAGGTCCCTTTTTTCCTTTTGAGTTATGGAACCCTAAAAACAACATAAAACAGACTTGTCTTTCAACTTTAAGATATATAATATTATCTGGTTCGAAGTGTACATATACTTGAAAAGATAAGATTAATGATGTTACCTAAGGTTTGTGTTTATTTTTAATACTTACATAAAAATATGTGTTTATCAGTGTTCTCATATACCTACCTTATCTTTGTAACCTGGTTACATTCAATCACAATGTTTTGACACTTCTTAAGTTTTGGTATATTTTTCTTCAGTATTTTCTTATTTTATCCTTTTTGATAGGTATAGGTAGGTATAATAAATCAATGTGTATTGTTTCCCAGTTAGGTTTAGATTATTGCAGGTATGGAAATAGGGCACGCAAATGATGATGATGGATCAACTTGATTATTTAAAATAAATCATGATTCTAGGCTTCGGAGACCAATTATGGCGGTAATAATTTATGAGCCGCCATAATGCCGGCTATTATGGCGGCTCATAAATTCTGATTCTAAGCCTTGCCATTTCAATAACAGTCACAATATGTCTAATTTTTCTAACCGCAAAGGCAGCTGAAGCAAGTCTCCCAGCCAGGGCGTCAACATGTGATTCCCACTGCAACTCTGAATCAAATGTAATGCCCAGAACATCAGTGGAGTTTGATAGATAATTTTTTTCACCGCTGAGTAGAATTTAGGTGTTAGCTTGCTACACGTTATAGTCCGTGCCATTTAAACTTGCACAAAAGGTCATTGACACCCCTGTACCACTGCACGCCGATACGGGATCGCGGCGAACCAAAATACAAGGCGAAGCGATAGAAGTCTGTGTAAACAAACGTTTATTGGTACGAGACGACCTTGACCCGAAAAATTGACATGTATTACAAACATTTGGCTACTGTATTACAAAACAAGCAATATGCTGAGGGACAGCCGACATTTTATGTAACTGGACATGAATAATGAAATAAAAATAGTTGCATCATTCATTATTAATTAAAAAAAATGTATTTTTCTATATCCAGCGTTATTATCGCGGGAGCAGTTGGCACAAAAAAATTGAATTTCTTAATAATACCTATTAAGAAATTCAATTTTTTTGTAGATATCTTTAACCGATTGAGCTGAAATTTTGCATACACGTTTAGTTTGGATGACAATGCATGGTAAGATGTGTGACGTCATTCTTAATTCAACATGGCGGAGCATCCAAGATGGCGGGCTCGTTATTTTCAATGCATTTCTACAATATGGGTATGAATATGAAATGAAAGGGCTTGCTGAGAGTAACTTAAAAAATAAAGTGACGTTACTAAAAAACAATATGGTCAACTTCTAAATGTACTCCTACAATATTGGTATCAAATAAAAGGGCTTGCTAAGAGTAACTCTATAAATAAGGTGACGTAATTCCAAATCCAATATGGTGGACTTCTAAAGATGGCGGACTAAGTTTTTTTTTTTGCTTTTGTACAATGTGGGTATCAATTAAAAGGCTTGCTGAGAATAACTCAATAAATAGGGTGACGTCATTCCAAATCCAATATGGCGAACTCCTAAAGATGGCGGACTAAGTTTTTTTATCTTTCCTGCAATATGGGAAGCAAACGAAAGGACTTGCAGAGAATAAACATGCGAGTTTAACTCCGTTGCTCCGACCCGTTTAGAAATTTGGTGTATTAGGTTTTCTTTGCGTGAAAAAAAGGCGTGTTAAAACCCATGCGGTGAAAACGGTGAAGGAAAACACCGTGAGGAAAAAACTGCACACTAGTGGCTAGTTTGCGAGATGGAGAAGGCATTGGCAAACCATTCCAATAAATATTGCCAAGAAAGTCGTGTGTGTTTCATTCCACATAATGATTACGACCCTTAGTCATGAGGTATACGACTGTGAAGAAAAGGGGTTTTCTAGGAGTCCTCGATTATAATTATTGAGGTGAATGTTTTGAGTCTGAAGCATCGATAGGTAAACTTTGACGAGTTACATTTTGGTGAGATATGCGTCAACAGCATTGGTTTGCCTGTCTAGGAGAAGGATAACTTCAAATCAAACTGGAATTGTGTTTACGCTGCGTAAGGCTTAGCTTGAAGTTACAGTAATTAGCTTGAAGCTAACTTATGCCTTACGCGGTGCATTCCTCCTATTCTTCAACACCCAATACAAGGTGTTGTACCCAGTCGGGCTATGAGTTATGTCAATACTTATTGCAGCTCAATTTTAAAGCAGATATCTTAAACCGATGAGCTGAAATTGTGTATACAGGTTTAGCTTCGATGACAATGCATAGTTAGCTGTGTAAGTCGTCTAAGACGTCTTTGATGAGCTGACAACCATTTTAAAAAACTTACTATCTCGCCGAGATACCATCATGTGAAAAAGTATTTCAGCGGAGCAACCACTCGCTTTTCGCAATTTCTTCTATTAGGCTCATTTTGTGCACGTCCTAGCTCCTGGACTAACTGCATTCGACGGTCAAATAACAGACGCGGCTAGCTGTCAACATCAGCCGGCGGCAGCCGCCAATGCGGCGACAGCACGTCGACGGCATGTCAACAACTAGCCGCCGACTTTTAACGTCGGCTGCAGTTACATACGTCGACAGCAAACTGCTGTTCGTGTGTAAAAGCTCTAACGATCACTTTATACTTAAAAACATCGTTCAAACCTGTGTTCAAATGGAATTACCTACGATGATAGCAAAACGTATTGTAGAGGTAAATTATACAAACTAACCTACTTGCGGTTCGAGGATTCTTTTACCCCTTTTTTTATTCTTCTCAGGTTCCATCTTCACTTATAGTAAGTAAAGAATGGAGAAAACAGCAACAAAATAAAACAAACACAAACGTAACAAAGAACAATAACAGAAACATATCAAAAAATAACGACTGATAATAACACGTGAACACTTCCGAAATTCGTAAATTAAAAAAACAATCATTACAAAATAGCGTACAGGTATAGCACCCCTGACCTTTCAAACCACTAACGGTTAAGTACAATAAGTCATAATTTATCATTTTCGGAGTCAAAATTATATAATGATAAATATCTATAAATGGTCATCTACTGTTAATTCTTTATGGAAAAAATGTAATTTCTAATTATTGTGTTTATATTTGTGGTAAAAGTAATGTAAATTAACCGAGTTTTTAAATTAAAACCAAGTAACTGCTTAAAGACTTTCAATACGTAAATTAAAAGAAAATTTATTTTAATAACTAAATCTGTGTTTTATTTACAAAATTGCGAAACTATTACTTAAATTTTGATGTTTTAGAGTTGTCTCGTTCTCGGACGGGCCGTGGTATTATGAAACAGCGATAGGTCGGGATTATCGCTATTTTATACGGTGAGCGACACGTGTCGTAATGTTTGGGCATTTTTTGGTACAGGTGGGGTCAATAACCTTTTGTGCAAGTTTAAATGGCACGGACTATAGGTATGGTGAATTAAATACATTTAGTCTTTTTTGTATTCAGAAGCAAGTTATAGCTAGTGAACCAATTTAATACCTTATAGAGAGCTCCGCTTCCATTGTCAAATGATTCTGCTTCTTCTTGATTTAAGATTAGAGTATCATGAGCAAACAGAACTATAATAGTCCTTGGAATGAAATGAAAGGGAGGTAATTAATATAGATCAAAAAATGGCAAAGGTCCCAATATTGAGCCCTGGGGCGCTCCCATTTACGTTTACGGTTTGTAGTCTACCTAAGAGGTAAGAATTTAACAATTTTGACGTACACCGTAATTTTCTAGCTTAATAATGAGCGTTTGGTGACCAACACAATCAAATTCCTTCAATAAACCACAGAATACACCTATCGCATCATGTTTATCTTCATAATCATCCAATGTGTTTGTATGTGTGTGTAGGTATGTATAGAAAATTACCGCTAGCCACGGCGTTAGCGGAAACCGCTTGGATCTGAACAAGCCTTTATCTTAGTATACACCACCGCACGTCAGATGACCTTGACACCGCCTTTATTCCCTACGAAATAAAAGCTTTTTTAGCATCGTAGTACACATGGATAACATGACGTGCTGACTGTACTCTATGATATGGGGTTGCGAACGGATAAGGCTTTAAAGCCAGTCTACATGTGACGTCTACTCAGACAGGCTGTATTGTTATATGGGATTACAAAATTAACCCTTTGTACAGTCGTCAACATAATAACGAAATAACTAGCAGTTCCCCGCGACTTCGCCCGCGTCTCAAACTATCTCTGTGCCATATTTAATTGGAATCTGTTCAGTATTATTTGGATAATGGCGTGACACACTGACGGAGTTACTTTACAATTGTACATTTATAATTTTAGTTGAGGTTTTGTATTTATTTATTATTATGTGAAACCATGGAAAAAGGTAAAAAGTAGTCTATGTCCATCGGGAATAATGTCGGCTTTTATTGGTAAAAGAATTTTTAAAATCAGTCCAGTAGTTTCCGAGCCTATTCAATACAAACAAACAAACAATCAAATCTTTCCACTTAATAATATTAGTGTACGAGTAGACAATAAGTTTTGTAGTCGCTCCACGGTAGGTAATTACCTGATCTGCCATATCCTGGATCATGATCTAAAGCGGTCCCTGGGTCCTGGGTCCAAAACTGCTCAGGTTCCCCTGTTAACAGGGTCACAGAGGTCAGATGGCAGTCGCTCCACTGTAATAACCTGATCTGCCTCATCCTGGATCATGGTCAGCGGACCCTGCGCCCTCGCGTGCGTGTGCACAACCGGGATAACGCTAGGATGATGATGTTTGAAACGTTTTTTCGACCTTTTTTTTAATTTCGTTTAGAAAAAAACAAAACCTGTCATGGTGAATTTCAAATACTAGTCTTACACCGGTAGTCGTAGCTACAATTACTCTGCTTTTTTTTGTATGCGACTGTACTGTAAGAAATGTTAACATAACCACCACCGTTTATTCGTTAAATTTAAATATTCCCACAAAAGGCACTAAACCGAAATGGAATCTTGAGTAACGTCACGGAAGTGGTTCAAAGAAACCGCAAAGACACAGCTCAAATATATCAGTCAGTTTTCTTTAAACTCATTAAAAATAATTTAATGGATAACGTAGCGATTTATTTATATTTTACTTAAAACCTGACGACTTCGGACTTTGTGAAGTGTTTTAAACAAAACTTAAATAAATCGTAGAGTAATCCGTAAAATTTTTCGTAGGTATTCGCGTAAACTCAAGACGCAAATATAGGATAGCATACTCTTTATTGGACTCACAGTAGACATTTTAAAATATTGTTATAATAGTGTTCTACAATTAAAACGGTTTTATTGCTGATAACAATTTCTTACAGACTACCTACCTAACCAATCTTCGGATACACATACCTAATTAACGTGTCATACAATATCTTTATTTGTAATAATACAGCTTGTTAGTTTCATAATAAAACCAGGTGCTTCATACATACAAAATTGTGCTACCTCGATGACACATATATACATTGTTATCGAGGCACTGGAATTATTTGTATGAAGCACAATTTTTACAATTTCAGTGATGACCATAGTAAAAGTTGCAGGTATTAATAGCCATATTTACCTCATTAAATAATTAGACTGTTCAAACTTACATCCTGTATTGACTGTGGCCTTAACTCTACTGTAACACTACAGCTGTAAAATAATATTGTAGAAATGTGTTGACGTCGAGTCTACTTTTTGTACGATTTCTGCTTATGGTAACAAGTAACCTGCAAAAATCTATATATTTTTGAAATGGTATTTCACTGGCTTTCATTTGCTACCCATATTGCTATGGTAAGGGAAAAACCAATCTAATAAACCCCCTTTATTTCCATTTGCGGGCTCCATTTTCTAAAATTATACATTTTGCCTATGTCACTCTCACAATTTTGACAAATTGGTCCACACCTCATATGTCAAAAACTGTCCAGCCGTTTGGGTTGTAGGGCTTGCCAAACAATTATACATACATACATACTCTCGAAAAACATAACCCTCCTTCCGCAGTCGGGTAAATAGTAACTTCTCTCCATAAAGCATGGCTGTTTAGTTCCGGCTGTGGCTGAGGCCAACTTAACCGTGTACAATAATAACTAACAAGTTAACTGAAACGGCAACTTAGCTAAACGCGTTATTACTCTATCACACGACTTTTAGCTCGTTTAAGACATTTTATGTCTTGTAAGTTTGAAATACTTGAATTTTTTTTTCATAACAAGTGCTGTAAGATATTTCGTCATGTGGGTAGACATTGTTCCGGCGTTTCTTCTCAGCACTTGCCAGATTGTCTGTGTCTTGTCTCGAAGCGCTAGTAGGGTCCAAAAGATAAGGAGACATGTTCTGGCCCCATATGGGTATTGATTGATATTAATTATTATAATAAATAAATAAATTATAAAATTTGAGATTTATTTTTGCAGCTTAATCTACTATATTGTACTTTTATGCCTAAAATAATCAGATTCATAACTATGACGAAAATTACGAAAGTGTTGGTCCGAAATGTAAAATTCACGTTATTATTATTATTAGTTATCAGGCAGGCAGTTGAGACAACTGATAGCTGCCTGTATCCAGTTCTTCATATTACGTTAAGCGAGTTTAGATTGATATTTTGGGCAGACACCACATCTTCTGGAAGCCCATTCCATGCTTTGACTACTATATTGCTCAAAAAGTGCTTGTGAGGGTTACACTTTGAGATGTCGGTACAGAGTCTGAGATGGTAGCCTATTATATGGTCATTTTCGTTACGCGTGAATAGTTGGTCAAAGTTTTTAAGGTTGTAATGAGCATGTAAGATCTTGTATGTCTCAATCAGGTCTCCACGATCTCTGCGGTCCTTTAATTCTGTAAGCTCCAAAATATCTAAGCGTTCCTCATATGGTCTTCTTTTTAGTAGCCTTTAGGTAAATTATGTATTAAAATTTCAACTTTAAATCAATAATCTTGATTGCTATTGCTTTTGAAAGCTGACTAGTAGGAAATCAATGAGATAGGTGGTAGTCCTGCGGGTTAAGATGTGACAGATTATGATGACAGTAGTCTTTTAAGTTAGGCGTTTAAAAATCGTGATATTTTTATTGAATCAATTTAATGGTCAGGTTTGGATCGCTTTAAAAAAAATATTTCCATGGGAAGGCATTAAATTTTTGCTTCGATTTAGTGGTCACTTCTGAATAGTTATATTAGAAATATTAGTCGAATAAAATAGAGCGTGACTGATTTTAAAACGTCTTCACTTATCTGTGACACTTCTTATTAAATGAAATTTTAAATAGGATGCTTAATTTTATTGTTGCTTTATTTTTTCGGTCACAATTGGCCTGAAATATCAATTTATCTGCCTTGAATTAATAAAACTTAGGGTATTTCAGTACAAAATTTCAAATTAAAAAATGTGTATTAATATTGATTTAAGGTGCGTATGTTAGGGTATGAATTTCAGCCACATAATTAGCTCTTTCTAAATTACAGTGCCTACGAAATCATTTAGCTCACGGCATGCGATTACAATCCGGCAACCTAGAAACAGGCCATTAGCATATCGCCTTGTAAATACCACTCTGTGCCTAATCAACCTAATTTTATGAGTGTCTGACAGGCTTGGCCCAATTTTTTTCTATTGACAATAAAATACCCACACCCATCTCACCCATCCTAGTCCAAATATAGTTTCAAAGCGTTGCCGCCACGCGAGCGGTCAGTGCGTGCGCCCCAGTCTGGTATCGATCCCACCACCGCCGGCCACCACACCAACCCGACTTCTTGTAGTCGGCCATCGCCCCGCGCTACAACCACTCCACGAAACGCGACAAGAAAAAACACCTAATTGTAAAAAAAATAAACTGTCAAAGTCAAAAAAGCGCGCGAATCCGACATATTGCGTGTTCGTCCCGCCAAATTTTTTCGCAACTTTTTTACGCAAGTGTTTTGTGCCGTGAGAATTTAATGTATAAAGTGTAACACCTTTAATTGGACGCGATTAGGTGATTCATGCTGCCCCAGTTGTTATCTCAATTTGCAGTAACATGTCGTAATTGGAAATAGCTGTGGAATGTTCGCGCGACTGTGAATTACTTTTTCAGACTTGTTTATAGTAACAAGCAAAAGTTTGCCTAGGCTTTCACCGGATGAATCCGTTATAACAATAGATGGCAAAAAGGAAATTATTATCAGCCGGCTATCAGATGCAAATTTTATCGGACCACTTATCTATGCCCCTCTAGGGGGAGCGAGAGGTTGGATACATCTGTCTCGGCTGGCACACTAACCCGGCGGAGCGGAATAACTAACAGAGTTTTCTTGCTGTTGCCACCTATCTATCAGCTGATTTAGTCAAGTAAGATGTTCTGATAGAGAAAAACGCATGGCTATTAGAAACACGTCATCGTAGAATGGAACGTTGAGTCAGAGGAGGTTGACGCATGCGCGGTGCGGACGCGGGCAATTACACTTTTTGCGGAACCAATTTTCTAAATTCAAAAGATCGCGGTGCAGAAAACGAAACGAAACGAATTTTTTTTCGAAGTGTTTTTTTTATTGTTTGTGATTTCGAGTGTTTTTAGTAATTAGTGAAATGCTGTGATCCCTTTTTTCTATAATGGAAAGGAGTGTGCTGGCGGATACCCGGCACGTTCATTGGAGTTCTCAAGTAAGTTTTCCGTCCGTTAACCTTTGACCTTTATGACTGTAAATATTTTCGTGTGGCGCTTTCACGTTGTTGAACTTTTTAAACAAAGAATAACAACTCTATTATAAGTGTGAGCACTATGAGGGTGGCATTTTCTTTTAGAAAAAACCCCCCTTAAAATAAATTGAAAAAGAAAACAACTCTATGGTACATTTAAAAAAAAACTCTTGCACTTACCTACTCGTACCTACAGTGGTAAAGTAAAAAAGGTACAAAAAATGATTGTGGTCTTTTGAGGTACTATAAAATTTACCAAAATGGGTACCATTTTAAACTGTTTAGGTGGGATGCACTTTTGAATAAACAAATAAGTAAACAATATATTATTTTAGGCATAAAGAACCAACAGGCTTAATTTGATAGAAAGCCTTTTTATTATATTTTTATAACTTAAGCAATTATTTTGCAAGTTTTTACGAAAATAAATCAAATTTCACTTACAAAAATTAATCGACTGTGTCATCCGGTGGGACTTGAACCCACGTCCCTTTGCTATTCGGGCGAGTGCTCTTACCAACTAAGCTACAGAGCTAACTAAGCAATTATTTTGCAAGTTTTTACGAAATTAATTACGCCAGCTTACTGGCTTAGCTAGCACTTGCAAAAATTCGTCGACTGACTAACGTCCTCCGTAGCTAAGTTGGTAAGAGCACTCGCCCGGATAGCGAAGGGACGTGGGTTCAAGTCCCACCGAATGACACAGTCGATTAATTTTTGTAAGTGAAATTTGATTTAATTTCGTAAAAGCCTTTTTAATTAAACGCATCTTTGAGCCAAATTTGAGTTTTGTTTTGTACATTTAAGTACCTAGGTCTCAGAAAAGATAGAGAATTGCCTAATATTTTGATACTTAACTGACATAATTTGTTCTTTAATAAATAATACATTAAAATGTATTTTTCCCACGTGAATACGTATTACTCAACGTGATCGTTACGGAGCGATCATCATCTTCCTAGCGTTATCCCGGTTGTGCACTTGCAAGCGAGTGCCCAGGGTCCGCTGACCATAATGTTGCAGATCAAATAATTACAGTGGAGCGGCTGCCATTTGACCTCCGTGACCCTGTTAGCAGGGGAACCTGACCAGGTTTAGATCATGGTTACACATTCAGTCGCCTGAATGTGCAGGTTTCCTCACTATGTTTTCCCTCACCGTAAGAGCATCGGTTAGTGAAACAACTAATTTACATAACTTAGAAAAAGTCATTGGTACATGGCGGCACGAGGGATCGAACCGGTACCTACCTCCCGCATGAGAGGCAACCAGTTAGCCACTGGGCCACTGACATTACAGAGCGATATATTTTATTTATTTATTTTATTTTATGTTGCAAAATTACTATTTATATCAGATCAAGATGTTATGAGCATAGATGTTAAATTCTTTCTTACGCTGCAGGGGCATAAACCTGGCTGCAGCCATTAAATTTAATCGGCTTTTTCCGGATTTGCATATAAATAGAAAAGTGTATCTATTAATAGAGTTACGTGAAATCTTTATTACTTCAGTATGCCAACTATCGATATTCAACAAATTATCTACCCAGACATCGTTTATGGAAAATATATTTTTGACTTAATTACACATCAAATACTTCGGTTTGATATATTTTCTATAATTCTTTATTTTGGTAAAACAGTAGGTGCTAGGACTGCCTTATTGGTGTAGTGGTCAGCACGCTGAGTTCTATCCACGAGGTCCCGGATCGGGCCGAGAGTGTTGGGTTTTTCTGTCTTGAAAAAAAAACTCAGACACAGCTCCGGAGTCAGAAAGTTGCACTGAAAAAACCAAAAGTTCGCAAGTCACTATAGTTTGGTTACTGTTAACCAATATTTTTTTTCAGTGTGGTGGTGTTGACACCCCCGTGCCTCGGAAAGCACGTTAAGCTGTTGGTCCCGCGCCTGATCTCTCTACGGTCATGTCGGACTGCCGTCTCACCGAATAATGAGAGTAAAAGAATAGAGGGTGCACCTGTGTATTGCGCACACACTTGTGCACTATAATATGTCCCGCGCAGTTGGCTAATCTCTGTTGAGATAGGCCGCCGTAGTCGAAATTCGGCTAGGAGGACATTATTATTAGGTGCTTATCATTCAACCACGATACTTGACAGTAGGTACATGTGGAAAACCAGTAATTTAATTAACATTGACGACCGTATTGTTGTAGCGGTTCGCGCTTCAGACTACAAAACCAGAGGTTGAGGGTTCTACCCCGCAAGAGCATGTTTGTGTTATGAGTACGAGCATTTGCACCTATGTAATGGATGTCTATAAACGTATATGAGTATGTCTTTCCGTTATATTATTCGCCATAGTTTAGTGTTTCTTGAAAAAATCGAAAAAACATTGTCAAAACATCAGCAATCATGAAACTGGCGCTATATCCAAGCAAAGAAAACTCATCCGTAAGGTCGTGAGTTTGATTCTCGGCCTGTACCACTAAGTTTGTAGGTACCTTAAAAAGCAAAAGTAAAATAGAAAAGTTAGCCTATATAGATCCCACAGCTGGGCAAAGGACCACCTCAACTATGAAGAGGTACGAGTCATACTCCACCACGCAGGCTCAGTGCGGATTGGTGGAGGGGTGTCTTGTAAGGTCAGTGACCACCTTACTGTCAGATGTTTTTAAGCCGCCCTAGGGCTTCACAAATCACAAACCTTGAACAGCCTTTCTTCATGATAACTTGATATCAAAACTTGAAACATAGGTACTCATAATGCATGGAGGACAGCAGCCTTATTCATCAATTGTTGGAGTGTTATTAGTATGTGCAGGCCGCATGGCAGACTACCTTACTTTGACCTTGAGATCGCCTCTATCCCCTACGTAATAAAAGCTGTTTTGGTTCGAATGGGTATCCTGACGTGCTGCCGACTGTACGTTGCAACACCGACAGTCCTAATTACATAACATCCTGGCAACGCGCCCTTTCCATCCCAAAAACAGTAAAAAATATCGTTTGTTCAGAATTTACAGCCATTCGAGTCTTATCAGTAAAATATCGCCGAAGCCTCAGCCGAAGCGAAATATTTTGGGGGAAAACTCCGTCCTAAAAAAACGTGATACCATTTGTCTTTTGTATCATGATGTATCTTTTGTCTGTGTTTGATGGAAAATCATTATGATTGTAGAATTGGGGAAGGAAAACTCCGTGTAAGGTACCTACCTCATTTATTTTTTCATTGTTTTAAACTAAATCTTTAGACCTAAAAACCGCCCTCAGTCACTTCCGAAGCAATACTCAACTTACCTTCCAATCAAACCAAAATACCACTTATTATTTCACTCACATTCAAACATAAAGAAAATCTTCTTCTTTCTTCTCTTTCTGACACTTGTCTTTTGTATGTTTTCTTTTTTTTTCGTTCCGTTTTACGTCATATGACCTCCTTTCATACATTTTCCATTTTACGTCCAGGGCCCTATTTCACCAAACCGACATAATATGTTAGTGACATATGTCGGCTAAAACTTATAAACATTCCTAGCATTTCTGTGACAATTGTCAGTATCAGTTGTGAAACAAATATTTTTTACAACTCGACATATTTGTAGAATTGTCGGGAGTTCTAGACATGAGGTCGGAGCTGTGTCTTGCGTGACATTGTAGTGTTTTCGCCGTGCAAACAAAAGGAACGGCAGTAATAGCGATTGAGACGGATTCGCATACAGAAGAATAAATAGAGAACGGATAAATATCTTAATTGAAATTGGTTGGTTTGCGGTTAAAGAAATATACAGAATAAGTAAAACCATTGTAGAATATATAATAATTACAAAAAATCTTAAAATAAGATTTGTGACAATTGTTGCGCCTGTCGCGTTGGTGAAGTAGGGCCCTGCTTGAACTTGTCGAACTATAGTTCAGTCACCTAAGTTCCTTTTCTCTAACAATGTAAACAAAAGATGCCCCAAATGCCACTGGGCGTGCTCTACCTTTGTCCTTCCACTTGATAGTTTTCTAGGACGCCCTGTATGTGGGTGAATTTCAACAAGGTTGATTTTTTTATCATTTCGGTGAACTTTTTTATTTTTAACAATTTTTGAATTCAAACCATGGTTTATGATATTTCTTGATGTTGTTTATATCCATACGTAACGCCATCAAAATATCTTAATAAAATAAAAAGATACAGTAGCTCAAAGTTTTGATGCCACCGAAATGAAAAAAACGATTCGCCGAAATGAAATAATTCGCCACCGAAATGAAATCACTTTTCCACCCACCAAAAACCTTCAACAAAATTACTTCTTTACACTATAAAGTTTATGTAAAAGTTATTTTGAATGTTTTTGTCCCAATATAAAAAAAATAACATTGCCAATGTTTTTGGTACATTTTTTAAAATAGAAGCCCCTATTTCTAACCCAAATGAAAATAGTTTTGTCAATGGCAATAATTCAAAACAGGATTGTCTTGAAACGGGGGGTTGCGGCGTCTCCTCCGATGATATTATGATAATAATGTTAAGAAGGATGAAACGTGGCAGGTCCACGGGTCACGACAGCCTCAGTATTGAGCACCTTCTGTGTGCGGGCCCGCTTGTTGGTGATGTGCTTGCTCGATTTTTTGGTCTCTGTTTGCGGCCTTTTTTACCTACCACATGACCTCTCAAAAACAATCGTTGTCCCTATTGTAAAAAACAAGACAGGTAATTTATCGAGTGTTGCCAATTACCGACCAATATCCCTGGCTACGGTTGGGGCTAAGGTACTTGAAAGAATATTGCAACAAAAAATGGCCCCTTATCTGAAAATAGATGACGCCCAATTTGGATTCAAGCCGCATATGTCTACTGACTTAGCTGTTTTTTCACTCAAACAGTTAGTAAACTATTATGTAAAAAATGATACTACTGTCTATGCATGTTTCCTTGACCTGAGTCGCGCATTTGATACTCTTCAGCATGACCTTTTGTGGGAAAAGTTACGTAGGACCGGGGTCAGCAGTACAGTTGTTGACCTTTTGTCATACTGGTAATAGTACCCAGAGGAATCATGTCAAATGGGGCATTACCTTATCGGATAGCTATACCCTGTCTTGTGGAATGAGACAGGGAGACTGACATCCCCTGACCTTTTTAACTTGTATGTCAACGGTTTGATCGAGGAACTGAGCAGCACCTGTGTAGGGCTCAGATTAGGTAACAAATATGTTGATAATCTGAGCTACACTGACGATATGGTGCTGATTAGTCCCTCAATCAAAGGGTTGAGACAACTGCTTTCCATTTGTGAACAGTATGCCTCCAAACATAACTTGATTTATAATGTCAAGAAGACCGAGTTAATGGTTTTTAGGTCGGGAAAGGGTCCAGAAAAAAATCCCGGGGTTTTTTTGGGTGAACAAGTAGTTAAAATAACGAATACTTTTAAGTACCTTGGCCACATTCTTACATTAGATCAAAAAGACGATGCCGATATTGAGCAACAAAGAAGAGCACTATGTGTGGTCGGTAACCTGATTTCGAGACGGTTCTTCAAGTGTAATATTGAAGTTAAAACCCTATTGTTCAAAACGTATTGTCAATCGTTTCACACCTGTCAGCTCTGGACAAGCTACACGCGGAAGTCGCGTGATTGCATGCGAGTGCAGTATAACAACATCTTCAGCAGCTCATGGGGTTGAGGCGTTGTTGCTGTGCCTCAGAGATGTTTACAATTGCTGCAGTTAACTCATTTGATGCAATCATGAGGCATAGAATAGTGTCTTTCATGGACAGAGTTGGTATATGTAAGAACACAATTATCAGGGAGCTAAAAGACAGGTTAGTCGGAACCAGTATGTATGGACACTGGTTGGCTACCGCCACCTAAGTAAAGGCCGCTAACGGCATTTAGTATTGGATATGGTCCACCAGCAACCTATCCTTAATTTTATTTTAAAATTTTTTTTTTAACTTTTGTATATCTTTAATTGTAATTATAAATATGGATCCTGTATTTGCAATAAATCATTATTATTATTATAAAACCGATCTGGTGCAAGTTAGACTCGTGCCCCGGGGGTACGTACAAGTTTATGTAACGAAGCAAATGTGTTATTGTACTGTTTTCAGATTTTATCATTTAAGTGTGCTGTAAGATATTGGTTTTTGCCAAGATTTATTATTTTAGGTCAAACAAAATAACGGACAACCAAAATGTTTCTACATAAGTTTTTTATTCCTTTTGAGGTGTATAGATTTCACCGAAATGATATAATGAAGCCATTGAAATGAGAAAAACAATCACCGATATGAACAATTCTTCACCGAAATTAATAATATTCACTGAAATGATATTTTTTATCATTTCGGTGGTCAATCTAGGCCACCGAATCAACCGAAATGAAAGCACCGATATTAAAATCAATAACAAAATTAATTATAACAATAAAAGTTTTAAAGTCATAACGTTTTTAATACCATTCTAATAAACGTACTTCGGGAAGGACACTAATAAATATTTCATACATTTTATGGCGTATTGGATAACAATATATTCCAACCTGCGGAAATGAAAAAAAAAATCCCATGTCACCAACTTCTTACTTTTTTTGGCGGGAACACGGAGCAAGCGGCCCACGACTATTCACTTTAAGCACTGAGGTGTCACTGGTATGTAGCGTTTTAGCTTGGGGGGAAGGAGCTAGAGTAGTCCCACGCAAAAATATTCTCGACAAACTAAAATTCACCGATATGAAAAATCTTATTTGACCACATGCATTTCTACTTATAAGTCATTTAATAAAATAGATTTAATTATGAAATTATTATGTGATAGTACTATTACTATTCACGATTTAAATGAAATAAGCAATAATACTAAATAACCAAAAGTTTTTACTATATAAGGGAAATTAAACAGAAAAATGGATTTGACCGCGCAACCGAAATGAAAAATATGGTGCTTTATCATTTTTTATTCCAAATTTGACGCAGTTCTAATAAAAAAAAAAAATGGTCTTGTATAAGGGATAACGCCTTCTATCAATAAAAAAAAAATAAGCCTCATTGTATCATCCTGCACTGCCGATTTCACTCATGCCGCGTAAAATTTGCTATTGGGAAATTCACCCATGTATAGCTTGACACACAATGAATCAATCATGCGAACTTATCTATCACCACCTATCACAGCGCTTTTGAAGTACAGTGGACCACACATCAATCTACCCTGATCTGTCAAATTTCCGCAACCATATGATAAACTTATGTTGATCACATAGAATTCCATTATCATTTGAGATATTTTGGGGATTTGGGTAACTTATATGGGCACCCAATCTGGTAATTGTTGTTAGTTTTTTGTCACTTTAGCCAGAGTTAAATAATTTCTTTATAACTTTACTCCAGCTGCAATTTCTTACTTTATTTTACTAAACTACGTTCTGTCTCCGTCTTTGCTAGCGCGTAAAGGAGAAGGGCAATATTTTTTGTCATTTCTAACATTTAATCTTTAAATTATACTTACTGTAATTTGACTGTTGAATTTAGGTTATAGGAATAAGGGCAATCAGTCTTTGACTGTAAGTTTAGCTAAAGTCAAAATCATAAATTAAATTTAGGTCAAAAAAGTCTCTTAAGAGTGTCAATAATAATTATAAAATGTAGCCCTTAAGGGGCCAGAATGTCTCCTTATTTTTTGGACTATGCTAGCGTAAACTAAAATTGCTCCAAACGGTACTTACTAGCAAATGGTTTTACCTTAGGCCTTCCACTAAACACTTTTCTAGAACACCTGTATAGCTATACCCCTAATTTTCAACAATAGGCGCGTTTGATTAATCCAGCGACCAACCATTTGTCTCAGGCGTCGCAATATTTCATCAGAGCTGCTTTGTCCGCCATTTTGCTTTAACGAAATACTTTATTTCGCTCGTAAATCTATTGTGCTCTTTAAATTTTATTCACTGATGTTTAACATAAAGGCGAAGACTAGCAAGATTTAACAACAAGACTAGTTTGAAAATTATTTGTAGGGAACTATTTAACTGTATACATACATATATACATTGACATGTAGTGAATAGGTAGTGGATATTACAAAAAAAACTTTTCTTGGAATGATTCGGTAAAGGTGGAAATTCGATATGAAAAGGATGGCATTTATGCCTAATATATCGTTGCACACATCAACGATATATTCCAGAAATCTGTTGTTGTGAATTTATTACTTATGTTTTTATATGCTTTTCATGTAATGACCTCTTAACTGTCCGTCCGTCCGTTAACGACCGTCTTGGTGTAGTCGTTCGCACCTCGGACTTCTAAACCAGGCGGTTGCGGGTTCGAGTCCCGCAAGGGGCAAGTGTTTGTGTGATGAGCACGAGCATTTGTACCTAAGTCATGGATGTTTATAAAATGAAGTATATCTATCCGTTATTCTAGTCACCATAGCACAAGCTCACGCTTAGTTTGGGGCTAGGTAATTGGTGTGTTTGTTGAAACAATTTATTTATTTATTTATAACTTTCCCGGCGTCAGCACTACACCTTGAGTCTGTATCAACACGATTTAATGACGTACGGTCATACTGTTTGCTTACGTTAATGTCAAACAACGCTAAATGACAGCTGTGACCTCATTTGTATAACCTAGTGTCAGTCGGGAGTATACAAAATATCTTAATCTGAGCTTTCTTGGCATACCTAGGTATCTTGTACATGTACCAACCACATGGGAACTATATACGAGTATACTTGACCTATTTTTTAGGGTTCCGTAGTCCGACTCGCACTTGACCGGTTTTATATATTTTAGCTGAACAATCATTATGTCTTGCTTCTAATATTTTTGCGTCATTTTAGGATTCCCAAAGGTAATACTAAGAGTCTTTAGTAAAGTGTGTATTCAAGACTCTACATTGACCATCAAAAATCATAATTAATAGGAAGAAAACTTTTTATTAGTACAATATAAATGAAATAATAAAGCAATTGTTAAAAGAAAACGATTTTACCTCTGCTACCGCGTAGTAATAGAGTTACAAAGAATTACAGCCTACCAACATTGACTAGGCGAGGTACAATCAGCATCAAAAACATTTGCTCTGTTGACAAACGTTTACAAGCAAAACAGCAACAACATATTATAGCCATTAGTGTAAATGGCCAATAAATCATGCTGTAGTATATAATTGTACTAAAGTATAATTTAATGATTTAATAATATGTTTAACTAACAAATTTTTCTGAGCAAAAGTTAAAACTCTTGGGCAGGTAATAGAGAATTCAATAAAAGGTAAACATTTAGCCAAGTAGAGATAGTCTTGCATCAGAATTCTTCTTCCTGAGTCTTGTAATTTTATTTTATTTATTTAATAAGATCACCAACAAGGTTACATTAAAACATACAATGAACACTAACAATACAGTTACAAAATAAATGAAAACTTAATTATAGGTGACAACGACATGGTAATGGTATGTATCAATAGCATACCTTAGATCAACCATACACGGTATGGTTTTTGCATTCAATTGACAGTCGTGGACAGTATCAAAAGCAAAAACGTAATTCGTAATGTTAAGTAAGATCACTTTTTATTTGAAAAACGATGAGTTTCAAAGTGGTTACATATTTCTCACATTATTCACCAAAAAAAGTTTGGTGACATACGCCGTTTCATTCTGAGCCAGACTGACTTCAAGCAGGCTAAGCGATATTGAACCGTGTTGCTACCGCTGTAGACTATCCATACTAATATTGTGAATGCGAAGACAGACATCTGTCTGTCTGTCTGTTACCTCTTGACGCTTAAACCACTGAACCGATTGAGATGAAATTTGGTATGGAGACAGTTCGAGACCCTGGAAAGGACATAGGCTACATTTTGTCGCGATGTAAAAACATTAAGGGGGTGAAATGGGGGATGAAAGTTTAAAAGCAAATCCAACTCTTGCGCGGGCAATGCGCGGGGAACCACTAGTAATGTATAAATGGGTGTTCCGCGCCCCGTGACACACCCCGCGCGGGGGTAAAAGCCAAAATCATATTTTTGGCAGCCGGCTCTTAAGTAATCAATAACAACATGACAAAACGGTAAAGATGGCACCAATCTTGCGACAGACTGTACCGTTAGGTAACGTCAAGCCTTTGCCAATATTCAGCAATAGTTCCTGCCAATTCGGCCGAGAACTCAAAAGTAGCGATTCAGCATGGCTGGCCTCTGAAGTGCTGTGAACTAAATAAAAACCGGCCAAGTGCGAGTCGGACTCGCGCGCGAAGGGTTCCGTACCATTAACTTAAAACATTAGACAGTATAGGCAAAAAAAGTATATATTTTTATTTTATTTATAATTTCAAAACTAGCGGGTTGCCTCTCATGTGGGAGGCACCGGTTCGATCCCATATGCCGCCATGTACCAATGACTCTTTCTGAGTTATGTAAATTAGTTGTTTCACTAACCGATGCTCTTACGGTGAGGGAAAACATCGTGAGGAAACCTGCACATTCAGGCGACTGCATGTGTAACCATGATCCAAAACTGGTCACGGAGGTCAGATGGCAGTCGCTCCACTGTAATTACCTGATCTGCTACATCCTGGATCATAGTCAGCGGACCCTGGGCCCTCGCGTGCGAGTGCACAACCGGGATAACGCTAGGAGGATGATGATACATTGTAGTTGAAACCACAGAATAAAAATGGTAAAACTTTAATGTTATAAATTACCATAATATGTTCCTAACCAGTAATGTCACTTAAAGTGACCGTTGAAAATTGTGCCATGTTTACATCCGAGTTCACTCATTAAACAGTCGGTTAAAATATCTTTACGATTAAAACACAATTTTACGGATTACTTCGCGATTTATTCACATTTTATTTAAAACCTGACGCTTCAGTCTCCCTGTGACCACGAACGCTGTAAAGTGTTCGAAACGTCAGGTTTTAAATAAAATGTAAATAAATCGCGAAGTAATCCGTAAAATTGTGTTTTAATGAGTTTAACAATTCGCGTAAACGTTAAAAAAAATATACCTTCACGATTTATTTGTCAAAATTATATTAATCCTCCTAGCCGAATTTCGACTACAGTGGCCTATCGCAACAGAGATTAGCCAACTGCGCAGGAGATATAGTGCACAATTGTATGCGCAATAAACAGGTGCACTCTCTGTTCCTTCACTCTCATAATTCGGTGAGACGGCAGTCCGACATGACCGTAGAGAGATCAGGCGCAGGACCAACGGCTTAACGTGCTTTTCGAAGCACGGGGGTGTTAACACCACCAACTTCCCGACTGCGGAGCTGTGTCTAAGTTAATTCAACACAGGATAACCCAACACTTTCGGCCCGACCCGGGATTCGATCCCGGGACCTCGTGGATAGTACACAGCGTGCTGACCACTAGACCAACGAGGCATTCAATTATATTATAAATGCGAAAGTAATTCTGTCTGTGCGTTACTAAACTGCTAAACCGGTTTAAATGAAATTTGGCACAGAGATAGTTTGAGACCCTGGTAAGGACATAGACGACTTTTTGTTCCGATATAAAAATATCAAGGGCCGGGTAGGTGAAATGGGGGATGAAATTATGTATAAAAAATCTGACTTTTGGCGCGGGCGAAGTCGCGAGGAACTGCTAGTATAAAATATTAAAAATAATATAATAATAAGTTTTTAAAAATTAAACATAGGTATGTAGGTTAACCCTTGTAACCATGATCCAAAACCGGCCATGCTCCCCATAACAGGGTCACCAGAGGTCAGATGGCATCCTGGATCATGGCCAGCGGACCCTGGGCAATCGCGTGTGAGTGCACAACCGGTATAACGCTATGAAAGGTCAGATGGCAGTCACTCCACTGTAATTACTTAATCTGCCTAATCCTGGATCATGGCCAGCGGACCCTGGGCACTCGCGTGTGAGTGCACAACCGGGATAACGCTAGGATGATGATGATGATGATGTAGGTTAAAAGTATTTTTAGTGTAATTTACCAAGCATTTACGCTTGCTATGTATATCTTATTTATTTTTAGAAAACTGGCCCAAATAAGGCGCTTGCTCATCTCTAAGCAAGAGCAGTCAACTTATCGTAATTACCTATTTTCCCATATTTTCTAAAACACAATAGATTAGTAAGACTTGCCATTGTTATAATTTCACATGGTTTCACAACCATTGAATTCTTCTAATTATAAAAAATGATACTTTACTATTCAAACAAAGTAACATATTTATGATCCTTCATTGAAACATGAATCTGACTGAGGTTTTTTTTGCAAGACATTATTCGGATTTTAACAAAAAATATTTTTTTGGCACACTAATGCCCATTGCGCACGTCGGGATTAACTAATCTAGATTTGTTCAAGGCCTATTATCTGAGTTGAAAGCTTGCGCCAGTCCGGAGTCGCTAATCCAGACTGACGCAAGTGGACCTTCGGGATTAGCTAATCCGGACTTGCGCAAATGGGCATTTTAACTCAGAGATAGGCCTTGAACAGCCCGGAATAGCTAATCCGGACTGACGCAAGTGGACCTTCTGGATTAGCTAATCCAGACTTGTGAAAGTGGGCTTTCAACTCAGAGATAGGCCTTGAACAGCCCGGAATAGCTAATCCGGACTGACGCAAGTGGACCTTCGGGATTAGCTAATCCGGACTTGTGCAAATGGGCATTTTAACTCAGAGATAGGCCTGGAACAGTCTGGAATAGCTAATCCAGACTGACGCAAGTGTACCTTCTGGGTTAGCTAATCCAGACTTGTGCAAGTGGGCTTTCAACTCAGAGATAGGCCTTGAACAGTCCGGAATAGCTTATCCGGACTGACGCTAGTGGACCTTCTGGATTAGCTAATCCAGACTTGTGCAAGTAGGCTTTCTACTCAGAAATAGGCCTTGAACAGTCCAAAATAGCTAATCCGGACTGACGCAAGTGGACCTTACACGTCAACCACCATTTAAAAAATTAACACTCACCTATTTGAAATTACATAATAATGATACAGAACCTTCGGAAATTAACTTAACAGATACACAGTCATCCTTTGGTAGGCCGAGAAAATAATGAAGGTAGCCAGTACACAACAACCTTAAATGCAATTACCAATTACAATTCTGGGCACTAAAGGGTCAAGTTTTATTAAAATTCCTGTTTTACTCGTAATAACAACATTCCCAAATAAAGTGGAATTTCATCTGAATGGCTATAAAAAGCATTAAAAACTTTCATATCCCAGCTCTTAGCAATAAAATAGACCTATCCACTGGTAGTAATATTAATAAGGAGTTCGAATGGGCCTGAGCTAGCGAGGCTCATGTATAATGGCGGACAATAATATATCACAGTTGTAATTAACATGAGTTTTTCTATTCATAACTTAAGCTCAATAGTACTCGTAAATGTGTGGGATTTGTATTATTATTTTATGGAATAGAAATTGTACTCGTCCAGAAAATGCGTGAGATTTACTTGTATTAATAAAATAATAAAGCAATAAAAATGTGTTTATTTTAATAAAGTTAATTACAAACAAATTATAATTATTTTTATAATCTAAGCAATTATTTTGCAAGTTTTTACGAAATCGAATTGAATTTCGCTCACAAAAATTAATTGACTGTGTCATCCGGTGGGACTCGAACCCACGTCCCTTCGCTATCCGGGCGAGTGCTCTTACCAACTAAGCTACGGAGGACGTTAGTCAGTAAAAACTTGCAAAATAATTGCTTAAATTATAAAAATAATTATAAGTTAAGCTGATTTCATCTTAACTGATGGTTAAATATTTGTAAAAATATTTCCATCGGATACATGCGGGTACATTCCCCAAGTATTGAAGAAATCGAACGCCGGCTCACTGGAGTAGCAAGCACTTACAAAAATTCGTCGGCTGA
Source organism: Pyrausta nigrata (assembly GCA_949316185.1). Classification (NCBI taxonomy): domain Eukaryota; kingdom Metazoa; phylum Arthropoda; class Insecta; order Lepidoptera; family Crambidae; genus Pyrausta; species Pyrausta nigrata. The sequence continues at coordinate 2,427,068 of OX438961.1, forward strand.
CTAACGTCCTCCGTAGCTTAGTTGGTAAGAGCACTCGCCCGGATAGCGAAGGGACGTGGGTTCGAGTCCTACCGGATGACAGTCGATTTGTGAGCGAAATTCAATTTGATTTACAAACAAATTACTGAGACTTCCCTTTAAGTAGTCAAAAGACACTTGTGTTGGGAATGTCCCGCTCATCCCTTATGGATACAGTGGATAACAGTTTTTAAGTTACAGGTAAAATCACAGTCTTATTTTAAAGGAACTTATGCGTGCATATAGTAATAAAAAGTGTGTGTGTGAATTTGTGCAAGTGAGGTTATGTAATTCTAGTTAGTAGGTTTTCAACTTCGGCATAATTTAGGGTCTTTAACCAACGTAAGCCTTTTTTTACACATGTATAAAGGCCTAGAATATATTTTAAGATTTTTAATTACTTTATTGTATAAAAATGACGATTGGGAATGGTATTGTCTTTTAGCAAATGCGGTACGTACTGCGGGCGAGTGAGACGCAATGTCGTTTCTCCTTTTTAGGGTTCCGTAGTCCGACAAGGAACCCTTTACCTATGTAGATAACCAAGTAAATGAAATACATACCTACTTGATCTGATTGACTTTAATATGAAACTACGAATATGAAGTACGAGTGATTGCCTAGTGAGTATCTATACTGGAATCTCGCGACAAGCTTTTATCTATACATATAATAAAACTGTAAAACTGATTCGTCTGTACATTGAGTATTTTTACAAAAAACTTACTGAGGGTGATGTTAAAATAGTAACAGAATAGGAATTTACAACTTTTAATTTTTTTGTCTGTTTGTCTGTATGTCTGTTTGTCTTATTGTACACGCTAATCTCCGGAAATACTGAACGGATTCGAATAAAACTTTTTTTATTGTGTAGCTATTGAGTCTGGGCAATACTAGGCTATAACTTATTTTGAAGATCGGAGTACCTGACGTGGAACCTAAGCAGTACACTTAAACTAAGAGAGATATGAAAGGCGCTGCCTTAAGAAAAGTTATTTAGCGTGATGAGCATTTCCTATTGACGTATACAAATTGAAGGTCTTGAGCAACTGATATGGAACCCTAGCAGCTCAGCTCAACTATAAGAGATATGAATAGAGCGCAGTAGGGAATATTGTTCAGCGTGATGAGCATTATCTATTGACGTACACAAATTGAAGGTCTTGAGCAACTGATATAGAACCTTAGCAGCTTAGCTCAACTATAAGAAATATGAATAGAGCGCCGTAGAAAGCATTGTTCAGTGTAATGAGCAATTTTTATTGATTTACACAAATTAAAGGTCTGGAGCAATTGATGTGGTAAATTACTTTAGACTGATTTTCAAACTCCCTAGGTAATCCTACTGTTTTCAAGTTACGATCTGGTGAAGCAAACCTGGAGAAATCGAGAGAATCCTTCAGATTTTATAGGCATGAATACCATATATGCTACAGCATTCATTTAGGTATTTAAGCGTTTACATTCAGAAGTCATAATTTGATGGTGCTGAACTTAACGCTAAGTAGTTCGTGGATACTTTCACCACAAACAGTTTGTCGAAATTTTGTTGAATTATTGTATTTTTAATGAAAGATCAAAGACAATTTGCACTATTTTTTATACTACTTATCACTAACTAACGGAAATTGAACTACGAGTATAAGAATAGTCTTACTAACTTTACGTTATAGGAAAAAGGGTAGGGAGGCCTTTGCCCTGCAGTGGAAAACGACAGGCTCCTAATAATAATAATAACTTCACGACAGTAGTAACTTACAAACCGACTTTTGAGTAGGCTAGGGACACAATAAATAAATGCTAAAGTAAACTAAAAAGTAAACAAAACCTTTACACTTTTACTAAAAAAGATATACGACAAAATTTAGTTTTGGAGTCGGTGTCACTGCCATGCGAAATTTTCTTACCAGAGAAGGATGGCAAGGTGATAGTAACCTATCTAAAAAAAGAGTGCCGATTGACCTTGATTTTTCATTGCTCTCTTCTCTTTACGACATAGTAGACAAAGAGATCATGATAGCTGGATGGCGACGAGAGTATAAAGTATTTTGTATCATCGAGTCCACGCGTACGAAGTTGCGGGCAAGCATCATTTGACATATTTTGTATGGGAATTCTGACAAATTAACCGTCAATCGATGTTTACCGGCTGTTTAATAGTTGGTGACCTCGGGTCTTTAAGTAACAATAAATTATTTAGGCCAATATCGATTATTAAATACAGCATTAGGCGTTTTTATTTTCAGAAAAAGAAAGATAATTTATTTTAAGCCCATCCTTATAAATAAGTATGCGATAAAATAAGAAAATAAAATAATGATGCTCAGCTCAGAGTATGTCAAGTAGACGGATTTATTTTACGTATCAACATACGCTTGAAAATAATGATGTGTAAGAAATTGAAAATCCCAGACCTGATTCTGTAATGTTGCTTATTTATCACTTTTTACCGGGAGTTCTTGTTATTTGAGCAATCTGAAAAATTCAAAGTATCCACTAGACGGATCGAGAGGCTCTAGTGGAGCCCTACAGCCTCTAAAGGCTTAGTGGGTAATGCAATGCAACTTGTAGTTGACCCAATTTGAGTCGACAACAGCACAGCAAGAACCCTTTTTCACATTTAAAAAAAACCGGCCAAGTGCGAGTCGGACTCGCGTGCGAAGGGTTCCGTGCCATTAACTTAAAACATTAGACAGTATAGGCAAAAAAGTATATATTTTTATTTTATTTTTAATTTCAAAAGTATTCATCACAGGATACCTGAAATAATTTTAAATAAGAGTTTTCACGCCTGTTTCTTTACGTGAGTGATTTGAACTTTATAGATCCAAGACTTTAGAAATTACAGGGGGGGGACACCGTGTAAACGACTTTGGCGGGCTATATCTCGCAAATGGCAAAGCTAATAAAAAAGTAGTGTATGTCCTTTTCAACGATACCCCACACAAGGGGGTGCACTCAAAAAAATAATTCACCCCTCCTTTTACATGTATGGGGAGGTACCCTTAAAAAGGGGTAATTTTAATTTTATGTATTTTTAAAAATGAAATCTATATGTGAAGTATCCGCGAACCAAGTTACATGCAAATCAGTCCATAAACGTAGAAGATATTCTGCTGTGACAGACTAGGACGGACGGACTGAACGATCTTATAAGGGTTCCTTGTCGGACTACGGAACCCTAAAAACATGTGTTTGTCGTGCAAGTGTGATCGCGCGAGAAAATTATAAGACTTTTAAATCATGATTTTACAAGTCTGCTATAGCTATAGTCAGTTTTGAAACGGGTGCTAACAGATTGCCAAAAAGGCTTTGATACGACATCTTTATCTGGATTATTAGCCAACGCTATTTTAACGCTATTGCATACTTTCACTTTTTATCATCTTGCTCCATACTAATATTATAAATGCGAAAGTGTGTCTGTCTGTCTGTTTATCTGTTACCTCTTGACGCTTAAACCACTGAACCGAATGAGATGAAATTTGGTGTGGAGACAGTTCGAGATCCTGGAAAGGACATAGGCTACATTTTGTCGTGATATAAAAACATTAAGGGGGTGAAATGGGGGATGAAAGTTTATATGGAAAATTCAACTCTTGCTGGCGAAGTCGCGGGGAACCACTAGTTTTATTATAAATGAAAAAAAATCTTATTATCCAATACCGTTTTAGCATTGACTGACCTTAACGAAATATTACGACATTATTATAATGTTTTAAAATGCATTTTAATTTTTAAAAAATTAGTGCCTTTATCACTCGTTGTTCCATTTTATTGTCGTGTAGTGTACATAAGTAATATGACCTTTCAAAAAGAAAAGTAGGTAGGTAATGTGTGATTTTCTTGACTTTGTACATACACCCTTCTGATTTCGTACATGATAACGTCTTAATAACGTTAACTTGTCCTGAAAGCGTAATAAACATTTTATTCGCTTTTATGAGATCACTCACTGGCAATATTCTTACGTCACACACTCTTAGCGTGTCACAGTAAGGGCCCATTCACACGGGATCCGTCATTGACGATTCGTCAATATACACAACACGTCATGACGGGTGGACGTTCACATTGATTACAGAATCGTGTTTTTCACGATTCGTCAAAATATCCGAATTGGTAGCATCAGCGGATCCGTCACAATAAATTCACGATTCATGTATTTTGACGATTGTGGTTTTTAAAAACACGATACTAGATTTAAGACGAATCGTCATTTTGCACGATTCGTGATCCGTGTGAACATGGGCATTCAAAAAGCATTGCCGCCGTCAAAAAAATGAACAAATCGTGAAAAAAGACGAATCGTCAAAAATCACGTTTCGTCCTCGTGTGAACGAGCTCTTAATCCATACTAATATTATAAATTCGAAAGTGTGTCTATCTGTCTGTCTGTTACCTCTTGACGCTTAAACCACTGAACCGATTGAAATGAAATTTGGTATGGAGAGAGTTCGAGACCCTGAAAGGACATAGGCTACATTTTATCGCGATATAAAAACTTTAAGGGGGTGAAATGGGGGGATGAAAGTTTATATGGAAAATTCAACTCTTGCGGGCGAAGTCGCGGGGAAACACTAGTATATTTATACTTATAAACATCTTTTCTTAGGTACTTATGTTTTGGTGAGCAATTAGTTAGGTCAATATTTGGTTAGGATTTAACGTACTTATGTGCACCAAAGTGGAGTGTTGTGGAAGAAAGCGACTAAATACAGGGTGGTCCGGAAAAGTCGGATATAGAACTCCAATTTAAAACAGAATAGTGATTCTCAGCATTTACTATCAAAATCATACACCAAAGCCAATTTAAAAAAAAGTATAAAGTTTACTGTCTATCTCGATTGCGTTTAAATTGTAATAGTTAAAGCTTTTTGGAGAGCTTTCAAACTAACGTCCGTCAACCAACGAGAGCTTTAGATTTTTTTATTTGGAATGGGTTTGTTCTTGACTCTTGACTAAACCAGACGTGGCGTAGGCAGAATCGACGGTGGAGCGAGCTCACCCAGAAGGTTCTGGCACTTCCACTCACCGACGGAACACAGCAAGTTGCTTGGCGCCGGGCTCCGGTGGAAAGGTGGTAGCTACCAGGCAGCACGTAACGAAGCCTACCACCACTCTTATCAGCTCGTTCAGTCGTGTCGTTGCCGGGAGGGAGATCTGTCACCACCCTAGAATAATGGAAAAAATTCAATTCAACAGTCTTTGCCCTATAATAGGCAGTACCTAGGCCTGCCAGATAAAACCACGCTACGTATCCAGATACCTTTAGAATTTTTATTCTTGCCTATCTACATGCCAATGGTACCACATAAAGTCTTCAGATTTTATAACCCCACACGGCAGAATAAGCTAAACAGAAAAACGTACCCTAAAACATTTTAAGCCCAACTCTACGCTTATTCTGTATTATCTAACATTCTCATATTTATGTGCCTGAATGTAACGCTTGCGTCCAAATGTGTTGCCAGCGTCAAACAACACTTTCCCGACACAATACAGCCTCCCTGTTTGGGATAAAGACAAAAGATCCGCGGAGTAGGGAACGGCATGGTTGACCTCGTTTTGAGAACAGGGTTGTGAAACTATCGATAGTTGACAGTCGACTAGCGATGGGCGATTGTTTGAAAAACAATAATCGAATGAATCGATAATCGATCAATCGAACTACCGAATGTTGATTTAGTAATTCGAAAAAAAATCGAATAATCATTGACAATCGAATGATAATCTATACTGAGCCCTTTGATGCGTTCGATAGCATTTCCGCGACTGTGCGCACAGGACAGGCAGCGACCGAATGATTGATGATGTTCGTAGAACGGCCTGCGCACCGCGCGCTCAGGTATGCTCGCCGCATAATCGAAGCATAATCGAATGACTGCGGTTGCTTATCGAATACATTCGATTACAGAGACCATTCAAATAATTCGATTAATTTAGTAATAATCGCCCAGCGCTACAGTCGACCTCGAATGTACAGGACACACACCACCAAATTTTGAATTTACGTTCACATTCAGTTGTCGACACACTACCAGGCCTGTGTAACTCCCCGCGTAGGTAGCAAAAACGTACCTACGCGCGGCGACCCGTTGTAAGGGGCTAAACAAGTTGGGTGTCGCTAGCCGGCAGCGACACGCTCGCGCGTTTTATTCACCAGCGGTGCGCGGCACTAGGTTGCTATTGGGACTAGCATGTTTAAAGTCCTAGAAAGATGCGCTAGATGGCGTAAGTAGCTTCTTGTGGCAGTCAACCCTATCGCGTTGCGTGATAGTACGTCACTGAATAGGTTTAGTGTATTATGAATCATATTCCAGAGTTATAAGAATGAAATTATCTCGTGCTTGAGTCAGAGGAGAAATATTTCTTTGAATTTCATTGCAAAGTCATACTTCTGTACGGGGTACTAGTACTTATTCTGTGACACTACCAAACGTTTTGAAACTACGTTCCTTATATTGCGTACGGCTAGGTAGTGAAGTTCGTTACCGGCTGAAGTGTTCTCTATATACGAGTAGTAGATACTTTCAAGAAATTAGTGAATAGGTTGTTAGTCAGTCATGAAACATGACCTATCTTTGGCCGCATCATCGCTTACTATCAGAGAGAGCCCTACTTCAGTTCGATGTCCGTAGTTCTGAGTCTAGCATTTCGCTCGTTTGCGTTGTCATTCTGGCGTGAGTGACAAGGACGGCTAAAAGCGAAACTACGGTCGTCGTCAACCGGAGCAAGGTCTCAGGTGTGATTGCGGACAATGTCTACCACTTATTTAAAAAAGCAGTGACTCTGAATACCAAGCAGCGATATTTAAGAAGCGTATCAAAAGCGCATTGCATTGTGTTTTAATGCTCACTAAAAAAAAGGATCAACCAAACTACTAGTTTTGATAGTTAAAGGTTTCGTTGTTGGGAAGTATTTTTTTTTAAAGATAAACAATAATATAAAACAAATAATATAAATAAAACTGAGAGCCAGAAGTTCGCAAGTCACTAGATTATGGCCTACTAGTAGCCAAATTTTGGTTACTGTTAACCAATCATTTTTTCAGTCACCCCACCACCACAGAATAAGTACTAGTACTCCGTACAGAAGTTTGACTTTGCAATGAAATTTTGCTACCTACGCGGGGAGTTACACAGGCCTGTCTATACTTAAATATTTTGATGAAATAAAAATTATAGGATGAAAGGATTATGCTTCATCAACGGGACACCCTGTATAAACACAACCTTTTTTCTTCACGTCGGCTGACCACGTCTCACCTACACGCCACATTATCAGATCTTCATGCTTGCATTCATGTTCACTCTATTAGCCTAGAAAAAGTGCAAAAAATATTACAAAGTCGGTGGTTCCAATGGGTTTATAATAGCCATGTTGGAAGAGAGGCTGTATACAGTGTGAGTTCCTAAAAAGTGCACATATGAAAATGGGTGAAACTAGACCCATTTCTATCGAAGGAAAAATATATAAAAAAAGTCTGAGTTTTCTTTTTTAATTTTGTTATATTTTTTAAAGTTTAATTACCTTCTGTTGACTTATTGCAAAGAAAACGTTATAACTTTTTATCTAGGAGGTATATCCTGATGAAATGAAAACAATAATAATGGTAAATAACAGATAATACTAAGAAAATACATAAAATTCCTAGAAAACGTCAACAAGTAATAATAAAATGTTACTTTTGAGAAAAATCTGTATTTTAATTGGTGTTTTTTTAAATTATTTGATAATTTCCTCTAAATAATGCCCATATTATAGGTGGTTCTTATTACTTTGTATTATTTTTCATAGTATCACCTTTGCAAAACAAAAAATTCCATGTCTCTATCCCTATCACAACTTTAGCAATGAGCATTTGAACTAAGTATCTCTGGGCGCGCCATTCAACGCTTCGTTGCTAAGAGTGGCTCTAGATTTATTTTTGTATTTTATTAGCTGTTATTATTGCTGTTATTTACCATCATTACTGTTTTTGTTTTATTAGGATATACCACTTAGATCAAAAGTTATAACGTTTTCGTTTTCTTTACAATAAGTCAACGGAAGGTAATTTAAATAAAAAAATGATCAAAATTTTTTTTTTTTTTGAAATTTTTTTTTGTCGATAAAAGAGGGTCTAGTTTTACCCATTTTCATATGTGCACTTTTTAAAGACTCACACTGTATATGTCTTTTAGCAGCAGTACCTACGTCAAACTATAAACTATTCCAGTCGCAAAAATTAATCATTAATGTTGAATTAAGTTGGGGAAAAGAAAATGCGACATTCGCACGAACTAAGTTGCTGTATGACTTGTTTTTGATATGGCAGCACAAAAATTTTGAACAGTTTGTGTTTTGCAAGCGAGCGAAACACAACGAAAAAAATAAACACATTTATTAATAAATGTGCATCACATTACACACGAAAATAACTACATAAAAGGCACGAATACCAAAGAAAGAACATAGTAAATTTACAATTTAGGTAACACCAGTTGGACTGTGCAGTTGTGCGCCTGTGATGTCCACATTAAAAAGACCCCAATCAGCTTACCTAGCATTCAACCTAGATCGAACTAAAACTAATTACCTCAATAAATTATACTAATTGTACCATTCAGCCGCTCAGCAGAGAGGAACCATTTGGAATCACGCGATATTTTACTAGGTACATGCAATTACCGGTGAATCACTAATACTGTCTCTAGATAAGATAAGCTGTGATTTTGATGGTTGAACGTGTTTAATAGCTTAATTTTATGTCTTTGGTGCGGTATCTGGTAGAAATTGTTCTAGAAGCGAGCTAATTGTCATCCATTACACCGTTATTTTACGCAGAGATAATGCATGTGAAGCAAATGCAATACAGGTGAAGTTATAAGGGCTCATTCACACGGGATCCGTCATTGACGATTCGTCAAAATGATACGTCGAACGAAACCATAAAATCTTTCCTCTTTATTATACTCGTATTAGTGTAGATTAGTCAAACTTAAAATCAGGGCTATACTGTTCATGAATGAACATTATTTGTTTGAGAGTTTAGGCAGTGGATTACACGTGGAGGGCGACAATGATAGGTGGAAAATCAGTCAGGTCTGAGAACTTATAGCTAGGTACTAGCCGCATCAGCTTTCAGGGTTCAGGTATCACTTCACAGGCCACAATCACTCGAAATTTCTGTAAGGAGCTTCAAAGGATACACACGCGGCGAAAGCACTCTGGTCAGTCTAGTACATGTGTCATAGGGAACGTCTCGATGTCGACTCAATCTTCGGGGTTCTCACGGTACGTTTTAAACAAATAAAAATAAGGCAGGTATGCGTGTGAGTGTGCGCGGCGTAGTATCAATAGGGTACACAAACAAATCAAAATATTGTAGTAAACATTATTTTTTCCTGAAAAGTTGTCAGTGTTATGTCAAGAATATTCAGACAACTCACTTGCAATATATTTTTGTAATACTAGTTTTTATCCCTTAAAGATGGGTAAAGGTCGTCTTCGACTTTTAGAGAATACCTACAAAGGAAATAATTGATACATATCCTCCATAAGAGCACGTAGAACAAACACTGAATTGATATAAAATAAACATCAGATAAGAGATACAGGGATAATTTGATTCAGCAAACACTGCCCTGCTTGCAAATTGGTAACGAAAAAAAGCTTTATTGGATATGAATTCATTTTCAAGAATTCCTTTGGATCGTAATGTTGTCATGTAAATAAATAAATTGTTTCAACAAACACACACAATTACCTAGCCCCAAACTAAGCGTGAGCTTGTGCTATGGTGACTAGGAGGTTCGCCATGTTTTTCGATAAATATCGTATGTGACATAATATCAAAGGCGTGAGAATGGAGCGCCAGTAGGTACATGATCAATTTTTTAACCCAAATGCTTATCGAATTATACAGGGTAATTTGAAAAAAAATCAATAACCTCGGCTGGTTCAAATACAACAACTTGCTCTATGCGACCAACATCAAAATCGCGAAATTTTTGCTTCCCCATTTTGAATCGCCAGCAATCACTTGATATCTAAATGGGAAAATAATTTTCTTTTTGAGATTTCGATGTTGGTCCAATAGAGAAAGTTTTTGTAGTTAAGTTATGTCCTTCCCAGGGTCTTAAACCATCTCTGTACCAAATTTTATTTGATTCGATCTAGTAGTTTTGGACCCATTCAACACAAAACAATAAACAAACAATCAAATCTTTCCTCTTTATAATACTAGTGTAGATATAGGCAGGCAAGTTTTTTTTTTTAATGTGTAGAGTTAAATGTGTAAAGTTGTTTGAAGTAAATGATAATTTTGCTAACACGGTCGTCGAAACTTACTAATTACAAACCCATATCCCTAAACACCGGTAGCACTCAAAACGAAACTTCAGTACCGTTACCGAGTTTACGGCGGTTTTACTCGCTAGCGACGAGGTAAAAAAAGAGTATGGAAAATTGCACAGCGCCTCTAGCGGTTACTTGGAGAACTAAAATTTTCCATACACTTTTTTACGTCGTCGCTAGCGAGTAAAACCACCGCGGCACCGTGAACTCATAAGGGTACAGCTCAGACAAGTTAACACATCGCATCCGTGCTCCAGTCCTGACAAGGTTAACTCGGCGTTAACCTCATCTGCCCTGTAATATGCGGTGAAGCTTATTGCGGTCCGGAAGACCCCTGAAATGTAGCCGTGACGGATAAATAGGGATGTGGCACAATTTCATATTTGTCGATAAAGTTTTTAGAAAAAAAATGGCTTAGATTTAATTTATAATTTGCCCCTTGCGGGATTCGAACCCGCGACCTCTGGTTTTGTACTCCGGAGCGCGAACCAATTTACCAAGACGGTCGTCAGTCATTTCACATTATACTTCTCTTTTATGGAAATATTTTTTTTATTTTTGGTATAATGTGGGCAACAAACTATAGGTGAACTATACTCTGGTCAATGATAGTGTATAAAAAAAACGGCCAACTGCGAGTCGGATTCGCTCTCAAAGGGTTCCATTTCATTACCTATACAACATTAGACACCATTTTAGTTAAAAAGGGTAAAAAAAACTCGTTTGTTGTATGGGAGCTCCACGTAAATACTTATTTTATTCTGTTTTTTGTATTTTTTGTTATACTTAATAAAAACAATGTCCTCCTAGCCGAATATCGACTACGGCGGCCTACCTCAACAGAGATTAGCCAACTGCGCGGCACATATTACAGTGCACATGTGTGTGCGCAATACACAGGTGCACTCTATTTTCCTTTACTCTCATAATTCGGTGAGACGGCAGTCCGACATGACATGACATGACATTTGTTATAGCGGCAACAGAAATACATAATCTGTGAAAATTTCAACTGTCGAGCTATTACGGTTCATGAGATACAGCCTGGTAACAACTAGTTACTACGTAACAGCGGCTTCGCTTATATTGTTTTGTTACTAACCATTTTTACGTGTATTTAATAACAACATAATAATACATATAGCCTGTATCTCTCTGTTGCCTAAAATAAATTTACTATTATTATATTGAGCCAATTTGGTCTATGCAATTTAGCTATCTCTACAACGTTTATGATAAACTATCATTGACTCTGGTTCTTTTATTTACGTACCAACCCTTCTTGCTTCCTCATCTTGTTAATAATTGTGCGCTGAATGCTCCTTAAGAAATCAAATTTAATTTCGCTTACAAAAATTGAACGACTGTGTCATCCGGTGGGACTTGACTCCGGTGCTCCTTAAGAATTTGTACTTGAAGGAAGGACCCTTCCGTTCACCATTTCAGGGTTTTCTGGGACATGGTTTGTTTCTTCTACCCATATATATAGCCAAAAAAACCATCTTCTTTTCTACGAGCTCCATCCATCTAGAACCATACTTTTACTTTTAAAATTGCTATTTACGCTACTACCATAAGCTATCAGGGCATACTTACCACTATAGAAGTTTTGCCTGCTTAACATTCGTTGCAGATCCCACAGTGATAATCGGATTTGCATTGAAAAGCGCCACCAAGCGGCAATTTCGAAAAAACCGGGTTACTGGATCAACCCACATCGACTGTCCGAAGCTGGACTATATTGCTAGGGTAACCATGGCTTTCCAAAAAAATAGATCTCGATTTCGTTTTAAATAATAATCGGACGCAGCTTGAAAAAGAGATAAATTACCTAACTAAACACGATAGTTTGCTTTGTTGAATAGTAGGTCGAGAAACATTCAAAATGTAGCTGAAGAATGTCAAATCGTCACAAGTTCAGAACTCGATATAAAAACCGCATGAAAATCCGTTATATCGTTCTGAAAAAAAACCTCTCCTTTTTTATACACTTGACTTGCAGCATCACGTGAGAGGTAGAATTTTCAAATCGATAAAGTAAAGTCAGCCTATATAGATCCCACTGCTGGGAAAAGGCCTCACCTAAACTATGAGGAGGTACGAGCCATACTCCAACGCAGGCTCAGTGTGGATTGGTGGAGGGGTGTCTGTAAGGCAAGTGACAAACCTTACTGTCAGATGTTATCAAGCCGCCCTAGGGCCTCTGACTAGGCTTAACGACTAATACCAACAGATATTAGGCAACAGATATTTCAAATCGATATTTATCAGTTAATCACTGAATAAAATTAAATTCAGTTTCTCATTTTTAATTCATAATAGATATTACACACTGTCATTAGCGCTCGCCAAAGTAATTTATTGCCATTTTAAAATAATCGATATTGAATAATACTGATAGATTCATAACAAAAAATTGTATTACATGATGAATTTACAGAATTTCCGAAGATACGACTCGTTTTATCTAAGATTTCACGGATGGCTTGATCCAGTGCTAAGACTTACATTACGTTCAAAGATTAAAGTGACTTTGATAAACCTTGAATGTTTTATTTTTTGTGGGCAGTTGTGTAACATTTCAAACACTAACACATAATATTAAATTAAACTGAACAACTTATAGTTAATAACATAAAAAATCGAAATACGCAATGGAATTCACAACAATGGGACAACTCACAATTGTGTAAAAAACTTCACACGGTCTAAATATTTTCCTGCGTACGGTCGACAGCAATCTAAACAATACAGCATCTTAAGCAATTGAGTAAAGAGCGATTTTTCAACAAAAATGTAAAGTCTGATGTGACCAATTGTACATACATTTCATGCTGTTACAAATTTCACGTCTCGAGATTACTCAACAGCAAAGCTGACGTCATGTCTGCAGGCTGAAGGTTGTGCAAAATACTGTCACGGCTATCTACGTGCCATTAATATCGCATTTGCTTTGGACAGTGGTATTTTTCTGCTTAGTCGTGCATTTTGAGTCTTGTCTTGTTTGTAATTTTAAACAGGTTATAGACAAAATACGATGGAATAAGGATTACATTTTTAGACAAATGTTTTTTAAATATTTTAAGTTTAAAAAGAAATACAAACGTTCTAACTATCGATCGAAACATTTACAATTTTAAATAAAAATTGAAAGCCGTGGTGTCTAAATAGTTTAATAAAATGTTGAAATTTATAATTTGTATTTATTACTCTACTACTGGTTTGTATACGTTCATGTCAAATACTATATGAGATTACAGTTGCCCTTAAACTTGCTGCGTATGTTCAATTTATTTTACAAAAGACGTTTCCCCAGAATGTATCAAAACCATTTTCCATTACAAAATAAGCACCAGAGATTAGCACAAACTAATCCCAATGTGCTCTCGTAAACATCTTAGACTTAGAAATAATTTGTGCAAATAATGTTGGCAGATTAACTGACGCCTTTAAAATCCTAATTACGACTAAGTTAAATTGTAATTTGACTATAGTAATTGTCTGTGTCTGTCTTGTGCCGAAGCGCTAGGGCACAAAAATAAGGGGATATTGTTTTGGCCTTATATGGATTCATTTATTTTGTGTTTATTGACGTTATTAAGTGGCATGTTTTGTCCTAAATTAAATAAACAGTGCAGATTTACTATATTTTTGGAGTCTGTGTTGTATTCTACTGACGTTTTTGAAGGGATGGGGTAATCGTGTTCAATTTACACTACACACTACACTACTACGACTCTGTTTGCCTTATAATTCTTTTTTTTTATAAACGCATTGTCAGTTGCATTTAAACTCTTTTGGGGATTTGGTCAAAAATTACATGTGACATACGAGTTATATTTTTTTAACATCATGAAGAACGCCTTGTTATTGCAATGCTGTCACATTTTTTTAAATAAGGCTATCAGACATAGCCATATTTTTAGAATTTTTCCTGGATTGTCCGCAAATATCAGTCACCGCAGTCACCCTACTAATTTACTTCCGTGAATGGAATAATTGACAAGTGATGTCGATTTAATGACGACCACGTGCTTCGAATGAGTATATTTGTCTCTGGTTCGATCGATATTTATAGTCTGTGAAATGGGCAACAGTTGTGCGTTTTATAACAGATTATTTTTTTAAAGCATCCAAACAGCGCGTAATGGAAACAGTTAAATTAAAGCGATTATCAGCAACAATTAAATATTTAATTGACCACTATTAATTTTGATAGTAGTTTAATTTAGTGAAAAAACTTGCTTATTTGTCACGAATATTAAATAATTTTATCGCAGCTTACCAACATGTTTTTTTTAATTGTATGAGACATATTTTTCTGGTTGCAATAAAGATTATCTATCTATATTCTAAAAAGGAAGATGACACATCACGATGAAAGAGTGACAGCAAATTTAGATTTAATACCTATTTCTATATCTTTAATCTGTCCTACTTTGACACTATTAGCTCTAGATAAACTGTATCTAGTTTTAAAGATGATCCAAAAAAATTTTATGAGACTCGAATCGAAAGAACTGAAAAAACGCGAATTAAATTCGACATAGGTTATCCTTAGCGTTTATTCAGCATGGACTTAGGAAATTTGTAGTTGTAGTGCCCTTAATTTTTCTTACTTATTTCTTTGTTTTACATATACCAACAGTTTTTTTTTGCATTAATGCTGTTTAAAAATATCCATATGAATATAACTAAATTACACTACATACTAAATTTCAGCGAAATCGTTAGAGCCGTTTTCGAGATCACAATAATAAATAAATATACAAGAATAGCTCGAAAGGTCTAATATAATCCATCGATCCTTGGTATTTTATCGATAAAGCTTCCCATCCCTATATTACTCGATCGAAAGCAATCGTTTACAAGCCACATCGATGTCGGGCGACATCAGACCACCCGACTGGAAAGATATCTCGAAAACACCCTAGCTTCACATCCTACATAGGTCGACTATGGGCTTAATTCCAATGCGCCATGTCTAAGATTAAATGTAGGTTCAGTCTCTCTCTTTCTCTGCCGAAAAAACGAAAAGAGACAGACTATATTAATTTAAAAAAAGAAGACTAAACAGATGACCGTTGTTAAGGAAATTAGAGAATTCGTAGACAATTTAGTAGAGATGTCATTCGATGGCGACTAAACATAGACGAAAACACGCAAAAACTTGTAAAAATACGTAAGAAATCGCATCACTTAATTTGACGTTTCTAAATTATTGTAGTCTGTCTCTTTCGTTTTTTTTATCAGAGGAAGAGAGAGACTAGAGCTTAAATTTAATCTTAGACAGTGCGCATTGGAATTGAGTCATATGTTTTTACATTCAGGCTATAAACAGGATTTTAGAGGACGCTTTTATGAGTATTTTAACGATAACACAGTTACCTGGATGACCGAGCTTTGCTACTATTTATCGTTACAAAGGTAAATGTTAGACATATGAGAAATATATTATGTCAAAGATTTACTACAATTTTCTTTTTAAACTTATCTAAAAACAATAAAAACTGAGAAAAAGCTATCAACTTGAAAGAAAGAAGCAAAAGTAAATATTTCGTCATCAAGTGTGATTTGAACCCCAGACATATATTACTATCAGGCCTACGTCTAATTTGGACACAACGCTCATGCTGGCCGATGCGAAATTAGCGACCATATTCTGCGTCGAATAATGCGAAAGAAATAAGCATGAAAACTCGAAAACACGCGTTTTGCCAAACATAATACTAATCTAGATCTATTTTTTACCCTTACAAAAGTAATTTAATTTTAGCGAACTCGTAATATCCGTTTCCGAGATTACAATTATAATTAAATAAATATACAAGAATGGCTCGTTTAAATAAATAAATAAATAAATAAATTGTTTCAACATACACACCAATTACCTAGCCCCAAACTAAGCGTGAGCTTGTGCTATGGTGATTAGGATAACGGGTAGAAATACTTAAATACATATAAACATCCATGACTTTGGTACAAATGCTCGTGCTCATCACACAAACATTTGCCCCTTGCGGGATTCAAACCCGCAACCGCTGGTTTAGAAGTCCGGTGCGCGAACGACTACACCAAGACGGACAGTTTAAAGGTTAAGATAAGTAAATAAGAATTATTAATATTATCTGCTAGACTCTAACGCTGTTAATAGTATACCTATTAATATAACTCTTACGGTGTTATTACAACAAAATTAGACAAGGCTTAAAATAGGTCTAAATATTCGCCGACAACAGAGGAATGAATGACACATTCGTGACATAACCTAATAGAGAAACGATTTTCTAATTGGCTAGCTAATATCTTAGTCCTGGCTTAAAACCGGTACTAAGTTTTTGTAATAACGCGGTTAGAGTATTTATAAGTCTGTATAAGCTGTTCTTTTTACTGGTACTATAAACACTTGAACCGATTTAGATTACTAGCATAGAGTACCATCTATATGGTCTAATGCCTCGGTTTCAATGGGGTCACAATTATGTTTATTGTTCCTTGAATTAATTCACATCTACATAGAAAAAAGACCTAAATTCTCTCATTAACATCACACTTTAACTAAATTATATATTCATCATCATCAAATTTAAGAGCTAGGCTCTTGTCGGTGGAGTTTTTTCCATTCCTCTCTGCTTTCCGCCCTTCTCTTAACATCTTCGAGATGTGGTGCTGGAGGAGAATGGAGCGTATAAGTTGGACGGAGAAGAAAACAAATGAAGAAGTTTTGTCTATGGTTAGGGAAAAAAGGAGATTGATGGAAACAATAGAGTGTAGGAGGGGACGAATGTTAGGCCACCTGATTCGACACGACAATTTTATTAAAACGATAATAGAAGGAAGAATAGAAGGAAATTATATATTATTTAGTTAATAATAGTTAGCGATGGGCGATTGTTCGAAAAAAATTAATCGAATGATTCGATTATCGACCATTCGAATGTCGATTTAGTAATTCGAAAAAAAAATCGAATAATAATCGACAATCGAATGATAATCTATACTGGGCCCTTCGATGAATTCGATCCAATTGCCGCGACTGTGCGCACAGGACAGGTAGCGACCGAATGATTCATTCGTTAGTAGTTAGTAGTACGGCCTGCACACCGCGCGCTCCGGTATTGCTCGCCGCATAATCGAAGAATAATCGAATGACTGCGGTTGATTATCGAATACATCCGATTACAGAGACCATTCGAATAATTCGATTAATTTAGTAATAATCGCCTATCGCTAATAATAGTTGTTCTCAGGACTCAACTGTATAATAGGTAGTTGGGTACTGTAATAGTCATTACGGGTCATATTCAAACAATGTTATACTGAGCAAACAAGCAAACATATGTTTGCTCAGTATATTAAATTCTTTAAAAGACATTATTAATAGCCATTATTTGAGAGCTTTAGGTCATAATAAAATAATAATACTAGCACTCGAAATACACAAAGATACTTAAGCTTTTAGCTAAAAGACCGCCTGCTTACATTGATATCTTTCTGTGTAAACTGTCTTCCGATTTCTTTTATGGTGTGCACTAAAGAGTTGTATCTATACACACACAAGGTAGATAATCTATGGTAATTACGCAGGTACCATAGATTCTCTATCTTGTAGATAGATGTTTTTTGTTTAGGAGTGAGACAAAGGACTAGTCCAAATTATAACTTTAATTAGGGCTGTACTAGCAGGCAGACTTCGTTACTTCTAATTGCTTAATTATGACGGTCTACATTTCTGTTAAACCTTGACACAGACAGCTTTACGTGCTGTCACTGAATGGTGACTATAATTACAGAATTATAGTCACCATTCAGTGACAACACTTAAAGCTGTGGACTCTATGGGAGGTATGAGGGTATATGTGGATGGTGAGAGGAGTGGATGACTCAATCACGAGTGATATTGTATGGAAGACATAATATACATTATTAAATTTAATGTCGCTCACAAAAATTTATCGACTGTGTTATTCGGTGGGACACAGACACTTAACAATTTTTTGTGATCGAAATTTTATTTAATTTCTTAAAAACTTGCAAACAAATTGCTTAAATTATAAAAAATATTATAAGACATATACCTACTATTCCAAACTCCAAATAAATTAGGAACAGTGCAAGCGAATGATAATGAATCAGTGACAGTAAAAAAAATATTGTTGGCATACAATTTAAATTTGCTAATATTATTTAATATCCTAACCAAATTTCTCTATTGTTGCAGCTGCACTCGGAGTATCGCAGCACATACAGATGGCACGAGTACAAAGAGCAGCAGCAGGGCGTGATGAAGCAGCCGGCGCCCACGCCGCCCAGCGTGCTGCCGCTCACCAGGGGTGAGTATAAACAGATTATATTTTTAAGGGTCCCGTACCTCGAAAGAAAAAACGTATTCTTACAGGATCACTTTCTTGTCCGTCTGAGATGATCTCCGTGATCTAGTGACTTGGACACCGGTTTTGATGGTGTCGCCACTTTGTGACTAGAATTATAACGAGCTCCAAGAACATATCGTTCTCTTTATTTTTCGTATTCTGAGACGATGAACGAAGGCGAAGACTAAATCGTACCTAAATGGCTTGTCTCCAACATGTATATCGATTGATTAGTCCCAAAAAAGTTGACCAACTTCTTAATCCCCAGGTCCCATGGAGCCAGCAATGCCCCGGCGGAAGAAATACCCCGGTGTAGCGTACAAGACCAACGAGCTGTTCGACCCAGCGCCCGTCGACGACATCCGACCGCAGCAGACGTCAGCCTTCGATAGGGCCAGGGTAGGACCATCAGCTGGTAGTCAATAACATAGTCTTCTGCAGTGTTATCGATAATGGGACATTTATGATAAATGAAATAAGTATTCGTCCATACTTTGTTCAATGGATCCACCAATAGCTTAATTTACATAGGTATCACACACACGTCTTCCACATAAGGAGACCCTGGCTAGCTCTGCCTGGCACAAGACGGCACTAATCGCGGCCTAAAACCTTTGCTGACACGGCGATTGCTGATACAGAGGTTGTTACACTCTATAGCCTTTGATAGGATCAGTGTCAGACCCATCCTCAGACCCTGGCAGGCCTGTGTATCTCCCCGCGTAGGTAGCAAAAACGTACCTACGCGCGGCGACCCTTACTTAGGGGCTAAAACACACGCGGCGGCCGCGCGGTTACGTTGCTGGCTGGACGAGAATGAAAAAAGTACTAGAAAGAGGCGCTAGATGGCGTTAGAATCTTCTCGTAGCAGTCAACCCTATCGCGTCGCGTGATATTACGTCACTGAATAGGTTTAGTGTATTATGAATCATATTCCAGTGCAATAAGTATAAAATTATCTTGCAATGGATTTTTGTAGGTGTCTACACGAAAATGTGCTTGACTCTGAGGCGAACTAAATTACGCCATATTGTTGACGACATTGAGTAGACATTTCTTTGAATACAATTGCTAAGTCATACTTCTGTACGAAGTACTAGTATTCTGTGACCCTGGTTTGAGTAACACTGGGATAGACCTCTGTGTATAGATAGAAGTACGGAACTTCGATAGGCTCCAGTCAGATAAGCACTAGGCAAGATTGATAATTTTTCCACCTACAGAAAGCCCTAACTATGACTTTTTCTTAATACGCCTGCATCTGCATACAGATTTTCACGGGGCTAAAGCAAGACCTAACGATCATTCAGATAGTAAGGTAAGAGCGCCTTATAAGGGTATAGTTTTTGGAAATCGTTATAAATTAATTTTGGGAAGTGCGATAGACACTATGATCATATTAAATGTTTATTTAAAAATGCGACATATGGTACAAAATCAAGGCATTAATGGCCATTTCCTTCCAAAATAGGGATTTTTAAAAGAAAGTCTGCGGTCCTTATTGGGCACTAGGGTTCCAAATAAAGTCCATTGTTGAACTACGAGTTTAAAGAGTTTGTTTACTAGAAAAATTACATCTTTTAAAAGTAACGGCTTTAAAGTACTATTAAGTTCGTGGTCTCGAACGATGTAACGAAAAATCTTGTAAATTTGTGTCGTGGCCCTTATAAAGTCTAAGGAAATGAATATATGCTAGAATTCATCTATTATATAGTAATAAATAAAAAAAGAAAGTATATAAATGCAGTGTTTTATTATCTCTTGTAAAGAAATCACAAAATGTTACTAATCAATATTTTTTTCATTCTTAGCTCTTGGACCTTATTAGGTATAATACTTATTTATGAAGAGTCTGGTACTTTTTAAGTATATGAAAGCAAAAGAAGAGCAACTATTGCAGCTTAAGTCAAGGAGATCAGTATGCACGTTTATTCCAAGTGTGTTTTATTTGCTTATCCTAATTATACGTATTATATTTCTTTTTATTCAATAAACAACATAACGAAATACTAAGTTAACTTGTGGGAGAACGTTTTTACAAAGAATAAAAATTCAAGTGATTAACAACTTTAAACAAATAATGTATCGCCTAATAATGAGATAGTACACGATAATAGTTACTACAAATCAATTAAGGAAAACTAAGTCAACATTCATTGCGAATGTTACACACAATCAGGACAAAAAATATATAACTAAAATATCAGTCTTTCTGGGATCTACTTTTTCTTCGTAATACCAGAAGTTGCAAGTTCTTACTTATCGTTATTATTATTTTTTCGTCAACATTTAAACAATGGCACCATTACACCTTATAATTCGTTGATTTTATTACTTTGTAGCTGTAATAAGGACCGGCTCTTATTTGAAGACAACATAGTGGACCTTATTAGGCACTTAGATATGTTTTGAGAAAACCAAACAAAAATGATATAAAAAAGCAATAATATTGGTAACTCACCCCGTCAGTCCACACTCAGAAAGTATTATAACACTGCTATTGCCGAATTATTACAAAACGTGCGGGATGTATCACATAACAAAGCAAAAATGAATATTCGGATTTTGTAAATTGCGTCACGTCGACCGTCCTTAAGGAAAACACGGAGCCACTGACAAAATGGCCGGCGCGAAAGCTATGAATGTTGTTGCACTTTTGTGATTGGTCACTGGGGAGGGGCCGCGCGATATCCGTTTTGGTTTAAGTATTAAGTGCGGGAAGTTTGAAGTGGTGACCCTTATTTGGGGTCGGCTCTTATTTGGCGCACCTACCTTAGGATTTCGATCCAGTTTAATTTTTAAGGGTTAAAGAATCTTGCAAGCGGACCTGAATGGCGCCACGACTTTAAAGTTGGAACATCAAAACATGACGATACTGGCTGGAGAATTTTAAGCAGAAAAGTCTAGTCGTGCTTTACTTAGGCTCATCCTGTGGGCTTGCGTTTTGTAAGCGATTCATGTGGCAAGAAATGTCGTACAGCTATAGGGCTCTATTGCCATCAACTACGTTGCGGGAACCTGTGTAGCCCACAGGTGTTGCTACAACCATCTACTACAGATCCTCTTGCCGATGATGATGAATCCAGCTTACTATTTGTACTTTAGCCGTCTGTAACAGATTACAATGACACTTTTGTTTTCCTAATATCTTAACCTATTTGTCACCAGAGTGCTCAAAGGAACGACGCTGACAGGGCGGGGCGGCGCAGCAAGTCTGAAGGACCTCGCCAGCCTCGGTGGACAGACACCGTCGAACCAAAGGTAAAACACTCCTTCAACAACGTTTGCCATGAGGCAGAACCAACGTTGTGCAATCCAAAAAATATTTGGAACTCCCCCACACCAATTGACCAATAAGAAAAGGTTTGTATCCCGCCCTAAGTTTTTTTTGACCGCAACATATAGGTTCCATTAAATAGTTGTGGCATTTAAGCTGAAGAACAAAATGTCCTAAGTTATTAGATGTCAAAAGTTCTACGTAACATAGTCTCATAAGACTTGGACGTTTGTAGGATATGCAAAGCCTCAACTACAGATTCTTAAGCTAAAGAATCTGAATAACTCAATTGAACAGTTTTAAAAAAAGATCAAAATAAGTCCTTGGAACTCCTTTACTCTTACAATTTGCTTCTCTTTACTGCCGGGGTTTTACGACTACAAATAGCTATTGCTAAGTCAAACTTTGGTAACATTACAAAGTCTGTATTTTTTTAGGGTTCTGTCAACTTCGTTCCGAAGGAGTTTCGCCATGTCCGTCTACATATATGTCTGTCCTTACACATATAATCTAAAACACTTCACCAAAATACATAGCTTTCGACATAATAGCAGCAAGATGAACCTCTTTGACACTAACTCTCTGTTCCTCCAGGGATCCACAGCCCTTGGCGATGTGGTGGCGGCGAAGGAGCCGGAAGTGGTGACAGAGTACCAGAACCAGTTTGCGTGGCCTAAAGACACCACTGACTCCGCGCCGCGTAAAAGCATCTCCATGGGGGCGCTGAAGAAAGCCGCTGTCGCTGAAGGTTGGTGGTTTCAGGGTTTATGCGACAGACTTTTTATAACCCGATAGTTTGGCTGACTTCTTAACCAGTATAAAAAGGTATGCATCTGCACATATTAAGTACAATTGGCCGAAAGTTTTTTCTTTCTATTTGGAGTAGGTTTGCTCTTGACTTTAGACTAAACCAGACGTAGCGTAGATAGTCGACGGTGGAGCGAGCTCACCAAGAAGGTTCTGGCACTCACCACAACCTGCTCAGGGAACACTTTCACAATTTCAACAATTCTAGTACCAAACACTGTCAAATAATAGTTTTGTAGAAAGAAAACAAGCCGCAGTTATACTCGCCGCAACGATGAGTTCGTACCTTGGCCGAAAAATACTGTTTATCACACAATTTTCTTAAAAAATGTTATGAGTTGACTAATTTAACCTACTGCGGACCCCTGATATACATGCTATGCTATGCACCCATTAGGTATTCGTTGACCCACTTTATGAAACTCAAAAATGTTATTGAGGATCCAGAAAGTAAGACCGTGAACTGAAAATTTTATTTTAAGGATCACAAGGTCACTTATCGCCAAACATTTTTCTAGCGGCATTTTGGGTAATATTTGGCCAAATAAGTTTTTTCTACTAATTCGGACCGCCTGAACACAAATTTCGTTTTTGGCACTCCTGAATTTTGACCGGAAGCTTAGAATTTAAGATGGCGGACGGATTCTTACAAAAACATATCAAGTAGAAAAGAAGTGTTATAGTGTCTAGGAAGGTGGAGTGGCACAGGCGATAAATATTCGTTTCATCAAAAAGCAACACAGTAAATTATAATGAGAGTATTACATATTATATTAACAAGACAGATAATCGAAGATCAAAACCTTGTCATTATTTTTTGCGTTGTGAATCTAACTCTATTTTTTTAGTTACAAGTTACAAAGTTTTCAATATGAAAATTAGCCATAAACTGCAGAACAACACTTAAAATGATGCGCATTTAAACTACAAACTACCACCATTCCGCAATTTGGGATGCATCAACTAACAACAAAATATCCAAAGTTGGTGTCATCGGGAATCCCAATGAACCACAACTTTCTGGCATACATTAAACATATGACATTCCACCAACAATGGGCTCAATTCCAATGCGCCCTGTCTAAGATTAAATTTAGGTTCAGTCTCTCTTTTTCTCTGCCAAGCAAACGAAAAGAGACAGACTATATTAATTTAGGAACGTCAGACTAAACAGCTGTCCGTTGCTAAGGAAAGTAGAGAACCCATAGACAATTTAGTAGGGATGTCATTCGATGACGACTAAAGTTAGACGAAAACACGCAAATACTTGTACAAAAACGTTAAAAATCGCATCACTTAATTTGACGTTTCTAATTATTGTAGTCTGTCTCTTTTCGTTTGATTGATAAAGGTGGAGAGAGGCTGAACCTAAATTTAATCATAGACGGGCATTGGAATTGAGCCCAATGCCTCTTTTGTGTCTAGACTATATTCAGTTAAAAACAACAGTGATGTAATGTACAAGAGATAAAGACTATCGATAAAACCCAACATTTAGTTACGAAGAAGAAAAGAGATATTGATTATTGATAGTTCAGTTTAAAGTACTTCACAATGCAGTCAATTCAAATTTCTGTTGAGTACGTCTTTTTTCAAAAATATATCTTACAGGCAATGTAGGTATTCCTAATTGCATCTAATAATCAATGGATGCTTAAGACCAATAACGTTTTAGAAAAATCTAACTGCTAGACTTTACCACGTTAATTTTCTATGTGCCTTAAGTTAAGGCACATAGAAATCTACAAGTCTATTTCAAAGTGTTAAGGACCTTAACACTTTGAAATAGACTTGTAGATTTTTTAATATCCAGTTAAAATTAAATTGGTATATTTACATTAGGTTTAAAGTGATTTCCTTTAAACCTAATGTAAATTCTAAAATCTAAACGTTAATTTCATCCTATCAACAATAATACCATCGCCCCATAGTTGGCAACATCCGTTGGTAACTATTGCCTTTTATTGGTAACTAAAAGTACCGACATTTTGGCCTCTCTATACGACTATAAGCTCCTGCATAATATTCCATAAATAAAAGAGCGCTGTATTTATGATACTGTTTTTAGTCCGTAACAGTTTTTTCACACTACCTACTCGGCAATGTTTAATTACACATTAAGTAAACCTGACTCAAAGTGAGTCATTGCATCCCTAGGGACGTAATGTTGTATTAAATTTCATTACGCCCCTAGGGAGGCAAAGTGATTTAAAATAAGAATAAGAGTTTGTAGGCATGATCACACTAGCCCGTCCCGCACCAAAGAGAACATATTTAAAATTTGAACCTGGCAGCCAAGAATTTTAGCCCGAATGGAATAAAAAAAAGCGCGCGCTTCTAAAAAAGAAATAAATAAAGAAAAAAGAACCTACGTATGTATTTTAAGAAATTACAAACAATGTTTTCGTAAAAATGTCGAGTGACGAAATTTATTTGTCACCGGAGTCCATCATATGTAAAGCCGCTGGTATTGTTAATAATAATAATTTACTGCCAGAAAACTCTAAGGATATCTACGGTATATAGATAAAATAAGTTTTTTGTAGTACATTTTTATTGCCTCATAGGAAGTGTGAAAAGCAGAGTATTCTCCTCGGGGATAAAGATGTCTTCGTCTTGGGCGAGCTTAAATCCCTCGCTTCACTTAGAATATTACTTTTAACTCCCTCGCTATGCTCGGGGAGTAAACACTAAACTCCCTCGCTGCGCTCGGGAGTTAACTCTCGACTCCTTCGTTGCGCTCGAGATTCAATATGACGCCCGTGACGTAAGACATCACTTTACCCCCTTGTTAAATAATCTGCTATTATTTCGCCATCTATGCAGTTCGGGTTATCTTTGTAGCTTTTAACCAGACAGAAGACTTTTTAGCGCAAGTAACAATGCCATTGAAATTCTAACTAATGATCGGAGAAAGAGATAGTAACACAGAGGTTAAGTGTCTCACCTTTTGGTTAATCAGCTTAACTTAAACGCAGTAGTGTCACATTTCGTTAAGGAGTTACATTTCAAGTGTCTAGTTAGTTACTCCGCACGATTACGGCAGAATTCTTTATTGGCGGTACAAATTCAAAAATAGATTAGGACTTTTTTGTGCTTTAGAATCTAAATTCTGTACCCTTATATAACCAAAAAAAACCGGCCAAGTGCGAGTCGGACTCGCGCGCGAAGGGTTTCGTACCATTAACTTAAACATTAGACAGTACAGGCAAAAAAAGTATATATTTTTATTTTATTTATAATTTCAAAAGTACTCATCACAGGATACCCGAAACAATTTTAAATAAGAATTTGCGCTTCTGTTCTTCTGTTTCTTTACGTGAGTGATTTGAAGTTTATAGGTAAGACTTTAGAAATTACAGGGGGGGGGGGGCACCGTGTAAACGACTTTGGCAGGCTATATCTCGCAAATGGTAAAGCTGATAAAAAAGTGTTTTATGGAAACCCTATCTTATTTTCATAGTCCTTTTCAACGATACCCCACACAAGGGGGTGCACTCAAAAAAATAATTCACCCCTTTACATATACGGGGAGGTAAAAAAGTAATAATTTTAATGTTTTGTATTTTTAAAAATAAGATCTATATGTGAAGTATCCTCGAACCAAGTTACATGCAAATCAGTCCATAAACGTAGAAGATATTCTGCTGTGACAGACTAGGACGGACGGACTGAACGATCTTATAAGGGTTCCTTGTCGGACTACGGAACCCTAAAAAGCAGCATTTTTTTATTAAATCAGGTGATTAGGTTATCAAAACCCTTAAAAAATAGTAGTTTTAAGTCTTTATACGTCATTTAGGTATCAAACGAAATTTAAAGTCTATATAGGCTATTTGCTCTATAGTTAGGCAGGCTCTTTTGCTACAATAAATGACAGACAAACTGTAATCGAAAAACATCGTTTAGGTTACCGTTAAACTAACTTTCACTACTTAAAGCAGTGACTTTTACTATTTGCCGAAGTGACTCCTTTGATCCTTTCCTATTCAATTTCTTATTTTGTTCATAGTTTTAACAATGTTCTTTACAACAGTAATTTGTAACGACTGAAAAACCTCTCAGACTTTATACTTTATTTTAGTCCGTATTATTTCTCACCAACATTTTGCAACAGATTCGGCTATTCAGGTTACACAGTCCCTAGGTTAGGTTTCACCACGACCTTGATACGTCTAGACCATGTCTAGCTGCGGCTTAGGATCTATTTTTGTCAAAGCGGATTAATGATACTCGTAAGCCATATCGACTTGAAAAAAATATGGACTCCGTACCGCGATACTAAAGAGTGAAGCAGGGTTCAAGCCTGTGTGTGTGGAATAATAGGGTTACAACGGCGGCCGATCGGCTTACTTTGGTGTGAGTGTGTGCGTGAGAAGATGAAAGAAAGAAAATACATTTATTAATGAATGGATATCACATAACACACAAAAACAAACAACGTAACGGGCACGGTTATAAAACAAGAAACACAACAAAATTACAATTTATGTGTGTAAATCGGACTGTGCAGTGCGTCTGTGATGTCCATATTAAAAGGGCCCCACTCAGCTTAAGTCGTGACCCGCTGGGGGCCCCGACGCTGGTTTTCAGTAGACCCTAGCCGAGTGAGGTCACGGACTGATACGCCAAACATTATTAAAAATAACAATACATATTATTAATAAACAGTAAAAAACTAAATTATAGTCAAATATATATATATAATGTGTTATAAGTGTATAACAATAAATACAATAAGATTGTGTATTTACGATGATCACTGGCTTAATTTGGTGCTTCAGTTTTAATGTAGGCGACACGGAGTCCATATTTTTCTTCACGTCCATGTGATAATCCTTATACCTAAGTAACTGTATCATGTGGATATTATATTACCTAAGTGGCCTTTGATGTCGATATGATAAAAGTATATTGTGAACATTAGTACAGTCGGCAGCACGTCAGGTTACACATTTGAACTACAAAACAGCTTTTATTACGTAAGGAATAGAGACGTTCGCAAGGTCGAAGGTCGATGGGCCGTGAGTTACAATATATTTTACGATGGAATACTTAATTTAATGTATTAGTAAGAATGCATTAGTAATTTTGAGCCTCATTGGTCTAGTGGTCAGCACGATAGCTTCTATCTATTTGTCGGAGGACTCGGCGGGTCAAGCCTAATTTGTTTCTGGGTTTTCTATATTAAAATGACTCGGAAACAGGACGGAGTCAGGAAGTTGGTGGTGTTAACACCTACGTTCACACGGCCGCTAGTCAGGCTAACCCACTTTGACCTTAAGACCTCCTCTATTCCCTACGTAATAAAATAAGTTTTCTTAGTTCAAATGAGTAAGCTGACGTGCTGCTGATCTCGGAAGGCATGTTAAAAGCCTTTGGTCCTGCGCTCTCGGTCAGCCAATAAACAATTTTCATTTCATCTTTCTCCAATCCAATCTGATATGATCGCACCTACCTAACAAATATACCTACTGACTGTAAAGAAAATTAAATGTGTGCTATATTTAGTTCAAGAGCCTTAGAAGTTTTAATCTTATAAGTATTTGTGAAGAGAAATCCAATTGAGCACACACATCCCGTTTCGTAGGCAACACCCTCCTTTCAATCAAAATGCCTAAAGGGGGCTGAACCTCCAACAACTTTTATTGTTTGGCCCAAGTATTTATAGCTAGAAGTTTACGATTAAAAAATATAGCGAGCGGAGGTGGGTGCCGTACTTACATAAATTGCTTGCTTCGATCGTAAAGCCATATCAGAGGTAAGGAAGCTAAAGGAAAATATATTCTTTTAGAAATTCCAATACGTCCCCTTAAATGTTGTTAATGGAATAATATTATGGTTATTATTCGTAAGTTCTTTAGTAAGAAAAATCTCCTACTCAAGAACGTTATAACCATCTAGCATAAAACGAAATTGTAATGCGATTTCCATTCCTTAATTTACATGTAAACCTTAAAACACTTTTATCAATTGAGGCAATATTATGGCCAACATATTTTGACCTTTAAGTAGGCGTTCCTTATTAAGATATAGTTTAAAGTCGAAGAATTTTCAAACATACTGAAATCATACCTAACTGTGTAACTGTAACTGCGCACCCTCTCCGACCAAAACTGTGTAATGTGTATAAGTAGCCTGATTTTGGAAATATATGTTCAATTATACTCCGGAACTCGAGTTTTACTCATCCCTACAAAATACGCAATAGGATGTGCGAAAAAAACATACCGTCAAAAATCCTTACTTCTTCCAGGGTCAGTAGAGGCAGAACCGCTTATGAACCACGTGGATGACCATGACGATCACAAGAGATACGTCGAAGACTACTTATGGAACGGCCAGAAGCCGGGAGTGCAGAGGTTAGTACCCACGTAGAAACCTGTGTCGTGAAATGGAAGTTTTTCGTCTACTTCGATTTGGCTCTATAGACGACATGATATTATTTTCCAAAAACTTGCAAGAGCATTTGGTAATGTTAAAATTAGCAATGATGTTAATAATGACATTTCGTAGCTATTTTATTTCAAATTCATTTTAATAATTGAGAGTATTTCCAATTTTGCTAAACAACTGGTGACCACTTAGATATGTGGATCATAAAATTGTGAATAAATTATGACAGGTCTGCTAAAGTAAATTAGTCAAGTTATGAATAGCCAAAGCAATTTAGATGACCAACTTCCATTTAACCCCAAGTATACGAAAGTTCAAAGCCTGTTTGCAGGGTGTAACTGGCTAGCAAAACTAAACCGTTGCCTAGCGTGAGTGGCGAACTACTCACATGCAAAGTTTGTCCATAAATATTATAGAGCCCTGCAAACAGACCCTGAACAGAATAGCTTCAGCTTAATCACAATCTCATGAAACGCTTCTCATACTTGTATTTTCTCTAGTACATAACTTATGGATTGTTTCATTATATTTCATATTTTTTCTTATTCAATACAAGCATGCTTTATTTTTTAAACATTAACACTGAACATTTTAAATTGAATTAAAGAAACAGTCTGTAAATAAAATTTGCAATAACATCACATTGTCTTAATTGTACCTCACAAATGCTTTGCTTTGAGCTAAAGCAGCAGCTTATTCGCAAGTATTCTCATCAAAACCAAAGGTTGGGGTCTAATATACCCTACTCTCATTCGAAACACATACAATATCAGACAATTTCACACTAACACTAACACTATCACACGATCCTATCGTTATTTGTTTTATAAATACTTTATCCAAAATCCGTGAGAATCCGGACATATTTAAATATGTGTAGATGATATTTATATATTTTTCAAAGATATAGTAGCAACGTAAATATTATCATGTCAAAAAATAATATTTTGGAATCCGTAACTTTTCAGGTGAAGATTTTCTAAAGTTTTTTATTTTCCAACAAAGTTATTGCTAATAGCTTTAAACTTTTTTCTGTGTCTAGCTTTGTGTACTAACCCCTATCATGAAGGAAACTTTTCAATTTTAATCTATCAATATTCACTTGTATTTTATATTCAGTAATTGATCATTAAGGAATTGCTGCCAATGTAAAAATTCTCAAAGCTTTTATCTGATTGTTTGACTTTTTGAAAATCAGTTAAGTTCAAATTGAAAGTTCCTATCAATATTTAAAATGGAATATAAATTTTCTGTAGTAACACTTCGTATTAAATACGGGTGTTTGTTGATTATAATTTTGTGGTAAATATTTTGAAGAACTCTATCACGAGACTACTACGACGACGTAGTAGCTCTTGTTGGGTCATTGCCCAACTATTTTGGCAGCATGCAAGCCTTAACAGCGAAGCGATGCAACTCGGAACATGATTCATTACTGTTTCTCTGGCTCCACGCCCAATATTAGTATCCTTTCCCCAGTCAAAGTTTCCTTCATGTGTGTTCTGCCCCTAATTCTTTTCAAACAAGTACTAACAGCAGAACAAAGTCTAAATTTCGTTTTTGGTATTTGCTTACATCTCTCCTCACGGTGGCGGTGTGTAGGCCGAGTAGTTTTAGACGATACTAGTTCGGAATGACAGCTAATAGACTTTTTAAATATCAATGTGTCCTGCACTTGTCGATGTGAACGTTCATACAGATTTTTGTTAGATTGTATGTCAATGTCTCACCCAACACTTCTGTAACACTATTTTGAAATCAGTAGTCACCGGGCGGCGCCCGCACGTCTGTCGGTCAATCTCTAGACTCTTCTCCGTCTGACATCCTAACTCACCATTGCGAGCTTTAAAATTATTTGAAGCATGTCTACCTTACTAACCCGGCTCGGCGCGAGCTGTTTCTTTTGCCGCATCATCATCGTAAAACTCCAAGCGTCTAAGACTAAAATGGAATTTTGCAGAAAATCGACGTTCCGTAGCGCCCTATCGGCCCTCATATCCAACGGGGAAAATCGTTCCAAAGATAATAGGAAACGTTACAAAAGCGAGTACAAAAAGAAATTTAGACCGTTCTCTCAGTACGTGTATGAGGCGTCTAAAGGGACATTTACGAAATGCAGGGGGAAAGGAAAGACGAATGAGGAGGCGAGCGAGAGGATGCTGGGGGAGAAGGAGGTCGCGGGGGGGTCGGGGGAAGGCGCGGGGGCGGGGGCGACAGGGGCGTCACGGGCTGCGGGGGCCGCGAGGCCCGCGGGGGAGGACAGCGCCAGCACGCTGCGCGCAGCTGGTCTCCAGCCGCTGGGACTCGCGCAGGGAGACTCCTGGTACCGCGAAGTGCTGGATCTGCGCAAGCGCGCCGGCGAATACAAGGTCTGCGGCCATTTACAATAGAATAGCACTTAAATGTCATTAGGAAGTGCGAGCGCCTAGCCGTATACTGAGATGTACGCTAAGACCGAGTTGACATACATCTCAGGATACGACTAGAGATGGTTAGGTGTGCTAGTTTAGAACTTCCAAAAACTCAGTACCTACACTGTGAATAACTTGAGAACATAAACTTTGATGCAAATACTAGACAAGACACTTAATAGATCCCAAAGACTTTCCGATCCCTTAAATATTTTGTTTTCTTACACCTCTGATCCTGATTAGCCGCTACCCAAAGTATCATACACAGTCGAGCTTAGTCCATGATCATGCTTTGTCATTCTCAAAATTGCCATTATTTGACAGTACCGCGGCTGGGGAACCGAACTAGCTCCTGAACACATCACACAGCTTTACAATAAGCAAATCGAGCTCTGGTACCAAGTGTCGCGCCGGTCCTCGCTGTCAGCCCTATCACTCGCTTCCACCAATCACAAGTAAGTGATGCACTCGAGATTTTACCATCCAAATCCGTCCCGAAGGACCATAATTTCAATATTCGTCCTTCGAGCCGGATGAACTTGGTAACATTATCATAAGTATTAGTAGCAAAAAGGCTGATGCAAAGCAAAGAATGGCTTGAATGGCAATGAAGCCATGGATATGCTAAGTAATGTAGTGTAGAGACAACCATCGGCCGTATATTTGAAAAAAAAAGTTTGATGTCACCAAGGACACGTAATCAAATGTAGCACTTGGTAAATAAACTGTCTTTACAATACCTTGCTTCTAAAGCCGTAGCCAAACATAACCTCTTAGTCAAACTTTCAGCGACTGCTAATCCCATCTCGCTCCCACCACAGGGCGTTGCCTAGAGACGAAAAGGATGGCAAGGAGTCGAAAGGCACCTCTCCGAAGAAGTTCCGCTCGTTCCGCTCAGCTCCCCATCAGTCGATCCACGCCAAGCTGCAGGAGACGAAGGCGCTGGAGCGGTCCCCTCATAAGACCTCTCCGCAGAAGCAGAGGAAGAAGCTGCAGGGGCACAGCTTCGATGAAGGAGCTGCCCAGGACGGTAAGTAGTGTGATACTGATAGAGTAGTTGCCAACTCTCTATTAGCTACACAATTTTGCGCAGAGTTAGTGATTCTGCCTTAGACAAGCGCTAATCCTAAGACTTTTAGATTATTGTTAGTAGGTTACTAACTTTATAAAACTTTTGTCAACTCGTGTCAACATTGCTTAAATGCTCTATTTATATAAAGTAAATTCGTTATTGGCTATTAGTTTAGCATGTAAGATTAGCTTAATTTGTAATAAGAGCTGTGAATTTTACAACAATAAAAAAAACCTTGCTCACTTGAAGTTAACTCAACACTCTTCCACATAAATAATTAAAATTGTATGTCCTTATTATAATACATAAAACAAAATTGGTTTTGTTAACCCAGCTGGCTGGACCGAGTATACTCGTATGATTTGATCGATTTGACTCTTCTCCCAATAACAGAAAATCAATGAAAACATTGTACAATTGGGGAGAGAGAAAGTCAAGTTGTAAAATATATAATAATGAAAACTGGACGGCCAAGTCTCCAACATTCTTCTTCTTCTTATCGTGTCGATGGTAAAGCGACTTAAATTTGTTGGGTCCAGTAATTAGCGACACGGATTGCCTTGTCGTTTGCACACATAAGGTCTTTTAGTAAGCAGAAATCAGGGCACGCAGGACAAGACAAGAGATGGAACATGTCTTGTGAAGTGAACCCGCAGACACAGGACAGATCGGTTCCATCCAACATTATAAAATTATAAATACCTAAATAAAAATACAAATCTTTTATTTCGGACCAATCACGTCCATTGTGTTATTGATACTTGATATAAATTATTAATAATGGGAATAAATAAAAAATACATTAAAATTAGTTCTAATAAATTAAGTAGATTCTAATACATTAACTGAACTATATAAAACAAAACACACACGCACAAATTTTAGGTACTAGGTATGCTTTGTTGTCCCCCTAACCTTTGTAGGACAACGCCAGTATAGTTTGGGGTGCTCTGTAAGTTCTCTTGCAACTTTTAAATGAATTCCATTATACTAGTTCTTTTGAATTTCGTGATCCCAGGGTCCACTAAAACCCTTTTAGCCCTCTCTGCTAAACCCCAGCTAAGAACCATCCGGTTTCCAGGCGCGAAAACCGGCGAGAACCTCTCGTTCCGGTCGCCGCGCCGCCGGCCGCGCTCCGCCGACCCGGCGCCGGCGCACGTCGCGCACGCCAACCACTTGCCGAACGGGCACGAGCCCTCCCCCCGCCCCGCTAAGCCTACCGGTGAGTTGTTGCTTAGTATGCTGCTAGTTGCTAGTACCTATGACTACTATGACGCTCTATTTAGGTACAGTATGTAAAAAAACTGGCGTTCCAAAAAAGGTGGTGTTGGATTTCTGATTAGTTAACCTTGCCGATACACTTACCACTTGGAATTTTATTTAGTTTAATCTTTGCGAGGCTAAACTTAAATAAATAAAATAACAAATTGTACCCGAAAACACACCAATATTAAGCATGAGCTTGTGTTATGGCGACTAGGATAACGGATAGACAAACTTTACGTTAATAAGCATCCATGACATAGGTACTCCAATGCTCGTGCTCATCACACAATACATTTGCTTTTTGCGGAATTCAAACCTGCGCCCTCTGGTTTTACAAACCGGAGCGCGAACCACTAGGTAGGTACACAAAGACGGTCGTCAATAAATAACTGAGGGATTAAGCCAAATATTACAGTTTTGTAGGCTAGGCACGGTAGGCTAGACTTTACTAGTAATGAGTTATACCACAGAATAAGTACTAGTACTCCGTACAGAAGTATGACTTTGCGATGAAATTCGAAAAAATATCTACTCAATATTGTTAATGGACACGTACTCGTATGTCGATATGGTGTAATTCAGTTCGCCTCTGACTCAAGCACATTTTCGTGTAGACACCTACAGAAATACATTGCAAGATAATTTCATTCTTATAACTCTGGAAAATGATTATAATACACTAAACCTATTCAGTAACGTGCTATCACGCAACGCGATAGGGTTGACTGCCGCAAGAAGCTACTTACGCCATCTAGCGCATCTTTCTAGGACTTTATTCACGCTCGTCCAACTAGTGTCGCGCACCGCCGGTGAATAAAACGCGGGAGCGTGTCGCTGCTGGCTAGCGACACCCAACTTGTTAAGTCCCTTACCAAGGGGTATATAGGTACGTTTTTGCTACCTACGCGGGAAGATACACAGGCCTGGTTATACCGACCAAAAAAGTAGTTGAATTTATGCACCATCATCTCCTATTGGAACCGACAGAAGTTTTTTTACATACTGTATAGCTCGTAAATTAGTGTTATATAAAATGACGATTTTGTGTAAGGAGAATTTTTCTTTCCATTTCGATGTTGCTCCTATGTTGTTTATATTTTGTAAGTTTAAAATATGTAAACTTCTTCGAATATAAGCGAAACTAGAAAAAAGACTAAAAAGTAATTTAGTTTCTAAATGCTAAAATTAAATGTTACTGTTTTACTTAGTTCTATCTTCCGTAGAACTTACTGCTAATTAAGTATTTTAATGTGTATCTTAGCTTCAACTATAAGTAACTGTTACCTAATATAACTAGTTGTCGTGTTCCTGCTTGATGCCTGTCCCTACCCCGTGGCAAAAAAAATATGAGAATTGGCTCTAAAATCATTATTTTATCTTCCGTTGTAAATTTTTTTAAAGTGTTGTTTACTGCTTTAAGTTTTCTTATTTTTAATCATAGACAAACCGAAGTAAAGTCCGTTTTAAAATCGTAAAATTAAAGAAATATAGACCTTATTCCGAAATGTTTCCATTTTAAAATCGAATAAATCATGTCGCATGTGACTGGCGCGTAGATCTACGCTTAAGCACTTAGTGGGGTGAGCGGAGATCTACGCTTCAGCATACGAGACGTTAAGTATGCTCACTAGTACAAAGTTTTTTTTACTTTTTGCATTCGTATTCTTTATCATAGCTGGCGCATTTTTTAAATATTTCTATTTGAATTACCTGTTTTTTTTTTTTAATTTAAAGCCTAAAACCCAGAGCCAATGCCTCAACAGCCACCAAAAATGTTCAGTAGCGTTTTTTCCTGTAGGTTTGCCGTTGAGTAGAGGGACTAGTAATAGAGTTAGGTCTACATCCCGCGGGGGACGGTCCCCCTCAGCGCCGAGCAAGGCGCCTCTTACGAACGGGGTAGTAACCCCTGGAGCCTTGGGGGCGACGGGGGCGCCAGGCAGGGGCCGCCGCAGTCGCAGCGTCTCGAAAGTGGGGATAAAGTTGGGTGCGTACGAGTGGCGTTGCGTCGACGCTCTGTTTGCACCGTGGGAGTATTGCTTTGGGGGCGCCATTTACTGTCAAATATTATTTCAATATGAATTGAGATAAATAATAATTTAGTCACATTCTTTTCTGACGCCATTGAAGAAAATGTGACTTAAAATTTTATTTGATGACGGGTTTTCCAGTAAATCAAAAGCATTACAGCGCCACCTTGTAGGATGGTGCTAAGTTTTGTAATGACAATATGCCATATATTTGTTGTTCAGTAAAAATATCAACAAATATACCTAGTAAATATTTATTTATTTATTTAATTAGTGTCATCTCTATAAACACTTGCTGACAACCTTGGAAATACCTTAAAGAAAACTGCTCAGTAAGCGACTACTGGAAAACAGTCCCATTATTTACTGTGACTGACATTAAATGGCGTCCAATATTAGTTGATTGCTTTTTTATAAACCTTTGTTTGTATATTACTTTTTCGAATTGGCAACATTCCTTTGAGTTCGGCCTCTGGCTTTGAAATTCGATTTTTACGCTTTTGATGTGTTTTATATTTTATTCGTCAGTGCGTCTACGCAACCCACAGTCACGTAAGGTCCTTGGCACCGGAGGGAATGGCTTGTCACGTTACCCGTCTGTCACGTATGACGTCACACGTGGTGTCACACATCACGATATTTATCGTCCAGTTACGTGACACATCACGAATGATAGGATTAGGTGTGCAATTTGATGATAAACTTAATATCGAAAA
The DNA here is from genome assembly GCA_949316185.1 of Pyrausta nigrata. Taxonomy (NCBI): domain Eukaryota; kingdom Metazoa; phylum Arthropoda; class Insecta; order Lepidoptera; family Crambidae; genus Pyrausta; species Pyrausta nigrata. The sequence continues at coordinate 2,463,771 of OX438961.1, forward strand.
AAAAATATGACACAAGTTTATTAGACTCTCAAGAAAAAATATTTAAAAAGCAGTGTCGTCCAACTAAGAAGTATATTTTTGCGGTCCATCCACTTCTTACTAAACAATGTTGGAGTTAAAGATTGCACCTTCCTATCTAGCTCTACACTTTATACCTAAGTGTTTCTCGTTCGTGTCATGTCACTTGTGTGTCACGTGACGTGGTTGTAACGTCACGTGTGTGTGTCACGTGACACGGTGTGACTGTGTGTTTGTCCGTCCGTGTGACACCTGCACCCGTCCACTTTAGATTGGAAAGTTTAAAAAAATATATGATTGGGGAATATTAGTTATGGGCGTCAAATCATTATGAGATGTTATCTGGTTGATTTTGACATAATAATTTTTGTATTTTTATTTATACATACATTTTGTATGGTAGGCACGTTTACACTTTAGTCTTAGACAAGTGTCTGCATATTTATTTTTACATTTAAAAGGTAACTAAATTAATTTCACAAAACATGAAATAAATGTAATTTTGTGTATAGGGTTGGGGTTCTTAGTACCCCTAGCAATTTAGGCACGATTCACACTAGCGCACAAAATGTAATAAAATCAAGAATTATCGATTAAAATAGGGAACATGATAACACCTTACTATGTATAATATTAAAATTGATCAGTTTAAAGGTAATCCATTTCCAGACAAAATGGAAAACAGTCGATTTTTTGCATGGATCCACGTTCAAAAATGTTATAAATTATAACGTATATAACAAACTTGGATTTTACGCAAAGATTCTATCTTCAGACTGTTAAAAATTCAGCCCAAAGAGATCTAATTGCTATTACTAACTTATGTTCAAATCTTTGCGGATCAGCAAATAATTTTCAATCTGCGTGTACTGCTGATCTTGTATAATGTGCAATAAGTTATAGATAAATGTACAAAAATGGTAACACTTGAAATTAGAAAGGAAATTAGAAGTTTATTTGCATGCAGTGTGTCAATGTGTCTATGTTAACTAGATGTTTAGAAATTTGTTTCTACCAAACTACTTAGTTATGAAATGTAGCAAGTGCGTGTGTTAGTTGTTACCTTATCTGTATGTATTACTATCCACCTATCTACTTACCTTGTACTTATTAAACATTATATTTTCATCTTTGTGTTATTTTGCAGATTGTCTTGACTTCGAAACTCAAATTCTAAATAATAACATTATAATTTTATTTTTTATAAACTACTTCCAGTGCCCAATAAGGGTTCCAGGGTGCTTACGATTTCTGGAAATTTATAAGTTTTTTTATGCCTTATTTAAAAATAGACCTTTATAAAAAATATTTCAGGCCCAACAATCACAAATCACCAACCTATTATCACACATAACCTAAATTTAACCTCTATTACAAAATTATAAATATAAATTATTAAATTCTTACAGCCGACGAGATACCCTCGCACCGGAGCGCGTCAGTAGCTAAGGACCACTTCTTTGATGACTCACCAGTGGTGAAGTCACCCCCCGAACCCACCAGGGTCAAGTCCCCCGAACAGATGAACATGCGGTCCCCTGACCCTGTGAATTGGACCGTACCCCTGGATACAGGGAAGACGTTTACAGTGACACAAAACGTCAAGAGCGGTGAGTGTAGACTCTTGAATAAGTTGTACTGTAGTTAGGTTAGGTAAGTTGGCTGGTGGGGGTGGGTGCCCCGGTTTGGGGGTGTTTGCGGTTATGAGGGCGCTTTTTACTGTTGATTACTTTTTTTTATCTAAAAATCAAGGGAATAACCCAAAACTTCGTCATACTTAAAAGTAAAAATTTATGTGCCAAAATAATGTTCTACGATACTTAATTCGATGTAAAAAGTAAGCAATAATCTCTGCCGTAACTACCTTCAAACGATGCTATTCTTAAGCCCACCACCACCAGAAGACTATGAGTTCTAGTATTGATAAAAATTAAGAGAGTATTATTAAATATATCTTTTTCTTGGCATGTAGGAAGTAAACAGTAGTCTTTTTTGGTGCAGGTTAATCAGTGTACATCATTTACTATTGCTTGTAAAAATACCTATTTCTTAATCTGAAGGTGAAGTTATGGATTAAATAAACAATTCGCTACGCTTTAGACTTTTTACAAAGAAGCAGGAATTATAACTACAAAACCTATTTTACTATTTTATGCACCTATCTACATAATCATACATGCCACGAATAAGATTGCCCTCACTACTTACATTAATTAACGCAAAAATTTAATTATAAGATTATTGACTTGTTAAAAGTAGGTAAGCATTAGGGAATTTGCCCTTCGAACCATTACACAATCATATTGTGATCATTATCATATTACACTGCTAGAAAACACACACAATCACACTCATTCTACCATTTAGGTAATTACAAGTGTGTATAGCAACCCTACGTAGTATGAAACGAAGTAGAAGGCTTGCAACACTGACACTCGATCGTAAAAACAAGTCGTCGTACGCGAGTTTTATTTTCACAACACTCATTTTTTCATTCGATACATTATCACTCGCTATATGTTTTTTACATTACATGGACATTATTATTTTCATTTGTAATATTATTTTAATTATAATACACTTGTATGTTTATTCTAATGTTAGCGACACGGCACGGCTGTATGTATTAACGCCTTTGCCAGTTTAAAAAGTAATCGCCTGACATTAGATGGACATAGAACGTAAAGTTTCGCGCTCACGTCATCAACCATACAACTCGCTCGCCATTATTTCAGATGAAACCGTTAAGCGCCCTAGCTCTGAGTTTAAGGGTGGGTCCATAGCCGAGGAGGGCGCCACCGTGAAGCCGGCCGCCCCGGCAGGTACGACGCACTCCGTCACCGCCTAGCTCGCATCGGTCATACACTAAAACGAGTGTCACAGACAGTCATGCGACAGTGAACTTTAACCGACCGACTCAAAGTCCAAATTAGAGGTCACTGCCACATAAGCACGACACACGATCGACACCAGAAAATATATTAATCTGTTTTATATTATATCTATTGAATAGTACATGATTAAATTGTGTTAATCCAATAATTGAGATGCTTTTATTTATTTTGACCGTACTCCGCTGAGGCGTCAACCACGTATGTATTCACTTGTCAGTGTGTGTGTCTGTTTCGATGTTTGCGTACACTCTCACTGTATGGCACTTGGTTATTATTGTTTCCCCATCTCATTCTCGTTCACTTTTGCATGCTGCCTGTCTCTATCTTTCTTCGTCGGGAAGATGCTGTTTATACCCTTAATTACCCTTTTTATTAGGTTTCACCTCAGATTATAGACAGAAAAGACTTGTAATAATAACCCGGTAATCCGGTTATGTATGTGTGTGTTACACTCTTTGTAGTAATTCCATTCACAATGCTCATTGGCGCACAGTGCACGCACGCAAATGGCTGTGACATGTGACCAATTCGCCGCGGAGATCGATAGTTCGTTTTGGCCATGTCGCGTTCGCGCGGGACATACGCCGTTCCACATATCTTCTTTCTATGATCCGAGGGTTTCACTACCATAAACGATATTTAAACAAATAGCATGACGTTGTCTTATCCACGCCTTTGAAGAGTTCACGTTATCAAGGAATCGATCGCTGTTCAGCTTATCGCGTCATCTAATCTGATCGAGTTGAGATGATTATGGCTGTAATAAAGTTTAAAAGTCACTTGGACGCTATTTGCGCGGCTACCCGAGACCATGTAATTCCCATTGCCAATATTTAAAGCAACACACTAATCTAGGTCATGACATAAGTAAGTTAAGTCTCTTTCTGATTTTTATAAAGCCAGTCCTAATTTTGACTTTAATCATAATAATAATAACTAAAGAAATCGTCCAATTATTATCTGCATAAAAATGGTGCATACTAACTATAATTCTTTGAATTCCATTTTTTTTTCACACCATAGCATCTTGTCGATTGATATCCTTACATTAATGTGAATTAGGAAAAATAGTATCTGTAAATTAGTTTCTCATGAAACCATTACACCATGTTTCATGCTAATTTGGCCATAGATGTTAACTCATTCCAACTGGGATAGATTGCATGATTCTTCGGTTTAACGAGGTGGTGTTTATAAGTAGCTTTCAATATAGTTGACTTGAGTTTGTGCTATAGGTATACTAAGTAAATTGAAGGTTAATACAACACAAAATTCAATTGCATTAAAATTTGTTGTAGGTACAGACAGCTTATAGCCAATCTCGTGTTAATTTATCAAATTAAAGCATGATTTCTTGGTACAATTTATAGGGGAGCATGTATCAGTGGGACTTTTTAATCATAATCTTGAATTTGAGGTATTAAATACACTTTTCCTACGTGTACATAAATTGCGTAAAGTTCAGATTTATAGTTCACATTCACATTCGATTATAAAATAATGAATGTAAGTAATTTAAATACCTACATAATTAGACGTGAAAACTAATTATAAAAATGCAACAAGATACATGACAAAGTAAGTACTAAATAATAAAATAATTTCAAAAGATTGATTCATAAACGAACAAGAATGTGTAAGCGACTAGCATCCAAATTTTGGTTAAATAGAAGATTAGAAATTTAGTCGGTGTTGCTTGGGTTTCAAACCCATTTTAAAATAGTTGACATAATTTTATGACAGTTACATAATGTTTTCTGTGCTTTCTTGATGTATACTATTGAGATTTTCAAATTATTTTCCCTACTGTCCTTTTTTCTTCATCCTCTATCCAATATGGTAATGCTTGTAGAGAAGGGAATAGAATTTGGAACTCTCAAATTGACGCCGACCATTTTAACTCAAAATGGAAAACGCTGTTCCAGAAATCGCTCCGATCCACCACCAACAAATGTCTCCGATTCGCTCTTTGAAGAAGAGTGAGTCTCCAACCAGCCTTAGCAAGCGAACGGACAAGACCCCCACCACGCCAACAAGCCTGACCCCCATCGATGAGACTAAACCTTTAGACATGAATAAAGTGAATGGAATCAATGGTGTGAATAGCAACCAGCTCACGCCCGAGACGCCGACTCAAGAGCCGCTAAAAGAAAAAGAAGTCGTCAAAAAATCGACCGAAGCGACCCAAGTTGCACCTGGAGTGGTGGATACGACTGTGGTCAATGAGTCGCCCACTGCTGGTGGCCTGACTGCTTCCGAGGTGCTAGACCGCGCTCGCACGAGGTTCGACAAGTTTTGGGGCAAAAAAGAAGAAGACAACGTTTAGTCCAATCGAGTTTTCACGCCTTTTAACTGTAAACTGTGATAAGCATTTTCTGTTAAATCGAAAATGTTTACTCCACTATCGAATCTAAAGTCTAATTCATATTAATAAAATGCCTCAACTTTCACAATTTGCAGCTCAAAAGGCGAAACTCTAAAGAAAAGTAGGAAAATTAAAAGCGCGGGGTAAAACTCGACAAAAATAAGAAAACAAGCTTCGCTTTATAACGACGACTGTATGTGTATTTATTAATTTTAATATGTATTTTATTATCATAATACGATCACTATCTATTTAATAGGAATGTGGTGGCTTGTGATAGTAGTTTGATCATTGATGAATAGGATCGAGATTATCTATGATAATAATATCTCTAGCTATGGTACGGAAAGTAGAATATTGAAAATCGTGGATCCTAAAGTTATACGTTTATCCAACTGCGGCACAGTCCAAATAAGGGCTATTTATTACTGTACTATCTCGATAAATGTTCTAAAATTTAAATATAATAACATTCGTTTCATAACTTATTTGTGCAGTCCAAAACAAATATCGATTATAATAAATTCGTAAATAATTGTGTTCAAAATTATTTTTTACAGAAATATGACAAGATACAATTTTGTTTAGCTAAAAAATGTTTGAATGAGCACAGCAATTTACGTTCTAAGTGGATTTGACGTTGAAGTTTACGTTAAAAAATTAATGTAATTTGCTTAGGATGGTTAAAACCAAAAAAATAAAATAAAAAACGCAATATAAAATGACAAGTTTAATAAATAAATACTCAGCTACCAGTCAAATTTACAAAATTGTATACACAAACAAAATTAAACCGTCCAACGTAGGATTTATTGGCAAGTCATATTTTCTTGGCTATTTATTCCAAAGTTTAGATTTCTGAACGTACACTTTTGTGAGCAGCCAATCAAAAGTAGCAAAAATTCCAACCAATTAGAGAGGTTTTAGCTAGCATTTTTGGCGGGATTATTATTTTAGTAAAAAGTTTTCGAGGTTGGTTTGTTTTAGAATAACATATGTATTTTTCGAGCAATAACTAAAAACATGGAGATATCACGCAAGTCCTGTCGCTTGTGTTTATCGGAAGCCGAGTTCAATGTATCACTGTTTGGAAACTACTGCCGTAGAACGAATATGATTGAGAAAATACTTGTTTGCCTGAAACTAGTTATCGAAGACACCGATACTTTCAGCACTATTTGCTACAAGTGCGCCGAAAACGTCGAGAGGTATTACGAGTTTGTCGCACGCATAAAGAAATGCCAATCGCGACACAATAGCTTGGAACATGAGTCGCGGCGCAGTATGGAGCTCTCTCCGAACCACGTCAAGCGGCACGTGACGTCATACGTGAGAGAACAAGTGTACGACGCGGACTACACGTTTTCTTTTCTAGAAATGCCATATAACGAAGAAAAGATCGATGCTAAGGTATCAAGCCCATTCTTTTCGTATTTCTCCCCACCTAACGTTCTGGTAAAACAGTCGAAGGAACCGGTGTGGAAAACGCCTAAACCACGCGAAAACTCCCCAAAGAAGGAATTGATGAACGAAAACCGGTATAAAAGGCCGTATAACCCGGAGAAACGGTCACGCCACCATTCCAGAGATTTATTCGAGTCTCAGTCCCAAGATAATATATTGGAGGAGGCCGAACCAAAATCGCTAGATTGGAAACTAACCCCAGACGACAACCTCATTAAAAGAGTACGTGACAAATGCTTCGGACGATCCGAATTTTGATTTTATTTCATTGTGATTACTATTTATTTATTATAAGTAATATTAATGATGTTACACTCTGTTGTTAAGATTAATTTATTCAAAGTTATTGTGAAATAATTTTAATATAGATGTTCATGTAATTTCTATGGAATTCTGTAGAAACAGGGTACTTAGAGAAATTGGTTTGTAAATGTTTTTCGACGTAGGTCTGTATTAGTAGATGCCTGATACCGTTTTGTATTTCGCGGTGATACAATATACTGAATTGATTACTGGTATGATATTGATAATAAGATATGCGGATGTTATGTTTTAGTAATTTGTATTTAAACTCTAGTCTACAACATTTTTTTAATGTCAAAGTCCATCTCACATCCTTCCATCAATTTAAGTTCTCTATTTTCAAAGAAGACTATGTTATTTTTTAATGCTTTTAATATTAATTGTAATGGAACTAGATATTGTACTCTGAGTACGTTATATTAAATAATTAAGTATGTGTGAAATAAGAAGGGTCAAGAATGAAATTTATAGAAACATGGTTAAATTATTAAGACCTTTTCAGCCATGCGAAATCATAAGCACTGAATAATGCGCTAGATAGATACCTATTATATTTGTGTAATTTTTAATTTGGGAAAGGTCTATCGTTGACAATATTTGTGTAATTTTGCTAAACATAAAAAATAGCTCTGGTTTAATTTTAAATAAGTTCCTATTTTTAATATTGTTTTTACGCACAAACAATGTTATTTTATTTTCGATGTGTAACAAACAAGCCCTGCCCGAATAAATGATAATTTTAGAAATAGACTCCTCCATAGCTGATAATTATGAAAATTATAGCTTTGCTACGGGTTTATAATAGCGTGTGTTTTTCAGTTGTTATATCAAATGAACACCTTAATAAAATTTTAAAAATTATTTATATTTTCTATTCATCCATCAACTTTGCAAAACAGAAAACGCAGTAAGTACATCACCTAAATAATATATCTCTGTAAGAATAGAAGGCGTAGAAACTAATCGTAAACACGTACACGTACTCCGGGTTCGATTCCCGATCGAAAATAAATAGAAAACGATTTAATAGCAAAAGTATAAAAATAAATATACCTAGTACCTATTTTATTCGGCAAAACATTGGCTCTATGCCATCAAGGTTACTAGGGACGGATAAGGCACAAAAAGATTGTTTTATAGGTTGTAAGAAAGAGACAGCACGTTACCTGCCAATTAGTGAAAGAGAGACCGAAAGCAAGCTTGTTAGAGCGAGACAAACAATTCAATATCCCATTGGTGAGAAAGAGACAAAACATGCCGATGGTGTGGGTAAACGTAAAAAGATCTGCTACCTTCTGCACTCCTAGTAGTATTATACTACGCGATTTTAAGACAGTGTTAGTAAAACCCGAGTTCACCAATTTTAATCAGCCGGTAAAACACGATTTACGGTTAACTTGTGTAACGCCAAGCCTCAGCCAATCATAGCCAAAGCCAAACCAAAGCCTTACCCAGCCAAGCCACCAAGCCAGACAAAGCCAACCATAGCCACCGCACAGCCAGCCAACACCAAGCCACCGCTTCCGACCTTTCCCCACCGCCAATGTACCTATAATGGGGGAAAGCCTTTATAAACGACGGACAGCTCAGTCTAGCAGACTTGTACACAGCAGCTACTGAGTAAGCTGAAACTCTGCCAGTTTGAGTAACTAGAATCATTATTCTTTGTAAGTGTGTGATTCGGCGATTAAATCCGTGTGCTTAAGCTATTGTGCGTTTTTTATTTATGCCACTCGTTTTCACTTGTCATAATTCCTACACGAAATATGCAATAATGCTTAACCGGCTGATTACAAAACATGTATTGGTAAACTCCAGGCTAAGACTGTCTGAATATAGAAGCGTAAAGTCAGTTTTTCATTGCTTGTCCAACATTGTAAACAATCTTGACACTCCTTTTTAACTTTTGTGTCTATCTTATTTTTAAATGAATAATTACATTCATTTAAAAATAAGATAGACACAAAAAATACATCCTAATATGGTAGTTTATCGTTTACTTTAAGCAGCTTTTTAGAGCTATTATAAATATTTTTTTCACCAGTAATAGTTTTAAAGTCATAAAAAGATAGTTTACAATGTTTGACACGTAAAGAAAAGCGGATTTTAGTCTTCGTACAAATGGCTAACCTGTGGCGTAGTTTAATAGGCACAAGTTGTCAAAAACTGACTGAAAAGTTCAAGCCCAATTTTGACTACGAAAGATATATTTTAAATGAGGCTTGAGTCTCGAACTATCTCCATACCAAATTTCATCTCAATCGGTTTAGTGGTTTAAGCGTCAAGAGCTAACAGACAGACACACTTTCGCATTTATAATATTAGTTTGGATAAGGGGTGCGGGAGGGTGAGCTAACAAAGAAAATTAGAGGTGCAGGTAAATTTATCCCCACCTCTAATTTTCTTTGTTAGCTCACCCTCCCGCACCCCTTATCCAAACTAATACGAGGGTCAAACTGAAAGTTCTTAGAAAATCAAAAACTGATTACATTAGCCAGTTATTAGTTTTATTATATCTTTTCAAAATATTGTCCATTGACGTCAATACACCGCTGCATGCGATGGAACCACTGGGAAAAGCACTTTGCCCACTCGTCCTTAGGGGTCTCTTCAATGGCATCGCGATACGCAGCCACCGCTTCTTCAGCATTCATAAACCGCTTTCCTTTAAGTTTTTCTTTAATTTTTGGAAATAAATAAAAATCACAAGGCGCGAGGTCGGGGCTATACGGCGGGTGACCCAGTAATTCAACGTTTGATGTCGCCAAATAGTCGATCGTTCGCTTGGCGGTGTGCGACGAGGCGTTGTCGTGGTGAAGGAGGATCCTACTGCGAGGTCGTTTCTCTCGAACTTTTTCCAAGACAAGTGGCAAACAATTGGTAGTGTACCATTCTGCAGAAACTGTTTTTTGATCCTCTAACACAATTGTTGCGAAATGACCTATCCTTCCAAAGAACGAGGCCACCATTTTTTTCCCGCACTTCGATCTCTCTTCACTTTAGTTGGCAACTCCTCGAAAGGAAACACCCACTGAGCAGATTGTCTTTTGGTTTCAGGATCATAACAGTAAATCCAGCTTTCGTCACCTGTTAGTATGTCATTTGAGTCACAGCATTTGAGTCACCTCCGTTAAATCTTTCAATCATTTTACGGCACCAATCCACACGATGGAGTTTTTGAGCCTTAGTCAAATTATGAGGTATCCACCGGGCGCAAAGCTTCCTGACCGCTAAATGTTCGTGGAGGATTTTGTGCACTTGACTCATACCGATGCCTAAGCTTGTCCGAATCTGCTGATAGGTCACACTTTTGTCAGTCTCTATCATACGCCGCACAACACAGATGTTATTTTCAGTCGTCGCCGTAGAAGGCCGTCCCTCACGTACATCATCAGTGAGATTAGTGCGACCACGTTTAAACTCATTAAACCAGTTGTAAACAGTCGCACGAGATGGGGCTTCATCGTGAAAGGCCAATCGTAGTCTATCATAACTTTCTTGTTGACTTAAATGACATCGAAAGTCATAAAAAATCATTGCACGAAAATTTTCTCGTGTTAAATTCATTTTGACGTGACACAGACAATTTTCAATTTGCCGCCAAGTCGTAAAACAAATGACAAATGAATGAAATATATACTCAGTAATATTGGCAAAGAGTTCTATTTTCAAATTTTAGAATATTTTTTTTATTATATTGTTTATAAGTGGCCAGTTCTAAGAACTTTCAGTTTGACCCTCGTATTATAAATGCGAAAGTGTGTCTGTTACCTCTTGACGCTTAAACCACTGAAGCGATTGAGATGACATTTGGTATGGAGACAGTTCGAGACCCTGGAAATGACATAGGCTACATTTTGTCGCGATATAAACACATTAAGGGGGTGATAGAGGCTAATGGGGGATGAAAGTTTAATCCAACTCTTGCGGACGAAGTCGCGGGGAACCACTAGTGAAATATATTTCGTAGTCACAAAATTGGGCTTTACACCGTTTTCATAGGCTGGGTTCTGGGTTGCACCATCTTTCTTTTAATGACAGCGACATATCATGAAATGTTCTTTGGCATCACAGAATATGTATCTCAATCCCGCGTACGTGTACGTGGGCAGCACGACTTTAAAAACGTCCTTTGATAACATAGCAATCCAATTTGCAATTTACGAAGAGTCAGGGCCCGTAGCCAAATGGCATTTTATTTTCAAGCGATGTTCGTTATAGCTAACAAAATGTATGAAACTGACATAAGCTATCGAAACATCACGTGACTTTTGCATACATATTTTGACAATTCGTTGTCGATAGCGAAATCCGCCCCTGAAAGATTGTCATTTGGCTACGGGCCGTGTCAATAAGCAAATACATCACAAATAAAACAAAATGTAAGAACGGTTAATTCATGACTTTATTTCATTATCCATATCAATCCATACACATAATATTACTCTAGAGAAAATACTCCCTCGCTCACTATAGACACTTTATTTATAAATCACATTTAACATTTTAAACACTAGTTATTTCAGCAGTTTGTAATTATGGCTGTCTACACAACATGAATAATGTGAACATTGAGATGATATATACTATATTATAATACTACATTAGGGACAAAATGATTTAAACTTGTTAAAGATAATCAAAAGTGCCCTCTTGACTGAGCGTCAGGTCTAAGCTATAAGCATTCTCGGGAAAATATGCCATCAGTTTATTCTATTTTTGTAAGCATCAGAGAGTACTAAGATTATTGCACAGTAGACCTGAGACCTAACGCTCATACTACAAGCGTATTCTCTACATGCAAAATTTGACATATTAATATGTAATATAGATGCGAAATAATTCAACAAATATACATATTTAAATGATACTTTTCAGCAATGGTCCCAAATCAATTCATTTAATCCGTTTTATCATACAATACCTGCAATTTGTTTACCAGTAGTGTCTATAAGATGGCGCTTTTAAATAATATTTATAGGGTACGTAGAATTTACCCTGTGTTACCATGCGTACGAAATAAAACCTCAACTTATTATATCTTAATTTATAATTAATGAGTATTGCTTGAATACAATATTTTTCTAATAAAAAATAGTGGAACAAGCATTGACGTAGATAGCATTGGTGTGATACCTGACCAGAATATATAACTATTGCTATTATGCGATCAGATTGTTTAATTGTAAACAATTAATTGTAGAAAAATTTAATTACATGTGTCAAATAAGTCGTACATTCAATAGTTCAAATAGATCACTTATGAACTTTTGCGCGTAGACAAGAATAGACAAGTGATCTATTTATTTTGGGTAGCGGTTACTAATATTAGTTGCCCAAACGCCCGAAATTAATAACTGATCCGAAAGCAAAGATCATGGTTGTTTGCGTATCGATTAAACACGTATTTTGTCACTGGACTCGATCCAATGTGACCCGTCTAAGATTAAATTTAAGTTCAGTCTCTCTCTTTCTCTACTGAACAAAAAGAGACAGCCAATTTACAATAATTTAAAATTAATTAATGCTATTTTTTACGTATTTTTACAAGTTTTTGTGTTTTCGTCTAACCTTAGTCGTCGTCGAATGACATCCCTACTAAATTGTCTATGGATTCTCTGATTGCCATAGCAGCTGCCAGCAGAGCTGACGTTTCTAAATTATTATAGTCTGTCTCTTTTCATTTGTTAGGCAGAGAAAGTGAGAGACTGAACTTTAATTCAATTTTAGACAGGGCACATTGAAATCGAGCCCACTGGCAGCCGTGTAGCTACCGTAAATTGTTTAACGCATCCACGCAATCTTAGATTATTTACAGAAATATTAATCTACAGAATCTTGGTTCACAGATTTCGGATGTAACTCAACTATAGGTGTGTACATAATGTTAGATATGGATGGTAATGATTTCCTAAGTTTGTGGGCGCTGGGGACTTGACTTAACTACTTTTCGATTGTAGGGATAACAATATTATGCAAATTAACATTATATTCAACTTGGAATGTCTAAGAGATGATAGGGATAAAAATATAGTTAATCAACTTGATAACTGATCCTGTCGTTAGCAAATAATTAAGTTAAAATCAACAGATTTAACAAATCAACTGAGTAGGAAGACAATCAATGTGAGCCTCCATTCGTTTCAATATTTTATATATCGAGATACGACGACACGATTATTTTTAATACTTGCTTGAGTTATTCAAAACTTAGGTTGCCTTTTCCAGTGGACTTTTTTATTAAATATTGGCAACATCTACAAGGTTTAATCCTCCACCAATCCGCACTGAGCCCGCGTGGTGAAGTATGGCTCGTTCCTCCTCATAGTTGAGGTGAGGCCTTTTCCCAGCAGTGGGATCTAATAGGCTGACTTATTTATCTACAAGGTTTTAGTAGTTTTGGAGGCTCAAATATGGCACTGGTGTTATTTAAATGAAAATATTACCATTTAGTTGTTAGTTTGGATAACCGGTCACAGCAAGTTTGAAAATTAACATTGAAGTTTTGTATCAGAGAAGCAGTAAGCAAACGCGTGGTTTATCATTACATTTGTACAAAATTTTGTATCCGGTATGAATGTAAATGATGGTGTTACAAAATAAAAATATTGCCTTAACCAAACTCAAAGATTAACCACCAATTGCTCGTACGAAGATTACGAGATTGACTTGTCATGTAAAGTATTAGGTAACTATTGATGGTTCAGCGGCAGCTCGTCAACCAATCACGATAGTTGCCAGTATATATACGCCCAAATTAATAACCGATTCGATGTAGAAGATTAATGTAAATATCGGTTGCTTTCGTACCCATTGAATACGTATTTTGATTCTGAAAGACGTGCCGCGAATCCATTGAAAAAAATTATTCAATGGATTCGCAAATATCCGGGATCCATTTGAATCTTAGATTGCGGATGGGATATCATCGGCTTAGACAAACTGATTCCGTGATAAACGTATGGAAAACTGGCAGTTACTCAAATAATAATACAAAAACACAAAAAGTTGGAAAACACCAAAAACAAACTGTCAAAATAGAAACAATAAAAGCTTAGGGTGTTGCTATGATTAAAACACTAACATATTTAAAAAAAAACACTTCAAAGCTTTAAAAATATATCACAATACGACCCTATCGGCTATAGATTTTTTTTACAAAAAACACTAACTCCGAAAGATTAAATACTAAAATGAGATTAATAGAAAAAAAAGTGATTAATCGAAATTACTCTTTACGTTTTTGCCTATTCGGTTCAGGAGTCAAGGACTATTCGGTTCAGGAGTCAAGGACATTTCGGCTAACAACTTCCTAAACCAATTCTCATGCAATTCAAAAACATATTTCGATATACACTTATAAAATGAACGTATAAATAATTACATCTTTTTAAAACCATGTACGCAACAATTCCTTTGTTTTATCTAATATAAACTAACAAAAATACTAATTTTGAACGCCTCAATATTGTAATACTGAACAAGTTAATTTGAACCCAACTAGGAAGCTACTAAACAGTTTTTTCGTTCTTAAAACGAGACTAAAGCTATACACAGTCTAAAGGAAGCTTACAGCGATATTTTTTTACATTTCACATTTTAATGTCGTGTTAATACAATATCTTGTACATATGGATTTTCGGAGAAAATTTAAGGCAATTTATTTTTCAAGGAAATATTATTTTTTGCATACATCACTAGTTCTTCAGCATTTTTAATGACTTAACCTCTCGTATGCTGAAGCGTAGATCTCCGCGCACCCCACTAAGTGCTTAAGCGTAGATCTACGCGCCGGTCACATGCGACATGTTTTATTCGATTTTAAAATTGAAACATTTCGGAATAAGGTCTATATTTCTTTATTTTTATTCCCTGATAAATGAACAAACTTTTAAAAAAATCACTCATTGACTGAAGCCCACAGAACCATTTTTATGGCTAATTCAAATTCGAACTCCAAGAGTGACGAGAGTCGTAATTTTGAATGCGAAAAAACTCCTTTTTTTGTAAGAAAAAGCAACTTGGAGGTGAGTTTATATTACATTTTATGGTTGTTTATTCAATTTAGAACTAAAAACTGTACAAAACACAAGTTTATACTTTGCTTTTACATGAAAAATATTTCTTCAAATGAGCTGACCCGTGTAACTGTGGAGCCGATTTATTTTACTGGTTTGTAAATAGTACGTTTCTTGTAATGCTTTGTTGATATAACCACGGTAAAGATAATTTCCTCGGCAAAGTAGATTTGTAATGAAAGACCATATCAAAACCTAATAAAATACATAAAATCAATTTTATTTTGACGGTTAGCGAATTTACACGCACTCATACACAGAGCAAGATGGACGACGTAGCGCATACGTATACGACGTCAACCGTGTTGATATACAGGTTGTCGCTACTTTTATCCCGACCCTGCTACGCTGAAGCGCATATCTACGCGCTCACGATAATTCACAACACTTTACTGTGTACTTTTCAACAATTACGTAAGGAGATACAGCTATAATTTGGTACTAATATTGTCAGAAAATAAGTACTCTCTAAGTAAAATATTCCAAAAGTATTTATTTGCACTTCAGAAACTGGCATAGGTTATTTAATTTTTCTTGGTTATCATATGTTAGAATATTTTATTTCGGCGCTTAGATGCTCAAAAATGTAAAAAATATATCATAATAACGCCATGTTTTCACATGAAAATGTATGAATAAGACTAATAAAAGGTGTTTTGAATTTTATTTCATAAAAGTTGACTATTGCATAACAAAAGTTGACAAACCCTCAGCGAGCACAAAAGTAAACCACCTATATAGCAGCGTAGATATACGCTTACGCAGTTAGCAGTTCCCAAGAGGAGCGCAGCTCTACGCTTCCGCACCCAGCGCACTTATTTATACACACACACACATGCGTACATGAAATGAAGAAAGACCGTTATTTACTCTCGTCTATTTTAACGTTTTGCTAAACTTTTTTCTATTGGATGTTATAAGTGTGTCACATCTTTGGAAACCTTATTGCATAAACTTTATCAAACAGTCATTTCCATTGTGTAAAGAAAGTTAGAAAACCTCGAATTTTATCTATAAAAAAAGCCTTGTCAAATGGGGTACTAAATTGGTATTTGCTAGAAAAACTAGATTATTTCTGTGAATTATACACTTTTTGTGCATTATAATTAAAAAATGATATATTTTTAACAAAACCAAGTACTTAGTTACATCAAATACTGCGCCATTTGGGCTCTAGATGAATAAGAAAGTTGAGTTTGAACCAGTGCCAACTGCCAAATTTTTTGCAGTGATGTGTGATTTTCTAATACGAATTTATAAGAACATTTGTACTAGGGGCATTGTGTTTTTCATATCAATAGATTAATTGTTTATTGTTTTAAAGGTTATAGTAAATGTAAACAAAAAATAACTTGAGAAAATATTTGAAATCTCTTCGTTTCTACAGGTAGTGTGGTAAGTTGCATATACGGTCCAAATACCTATTAAAAATAAAATAATAAGAAATGTTTCAGCTTTAGGTTTTACATAAGAGAATACATTGGTTATCCTACTTTTACAATAAATCATTGAATGATTGACTTTCAAAGAATTTATCAGATAAATTCAATAAATTCCGCACCCTACTCAGTGCGCTCTCGAAGCGCGCCATATTGCCGCAGACGACGGGTACAAATTTGTGCAGCTTCCAGCATAGGAGGGGTTAATCAGTGGATTAAATACCGCAAAATACCACTGAATGAATGAATGATTGTATATACAAAGTTACAAGCTCAGGCATACGATCCTAAGCCGAAAGTTTACTTTACTAATTTTGACACAATACAAGATAGAGAATTAACACTAAAATGTTTAAAATTCAATACAACACTAAACACCGAATGATACTCCACAAAGTGGGAACGCGCTTAGCCTAAATAGTACATTCATCGGACAAAATATATCATTCCTATTCATTTCTTCTCACTAGGTTGTATACCTGTCTCATTCTCTGAACACTAATTCCTCAAAAAATACTCTTAACACACCAATAATAGTCGAAAATTCATTAACTTTATTATTTTTCTCATGATAAGTACATCTATTATTACCATACATTAATGAATCAAACCGTACACACGGCAGACGACGGCTCGACCGAATATGTCAAAATATCCCAAACGATATGGATGGAACTCTATTTCATTAGCATTAGGTTGAACTTTCGTTGCGAAAATTTGACAGATAAGGTGTTGCCAACTGATGTACTGCCAACTGTACATTCACAACGCAGGGATTTATTTAAAGTAAGCATTCAGTACATATTATAATGTTTTTGTATAGACTGATGTATCTTCTCAACCTAACTTTTTTCTAAAGAAATATTACATATATATTTCAGTTTTTAGTTACAAAATACAGAAGCCTCGAAATTATAATTAGCTTTATATCTTAACCCCCGGTTTCCTTTCTCTTTACAAGCGCAAAGCGTTACCTACAACTTTCTAATTTCACATCGAAAACTACATCAATTATATCTCATCGAAAATATAGTCAAGAATATATTTTTCGCGATATATTTTGTATTTTAGGAATAAGTGACGTAACCTTCCTACATCCGAATGAATAAATGATATTATCAAGTTGAAATATGTGGTTAATTGGTGGACAAATCGATGTAAGATAATAATATCGGTTGCATTTGATAGATCCAAATATTTTGTGAAAATGTATCAAGCTTTCTCACAAAACTTACATAATTTATTCGATGTGTCCCACAAGTACCCACAATAAACACACTGGAATAGTTTTAAACAATATTGCTATCTTGGGCCTGACTTTTAACTGACATTTCGGCACTGACATTGTCACCACCATTATTATAGAGTAACTGGTTTTCAATTTCAGTTGTTTTGTGACCATAGCGCATGTATTGTCGAAATATCCAGCCCTGCATCTTACTATTATCTGTAAACTATCCTTTTATTCGGAATTTTTCCCAACTTTAAAATGGTTTGAAATCGTACCATAAGATTTGAAAATCTGACTGCTGAGCGGGGAGACCTTTTTGGCCCGTTGCAGATCCGCCTTCTTCATATTATTTTTCCCTTTTTTTATTTGAATTATTGCCTGACTGTATTTTATTCTTGTTTTTTTGTGCTAAATAAAAATGATTCTATAAAATGGACTCTTGTGGTGACAAGACAGAAAAAGCCACTACAGGCTATATATGACATGGCTCAAAATTAAGAAGATAGCAACACCATATTAAAACTATTCTAAAGCGAGTGCTCACATAATTGTAACCTATATCTGATGATTTACTTCTCACCGGAAGACGAGCTGGAGGCGCGGCCGCGGCCCTTTTTGCCCTTTTTGTCGTCAACTTCCGGTTTGTCAGGCTTCTCTGGAACCGGCTCCGGAGGCTTGGGAGGCTGTTGCGATGGAGGGTTGTTGCTCTATGATAAAAGTTTTATGATAATTAGATAGTTTACTGACCGTTATAAATTTTAGAGTTTTTGAATATATAATAATATTACAAACGTGAATAGCTTTTTGTTGTATTATGCTTGTCGTTCGCTCGCGACACCCAACTTGTTTAGCCCATTACAGTGGGTCGCCGCGCACAGGTACGTTTTTGCTACCTACGCGGGGAGTTACACAGGCCTCGCCTGAGTAATATTCAGCAGTGAAAGTCCTGGTTGATATGCTGATGAAAGAAGCGATGAAGCCATATGCTGGCCCCATATAGGCCAATATTTAAATTGCTGACATTCATAAGTGGTATTTTCAGTCCTGAATTCGTTATGTAAAGTAAATTTTTAGGTATATGTTTTATATTTTTTCTTGAATTAATGACTAAATTAAGAAAGTAATTTGAGTATTTTGACTTTTCAGTAGTTATTTTGTAATTAATTATTTAAAATATACACTTGTGACGTCATAAGCATAACGACATAAGCTATGACGACATTCTCTCATATTTACAGGATAGTCTTCGGAAGCAAACTTTTTTTCCCGATTTTGATTTTGAAATTACCATTTGTTGTTTTTATTTTACATTCCAAATTGCATAAATAATCTTTGACTTTGCTATTGAGGACTACTTACCCTTTTCTTGGGCTTGTCCTTGGGCCGAGTTCGTTCGTCGTCGTCCCGCTTCCGGCCCATCACTCCGAGTAGCTTGCTCACCATGCTGCTGTTGCGACGCGTGTCTGTGCTGGTATCCGCTGCTTCCGGCGACTGGGGAAAATAACGAATAATATATAACAATAATAATTTAACTTAATCAGACTTATTACTTTAACAGATCTATTAATTGTTAGTAACAAAAATCTTACAACTATGTCAGTATACAAGGGCACAATATTCTTTAACACATTGAGCGTTATGGTCGTCACCGGTGGCCCCCAAACAATATTTTTCTATTGTGTCTAGTTTTGTGGCAGTCAAAGGCTTAATTAATTCGTGTGTGTGTTAGTGCCTCAATAACACACTGTCCCACCTCCCCGTCAAAACCTTTAGAATACTTCTGATATGATACGATCAGTACGCATCGCCTTTGGCAGCCCTGGCAAGTTGGCGACTATCATATTTTCTATGGCCAAAGGTGTAATGGCTTTTTACCAACCGTACTCAAAGCTAAGTAACTCTTAAAAGGCATTTAGACAAAGTACTGGTATAAATCAACATTAATCATAAAAGTATTTTGTAGTTTTAAACTTGGGTTTTTGACTCTTAAATAACTTAGTGAATAAGTTTCACTAAGCTATTTAAAAGTTTAGGAAATGAGATCAAATAAGGAAAAGGGACTCGTAAGCGCCCTTGCTTACGAGTCAATGATGGGTGCAAATTACCATAAAACTATATCCACACGTCATCGAAATCAGTTCAGCGGTTATAGCGTGAAAACCTTACAGACCGAGTTAGTTTCGCAATTACCTATAATAAATATTAGCAGGGATACTGGCTAAAACTACATAACTCTCAAATGCCAAACTCACAATTTTCGGTTGTGTAAAATTACATACCTTATTATTATCAACTGAGTCTTGCCTCTTCAATTCTATCTTTTTCACCGATTCCGACCGCTTCGCTTCCATTTTCTCCTGCTTTTTCTCTTGTTTCTCCTGCTTCTTAGCTTCTGCTTTTTCCTGCTTTTCACTCTTCTTAACCGACCCGACTCTTTCCATTGCTTTTTCCGGTCTCTTTTCCTCTATTTTCACTTCTGGAACGATTTTCTCTTCTATCCGAATCTCTTGCTTTTCTATCTTCTTTATGGAGTCCTGTTTTTTGAGCTCGGGCTTGTCTTTAGGTTTCATTTTGTCTTTGAGTCTGACGTCTTCGTCTTTTATGCTGGAGTCGGACTTTTTCCGTGTTTTTGGTTGTTCCGGTATTGAGACAGGGGGCGTTGGTTCCGGTTGAGCCTTTTTGCTCTTGTCCTCGACGACCAGGTTTAGTTCTGAGGAGGTTCGGCTGTCGTCTGGAAAGAAATTTTGAACTTATTATTATTATAGAACATGATGATGATGATGATGACCTCCTAGCAGATTTCGACTACGGCGGCCTATCTCAACAGAGTTTAGCCAACTGCGCAGGACATATTATAGTGCACAAGTGTGTGAGCAATACACAGGTGCACTCTCTGTTCCTTCACTCTCATAATTTGGTGAGACGGCAGTCCGACATGACCGTAGAGAGATCAGGCGCAGGACCAACGGCTTAACGTGCTTTCCGAGGCATGGGTGTTAACAACACCAACTTCCTGACTCCGGAGCTGTGTCTAAGTAATTTCAAGACAGAAAAACCCAAACACTCTCGGCCTGACTCGGGATTCGAACCTAGGACCTCGTGGATAGTACCCAGCGTGCTGACCACTAGACCAACGAAGCAGTCATATTTATAGTACATATTTATAACTCCAAAACATACTGACATTTTTTACGTTAAAGTTAAGAATAGTAGAGAATTAATTGACTAGGTACTTGTAGTTACAGGACGATCTTTTAATTACTGGACACTTTGATGCTCTAGTCCTTTAAGGGACAAGTCTTAGTGTTGCCAAGTCTGAAAAAACTTACCAATATTAATCTCCCTAGAAGTGTCCAAAGCCGACAGATCGGCCGACGTGTCGTGAGCGAACGACTCGTCGGATAGAGAGAGCGACGCAAATGACGTAGACGCGTCGAACGTCGACTTGTCAAGACTTGTTTTGGGTGACGAGGTGAAGATGTTCGGTGTCGTCTGCTGTTTAGCTGGTGTCCTATGTGTGATGGAATATATTTATTATTATTTTTTATCTATTTATCAAACAAAACCTTTTACAGAGAAATTACAACAGTCCCACAAAACTATTAACATAGTTTGTCTGTGGGATCACGAGTCTCTAACATATCAAATCAAAACTTAAATACTAAGTTAAGTTAGCTAGAAAAACTTTTTAAGTTTTTTTATTTTTGTTTTTTATGAGATTAAAATAACCAGATAGATAACTTTTACTTAAAGGCCAATCTTAATAGAAATTAGCCTACGCAGACGATATAGTGCACAAGTGTACGCGTAATACACTACACAGGTGCACTGTCTATTTCTCAATCTAGACAATTCGTAATGACCAGAGGGGGATTAGGAGCAGTAGCCGTACTCCGGTTGACGATGTCCGTAGTGACGATTGTAGCCGTCTGTCGCGCACGCTTCAATGGCAACGCTAACGAGCATGATGGCTCGAAAATACGGACATCGGTCAACTGGAGTAGGGCTTCAGGACCAACGGTTTAAAGTGCTTTCTGAAGCACAGGAATGTCAACACAACCAACTTTCCGACTTCGAACTATTTCTAAGTCATTTAACGACAGAAAAATTCAGAAATCTTGGCCAGACCTGGACTTGAACAGTGACCTTTTGGCGAATATCCATAAATGAAATGCAAACAGACATGCAGTATATGGATTGACAGCAGGAGTTCACTCCGCAGTTCAGGTATGAAGCTACAAGTAAATGTGCGGGTCAACCGGTCGATGTCTGGTCGTTAAAGATGACACACGCCGTTCGCATCGCACGGAAGATCGACGACTAAGGTTACGCGACAGAAAGAGAGGCAAATATCTAGGTGTTTATAGCGGTAGGATATTGGCGTGTCGCGATCTGAATTTGCACTTTGTTGCGTCATTGCTACGACTCGCTGTTTATTTATATAATTTTGCGGAGTGATACTTCTGTACTTGTACTGTGTCTTTGCCGAGATTCGTGATACGGTCTCAAATCAGAAACAATGTGATAGCCTTACCTGTTAGGCATATGCCTCGCATGATGCGTCGGCGAGTCCTTCTCCTCCGCGATCCGAGGCAGTGGCGGCTCGTCCTGCTTGTCCGCAGGTGGGGGAGTGGGAGGGGCAGGGGCGGGGGCCCGCCAGACCACGCCCCTTCTTGCCCCAGTGGCGCCAGTCGCGCCGGCCACTGTCACGCTGACGCCGCCGCAGCATAGGGGAGATATCGAGCACTTCGATTCGGCGGAACGTGGGTGCAGTCTGGGGGAGTTGTAGTGCTAATTTAAGTGGCTTTTTCTTGTCTCACTGTACAACGTTTCTTTTGATATCCCATAACCCTTTAACCGGTTAGTAGTGAAAGTATTCCAACCACATTGTTTACTACAATATTTTGATTTGTTTGTGTACCCTATTGATACTACGCCGCGCACACTCACACGCATACCTGCCTTATTTTTATTTGTTTAAAACGTACCGTGAGAACCCCGGAGATCGAGTCGACATCGAGACGTTCCCTATGACACATGTACTAGACTGACCAGAGTGCTTTCGCCGCATGTGTATCCTGTAAAGCTCCTTACAGACATTTCGAGTGATTGTGGCCTGTGAAGTGATACCTGAACCCTGAAAGCTGATGTGGCAAGTACCTAGCTATAAGTGCTCAGACCTGACTGATTTTCCACCTATCATTGTCGCCCTCCACGTGTAATCCACTGCCTAAACTCTCAAACACACATTTTTAACTTAATGATGCCGTTACGATACGGTTCAAAAACAATTAATTTCAATAATTTATTATGCCAGCGAAAGGGTTAAGACATTTGATATTCTAATTAATTGCAACAACTTTTGGAAGCAATATAAAGCTTTAAAAAATTAAAAACCTCCATACTAACTAACTGATAGATTTGGATGTAGATTGTACGAGAACCCTAATTATTTTTGACCCCACCCTTTTGTTAACATAGAAAAAGAGCAAGTTGCATATAAGCAAGAGAACAGCTATAAGCAAGACAATAACTATATGTGTTATAAGCAAAAATAAAAAACACAATATTCACTGAATCCTACAACGTACACTGACTGAATGTCAAGCTGATCTAAGTAAAAAAGTAGTAATGCTTGGCAACGACATCAAAGGGAATTCCACAGAACTTCGAGTCTTTTCTGTACAATATCCGACACCGCAAAGTAATTAAAATCCCAACATAAAATGAAACAAGTCAAATGAGATGCTAATGTATGACAATAAAAGCCATGGTATGATTGAGAAATTATAGTAAGGTACTATAATTATGTATGACTGGTAGAGAATGCTTTTTGCGTTAAGTCCGCCATTTCTACAATAAATTGTGTGCAAAAAGTTTAAATCCATAAAATAATGTGATTACGCGCGAAAATGTATCAACAAAAACACTACATTTAATTTAATACTAGGCTGTTCTGAAAGTTTATTGCTGAACTAAGACTATGCATGATTTGATCTATAACGATTATTAAAATGGGATACCGTTTCACGAATTTAATGAAAATTTTAAGATGGAATTTGGAGAGCCGATTCCTTTACTAGCCGCCATCACGGACCGGCCGTGAATTCGAATGCAATAGAGTATCAAAGATGAGCCTCGACCAGAAAGACGAAGGCGGTCGGTAGCAGTAACTCACAAAAATGTCCTAAGAGTGGTTATTAAAAAAAAAAGAGAAATATAACCCACCGCGAGATTGAAAATGAACTGCAGATTAAAACACACGCAACAATTTTGCATGTTATTTAGGCCGACTGCCGACAAACTGCTGTGCAGTTTGGCAGATGTGAATAGAGAGTATAATTTCTGTATATTTTGAAAAAACAATAAATTAAAAAGGTCAGGCAGAAACCGCATTTACTCACGGATAAAAATGAAGCAAAAATTCGAGGCAGTTCGCAGGCTGGGTCCTATATCCTAACAACTGCTGAATTAAACTCTGACTAGTCTTTGAATGCATTCAGAGCATTTTTTTATCTTTCACAAGTTTTTTTAATGTTTTCAAGATTGTTTTAAAAAAGTTAAGAAGCGTATTGGATGCAGGAGGGAACATTATAAAGAACAATAAAAAAAATGTGTCAATATATTTTATACTTTTTATACAGCTAAAAACTTTCGAAACAGCCCACTCTGAAATAACTTTTGAAATATACATAGCTTTATTTCTATACATATAAAAATTCATAATAATAAATAAAATAAAAATTCTAAGAAAATAATTATAAATGTAGCTTTTTGTACTTTGGCTGACACACTACCTTTCATATCTAACTACGGCATACCTGTCAGGCGACAGCGCCCTCCTGAGCAGGGGGGAGGCGGGGTCCCTCCTCGCCCACGCCCTCCTCCCACCCTCGCGACACGCCAGCGGCGAGGGACTGCGCGCTTCGATCCGGCTATAGGTTAGTAAGTGACACGTGAGTGGTCAGTCACGGGGTGATTACAAGACAGTGGCTTGGTGAGTTGAAATAGAATAGCAGTCGAATATGAATAAAACTAGCAACCGTTTGCAAATGTGCAATATGCATGTGATAATGTCCTCCTAGCCGAATTTCGACTACAGCGGCCTATCACAACAGAGATTTAGCCAACTGCGCGGGAGATATTATAGTGCACAAGTGTGTACGCAATACACAATACAAAACCCGAGGTTGCGGGTTCATATCCCGGGGCAAATGTTTGTGTGGTGAGCACGAGTGAAGCAGTTATGTTATGGAAATTAGAAACAATGTTGGTATCACAACACTCCGACCCGAGACAATAAAGAAAATATAGATTTTTTATATATTTTTTTGTAAACCACAAAAAAAGTTCAATCAAGACAGCAAAATCAGTAGAATTGGAGACTTTTAAATTATAATTTGGCGACATAACGAATCTGTGAAACGAACACGATTTAACTGCTATTCTATTGCAAGCAAATAGGTACACTGGAAATGCCAATAGTTATATGAAATCGGCCAAAAACCATCTCACAGTGATATCATGATAGTCGGTTGACTGGCACAGTGTAAAGACACAAGGTGCATATTTATTAGTCTTCTTCTTTAGATGAAAAATTTGCGATCATGAAAATTGTGATATGCCCAAATGGATCATGAACAACCCAAAACGATGACACAATGCACACTTAGGGTAGAGTTCACCGACTCATGTTTAAACAGCTGTTATAATATTATTTGACATATTTTGTATGGGAAATGTGTCAAATTGATCGTTGATTTAGGTTTACCAGTTGGTTCAAAATTGTTGTACTCGGATCTTATTAATATAGATGTAGCCTAAGCGTTGATCAAAGACCAATGACTGATACGTGTTTTTTTTTTTTATTAAATGCTGTTTCAGTTCCACGGGCGAATACAATATAAGAGATGCGTAGTTTCTGCTTCATGCCCTAAAAATATGGTCCGCAGGAAGTACGTTACGTTACTTCCCTAAAAGCAAAAGCCCTAGAAAATTGTATTTTATAAAATTTCTAATTTCACCGACCCCAATCGGCAAATCCCTTAATTTAACGGATAAAACTTAGGATTTGCTATCATCACACATACTTTTACAATAACGTATCAACAGAAAGTAAGAGAGAGCTGTGAATATCGTTTCACATAGTGATTACTTATCGTGATATAATATTCAACGTTTTGAAAATATAATATAAAATGTGATTGGCGATGAATAATTGGAGTATTTGAATCATAGAAGGTATAAACATTTTTTTTTCTAAAATGCGTTATTTATGTCTAAAGCTTCCCCTTAGCACAGAATAAGTACTAGTACTCCGTACAGAAGTATGACTTTGCAATGAAATTCAAAGAAATATCTACTCAATGTTGTCAACGATATGGTGTAATTCAGTTCGCCTCCAGACAAGCACATTTTCGTGTAGACACCCACAGAAATACATTGCAAGATAATTTCATTCTTATAACTCTAGAATATGATTCATTATACACTAAACCTATTCAGTGACGTACTATCACGCAACGCGATAGGGTTGACTGCCACAAGAAGGTACTTACGCCATCTAGCGCATCTTTCTAGGACTTTATTCACGCTCGTCCAACCAGCAACCTAGTGTCGCGCACCGCCGGTGAATAAAACGCGCAAGCGTGTCGCTGCCGGCTAGCGATACCCAACTTGTTTAGCCCCTTACTAAGGGGTCGCCGCGCGTAGGTACGTTTTTGCTACCTACGCGGGAAGATACACAGGCTTCCCTTAGCATGATTTTTTCTATTTTTTTAATTGTTTATTTCATGTCGCCTTTCTGATACGATACTCCCTGTCTCTCACACCTGTATATAAAACTAGACATACCCGGCAGGCTCTGGCTGCGGCGGCGGCGGCTGTGGCGAGGGGGAGGGAGAGGGAGTGCGTGCGAGTGGAGACAGCAACATGTGCTGTAGTGACGCGCGCCGGACTTCCCCACCGCCTAGTTTATGCTTCAGCCCGTGGAGGGATGACGGCCTGAAAAATATTTGTGAATTAGATTTCTCCCAACAAAAGAAAGTGCGATCATATCATGGATTTCTAAAAGATTAAATCATTTTGAACCCGACAGTTACAGTAAAGAGCTAAAATTTTCACAAGTCCAACCCTATACCTACGTATAGTTTTATAACTATCAGCTATTGAGCAAAGCAATAAATCATACAAATTAACCGAGACCCAAATTCAAATCATTATGGCCGATCGCCACGAATGGGTCACGAGAAATGATCGATCGACACGAGTAGGATTTGAACCCACGTCCTTCGGCTATCCGGGCCATAACTTGTATAGATAATAAAGCCATTAAATTTAACGCCTGTTTCTACAACTGGGCTTTAGTGGGGTAGCCTGACGTGAGGCCATACAGAAATAAATGAATTCTGTTTTTATTTTAATAGAAAACCAATTTCATCAATAACTTTGTAATTTTAATATAGGTGACGGGCAACCACGTAACTTTTGGGCGTGGCCTCACATGCACTTGGCCATTTTTTACCTCTGATAATGTGTAGTGGTGTGCAGAGGGCTGTCAGCCGCCGGGGACGACGACGCGGGAGAGGATGGACAGTCTCCGCTGCCCACGCCGCCCGCCACCATCTGATGAACACCGTGTTAAATTAGAGAATGTATTTATAAAACATTTGAGGAATACAAATACAAGGTGACCGGCAAATAAAGGAACATATTCTAAGTCATATTAATAACTTAATACCCTACTATACGCCAAATATTTTTTAAGTAAAAGTTCATGCATTTTTTGAGATTATGATCATAAGTTTTTATTATTTTTGGAAGCTTTGATGTCATTTTAATTAAAAAGAGAGTATTGATTTTGGTGTCAGGAATTTAGTCGTAATAAAATAAATAACAATTATTTAAGAAAATATTCTAAGTAGCCACACAATTTATGTTTGTGTATTTATATGTCAAGTCTAGTTTAGGGCGATGGAAGATGATGCTGAGATACGGCCACACCATACAATATGGACTAACTTATAAAAGCTTGGCAATACTGCCAGCCTGTTCCACTCTAAAACGAGAGAGAAGAAAAAAGAATAAAAATATCCATCATCATTACATCTCCATTTTATTGGGTATGCGGCAATTCATATTTGCGACATTGATCAGGGCGAAATACGAGTATATGGAGCAATTAGAAGCTGTATTTATTTATTTAGGAAACTCAATAGCTTATTTTTAGTAAATACATGTTAAAATTTAAACATTTAAAAGCATCGAGCCAATTAGATAGCTCCACCGCTCATCTTTAACACGTGTAGGAACAGCAGATAAATACGTACATTTCGATAGCTAACAAACAACTAACACTGTTCCCGAAACAATTGCTGCAATTTAATGTGATTGCTTTAGATTGCTCTACTTATTGCTCAAGATTGATTTATTACAGTTGCTAAACAAAATTAGCCGTGTAAGAGCACCTCAAGTCCTGAAATGGCAACGTCCCAGTACATACCTGGTGCATCTCCTGCGAGGCGCGCTTGGTGGATATCCTGCGGAACAGCGAGCATCTCCTCCGCGGGCGCGGGCGGGGCGGCGCGGAAGCTCGCCTGCCGCCGCCCGCTCTGCGCCGCCCGCCCGCCTAAGTCAAAGTCAAAAATAATTTATTTAATTTAGGACAGAAAATGCCACTTATGAACGTCAAAACTTTAAAAATTAGTAATATTGGCCCTTAGGGGGCCCGAACATGTCTCCTTATCTTTTGGGCCCTACTAGTGCTTCGAGACAAGACACAGACAATCAGGCAAGTGCTGAGAAGAAGCACCGGAACAAACTCAGTCACCACTAGCTGCCATAAAAAAGTTACAATAAAAAGGTAGGTACATCAGTTTGGTGCAGGCTGGACTGTCCATACATTCTCGTCATCAAGATAGTCTTGAATTTTATAATACCCTTTAGACATGAGGGTAGTTTTGAGATGCGACTTGAACCTATTAATAGGTAGTTCGACAACATTGTGGTATATTGTTAAAGAATTTAATACAATTTCCCAAAAAAGAATGAATTGTTTTGGCCAATCTAAAGTCTGGAACGACAAGTTTGTTTTTGTTTCTTGTATTATAAAAATTAATATCACTTTTTTTCGTGAAAATATATTTTTTTTGCGTACGTACAGTCGACAAAATTGAATCATGACCCACTTTGCCGATTATTCCTTTGTATTCATTAATGTAGTAAGGTTTTCTTCGCTGTCATGCTGTACGTTGTTGCACATAGTACGTTTTAAATATGAATAAAAATGCGTCATTACGGGTTAGAGATCTATGCAAGTTTAACCTTTATTACTTTCGCCGCGTGTGTATCCTGTGAAGCTCCTTACAGACATTTCGAGTGATTGTGGCCTGTGAAGTTATACCCGAAAGCTGATGTGGCAAGTACCTAGCTATAAACGCGAAGACACAAGAATTTTCCACCTATCATTGTCACCCTCCACGTGTAATCCACTGCCTAAACTCTCAAACAAAAACTGTCAAACACGACACCTTAGAGATTTGGGTTTGCTCATTTGTAACACATAACAACATTTACAATGTCTGTATTCATTTTTTTTTTATTTATTTGAAATTGGTTTGCTCTTGACTCTAGACTAAGCCAGACGTGGCACAGACAGAGTCGATGATGGAGCGAGCTCACCCAGAAGAAGCCTGTTCACTCTGAGTTTGAAGGTCTTTGGGTTGTAATAAATATAAAAGTATTTATAATGATAACTTGTCGTTATAAGTCGGCCAGTTTGTTGAAGCAGTCTCAAGCTCCATGACGAACTCGTCATATATATTACTTTTTCTTTCCGTATTCATAGACATCACACACAGACACCCTTCAAACGATACGCCCGAAAATTTAATACTCTAGTGTCAACATATCGACTAAATAATCAATTTGCGAGCACATACCTGAATAGTAGTCTGGTCAAGAGGCGTAGCTCTCAGCGTAGCGTGCGGTGCCGCTAACAACAATCTTAGGACCTGCGGAAAAACGCGTATTATAATGACATTTCATTCCCATTGTGTTCTATTACTAAAAAATGTCCCTATTGCTAATAACTTATCTAAGTTTTTCGATAAATAAATGATTTATTATTATAGGTTAAAAGCTCGATGCCTTCAACGTTTTTATTTTGCATAAGCCAAAGTTGACAGCCCTAGCGAGCGTAGGTATGAAAACTAAAGTACACAAAGGTGATTGACTTCTGTACTCTCGATCTTTTATGACTAAATTTAGACAAAAACACACAAATTTCGAAAAAAGTACGAAAGAAATCGCATCACTTAGTTTGACGTTTCTATATTACTGTAGTCAATATCTTTTCGTTTTTTAACACGAAAGAAATAGACTGAACTTATAATCAATGATCGGAGTAGGTAGAGCTATTTTGGTTCAATGACCGCAAGGGTCAATCTCCAAAACGGGCGCGTTCGTGTAATCGCTCTGGCGCTTTCCGGATATTGGTGTTTAGTTGTAATCGTATATTTCATACAAAGGAGTGATGTACACTGTGGCAAACCGAACTCTTTGTTTTTATACTCTTTGTTTTTATGTTTCAATTTCCTTCTCTTTTTGACGTTTTTACTATTTTACCAGTTGTTTCTTTTACTTCATACAAATTATATCGATTTCTTATAAATATTACCGAAAGTTTATAATTTATCTTCCGGAATCCCCCACATCGCGCACATACACTTTTGAACGATTCTTTTAAATGAGGAAACATAATTCAAGTTAGGTATTTGTGTCTGAGAAGCGTCAGAGCGATCACACAACATTAATAATAATATGGACATTCCCCCGAATTTCTAACTGAAACCCCGGGTTGTAGTGGCTGAAAAGATTTTTTATTATTAACAAAGATTTAAAAAAAAACTTCTCCTATGCATTGGCAGGGCTTTCTGGCTAACAATTATATTTGAAATCCAGGATTCCGGGAATGTCCATGTTACGACCACGTATTGCAAGTACAAAAAATAGTTCTCCCTACTCCGATCATTGCTTATCATTTAGTCTTAGACAGGGCACATTGGAATCAATTCCAATAGTGAGCTCAAGCTCACTGTTTCAATTTTGAAAGCCTAATCATAAGACAACTATGGAATTTCATAATATTTAAATATTCAGCTAACACGATGTCAGTATAGTTCATACCTGCGTATGCAGCAACCCTTGCACAGATTCCCCATTGAGTTGCGTGATGAGGTCTCCAGCGCGCAGCCCTGCTGCCCACGCCGCGCCTTGCTCGCTCACCGCCTGCGAACACACGTGATTGTACACCTTATGTCACGGTAACAGAGTTGAAAATTTAATGAAGTATTCACACCGGGGTACATTCGCTGTAGGGCGGTGTATGTATTATTGACTGTAGAAGCACAGAAGACACAATAGTAGAACAGAAAAATTAGTCCTCAAAATCATTTTATTAAATAGCGACTCTTGTTAAGACACTATAAAGTTTAATTCAGGTTATGCGAGTCCGATTAGGAGTTTTCCAGTAGGTTCTTATTGATTCGCTAGATGGCACTAGAAGTCAAAATACTTTTGAAATATTTTGAATAGTAACAAGTCTTGTTTTTATTTTGAAAAAAAAAACTGTATTCTATTAATCTACTAACATAGTCAAAATTCTTCTTACTAATAATATTAGAACCTGTTGCCCTGTGTTGTCTTGAATTAAGAAATAATATTATTTTTTACATTATTTTATCTTTCTCCGTCAATAGATGTGTGTTTACAACCTCTGGTGCGGGCCCCAATCAAGCCTTAGAGGGTGTAGTGCTGTGGAACCGGAGTCTAAGAATCTGCGAGTGCTACGGTTGGTTTTAAGGATGGCAGCCTTTGGAGTTACTATAATATATTTACGTTAAGAGTAGTAAGCTAACATTTTTACCGTACAAAACTCAAAGGGAAACCTTTTTTTGTAACATCAGACTTTTTTTTACTGCTATAGTCCCAGAATTTCGACATATTTAACCCAAAAAAAAACAATATGTAATAACACAATAACTTACAGAAACCAGATGATGCATAGTGTAGTAATCCGTATCGCCGTAGTATACTCTGACTGTATGAATAGTGAACCCGAACCCACGCGGGCCGCGGCGGACCACGATCGGTGGCTTGGACGACTGGATCAGTCTAAAAAAACAAACCACTTTTCAAATCTGCATTTACGATCATTGTAGACATATTATAACAAAAACACGGTAAAACGCTACTAATGTATTATGTGCTTTTTATTTAAAATGTTTTTGTTAATTTAACTTTTGTAACTTTTCTGTTAAAGGAGATTGACCACGGCCAGTACTCTGGATATAATTTTTGTGTCAGAATAGTTTTCTTTCCAAAATTATAAAACGTTTTTCGTTTTTCACAATAAAATTATTATAAAACATTTTAGTATTTTTAACAGTTTTTTCCTATAACTAGGGTTAATTTTTACAAAATAATAAGTTGTTTTCTTGTTTCCTTTGAACTTGTCTTTACATTTCTGCCATATTGCTAGAAAAGTAGGAGGAATAACGGAAATAGTCAAATCCGATTTAGTCTGTACCTCAAAGAGACTGATTAAAGTAACTTTAATCAGTCTCTTTGAGGTCATGCAATACAATTAAATAAAAAGATGACATTGACATCTGTCATAACTATTGCTTGTATGTTTTACAATTAAATAAAAGATAACATTGACATCTGTCATAACTATTGCTTGTATGTTTTACGTGTTGGGTTTAGTTTATCCGTAAAAAGTACTTATTATAGTGAAAAGTTATTACTATAGTGAATGAGTTATTGTGAAAATAAAATTAGTCTTTTCGTAATTGACTTTCGGCTGTAGTGTTAAGTTTTTGAATGGCTAGTACTCCTTAACTGTGTCTTATTGTTTTTTGTTGTTGGCGCCGTTTATACGGCCACATTATAGGGGAGATTCCTGAGAGCATCTTGCGAACTTGAATCACGGCTACATCGGTAAGATATTATGTAGATACTGTTTTATAACTTAATATTTCGTCTTCGATCATTAGTTATTGTATGTTTGAACCTCTGTAGACTTGTTTATTGTTAAACCTTATTCACATTACAATAGAGTTCATTTTCTTTGACCTACAACAAATGATTTTGATTATATATTTCCGAACCTCTTATACGAAAATACATAATAATTTGAGACATGTAATAAACATAGATTACTAAGCAAATAAATCAATTTTCGTAATGACACAAAAATCTTTAGGTCGGTACCTTCAGCCTAGTCCCAGGGGCAATCTCTTTATGACATAAAATTCGTGTAACTATAAAAAATATATACATAAAATGTTTGCAAAATTCGTCCGCAGCTTGAAATCGCATCTGTACGGCCAGTGTACGGCTTGTTTTAGAGCCTGCGCGCTATGTGGTATGTGTAAAGAAGTGTACTCACGAGTGGTTGGCGAGCGCGAAGGGCGAGGGCGGGTCGCGGCAGGGCGAGGAGTCGCGCGACGAGTTCGTCGACGACGTGTTGCCCGCGCATGGGGACGCCGCTCCGCCGACGAATGAACTGTCCTCCGCTGCAATAAGGTACAAATTACGTTACTTTATGATTATGTCTTTGCGATTTCGAGTACACAAATGCCAAAGGCGTACCAATATTTATTTACACATGTAAAAAGGAAAACTGACTGACATATCAACGTACAGCCTAATCTACTGGGTAAAGAAACTTGATATCTTGCATCATGCTTCCATTTATAGTACAGATAAGCAAATAATAAATGTATTTTTTTATCAAAATTCGTCTTTTAAGAGGGTAAAGGAGGGGGTTACTTTTATATAAAACTCGGTCAGTTTTGAAGCCAACATCGGTAAAAATTGGTATTTATGTAGTTTACTATTCGAGGAATTTTGAAAATTTCACCTTTAAGTGGGAAAAAAGGGGATGGAAGTTTATATGGGATATTCGACTTTTGCGCAGGCGAATTCGCAGAAATCGCTAGTTTTTGCATGAAAACCCAACAAGTTTGCACGTCCCAATATTGTAGTATGGTAGGATCATTCCCTCGGGACAATTATGGGCTAGTGCTGAAAAAAAGCAGCGCAAGAAACTCGGTCACTATTGTCGTAGTATAGCAATTGTTGTTTTGTAAAATTATTGGGGACGGGTAATATTACGCGGGAAGCGAATTTCACGTGCTATTGGCGCTTCCTCGCCCCCCGCACGACTTGCGGGGCGCTAATAATAATCTTCTGTCATTAAAGTACTCTTAACAACTGATTTAAATTAATCTATAGGTATCATATCAGCCTATTGCAGTCCACTGCTAGACATAGGCCTCTCCAAGACGGCGCCAACTTTCACGGTCCTCCGCTTCTCGCATCCAGCCACCACCGGCCACCTTCCTCAGGTCATCGGTCCACCTAGCAGGGGGGCGTCCAACACTACGTTTCCCGAGACGTGGTCTCCATTCGAGAACCTTCCTACTCCAACGCCCGTCGGTTCTGCGACAGACATGACCAGCCCACTGCCACTTCAGCTTACTGCACCTCTGAACGATATCTATGACTTTCGTCTTTTGGCGGATGATCTCGTTCCGGCTTCTATCACTTAGCGAGATCCCCAGCATAGACCGTTCCATAGCTCGCTGAGCGACATGCAGTCGGTGGGCCAGCTTGACTGTCAAGTTCCACGTCTCGGCCCTATAGGTAAATTCAACAATATTTCCTAGTCATTTCTTATAAAATATTTTACATTTTGCTATAGGTAAATGCACGACCAACATTTTAACGCCTGAAGTTTGGAACAACAAGCTTATTATTTTTAGTCTTTTGTTAAAATTACTCTGACGATGTCCATATTTACTAGTCTGGATATCACGCTCGTTCGCGCTATCCTGCTTGCACGAGTGACCGGGATCACTTTCATTGTGCGCCGTGATTTTGAAAAATAACCAAAATGGCATGATATGATTTCGTACAAAAAGTTTCAAACCCCTTTATTGTAAAATCATCTCACTCACCGGGGTGTATGACAAGCGACAGGCCCGAGGTGCTAGCTGATCGTCGCATGGCTTTAGTGGCCACCAGCGCTGATGGCTTTGTCTTCTCAGGCTTGTCTGGACGGTCCATGCTCTTGCTTTCTTCTTTCTTTGATATCTCCGACCTGGGTGAAAAAATAACATAATATGTTTATTATATATTTTGATAGGCACCCAGGTGGACCTGTGTACCTGGGTGTAAAAAGAGATACGTTTTTTACTTATTTTGATAGTCAAAACAGTAACATCTTGGTCTGTACAATTGGAGTCTTATTCCAGGTTATTACTATTCCTCTCTCGTGACACAAAATAATGGAAATATTGTCGTAAAAAATACACATTTGCTTTATTTTAGGCGGATACTTCTTATATAGACTGTAACAGCAAATATTAAACAAATGTTTAAAAATATGATAAAATGAGTATTTATTAATGTTTAACCATTAGTATCAGTGTTATCGTTTGTTAAAAATTGCAATACTTAAAAAGGTCATTATTACGTAACGCTCAATTTTATCGCAGCGAGGCGCGACGACGACACGCAGGCGACACGTCGTCCGAGTCCGTCTGTGAGGACTCAGCCTCCTAATGCTACTATACTCACAACCTAGGCACTATAGCGACGCTAGAGGGCTGCGTGAGATGCGGATGCGGATGCGGGTGGTGCGGATGTGGATGCGGACGCAGCGTGGCGCGACGACGACACGCGGGCGACACATCGTCCGAGTCCGTCTGGGAGGACTCGGTCTACTAATGCTACTATACTCACATCCTAGGCACTATAGCGACGCTAGAGGGCTGCGTGAGATGCGGATGCGAGTGGTGCGGATGCGGATGCGGACGCAGCGTGGCGCGACGACGACACGCGGGCGACACGTCGTCCGAGTCCGTCTGGGAGGACTCAGCCTACTAAGGCTACTATACTCACATCCTAGGCACCATAGCGACGCTAGAGGGCTGAGTGAGATGCGGATGCGGGTGGTGCGGATGCGGATGCGGACGCAGCGTGGCGCGACGACGACACGCGGGCGACACGTCGTCCGAGTCCGTCTGGGAGGACTCAGCCTACTAACGCTACTATACTCACATCCTCGGCACTATAGCGACGCAAGAGGGCTGCGTGATATGCGGATGCGAATGCAGGTGGTGCGGATGCGGATGCGGACGCAGCGTGGTGAACGACGACACGCGGGCGACACGTCGTCCGAGTCCGTCTGGGAGGACTCAGCCTACTAATGCTACTATACTCACATCCTAGGCACCATAGCGACGCTAGAGGGCTGCGTGAGATGCGGATACGGATGCGGGTGGAGCGGATGCGGATGCGGACGCAGCGTGGCGCGACGACGACACGCGGGCGACACGTCGTCCGAGTCCGTCTGGGAGGACTCGGCCTACTAATGCTACTATACTCACATCCTAGGCACTATAGCGACGCTAGAGGGCTGCGTGAGATGCGGATGCGAGTGGTGCGGATGCGGATGCGGACGCAGCGTGGCGCGACGACGACACGCGGGCGACACGTCGTCCGAGTCCGTCTGGGAGGACGCGGCCTACTAATGCTACTATACTCACATCCTAGGCACTATAGCGACGCTAGAAGGCTGCGTGAGATGCGGATGCGAGTGGTGCGGATGCGGATGCGGACGCAGCGTGGCGCGACGACGACACGCGGGCGACACGTCGTCCGAGTCCGTCTGGGAGGACGCGGCCTACTAATGCTACTATACTCACATCCTAGGCACTATGGCGACGCTAGAGGGCTGCGTGAGATGCGGATGCGGATGCGGGTGGTGCGGATGCGGATGCGGACGCAGCGTGGCGCGACGACGACACGCGGGCGACACGTCGTCCGAGTCCGTCTGGGAGGACTCGGCCTACTAATGCTACTATACTCACATCCTAGGCACTATAGCGACGCTAGAGGGCTGCGTGAGATGCGGATGCGAGTGGTGCGGATGCGGATGCGGACGCAGCGTGGCGCGACGACGACACGCGGGCGACACGTCGTCCGAGTCCGTCTGGGAGGACGCGGCCTACTAATGCTACTATACTCACATCCTAGGCACTATAGCGACGCTAGAAGGCTGCGTGAGATGCGGATGCGAGTGGTGCGGATGCGGATGCGGACGCAGCGTGGCGCGACGACGACACGCGGGCGACACGTCGTCTGAGTTCGTCTGGGAGGACTCGGCCTACCAATGCTACTATACTCACATCCTAGGCACTATAGCGACGCTAGAGGGCTGCGTGAGATGCGGATGCGAGTGGTGCGGATGCGGGTGCGGATGCGGATGCGGACGCAGCGTGACGCGACGACGACACGCGGGCGACACGTCGTCCGAGTCCGTCTGGGAGGACGCGGCCTACTAATGCTACTATACTCACATCCTAGGCACTATGGCGACGCTAGAGGGCTGCGTGAGATGCGGATGCGGATGCGGGTGGTGCGGATGCGGATGCGGACGCAGCGTGGCGCGACGACGACACGCGGGCGACACGTCGTCCGAGTCCGTCTGGGATGATTCAGCCGTCGATGCGCTACCGCCCATCATCTGAAACAGAAACATAAATCAACACCCAGGAACAGACTTTAAACGCCTTCATCAGCTACTAATGTGTATTAATTTGACAGTTTTCAAGGAGATAATGACACATTAGTAGCTAATCAAACCATTATTTAATGCCTGTTCCTACAACTGGTGTAGCTCTTACTCGTCTGATATACGATCTCGGTGTCACATATTATGATGACACCCCAATCGGAAGATATCCTAACCTTAATTTATAAACAAAAGTTAAAAAAATATTTTCGTTTAGGACAC
Organism: Pyrausta nigrata; assembly: GCA_949316185.1. Taxonomy (NCBI): domain Eukaryota; kingdom Metazoa; phylum Arthropoda; class Insecta; order Lepidoptera; family Crambidae; genus Pyrausta; species Pyrausta nigrata. The sequence continues at coordinate 2,501,430 of OX438961.1, forward strand.
TGCAACTTATGAACGTCAATCATTAATATCAATCAATATTGACCCATATGCTCCAAACTATGGTGTAGTCTCTTTTCTATTAAAATTTATAGTTAGGCATTTGGCCGTACCTGATACGGCCTTAGCGACGATGCGGTCGAGGATAGTTCATACGAGTATCTGACTAAAAACAACCAATACACATTTGCTTGAAAGTATTTGGATCATTATGTTTAGGAAACATTTAACTAGCAACGAATTCCACTACCTAGCCGTACGCAAGAGGAACGTATATTCGAAACGTTTCGTGCGTATTGATGGAATGTTAACGACATAAAAAAGTAAAGTTAGCCTATGGCTACCTATCAGCCACAATTCTACGCTTGGACCACAGTACTACATTTTGGAGTAAAACGCTCCGCCTATGCAAACCCGCTCCGCTTATGCACCTTGGGCCAGCTTTTGGCGTGTGACGTCAGACTGACGCGCGCATGCGCAGTACAGTCGAGACGCGCCTGCGTCGCTCACACGCACCGAGCTACGTATGCAGCCGTCCCCTTCACTCCGTGCACCGGTCACCGCTCACTCACCGCCGTTAATGTTGATTCGGCTTTACTCTGCCTTCTGTTTTCCTTGGCCGCGCATATTTTGTAACCGCTTCTGCTTTGCCAATTGTTATAATTTAATTTAATTCTTTCTATTGTGCTGTCTAATATAATTCTTTAAAACGTTATAATAATATTGTTTATTCTTCGTGTTCGTACCTTCTATCATCCTATCTTTAAACTGTAAGTTAGTGCCTACTAGTGCTAATTTAATCTCGGGTTCGAGTCCCGAGCTTTATGTGGAGATTACACTAGGTCTCCACAAGCCTATAAAGATCCCACTGCTGGGCAAAGGCCTCACATCAACTATGAGAAGGCACAAGCTCCACAAATACTCAACCACGCGGGCTCAGTGCGGATTGGTGGAGGACATAAGAGTAGAGGAAATCCCGTCTATGTCTTGTGTCCCGATCATCGAGCACGTAACCTATAGAGATGAAGTAAGTGCGATTTTTCTTCGAAACTTATCAGTTCTTGGCACTGATACGAAAAATGACAATTTAAGCATATATTTTTAAATCGATATTATAAAATATGAAATATTTCGGTTGTAATCGTATATGAAAATCTTTTAAACAGCACTTTTATTTAAAAAAATGTAAAGAAATTAGTGAATTTCTTTAACAAAAAGGCGTTGAAGAAAAAACAGAGGCATTAAATTTCCAAGGGATTATGACGGAATTTTTCTGACACAAAATTAATGACAAATCTCCCCTATATAGGTTATGTGCTCGGTGGTCCCGATAGTAAAAAGAAGTCGGTGCAATCAACTTATCGCTATAAAACAAAAATAAATTCTCACCGGACACTTAGGATGATGGTGCAATGGCGCAGTAGGCGTGGTAGGGGGCCCAGCACTGTCCGGGGTTCCAGGCCAGCTATCAGTACTCTGAAAATGGAATGATTGATACATGATTGGCCCAGGACAAAACACCAAAAGCACAGTTTACAATAGAGGTGCTTGTGGCGCAGTGGCGGCAGCGCTTTGGTAGTGATACCAAAGTTAAGCAACCTACGGCGCGGTCATCATTGGATGGGTGACCATTCCGAAAATTTACCGACTATGACAAGCATCTCCGTTGCTTCGGAAGGCACGTTAAGCAGTTGGTCTTGATAACTTCTGACAGTAAGGTTTGTCACTTGCCTTAGAGCGCCTTCACATTACGTCGCAAGTAGTGCGGCAGTAGCGCGACTATAGCAGCGCGACAGACGCGCTGTTTACAGGCGGCTAATTCCATACTAAAAAGAGCAGCGCGACAGCCGCGCGACACGTGATTGTCCATACTGGACGGCAGCGCGGCAGCCGCGTGCTGTCAGTCGACTTCGAGCCAGTGTTGCAATCGTACGTACGGCAGAACATTATTTCACAGTAAGCGAATTTGACACAGAAAACAATTTATTATTCAAGTTCAAACACGTCCGATGATTACAGCAACAGGACCATAAAAAATGTTGATTTATGATTGTTGATTTATGTACGGTCTCCATTGTTCAATAAACATGTATGTTATTGGTAAAAGCTTGTTTCAATATTTTACCTTTAAAAACAGACTTACCTAAGTGTTATAACAAGTCTTTCTTCTGCGGAAATGCTGTTCCGAAATGGAGTATCACGGCGCTCAATACTACTCTTAAGAAGACATAATAATTCACCAAAAGACTTTTTTGACATTTGGACGTAATTAAAGATTTTTTTATTGACAACCATATTTCAACACTTTGAATACTGTTACATAGATAATCACTATTCACCTTAGACTAGTCAACCACTGGACCCGCAATGACGGCTGATTTTCTTTTGCCCCCTTGGGAACTAACCGAGGTTTTTAGCCGCACCTAATGGTGACGTCATGTCAGTATGGTGTCAGCTCTCGATGAGAAACATTATATTCAAAAATGGGTATATGTGCCGTTTTGTATTGAAAAAACTATTTGGAAAAGCCAGAAAAAATATTTTTTCCCTCATACGTAATGTATTATCATATTTATATTGTTAGTTTTTCTTAAAATAAATAACAAATGTTTTCACAATAAATCATAATCTGCCATTTAAAAAAGTAGTAAACCGTTTCTAGTCTTGTACCAAAGGTATGTCACATGTAATTTGGTCGACTTATTTTGTTTACACAGTTCATTCGTTTCATTCATTATTTTTGATAGGGCTTGAAAATATCGATATTTGACATCGATAAAAGTAAAAGTAATGAAATTAATTATCCATTAATGCGGAAAACAGGACAGGCAGACAGACGGACTGATATACAATATGTAACAAAAACCCTGTCCGAGCCGAAAGGGTCATAAAGTTGCTTTAATAACGTTACCAAAATAAGTATCAAAATTACGTAATTCATTAATACTTTTTTTTTGGCGATTTTTAAAGTTAACAAGTTTAGCACCTATTTACCCTAAAACGGGGTAATTTTCAAAATACGTTAACACTCCCGGCGGGCGCGCGGCTCCATTGACGCCGCCTACTCGCTTTGTCGGTACTACAATAAACGTAGCCGCGACCTTTGATATCGCCGCGGCACGTGCCGGCGGCTATCCCGATATTATTAGAGGTCAGTTTCGCGATGACATTACTTCCGAGTGGTCGTTCCGTTCCGTTGATCCGCAAAATGTCGTATACGAATCAAGAATACTTTAATATGCTCATGTGTCTGGATAGGAGTGACTGTGATTATTGTGAAGCTCGCAGAGACTATGAAGTGCGTTTTGCTTTCCGCTGGGTATCACAGTGCCGTCAGAGCATGCGTTCCAGCGTTTGCACAAACGCGTGTTCACTACGGGCAACGCAGGGTCGGAAAAGGTTTGACGCAGGCAGGCCACGAGTCCACCTAACACTAATCACCACCACAAAAAAAGCTCTTTTCAGAGCTACCAAAAAGTCTCTGTTTCTTACGATTGACACATTATTATATGGCTAATAGTAAGAGCCGGGGTTATCTGGGGTAATGACTTCGCTACCTGCAAGTGCCGGCGCTATGCCGCGCCCTCGCGCGCCCCGTCACCGCCCTTCGCGTTGCCATGTAAGTTTTTTAAGTGTAGTATTTAGTATCTTTTTTTTTCATGGGGTAATTTTTTTCTAATATTTGATGAAAATATTTACACAAATAGAACCTTGACTCTATACCTGATAACACCTTAACGGGTCGGACAGGGTTTTTTTTTACATATTGTATATGAAGAAACTTTAAATCCGTCTTGACTACGGAACCTTAAAAAATACCTTGTGTGAACTATATTTTATCTATACAACTAAATGAGTATTCAAACAGATTTAAACAATTCTTAATCAAAGAGTCATCCTATGCCATTTTGGGTCGATATGAGTTGATAATGACTAGCTTAATAAACTTTAATTGAGTCATACATAGGTACTCCACTTATTCTGATAATAGCAACGTTGCGGACTTTCTTGATATTCATTTCAGTTGTTATCTAGCTAGTCAATACAAATAATAATATTAATATGTAACTGTGTACCACCACATAAAACCAAAAAGCAACTCAAATATAGCATGCACTACCTTACAACACTAGCAATAAGAACTCGCACTACGCTACTTCGAGTACTACAAACTAGATGGCGCTGATGGTCGATCGACTCACGCGAACAGATCACCCAGTAGTACAAATAATAAACCTGTACAGTTGTAACTTGATTCCGATCTCACTAAGTGTCGGCGCTAAGTCGGTGGTGTCCCCCATATTTTTGAGAGACTTAAAACCTGTATAACACGGATCCTGCCTTCTTGTCAATTCCTTGACAAGACGGCAGTAGCAGCAGAGAAGCGGCTTCACAAGTGTGTATTTGTAGGCCCAACAATATTTGGCTGGCATTTTTCTTTAATCCAATGTTAAAAGCAATAAAATTAATACCAATAATAATCCATACTAATATTATAAATCTGAAAACTTGGAGGCCAGGATACAAGGCTTAACTGGAGGTTGACCTGGTTAGGTGTATTTAACTTACTCGGGATAAAAACTAACATATCGCAGTTCAGGATTTCATAGTAATGACGTTTTGTTGTACGGGAAAATTACAACCGCGATACCAGTGTCATCTATCGTTGGGGAGCCGAACAAATCTGTCTGTCTGTCTTTCTGGTACGTCTTGACTCGTAAACCACTGAATCAATTCACATGAAATTTACTATGGAGATAGTTTGAGATCTAAGAAAGGACATAGGATAGTTTTTATTCAGAAAATCTATTAATAAAGTTTTCTAACAAAGGGAAGGAAATTTCATATGGAAGGTGATGCCATCTGGAAGCGAATTCTGTAACCATTTTACGTTAAACTTCAAAGTACCTATGTCACTGATAGTGCATTTAAAAAGAGGTATATGGGTCATCTTATCAGCACGCGAAAATTGATATATTCTAATTGTGTAAATTAATTGTATAAATTTTAGAGACAATCCTAATGAAAAACCGTTTAAAATTTTTAGCAAGATTTCTTAAAAAAACATTTTTATCCTCTATGACGGTTAATAATTTTGAATTGCTCTTTATTTCGCTTGATAGGCCTTTCAAATGAATCATTTTTATAACTGTTAGGACCTCCAAATCTATAGAAATCGTTTTTTTATATAATTAAAATGGCTGCTCTTTCAAGAGGTTTATCCAGGCTTGATTAGATGATGATGATGGCTTACCCTTGAGTCGTGCTCGAGCCCGGCGTGGTAGTGGCGTCGCCACTGCGGGCTGGTGCTGCTGAAGGCCGCGAACAGCCCCGCCTCGTCTGCTGGCTCCGCAGGTTCCGCTGCTTCGTCCGTGTCCACTTCGCTGTGGTTGTAGCGATCGCAACGACCTGCGATGATAATGTATCTTTGTATTTATGTATCGAGCCGGGCTTTTGTATGATCCCAAATAAGTTATTTAAAAAGGTTCCCGCTGAAAATCTGTGTTGTAACAAAACTTGTTTTATCGTGACTCTTATACTGAGCTGGTCGTGTCGAACCAGCGACCCAATTCTCGCGCCTTCGATATTATGTCACATATGATATATATCGAAAAAACATGGCGGAAATCACAAAATGTGATAAATATTCGACATTTTCATACTTCGAGAATAAGCAACATCTGAATTTTATGATATCCGCCATATTTTTTTGATAAATATCGTGTGTGACATAATATCGAAGGCGTATGAATTGGGCCCCAGGGGCCCAATTCTGGCACCATCAATATTATATGAAATACTATATTTATCGATAAAACATGGCGGATATCACAAAAATTAGTTGTTGCGTATTCTCGAAGTATGTAAAAGTCGGATATTTATCACATTTTCATACTTCGAGCATGAAAAATTTTGTGATATCCGCCATGTTTTTTCGATAAATATCGTATGTGATATAATATCGAAGGCGCGTGAATCGGGTCCCAGGATCTCAATTCTCACGGCTTCGATATTGTCACATACGGTATTTATCGAAAAATCATGGCGGATATCATGATTACGTATGCTCGAAGTAAAAAGATTACGGATATTTATCATCACATTTTGTGATATCCGCCATGTTTTTTCGATAAACATTGTATCTGATATAATATAGCATCAAAGGCGCCCAACATTCGAAGAGGACAAATGTCTGGATACCTGGGGCCCAATTTTCGCGCCTTTGATATTATATCACATACGATATTTATCGAAAAAACATGGCGGATATCACGAAATGTGATAAATATTCGACATTTTCATACTTCGAGAATACGTTACATCAACATTTTGTGATATCCGCCATGTTTTTTCGATAAATGTCGTATGTGACATAATATCGAAGGCGTGAGAATCGGGCCCCTGATTCGACTCGACAATTTCATCAAAACTATAATAGAGGGAAGTATAGAAGGAAGCGAGAAAGACCAAGAATAAGGTAGCTTTTCGGCAAACTGTTTTATCCTCGTTTAATATGTATGATCTGTTTCTGTTTTCTTTCGTCTGTTGTACAGTGAGCCCCGTATTAACTTACCCAAATCTGTCAAAATATTTCAAATGATATGGAACTCGATGTGATCAACATAAGGTTGGAATATGGTTGCGGAAATTTGGCAGATTAGGGTAGGTTGAGGCCGTGTGTACCTATTTCTGTCTCTCTGCATCTTGCATTTGCCTGAACTAATACTCAACGCGGTTGCGGTTGGTGTGGTTTTGGTGCCTGCGCTAGCGCCTCTTAGCCGAAATTTAAAGCAATATATTTTTTAATAATTTTTTTATCACTCACAGTATTTTTTTTTTACTTATACAGGGTGTGGCGTAAATAGTGGTCCAAAGCAAAGGTGTGGATACACTGTACACTGAAGCACCACATACCAGTATTTAAAAAAAAATTATGTACAGGGTTTTCAAAAAAAAAATTTTTTTTTTAATTTTTTTAGAAATCGTTACCTTGCTTACAAATTTGGTTATAATTTCCAAAAATGACGGTTTTTTCTTATCCATTTTTTTTTTATTATTATTGCTGATCACTTGTACTTAGTACTCCATTCGTTTTTTTTTTTTTTACAAACTGAATTTAATAAAAAAAATTAAGTTTCTTTCAAAATTCAATACTCACTGCTAGCAAATCGTTTGACTTTCAATGCTTTTGGTGCAAAAAAAATGTACCACACTGTCAGTGCCCATTGTTTAAAAAAAAATGCCCATCTTTTGCAGATTCTAAAATGGTGCAACAATAAGTGTTACGACTTACAGGAAAAAAGTTATTGCTTTTCGAAACAAAAAGGAGCCCAATTCAGAAAAACAATTTATTTGAAGTTCAAGGGTTTACAAGGGTTGTAATTTTTTTCTGTGTGGTCCAAAGCAAAGGTGTAGATACACTGTACACCGAAGCACCACCACAAAAAAAAAAAAAAATTAATTTTTTTAGAAATCGTTACCTTGCCTTACAAATTTGGTTATAATTTCCAAAAATGACGGTTTTTTTTATCCATTTTTTTTATTATTATTGCTGATCACTTGTACTTAGAACTCCATTCGTTTTTTTTTTTTTTACAATACTGTACAAGTTAATACTGTATAAGTTAATTACACACAGGTAGGATTTGAACCCACGACCTTTGTCAAACGAGCCAAAGGTCGTGAGTTCAAATCCTACCTGTGTGCGAATTTTTGGTTTCTTATTTTAGCTTATAGCAAAATATTTTTTTTTTCCATTTAATTATGGATTTCCGCAAGGTAACGCCTGATTCCATATATTATAAAGAGTATCTTATTTTATTTTATGCTACGAACTGAACTTACTGTCAAAGTAGCTGGTGTCTTCATCATTTTCGAGCTGAGGAATGAACTCCGCTTTCCTCCTGAGGAGATTGTTCCAGTCCAAGCCGTAGAAATACACGTGTTCCTAAAAAAAGAGTAATATAAGGTTTTTTGTAACATCAAAGTCTTCAATGCCTCTTGGTAAAGTTTCAAACGCCCACTCAAAATTAGATTGTGTTCCAGTAGTCCCCGCTATACTTCATTCACCGGGCCAAGTCCAACAATGTAAACAAACATGGCGGCTCGAATACCATAGATAATCTTTAGTGCTGGGAAAAAGTAGAGGAATTTAGTCACTTGATCAACATACAATCGAATGCAATAAATGAAGAAAGAAAAGTGAAATGATTTAATTTTACTTGACCAAAACGATAACTTTTTTCGTATGATTTACGTTTTTGAGTGAAATATGTGTGTTTGTATGCAATAATCGTATTTATATTGTTACGGCGTAATTGGTGAAGGCGTTTGTGAGTTCTGTGAAGAAATTCACTTGTGTATGTGCCGAGAATCTTCAGATAATAGGATTAATAGGTTAGTCAAAGGTTTGTTTACATTGTTGGACTTTGCCCGGTGAATGAGGTATACCCGGATAACATGCAACCCGCGATAAATTATATCGGGTCGAAAAGATTTCATATTTTTTTAATGACATGCTTTCTTCGATATTTTAAAAAGGCAAGACAATGTTTATTGCATCGATTAAAAAATGTATGAATTATGTCGATTGGCACGATAACTCTATATTTAGGGTGTCAGGTTAGCAATTCAGACATCCTTAGCAAAATATAGTCCGTTTTTATTTGCTTGGCAAATATTTTAAACAATTAATTTTGTTGTTTTGTTTGTTGTGTGTTTTTATATTTTTCTATCTGAATTGAAACTAATATGGAAGTTTATGATTATGATAAACTTTCATATTAGGTTGTCATTTTTGTGTTTATCTTATTTTTAAATAAATAATTTCCATAAAAAAAGAAATGGCATAATTGTTTTCAATATTCGCCATGCAACAAAAACAGACTTCACATTGTGCTTCATTTGACAAAATGATCACGACTCTCAGTCATGACGTATATATTAAGTACACTATTAAGTTATAATTATTTGTATAACGAAATTAAATCAAATTTCGCTCACAAAAATTAATCGACTGTGTCATCCGGTGGGACTCGAACCCACGTCCCTTCGCTATCCGGGCGAATGCTCTTACCAACTGAGCTACGCAGGACGTTAGTCTGTCGACGAATTTTGTAAGTGCTTGCTATGCCAGTGAGCCGGCGTTGCATCAGTTAAGATGAAATCCTAATGAATAGCGAAGGGACGTGGGTTCGAGTCCCATCGGATGACACAGTCGATTAATTTTTGTAAGGGAAATTTGATTTAATTACACTATTAAGATAATAAAATTAGGGTACCTTGACTTGATGCGTACCGCCCGTACCGAGCCGGTCGCGAGGGTTCCGCGCCAGTAGCTCTGTTATGATGCTTCGTGCTTCCACCGCTATTGGGAAGTCCTCCTCTGACGGCCATTCGATGTCGTCTAAGTCAAAATATAGGTGTTACAAAAGTGCGTGCTAAATTGGAGAGAGTGGTACACCGACTTTAGAATTCATAAAAAGTATTTTTAAAATTAACGGAAACAACACACAGAAAACATTATTTATCATTAAATTTAATATAGAATTAAAGTATCAATTTATCGTCCAGAAAATCGCATGATAATTCTAGATTTTACATTACTAGTTTTTTCTATCTTGTGTTAAGTCTTTGAACTTTTGTCAGTTCTCAGTCGAGCATAAACAACAATGACTTAGGTACAAATGCTTGTGCTTATCACATAAACATTTTCCCCTTGTGGGATTTGAACCTGCAACCTGTGGTTTTGTAGTTTGGAACGCAAACCACTACACTAAGACGGTCAAACAACTAAATAGATGCCTCTCTAATTTAAACTTTATGCTGTTGAGACATGATTTAAAACTAAATACACACAAATAATTGTACACCCGTAATCAAATAATAGTTGACTGTATGCCTTATTTTATCTTTATTACGTTGACACATGGTCGAAAATCAAATGATAACAAATAACGATTCTCACCATTGACAGTATGCGCGAAGAGTTCCTCTGGTGTCTCTCCGAAGAACGGAACGCAACCCACCAGGAACTCGTAAAGAATGATGCCCATGGACCACCAGTCCACCGGCTTGCCGTAACCCTGGAGACACGCAATTATCAGTAATAACAATAATAATGGCCGCCTAGCAAAATTTCGACATGGAGAAAACTTACTGTCTACTACTTTTTTTTGCAAATTATTGAAATGGGGAATAACGCTTTACATGAAAAATCTTGCATTTAAACAGGCAAAACACAGCTTCCGCTAGTCTACACTAATATTATCAAGAGGAAAGATTTGCTTATTTGTTTGTATTGAATAGGCTTACGACTACTGGATCGATTCAAATGAAAGGTTCAGAGATAGTTTGAGACCCTGGGAAGGACATAGGCTACTTTTTGTCACGATATGAAATCGGCAGTGGGTAAAATGTCGCGGGCGAAGTCTCGGGAACTGCTAGTTTCTCATAATAAAATGATGCATGATCTTGATGATAACACTACTATAATACTAATCTATAATCCCAAACAAAGTCTTTTCCGTTGTTTTTTAGCATAACTTATAGTCTGTAAAAGATTGGTGCCATCTGAGCTCAATCAGAATTCATTTAAGTTCTCTCTCGCGCATTGCTTTGACTGAAAAAAAAAAAGTTTTCATGCCTGTCTGAGTATAACTTCAGGCGCAATGTACTCCGGAGTGCCGCAGACTTGCTTGTCGGAAAACTGGCGCGCCTCGCGGTCCGCATACTCTTCGTATAGATTCGTTGCCACTGTGAAGGAAATGTACTTTAATACAGGATGTCAGAAAATTCTTCAGTCCAGAGTCTTCAGTTCGAGTCCCACTAGAAAACGGTCGATGAATTTTTGTAATCATTTATTTCTGAATTCCGGGGGTTTAAACGAAAAACACTTACCGCCTCACTATTAATAATAATTATAACGCTGTTAAAACACTCGAATAAATATAAGGTCACCTCCAAAAGACGGACGAAATTTTAATAAGGCATCTAATTATATTAGAAAAATTGGACCCTAGCATTAAAACCAAAAAAATTGGCTAGTTTGTTTTTACTTTTCCTAACAAACTAAATGTAATATTTTTAAGAGCATCCTGTACTTAATTTGGTTTATCGGCCCTCTCTGTCATTTCACTCGGTCCCCACTCTTCCCACATTTCATTCATAGCGGCACGGCGGCATGGCGGCACGTGTATGAATGCCTTTGGCGGCACTGCGGTTTCTTTGTCGGTTCGTTTGATGCGTTCCGACAGACCACGGAGTGCCCGCCCCGGCACGTGTAAGGTGTGAAAGAGAGAAAACTTAGTCTCTCATAGTGACGTCCTTATTGGATTCATTGATATATCGAACGTTTGTATTGCATTTACGCGAGCGATAATTCCTCATTCACGGGGTGTTTTATTTTACTTTTTAATCAAAGTCGTTTTTGGCAATTATCTCGAAAACTAGCATTCTAAAAATATGGTTGTATTATCTAAAACGAATAATTTAAGATGTTGTATTTGTCCCTTAAATCTCGTCTGTCTTTTGGAGATGACCTTATACAGTGTGTCCCTGGATAAAGTGCAATCCCGAAAGGGGATGAAACTAGACCATAAATCATTGACTAGAAAAATATTTAAAAAAAATATAAAAAAATATTGTAGGATTTATTGGTATTTTAAGATTTTCATGTTTCATTAAGGACTCTATGTACAAAAGTATTGATTTCTTCCTATATAAAGGGTCTATTTCTTTGAAAAAAAAAACAGTATGCCTAATACCTGGCGATGACCATGAAATAATAAATAGTCCGCAAAAAAGTAACTATCTTGGGTAAAAAAATGTATTTTTATGAAAAAAATGATTTTTTTAGACGTTTATTTTAAAAAACTTCAAATTACTAAAAAAATGTGCCCTATAACTATGTAATTTTATAGCTTACTTTTATTCTTTACCATTTTAGCTTCCAAATAAAAAAAAACCAATGTTCTAACTCAAAAATTGGCTAGGTAGGAGTTATTTACATTTTAGTAGGTAATAAAAGTCAGACTTTAATCACAATAACTTTATTAATAAAATTATCCGTAATTTACAATTTTGCATTTTTATTTAATGCATTAAATGTTCAAAATGGCCTCCTCGATTTTGCAAGCACATTACTGCACGAATATTAATTTGGTTAGTGGCTCTACGAATCATTCCTGGATCATTTTTGATTAGGCTCCACTTTAAAAGTTCGTAGATAGCGTGTTTTTTTAGTTAGAACATTGGTTTTTTTTTTATTTGGAAGCTAAAATGGTAAAGAATAAAAGTAAGCTATAAAATTACATAGTTATAGGGCACATTTTTTTAGTAATTTGAAGTTTTTTAAAATAAACGTCTAAAAAAATCATTTTTTTCATAAAAATACATTTTTTTACCCAAGATAGTTACTTTTTTGCGGACTATTTATTATTTCATGGTCATCGCCAGGTATTAGGCATACTGTTTTTATTTTTCAAAGAAATAGACCCATTATTTTGGAAGAAATCAATACTTTTGTACATAGAGTCCTTAATGAAACATGAAAATCTTAAAATACCAATAAATCCTACAATATTTTTTTATATTTTTTTTTTATATTTTTCTAGTCAATGATTCATGGTCTAGTTTCATCCCCTTTCGGGATTGCACTTTATCCAGGGACACACTGTATATTATGGCTTATTTAAAATCAACGACAAATAGGTGACATGACATAATGGAGACAAACATTTTAAATTTGCCTCTCTCATACTTTGACAAGCAAGTGCTTTAACCGTGGCATAATAATGATTATGGAGGAAGTCATTGCTTTTCTAAAATTGCGGAACATACGTGGTGGATATTCTGATTTTCTTAGCAGATCTCTTTATAGTATAAGTCTGTATTCATTCAAATAACATATCGAAGTGACACGTCTGTACTTTCTCTATTCCGCGCCAATACCAAGTAAAATATATATAAGTTTTTGAGAAAGGGCAGCGACTTCACAAACTCCAGTTTGTGATGGCGGCTGAATGATCCTATCAGCGCTGGCAGGCTCCGTTGGTGCCGCCTGGTAGCTCCCACCCTCCCACCGGAGCCAAGTAGCTTGCTGAGTTCCGTCGGTGAGTGGGAGTGCCAGAACCATCGAGGACATCCTACTAGAGGCGAAGTAAGAACTATTTTACTCCGAAACTTTATCTGCTCTGACAACCGCAATAGAAGGTGTCAGTTCTGTCAAAACCGTATGTCAAAAACCAATTGATCTGTGTGGTATGTCAACGTGAATACTTGAATTGTTACGAAAAAGTGAGATTTGAGAAATAATTAACATAATGTCGTATTGTTCTATACTTTGTTATCGAATTTTAAAACGGATGTGATGTCATTTCATCGGTAAGTAATAGTAATTATGCAATTTTAAAAAGTTCATAAAATTTTCCTACGGCTCAAGATAAATCGGTCAAGCGTACTGACGTTTAAGTCTCATCTTGCCCCCACTAAGTGGTTAGCACATAATGTCATCTCATTCTATTCGTTAACACTCGTTACTAGTGTTGCGCTGAATTGGTTATACGACTTATCGACATTTACGTGCACAGTTTACACAATAATTATTTTAGTACTTTGGCAGCACGGAGGTATAGTGATATAATCGATAACACAAATATTTACACTCGCGCACTAGAATCAATACCTATGCAAAAATGACAGTAACCTACCTATACCGAGGAAGGTTTTGTTAGAATTATTGATTTTCTTGCAAATAACAAAACGCTGACACTTGACATGACGTTTGATAGTTTTCTTGGTTTTATGGATTATGAACAATAAGATGCGTAGTGAAAGCAAAGAGTATGGATGTTTGCGTGTGTAAATATTTGTGTATCGATTCTATTACTGTAAGGTGTGTGACGATAATAAAGGTGATGAATGGATGTAATGAGAAGCGAATGAGGAATTTTGGAGCCTTCAAATAGATAGAAAATCTTTATGGCAAACCATACCAATAAAAGAAATAAGGCAATTTACACAGAAAGATGTATAATGTATGTGGATTTATTATTAAAACAATCCCTTCCTGACAAAATACCTACCGTATTTACCTACATTCTCATTCACTGAAAAACCTGAAGTGACTAAGTGACTATGAAGTAGATAATGGTATAATTTCGTGTGCGAGTTCGCACTCAGCCTGTTTTTTTCAAAAAAAACCTTGTCCGGGCTTTAAAACTTTGAAAGTGATGCCTCTGTTCTTAAGTAAATAGGTAGATATATATTGGAAAACATGATTTTAAGAAACTTGTTTCCTGTCGTATATAAAGTATGAGCCTTATTCTTAATTTATAGAAATTAGAAAACAATAAACGCATTTTAATAAAAATACTTACTGTATTTAGATTTCAATGTACTTTCTCTGTGCTTGACTTTTAAATTCATGTTTTTAAAATTTAAGCAATTTATTTGCAAGTTATTATGGAAGTTAATTTGTTTTACGAACAAAAGTTTATTTTTTATTATATACTAGCTGACCCGTCAGACTTTGTCCTGTTATTTAGTTTTTTTTTCAATCCTCTTTGACGATATCTGTCAATTCTATGTCGAACGCATTGACCTCTACAGCACAAGCACGCTGGACTAAACACTCTCTAAGAAATAACACATAATTTTGTGCCAAATCAAAGCGTCCGCACAGAGTGTACAGGAAACTAAGATAGAGTAACTACCATATGTTTATGTCAAATTAGTTCCGTGGATGGTCACCACACGCTCACTATAGCCGTCAGCGCCAAAATTGCGATAATTAAATGTCTTCATTGTTAGGTTGACAGTATGCAGTCCAGCGTATTTGTATTATAGAGGTCAGTGGTCGAACGTCATAAGTTAAATTCAAAATGATTTAACGTCCAAAGCGCTATGGTTTGATTAGAATAAAATTTATATGGTGGTTAAGTATTCCTGAATTTAATAATTTTCCGCGCAATTTTCTTATTTTTTTTTTATTTCATAAGAACCTTCTTCTGACAATAACAAACAACAAAAAAAGAATTAGTGAAATCGGTCCAGCCGTTCACGCGTGATGGCGGGACCAAGGGAAATAGGGATAGATTGATAACAATTTTGATGATTCATACTTTAAATGGTTATTTTTGATGACTAACTTAAATTTCTTAGGAACAAGAATCAGATATTATATTTAGGATATTGCACATTAGTGAAAAGTTTAACCTTATGTGTAATAAAATATTGTTCCCATTAAATTAAACAATAACATCGACTATCGATACTAATTTCTTATTGACCATCACTAATACGGTGTTTGACATTCAGTCGGTTCATTCGGAATCTTTCGGATTTGGCGGATTTTTTCTGGAACAAAATTAATGCCATTTCCCCTCTAGTGGGATATGTCCTCGATGGCCAAAACCTTCTGGGTGAGCTCGCTCCACCGTCGTTTCTGTCTACGCCACGTCTGGCTTAGTCTAGAGTCAAGAGCGAACCCATTTCAAATAAATAAATAAGGTAGTGTTGGATTCTACTTACATGACATTAAACCCATCTTGCTCAGTCCAAAGTCGGTCAATTTGATGTGCCCCGTAGCGGTGATGAGCAAACTGAAAAGAATAATAAGATTAACAACGTGTAAGATATCACCTAATAAGAGCGAGTTTGTCTAAATTGACTTGGCTTTTAGTTTGAATTAAATAAATAAATTGTTACAACAAACACACCAATTACCTAGCCCCAAACTAAGCGTGAGCTTGTGCTATGGTGACTAGGATAACGTATAGACATACTTAAATACGTTTATACATCCATTACTTAGATACAAATGCTCGTGCTCATCACACAAACATTTGCCCCTTGCGGGATTCGAACCCGCAACCCCTGCTTTTGTAGTCCGGAGCGCGGATCATTACACTAAGACGGTCGTCTGATGTGTCGTCTGTCGAAGGCAGACTGTAGTACAGGCAGAAGTCGAGTTTATGTAGAGATTGAATAGGGATTGAGTTTGGTTTCAGTATAGTTAAAGTTGAGTAGGTGTTAAGTTTGAATCGAATTTGAGTTGAGTAGGATTTTGATTAGAGTTTATTTTATTTTTCTTTATTAAGGAAACAACAGCTTTACAATAATTCTTAAGGGGTAAATTTACCCCTTAATATTTATATTAAAATAATAACACACTAGCCTTATGCGTTTCCACGGCTGGATTGTACAAGATAAGTCAAATAGACAATCGGAAGAAAAAATATGAACAAACATTCTGTAGAAAAATGTAGAAAAATAACACACGCTCGTTCGGACAACAGCACGCCAGGGTAAGCTGGGCATCTTATTTAGTTGTAATATGGGCAAGCTATCAACAAAAATGCATAACCTGACGCGCGCAGTGGCGACCGCACCGCATCCAAATAAAGATAACACTTATATAAAAGTAACAATAACAATCACAACCCACTACACATTCGTTTTCAGGAGAAGACGAAATCGTGGTAACTTCTCATGAGTTAATAATGATAAGTTTATTTGGTTCAATTTGTTACGTGCTAGGTACCTTAAGCTTTTACATTTAAACAAAATTGCTATTGGCAACTTAATGGATAAGATACGGTTAAAATTTAGCGCCTGTACCATAGTCCGAAAGTGACGATGCAGGGAAGGGTATTTACTTTGATAATCGCATGTGATTGGCGCTTCCCCGCAGTTCTTGCGGAGTGCAAGGAGGGTCACATAAGAACTTGTCTAAGTATAGTTTAACTTAAAAACTGTACAACAGTCGTCATTAAAAAAAACAATTTATTTGTCGTCATTGAGTTGAGTAGGCATTGGGTTATGTCGTGTAATGATTGGGTTTGAGTTAAATATGAGCATGAGATTCAGTACGCCTTACTTGTCCGGCTTCAAGTCGCGATGTACAATGCCATACGAGTGCAAGTACTCCACAGCTAACACAGCCTCCGCGAAGTAGTGGCGCGCCATATCCGCCGGAAGCGGGCCCGCTCGCAGCAAGGTGCCGCAGTCGCCGCCCTCGACGAACTCCAGTATCAGACAGAGATGGCGTTTCGTTTCGAACGAGCAGTACATTGTTACCTGTGAAAGAAATTACTGATATATAAGGCCGAGTGCTATAGAATAGATAGCAGGCTCTAGATAAGATGCAAAGTATTCTGCAGTGAAGTTCACTAACGTTAAAAAAATATAATGATTCTGCCCTAAGCCATCGAATCATACAGTCTATTGCGTACATATGTTGACATTTCGTTGGCAATGACGAACTTCGCTTCGCTTCGCTCGTCTTACCACCTCAGTCAAGTCCCGTAACCGAGAAAGTAGCCTACGGCCATTGATTTATCATATAATAAATGCCTAGAGCAAATACCCTTACATGTAGAAAGCCACAGTCTCGCCTTAAGGACAAACAAGACGTTCACTACAAATTGTATATGCATATTCTAATTGAATTGTGACACTATCATGAGTAAATTCCAAATATTAACAGAGTGAACCCCTCATTGAAATCATCATTAGTATCTGAATTTTGAAAAGTTTAGTTTTGTCCTTGTATTTCAATATTTTATTAATATTTTTTTATCCACTTACCACAAACGGGTTATCAGCAAAACTAAGTATATCTCTCTCCGCAAACGCTTGTTCCACTTGATTTCTCAGTATTAGGTTGTTTTTGCTAATTTTCTTCATTGCATACCTTAAAAAATAAAAAAAGGGTAAAGAATGTTACTTTTTCTTAGTTATTATCAACCTACTCTCTGAAGGTGCTATTTCGTGCCCTGTTGCTAACCTGCCCCTAATTTAACGGTGTAGTTAATTTAACGAGAGTCCATTTTGTGTGGCTATCATTCGATTGCCATACAAATTATAGCTATTCTGTTATGACAAATACACCGCCGTTCTAAGGTGCATTATAATTTTTTAGGGTTACGTAGTCCGACAAGGAACCCTTGTAAGATCGTTCAGTCCGTCCGTCCTAGTCTGTCACAGCAGAATATCTTCTACGTTTATGGATTGATTTGCTTGTAACTTGTTTCGAGGATACTTCACATATAGATCTCATTTTTCAAAATACAAAAAATTTAAACTACCCCTTTTTAAGGGTACCTCCCCATAAATGTAAAGGGGGGGGGTGAATAATTTTTTTGAGTGCACCCCCTTGTGTGGGGTATCGTTAAAAAGGACTATGAAAATAAGGTATGGTTTCCATACAACACTTTTTTATCAGCTTTACCATTTGCAAGATATAGCCCGCCAAAGTGGTTTACACGGTGTCCCCCCCCCCCCCTGTAATTTCTAAAGTCTTGGGCCTATAAACTTCAAATCACTCACGTAAAGAAACAGGCGCGGAAACTCTTATTTAAAATTGTTTCGGGTATCCTGTGATGAATACTTTTGAAATTATAAATTTAAAAAAATGTCCTTTTTTTTGCCTATACTGTATAATGTTTTAAGTTAATGGTACGGAATCCTTCGCGCGCGAATCCGACTCGCACTTGGCCGGTTTTTGGTATCTAAATATAGACGTGAAGAATATTTTTATATGCTAGTTATATCCTGATTGTATCCCGTAGGTGCCACGTTCGAGATCAGCTCGATGACTTAGCAGTCGTTCACGGGGCCACTTCCGACCCCGGCGCCTCTGGTGAGAGCCCTAGGTAAAACAACTCACCTCTGCCTGGTCTGCTTGTGTTTGACGAGATACACGGCCCCGTAGGCGCCATTTGAGATCAATTTGATGACTTGGTAATCGTTTTCGGTAGGTGGCGCCCCTCCCGACCCAGGCGCTCCTGGCGGGGACTGCCTGCCGCGGGTCCTGGGAACGAGAAAATAATATTACACTGGATCTATTGATCGAGGTGTCGTGGGTTCAAGTCCAAGAAGACTGTCGATTAATTTTGTAACCGAAATTTATTTCGTAAAATCTTGCAAAACAATTGCTTAAATAAATAAAAAAGTGGTTCTACTACTGCAATTTTGAAGTTTCTAATATACTAAATTTTCTTTAAAAAAAACCGGGCAATGTCATTTCAAAAGAAAAGTATTTCCAATATCCAACAAACAAAGCTCCTTGAACTTGTTTGTTCTTAGGATATTGCTAATTTGAATCTTCATTCACATGATTTATGCTGAGCATATACATGACATGCACAACCACTAATGTATATAATTTATTTAACATACTACAACTTATTATTTTGCAATTTTATCATACTGCTTGCACAAAAATTTGCATTTTAAAGAATGAAGTTCATTTTACCGACAAAAGCAACGCAACAATGGTCTCAGTATCTTGACACATTACAATGAACCCAATCCCGTTGCTAGTTAGGTACTTACTTGTTTGGCGAGATATTCTGCGGGGGAGGAGGCGGGGGCGGTGCGTGTAGTTCTGCGAGCGGGTCGCGCGACAGGCCCAGCTTGTGAATGATGTACTGAGGGATATCTGTTGTTATACCCTGTGTGTGAAAAGAGGAATTTTAAAAAAATCTAAGAATCTAATAGACTTACGCACCATGTTCCCTTCAAACCCGTTCAGGAGCGGACATACAATTTTAATGCCTAGGCGTTGCCAGACCGCACCATCGCGAGCATTAGTCTAGTCACGAGTGGCACCACCTGCGACTTTTAACCGACTTTACTGGTAACATGCTGTTTACTTACTATCTTATACACATGTCTCTCATTTTGGCCGAATTCTCCCAGTGCCTACATCTAGGGTACATATCGCGAAGAACTGATGGTCATTGGGACCGAAATGTTTTTGATCGAAGGCACAACATAGGACGTCCACTGGCAAGATGGACTTCATTAAGATCGCAGGATCACAGTGGATGCAGACCGCTTGCAACCGGTCGTTGTAGAAAACCGTGAGGGATGCCTATGTTCAGCAGTGAACGTCCTACGGCTGATAATGACGATAATGCGTACACATCCACGTTAAAAGCAGCCATTTCGATAGAAGAGCGAAAACCCACGACACGCCTAGTTCGCTAAACTAGAGAGGGGCGCCATCTGATGGACACAGCGCCCTCTACAAGAACCTACATCTATGAAACGGAAGATCTTGGTACTCCTATAGGCTTACACAGTCATACCTTTGTTCCTTTGGTCTTACTGCACCTGCTGTGTAAAAGTAATAGACGGAAAAGGTCAATGATGATGTTGTGTAGTATACCTGCAACTGTCTCGCATGCCCCTCGGCCGCCTCCAGCAGCCGGTAGAACCGCTCGGGGTCGAACTCGAGACACTCCAGCAGGCGAGCCGGCCGCGCCATCGCGAGTACCAGCCGCGTCACCAGTGGCGCCACCTGTGCGCCCGCCTCCGCTGATTTTTCGCGTGTCTAGAAAAAAAAGTCTTTTTGCAAATTCGTCATGCGATGGAGAAGGAGATGAAGATGGAAAAGCGAACAAGAATTCGGAATGTAAAGTAAAAAACAACCAACAACAAAAACAACAAGTGATTTCAAAACCATTTAGAGATTTTATGCGCATAATAATTATACAGTTACTTATTCTACAAAAAATTTAAAAGGACTTATTTTTACGAAAATACGCAGTATAATTTAACCGTCATATGACCTCTTAAGACGAAAGAATAGCACCATTTCTCCATACAAACGTAGTCCCCTGTTTCCTCCCTGGATATACGCTAAGGTCGAAATTTTTTTTTGCTATAATATCTGCATTAACTACGGCTATGCTCCTATGTTTCGTTTTTTCCGATATTCGAATTAACACAGGAAATATGGGCCTTCAAACACTAAGGAAATTGCCAAATTTCAACCTCAAACTTTAAACGCTCGCCAAATAAAATCTACGCACATTAAGACATATCCTTTGTTAAATTATTTTTGAAAACAATATTATCATTGGTAAAGTTTTCGTCGAGAAAACAGGGGACTACGAAATGCTGTTTTGGTCAGTTTTATGAAGCGAATTTTGGTCTGAGCTGCATTTGTTCCTTTCTTGCTTTAAGAGGAGAGGTTTGGGGGGCGGGCAATGTCGTAACAAATACGTATACGTACAGTGATGCTTTATAGTCGATAATTATATCGATATGCCATTGTTGGCCTAATCGACATCGATGCATTAGGTTATTATATTGTCTTGATAATTTGTCTTAATATTTTATATGATTAGCTTTCATCACTTTGGCTTTTAAAGGTCAACTACTCCTACTCCTCAGTGGTGTTTCTATAGAAGAAAAAAGCAGTTCCGATGCTGATTCCTAGAATTACTGTACACATACATGTAAGCACTTACTGAGGACGTAACGTAAGTTGATTCATTTCAATTCGATATATTGTAGCCTAGGTGATTTCTAATGTCGGTGGAAACTAATTAGAAGAAATGGATTTTACTAGCGGTTGCCCACGACTTCGTCCGTGCACATGTTGAATTTACCATACAAACTTCCACTCCCATTTTCACGCCCTTAGAGGATGAGTTTCCAAAAGTCCTGTTGCCTACGTCATTCCTAATTTCTAACCAAAAAGCTAAATACAACATTTTATCGATTTAGCTCCATAACTGACGGAGTTTCATACAAACCTGCCCCTCCTTTTTTATCCCGTTAGGGAATGAATTTCCAAAAAACCTTTCTTAGTGCACCTAGACCTCTAATAGAACCTTTAATTTTGAGTCTCTAGACCCAGCAGTTGGGCTGTAAGTTGATATGTCAGTCAGTCATTAAGTCAGTTTTCATTTTTATATACATATTTAGAAGAGGTGAGTGAAGGCTTGTTGGAATATCCACCAAGACGTCTAATAAATTACATTATCTATTGTATGGTTTATAAGCACACTGTCGACAATCTGCAGTTGCAGATCACTAAATCTTATACGAAAAATACCTATTTTTACTTTCTACAGGAGGGACACACTTATGCCAGCTTCGAATCAATTAAACAAATTGTTTTATAATATAGTTTTTATTGCGCCAATTGCGAACCACTTGTTAGTAGATATTTACAATCATCTTTAAAACTAAAGTAAGTAACAAAGAAAGATAAACGATTTTATTACAACTACGAATGTCGTTACACGAACACATTAAGACTGTAACAACAACATTGTGGTCAGACTGAGCCCGTCTTTTTGCGAATGATTGAGAAAAGATCATCAGTTCTAATTTTCGCAGACATCGCAGAGGCGCTACAGTAACAAAAAAGTCCAGGCAGAGCCCTGAATCCGTTATTATAGGTGCTACACACGCAGCATAATCCTGCACCTGATATGAAATTGTTCGAGGGTATTGTATCCACTTTTGTCGGTTCTCTTCGACAAAGTTTCATCTCCGACCACTGTTATTGAAGGAATTTCGTCGTTTTTCGTCCACGCCAACATTTAGAATAATTAGCCTCTTCTCTTGTTGCGAACGCTTCGTGTAAAGCACATGATGCTTGTGCAGGTTGACTTATTTGTGTCGGGCATATGAAACATAAGTATTCATGAATCCTGCATTTTATACGAAAATGATGTTCTTCCGTTTAGCTGTCATAAATAAACGACATTACTTCATTTTCTTTAAGATATAGTGGATTTCAACTTGTTATTGTTGCACAATTAGATAATGTCCTGTTGAAAGGTGTTGTCATTGTTGTCAATCAGTCTCCATAAGTAAAAAGTTCCGTTCCACGTATGCACAAAAAAAAAAAAAAATGACTCAATAATTTCATAAATATTAAGCTTTTGCAAAATCATCCTTGCTGTTAAAGTAGATTGTCGTGTCGTATCTTACTAGTACCTATGTTTGTAAAGATATAAAAAAAATATGTAAATTATTATTTATGTAAAACATTAATTTAGTTACCTACTCGTAGTATGAGTGAACCGGAAAATGTCATGTCACCTCTCCTTCGTGTTTCTAGGTATATCTTTGATAAACTATATTAAAGGATATAATGAAACACAGCCACGGCACTTATTTACATTATTTTTTTCTTTTAATTTATTGATGTATCATGTTCAAGCTCCTATATAAATAGCAACGTATCTAAATCTTGCATAATGCCCTGTTATAAAGATATAATAACGTAATTAGAATCAAAACACGAATTTCATTTAATATTGACTCTACAAAACCTGAATTTAATAAACTTTGTCTTCTTTGTTTTTATAGTTTTAGGAAACTTTCCATTAAAAAGAATTGTGTATACATAGGCTTTATTTTGTATGGCGTACTTTCCCTCTGGTTATAGTTTATCAAAGAGTACATCATGTTTCTTGAAAATATTTTATTTTAACCAGTTTTGCGCGAGGTCCAGTGCGCACACACACTAACATACGCTACTCACACATGGATAAAGCAGTGCGGGGTGCGGGGGCGGCCGCCAGAGCATGCATCGAGACAGCAACATTTTATTCAAAAACCCATTTTTTTAAATGTCACTTAGACCGCGTTTCCTCTTAACGCACCGGAAACCGACATATGACGTTACTATTTGCATGTGTGCGAGTTTCCAACCGAGAAAAAGTTTGCTTCCAAAGACAATCCTGTAAATATGGAAGAAAATCGTCATAGGCATGCTTATGACGTGACGTCACAGTCGTGACGTCGTCATTTTACATTTTGAATAATTAATTACAAAATAAATACTGTATAAAAAATCTAAATACTAAAATAACTTTCTAAATTTAGTTTTTACGTCAAAAAAAAATATACCTTAAAATTTACTTTAACTAACGAATTAAAAAAAAAAATGAACTTTTTCCATCGATAAGCATAGTTATTCCGGCATTTTAATATGTGTACATTAAGAAGACTCACACTGTATATAAATGAATACAGAGCTGCGGCAATTTAATGCGAAATATCTGCTGCGACAATTTCATAACTTTCTTATGAACTATGCAGTGAAAAACTTTATTTCGGTTCGTTTTAATTTTAGAATGAAGTGTACGCAATGAGGAGAGCAGATGAGATACTAATTTGTCTATTATGGCTTTCTTTAACCGTTTGCCTTCACGGAAATAGGTTTGAGAAATAAGATACTTTTAAGACCTATAAGCGGAGATGTCTTCATTTAGTTTTAGATTTTTACAAACCCATCCTAGACCACGTCGATAAATTTTGTTCAAAGTACTTACCTCGGCTAAAAGCCTGTCTAAGCTGTCCGCCATGTCATAAAAATAGCTGCTGGTGACTTGTTTTGATTCCGATTTGTGCAAGCAATCGCGGGCCATCTCCAGAACCTGTACACAAAAAAAAATTG
Organism: Pyrausta nigrata; assembly: GCA_949316185.1. Classification (NCBI taxonomy): domain Eukaryota; kingdom Metazoa; phylum Arthropoda; class Insecta; order Lepidoptera; family Crambidae; genus Pyrausta; species Pyrausta nigrata. The sequence continues at coordinate 2,525,641 of OX438961.1, forward strand.
GGATCAGAACAGAGAAAAAAGATTAGAAGCTACTTATGCTGAAACTAAAACATTACACACAAAAAATCATTGAGGGTGGGACTCGAACCTACGGTGCTTCGCTATCCGGGCAAACGCTCTTGCAACTAAGCTACCAAGGAGTCGTCAGTCGGCGTCTAACTGTGTCAGTGAGCCGGTGTTTGATTTCATCAATACTTTGGGAAACGTTCCCTTTAGTACCCAATGAAAACATTTATGCAAACACTTTTTTTGGCTATAATTTTTTTATTAAAAAAACATTTATTTCAGACAGTAAACATAGATGATAGAAGCACATAAAGTGTTAGACACTCCGTAGACTAGAGACTATCTCTAGGCTGATAGTTAGTTAGGTTTCTTTGTCAGGGTAAATATTTTTTTAAAACAGCGAAAGTTGTGCAGTTATCACGCGACAGTCGCGCCATCGATTGCTTAGCGTACAAAAAACACGTATTAGCCTACGTAAAATTTTACATTTCAAAGAGACACAATGAATGCACTTTCAATTCATCGATTGTTCGGTAGAGGCAGCAATTGCATTAATTTATTATGGCTTCGTTTTTGTTGATGCGTAATACAAATTTGCTATTTTGGAGAAATTATTGTGCGATTTTCGCTATTGCTTGGCTTTTGCAAAATAGCCGGCCAATTGTATTGTGTACTTACATACCTCTCTCTCTCTTTATACTAATATTGAATTACCTGTCTCTGTACAAATCTCTCTATAGGCGGTCGGTCCGGCTTCTTATCTAGTTCAGTCAGCTCTTCGATTAGTGCGCTAAGTCTGAAAAAGAAAGACAGATTATACAGAATGTCCAAAAAATGGAGGATAATACTATAACTGCGAATAGGTCACAGTATGATCTAGTATTTTCCAAATTTTTTTTCGAGTAAAAGTATTACCAGTTTCGAGATACATATTTTTTTTTTTGTAAAAAAGATTCCTCGTCGTATATAAGTTTATGTAATTTACACAAATGACGACTTTTTTGTATTCTGTTTTTTGGTTTATCTCATGGATACCTGAGAAACCTAAAACTAATGTTATTTTTCAAAATTGGAATGTGTAAAAGCTAAGAAAAACACCTTCTTTTTGTCAAGGTGTTTTTCAAATGTTTCACACATTCGAATTTTGAAAAATAACATTGGTTTTAGGTGGTAAACTTATACATGACGAGGAATTTTTTTTACAAAAATAAAAATCTATAACTCGAAACTGGTAACACTTTTACTTGAAAACATTTTGGCACATACTAGATCATACTGTGACCTATTCGCAGTTTTAGGATTATCCTACATTTTTTTGAACAACCTGCACATTCATTTTACGAATATAGTGAAATTTAATTTTAGACTTGGATGCCAAGCAAGTCAAGGCTTTATGATGACTTCCCGTCTATATAGAGCTTTCATTGTGGCGTCATCTCGGAGGTCCCAGGTTCGATCCATTGTCAGGGTCATTTAGACCATATTTTTTATAATATTATCCCGATCTAGGTGTTGAATTACCACCGTTGTTTCTGATTTCCATAACACAATAAAATTGCTTCAGCAACTTACTATGGGATTTTGTCAAATATTTAAGGTATTATTGTTATTGGAAGATCAGTAACATAGGGGCCTGCTGAGGCTGGAATCAGCAGGTGGGGGGATATCTGCTCTCAAAAGCTTAAGCACTTATTACACCATCCTCTTTGTAGGTTCCTAACCAGGATCCTACTACTACTAGGAAGGTCGCACCCTACTTAGGATCCTAACTAGGAAGGTAGGATGGCTATGCTGTAGTTGTGGGTAAGTGCTCTATTCTAATAACGCATTGTTCGTATTTTTGCGTCTAGCCGTCGCGCTCGCTCGCACTGACATGCTGGTATTAGTAACAGGGACGGCTACAGCCGAAACTACGGATATCGTCTTATAGAGTGGGGCCCATACATCTTCCTAAATAGGAAGGTAGAAACCTATGTAGTGAACTGCGATCACATCTTCCTATTTCTTAAGAAGGATGCTACACAAATAGGATGCTGTAATAAATGCTTGTTGTTGATTGTTCACTTTTACTAATTTTAAGACCTGATATGCAGGGTGGCCCGTTTATAGTGGTCCAAAGAATTTTTTCAGCTTGAGAGCATCATGAGTGATCGTTTTAAACATATTTAGTTAGGCGAAAACTTATGGTTTAGAAATTGAGACTTTTTTAAAAAAAAATCTGAAATTTCAATATCTTTGACGCGAAACCTTTCTGATATGAAAACTAATAGACCGAATCGAATGAAATTTGGTGTAGGCATAGTGCAATAATCTACCTATTGCGCTATAACCTCATCTAGTGTAAATTATTAGACTGCATTGTTTTAGTTTACATTTTTCTGTAGCTTTTTTGAACTTTTCGCCAAAAGATTGATTTTCGAAAAAATCCTGTGAAAAAAAATGTACCACCAAAGTGTTGCTGACACTGCTAAAAAGTATTAAGATACTTTTAAAATTAAGTCAAAAATTTTAATTAAATAAATAATTTAAAATTTAATTTTACTATACATAGGCTTATTCTTTACACAAAAAATCATAGTAGTCCTTTGATTGCAACATCTTAAACTAAAACAATGCAGTCTAATAAATAATTTACACTAGAGGTAAACTCACTTATCGTTCATAGCCTTCTGCGCGGCGGGGAATCTTGCGGCGAACAGCGCCGACATGGCCGACACCGCGTCGTCGCGCGCGCCCTCCCCGCCGCCCGCGCCCGCCCCGCCCGGCGAGCGAGACGGCGAACTGGAATGGAAGCACAGAATAAGTACTACTACTCGCTACATTTCCGGAGGCATGCAGTAACCTGGGCAGGTTGCTAACCTTTTGAAAAATCTGAGGTGGTTGGAATAGGGATAAAAGGGACACACGCACAATGGCCCAATCAAGAGGCTAAGTGCGGTGAACACCCCACAGCCAAACTAACTATCTAGTACTCGGTACAGATAGTAGATAGATAGATACTCTTTATTGCACACCACACACAGTATCAATTTACATAAATGTTCATAGAGATGGTGTAATTAAGTTCGCCTCAGAGTCAAGCACATTTTTGTTTAGACACCTACAGAAATTCATTGCAAGAAAAATTCATTCTTATAACTATGGAATATGATTCATAATACAGTAAACCTATTCAGTGGCGTACTCTCATGCGACGCGATAGAGTTGAAGTGCTACTTCATGCGCTAGTATTCATGCTCGTCCAGCCAGCAACGTAGTACCAATAAAACGCGCGCGCGTCGTTGCTTGCTAGCGACACCCAAGTTGATTAGCCCACTGCAGGGGGTCGCTGCGCGTCGGTACGTTTTTGTTACCTACGCAGGGAGTTACACAGGCCTGATGAAAGGCCTGGTTAGTTAATCTGTTGGTTATTAACAATCATAATAGGTGGCACTCCGTAAAAATCATAATCAATAGGCTATTAGACACACCAATCGTTGACGTACTTTTAAGGAACTGTCAAAACGCTATTCTACTATGGATTTTGTATGGGAATAGTATAGTGAAGTCATAATATCACTGTACTCAACTAACATACTTTTTATCGAGTTTAGCTTAATTAAAAATCAAATACTGCAGTTAAAAATAAATGAACGTGTGTTTAAAATATGCTGTTATTTTTAAGAAATAGGGTATCGAAATTATTTGTGGATAGTGTCCGTGGCTGTGTATTTAGCCTGCTGGCGGTCTAGTAAGGGAGTAAGCGGGCTGGCGGTCTAGTAAGGGAGTAAGCGGGCTGGCGGTCTAGTAAGGGAGTAAGCGGGCTCGCGGTCTAATAAGGAAGTAAGCGGACTCGCAGTCTAGGAAGAGAGTGAGAAGGCTCGCGGTCAAGTAAGGGAGTCAAAAGGCCTCACGGTCCATTAATGGAGTAAGCGGGCTTGCGGTCTTGTCAGAGAGTGAGAAGGCTCGCGGTCTAGCAAGGGGGTCAAAAGGGCTCGCGGTCTAGTAAGGGAGTAAACAGGCTTGCAGTCTAGTAAGAGAGTAAGAAGGCTCGCGGTCTAGTAATAGAGTGAGAAGGCTCGCGTTCAAGTAAGGGAGTCAAAAGGGCTCGCGGTCTAGTAAAGGTGTGGGCGGGCTCGCGGTTTAGTAAGTGAAATGGCTCGCGGTTCAGTAAAGGAGTAAGCAGGCTTGCAGTCTAGTAAGAGAGTAAGAAGGCTCGCGGTCTAGTAAGAGAGTGAGAAAGCTCGCAGTCACTTTAGGGAGTCAAATGGCCTCACGGTCTAATAAAGGAGTAAGCGGGCTTGCGGGCTTGCGGTCTTGTAAGAGTGAGAAGGCTCGCGGTCTAGTAAGGGGGTCAAAAGGGCTCGCGGTCTAGTAAGGGAGTAAGCAGGCTTGCAGTCTAGTAAGAGAGTAAGAAGGCTCGCGGTCTAGTAAGAGAGTGAGAAGGCTCGCGTTCAAGTAAGGGAGTCAAAAGGGCTCGCGGTCTAGTAAAGGTGTGGGCGGGCTCGCGGTTTAGTAAGTGATGTGGCTCGCGGTTCAGTAAGGGAGTGAGAGGACTCGCGGTTCAGTAAAGGAGAGAGAGGGCTTGCGGTCAAATAAGGGAGTCAAAAAGCCTCACAGTCTAGTAAAGGAGTAAGCGGGCTCGCGGACTAGTTAGAGGGTGAGCGGACTCGCGGTCTAGTACGGGAGTACGAGGGCTCGTGGTCTAATAAGGGAGTGAAATGGCTCGCGGTCTAGTAAAGGAGTGAGTGAATGGCACGCGGTCTAGTAATGAGTGGACTCGCGGTCTAGTAGAAGAGTGAGCGGACACGCGGTTTAGTAAGGGAGTAAGAGGGCTCGTGGTCTAGTAAGGGAGTGAAGTGGCTCGGGGTCTAGTAAGGGAGTGAAAGGCTCGCAGTCTAGTAGAAGAGTGAGCGGACTTGCGATCTAGTAAGGGAGTAAGAGGGCTCGCGGTCAAGTAATGGAGTGAAATGGCTCGCGGTTTAGTAAGGGAGTGAGTGAATGGCTCGCGGTCTAGTAAGAGAGTGAGCGGACATGCGGTCTAGTAAGGGAGTAAGAGGGTCCGCGGTCTAGTAAGGGAGTAAAATGGCTCGCGGTCTAGTAAAGGAGTGAATGGCTCGCGGTCTAGTAGAAGAGTGAGCGGACTTACGGTCTAGTAAGGGAGTGAAATGGCTCGCGGTCTAGTAAGGGGGTGAATGGCTCGCGGTCTAGTAGAAGAGTGAGCGGATTTGCGGTCTAGTAAGCGAGAAAGAGCCCTCGCGGTCTAGTAAAGGAGTGAAATGGCTCGCGGTCTAGTAAGGGGGTGAATGGCTCGCGGTCTAGTAGAAGTGTGAACGGACTTACGGTCTAGTAAGGGAGTGAAATGGCTCGCGGTCTAGTAAGGGGGTGAATGGCTCGCGGTCTAGCAGAAGAGTGAGCGCATTTGCGGTCTGGTAAGGGAGAAAGAGCCCTCACGGTCTAGTAAAGGAGTGAAATGGCTCGCGGTCTAGCAAGGGAGTGACTGGCTCGCGGTCTAGTAAGAATGTGAGCGGACTCGCGGTCGAGTAAGGGAGTGAGAGGGCTCGCGGCCTAGTAAGGGAGTGAAACGGCTCGCGGCTTAGTACAAGAGTAAAAGGGCTCGCGGTCCAGTAAGGGGGTAGAAGGGCTCGCGGTTTAGTACAAGAGTAAAAGGGCTCGCGGTCTAGTAAGGAAGTCAAAGGGCTCGCGGTCTAGTAAGGAAGTGAAAGGGCTCGCGGTCTAGTAAGGGAGTGAAACGGCTCGCGGCTTAGTACAAGAGTAAAAGGGCTCGCGGTCCAGTAAGGGGGTAGAAGGGCTCGCGGTTTAGTACAAGAGTAAAAGGGCTCGCGGTCTAGTAAGGAAGTCAAAGGGCTCGCGGTCTAGTAAGGAAGTGAAAGGGCTCGCGGTCTAGTAAGGGATTCAAAGGGCTTACAGTCTAGTAAGAAAGAGAGCAGGCTCACGGTCTAGTTGGAGAGTGACAAGCCTCTCGGTGCAGGTAAGTGAGTGCACAACTGGCATACTAGGATGATGATGATAATGACAGGCGATACCTGAGACTCCGACTGCGCACGCGTCGCGCCGGACTCTGGGGTGATGGTGCACGCGCATGCGTGTTCCCACTGCCGCCGCTATCCGACAGCGACGCCCAGTTGTTCATGCCGCTGCCTTGTGAGCTGCTGTAAATAAAAAATAGGAAATGTTAGTAATAAAAACGAAATTATTTCCACACACAAAATTATATGATAATTTCAGGTAAGTCAAAGCTAGCTTCTAAAAATGTCGACTTCCGACTTTTTTATTTTATCTCTTTTAAAAAACGTCAGACTACGAAGCAAAACGACATGCCGAGCTCGCTTTTGGTAAAACACTATGATAGTGCTATTTAGTACCGCATATATAATAGGAAGGGAAAGATGTTGTAAAATCACTGACAGGAGCACGTGAATAAAGTAAGTGCCTACGCCTGCATAGAGAGTGACTGATTTCATATTGTTTATTATGAATTTGATTAATTAAATATTTACTGGTGGCTTGTATAGGTACTAAACAAGGTGAGCCTTTTGTTTTGTAGTAAATCCATACTAATATTATAAATGCGAAAGTGTGTCTGTCTGTCTGTCCGTCTGTTAGCTCTTGACGCTTAAACCACTGAACCTATTGAGATGAAATTTAGTATGGAGACAGTTCGAGACCCTGGAAAAGACATAGGCTACATTTTGTCGTGATATAAAAATATTAAGAGGGTGAAATAGGGGATGAAAGTTTATATGGAATATCCAACTCTTGCGGACAAAGTCGCGGGGAACCACTACTCATGTTATAAGTATTTTTTTTTAAATGTCTCCACAACTGGTAACAGTATAGTGATAATTAAAAATAAACAGCTGCTTACAGTGAGCCTAAAAGTCTGTGCCCACTACACCATACCATACTTGAACTTTTGTCCTGTTTAGGGTTTAATATAAAATGGATATTTTATACGGACATGATATGGTATGCGGTGAAGTGGGCACAGACCGTAATGGGGACGGGGCCTTACACAGCCTGCTGCTGGTGATGGCCACTTACTTGAGCGAGTTCTGGTGCTGGTGACAGTGGGGGCAGGGCGCTCTCGGCGGCGGCTCGCAGACGGCCTGCACCGCCAGCAGCCGCTCCTGCGACGAGCATTGTGACTGCAACAAGGCGAACACGGTACATTAAGCAAACATCAGGCGACACACAACTAAAGCACTCATTTATATTGTTTAAATCCAACGTGTATGATCGTTTTTTGGCCGAATGGAGACCTCGCCTGCCCACAGGGGCGCGGAGGGAGGACGGTAACGGAGACTGGGAGAGCAGCGGGCGGCGGACGCTTGTAGCATGAATTTAATATTGTCAAGAATGCGCCACGTCGCGGGTGGGTCAAGCCTGACTAGTACCGAACAGCCTATTGGGTCGGTCATCCGAAGTAAGACCTCTAGCTGTGCTTACTCAAGCTGGGTCCGCAGCACCATATTGTTACGAGCAAACCATGCTGCTAACACGTAGCATGTTAGCAAAACACGAAAACGAGGCGTACGCGCAGCGAATCCGGCTTAATACAGAAAACTCCACTCAGGGGGGACCAACTCTCCACCCAGTGAGGGAAGTTTCCTCCTTACTATCCTATGAAACTATATTACTATTTTGTTAAATGACTTTCAATTGTCCTTGTTCACGAACAATCGAACGATGAGTAAAATGCACTTGAATTCGATATGGATTATTACTATTACGAGTATTACCCACCTTTATTGATAAATATTTTTTACATATTTCTGTGTATAACTTTGTTTGTCACTGAATAAAGTTACCTATTGATGATGACATAATATTTCAGTATAATTTTAGACCATATCACATTTAATCTACATTCATATGATGCATGGTTTTTGATCAAATCTTTGTTATGATTTGTTGAGCCGCTTACTTTTAATTTATTTCGCTTTTAGTCAATGGGCTTATTTTTATACTGTTATTATTTCTAATATTATCAAGGAAAGTTTGTTTGTATTGAATAGGCTCCGAAACTACTGGACCTACTACAGAGATAGTTTGAGACCCTGGGAAGGACATAGGCTACTGTCGTTCTGTCGTGATATAATTCATCAGGGGGGTGAAATGGTGGATGAAAGTTAGTAAGGAAAATCCGACTTTTGGCGCGCCATACAAACACAATCAAATAAATATTCGTTATTTGTAATGTCACTAATAGGATTTTTCTGATTTACTCATTTGGTTCATTGGACAGAACTAAACGCAGAAACTGTAAAAGATAGATAAATAAAATAAATCATGTTATTGGAATTTTAATAAGAAACCTCAAAGGACATGTTTTGTACACCCTGTATGTTATGGAAAAGAAACAGAACAAATATTTAACTGTATTTTCATTTCCTCCAATGCATGTGGAAAATGAGTCACAGTTTACAGTCCTGGCCATAATATTATTGTCGTTGGCAAAAACAGTGCGGAAGATTATAAAATTATAAAAACCCATATGTGTGAATGTGAATCACTTCATTTCTAATTCAGTAGATCATTATTCATTTATAATAATGGCTTGACGTTTATGTATGTGAGATCACGCGTATAAATTATAATGCCTCCAAAAACGCCTTCGTGTTGTTGCCTATCTATATATATTATGTACAGTCGGCTGCTTATACATTAGAACTACGACAACTTTAGACAATTCAAGACTGTTTTAATTTGTCTAAGACGAAAACAGTTTATATTACGCAGGGAATAGAGGCGATCTCTAGGTCAACCTGTATAATTAATCTATATTATAAAGAGGCAAGTATTTATCGAACTACTAAAACGATTGCGTGCGGATTCGGGATACGAACCCGCACGCGAACGCGAACCTCAAAGGAAAAAAACAAGGGGCAAATGTTTGTGTGATGAGTACGGACATTTGTACCCAAGTCATGGATGTATAAACGTATATAAGTATGCCTATCCGTTAACCTAGTCGCCATAGCACAAGCTCACGCTTAGTCTGGGGCTAGGTAATTGGTGTGTTTTTTTAACCAGTTATTTATTAAGTATTATTATTAATTTAAAAAAATCATTCACTGGTAGAAAATTACATTACTCCTTTACGCTTAACCGGGGCGGGTAGTTTGTATGGTAATGAAGTATCCGTTTAAAAAGGTTTTTAGTTTGTTTAGGACAGCAGGTTTCAAACAACTTTTTAGTTGAAAATTGTGTTTGGAGAGGTCTATCTTCGCGAATATACCAACGTTGGCAAATTACATTATCCTATACACGCACAAATAGAGAGCAAAATGAGATACAGATTTTCTGTACTATACACACTATTATTTTCGAACTCATAGCGACGTACTAAACATACTAATTGTGTGTACAGTCGACCAAATTGAATCATGACCCACCTTATGGTCATTTTTCTACTGTCATTCTATACAAGTAGGTTGAAATTAGCTTGAACATACATTTCCTAGAAACGAACCTGTTATCATTTTATTAGACACTGACAGTTACTGACAAGGCTAGGATCGCTATCTGTACGAATAAGTTTGTATGATTTGTTTGTAGATATTGACTTAGATTTTTATAAAATTTCAGACTTACTAGATATACTTGACATCTGACACACGACGTTTTTTATTTCTTAAATTATAATACATTTTTCTTCGTAGTAAAAAGAGTTTGGATTATGGACTTATTTTAAATTCATATTAAGACTGGTTTATCTAAAACATGTCTAGTGCAGTGATAATAAAGGTTAAACTTGCATAGATCTCTGACCCATAATGACGCATTTTTATTCATGTTTAAAACGTACTATGTGCAACATGCATGACAGCGAAGAAAACCTTACTACATTAATGAATACAAAGGAATAATCGGCAAAGTGGGTCATGATTCAATTTTGTCGACTGTACATTCGTGGACAAAGCTTTCAAACTCTTAACCAACTACTAACTTAACGTAACTAAAGGTACAACCACAAACAAATAAATCCAAACTTTTGTTTTGCCCTTAAACAGGCAAAGTGACAGTCCCTGTGCGGACGGAGTGTCATCTGTAATGAAGAGTGATAGAGTTGAACAAGTACAGTCATCGGAAACTTATTGGCTTATTTTAGTTTTAGCTAGACTGCCCGAGGGAAGGGCCCTTAGGCAAGATGTAATCTATTATATAGCAAACTTCGCTATCGCCAACAAATGTCAGAAATGTAAGCAAAATTCACGTGATGTTTCGATGGCATAAGTCAGTCTCATACATCTTGTTAGCGATAAGGAACGTGTGTACGGGCCAAAGTAGATAGGTCTTCATTCATCTTTTTTTTCAACTCACTTTACAGGACTTGTTAAATAATATTGATTAACCTAATCACATGTAAAGTAAAGAGGTACTCAAACTTTATTACTGACGCCTAAGCAACTATATTTTAGTTAACTTGGCCGTTAATATTTTCAATGTATTTTAAATTTATGTTTAATTTAAATACTTTAGTCTTATTTCCTATGTCAACATGGGCATATTTTTTTCAAAACTTTAGAGAACTTATATCTTTGAGAAAAATTGTTACACTTTTGCTTTCGACTGTATTCTGGACCCTTTAAGTACAAAGCCCTGCAAACAGTCAGGATATCGACAATTTGATGACATCCTTTTTGTAGAATTGAGTACTTACCATAAGCAGTACACAGTCTTACTGTTGGGTTGGGGTTTCGCAGTCCATGTTTGTTTCTCAGGTGTACTCACGGTGGCAAGTCAGACTACCCCAACCACAGAATAAGTACTAGTACTCCGTACAGAAGTATGACTTTGCAATGAAATTCAAAGAAATATCTACTCAATGTTGTTTACAATATGGTGTAGTTCAGTTCGCCTCTGACTCAAGCACATTTTCGTGTAGACACCTTCAGAAATACAATGCAAGATAATTTCATTCTTATAACTCTGGAATATGATTCATAATACACTAAACCTATTCAGTGACGTACGCAACGCGATAGGGTTGACTGCGACAAGAAGCTACTTACGCCATCTAGCGCATCTTTCTAGGACTTTATTTACGCTCGTCCTACCAGCAACTTAGTGTCGCGCACCGCCGGTGAATAAAACGCGGGAGCGTGTCGCTGCCGGCTAGCGACACCCAACTTGTTTAGTCCCTTACCAAGGGGTTGCCGCGCGTAGGTACGTTTTTGCTACCTACGCGGGAAGATACGCAAGCCTGCCCCAACTTTGACCTTGAGACCGCCTCTATTCCCTACGTAATAATAGCTGTTTTCGTAGTTCAAATGGGTAACCTGACGTGCTGCCGACTATACTAAGATATAAAGCAAGCACTAAGGCAGTTGGACATGTAGTACCAGAGTGATGTACGAATTATGTACCACTTTTTTGGTAAGAGAGGTAGATCGGACTGTCGAGTACGTAAGCTAATATACGTACTGGGTCATAACCTTATAATTATTATTAGGAGCCAGCCGTGTCCCACTGCAAGGCAAAGGTACCGTTTTTCTACTGCTCTCCACGATTTTAGGGCATTGGGCCCTGCTTCCCAGTCTTAATATACTTTTGATGAAAGTTATGAGATGATATGAACAGGTTTTTTAATCGATTAATAATTTGGGTTAATATGATACGATTGAAGAAATAAATCAGTTTTCAAATGACCTCTCATAACAAACTAGCAAAAAATCCATTTACAGCATAGCCCAGTAGCTTTAGAATGTCTTAAGCAATAAAAATACCAAAATAAGTCATTAAGGATAATTTATTTCACGTTTCTTTCAAGATTAATTACGCTCATACAAAAGATATGAGTATGTAGCAAAATACAATATAGTGTGTGGTAATAATGAATGTGTTATATTATGCCGGTAGACTTGGTCCTTTCAAATAAAGTTACTTTCGAAATTAATCGCCTGGGGCTGTACTTACAGTTATAGAAACTACATGACATTTTGCATATTAAATTAACTAAACAAGATCCTGTTAAATGAACTCATTAAAACACAATTTTACGGATTACTTCGCGATTTATTTACATTTTATTTTAAACCTGACGTTTCGAACAATTTACAGCGATCGTGGTCACAGGGAGACTAAGGTATTATTTGTCAGTCTAAACGTATGGGAAACCGACATATGACGTTACTATTTGCATGTGTGAGAGTTTTCAATCGAGAAAAAATAGATTCTCCATAGTGAATTACAAAATAACTACTGAATAAAGAGTCAAAATACTCAAATTGCTTTTTAAATTTAGTCTTTACTTTAACATACACTTTAAATTCAAATTCGATCATTTATTTGGCACTTAGATAATTTTATAATGAATATTATTAGGTGGTACATAGTAGACCAACTGGTGCCAAAAAGGTCCCTGCTCAGCATTGATCGTGACAGAGCGAGGCATGTCACTTTAAAATTTACTTTACATATCGAATTATTGATAAAAAAATGTTTGTCATAGACACCCTGTTTAAAACTTACTGATAGGCTGGAGCTGCCCGGGGTGGTTCCGTACCCGGAGGAGGGGAGGGACGCCACCGACCACCTGCGACCATCGCTGTGGACAATTGATTTGCAACTTTAATGTCATAATAGTACGATCGGAAATCGAATGAACAAATGCACAGTGAAATGTGGAGGCAGATAGTATTAAGAGTGCCGTAAAAAGGTGGGAATCGACATATTTTAATTTACATTGGTACACAGATTATAAACTTTTCATTTGTATGATTTAAATTGTTCTTCCAATACTAGATTCAGATTCAGATTCTTAATTGAAAATTACTAATATGACGATCGATCGCATTTATTACTTTTATGGTTGAAAACAATTTTAATTAATTTTATACCACGATTGACCACTGTGCAATCAAAGTCATTCTTAATTGGTCACGGTTTAAGTAGTGTGCAGTAATTTATAGCCTATTTTGACGAACGTTAAAGACCATGAAAGTTTAAAACAATACAGGTTGCTGTTTTATACAGTCGCTAAATTAAAAAGACCACAATATTGCAATTAAAACTAACAACTTTAACTATGGAATTACTTTGAACGAAATCTTCAATTTCTCATATAAAATTAGTGTAGTGGTAACCGTATTATAACTAAAATAAGTAAAATAGAAATCATTTATTTCGGATAGTTCATCCATAGTTTATTAGTAACAGTTCATTTGTTAAAAATATGTTAGTTGAGTTAGTGTATAATAATTTCTTAGAACTTAATTGGCCTGTTACCATCTGTATCCAACAATATTGCCAACTTCTTTTCATACACCGCATATTGCCAACTTCAGGTTATACGCGGCAGACTCGCAGTTCCAACGGTATTTTTCCAGCAATATTCCCATCTCGCAACGCTAATAACGAATTTGCTGGGGACGTCTCCCACGGGATTACTCGAGTTACTCAGGTTTTATTCGACCCTGCGACATGTTGCAGGGTAACAAGCAATTTAATTATGTCCTGTTCGATGTTATACAGTATGTTCAGTAATTAAAGGATAAAACTTTGACTAAAAATTAGTCATACCATGCCCTTCTTCACTATCGTATACCTCATGACTGAGGGTCGTGATCATTATGTGGAATAAAACACACACAATGACTTTTTTGGCAATTTTTAATGGAGTGGTTGGCCACTGCCTTCTCGATTTCACACACTAGCCAACTAGTGTGCAGGTTTCCTCACGATGTTTTCCTTCACCGTTAGGCAGCTATATCTTTGAAAAATAATGTACTAAAGTTATTTAACAAAACATAATGATAAATGAACATAGTAGATGTTCTAAATGACATTTTCAAAAATTAATGTACATAACACATAGCAGCACCGTGGGATCAAAACTCGGGTCCTCCCGCATGAGAGGCCTCCCGCTCGCCACTACGCCCCCGTCGCTCTGTGCTTCCTGCACTTATTTTTTTAACTACAAGACTACATAACTTAAAACTATCAGTTTACTAACTTCTACTACTAGCAGTACTCACATATCCTTGGTTCTTATTTGGTTAGACATGTAAACACGAGCGGGGTCTATTAATTGGCATTTCTATAGAAGTACGCTCATTGGCAAAACGTCAGGAATTCGTGACATAAGAATAGGGTTACCATATTTTAGGTTTTGTTTGGACTAACTGGCTGGAAAACCAGATTTACGGAATTCATTTTTTTTTCCTTAAAACGACGCAACGCAATTTATTGAAATCAATAAACCGATTAGTTTTATTTTTGTCACAGAATTTATGAGTATTTTGGCTACGATTTTTCTGCCTGCTTTTTCAAGCATTTGGCTATTTATCCGGTGTTAGAATTATCTTATGGTAACCCTATATAATGACTGACTTCTAGCCACTGAGCAGGACATATTTCTAGCTGAATAACTACGGAAATAGTGGAGCTAGATAAATAATGTTGTGTCATGGATATGTATATGGTATTCTAGAGCAAAATATAGTACAATTTACCTTAGCTTATATGACAATGTTTTTACGAAAATAAACGTGACTTGGATCATTGATGGCATGAAATGGATTGACAAATCTAATAAAACACTTACACGTCTCGCACAAGTAGATTCCTTGAAAAAAGCTGCACTATTGGGGCAACTAATATTTATTCTTTAGTGTATTTATTGGTTGACGATGAAGAATCATTCTTTGTTATTACAAAGACCAGCTTCTTAGTACTAATGTTACAAACACCTAAAACTGTATAACTATGTAGGGTTAATATGTATTAAAAATACAAAGGATAATCCAAGACTACTCTACTTCAGATTCAGAGTGTCATAATGGCTGTGTTTTAACATTGACACTTCCCAAAACGGTACATGATAACAATTCGCACGGTATACAAGCACGCAACCAGGTGGGTTTGTATTCCACAGCATATCTTATACTTACATCAAGTCAGTCCATGAAACAGGTACTGCCCAGGGCCCCTAAACAAGATGCAATCTATTTTACAGCAAAATGTATGAAACTGACATATGAGCCATCGGAACATCATGTGTCTTTTGCATAAATGATTATACAAGTAGCGACATTTCATTGGCGTTAGCGAATTTCTCTGTAGAATTAATTGCATCTTGTCTAGAAGCTCAGATACTTTTTGGTAGGGAGGCACCAGCACAAGCCGTCCCCGCTGACATCTAGCATGTCTCGTTCCCCATACGTCTGGATCTGGCAGGAGAGTCGCAGACGAAATTCTCGGACTATTGTGTTCCTAAAAGCTAGTCTAACCGCAGCTCCTTGCTGCGCTTGACGCTATCTTGGTCTCTACTGGGTACTCAAGGAGACCCGGCAGTGGCCATGCTGTAAGAAAACTTAATAGCAGTGCTGCTCAGCGCACAGGTCTACTTACAGCTCCAACCTAGTCCTGGACTGCCAGAAGTGACTTCTTCGAATCCGAAAGAAGAATCTGTGGCTGTGCTTCCTAGGCAACTTAATAGTGGTGTTGCCAGAGCACAGAAGTGCTGGCTAGTCTACTCACAGCTCCTTGCCGCGCTTGACGCTGGACTGCAGTAGCGCGTGGTGCAGCGGGTGCGGGTGGTGCGAGTGGGTGTAGCGGGGCCCCTCTGCCGGGGACAGCGGGCCCGTGCCTGGGGAGCTGCACCTGCCTGACCCGACCTGGTGACAAGATCAATACATGAAAGTATTGTCCAAGATCCGCATACAAACGAAAGAACGAAGATCACAGAGTTAAGCTGTAAAAAAAAAGGGGAAGACCGTGTCTGTAAGGACATAATAGTCCGACAAATTCTTGCGAAACCTTCCTGCGCCCAGCAAGACGTGTGGGGGATGAGTCAAAAGTCGGATTTTCCATACAAATTTTCATCCCCCATTTCACCCCCCTGATGATTTTGTATCGCGACAAAAAGTAGCCTATGTCCTTCCCAGTGTCTCAAACTATCTATGTGCCAAATTTCATTTGATTCGGTCTAGTAGTTTCGGAGCCTATTCAATGCAAATAAACAAACAAACAAACAAACAAATCTTTCCTCTTTATAATATTATAGTATAGACATTCATAAGTGGCGAGTGGCATTTTCTTTCCTAATTTTTGAAAAAATACTTTGACTTACTCGTAATATGTAAACTCCAATGGAAATGATAACTAAGCTTGTACTTTGTAGTGTATGACTACTGGTAAACGAATAACTGTGTCATTGTTACCTTCTTGGACCTGTGACTTAATTAGTTTTATAGATTATTTTTTATACAATGTGTGTTGTATTCTTTATGAAAAACATCATGAGTACATGAGGTACACTCAGCAGTTCACAAATATACAAGTTAATATTTACCAGGAACAAGATAACCTAATTGACCCTTACGGAGACACAATCAATTAATTTCTAATTAATAACACGATAGAGTCATTATTTGTTATACGATTATTAAAGGGCATTGTACTCGACTTGGCAACTTGAAAAACTTCCATAGCTTTTTTCTAGCCATGCCCAATCCTGTTTGAAAGCAAAGGCTAAAACAATGGGTTTACAAACTCTCATACGACATGGGAACGTACTACATTGACATAAGAGCGTAAACTTTTCATTGTTCGGGACTGTACAGGTTACTATTGAAGCAGGAAAAAACAAACAAGTTTTGCTATTGCGATATACCGTTCGTGTTGCCATACAAATGTACAATTACAACAACAAAACGCGATGCTGTGATTTGACTATCGCAAACTTTACGGTACTTTTCAAGTAGCATTAGAGCCAAGTTAGTGTGCCTAATGTACTTTTTTTAATTACAAACTTATTATAAACTAGCAGTTCCTCGCGACTTCGCCCGCGCCAAAAGTCGGATTTTCCATACAAATTTTCATCCCCCATTTTACCCCCCTGATGATTTTATATCGCGACAAAAAGTAGCCTATATCCTTCCCAGTATCTCAAACTATCTCTGTGCCAAATTTCATTTGATTCGGTCCAGTAGTTTCGAAGCCTATTCGATGCAAATAAACAAACAAATCTTTCCTCTTTATAATATTAGTATAGATACTGATATAAGTGTATGAGTCAAAAGGAAGAATGAATAAAATTTAATGATTTTGTCAATTATTTACATATCTCAGCTTTATCAAGGCCTAGCCTGGTATTACAGGAAAAAAAATCTTACGTAGATGAACGAAACACTGAAATAACACTCGATAAAGAATCTAATCCCAACGAATTATCAGACACCCTAAAAAGGCGCTTAAGAGCCCTATAATCCGTTATCGAATTAGAAGATAAGTAGTATAATCGGATTTATCGTAGATACATGTTAATAAAGTGCTTATCAACATCAACACAGGGATCTGTCAAGATTTGACAAGATGATAACCTAACATTCGTCGCAATAGCACGCCAAGTTTGATACCGCGCCATCTTATGCAGTTGTAGATGATAGGGAATATTCTGCAACGAAAAGGTTTAGTCTTATGTGCTGGCGATAGAACTCGTTCAAGCGTTTGCAATTAAAATAAATTAAAAGGGCATTGCACGTTATTAGTTCACGTATCTAGCTTAACACGTTAGCTTCTTGTGTTAAAGGATAGACGTGCGAGTAGTAATCGATATGCGGCGTAAACGAGTTTCGTAGAAGTAGCTAAACTATCGATAGCTAAACCGTTGACTGTTTGAATATGTGTATAATGTTGACTGCCTGCGCCTCGTAGGCTTAGTCCTTAAATTGTCTTGAAATTACAAATAAGCATCTCGGAGTCGGTAACGGTGTTCCACACCCGTGCGTCCAAAAGCACGTAGTCATTATTTCTTCGCCTGACCCCTCGCTCTCCAGTCATGGTCGGATTGCCGTCTCACGGGAATAGTATAATAGGCAATAATGTCCTTCTAGCCGAATTTCGACTACGGCGACCTATCTCAACAGAGATTAGCCAACTGCGCGGGACATATTATAGTGTACAAGTGTGTGCGCAATACACAGGTGCACTCTCTATTTCTTCACTCTCATAATTCGGTGAGTTCGACATGACCGTAGAGAGATCAGGCGCAGGACCAACGGCTTAACGTGCTTTCCGAGGCACGGGGGTGTCAACACCACCAACTTCCTGACTCCAGAGCTGTGTCTGAGTTTTTTTCAAGTCAGAAAAACCCAACACTTCTCGGCCCGACCCGGGATTCGAACCCGGGACCTCGTGAATAGTACCCAGCGTGCTGACCACTAGACCAACGAGGCAGTCACGGGAATAGTAAGTTCAATAACGATAACGTTAAGGCCACAAAAAATGTGTTATCCGTGAAATTTTTACTGTTGATCTAGTAAGTTTAAACTTTACATTAATATCCAAACTAACTCAAGTGTTTATTAGTCATCCAGTCGTGAGCTATAATGATCATTCAACCCACATAATAAGTACCTCATTGTGAGAGTTTTAGACACGGTTTTTTACTACAACTGCCTTTGAACGAAATATGACGCAGTGTTTTTATTAAAAAGGTTTTTGTTGAGCAAGCTCTGTGGTGTAGTGACCGATAGAAATCGTGCTAGTTTTTGTGCTATAGACAAATCTGTGCTTTTATAAGCACAGATTTGTCTATAGCACAAAGGGTGACATTTGTTAATTAAACTCATTCACAAGTTTTAATTTGACATTTTAATTTGTTATAACTCTTATTCATAGCATAGGTTTTTTCGCAGCCTGTCCTTTTTAAAAATGTATTTACTACGGTTAAAGTTTGTGATAACGACAAGACTTAGTTTATGTCGAGTTTATTTGTATTTTGAATTTATTTGTATTACCTCGTACACTATATATTTTTATTATGATTAAAATGCTTTAAATACCATCTATCTGGATATATATTAAGCATATCACAACCGACAAACGAGCGATAAGTTAGAGTGGTATTATTATAATTTTAATGGGACCTGTCAACTTGCATTTGCATCGACTTGATAAATAAAGTCTGCGACATGCATAGCATCAAATGTCAATAATATGAGAAGCATAGCAGCTCGGTTATATGTGAGAGAGAGATAGGTATTTATTTGTGTGATAATACCCTTTGTCCCTTTATAAGAACTACTAGTGGTTCCCCGCGACTTCGCCCGCAAGAGTTGAATTTTCCATATAAACTTTTATCCTCCATTTCACCCCTTAATGTTTTTATATCGTGACAAAATGTAGCCTATGTCCTTTCCAGGGTCTCGAACTGTCTCCATACTAAATTTCATCTCAATCGGTTCAGTGGTTTAAGCTTCAAGAGGTAACAGACAGACAGACACACTTTCGCATTTATAATATTAGTATGGATATACGAGATGAGACACAAACATTCAGTGATTGTGGTCCTTTCATTTTATTGAAAAACGTGTGATTTCAAGTTTATCACTACAAGGTAGAACATCATCATCATTATCAGTCGCAGTTCGTCCACTGCTGGACAGAGCCTTCCTCATTTCTAAAGTGACCTGTTACAACCGGCCTGCATCCAGTGCGATCCTACGATCTTCATAATGTCGTCTGTCTATTTTACCGGTGTAAAGCATTAAATCAGTCGTATCGTATTCCAGGGTCAAAAACCAACCGCAAGACGATAATAAAGGTAGACTTGTCTTGAGTCTATTGTCTATATCTATGCAAAAAACGTCGCAACTTCAGTGATGTTTAAAAGCGAGTCAACCTAACAATCACCCCATTTCTTTGATAATTTCCGCAGTAAGCTACCAGGAGCTCTATTTCTGAATCACTCGCGTCAGGCCTGTGTATCTCCCCGCGGAGGTAGCAAAAACGTACCTACGCGCGGCGCACCTAGGTAGGTGCTAAAACAAGTTGCGTGTCGCTACCGGCCAGAGCCACGCTCGCGCGTTTTATTCACCGGCGGCCGCGCGGCTATGTTGCTGGCTGGACGAGAATGAATAAAGTACTAGAAAGAGGCGCTAGATGGCGTTAAAAGCTTCTCGTAGCAGTCAACCCTATCGCGTCGCGTGATATTACGTCACTGAATGGGTTTAGTGTATTATGAATCATATTCCAGAGCAATAAGTATGAAATTATCTTGCAATGGATTTTTGTAGGTGTCTACACGAAAATGTGCTTGACTCTGAGGCGAACTAAATTACGTCATATTGTTGACGACATTGAGTAGACATTTCTTTGAATACAATTGCTAAGTCATACTTCTGTACGAAGTACTAGTATTCTGTGCTCGCGTGCAGATGTCTACTGAATTTCGTTCGTCATCTAAAACTCTGCATCTTTTAAACTCTCGATCGATTGCACTCGATCGCTCGAAACCGCAACGAGTGCCTCTACCCACTCGTCACAAAAGGCGAACGATAGAATAAACGCTAAAATGACTGTATTAAATTAAAAATAAGTCGCATTCGCCATAAGAATGTCACGCGAGTGATTCAAAAATAGAGCCCCAGTTCTTGTCTAAGGCATATTCCCCTTTAACATTTCAAAATGGCCGCATCAACAATGCGCCACCAAAAAAATTTTGACTTCTTCATACAAACTGCTTTCAGCCGATCGGCACTTTTGTATGGGGAAGCCAAAAATTTTTTTGAGACTTCGATGTTGATCCCATAGAAAAAGTTGTTGTATTTGAGCAATAGAATGACGTCACTCTCGCTTGACGCTAATTTACGGGACAACTTGTATAATTGAACATGTGTGAATTATATCAACAATCACACTAGTTCCAATGCGGCCTTGGTTATCTAGCACTATTTACGCGGAACGATAGCGTATTTGCTACATATTTATAAACGGAGACGTTCGACTAATGTGCCATTTAGGGCACGACCAACGTAAACAAAGTATTTAAGGAGACGCTCTAGCCAGGTTTATCCACAGCGGCGACTGAATTTCACGGGAACTCTTAGATTAATTACACTATGATATACATGACATATCACGGTCACATCTAAACGGTAGAGATGGACATTAGACAACTATCTTCTTCTTGGTTTTGTTCCACCAAATTGAATCTTTACGGATATGGAGTCCAAACGATAAGGACTCTGTGTCTGTAGCAAAAGATGCAACTATTCTTAACCGAAGCTCGCTATCGGTAACAAAATGTATGAAAGCGACATAAGCCATCTAAACCTCACGTCACTTTTGCATACTTAATTTGTCAAGTCGTTGGCGATATCGAATTTCGCTGTAGAAAGATTGCATCTTAGAGTAGATTGCATCTTAGAGTAGATTGCATCTTGTCTACGGGCCCTAGTTCTTTAGTTCACTGCCAAATTACATGACCAAGAAGACCTACAGCTGCCACTGGACCATACTAAACCCTGATACGAACGTACTATACTCGTATGGTCTCAAGTCATCCAACTAACACAGAACACCTCTCCACAGCGTAAACATGTAAACATTGCATAACAAGGCGAAGGCTGAAGCATCTATGCGATAACAGCAGCACATTACGCTTTACATAACAACAATTACATGCTCAAGGACAACGGCGATGCAATATACGTAAGTGCAGAATGACCGCTGCTCAATAAACAATACGGACCCGAGCATTTTTCGCGGACGAAATGCGTAAAAATGCTTTACGCGTACCTGGTATTCTAGAGATGGCAGCAGGTTATGAGGGGTGGACGCAGGTTTTAGTGGGTTAATAAGAGGTGATGGTGTTATGGATGAGTCTTTTTCTATTTTCGAGTTGCCGTGGACGGAATCGCAGAAAACAGCATTTTTTTCTAAGCTAATATTTGACCGTAGTCACACTAATCACACCTGATTGATGTAAGGTTGTAGAGTAGAAATGCTCTAGGGTGCTTTATATTTATCTAAGTCATCATCATTATCAGCCGCAGGACGGCCACTGCCGAACACAGGCCTCCCCATAGATTTCCAAAGCGACCTGTTACAAGCGACCTGCATTCAGTGCGTTCCTGCAACCTTCATTAGGTCTGTCCATCTTGCCGGTGGACGTCCCCTACGCCACGCTGTTGATCAAATGGTCTCCAATCAAGAACCTTTTTGCCCCAATGGCTTAAGCCCCAGAATCTTATTCTCTCTTGGCATCAAAGACGGTCGTAATCTTTAGAGAAGATTAGGCAGCGAGTTTCAGTAGCAGCTTACATCGTCACGAATGAAACGATTTGTTTCGCTTGCTTACTGGATCTACTGACAATGTACCATAATAAGCGGAAAGGTTTTCACTCATCTCGTATGTTTTCCTTGTTGTTTAATCAGGGTAAATGAGATTATTATGGAAGGTATTGTTATTGTGGAACACTTTCGTATAGATTTTTATAGTATCTAGGTACTTGAAATGAAGGGTCATCATTAGCACATACATCGATTCAATATGTTGTGTAGTGAATTCCGTATTTCCTGATGATTCCCTTCATTACTTTTAATAACAAACTATCAGTTCCTAAGGCCCTTCGGATTCGGCTACTCTATCCATAGCTTGTTTCATTCATGACTTTAAGCTTGACGGCCCCGCCAATCGTTGATCACGAAAACCTCATCCTAGAAATTAAAGACCGATGCGAACGTGAAAAAATATTGTTATTGTGGGTATTACTGAAATAAATGATAGCAACTTTAAGTCCAGGCAAAATCATGATGTTGAGGAAGTTATGAAAGCATTAAAAGCTATATATGAAAACTGCCCTAAGCCGACAAAGACCTTGAGACTCGGCAAGTTTGATCCTGCTAAAAACCGACCTATCAAAGTTTGCTTCGACAGCGTTGAAGTATCGAAATGCCTTTTAAGAAACAGGACAAAATTGCCGGTAAACATAAAGATTTACGCTGATCAGACTCCCATACAACAACAATTTTTGCGTACCCTCAAAATAGAATTAGAAAAACGCACTAATAATGGCGAAAACAACTTGACGATAAAGTAAATTAAAGGAATGCCTAAAATTATAGAAAACAACGATAAAAAAAACTATTAAGCCTATCATAACAAAATTTTCACAATACTGAAGAGCATCATCATCATCTTGTTCAAAAATATGAAAACATACCACTAAAATCGTCATCGCTAAGATTTTTCTATGCCAATATGCGCAGCATTCGTACGGATGGCAAATTTGAGGAACTTCAATGCATATTAAAGGCCATTCCTAAAACTACTCACATTGTAATTATTACAGAAACATAGTTTAAGTCTGAGAGTGATGCGAAATTATACCAACTACCAAACTACATGCATAACTACAATTTTAGAAAAGACTGCAAGGGAGGAGGTGTTTCCGTTTACATCCATAATAGCATTAAGCACGAAGTAACAGAAAATCTGACTAAGGACGGTAACCATTATTTGTGGATTTACATGGAAAAACTTTCCCTGAATATTGGCGCCATTTACAAACCAGGAGAAACCAATGTAAAAGACTTTTTGGACATTTTCTCAACGCAGCTTGAAAAACGAAAAAGATCTGTTGTTATTGGTGATATTAATATTGACCTTTTAAGAACAACTACTCCAGACATCTATGTCAACCAGTACCTACAGGAGATGCAAGAATCCGGCTATGAGATAGTGAATAAGATTGCTGAGAACTACAGTACACGTAAGCCCACGGAAACAAACAGCATTTTAGACCATATATGTACAAATATTACCAATAATTCTTTTAGTATGTCTATTATAGAATCTGCATTATCAGACCACAAACACATATATTTAGAAATAGGTAGTTTAAAACCGAAAATACCTAACAAAGTAAAATATCAGGCACTCGATTATAAAAATGTATACGCAAACACATTAAATGCAGAATACCTTAATTATAATAACAATTTTGAATATTTCAATACTTTTTTCAAGAACAAATAAAAACAAATAAACTAGATAAAGTGAAGTATTTATACTCTCCACAAGATGACTGGATAACTAAAAATATAATAAATGCAATAAATGTACGAAACAAACTTTGGGAACAAAAAAAACATGTGATGAAGACTTGCAAAAACAATTCAAAAAAGAACAAATTACAGTAAAAACGCTTATAAAAAAAGAAAAAACTAAATACTATAGTAAGATGTTTCAAGATAATTATAACAAACCGAAAAAAACATGGGAACTCATTAACAATCTAGCGCAAAATAAATTAAAGACAAACCTTTCCCCACCCAAGCTGATAACGAGTTCTGGGCTTGTAATTACAGAATGTAACGCAATTTGTGACCTCTTTAACTCGTACTTTTCATCCATAGGTGAGGATCTAGCAAATGAAATACCAGGAAAATATCATTCAAATTCGGGTAATACTTTGATGTATGAAGATAGCTACATTCATGATGTATCACTTAGTAATTTTACGCCTTGCACTATCACCGAAGTTGAAAAAATTATTGATATAAAGTTGGATACCAACACTAGTTCTGGGCTAGATGGCATCACCACCAAGGCGATTAAATGTCTGAAGAGCGTAATTGCAGAAAGATTAACTCATTGTATAAACGAGTGCATGTCACGCGGGACTTTTCCCGACTCGCTTCAGCTCGCAAAAGTTAGTCCAATCTACAAGTCAGGCAGCAAATCAGACCCAAGCAATTATCGTCCGGTATCAGTCTTGCCAGTTTTATCAAAAATTATTGAAAGAGTGTTATATAATCGGCTAAACGAATACTTAATAGAGAAAAAAATCTTTATTTCAGAACAATATGGATTTCGTTCAAATTCAGGCACAATTACAGCTACTGTAGACTTGGTGACTAAAATAAAAACAAATATAGACCAAAAAAAATATGCTGTAGGTATCTTTATTGATATGAAAAAAGCTTTTGACACTGTAAGGCATAAGAAATTACTACAGAAATTACAAAACATAGGTATCACAGGGGCAGCTTTATCCATGTTTACATCTTACCTTCATAACAGGCGTCAAGTTGTCAAGATAGATAATACTGTTAGTTCACAACGAAATATGACCTACGGTATTCCTCAGGGATCCATACTCGGCCCATTATTTTTCATAATTTATCTTAATAATATTAATAACATCGGATTGGCCGGTAATTTAACAAAACATATATGCAGATGACACCTGCCTTTTTTACTTCGACAACTCCATCTCAAATATAATGTCAAGCGCTCAAAGAGATCTAGATAATCTTAATGAGTGGTTGAAATATAACCTCTTAACAATTAATACAAAAAAACCTTCTTTTATAATTTTCGCTGCTAAAAATAAACCAATACCTAAATTAACCCCTCTCGCAATCAATGGTGAAATCATAAAGCGAACAGACAAAGAAAAATATCTTGGTTAGTGGCTAGATGACAAAATGACGTGGAAAGTGCACATAGATCACGTTAAATCAAAATTAGCAGCATTATTAGGCGCACTCCGAAAATCATCACACTGTATACCCAATAAAGTACATAAAATAATTTATAATTCACTTGTAAAATCACACCTAAATTACTTAATAGAAATTTGGGGTTCAGCCGCTGAAACAAATTTAAAACCACTTCAACAAACACAAAACAAAATTGTAAAAGTACTAAATCATTTTGATTACTTAACACCAACAAAAGAAATTTATGAAAGAACTAAAATCCTAAATATCAAACAACTATATACATACGCAACCTGTATTCTAGTTTACAAAATTATAACAAATACTATACAATCTAATATACACTTGCAAAAAAAAACCTAACCCACATAATTTAAGAAATAAACATAAACTTATTCTAAATAAGGCTCGAACTAACTACGGGAAAAGACTTTATTGTTTGAAGTTGTTCAGATGTATAACAAATTACCCAACAAAATAAAAGAATGCACTAACCTTAATATATTTAAGAATAAAATGAAAAAAATATGTACATACGTTATTATAAAGTCTACCACTCTCACAGTATAACTATTTACATTAATAATAATAATCATAACTCCTACATACCCAATTGCTAAGCTCCAGGGGTATTTATTACTAAGTTTTAGTTTAAGTAATTCTCATTGTAAGTGAACTGAATGTTTTTATGAGAATAAATATCTTTATCTTTAAACCTATCTAAGAAATGGTGTCTTAAATTCTTAATATGACAAAATCTGCTAGACGCTCCACAGTCAGACAGACACTTTAGTTCTGCAATGCACTGACACTCAGACCGGTCATGATGATCGGTCAAACAATTAGCAAATGCCATCTGATCGTTTATTTCCAATCCACGAGTAATCTACACACGCTCAAAATGTGTGAATATACAGACGACAGCATATAACCTAACACCTTATGCAGTTGTAATAGGGGCGATTGTGCAACAAAAATGTATAGTCTACTGTGCTGGACACTGTACCATGCTGTTACTAACCAAAGAGCAATTTACGATCGTGCAATGTATTACACGCGTTACGCATGCAAGTGAATATAACTGACAAGGACGCGATGTCGCACGTTTTTAGTCTATGGTGACAAGTTACAACCGCCAATGCCTTCTGCGGTCGCTGCAGCTTTCAAAGTTACCATGTGACGCGGTGTTGAGTATGGACTTGTATCGAGTTACGAAGTATCGATCAAAGTGATACTATCGACGATAGATTGATATTACCAAGAGGTAGATTACGAGAGTCTCTCTAAGAAGTTTTCTACATAAATGCAGGTTTCAAAGTTGGCATGTTGTATTCGGTGTTGGGTAAGGAATTGGGGGATCGCCATATCTATGGAAATGTGTGATTCTACGAATAAATCATCGATATTACCTACTAGCTATTCTAAATGCCACATTTATCTGAAATTCTGTCATTTGAGGTAGTGGGTTCGCACTTTATAAGAGTAGTTGACGTATCGACCGACGTGATGATACGAATGAATCTTACCGAAATAAGAATGAGTTTTTTTAGGTATCAGAGTTTGTTTTTGAATCAGTCAGAAGCATCTTGTAAATGCAAAGCGCCAAATTCAATTCAACACTCGAAAAAGTGGTACCGTTTGGAACCACCAGTCTATAATGGCAGATAATTACTCGTAATAATAATGCCTCTTACCACAGTATAAATAATATTACAAGCTCTTTCCAGAATAAATTACGGTTTTAGACCCAAAAGTAAATCCAGGGTTGCTGAAATTGTGATTACAAATTATCTACAGTTTTTGGTTTCCAATGTTTTGGTTTTCCAAGCAATCATTGTACGATCGTTTTGGTATTCTTGATCGTGCGGAAAAATATTTTACAGTTTGCTTAAGCAAAAAATACATCGTGAGAAACTGCACGATTATATAATGCATAACGGATTTTTTACCAGAAACTTTTTTATTACATATAATTGAAGAGTCTAATCTGGTAGAAGTATAGTCACAAAATAAAATAAAAGTGGCATGTCATGTTCAACACATTAAACAAGTACTAAGGTGTAAGTTGTAATATTTTTATTTTTTAAGGCAACAACGAAAAAGCTTGCTAATCTCATCACATAAATTCTAATAACATCGGGCTTAATGATGATGATGAATGGATCTGGACATTCACTTTTGGAAACATTAAACTTCAAAAACTTAAAGTAGTGTATTTTTAGGGTTCCGTACCTCAAAAGGTAAAAAAGGAACTCTTAAAGCATCATGGTTGTTCGCCTGTCTGTCAAGTCAAGACCATTTTCTCAGGAACGCGTGGAGGCATCAGTAGAAATTAACATCAAATACTTTTGTCTGTGGTCCCTTGATTGATACGACCATTTAAGTCTTAAACTTTCAGAATTTTGTACTAGGCCCGTAGTTATATGGCAATTTATTCTTAAGCGAAGTTCGTTATAGCTTACAAAATGTATGAAACTGACATAAGCCATCGAAACATCACGTGACTTTTGCATACATATTTTGACAATTCGTTGGCGATAGCGAAGTTCGCTCCAGAAAGATCTGATTACCGTTTGGCTACGGACCCTGAAACGATGAATGTCTTGCCCTTAACTGGCGTGTCTATGTATAACAGTCTAGCCCTCAGGCTACAGGTCGGAAGGCATGAAAGGCGCTGAATCAGCGCTATGTGGGCCAGTCCACTCCCACACGCAAATGAAAAAGTCTATTCAACACAATGCTATTCACGTACTCGCGGTACCAGGTCAACCTGCCCTGATCTGACAAATTTCCGCAATCAAATATCAACCTAATGCTGATCACATGGAGTTCATAATCTTTTGGTATTTTTTGACAGATTTAGGTTAGAAATGGTGCCGACTGTACAAAGATGCTTGCACTACTTAATGAGTGGTCTAATTACCCATAAAGTAGTGCAGGTTTCAAACAACGACAACGGTAATGGGAGAGAAACGTGACTGCAGAGTAAACAATCAATGAACACGTTTATGTGACTAAGCTCGTCAGCAAATCAAAATTTAATTATGGACAAAACACGCCATTAAACATAAAATAAATGCGCTCATTATGGAACCCAAACCAAGTCTCCTTATTTCTTGGGCTTCGACAACAGCAAGTAAAGATATCGTATTTTATTCCCACCTCGTGGAATTGCTTTAAATCGCGGGTTGAACCGAAGGTTTATCACAATAGCGGCTAATTTGGATGACAATAAGCTGCCAAATAAGACGCGTAGGGCAATCAATAGGCTGGCTGAACCTATTGTCACACAGATTAGTAGAGCCATTGAGAACAGACAAAAATAGTTGATGAAAGTCCAAGTCTATAGCGAAAAGATTCCATACACTTTTAAAGAAAACTCCCTGTAAAGAGGTCAGCTTACGCTGCCACACTTTTGCATACTGTCAGCCTTCGTATAGTTCTGCCACCCATTGACACAAAAGCTCCCCCACATAAAGGGGCCAGTAGACTTCGAATTACTTACCACGAGTGAAAGCCTGTGGTGCGGGGGCGGGGGCGGCAGCCTGGACGGTCGCCTCGATATAGTGCATGGCTCTTTCTACAACAGACAGAGAACTTTTATTAGTAGATCTTCATTCGCTTGCCCTGTGCCTTACTCTTGGTAACGGCGCAGTATGTTATAACATGTTTTCTCTTGCACACAATCATATCACTTGTAATGGAATCATCCATTCCTTTTACAATCATATCGTGCTATACACGGTGTTACTTTGCATCCTTGCCATATTCACAGAGATAGAAGCAGGAAAAAAAAGGAGAAAAAAAAAGAAGAAGAAGGGGTGGCGTTTATGATGTTAGAAAGAGAGCGCAATCGCCGCGGCTCTTTTGTGCCGATGAACAGCCAACGGTGATGTGTATGTGCTACGATCGT
The DNA here is from genome assembly GCA_949316185.1 of Pyrausta nigrata. NCBI lineage: Eukaryota > Metazoa > Arthropoda > Insecta > Lepidoptera > Crambidae > Pyrausta > Pyrausta nigrata. The sequence goes on from OX438961.1 coordinate 2,554,802, forward strand.
TATTGGTGTGCGTAACAGATTGTCGATAAAATTAAATAATCAAGATTAAAAATCAAAATTTTAGGTCACTATTTTTTTAATGATTTGAGTTCAGTGTCTGTAATATAGTTACCTCTGTAAATATGGCAAGGATGCAAACTAACAGCGTGTATACTATGTGTTCAATTCTAGTTGGCCGCTGCTCCCCTTCCCGCTTCCCCATACCGCGCCCCGCCAGTACGGTTACATTCACACAAGCAGGCTGCCTACCTCTATAAACTGCAATAGTGATAACTTTCAAAAAAGCATTAATAACTTTCAAACTGGACGCGGACGTCTGAAAAGCAGTGATATATATTAAAATAAAAAGAAAAATTACAACTAATATGTCACTGATTTGGAATCGCGATAGCTTACAAGTAAGGCGGTAGGCCTGCTTGTATAGCAACCAAGATGAGAAGAATTTGAACTCCTCTTACTGTTTAAAGTCCTCTAATTTAATTTCCATAATGTTTCCTTGGGTGGGCTCTAGGCTCTTGGCTACTGGGTGAGCTCGCTCCACCTTCGACACTGTCTGCGCCTCGTCTGGTTTAGTCTAGAGTTAAAAGCAAACCCATTACCAATATACAAAACTAGCAGTTCCCCTTCGCCCGCGCCAAAAGTGGGATTTTTCATACAAACTTTCATCCCCCATTTCTCTTCTCTGATGATTTTATTATATATCGCGACAAAAAGTGGCCTATGTCCTTTCCAGGTTCTTAAACAATCTCTGCACCAAATTTCATTTGAATCGGCCCAGTAGTTTCGGAGTCTATTCAATGCAAACAAACAATCAAATCTTTCCTCTTTATAAAATTGGTGTAGATAAGGATGTCAGTAGCATTATAACTTACAACGTGGACGGACAACGTCGGCGCCGACTTGCCGAGAGCGGTCCTGCGCATACGCACGAGGTTGCTGTTCCGCGACCCCTTGCCTGCATCTGCAAACGAAAATACACCTTCAGTCGTTGCAATTAGATTAACTTCACGTGGCAAGTGTATAATAATATTTAGATGTAAAAATATTGTAATTAATTTATTTATGTAGGCCACTATCCAAAGCTGGTTTTTTATTAGCTGTTAGCCGTGGTCATGGACGCAACAAATAATAAATATATGATATTGAAATGAAACTGCACTCAAAAGTTTTCGAAAGATAACGGCGCTAATGCTTATTGACAAAGTTCCCCAATTTTGTGCACATGAAATTGAAAAAAATGTTATTCTTTTTAATAAATTTCTGCCAAAAGTATGACCTAGTAGAGAAAACACTACATTTCCATTTCAGCCTTTCTAAATTAAATTAGCCTTTCAGCCTTTCAAAAATCAATCGACTGTGTCATCCGGTGGGACTCGAACTCGGTGGGAATCTGCCTTTCTATTATACATTGAGTTTAGTCTCCAGCCTCTTGTACAATATCTGATTAGATATTTGCACTTCAAAAAATACCTGATTATGCAACAAAGCTTATATTTTTAGCTTAAAATTGTAACTTAGAAATATAACAAGTCTTTTTGAGTTTGGAGAAAAAAAATACAACACACAAACATCTTCTAAATGTAGCTACAAAAACTCAACAAATAAAATCAATTAGAATAGAAACGACCAAATCAATTTTAATACAAAACAATAAAAACTCTCAACAATGTTATGATCAACCATGCTTCACCTAAATGAGTCGCCTTTGGCCTCTTCGCAGTTAGTACTGATACCTAACTATTTTCCCCCTTATATCCATTTGCATAAGGACCACAACAAGCTACAGTTTTTGCTGTATGAAATAAGGAAGCCATACAAAAATCGCAAGTCAAGGGTACTAATGAAGTGGAACAAAGAGTACCGCGGAGATAATACTATGATTATGGGCGTCAACAAATGTTCAAGCACTTCCGTATAAGCTTAGGATTTAGATTAAGAGCCATGAGCGTTCTATTAACGCTGAAGACCTGAGCTATAATTCTGAAAATACAATGGCAGGAGAAGGCGTCTAGGTGTTGTGCTACTACTGTTGTTTCCGATTTCCATTACCCAAGTGCATAAGCTACCTAATTTGGGATGAGAGCCATGTGTGTGATGCTATGCTATCCAATCTCTGTCTTCTTTAGATTTAACTGTTTCGTTTATTGTAGTACTTACTGCCAGTTATTTCTTTATGGCTAACATGCTACATCCATTGTATTTGTTCAAGGCATATGGACCTTCTAGATTAGCTAATCCAGACTTGTGCAAGTGAGCTTTCAACTCAGATAATAGGCCTTTAGTCCGGAATAGCTAATCCGGACGTGCGCAAGTGTGCCTAAGCGGTCTGAGACAGAAGGTTTAAATCCAAGAAGAATAATTCGGAATGTAGAAGAGCTTAACCAGGGCCAGGCCTGTGTATCTCCCCGCGGAGGTGGCAAAAACGTACCTACGCGCGGCGCACCTACGTAGGTGCTAAAACAAGTTGCGTGTCGCTACCGGCCAGCGACACGCTCGCGCGTTTTATTCACCGGCGGCCGCGCGGCTACGTTGCTGGCTGGACGAGAATGAATAAAGTACTAGAAAGAGGCGCTAGATGGCGTTAGAAGCTTCTCGTAGCAGTCAACCCTATCGCGTCGCGTGATATTACGTCACTGAATAGGTTTAGTGTATTATGAATCATATTCCAGAGCAATAAGTATGAAATTATCTTGTAATGGATTTTTGTAGGTGTCTACACGAAAATGTGCTTGACTCTGAGGCGAACTAAATTACGCCATATCGTTGACGACATTGAGTAGACATTTCTTTGAATACAATTGCTAAGTCATACTTCTGTACGAAGTACTAGTATTCTGTGCCAGGGCACAGGGTCTATAAATATACAAAATATTTCGGAAACTGACATATACACTAAGCGGCACAAAAATCGGGCCATCAAGTAATTTTCATACAAACATACTTACTTCATAGGGTCACAAATTATAAATGTACTTGTACAACTGAAATCATGTTGGAGTCAATAGATGGGGTAAATGTTCAGTTCTAAATAAAGCTATCCAATTAGCTACAGAACCTTATGCATGTCTTCAAAAATGCAATGGAATAACTCACTTTCTACCTTTCATATAACGTTGTATGGAACACGCAGACAGAGTTACTCTTTATTGTTTTTAAGGTAATAGAGTAATTTTTGCAGGCGATTAAAAAACGTTGTTGAAAGATGAACATTTATCCAATCGATTGACTTAAACATTATTACCGTAAGATAAGAACTTTTCCATTAGTGAATCTGTAAAGTAAGCATGTTTGTATGAAAATTACTCGATGGCGCGATTTCTCTGCCGCTGAGTTTAGTTACATTTTCTATGTGAGAAGAGTGTTTGGATAGTCTACCAGGTATTTTTTCACGTGGCGTCATCGCTAAAAACCGTTCAACTCGTCACGATGATGATCCATCTTGTAACGGCTAGCGCCTTCTACATGAGTAATACAAGATTAGCATGCACTGACAGGTACAACAACAAATATGTAAATAAACAGGTTCACTGGATATTGAGATAATCTGTTTAACTTGTTTCTTTGTGGAAATAAATATACGGTCAGCAACAAACAAAGAACTTGATAATTTTATTTGCGGCTACATTGTCACCGGATTGAAATACTGTTGTGGTGTGATAATGAAGTGTTGTGGTTCCCAAATAGGTGCACCAAAGCATGGGCGCCTTGTGAAAAACAGGATTAGTAAAATACTTATATTTCATTTACGAATCTTGTTATATTTTTATAACTTAAGCAATTATTTTGCAAGTTTTTACGAAATTAAATTAAATTTCACTTACACAAATTAATCGACTGTGTCATCCGGTGGGACTCGAAGGGACGTGGGTTCGAGTCCCACCGGATGACACAAGTCGATTAATTTTTGTAAGTGAAATTTGATTTATTTTTTTAAGAATCTGTTTGGTAGTAGATGGTTTCAAGCCATACGGGACTTTCCAATTCCATGTGTAGTCAGGCTTGGATCTACAGCTTGGCCGCGACTAGAGATGGGCGGTGGGAAAATACCCATTGGGAAAATACCGGGTAAATACCCATTTTGGGTAAATATTGGGTTTTTACCCGGGAAAATACCCAAAGCATGGGTAAAAACGATTATTTGTTTATATGGGGTGATTACAGACCGGGATTTGGTGTTTGTAGTTAGTTTAGAATCTAAAGTTTAGATTGTGATGAAGACGTAAGAGTTAAGTTTACGTAATGCCTTTAATCATGTAACATAATAGTCCATTGAATAAAGCAATTCTATATTGCGTGAGCGAGATCGTAAAAAAATTTTCGGAAACACGTTCAGAGTCTTTAGTTCATAAACTTACTAAAAGTCCTGGACACTAGGAGAACTGGCGGAGTGGGGGAAGGGGAGGAAAGGGCCCATTCTTGTGTTTTTCGATTATATCTCAAAATTGGTGCGTTCTAGAGAAAAACTTTCAAAGAATAGTAAAAAGACCATAAAATTATCTACAAATAATACAACTAATGGTTTTTAAAATTACTTACCGTTTTCGAGTTACACCTTTTCGAAAATTAGGGAAAAAATTGGGAAAATGCCCATTTTTGTGTTTTTAGATTATATCTCAAAATTGGTGCATTCTAGAGAAAAACTTTCAAAGAATAGTTAAAAGACCATAAAATTATCTACAAATTATACCTAGAACATTTTTAAAATGTCCTACCGTTTTCAAGTTACACCTTTTCAAAAATGAGTTAAATTGAACTTATTAGCTGCTCCTTTATAACTTATTAGCTGGCCCAGCAGACGTCATCCTGCCGAGTAAATACGCCCTACACATACCCTAACCCTACCTCTACCCTACCTACCTACCTACAAAAAACCTTTGCGATACCACATCTGCGACATTCAGAAAATGCAATGTGGCTTTCATAAAGCAATACTTAAAATCTGACGTCATCAAAAAAAGCATCCATGACCTTTTACAACCTCTGCTTCTCTCAAAGTGAGGTTGAAGAGACTGGGAAAGTTTGCTTTTTAAAATAGTATGGGGCTCTAACTAAAGCAACCTCCCTCAACCTCACCCCCATTACCCCATTACCTCACTCCCACCAACTGAAAGTGCAGCTAAACAACATTCACGGCGCACCTACCACCAAGTACAACAGTGGCTCGGAAACGAGCTGCCTTCAGAAATGTGAGGATGGAAATAATAATAATCGTTTTTATTTGGCACACGGCAAACAAAACACAAGGAATTAACCTGGTAATCTACACAAAACATACTTGAGCCCATAAAAACTGAAGATGCACCAGCCCTCGAGACACTACTGGATGTGGTAGGCCTACCGCAGAGCGGAACGGTCACGTATTAATTTGCTCCGTCGTTTTATTTCTTAAAAGTAATCAAAATGTAAAAAGTTTGTAATAAAACTTATCACAATGTGTAGTGTTAATAAGACAGTTACTAATTCCACAAAAATCTCTTAGTGAAAGTGGCAAATTAATGAACTAATCTTCAAATAACTATTTGCTAATCGTATCATACAGTGAACGTTTTTAAAAATCGGTGTGTTCGTGTAACTAAAACAAGTGCAAGTCACTTCAGGGTGAATGACCGACCCGACGATGTGACCTTGGTGATAATAACTTTGCAAATTTCGTCAACATCGCTAGTGTCTATTTGGCGCAACGGCTACATCATCTAACATTGAAGTGGTGAACTTTACGGTGCGGGGTTCAAAACCTCGTCCGTTACTTGCTATATATTTGTTTTTATTTTTTTCATTTTTTGTTTTGCCGTTAATCTGTGCATAAAAATATCTTTAAGCTGTTTTAAATGTAGAGCCACAATAACAAGCAAACGGTATTTATTATGCGCAGTATGCAAGCAAGTTTATGATCTCTCTTGCGCTAACAAATCGGAGAAACTGTTCCACCTGATGGACCCCGAGAGAAAAGCGGCGTGGAGGTGTAGTGATTGTGTATGCGGTCGCAAATCGCCTCAGCTATCACAGTCTTCAATACATGATGAAAGCACATTATATGATCAGGACAACGTTACAACCCAAAGAAAATACAAGGCAAATGTGTCAACAGAAAACTCGTTTGGCTCGCTGTCTCTGGATGAGGATGTTGATGACCTGTCAATAATTCTAGAGGGAAAATGTTAACTTAACAGAAGCTGTCCCGATATTAGATCAGATAATTTGAGTAAAATCGAAGAATTACAGAAGAAAGTGCTGGACCTAACGGAAAAATTGGAAATCGCGGAAAATGAAATTACTAATTTGATATCTGAGAACTCTTGTTTAAAGAAACAAATTTCATCTTATGGTGTAAAGGTCAACCAACTGAAAGATATCTGCAAATCTACTCCTAAGAAATCCCAAAGAAGAAGTGGCACGTCGCTGAATAAAACAAGATTAAATTTTTCTGTGGATCAGATAAGCCCAAATCAACCTACGGATTCTACTCATACTTCTAGTGCACAGGAAAATCACGGAAGCATAGCTACAAATTATTGTTCCAACGACACAGAAAATTTGAAAACGAAAAACATGTATGTTATTGGTGACGAACAAATTAAAGGGCTATAGGCCAGTCTCCTCAGCCCAAAGTACAGTGCATGGAATGAAAAATACAAAATTCAGGGAATAGTGAAACCGCATGCTCACTCCAGCGAAATACTTAGTAACTTAGAAATGTATATAATATTTTAGGTCAATTAAAAATGTGCAAGGTTCTGCTTTTGAATATTCCTACAAATCGAAATCTTAATGTAAATAGACTAAATACTGAACTGAGAATGTTATCGAAAAAATATGACAACTGTAATTTCCTTGAGATGAAAGACATGTTTAAAAAAAACAACCAAAAAGCAAATTTAGACTTATTATTATTTAGAATTATGTTAGAATTAAATGTGGCTGTACAAAAAGCAAATGTAATCAAAAATGTATACAAGTATCGTAATGTTCAGGAGATCAGTTACAGGGAAGAGGACACGGTTAAAAAATTTTTTCGGAGATAAGCCCCTTCCTGAAGTAAGTTTCCCGAGTGTAATTAAGATTCATCAGAGTTAAGAATCCTTCACCAGAATATTGCTGGACTATGTAATAAAATGAATGACTTAGAATTTCTACTGTCTGAATTAGAGTCGTGTGGAAATGAGGTGGATATACTATGTTTTACTGAAACCAATGTTAAATTAAATAATGAGAATAATATTAATCTAAAAAACTTCAAATTAGCATCATCGTATTGTAGAGATGACAAAGCTAAAGGTGGTTCATGCATACTAGTCAAAAAATCATTTAACAGCAAACCTGTAAGTATTCCGTCAAATCTATTGACAAAATATAATTTTGAGTGTTGCGGTATCGAGGTAGTTAGTCTGAATATTGTAGTTTTTTGTATTTATAGTATACCCGGCGAAGGAACACAAGTGGAAACTTTTTTACATAAACTAGATAAGTTATTAAACTATGCTACCGATAAATTTAAAAAAACGAAAAAAGTGATATGTGGGGACTGGAATATAAATATACTAAAAGAAAACGAAAACACTAATGAGTTATTAAATACATTACATAGTTATAATTTTGAAACTCACATTAGGTTACCTACTCGCTTGAATTCTTGTCTTGACCAGGTGGCCAGTAACGTAAAGAATGTAACTTCTACACTGTACAAATCTGGGTTATCTGATCATGAAACAGCTAAAATAATCGTACTTAGGACTAATAATAAAAGAGCCTTTCATCTCTGGTTCGAACACAAACGCGATTATAGCGCAGAAAACGTGAAAAAGTTTTAAGATTGTGTTTCTTCTCTTTCTTTCTCGGAGGTTTATGATGCACAAACTCTGAAGGAATCGTTTGAGAATTTTTACTCCACTTTAATCATGTTCTATAATCTGTGCTTTCCGACCAAAGTTAAAATGACAAATAGACCAACAAAACTTAATTGGATAACAAGAGGTATCAGAAAATGAAGTAAAACAAAACGCGCTTTGTATATAAAGTATAGGAGAACTAGAAGACATAAAAACAAGAATAGAGCTGCTTTAAAAAATACGATAGTATACTTAAAAAATGCATAAACAAATCACAAAAAAATTGCAATTTGCGGCGCATTCGTATGAGCAAAAATAAAAGCAAGGCTACTTGGGATGCCATTACGACTTCATTGACAAATTGTTTGTATAAAAATGACATTGAATTTATACACCATAATCATATCGCATATAGCAAGCCATCTGACATTAGTAATATTTTAAATAATCATTTTAGTAATTTAGTGCCTAATCAACCTGTCAATGATAACAATGAACCCAATAGCTGCAACTACAACAATTCAAAATCAATTTTTGTTAATCCAGTCGATGGCAAGGAAATCTTTAGAATAATCACTTCACTCAATAACAGCAAGACAAGTGGGTGTGATGAGATCATCACAGGTGTACTAAAGGCTTGTGCTGAATGGATATGTTTTCCACTGGCACATGTGATCAATTTGTCATTCCTTGAAGGCACATTTCCGGACCAGCTCAAGACATCTATTGTTAAGCCGCTTTTTAAAAAGGGAGACAGGTCAGACCCAAATAATTACCGACCGGTATTATCGTTATACGATAATACCGATCATATCAAAAATCTTTGAAAAGGCCATGCTCACCAGGTTGAACAGCTTTCTTGGCAAGCATGATATTTTGCATAAAGATCAGTTTGGCTTTCGTAAGGGAAGCTCAACATCTTTGGCGGGGTTTAGCTTGGTTAAGTTTGTAACGGAATCCATAAATGACGGCAACAACCCAGTTTTAGCATTATTTATGGATCTGCAAGGCGTTTGATTTTGTTGATCACGACATACTTCTTAATAAACTAGACTGTTATTGTATTCGGGGAAAGGCTCTCGAATGGATAAACAGTTACTTAAGAAATAGAAGGCAGAGTACAGAGATAACCAAAGTAGTTCAGGACGTCAATAACCATTTTTTTAAACGAAAGTTTAGGTCTCAAGAAACTTCAAAAAATGCTGGGGTTCCGCAAGGGAGTATCTTAGGACCTCTATTGTTTTTGGTATTTATAAATGACTTGCCGAAATATATGACACATAAATGTATACTTTTTGCCGATGACACCACGGTCTTAATCAAGGTGGAAAATAAAGACCTTGCTCAGCAAACTTTGAGCAGGGCTTTTTTTGACATTGTTAACTGGACGAGTAGAAATAAATTATGTATAAATATAAATAAAACCAATTTAATGCAATTTAATTCATACAATACCATCCCATTAACTCTTGACATTGAATACCAAAATGAAAAGGTAAGCACAGTGACTTCGTTTAAATTTCTAGGGTTTACTGTAGACACGCACTTAAACTGGAAAGATCAGGTTGAGGTTGTTGTTCAGAAGCTTAGCAGGTTCGTTTTCGCCCTCAAAAAAGTACGTCAAACTATTTCGTTTGATGCTGCGGTAGCTGCGTACCATGGTTACGTGTCGTCTGTGTTAAGCTATGGACTGTTACTGTGGGGTAACTCGGTTGACGCTGAAAGAGCCTTTAAAATGCAAAAGAGATGCGTCAGAGTAATAAATTCTGCTTGGTTTCTGGACAGTTGTAGACCACTTTTTCAGAAGTGTCACATTCTGCCGCTGCCTTGTATGTACATTAGGGACGTTTGTAACTTTGTTAAGTCTAATCCGGATTACTTTAAAAGACGAAGCGATGTTATGCCCCTTCAAAAGCGTGCCAAGTTCAAAAACCTGCTCTATCAGCCTCCATGCCACAAAGATATTTATAAGAAAAATGTTTATAATATGTCAATCTATATATATAATAAATTGCCGGAAAGACTAAAAATACTCTAAGGTAATACATTCAAGAAAAAGTTGAATGATTGGCTGTTAATTAATTGTTTTTATAGCTTAAGTGAATATTTTAATTATAATGACTAATTTAATCAATGAATATGACATTTACGAATATAATAATGTGACTAAGCATAATGTTATGTGTTATAAAATTATGAACTTTTAATATTAATATTTGCATGCCTGCACGCAGGCTGAATACACGGACTAATTTTCTTTTAAGATCTGCATATGTTGTATTCTTGCAAATAAACACTTTCATTTCATTTCATTACTACAAACAATATTTTGCCGCTGCACAAAAGATTGTAGCAGTAGCAAATGTGGATGCAGAAAAGCAATGTTAAATTGTTCAGCGGCATGCCTTCATTGTGAAGGAAAATGCCTCAACGGCGTATCTTTTAATGAAGAAGACGATAATGATGATGAAGAGCTTCAAGAAACGCCTACCAATGAGGATGAATAAATGACAGAGGAAGAACCAGGACCCTCCCAAGCTAAAAGAATGAAAAAGTCATGTGAGACACCAAATTTATAAACAACCCGATAATCCGATGTAGATTAAATAGTGTAGGTTTAGTGTAGGTGTAGGGTAGGGATAGAGTAGGGATAGGGTAGGTGTAGGGTGTATTTACTGGTCAGGATGACGTCTGCCGGGCCAGCTAATTAGTTATTAACCAGCAGCTAAAAAGTTCAATTAAACTCATTTTTGAAAAGGTGTAACTCGAAATTAAAATGTTTTAGGTACAATTTGTAGATAATTTAATGGTTTTTCAACTATTCTTTGAAAGTTTTTCTCTAGAACGCACAAATTTTGAGATATAAGCGAAAAACACAAGAATGGGCCCTTTTCCTCCCTCCCCCCGCTACGCCAGTTCTCATAGTGTCCAGGACTTTTAGTATGTTTATGAACTAGAGATTCTGAACATGTTTCCGAAAAAAATCTTACGATCCCGCTCACGCACTCTTAGAGCGATTCATTCAATGGGCTATAAACCGCACTTGAAAAATACAATGTTTAAGTAACTAACTACTTAAAGTTGATATCAATAAGTGGCATGTAACAATATCATCAAAAGCTGCCGCTTGCTATTGTTTGAGCGCACTGACAAAAGAGAGAGATAAGACAGTCTAAGTTAGCGAATTTCTCGGAAAACAAATAAAAAAGATTGAATGGGCGCGTAAACAATCTCTTACACAAGAAATAACTTTGTAATTTGAAAAAACAAAAGTCTTATTAAACATATCTAAGAGAAAAGGTACGGTTTTTGAAGGTACAATTCATCATAGTTTTCCAAATTCATGTATTATGTTGATCATGAATACAATAAGTAAAGTATGTAAAGTCAGTTTTTCCTTATTTTAATTTATATTATTCTGAATATTATTTTCAAATATTTCGATCTTTGTTTTTTATGCGGTTCTTGGGATATTTTGTGCCGATTCCAAAATTAACTTCAACTTGAACAAACAAAAAAAAGCGAACTCACTAGTAAATATTGATGTTTTATTAATATCAAAGACCGTGGGCGTATCAGCAGTAATAGTCGTCAGTCCAAAGGGTATCACGATTAAAGCACTCGAAAGTCCATAAGAGAAAGTGTTGGCAGAATTAGCACGTGCGCACAGTACGGAGACGAAACTTCGTATGACGGATAATAATTGCATAATGGCCGATTCAAAGCAAATACTCGAAACAGGTATGTACACGTATTATCCCTGATGTCGTTGTTTACGACCTTTTGTTTACGTAAACGTTAATGTTTTAGAGACTAATTACATAAAATGGCGCCAAATTAAAAAAAGATCTAATCTAAATATTATGTATTTCACTATTAGAATCTATATAATTCATTTTTGTTGTAAGTTCGGCCTTAATACAATTGCATAACGTTATTGAATTGGTTGTAGACTGGAAAATATTGAATTAGTGGCCAAATTTATATTTACCCTTCATTTTGGTATTTACCGGGTATTTTCCCGCGTTTTTACCCATTTTGGGAAAATACCGGGAAAATACCGGGTAGAATCCCATCACTAGCCGTGACTAACAACGTACCGATGATCTAGTAGTGGATTATGTAACGTATGTTTAATGAAATTATTTGAATCAATGTCTTGTTGCTTGAGTTGGCCATTCACGGCCAGTTTAAAACTTATCATTCAGACTGACGTACGTCCAAAATTTGACGTTTTAAATATCGGAACTACAATCTTGGCCGCGGGTTTAAGTACAAAAAAAAGTAACTTAACGCTGTTATAAGTATTTTTACAAAATCACCTATATTTTACCAGTTCCAAGACCTTTTCAACCGTTTTGTCCTTGTCTATAAAAAAACTTAAAGTCTCCATGGCGTTGAAAACTGTACCATTTGGCCACACTCTATGAAAGCCAGTTTAGAGATTTGTTTTAAGCTAGTGAGTAGGGTCACCATTTTTACTGACCATGAATGGCCAGCCTAACAGAGAAACTGAAACTGTCGAATGGAACATTTTTAAACGATTTCAACAGAGTTACGTAATCAGTCCCTGGTAAAAGTCTGGAAAATAGCTGGATATGAGCAATACAGGACCGATCATTGTGGAGATCCTTGAAGAAGGCCCATACCCAGCAGTGGAAGTCTTTCAGCTGACAAATCGACAGCTGTCCTCAATGAGAGCTCCTACAAGTGAATGGCCGTAGCTCTTACAGCTCTTAGGACCGAAATTTAAATGAATGTCAGCACAGAATAAATACTAGATCTTAAGAAGTCGTTGAGCATACATTGAGCCAGTATTTTGATACTGGCAAAATTGTGCCTACCGTGGACTGTCGATGGATATTCAAATAGCCAGAATTGATTTAAATCATCCCACTAGAAGACGGTCGATGAATTTTTGTGAACATAATTTATTACTCGGATTTAGGGTGGCCAGGTCGCTAAACCTAATAGCCGGATAGATCAGCCAAATTGGCCGGACATTTGGGTAGAAAGGCCGGACACCCTACATTATTGAGGACTTTGTCTCAGTATTAATACTCGTAGGTACGACAAAAAATGCTTCGCTCGGCGCGTTTGCTTGTTTGCGGAATGTAAAAAGCCTAACAATTCAGACATCATAATTTATGGTCCATTTGGTTAGTAACAATATAGTTTACAACTTGGTTAGTAACAAGACAATTTGGATAAATTACATTTACAACAAACACAACAGATTTAATTTACATAATAAATAGGGTTCAGGTTTATGAGTGCAGTGATCCAGTGCCGTAGTAAAGCACTGTCCCACCTCCCCGCCAGTACCCTTAGAATCCTGTTGGGACTACCGACCATTCTGTTTTTAATGGACAGGATCTTTTTTCTTGCCACTGCATGGAAGTCGTCTACATGGCATGAATAAGCCGGACACCGTTTATTTTGGCCGGACACCGTTTATTTTGGCCGGACACGCAATCAAAAAGCATACCTATGTCCGGCTTTATCCGGCCGCCTGGCAACACTACTTGGATCACGGATTGTTATTAATTTCAAGCGTTAGAAGATATCTTATCTTCTATCGGTGACTATGATGTCTCGTGTTTACGTCAACGGAACGCCACGCCTCTGCCGCGCCTAGAATACATATTTATAAATAAACAGAAAAACGCAATATTTATTTAGGACTTCGATCGCGTAACACCAGTGCGCGAATCGCACGCCGATCATGTTGGAAAGTTGGAGAGCCATAGTGATGTCTTGATATATTTATCGATAGAATTTACACGATTATTTTTCGAAATTTATTTCGTGAAAACATGTACAGAAATTGCTTAAATAAATGGTTTTAACAAACACACCGATTACCTAGCCCCAAACTAAGCGTAAGCTTGTGCTATGGTGACTAGGATAATATAAATCACAACAACAAATATTTCATACGGTTACCATAAAGTTCATTTCAACTATTGGCGGTGTATCCCATTTTGATTTATACGGTTTTTTATAAACCTTTGTTTCTCAGCCTCCCGATCTGCAATGGAGGGAAGTCGATACCTACTAAGACTTCGAACTCATCCTTGATTGAATGAATAAATAGGAATTTACTCGTACTTTCTGATTATTTTCATTGCGAGATCCCAGAGAACAAACTCATGGGACTAGTATACCTAGCTTTTATTGGTTAGTGTTTTATTGCGTCTGTGTTGATTAAATAAACTAGCAGTTCCCCGCGACTTCACCCGCGCTAAAAGTCGGATTTTCCATACAAACTTTCATCCCCCATTTCACCCCCTGATGATATTATATTATAAAGCCTATATACTTCCCAGGGTCTCAAACTATCTCTGTACCAAATTTGATCTGAATCGGTCCAGAGCCTATTCAATACAAACACTCAAATATTTCCTTTTCATAATATTAGTATAGATAGATCTATTTAAAACAATCGATAAAATGTAGCTAGAAAAGTGGCATCATCACTAGTGATTTGATGGCACATTCACGATGTAATTGCATAAGTGATTGGTAGAAACTTGTCAGATAAAATATCACATAAAAACCGTCACTTCGGTTTATCTGTTAATTGAAAGTGAAACCTCGTTAAATGTTTATTTGGGACGCGTATAAATTATCTGATATTATAGAAAATTTGTGTGTCAAATTACTATGGACACAGTTTATCAGCTGTTTTTGACATGTCGCTTGTTGTTTGCTATCAGCGTTATTATCTGAAACGGATTTTTTTAAATGTAAATTATCCATACTAATATTATAAATTCGAAAGTGTCTGTCTGTCTGTCTGCTACCTCTTGACGCTTAAACCACTGAACCGATTGAGATGAAATTTGGTATGGAGACAGTTCGAGACCCTGGAAAGGACATAGGCTACATTTTGTCGCGATATAAAAACATTAAGCGGGTGAAACGGGGATGAAAGTTTATATGGAAAATCCATCTTTTGCGGCCGAAGTCGCGGGGAACCACTAGTAGAATTATATAACTAATTGAACCACTAGTAGAATTATATAACTATTGTGTGTACTTAAATACATTTTCCAATGATTCGATATCATTGGAAAATGTATTTAAGTACACACGGCCGCACATCAGACTACCCCACTTTGTCTTGAGACCGCCTCTATTCCCTACGTAATTAAAGCTGTTTTCGTTGTTCAAATCGGTGACCGGACATGCTGCCGGCCGACTGTACAGTGGTCAGCACATCTAACTACCCATTTTCGTTGCAAAATCACCCCTATTACAACTGCATAAGATGCTGTAATGTTTCGCTTGATAGGATGTCGTCGGTAAACTACCTACCTCTACTTATACCCTTCCACAAAATCAACGAAATGTTAACATTGAAATTGATTTTTTAATGGGTTTAACACACTTTTTGGGGTAAGTAAATACATAGTTACGTATAGTCACTTTTGTGAATAACTGAATTTACAATAACAGCCGAACATAAACCACAGATCAACTACATAGAATTTGGTTTTAAATGAAATTTTAAGTATGTTAATTGACATATTATTTGTAAATTAAAGTACCTAACATCTGAAAAGCACGATATTATAAAATATTTTAATAAATTGTTTATTAATGAATAGTGAGAAATATGCAAACTGAAAAAGTCCTAGAAGTAGTTCAAAGACACCTAGTTTCTTATGGACAAGCATCGATTACATCTAGTTCGTATGGGATCGCATTCAATAATGTAACTGACTGAAGACTAAAAACACGTGAACGAACTGTCAATTCTTTAAAATCCTCAACAATGCAGCTGCAAAAACATGATAAGTAATACCCACTTACACACGTGAGCTGGAGTCCTACTATGTCAGACTATGTCCGAATTTTCAACTGTAGTACACCCGTCAATAGGATCAATTCCAATACCCTGTCCAAGATTAAAACGAAAAGAGACAGGCTATATTAATTTAGAAACATCAAACTAAACAGCTGTCCGTCGCTAAGGAAATTAGAGAATCCATAGACAATTTACTGTGTCGTGTCATTCGATGACGACTAAAGTTGTAATAACACGCAAAACCTTGTAAAAATACGTAACAACTACCACTTAATTTGAAGTTTCTAAATTATTGTAGTCCGTCTCTTTTCGTTTGTTTGACAGGGAAAAAGAGTGACTGAACCTACATTTAATCTTAGATAGGGCGCATTGGAGTTGATCCCACTGTCACTTGTGCCAGAATGACTGCGAGCGAGTGTAAAGGTTGAAGCGGAAAATACTATTCTAATGATCATCCTACGCACTCGAGCAAAGCTAGGATGATCCCAGCGTGAACGAGAAACACGAATGGGCTGAAATAGAAAATAAGACATACGTATGAAATATACGTCCAAATATTGCGTGGTCACGGCGCAGATTTTGTACATGAAAATGAGTTTTAATTCACAAATGAAGATTTAAAGAAAACCAAAGTATGTTGCCATAGTTTTCGTCTTTGTGTACTGAAGAACAGAATAAAAGAGAAGGCTCCGAAATTTCAGCCCCATCAAACATATTAATTAAACATGCAAAAAGGGCAAAGTTAGACCAGACTTGTAGAATTTACTGCGTTCTTGCAAACAAAGGTTTATTATTAACAAACCAAATTCCTGTAACCTGCAACCATGTTTCGACCGGCAGCCGTGGCTACCGTGGACTGTTCAATGGATACGCAAACAGCATAGATAGCAAAATAAACTTGGATTACGAATTGGAAATTAATTTCGATCGATACAGAGTAGGCCCCCAGGCCCACATGGAACCAGCCGCCCAAATGCAAATAGACAGCGTTCGCAGCATACGAACTGTCTCGTTAGCTACAGCAATAGCAAACACGGCGTTACCACATGTATCGAAACAAAAATGCACTTCGCACACGTTGAAATTTTAATGGGACTTGGCGAGAGTTGTGGGAGGTTTCTTATTGGGGGTCGAATAAAGGTGATCTGGCTGGATCCGACAAAAATATCGGAATGAGATATTTTTGTCGGATCCGGCGAATTTTATAGTGTTTTATTGTTTGTCGGGTATCATATTAATACCCACCCAGTTCCGCTATTGGTTTAGCTGGCAAAACTGCCCATCGGGGCCGTAATAGGAATCAGGCGTTAGCACAGAATATATATATTTTTAATTTAATTTGGAACACCAACAGGTTACATACAAGCATTGACCAAAACGAAGTTGCATCTGGTATGCAACCTAATTACAGGTGAACACGACATAGTTAGATATAGGTACTCAGTTAACAATATAGGTAAAATAACAGAAATGGTGTATGCTAGTGAGGAAAAAAAATTGAATTTGATCTCAACTACCTCAACGTCTTACTTGACGATTAAACAAGAGTACTTATATACTAGTACAATACTTCTGTAATTTCCCCTGATAAGTTGCAGACCTTGATTTAAGGAACCCAAGGCGAATGCCCGGATAAAAACAACAACCACGGTATCGAATGACCCAAAACGGTCACCCATCCAAATACTACCACGCCGAAAAACATACTGACACCGTCGAGCTACCAAGCCCTTACGACCGCATTCCAAATCCATCTTGTATGCTGCGCTTACGTTCGTATCGAAATAACACGTGTCGCTCTCGGCTCTCTTCCAAATATTTGTTTTCGCACCGATGTTCCGCGGGAATCACTATAGCGGTTATAGTGTCCATCGCTTTGAGAAGTGGGACATCAAGAAATGTTTAAAACGTGGATTTCAATGATGCAATCGAGGAAATATCACCAACAGGAGGACTAGAATAAGAAAAATACTCGCTGACGCGTTAGACAGTCTGTTGAGATAATAAAGTTCGTGAAGACACCTGGGACAGAATTCTCACGCCTTCGATATTATGTCACATACGATATTTATCAAAAAAACATGGCGGATATCACAAAATTTAGATGTTACGTATTCTCGACGTATAATAATGCCGAATATTTATCACATTTTTTTATATCCGCCATGATTTACGATAATATGTGATATAATATCGAAGGCGCGAGAATTGGGCCTCAGGTGCGTATCTTCTAAAAAGGTTGGCTAGGTTGAGAGCTCCTCCTACATAACCACTACTATGGGGATATACTCATAGTAGATAAAACTATGCATTAAGCGTCGGCGTTCAAAAAGGATGGTTAGTAGGTAATACAGACAAGACCAATACATAAACCATAACCTAATCTTTGACAAGGGTTACTAAGTAATAAGCTAAAGTTTCTAGCATAAGACCTGCTGTAAACAAACATTTATGTAACACTTATTTATTTATTTTAGGAAGATTTACAGTTTCAATTATTCACTAAACAACAACAGTATTCTGTGGTTATATACTTATAACAAATCTTCACATAGGTAATCAGATAAATAAGGATAAATCGAACTGAGGTAACTACGAGTACAAACAACAGTATGCGAATAAATGAATATGAATATGACATGCAATTTGGTGGAATGAACTTAAAACTAACAGACAAAGCTAAAACGCAGACGGTAGAAGGCAATGGATTTTAATTAAAAGTAGACAAATAGTTAATATAGTCCTTAAATCTACTAACAGGGTCAGGGGCACTAAACCCGAAAACGCCAACACGACCATTTCTGACGCTCTCCTATGAGACAATCTAATCCAAAATGGCTATCAAAACAAATGTATGCAAAACTAAGCGTATGTGAAAACTAGTCGGTATTGCACTTCCAAACTGCACGCCTACTCAGCAGTCAAGAACATAGCCTTAGTGGAAAATCCAACTGGTTTCTTGCTTGTTACATTGCAACTTACAGTAAATGAGTTCCGTACATTTTTATTTTGTGCATCTCACCAACACGCATTCCTAATATCGATACCTGTCTTTACCTATATTCCTTTACCAAGCTTAAGATGCATATCTAGTTGGTTGCTGCTGACGGGCTTGGGCTAGCCGGTCGCGCTTTGACATCCCAGAGCGTGTCTTTCCCTAAAAATTCTGCTGCTCGGTGTGCCGGTTTCACCGGATCAGGCTTTGATCCTGGCCGAGTAACACCTCGTATCGTATCTTAACTAGCTGTTCCCCGCGCTTCCATTTGCGTAGACTCGTTGATAAAAAAAGACTTAAACTCACATCACCATCCAGTAATTATTACTACGAAAACCGATTTAATTTAAATTAAATAAATTGTTTCAACAAACACACCAATTACCTAGCCCCAAACTAAGCGTGAGCTTGTGCTATGGTGACTAGGATAACGGATAGACATACTTATATACATTAATAAACATCCATGACTTAGGTACAAATGCTCGTGCTCATCACACAAACATTTGCCCCTTGCGGGATTCAAACCCGCAACCGCCTGGTTTAGAAGTCCGTGGCGCGAACCACTACACCAAGACGGTCGAATTACGTTCTTCTTAGTATTCTTTAATAGAGGCGGTCTCAAGGTCAATGTGGGGGTAGTCTTACGTGCGGCCGTGTGTACTACGTCGTATACTCGTATCGTATACAGCGTGTCCGGGTTTGGTCTAATAATAAATAATAATAATAAATTATTTCAACAAACACACCAACCACCTAGCCAAAAACTAAGCGTGAGCTTGTGCTATGGTGACTGGTCTAGCGATAATTTGTGGGCTATTAATTCATCAAATGATAACGACAAAAAAAAATTGGGTTCTAACTCCCCCCCTCTTGAAATGGCAACCATTTTAATTGTTTTAAAAATATAACATTTCTATGGATCTGGAGGTTATGAAAATTATTCATTTAAAAGGTAAGGTAACATCAAGTGAAATAAAGATCAATTCAAAATTATTATTATTAAATAGTTTTTTAAAACTATTACAAAACTGAACCCAAAAATTAAATTTTTTTTAGAAAATAAACTTTTCATTTGGATTTTATTTCTAAAATTTGATGAATAAAAGGCCCTTAAATTATCGCTAGTCAAAACCCGGACACCCTGTATAAATTGCTTGTTTCGCCCCTATATTTTATTTGCGGATAAAAATTAAATTGCCGATACACAGTTTTATTACTTGTCGGAGTGGATTCCTGATTTCTTTAGGGACCCCTAAAATTCGTCAAAGCAATGACTAAACGCGTCACTTGAACTACAAGTATGTGGGTCAAGAATAATATTTCAGAATTTATTACCATTTTCCACTTTCGGTGGAATCCGTTTCATTTCACGTGAAATGGTATTTTTATTGACGTTATTTTTGTAAGTTTATTTTTATTTTGGCAGTTGTACGAGGGTCAAACTGAAAGTTCTTAGAAAATCAAAAACTGATTACATTAGCCAGTTATTAGTTTTATTATATCTTTTCAAAATATTGTCCATTGACGTCAATACACCGCTGCATGCGATGGAACCACTGGGAAAAGCACTTTGCCCACTCGTCCTTAGGGGTCTCTTCAATGGCATCGCGATACGCAGCCACCGCTTCTTCAGCATTCATAAACCGCTTTCCTTTAAGTTTTTCTTTAATTTTTGGAAATAAATAAAAATCACAAGGCGCGAGGTCGGGGCTATACGGCGGGTGACCCAGTAATTCAACGTTTGATGTCGCCAAATAGTCGATCGTTCGCTTGGCGGTGTGCGACGAGGCGTTGTCGTGGTGAAGGAGGATCCTACTGCGAGGTCGTTTCTCTCGAACTTTTTCCAAGACAAGTGGCAAACAATTGGTAGTGTACCATTCTGCAGAAACTGTTTTTTGATCCTCTAACACAATTGTTGCGAAATGACCTATCCTTCCAAAGAACGAGGCCACCATTTTTTTTCCCGCACTTCGATCTCTCTTCACTTTAGTTGGCAACTCCTCGAAAGGAAACACCCACTGAGCAGATTGTCTTTTGGTTTCAGGATCATAACAGTAAATCCAGCTTTCGTCACCTGTTAGTATGTCGAACACAGCATTTGAGTCACCTCCGTTAAATCTTTCAATCATTTTACGGCACCAATCCACACGATGGAGTTTTTGAGCCTTAGTCAAATTATGAGGTATCCACCGGGCGCAAAGCTTCCTGACCGCTAAATGTTCGTGGAGGATTTTGTGCACTTGACTCATACCGATGCCTAAGCTTGTCCGAATCTGCTGATAGGTCACTCTTTTGTCAGTCTCTATCATACGCCGCACAACACAGATGTTATTTTCAGTCGTCGCCGTAGAAGGCCGTCCCTCACGTACATCATCAGTGAGATTAGTGCGACCACGTTTAAACTCATTAAACCAGTTGTAAACAGTCGCACGAGATGGGGCTTCATCGTGAAAGGCCAATCGTAGTCTATCATAACTTTCTTGTTGACTTAAATGACATCGAAAGTCATAAAAAATCATTGCACGAAAATTTTCTCGTGTTAAATTCATTTTGACGTGACACAGACAATTTTCAATTTGCCGCCAAGTCGTAAAACAAATGACAAATGAATGAAATATATACTCAGTAATATTGGCAAAGAGTTCTATTTTCAAATTTTAGAATATTTTTTTTATTATATTGTTTATAAGTGGCCAGTTCTAAGAACTTTCAGTTTGACCCTCGTAATATCATTTTTTCAAACTTGATTTTTTTTTGTTTGGCCTATTAAGCAAGATAATAAAGAATCTTGTTTACATCACGATCTGAGTAATTAAAACACATTACGATCCATAAAATGCTAGGTTAACCATTTTTTGTGTCATAATCTGTGTCTGACACACATTAAAACGCATTTTGAATAATCCGCGTAACTATTATCTAATACCTAAATTATCTAAACACAGACGCGTGCTGAAAACATTGTATTTTGGATAAATAATAAACTAAGCAATAACGTAACGACAACGCGTTAAAAATATCATCATCTTCTTAGCGTTATCCCGGTTGTGCTCTCGCACGCGAGGGCCCAGGGTCTGCTGACCATGATCCAGGTTGTGGCAGATCAGGTAATTACAGTGGAGCGACTGCCATCTGACCTCCGTGACCCTGTTACCAGGAGAACCTGACCAGTGTGGTTGGATCATAGTTACACATGCAGCATTACGCGTTAAAATTATCGATGTCAATAAATTAAATCACAATATGGAAGAACCAATATGTGTATCCGACATCAAATTGATTAGTATCGAGACATCGATTCGTTGTGTTCGGACCAAAACATATTGCGTAAGTTTCCAATTTACGCAAACGCGTGGCGACATTGAAACTGCTGCCAGATATAGTAGTGTAGGCTGAAGTAGCTAAGTGATAGACAACGAGAAAGACATATTTTAGACAATCAGCATTATTAATTACAGGTTTTGATCAACTTGCTTACTGTAACATAATCTTTATAAAACATTAAATGCCGCTTGCTGCTTGCTATAGGAACACAGAAAATCAGCAGCAAAATTATAGTGTTTAGTGAGGATGACAGCCAAACGAAAGGGATAATGATGTTCCAAACTAACGCATAGAAGAAGCACTTTAAAGACTGATAAAATGATGTCTCATGGTCTTGCATGGAAACTAGAGTTTGAGGGCATACGAAAAACAACTATACAGGATAAATAATGATTACATCGTCTCTTGCCACTTATGGGCGTTTGCTGTCAAGCAAACTGCTTTATGGGACTGCGAGTCTGCGAAGCATGCCTATGGCCGAAAGCCTAAGACGCAACCCGTTCCTAGTTCATTGGCCCCGTAGGGACACCATCAGGTTTTTAGTAAGTAGATGGGCCTCACCATTTGAGGGCTGGTATCCCACACATTGACCCTATGGCCCCCGTAATTGGTGGCCTATGAGCATTTCCCTGGCGTTAAAAAGTCTGAAACTTCTTTAGAACAAATGTTTGATAATGGTGCTCGAGGAGTATGATCATTTTCGCAAACATGTTCGTTAAATTGCGGGTGCTGTTTGCCTTATGTTCTTACTTAGAGTTTGTTTTTACTGCAATGCATATAAATGAGACGCGTCTCCTTCACTCACGCAAATAAAAGGTGACATTTAATATACTGGTAAAATTTTAAGAAGTAGGCAAAAAGAAAGGAATAGGTACAAATACAATGTCTCTACATCTTATACCGAAAATATGTAAATTAAATATCTATATGAAAGAAAGTTGTGTTAGTTACAACATTTATGACTCAAGAACAGCTGAACCAATTCTAATTAAAACCCTGGGAAGGACATAGGCTACTTTTTTTCGCGATATAAATTCATCAGGGAAGTGAAATGGGGGAGGAAAGTTCGTATGGAAAATCCGACTTGGCGCGGGCGAAGTTGCAGGAAACTGCTAGCATGATATAAAAAAACAAGCGTCTTCAGACTTTACACAACTAAAGCCAAATATACGATTTAAACACGTGTCATTATTCACAAAAATAAATAGCTATTAAAGTTTTTCGACGTCATGTCAACATGACATTTAGCTTGTGTTTTTGAATCGAATCATATAGATCGAGTTTGAAAGCAGTCCTCTGAATGCCGATCCCAAGATCTCAAGCATCAAACCACAATGGAGATCGATCAAAAAAGGATTGCGTTCGATCCCTGTTTACTATACTCTATGTTATACATCCATCAGACTTACAATCAAACCGCAAATATACCGTCTAAAATGGGAAAGTAAATATTCAGTCAGACAGTAAAAAAATAGATTCGACTTTTGGCCGCCACGTACGAGTAACATAATTTTGAAAACCTATGAAATATTCATAGAATAACACATCCGTTGTTTGAAATTCTCTCGTACCTCCAATAATGTGATTCATCTAGCGTAACTTATTTAAAAGGTAAGCAAGCAATCTGCCCATCTCAAGATCACGAAAATTTGCCATAAAATTACACAACCATAAATGCATTATCGACGCACTTGACCTGTATCTCGGCATTTTTGTTCTAATACGAGAAACGAAAGATCACGCTTCACAATGTTTTGCTCAGAGATTCAGGCAACAGAATCATTATGAAAGAAACGCGAAACAACCACAAGCCTTGATGGAATGAATACTTAAAGAGGAAGCAAATGAAATGAAGGTTTATGGGAGCTCACAAAATGCTATTAATACCAAAGTGGGTGCAATCTTCAGTTTGTTTATTGCGGAGGTAAACAATGAGAGCTTTGCATAAAACAAAAAGGGCTACAGTTTAAGTGCTTTTTCATCGCGCTTTAGTTTGAAAGATGGTGGAATATCCAAAAATAATGTAGCTTTTCCCAAGTGATTTTTCGGAACCATTTCTAAGACTGAATATCATCAGAATGTAAATAGTCTTCAGAATACATTCCACCATAAATCACAAACCAGAACAAGATACCAGAACCAGTAACCACAAAAAAACATTAAACATCATGTTTTTTTGTGGTTACTGGTCATCATGGATTGTTCCACCTACAATAATTTTATATTCTGAAAAGTAAACTTGAGCTGATATTATTTTGACTGTTCTAAAATGTAATAATCGTTTCATGGTGATTTTATTTGAATTTATTAATTTACCATAAAATCTACATAGCAACGATTAAGCGTATCGATTTGATTAGTGAAGGATCTCAAAATACACGACTCGGAACGAAAAATCTTGTGTTTATAAATTTTTTTAAGGAAGATGTGACGAAATTTGATAAAATTTGGCCGTCTCGATAGACGGCCTCATTAACAAATGAGCCTTTCGATCAGTCAGTAAAAAATATCGAGGTCGCGCGCCTACAGAGAGCGTTACCACACTAGCCTCTAATAATGTTTCTGTGTCAATAAATGATTGGCTTTCTATGCTTTGTTTTCTCTGTTGATGTTGAAGTGAAATATTACGCACGTTTATAATACTTGGTATATGAAAGATACTTGGCATGATAGCATATCGTAGTAAAAGCAGTTTCAAGACGCAAAATAACTTTCAGGTGTCAATATACTTATCAGGATAGGTACTTATTCTCAGTCTGAGGGTTTTTTTAATATTTTCACTGTCACAATCAGACTCCTCTTAACAATCACCTTTCTATTTTGTTACAAAACATCTATTTCACTTCTTTGTAATTTTTATCGAAACATAGTAGCCACTAATTTAAAGCACATCACTACAGTATTTACACAACCTAAATGCTACTGAAAAATTCATGTCCCTTTTACAAAACGGCGAAACGTCAATACATTTCTTTTTTAAGGCTATCGTGGTTGTGTATTGACAACCTGCGGCAAGATTGTTACGAAAACTAGCGCGATTGATTCTTTTGATACTTGATGAGTTCCTTTGAGTAATTCCATGATCAAAGACACTTAAATAATTTAACGGCAATGGAAATATAACAGCGAAAGTACTAGCTATATTTACAACTAACAAAAAATAAGACTTGGATTAAAACTATTAGCTACAACGAAACAGAATTAATATTTAAATAATATATTTAACACTTTCTCAGACACACGCCCACGAACATACATGCAGTCACACACACACACACACCAATGTAATTTTTGTTCTTCTCCGATTTTTACTGTAATGCTTCTTTTTAAAATCCAGTAGAACTCAAATTTCACAATTACTATGTTATAAGAAGAGCAGAGCCTTCAGGCACAAGTATTTTAATCCTTAAAAGGAGGCTCTGTTACAAGTTTAGTTTTAGAATAAAACTGAAGTTTCTTTTTAATATTAAAGACCATTCAAAACCAAAGCATTTTATTTGTGGTACTTGCTATTTGGCGTTGACTAGAAGCCGATTATGTTTCTGGCTTCATAGCTCGTTTAATGTGATTGGGGAGTTACCACTATCATAACGAATTTAATGACAAATAAGAATATCGTGCCCAGCTAGAATCCCTCATCATTTGAAAACAATTTCAGACGTCTGGAATATGTACCTGGTAAATAAATAATTTATTTTGCGTATAATAATCTTGAGTTTTACGCAATAGAACGTACCCAAAAAATTTATTGGCTATGGACTCGCGTTAAGTCTCACGTGGTAACGCCCTTGAATAGTCAGAATTGGATCTCGGAATACAGAATACAACAATGTTTTATTAATTGACACAGATTATGCAGCTACGACAGATAGTTCTTAAAGGCCCGTTAGTAAGGTTGGCGATTAGAGAAATTAATAGAAATGCCAAATTAGTTATTTTTGTTGTTGGTTAACATTATTTTCAAGTACTTCAAGTACGTGCTCATTCATGTCTTCTTAAAGTAATTAAGGACATTTCACTCACTTTCGAAAAATGAGGACGTAAGGTTCGCAGGTGGATTATAAAATATTTTTATCTGGTTATAATCAGCTTTGTTCAGATTAAGAATTCAGATTCAGGTAAATAAATTGACCTGATTAAATAGAAAACATAAATCGGTAGGTACTCACATCTAAGTAGCTACGTGTAGTATTACCTCCTACCAACTAAACAAATAATAATTTAAAAAAAACTTTATTACTTCTTTCACAATCAAGTCAATGAGATACAAAACTTGAACTAGGCAAGGAGCCTGTAACAAGAAATCAATTTAATGTTTAGTGAGTCTAAAGTATTTTAACTATGACAAAAATTATAATTTGACAGCACTTTAGACAACCCAAACCAACCACTTCAATAACCAGGAGATCGGGGAACATTCTGGATCGGCTAGTAATTGCCCAGTGATTGATCTTAACTGGGCAATTACCTAGAGG
Organism: Pyrausta nigrata; assembly: GCA_949316185.1. Classification (NCBI taxonomy): domain Eukaryota; kingdom Metazoa; phylum Arthropoda; class Insecta; order Lepidoptera; family Crambidae; genus Pyrausta; species Pyrausta nigrata. Next base: position 2,581,238 of record OX438961.1, read on the forward strand.
ATTTGCGCCTAGAGCCCTACTCCCAAGTTCTTACAATGTAAGTCATCCGTAGTTTCGACTCTATCTCTGTCACTCATGCTAGTATCACAACGCGAGGTGAGCGCGATGGCAGATGACAAAGACACTGAATTCTCTGACCGCCCATGGCTGGCGACGGAGACCGACGCGTGTCCGCAGAAGACAACGCGAATAATATTTTGATTTTGTTTGATTAATTATTGCGCCCTTAGACAAGATGCACACTTTCTACAGCGACCTTCGCTATTGCTAACGAAATGTCAAAATATGTATGCAAATGTCACGTGATGTTTCGATGGCTTATGTTAGTTTCATACATTTTGTTAACGATAGCGAACTCGCTTTAGAATCGCATCTTGTTTACAAGCCCTGGGTTTTAAGAAACGTCCCCCGCGGCGGGTGGTGAGAGGGATGAAGGTCACGCGGAAACCATGCCTCTAACCCTAAAATTTACGATGTCCGTATCATTTCCTGTATCTGTCTCTGTACCCCATGCTCAACGCAAGTGAGTGAGAGCAATGGCAAAGTTTTAGGAGACAGATTTACATAGTAGGCCCCCTAAGCCCCGTTTCGAGTTTGTTGTAATTAGATCCAGATATTCAGTGCAAGAGGTGCTTGGGAGTTGAGACATTGATTTTCAGTATATAACTTTGCTTGGGGAAAATGTTTTCAACTATTTGATGATGTGATGTAGCCGATTTCGACTACGGCGGCCTATCTCAACAGAGATAAGCCAACTGCGCGGGATAGTGCACAAGTGTGTGCGCAATACACAGGTGCACTCTCTGTTCCTTCACTCTCATAATTCGGTGAGACGGCAGACCGACATGACCGTAGAGAGATCAGGCGCAGGACCAACGGCTTAACGTGCTTTCCGAGGCACGGGGGTGTTAACACCACCAACTTCCTGACTCCGGAGCTGTGTCTGAGTAATTTCAAGACAGAAAAACCCAAACACTCTCGGCCCGACCCGGGATTCGAACCCGGGACCTCGTGGATAGTACCCAGCGTGCTGACCACTAGACCAACGAGGCAGTCAACTATTTATGGTGATGGTAAAAAGAATGTGTCGACAACCCTAGTGACTTAGTTTTATTTCATCGACCCCCAAGGCGAGCCAGATTTAATTAATCGATTGATTGCTGCCATGATACTGGTTTGAAGTTTGATGACTTCAGCTGTCGACTGCAGTTAATTATTTATTAATAAACATTCGACCTCGGTATTATAAACGCCCTTAGAAAGTATTGGGTTAGGTCATGGCTTTTTGTGAGTTTCAGCTAATCAAAATAAATAAAAATGGTGTCAAAATAAATAATGACCGAGTCATTATAATTAAAGAATCTGAATCTGACCAGAATTTGTACCAAAAAAGTGTGTGGTGAACACATCATCCAGGCATTGACAAATATGTATCATAGCCTCTGGTGATTGTTGCAATTACTCAGGCTCAAATCCAAACAGCCCAATTAATGATATGCCTGGGTATGTGTTCAGGACGCAAACATGCCCCATGGCGGGCGGCATGCCCAAACGTTATATTTGTTATATAATTAAAACCTCCACCTAAATATTGATCACACCCTGTATTGTTAAATAATATATAAACACACTTTGAGTAAATAGACTAAGTAATAAATATAATAATATGTCGACTTTGAGGTCATTAACAATACAAAGTGTTAGTTCGTATTTTGGATAAGAGATGACGCTGTGCCGAAATAGATCGCGATATTAAAGTATTTTTTCGGGTACATAAATACTAAAATGTATTGAATTTCTTGCTTGCTGCAATAGAACCGATGTGATCAAAATTCCATTGCCTTTTATTTGTCTCCTCGTAGATTGCCAAGTGACGCATTGTTCAGTATGAGTCATCACAACTCATTAGTGAAAAAACAAGTACCAAGTGCCCTCTTAACCTATCATGCACTCATCCCAATAGTTTTCCTAAAAATACTTATAAAAAATCTAAAAGTAACCTAGTTATGTTTAGTGACCAGATTGGAAAAAACATGGGCCACCTATTGTCAAACTATTCAGGACAAAATGCCTGGAGCTACCGCGTTCATTCATTCAATACAAATTTAAATTAAAAGTTGGATTATGCCTTAGATCATTTTTATAATTTGTAAATTGTTTCATTGTTCACCGATCTCCGAATAAATGCTTTTTCTTTCTTTCTTTCTTTCAAAAACGAATCTTATTACACTCCAAAGTCAAAGTCAAAAATAATTTATTCAATTTAGGACAGAAAATGCCACTTATGAACGTCAAAAATTTTAAAATCAGTATAATATTGGCCCTTAGGGGGCCTGAACATGTCTCCTTATCTTTTGGGCCCTACTAGTGCTTCGAGACAAAACAGACAATCAGGCAAGTGCTGAGAAGAAGCACCGGAACAAACTCAGTCACCACTAGCTGCCATAAAAAAGTGAAAAAAAAATACAATAAAAAGGTAGGTACATCAGTTTGGTGCAGGCTGGACTGTCCATACATTCTCGTCATCAAGATAGTCTTGAATTTTATAATACCCTTTAGACATTAGTTTTGACATGCGACTTAAACCTATTAATAGGTAGTTCGACAATATTGTGTGGTATATTGTTATAAAATTTAATACAATTTCCCAAAAATGAATTAATTGTTTTGGCCAATCTAAAGTCTGGAACGACAAGTTTGTTTTTGTTTTTGTATTATAAGAATGAATATCACTTTTTTTCGTGAAAAGATCTAAATTTTTGCGTACGTACATGATATTATCAAAAATGTATTGAGAGGCCACAGTAAGTATATTAATTTCCTTAAAGCTCAAAACAGCAAGAATCGATTGACGTCTATGTGTCTGATAAATCATTAAAATACTGCAAATAAATTCGCCTTGATAAAGACTAGCCGAAACATTGATAAAAACATACGAATCGAGAACAATTTGATATGTGATTTTTTTTGTCATCATTAGTAAGCATTTAGCCAAGATAATTTGTTAACAAAATTCACACGTTTTAGCCAAACTCCTTCTGTAAAAAAACAATATAAATAATATTGGGTAGGTATGTACATCTAACATACACGGGAATAGTAGACTTGCTAGGCCGCAGGGTGATAAAAAGTAAACCAGTTTTTCACAGTGGTTGTGTTACATGTAAATATGATTCATTGTATTTATATCGTCATTTTTTATTTTTATTTTGCGATTCCAATCAGCCTAAGCTGCCAACGTTTTTAGCTCATGATTTCAAAAAGAAAAAGAATATAGACAATAGTTTACTAAAGTAATTATACACGTAATCTATACTTAATCATACCTTGGTCAGACTCGGAAAAGAAAGAGTCCGTTCGTTTTTTAAAACTTATATTATGATAGTAAATATTGGCCATCATGGCTGCACTGCTAAATTTAGACAGAGCTTTAGATAGACATGTACTTATGCAGCCAAATCTCGATAATTCGATATGTATATCGCTAGTAATTTTCCAATTCCATCGGAATAATTTTAGGGTTGGCAATCCACAGGAAAATATGAAATTGCATACAAAATATAAAACAAGTTCAGTAACCAACCACAGTGAGTAAAATATTATCGACACATGGTGTCGTAATAAGAAAAACGTTTTAGGTACGTCTTAAAGGCAGACCTTATAAATCTAAAGAAAATTAAGGTACAATCTAGTCTAAGGGTACAATGAGATATTATTAATAAGATACAGACAACCGGGGCTGTATTAGAGACACATAGAATATAAAAAGTGAAGACAAAGACTGAACAGAAAAAGTTGATTTTAAATGTAATAAGCAGTAGGTCAATTCAAAAACAGTTTTTAAAGAGCTGACAACCGTATCTATCGCTGGCACGTTATCACAGGTTGGATGCACTCGACATCAACCGCTGGTGTCCACGGCGTGTCATTGATAAGAGTGATAACAACACCACCTTCAATAACATCCGGTTTTTGGGATAGGTTCCACAGTCCACGACTACTTGCCTACATCAAAGTGGATTTTTATAATGTTTCATCATAAATTAAAACAAAATCGAAGTACATATGTAAATTCTTTAACTAATAAAAATAATGTTGACTCAGGTCGCGTCATCACAAACCTTAGTGGTTCAGGTTTGCAACTTTAAATACAATTTTCAATAATTTTGTATTGCTTCGCAACATACGTAGTTAATAAACTAAAAAAACAAGGAAGTACATTAACATACCATTAACGTAATTTGATAGTCATTTCCTACCATCGTGCATACGAAATCACTTGCCCTTCTTCAGTTTTAATTAAATAATTATGTGATATTTGATTAAAGTCTGTTGTACATTATTTTAATTTGCTCATTCATTTTTCAGCGTGTCCAAAGCTTTACTCAAATTCAAATCGAAATATCGACAATCGCCAAATTAAAGACGGTTAATATGGCCAATTGGCCACCAATACGACCAAATTTTTACTATGAAGACAGTAGATACTTTACAATTAGAACCACACGATACACTTGGACAGTTTTAGTTATCATAATGCTATTTATTATAGTAACAAGCTATCAATCCAACCTTATAAGGTAGCTCATATCCGTTCCATGCATCATTATACAATATGGAACATCTTTACGTAAACTCTCTGATGCCATGTTTCTAAATTCTATTGCTTACTGATCGTCTAAATGTCTATCCTCCGCAAAAATTTTTAAAGCATACAGTTCCTTGCCCTAATATAATTTTATTAAGTCAAAAATAACCAAAGTCAAAAAACTGTGTCCCGAAAGGAAATTCGGAATCAATGACACTTACGTATATACCTGATTAGAATTTGCAATATGCAAAATAATTTATATTCCGAATACTTATATGAATCGGGCGTGATACTAACGGCTGGAGAAAGGTAAGCAACTCTCGCTTCCCCGCTGGTATTGCAAAATACTAGTGCAACGAATGACAATACATCCTAAAGATCTAGGTCTCCGCCTCTCTGAATTTCGACAGCTGTTAGCTCGTCACGGATTTCAATGGATATTCTACATACGTCGTACCTACGTAAAAGAATCTCACAATGCTTTGACTATCAATATCCAATATATAGGGTGTATCATCATCGATAGCACCTGCGGATGAGCCATTTAGTAGGCTATTTTAGTACATTCGATGTTTCTTAATTCGCTCTTGTCTTAGAAACAATGAAATAAGTCATGTTTTACAAATATTGGAGGCTCATCAGCAGGTTATTCATTTATTTACGCTACATCCTGTATTTGACTAAAGAGTGACCTTTGATGATGCCCAGAGAATTTCATAGTAAAACAGTCTTGCGATGAAATAGTTGAAAAAGAATTTACTCAAAATATTTCAAAAGGAAGGAGAAAAAATAAAAAAAAACATTATGATTTCAGTGAATTCGTCTTTACAAAAGACGAAGGCAATAACGGCAATAAGAAGTTAGTTTTTTCTAGTATCTCGGAAGTAAATCAACATGAATTAGAAATGTAGAGGACCTAAATTCCTCATCATAAAACGAGTTCAAGATAAAGGAGTAACGTGTACAGACTAAAACAAAACATGACTGGATAGCACAAATATTTACAAATTTTGTCTTAACTAAAAACCTAGACTACGACCACAAGCCCTTATAGATTTTATGCGAGTGTAAAATTATGATTCAGAGCCCATAGAAAAATTTCACTTCAAATTCAATAAAATAAAAAACATTTATTTCAAAGTCCATAATTGCATGAGGTACGTCGTACATACGGTAAACTAAAAGTAAATGTACAAGTAAAATCAAATTATTATTTTAGTTACTGAATTGAAAAAACTCAAAAAAGGTCAACGATCTTCACAATGATGTACACAATAAAATATAAAACAAGCAAAACAATATTTTATGATAATAACAATTACTGATATAATGAACTAACAAGCACTTGAATGTAGCAAAAGTTAATAGGCCTTTTCTATGGCACCTAGTTTCCGACAATTATACGATAAGGCGCGAGAATATGGCACGCTTTGTTTTGTTCATTAGTTAATTGAAAACTTGCTTTTCACATAGGTAAGAGAGTTTTTAAGAGACATGGATTCAGAAGGTTGTGTATGTAGTTTGCTGACGTAATTTTAAATTAGTTTAAATATCTATTAAATACGCCCTGATATCGAAGGGTCATGGGTTCGAGCCTCACCTGAAAATAGGTGATGAATGAATATGTGTGCATAATTCTGTCTTGAAAACTTTTAAATAAATTGCTTGAATTATTAAATAATGATAATCTAATTCTAAAGCGTAGACAATTTAGGAAATAATACCGGTCGGAACCTCCAATTTTAACTTAATCGGAAATTCGGAACCAATTGAATTCTTATAACTACGATTACAGCTTACGATTTCGTTATTCAGATTTTTTAAAAATCGTACAGTTAAACGATTTGTAAAAAATCTCAATTATGAATGACCGGTATTATTTCATAAATTGTCTACGATTTAGAATTAGATTATAATTATTTAAGAATTTAAGCAATTTATTTGAAAGTTTTAAGACACAATTATGCACACATAAATTCATCACCTATTTTCAGGTGAGGCTCGAACCCACGACCCTTCGATATCAAGGCGTATTTAATAAATATAACCTAATTACTTTATAATTTAAAATTGCATCAGCAAACTTCAGAAAAAACCTTCTGAATCGTCTCTTAAAAACTCTCGAAACTATGAGAAAAGCTAGTTTTCAATTTACTAATGAACATTCTCGCACCTAATCGTATACCTAGTCAGGTCATAAGTTCTGTCACATGTGTAATAAGAAATAATTAAGAAATGTTTATTATTTATAAAACCATTTATTTAGCAAAATGAACTTAATAAAACATAGATTCATATGGTAATAAAGTTTATTCAAAATGACCCCCGCGATTTTGAATACAGGCCTTCAATCTGCGCGGCCAGTAGTCTATCGCAGCACGAACGAGGTCCATGTAGCGATGGGCAAGGGAAAGAAAAAATTGGGATGGAAAAGAAAAATACGGGAAAGTATGGGAAAAAACGGAAAGATTGGGAAATATTCAAATTCGGCGGGAAAATACTCAAAAGTGGACTTAAAATAATAAAGTGCTCGTATTAATTATAATATCAGTAGTTGTTATTATCATAAAATAATTGTGTTGCTTGTTTTGTATTTTATGTGTACATCGAAATCGTTGAACTGTAGTAATAACTGCTTTACGAAATGTAATCCATTTATCTTAAGTTAGGTCACAGAATAAGTACTAGTACTCCGTACATAGTACGGGTCCTTAGCATGAAATACGTACAACGGGTCGCCGCGCATTGCTACTTACGCGTTTTGCTACTTACGCGGGGAGTTACACAGGCCTGGTTAGGTACAAAAGCCGCGGATTATGCCTACTGAACATTATTCTACTAGGTAGGTACCTATTTTCATACTATCATTCATTTTATAGCTACTCCCCGAGGCGAGGTAGTGCCTTTTATTTTACGTTAAGATCAAAAGATCAAGAATTCTCTAGCAGCAAGTCGTTTATAATACGAAACAATGTAACTACTACAGAAATAGCGGAAGTGGGGATCCACACGCAAAGCTTGATGCAGATGGCGCTAGCATAGATACGGCTATGTCAAACATTTTGCTATTGTTTATGTCGGGCTTTTTCGGATGTAATTTACAGTTTTTCGTGACTATCTAATGTTATTTCATCATAATGTATTCGTCAGTAAAGTTATCTGAACTAAAAGACGAACTTCGGAAACGAGGATCAAAAGTATCTGGTTAAAAAAGCCGATCATATTGCGATGTAAACATTTGGTTGTTAATCCAGTTTTATTACTGTAAATGTTACATTTAATTGGTTGTTGAAATTGTTTTTGTTGTATTTGTGTTAAAAATAACCACATAACACGGTTTTTAATAAATATATCTAAAATAACAAAACACGTACGTTTGTTTTTTAGGTTAGAACTCTACGATCGGAACCGCCATGATACCGGGAATTTTGGTGTCGTAGCTTCACAATCTAGTTATACGATGAATGTTCCCGATCCAGAAGCTTTTCATGATGTAAATAGTTCTAGTAAACTACCTAAAATAAATTAATTTTCTTCTTATAGCTGTTTCCCACTTCTTATTTAACTGGATCTTTTGGAAATAAATGAACACTATTATTGTAACAACCTGGCACAGCACATAACGGCATTATGCTTTCGTAGATTAAAAATACAAAAAATCTCAAAAAAACACAACTTCTGTTACTGGAATGACAGATAGCTTTGGCCGCATCAACAATACGCCACCTACAGGGAGAATTTGGAAGTGTGGATCCCCATTGCGTGGTATGTGCTTGTGAAAATAGCGTTGAATTTTTTTGCTATTGAAAATACTTAGTTTCTGTTATACGTGTAAAAACATAGTAGCGTAGGGACTTAATACTTCTACTTATGATCAGATTTGATATGTAGAAATATAATTTAGCTATCATCTACTAGGTACTACTACTATCGTTGCTATCAAAAATGTATCGACCGTGTTCAGGTTGGCATCAAACCCACGACTCTTCGCTATCCGTACAAACGCTCTCCCAACTGGATACCCCTCCCCTTAACACCACCATCCGTCCTCGCTGACATCTAGAATGCCTCGCCCCGCACCTCTGACAACCGTTGGGAGGTCGCGCGCGAACTTAGTTGCATAACATCCTATTGGATATAAAATTATTTCTCTATACAAAGCTTTCCCATTCAAATGTCAGACGAAAGCTTAGATTTCTTGTAAATTAAAACGGTTGCTTACTCATAAATAAAATACATTTCATCAACTTCAACCAAAACTTTATTGTTCGCTCACGGGCCCCGAAAGAATGTAATAAAAAGCGAATTTAATTATTTCATTGTGTTAGTAAGCGGGACATGACTTGTGTGGTGTGTCTGGGGAAATTATGCCTAAAGCTAACTCTACACTCTCTCTCGTCTGAGCTGTCATTCGTTAACAATACATTTTTATACCTAAAATTTTGCTGGATTGCTGATCACGGCAGCCAAGTCAATGCCAACCAAGATTAGCCGATTGCGCGTGAGATATTTGTGCACAAGTGTGTGCGCAATACAAAGGTTTACTCTCTGTTCCTTCACTCTCAAAATGCGGCGAGACAGCAGCCGGCAGTCCGACATGATGACCGTGAAGAGATCAGGCGCAAGACCAACGGCTTAACGTGCTTTCCGAGGCACGTGGGTATTAACAAGACCAACTTCCTGAGTCCGGAGCTGTGTTTAGAGTTATTGCGATGCAGAAAAATCGAACACTTTCGGCCCGACCCGGGATGCGAACCCGGTACCTCGTGGATAGTACCCGGCTAGCTGACCACTAGACTAACGAGGCAGTCAATAAAGCCCAAATATTAGAATACTAGCAATAGCAACATAAATATGTAACAAAAAGTATGATTTTTTTTGTTTTTATCATGATCCTTCGATTTTCAGCACGCGTGTGCGTTCACCCTATAGGGGCACACCTCAGGTCGATCGTTGACTGCCCCCGTTCGCATTGCATCAATTAACAAGTGTAAATAAAACATCGCTAGAATGGAAAATAACAGGAGGACTTTGGTGTGTTTAAGTGTACAGATATTTTATCAATATTTAAAAGTATTGCTGAAGTAGGTAAACACTGTGGTACCGAAACCGCGACTGCCACAGTGGGGTAATTTTGCGACACAAATGTATAGTTCTTAGGTATAGTTTGATGTTTGCCACTGTAGTCTGTTTACTGTTTAGTCCTCTTTTGAGTACAGTAGTACCTTCTTGATAAGGAGCGATGTGAATCTTCGTTCTCGCAGAAAAGAAAAAATGGCATGGCTCAGAAGATTAACGAAAAAGCTAAAATTTACAATAAACCTTCGATTGCACCACTTTAAGCTCTATAGTAAACTGCAGGTGTTAGTTCCATCCATCGAGCACGTAATGTGCTCGGTGGTTCCATCTCACTCTCGCGAGCGCTAGCATGGCGGCAGCTAATGACCAATAGCGGAACATCAAAATGACGCGCGAGCGTGCTGATTTGCCGAAAGTATCACCCGCGCTTTAAAATTCATCTTCTGTGCAGGTACATCGGCAAGCCATATCAGTTGGGTATTACTGTACATTGGTGCCTTATCATGAAAGAATGCGCAAAGCAAGCCGCCGAATATACAAACATGTGGCGATATATAAAGCTGTTTAAGAAGCGTTTTTATGCTAGTTTGTTTTAATTTGGAGCGTGGCATGCTGTTAAACAGTAGGTGAAGCAGCGGGTGAAGTAGCGGTGACGCAACGAGGGATGCGGCAGATGAAGCGACGGGCAACGCCGCGAAGAACGCGGAAAGGAACAGGCTAGTGAGTGCGGGGGAGAGGTAGCCGCAGCGGACGATGCCGTGCTGCCGATAACGCGGCGGCCGCAGCGCCGTTAACTAATATTCCGAACGCCTCGCTCCTTCATAAACGACACCACTATTATATAGTTATATTTTCATCACTTCTGTTCGGAAAGTTGAACTTTCATGTGTTGATAGCCAGATGGAAAATAGCTTCAGATTCAGATTTTATTGCATTTCACAAGTTGGGTATGATGTTACATGGTATAAATATGTACAAATGTAGCTTTGGGAGGGACCCAGAGTGGAAAGTAATTAGTTTATTTGCTACAATCAGTCAGAGTACTAGATAATTAAATATTTGTTGCCTTTTATCTACTCAATATCAAACTTAATGTAATGCAGAAAGTGGGCATGCCTGTTTGTTTTACAATTAAAGTAAATTATAATTAGATGTGTTATCATTATTATCTTATTAACACAGAATTATAAATGTGTTTTAATACTACCTACTCAATAATATTCATTCCATAGTAGCAATCAGGGTTGGCTATTATCAAGATAATTATTTTCTCTGATAATTATCCAACTATCAAATCAAATAACGTATATAAAAATTAAAGTTTTTTTTTCTATATTTAGATATTACTTTTAGTGTACGACTAAATTATTGTAATTTTTGAGTGCTATTTACTAATGTTTTAATTAAATATAATGCAATTTTAAATTTATTATTATATATTTTTTGTAACGCTAGATATAAAATATTTAATTTTAATTTTTCGTCACAATATCATTTTTGATATTGTGACGAAAAAACATGCGTTTGGATACACATAAAAAATATTTCGTTTTGTTTTGTACAATAACAGTTAATCATTATTATCAACGATAATTATCAGAGGTCGAAATTAGGTAGAGTTATTCATGTACTTACACTGATTTCATACAGCGAAAGAATAAAGTGGATATGCCTCAAATCCCTGGATTAATTTTAAAGAGCAGAAAAAATCCCGTTTACACAATTTAAACTACTGCACGCGCGACGTTGCCAAACTTACATCAATGACATCGGATGTCCGAAGTTGCAAAATTCCAATACGCGCGATGTTACCACAGTTGTAGTTCGCACATCATAGCTTGTGAGAACAAAAGAATACAATAGCTGAAATGCGGAACACTCCCCGCTTAACGGAATGTACTAGATTTTGTCTCTTCCTACTGCATTCAAACTATCTATTAGTAATAAATCGGTTTACTCATTCACACAGCTCATTTGCTTACCTCGGTTCGTCGAATGCGCTCACTTGTTTCCTATTGTGTTTTGTGTGGTCAATCCTGTTTGACCCTGGCTTGTTTACTGGATTTTGGACTCTACTTAAACCTTAACTCTACTTAAAACGGGACACGGGATTGTCCATTATAAATCCCGGGAAGGTCCACATTTATATCAACATTTTGATGCAAGTACATAAATAACTCTACCTAATTCCGACCTCTGATAATTATCAACACGTAATTATCATGATAATTATCAAGATAATTATCCAGGCCAACCCTGGTAGCAATGTTTTTTAAAAATATATCTGTGAATATTTTATCTTTTATAATGGCACCTTTCTATCCTAAAAAAATGCTTACAGCTCTCCCTTACACCCTGTATTAATGAACAAGTTAGCTTTTATTATAAAAACTAAGTTATTTAATAAATGAAGTACCTACACTTGGTCCAAATTTTTTTCTAGTTAGATAGGTGACTCTTTAATTAGGTACTTGACACTATCCACAAAAATTCAGAAACGGCATATTTCAAACACACACTCAATGATATTTTTTAAATATCTGCAATATTAGATTTTTAATTAAACTAACTTAATTCCTTAAAAGTATGTCAACAATTGGTGGTGTCAAGTAGCCAATTGCACACCATAACAGAAAAAAATTCAGCAATTTGCACACAAAGATGTACAATGTAGGTGGACTTATCAATGAGCAATCTCTTCCAGACAACTTTTAGGTAAAGGAACATACTCATTCACAGGAATGGAGAGTTTGGTGCAAAGTCAAAGAATAAGTCGAAAATAGTGATATGGGGGTCAATCAACTTTTAAGTGACTCATTTGATGTCCCTCGATATTGATAGGTTCTTAATTTTTGTTTTAAACATAAATTACACATTTATTATATTCATATAAAAGCCAGATAAATTGTGCATAACCCTAGACTGCAAATTACAATGCAGTTTATTTAATTTGATTATTTTCATTGGTAACTCGGGGGAGAAAAAGGTGTTCCCATACAAAAAAAAAACGTGTCCCCGCGCTGTAAGACGGGTAAATCACATAAGTTTAATCTTTAAAATCCCATGAAATCATATTTTTCTTTAACGCCGTCTTAATGAATAATGTTAAGATCTTTACGAAATAGGTTTTATAATTTATATATTTAAACCTAATCTATTTCTTTTTTCCTTTTAAAAGTTTGTCCCCCACTTAGCCTCGAAACACTTATTCTCCAGAGTTACCGCCAAAAGTTGCTTGAACTAGTAAAGAGATGGCGCTAGATGTTTGTATTCACTAGTCGATGCATCTATGTGACCACTTGCAATTTGCGTATGCGTCAAGGTCAAAATGGCGGACTGTCAGTTTGAGCGTCGTCCTTGGAGAGAGTGCGTGGGTTAATTGTGGTTCTGCTGAGTTACTGCCATTATTCTGGTAAGTTATAACATAATTTCGATATAACTATTTGTGACAATTGCAGTATTAGTTTAGTTTTAATGGGAATCGTAAATCATCATAGTTTTTTAAATAGGTTAGGATTTATTTGATACTAAAGCAAAATTTTCCACGGCGTTACCGCGTAACGCAGGATAATATAGGTGTGATACCTATTGCAGTATTCAGCATTAGCTTTTTAATGTTACACATTAAAATACACATCTTTGTTTTTGAGTATTGTTCTAAGAAGTTTTTCTCGTGTTCGAATTACACTCTCAAGTGTTTATTACATTACTTTGACTAAGTTTAAATACCAAACATGACATGTTTACGATAAAAAAATGACACTTCATCTGGTGTGTTCTCCATTAAATAGATTCACAAAAATACTAGTTTTTAATAAATAATTAAAATGTATGAAAACATTTCTTTTTCTTTGTCTTAACTGGCTGATTAATTTTAATACATGATATTAGATTTAAATTTAACATTAAAGTGAAAGTATTAAAGTAATAATTACTTAAGTATCTATCTTTTCTTTTAGATAATGGCACTTACCGCTGCTGAAAAACAGAAGCGGTATAGAGAAAAGCTTAAACAAAATCAAGAGAAATATGAACAAGCAAAAACAAAACACAGAGAAAGATATCACAAAACCAAGCAATTAGTAAAAGATATGACTCCCAAAGAAAGGTACAATGCAAATGTGATTTGGCGCCTTCGCAAACGAGACCTTACCAAACGTAAAAAGGCAGTCCAGACGATATTAGGAAATACGCCACCTACCTCTCCACGATCTGATTCTAGAGTAGGCCTCGAAACCCCTCCACTTTCGCCAACACTACCAGCAGAAACCCCTCCACGAGTAGCAACTCCAGCATCCGCTTCAGCAAAAGGAAGAAAGAAAGTTAAAAAAGACCGTGCAAAAGTTTACTGTGAAAACAAAAAGCTTATAAAAGAAAACGAAAAATTAAAAAAGAAATACGAAAAATACAAAAAAAGATTAATCAGGCAAAATGATAAGAATAAGCAACAGAAAAGTGAAGATTTGCGGTACAAGATTTTAAGTAAAGCTATTAAAAAAACGTATAAAATCACTAGATCTAGAAAGGAAAGACACCTCATAAAAAAAATATTCTTGACTCCTGAAGTTGCTAATTCGCGTATGAAAAAGCAATTGCTTGCAGAAAATTTAGGTACAGATAAAGTAAATATTCAAAGGTCTTCTGTGGAAAGACTAACTGTGGTGAAAACTAAAATTACAAACTTTTTTTTGAGAGATGATATTTCACGTGCAACTGCGGGCAAAAAAGAGACCGTGACCAAAGGTAAGATTAAAGAACAAAAACGATATTTATTTATCCAATAAATATCGTTTTGAAACATGAAAAATCTTTTCAAGACTTTCAAGAAAGAAAACCCAAGTCTATGATGCTCGTACTTTTATTTTACAAAAAACAAACCATACTATGTAGTAAGACCGACAGTGGATGCTCGTGAAATGTGCATGTGCAAAACACATGCAAATTTTACGTTCAAAGCGCATGCTTTAAAGAATAAAGGTATAACTGGAACTAAGGACACAAATATTCTGATTGAAGCTAGTGTATGTAATACGAATTCAAAGGATTGCATGTATAGCACCTGCGATAAGTGTGTTGAAAAGAAATATAAATATAATACAGACAAGCTAACAGGTACCATGCAATGGTCGGAATGGATCAGAAAAGAAGAAAAATATGAAAAAGATGGAAAGCCAATGAAAGCAATAAAAAATGTTAAACACGAGAGTTTATGAGTAGATATGAAAAAGAGTTAACTGCTATGAAGAAACACATATATAATATTAAAACACAATTCCAAAGTTATCGGCGCTGTCTCGAAAACATTAAGCCAAATGAATGTATTGTTATCGTGGATTTTAGTGAAAACTATAACTGTAAATATAGCCAAGAAATTCAATCTCACCACTTCAGTGGATCACGAAATCAAATTTCGCTACACACAGTTGTAATTTATTCTTGTAATAAAGAAGATGCTTCTGGCCACGATACACATTCCTTTTGCAGTATATCTGCATCCAACAACCACCAACCAACGGGAATTTGGAGTCATCTTGATCCTGTTCTTAAATGGATAAACTTGGAATTTGTTGGGGTGGACACAATCCACTTTTTCTCCGACGGCCCAAGTACCCAGTATCGCCAGAAACAAAATTTTTATTTGATGTCCACCAAATTATTTGAATACGCATTTGAAGCAATGACGTGGTCATTTTTTGAGGCTGGACACGGGAAGGGTCCTGCGGATGGAATTGGCGGATTTCTTAAGAGAACTACTGACCAGATAATAGCAAATGGCGAAGACATTGCAGATGTTTTTGAATTTTATGATAAAATGAAGAACATCAGCAAAATAAAACTACACATCATAGAGGAAACAAATATTCTCGAACTGCAGAAAACTCTTCCGAAAGTTATCCCACGTCTTGTTGGCACTCTTAAAGTGCATCAGGTGTTTACTGATCGCCCTGGTATGCTAAGATACAGAGAGTTGAGTTGTTTTTGTAAAAAAGTGCCAACCGATAGGAGAGGCTTTAGTTCTTGCCTGTGGGTCTAACCCACAGGTTTATAATATCAGCACATATAAGTCAGCAGCAGAAAAACATATTACCCTCTACTATACCGCCAGAATTACCATCAACATCTACAGCAATAGACGGATTTTCTTCAGATGATGAGGAACCATTGATATCATTAAAGCTAGCTAGAAGCTTGAAGAATGTGACTTACACCCACAGAAGTGTATACGATATGGTCTACGGCTCATCTTCAGATGATGAAGAGCCCTGTTCTAGCTATGTCAAAGAAAACAGTAACATTGCCAGAGGCAAATATTTCCTGGTAAAAGTTTATGTAGATGCTACAAAAAGAAAGTATACAAGTATGCTTCTAAGGCACTAAGTGATTTCGATGAAGATGGATATTAATGTTATGTTTTTGCGAGTAGCTGATAAAAATGCCAAGCTATTTCGGATGGATGAGATGGATATTAGTTACATAATACAGACATTACCTAATCCAAATGTCGTTAAGAGAGGTCATCATACTTACTATCAGTTTGATGAAAGTGTAGAAGTTTATGAAAAGTAGATTTTAGGACATTGATACTCTTTTTTTTTTAAATATTTTACCACAGTTGTTTTGAAGATTTACTAAGAATATTTTTAGAAGATTTATGTTTATCTTTTTAAGTTAAAGATTTTTGTAACCAATATTATATTTTAAAGCAATCCTAGGAGTTACCAAAATTTTCTCTAGCGTTACCAAATGTCCCCATAATTCGAGCAATGTGTTTCGAATATTACAGCACTTATTTTTTCAATTTAGGATAAGAAACATATTGATCTCAGGCTAGTGAACCCTTAGTTATACTTAGGACTAAACGTTGAAGAACTGATTATTACTTGTTAAGTTTTAAATTGAAATTAAGCGTTATTTTGGAATAAAAGTAATGCAGAAGAAGCAAATGTATGTTTAATTTTGATAAATTGTGTTACAATATTAGGACTGATTATTATGTGAGACTGTAAATGGTTCCTATTTAGAATAAAACAAAAATGATTAATCAAGTACCTTGTTTTCTTTTTTACGAAGTAAATTTGTGCAGTAACGCTGGAGAATGATTTCAAGTACCTTATCTCAATTTTCATTAAACAAACATGTAGTTATTAATTAAAGGTCGCGGCCAGAGTTGGGCAAAATGTAATTAATTAAAAATTAACAATTACAATTACAAAATGTAATTGGCGAGTTCAATTATAAATTTCTTGAAATTGATAAAAAGTAATTAAATTAACAATTACAAATTGTAATTGTAATTGGTAATTGAAATAACTCAATTACTTTTTCATTTAAAATATTGTAGTAATCTAAATAAAACGATAAGGTAAAGATAAATCAAATATTTAATTAAAAAAAATAACAAAAAAGTACTATTTCAAATTAGATTTTAACACTACTCTTTGTTCAAACATCTGATCAGAAAGTTTGTGAAATTTTGGTAAATTAATCATGGTAGCATATGAAAATAATCTCTCGACGGGACCTGACGAAGGCATTCAAGTATTATATTTAATAAACACCTGTTTAATTTCTGGATGTCGATTTAGCATTGAAGTATCTTTATCCGAATCTGAAAGGTACTTGGACATAATAATTTCAGGTCTTGTAGAACGGAGTGATTCAGTATTTTCACCTTCTGATGAATCAGTGTCAAAAACAAAATACGAATCATCGTCTTTGTTTGTGTATGTGCTTGAAGATTCTCTTTCATTTTCTTCTAGGATTTGAGTTTCTAGGGCTATTTGTTGTTTGAACATATTTTTTATTCTTCGATGGTGTTGCTGCTCAATAACAACCATCCACTTATCCTTGAATCTGGGATAGGAAATTGTTGCAATCATTGCCTTGATTCCTGTAGGTGTAAACAAATCAAAGAAATCTTGGAATCTTACATTGACGCTATCTAGGTATTTGGCCGCTAAAGAGTTGCAGAAATTAAAGTTTTCCCCAGTCAAATTTGTCAAACTTGTTATATAATTACCAACAATGTCAAAACAAAAACAAACATTTTTATGTAGGTACTAGTGGTTCGTATGTTGGGTCGTATCAGGAGGTTAAGAGAAGGGCGGAAAGCAGAGAGGAATGGAAAAAACTCCACCGACAAGAGCCTAGCTCTTAAATTTGATGATGATGATGACTAGTGGTTCCCCGCGACTTCGCCCGCAAGAGTTGGATTTTCCATATAAACTTTCGTCCCCCATTTCACCCCCTTAATGTTTTTATATCGCGACGCGATTTATAATATTAGTATGGATGTAATGCTGCAACAGCTGTCCTAATTATTTAATCTTATGTCTTCATTAAAAAATAGATTTAATTGAGTACCTACCTCTTCTTCTTTTTGTCTTAGGAGACAAAGTATGTTTGTTGATAGTGAATACACACTATTCAACACATTAACAAATATATGCTGCTTCATCAATAGCATTTTTAGTAGAATTAATGAGTTTGTATATAGTAAACATAATTGAAGGTAGTTTTAAAACTGTAGAGCACTACAAATAAATACTTCAGGTAACCTCTGCATTAAATAAGGTCAACAGAACTAGAAATAGTGCTAAGATGCCCATAAAGTAAAGGTCACTGTAATCAAGAAAGTATATTATGGAATGACACCATTTACTATAAGCATTCATACATACATTATGAAGCCATCTGGCTCTCAAATACTTTCGCAACATTATAATAGTTTTATGTAGGCGATTTATAATCAAATGCATCATATTTTTATGCCTCTCGCGCTTTCTTGGCCAATGAGAGGCCGCCGTTCATTCACGCCTTCGCAACTAAATTGACAGCTGAACAGATAAACCTTGAAAACAATCCGAAAACGCGCTTGAATTCGCAATCCAATACGGAATGCAGCTTCAAAATACAACTCGAAATGTTCTTTCTAATATAGTTTCTCTCACCTTCAGCGCTCTGGTTCAGCGACGACGGGACCACAGAAGAAACTAGGTCCTTCTTCTGCCCGGTTTTCGGCGGTTCAGAGTCTGAATCGTCGAAAACCAGCGTCCGGACCGACTGCGAACACCGACGATCCATTTCCACTATCACACAACACACAAATGCACTATAATTTTCGCCATTTATCACCACTTTCCAATTGCGTTCCGACTTCGCAATCTATTCACATGTCAACGTTGATATCGCACGATTGTAAAAAGAGTACTAAATTGATGTGTATAACCAGATATAAATCAGTATTTTTCTATGCCATGATAAAAAACGCGACACACGGCTTCACCGCAAATCGAAATGTGACATTTTTGAAAGTCAACTTTCGATGTTGCCTATTAAAATAAATAGCTTTCGTCGTAGGTTACGCACGTTCAGAAACAGCGGCTGCGTGTTTGACTGTACACACTATACCTTGGTCCTAGCACTATACGAACTAAACAGGGAGATATATTTTGTAAACTGGCAGCTCTAAAATATATTTTTAATAAAAAACACTGCAAGCAAAGGTTTTAGGTGTTAAAGCCCTTACCGTACTGACGGACAGTACGGACGCGACGTAATAACTACTCTGTGCTGACGGGTTGCGAGCTACTCTAGGTTGCGAGCGTCTTCAAAGCGGAGCGAGTGCGTACGCGTAGCGAATACGCTGCGGGTGCACGGTGAAGACATCGGGGCCGTGCAGTGAACACGTTGCGGTCGTGCAACAGTATCGTCGATAAAAAAAAATGTTTTTCTTACAATGAGGGAAATTGATGAGAGTGTGCTATTCATCTAAGTTATATAAATCTCACATAATTCCCATCTTCACGGGTGGGCTAAGAGATCATTGCGAAAATTACAGGCCTATTAGCATACTTTCTTGCTGCGCCAAACTGTTCGAATCTCTAGTGTCTGAGTACATTTATACTCACATAAAACCTCTTTTATCAAACAACCAACATGGGTTTGTTAAAAATAAATCAACCATCACAAATTTGCTTGAATATAAAAACTATTTATGTTGCGCCTCTGCTAAAAATGTGCAAGTGGACTCTATTTATACCGATTTTTCCAAGGCTTTCGACAAAGTTGACCATTTTCTGCTTTGTCGAAAGCTTTGCCAAATGGGTATACATGGCTCATTGTTTCGGTGGATCGAATCCTACTTGTCTCGGAAAAGTCAGCTGGTTGCTTTCAAAGGTGAACTATCCGAGCCGATTCATGTCACCTCTGGTGTCCCGCAAGGCTCTATTCTGGGTCCTCTGCTCTTTATAGCCTTTATAAACGACCTTGTATGGCAATTAAAGTGTCCGAACCTCTTATATGCGGATGATCTTAAAATCTTTTCTGAGGTGGCTACCCCTCAAGATGCTGAAATATTACAGACCGATATTGAAACCGTTGCAAATTGGTGTATTCTTAATCACATGTATTTAAATATTAATAAGTGTTTCGTATTGTCATTTACTAGAAAATTAAATAAACTAAATTTTGAATATACTCTTAATGGTCATAAACTTAAACGTCAGAATCAAGCTAAGGATTTAGGCGTAATTTTCGATGAGAAACTGACATTTCACGAGCACTACAGTAAAATTCATGCTAGGGGTGGTTAAATGCTGGGCTTTGTTTTACGCAACACCAAGCAGCTTAATAACCCCAAAAGTGTGGTACGAGGGGCGTTCAATGTATTCTCGGTATCGGGGTAATTTGCTAATAACGTGGGTAATCTAATTATCTTATTTGTTAATGACACTATCTGAGGGTTAAAAAACTCACTAATCCGGACTGTTTTGGAATACGGTGCAGTTATCTGGTCTCCGTTTTATGCCGTACATACTAACCGTATTGAGGACATCCAAAGAAGATTCCTGAGATGTCTCTCTTTTCGTCACGGTTACCATCGCAAATTGGCTTCCTACGAAGAAAGACTAGAAAAATTTAACATGGTTAGCCTGGAAATGAGACGCAAACGGTGCGAACTTATATACCTGCATAAAATCTTACACTCTGCGATTGACTCTCCGTCTTTACTTGCATCTATAAATATAAACACGCATTATAGAGCCCGTAATCGCAAACCTAAGCTATTCTCACTCCAGGTGTATCGCAACAACACCTCCTACTTCAACCCGATAGTACGGATGTGTTTCCTCTACAATGATTTATTGCAGGAAGGTCCGAGTGTCGATATCATAGGTTTTAGTCCAAGTGTCTTCTATAGATTTGTACGTGATATTCTAAAATAAAATAAAAAAATATTTTAAAAAAAAGATTTGTCTTTTCGTGGTAGTTTTACGTTCTTATTATTATGTTTGGTCAAATGCATGGGGTTTATACCTACAATAGTACAGTAGTAACAGTTTCCCGCGGTTTCGTCCGCGTTTACCCGCCTATGTGCTATATTTTTATGTGGGTATAATCTTTATTTTTTATCAAATTTGTTAAAATTATATAAGGTTAAGTAGCAGTTTGTACAGTAACAAGCTTCCATCCTCACATTTCAAACTCGTGTGTAATAAAATATTAAGCAAGAGTCGAATTTGCGAAACGATGTAACTCATTCTTATGCAGATTCCTTAAGCACATGTTTTGGCTTACAGTTTAGTATATTACTTATTTATGTATAAAATTTGTTTCGCCTCAACTGTAAACTGTTTTGTGTTTAAATAAAATAAAAAAGTATTGCGTAACCATTGAGCATAAAAAAAATTGTAATATTATGTGTCCATGTAGTAGAATTACTTACAGCAAAAATTTGCGAGTTTCAAAATGAAATGCAAATTTTAATGCTGGTTTGGCTACGACAAGTGCCGAAAACTTAAAATAAATCAGTACAGGCAGATCGACTCCCAGTACCACTTTGTGCCGTTTGGAGACGACAGTCAATTATTCAATACTGGGTCCGTGGGGTCCAAACGCTAACTCTATATTCAAAGAGATTTCCAAGAGGCTGGTTGACATCAGTGGTGACCCAAGAGCTGGCAGATAATCTACCTTGCTCAGCGTATAAGCATCGCTATCCAGCGCGGCAATGCTGCCAGCATCCTGGGAACGTAAGATTCACAGAACCCTTTCTATTATTTTTGTTTTTCTATTGTAAGTATAAAATAATTTATTTTAATTTTACTGTTAAGTTGTATATACAGGGTGTCCCAAAAAGTATAGTAAAGGGGAAGTCCAGAGATAGAGTACCTCTTAGGGTACCCGAACCACCCCCATATATGTTCCGCAATTTTGCGTAGTTTTTGAGTTATGATTTTTTATTTCTGAATTATGAAAATTTTCGACCTGAACAACTAAAAAAAAAAAAAAATTTGGATGTTTATAATGTATATAATTATGTCTGTCCGTTATCCTTGTCACCATAGCACAAGCTCACGCTTAGTTTGAAGTTAGGTAATTGGTGTATTTGTTTAAATAATTTATTTTAAGAAAGCAACGCGTCTTTAGATTTAAGAAGCACTTGATTTTCGACAGGCGAGAGTTGTTTTGTCTATTTCGTTCTGCGGCTATTTGATTGACTGCCTTTGCGCCTTTTGATATTTTTTTAATTTGTAATTTTTTGAAGATGGGGGTGATTCGGGTACCCAAGGAGGTAGGAGGAGGAGGAGGAGGGTCTCTGGACTTTCGCTTTACCATACTTCTTGGGACACCCTGTATGTTACTATTATAGGTTAGTAAATTTATTCCTTGTTGCAAAATTCAAAATAAAAGGAAAAAACGTCTTGATGATCACTAAATTGTCCAAAAATACATAAAAATAAATCTAAATCATGCTAAACATAAACATTATAAACCTGAAGTCAGTCTTTTCTATACATATAATAAATCAGTAAAACCAATGTGTCTGTACATTGAGTATTTTTACCAAAAACTAATTGAAGGTGATGTTAAAATAGTAACAGAATAGGAATTTACAACTTTTAATTTTTTTGTCTGTTTGTACACGCTAATCTCCGGAACCACTGAACGGATTTGAATGAAACTTTTTTAGTTGTGTAGCTATTAGATCTGAGCAAATACTAGGCTATAACTTATTTTGAAGATCGAAGTACCTGACGTGGAACCTTAGCAGTACACTTAAACTAACAGAGATATGAAAGTAGCGCCTTAAGAAAAGTTATTCAGCGTGATAAGCATTTTCTATTGACGTACAAAAATCGAAGGTCTGGAGCAACTGATATAGAACCCTAGCAGCTTAGCTCAACTATATCTGAGAGATATGAATAGTGCCTTAGAGAACAGTGTTCAGCGTGATGAGCATTTTCTTTTGACTTACACTTACAAATTACTTCAGAGTGATTTTTGAACTCCCAAGGTAATCCTACTGTCTCCAGAAACCTGGAAAAACCGAGAGAATCCTTCAGAATTTAAAGACATGTATACCATATATGCTACAGCATTAATTTAGGTATTTAAGCGTTTACATTCAGGAGTCATAATTTTATGGTGCTGACCTTAACGTTATGTACTTCATGGATACTTTCATCACATACAGTTTGTCGAAATTTTGTTATCAAAAGTCGATTGGCACAATTTTTTATACTACTTACCACTAACTAACGGAAATTGAACTACGAGTATAAGAATAGTCTTACTTACTTTACGATATAGGAGAAAGGGTAGGGAGACCTTTGCCCTGCAATGGGACACGACAGGCTCCTAATAATATTAATAACTTTACGATAGTAGTTACTTACAGTTTTTTTACCAACGAATAAAACTGCCTTCAATGAAGTAAACTAAAAAGTGGAAAAAAATCCTTTACACTTCAGTTACAAAATTTAGTTTTGAAGTCAGTAACACTGCCATGCGAAATTTTCTAACTAGAGGAGAATGGCGATGTGATAGTAACGTATCTAAAAAAGAGTGCATATTGACCTTGATTTTTAATTCCTCTCTTCTCCTTACGACATGTTAGACTATGAGATCATGATAGCTGGATGGCGACGGGAGTATAAAATATTTTGTATCATCGAGTCCACGCGTACGAAGTCGCGGGCAAGAGCTAGTTCGTAAATAAAAATTTACCTGACAGGTTTTTCAACACCATTTAGCGGATTTTTAAGTATTGATTTTTGACACTAGGAAAATCGCTCATTAATATTCATTTTAACTAAATGCTCAAAATCTGTCCCAAAAGGTTTAGGCACTCAGTTCACCTCAAGATAAGTAAGACAAAGGCCCAAGGACATTTGCAAAACAAAATTGAGTAAAGTAATCAAGTTTGGTTTCTAAGTATTAGTTTTCCTAAATACAGACCTACGTGTTTATAGTAATATTTAGCCTCTTTAAGGATAAGACTGCTTACACTAGCACCCTGTATACAATTTTATGGTTTTCCTTTCATTTCATGAAAATAGTGAAATAATCCTTCCAGTTAAATCGGCATCATAATATTAAGGGGTGTTTTTTTACCATTTGGCGGGTTCAATTCTCGGTGCAGACAAGCGATTATTAAAGAAATGCAGCAAGAATTGTTTTTAAAGTTTAATAAAGTCTGCTTTCAGTAATATACTATGTACGATATTTATGATATTTTTCTCCCACATGTGGCATAGCCGTGGGACGCCCAGTACTACGCGTTCAGTTCCCTTCACGCTTCCTCATACCGCGTCCCACCAGTACGGGTAGCAAAGTCAACGGCCTGTAAAGCCTATAAATCTGTAATGCGTTTTGACAAATTTTATTCCATAAAAATCGATTTTATATTTATATTTCTACATTTTTAGTAGAAGAATATTTTTATTATGATACAAAAATTTTGACGTGTACGCACTGCATCTGTCTGATAAGAGCTTGTCTGTATGAGTATGATATTGAGGTACGTAATACGTATAAAAAGACTTTTAAAATCCGTATAGATACGGATAAATCCGTATTTATATATGGCAACGCTGCTTAAGGAGGTTATTAGACTACGTGATATTCAGACAGTCTTACTAAACAGTCATAGATACGGATAAATCCGTATTTATATATATGGCAACGCTGCTTAAGGAGGTTATTAGACTACGTGGTATTCAGACAGTCTTACTAAGACAGTCTATCTCCCATCTCGCTCTTTCATATTGTGAAAGGGTAAGATGGGGCGGACAGACTTACAGGCTAACTCTTATTACACTATGGTGAGTCTTAGTAAGACTGTCTGAATACCGCGTAGTCTAATAACTCCCTTACACTGTCTCAGTAAGACTGTCTGAATATCGCGTCATCTAATAACCGTAACTTAAGCTAACCGTTCCGTACTGAGCGGGTCTGCGTTGAGGTGTGGTATGGGGAAATGGGAGGGGAGGTTGCGGCCAACTTAAACTGAACGCGTAGTATATTGAGGTGGTGCGGAATGCACCGAACATTACCAAATCTCCCATTTTTATGGGAAGTAAGTTATATCGGCCAACAATAGCAATATTGTTTGAGCGGGATAGCAATATCCTGTTAACACATTCTTACAGCTTAAGTAGCGACATCTAGTAACACGTTGCTGTAATGATGTAAAATGTTGCTAGTACGAAAAAAAGGTATAAGTAAAGTGGTCAGTAGTAGAAACTGCGGTTAGGGGTTTAAATAACTTTTTGCTACTTAATAAATATAAATTTGACATCATAATGACTGGAATTAATTTATGTTAAATTAGCAATCAATAACAACAAGTGGTTCAATACAAAATTTTATAAAACTGACTGAAATTTTAACGCCATCTAGTTTTGTTTTGTGTCAAAATAAAGTTATTCCGTCAAAAGAAACGGAAAAACACGAGTTTGCGTCGCCTCAGTAGTTTATCAGCTGAATTATTCGGCTAAAATGCCCTGGCACGGGCATACGTAGTCGTCGGTCCGCCATTACGACGCAGCCGAGACACGTTCGTCGTATTTAGTTAAATATTTTGGTTTATAAATGAGTAATAACGCTCATGATCTAAGTAATCGACTTCTGAATGCGTTGGATAACAATTACAATGTAAGTTTGCGAGTTTTAAAGATTCTAACTCCGATAAGCGAAGCTGAGATATGAAAACGGTCCCCACGAGCCTGTGACACCCGATTCTATGTTGCGATTTGGCCACTTGGGAGGTTGTCCCACCAGTTTTTTGGTGCCCCGTGCCTCAGATAAGGCAAGTTAGTGATCGTTCAAATAAAAGTTTGGGGTGTAGTGCAATGTAACGCGTGGAAATGTGGTGTCGTGGTGGATACGTGAGCTGTGCGGGCTGCGGGGCCACTGACGTCGCTAGCCGCCTGCCGTCCCTCCGTCCTTTAGTGCCAAAAGTTTTGCAATGTGAAAGTATGGAATTGTGCCACGCGTGACCTTTCCCGTGGATTTTCTCGACGATATGCTACCGCTTTGGTGTTCCAACGAAAATGTGTTTTTTGTACCTTTTGACCTTACGTGAGTACGTATTTAGATGTAACTTGTGGAAAGCACCTCGTGCGAGCAGATGGGGCTTGGACGACTCCTGTTCGCATGAGATTGGTGATATTTCAGTGG
Organism: Pyrausta nigrata; assembly: GCA_949316185.1. Classification (NCBI taxonomy): domain Eukaryota; kingdom Metazoa; phylum Arthropoda; class Insecta; order Lepidoptera; family Crambidae; genus Pyrausta; species Pyrausta nigrata. The sequence goes on from OX438961.1 coordinate 2,607,375, forward strand.
CACTAATACCATTTTTGGTTGTGCAACCTCAGGCCAATTCAGTTTTCGCAACAGTTAACGCGTTCGTGCTATTTTTGAAGGTACATAGTGGTATGTTGCTATGGTAGATACTTTTTTCTTGGCCTCACTGTAGATGGTGATTACTGTGTTTATAAATCCTTTATGAGTATCCAATCTAATCTTCTGTTAGTGTTATCATAACAGTTTTGAAGTCAGTTTAATATCAATTAATAGTCTGTCTTGCAAGTTCTTGCCGTGGGGAACTATTTTGCATATCTAACTGTAATATTGAACCATCAATGTAATACTTAAGACTTGATATTCTTTTTGGAGGTTATGAAGTATACTGGTGCTAAAGGTGTGAAAATGCTTGTTTGATCCACATGGTCAAACTAAAAATGTTTGGATTACCTACTTTGGATACATAGTATGCAAGTCTCCAGTTGCTACTTACGTTTATTGGAATGTTTTATTATATTTTGTTTTGTAACGAGTTGAAAATTTGATTATCTTTCATTTTGGAAAACATTTCATCATCATCATATCAGCTTATTGCCATCCACTGCTGGACAGCCTCTCCAAGACTGTGCCAACTTTCACAGTCCTCCGAAAAAATTGGAGAACATTTGCACTTGAGAAATTATAGCTTTACAACAAGACATGTATTGCTTTCAGCAATGTGACTACCTAGGTATTTTCTATCAAGTACTTGTACACATCTTATTCATTGATATCTAAAATATTAATACTTTTGGGTTAGAAAATATGTAGTTGCGACACACAAATTACTTACAATACTATAAAACCGGCAGCATTTTTTTTACTTGTTAGCTGATTGCATAATGTTACATTAAGATCGAATTGGCACACAATTACTAGAATATATTGTGGTACCTGCCTGCAGGTATTTCTTTTTTTATGGTATTTACCACTAAACTGATATCTTATACCTTTTAAGAATAAATGAAAAACAAAAAAGACTAAGTTTTGCTGACTATACATTTTTTTTGGATTTTGTGGTCATTTTATCTTTTCATATTTATGACCACTATTTACTAATGCCTGGTACCTACTAGATACCTTTGTATCTTATTGGTTACCCATACAAAACACATAGTTAAACTGCTAAGTAAAAGTACACAGGACTGCACATCAGAGTACCCCACAATGACCTAGAGACAGCCTCTATTACCTACGTAATAAAAGCTGTTTTCATAGTTTACATGGGTAACCTTATGTTCTGCTGACTCTACCTCTGAAACCTGGGCATTGTGTATGGTTCAAAATTAAACAAGTTCCATAAGCCTGTGCTGAAGGCCAAAGAATTAAAAAAAGGACAGCTTATAAGAATATAAGCTGTCCTTTTCTGCCTTGATAAAATCTAAATGAATTTTAGTAATAACAAATTGATTTATTTTAGTACTAACTATTCTGAGTCTATTTTACCTACTCGAAGTGAAAAGTAGCATTTGATCCTTTTTTAAATGCTCAATATATTCAAGACACATATTCCTGAATTTAAAATTAAGATCAGATAAATTTTTCAAAAACGTCATTATTTAGGTCCACCAGGAATTACACTGAAAAAAATCTTTAACCGTCTTCTGGTTGGACTTGAACCCACAACTTTCAACTTGCGATTCAATGTAGGTAATATACTCTTAGATGTTTATTTTGCATCTGCAAAATTATAATTTCTCTGTCCAATCTGTCCCAGTTCTCAGCCTCAAACCATTGACAAATTCATCCATGCTTGTGTGATAGCCCTATCCAATTTATGTCCTCAATTCAAACTAATCTAATGGACCCTAAAGTCCTGTTTGGGGACATAGTCCTTCATTTGACCACCTGAATGAACATACAATAGTAGGAAGTGGTGGTTTAATATTTTTTGTACTCTTTCGTCGATTTCACCTCACTGAGTTGATTGCGATCGTAAACATTGCAGCCGTAAAATGAATGAAAAATACAACCTGGAATTTTTGTTTGAAATTGCTTTTTTTTATTGATGTTTTGTAATTCGTAATATTGCATCTAACCTTCAAGGTAAAATTTGCAGTGTTATATTTTTATAGCTGAATTATATAACTTTTCTAAAGACAATTGCACAGTTAACTCAATTAGAAGGTACTTCAGCAAAGATGTTTGAAAGTAGGTACTTGAAATCACAATATTTCACTATCATCAAAATACTACATATTTTCATATTGCAACATGCACAACATAAAGGACAGGAATTTAAGCATTCCTGACCAGGTTTGATGAAACAAATTGACTCAATTGTTGGATTGATAGGTACTGGAAGAGGAAATCGGGTTGATGATATTTTGATGCATGAAAATAAAATTAAAAATGCTTCCGCTACTTTGTATTGTATACTTCGTATTTATTAAGTAACCTAATTGGTTAAAATATCATTTCAGGTTGTCGACATGCAGGCCGTCAATGAAATCATATCCATTTTGGAGAAATTCAATATCACAAAAGAGCTGCTGGAGGTAAGTGATATATTTCCTACCTGCTATGTCTATGGCATCATAGATTCTAGATACACAGAAAGAGTCGACCGAGATTAGCCTGCTGCGCAAGAGTAGCGTTGTCGACAATCATCTACAATATTTTTTGCTTAATAGGCAAAACACAGTTATTCTAAAAATACATTGAATACACATACCATAAGTGTTTTTATTATGTTCATATAATGAATAAAATCCTCAATGAATAGCGACCATGCTAAAAACTGACTGAGGACGCTCATATATCAGACAAACTAAACGTTCGTTAACTACATAAAACTAAAAGTTTTAAAACAAATTTTCTGCTGAAAAACAAATATATTTGAATTAAACGTATGGTTTATTGAAAAGTACCAATAAAATGCTGATAAGAAATCTGACTGTCTGGGCTGAAAACGTCAAAACATAATAGGGTCCTGCTGGCATGAAAAAAGTATCGCAGGTGCATTCCTCATAAACTAATAATAATTTGAAAATAGTATCAATGTATTTTTAAGGTACTAATATGTCGCTAAACGGGGCCGTATACCATTGGTCTGAAGACCTTTAAACGGCGGAGGGTCCTGCTGGAAAAAAAAATAAGATTTCTTTGTAGCAATTGAGGTACTATTTATTTATTTATACGATTGGAAGGTATTAAATACTACGGATCTTAAACTGTAACTGTAAATCGAATTAAAGCCAGGGTCCTGTTGCGTATACGGACACAAGACATTAAGCCTTTCGTACAAATTTTATTTTGTGTGTAGGATTTTATTTACCTTTCATCCTCCATTTTACCCCCCGGATGATTTTATATCGCGAGAAAAAGTAGCCTATGTCCTTTTCAGGGTCATAAACTATATCTGTACTAGTTTCATTTGAATCGGTCCATTAGTTTCGGAGCCTATTCAATACACACAAACTATCAAATCTTTCATCTTTATAATATAAGTATAGATAGATATTTCATAATTTTATACTTTGCCACAGACCACCAGACTCGGCAAGCACGTGAATGAGCTGAGACGAAAGACCACAGACCCGACACTCGCCCGGCGCGCCAAGGTCTTGGTCAAGCGGTGGCGAGACTTGGTCATACCCACGGTAGCCTCGCCAGGGCACACTGGTAAGTACGTAGTCCTAAAGACACGTAACCACAGATCTGACCCTCGCCCGGGGCGTCAAGCTCTTAGTCAAGCTGTGGCGAGACTTGGTCATACCCACAGTAGACTCGCCAGGGCACACAGATGGGTTAGTAGATTCCTTGGCAATTTGGAGAACGTCTGCCAGATGGAAGACATGATACTTGGTCCTGTAATATCTGTGCAAGGGTCTTTGTCAAACGTTGGCCAGTCTTGGTCATTATTGTAGCCTCGTCAAAACACACTGATAGCTGGCACCTAGAGTAAGAACACATACCTAAAAAAATCGAACATAGACACAAAATTATACAATTTAAACTTAAGTAAAGTTAACCTTTATTGATCCCAATGCTGGGCAAAGGCCTCTACTCCATAATGAGGAGGTACGAGCCATACTCCACCACGCCGCCGGCTCAGTGCGGATTGGAGGACCGAGCACCCGGTCCCTTCCGGGTGTATGTAAGGCTAGTGACCTTAATGTCAGATGTTATCAAATCGCCCTAGGGCCCCTGACTAGGTTTAACTACTAATATCAACGGATATTAGCCGGGACAAACTGCTTAACGTGCCTTCCGAAGCACGGTGATGCTTGTCATGGACGTCACCCTAATGGTCGGAATGGTCTCCCATCCGATCACGACCGCGCCGTGGGTTGCTTAACTTTGGTATCACTTCCAAAGCCCCTTAATTTTAAACTATAAAGTAAAAAAAAAACTGGTGAAAATTACTACTAACCAAGGATTACAAATTACTAGGATCCAACCGGTCGTCTGCGGAGCGGCAGGTGCGGCGCCTCGGGGGAACCCCCCTCACTTCGCCGGCGCTCTCAAGGGTGAGTTTAATTAAACATACCTTTGAAAGACTTTTTATATTTTTTTAAATACTTGGAATGGAATTCCATAAGTTTTAAAGATTAAAAAGAGTGCTGAGTGTTATAGCGTTATTTGTTTCTATCATTTATCGTAACGGTATCTTCGGTTAATAAAAAATATATATTTTGCTTTAAATTTCCGCTAAGCGACGCCGGCGCAGGCACCCAACCACACCAACCGTTACCGCGATAAGTATTAGTTCAGGCAAATGCTGGCCTGCATCGCCCGCCCTCCCTTAATGCGCGGCACAGCTAATTCAGTTGTTGTAGTCCGACAAGTCCGTGCGCGACTCCCTTTGCACACAACATTAAAACAATAAAAACCGACTTCAAAACTGACTACAGTGCTAATTAAAACTAAAAAGTACAAAATAATAATTAAATTACCTAACTGTTCTATGAAATTATACAAGAAACCTATTTCCAAATTTATTATCTGTTTTTTTTTTTGAGTCGGTGCCAACCAAGCTAGATATTCTATCTGCTCTAAGCAGCCAAGAGATAGTTTAATCCTGTCCTTACTTGCAAAAAAACATTAGAATTAGAATGACTATCAAACGTAACAACATGTAACATTAAGATACTAGTACGAAAACACTATACGTGCCTTCAAAATTTGAGGGTTTCCCTCGATTACACCAAGATCCCATCATCAGATCTCGACTTGGCCAAAATGGGACCAACTAGTAGGTATAGCCTCTAGGTAAACATTTTTTTTTTCAAATCGGTCCACAACTGACTGTGATATGCGGTAACATAGCCACAAAAAAAAACAGAAGAATTGATAACCTCCTCCTTTTTTGAAGTCGGTTAAAAACCTACTGAGACTGTCATAGAAAATCCCCGTTCCTGTAACATCGCCTGTCCCCATTGACATCTAGTATGCCTCGCCCCCCGCACCTCGGGGGACCCGGCAGGAAAGGTCGCGCATGAACTTGTCGAATTATAGTACCTAACACCTTTAACTTTTGCCACATAACGTGGCAACCTCAGCAAAATGTTGTCGCCTCTGCTGAACAGGGACGTTGTCCTAACTAATACTCAACATGGTAACGGCTGGTGAAGATGAATGCCCGCGCGGCGTAGCTTAGCGGAACTTAAAAATATGTTTTCTATTTAAGCCTATGACTGCCACGGAACTAAACACAATAGAATTATATTGTTTGCGGTCACCGATGACCGCCATGGCGCTCAATGTGTTAATAATGAATTGCCGCAAACTGACACCTGATTCCATCAATTATGTATTACCGCAAACTAACGCCTGAATCCATCAGTTATGTGGTATCTTGGGTTCTCACAGGTGGTGAGTCCAGCAGTCAATAGTCCTCGACCACCATCTCGTCCGGGTAAGTTTGTGATTTCTTTTGTTAATGTTGATCTATGTTTTACAATTATTAATTTATTGTATCGAAATCGGCTCGATCTATTAATTAAATATGTCAATTTATTGAGTTGGGCCCGTAGGCAAAATGCATTCTATTCTGAACAGAAGTTCGCTATCGCTAACAAAATGTATGAAACTGACTTAGGTCATTGTCGAAAAATAATGTGACGTTTGCATACATACTTTGACATTTCGTAGGCGACAAGCGAAGTTTGTTAATGAAACGATTGCATCATTGTCCCAGGAGGGATTCCATAGACAACACATATAAAAATGAAAATAAAATCCTACTAATTTTAAAATAAAGAAAAATGGAAAGCACTAACTTAAAATAAACGTATGTAATGCGACACATTTTACTTTATATTATCTATATAAAGTTGACAGACGTCTTAAAACGGCTATGTTCTATTTTTTCTTAATTTTAGTGTTGTCACCTTTTTACTCGTTACGGCGGTACAGATTTATCGATTCATCGGTTGGTATTGAACAAATAACATTTTCAGTATGTAATTATGAGTTTGAAGACTTAATTTTATTTGTGATTTTTTGAACGTAGTTGGTAAACATATTCATGGAATAAATATTAAAAAACGTAAAATATTTTGATGAATATTATTTTGAATCGATCGTAAATCGATTTGATGTTTGAATCGATTATTCTACCTATCGGTAGGTCGTAAACAGCCGACTATATGTCAACTGTCAAATTGAACCTATTAATATTCTTCTTCTTCTTTGGTTTTTATTCTCGGCCCGGCGAACCTTGATCCCTATGACAGTTCATGTTAGTGATGGGTCGTGTCGATGTAACTTAACTTTTTTATAATTTAAATGATTATAATAAAATAATAAATAAATTGTTTCAACAAACACACCAATTACCTAGCCTCATACTAAGCGTGAGCTTGTGCTATGGTGACTAGGATAACGGATAGACATACTTAAATTCTTTTATAAACATCCATGACTTAGGTACAAATGCTCGTGCTCATCACACAAACTTTTGCCTCTTGCGGGATTCGAACCCGCAACCGCCTGGTTTAAAAGTCCGTGGCGCGAACCACTACACCAAGACGATTATAAATCATGTACACTCGTTTCCATTATCGACATTTGTTTATCGATATTTTTCCGCACTAGTCGATATCTTCCAAACGAAGTAACTTTTGCAGGACGTAAACGTAAAGTCTGATTGAGATAATTTCTTGTAAATGTTAAGAATTGTTATAATTCCGACGGAATATCATTGTAATAACATGTATATACCGAAATTAAATTGATGACATTTTTAGAAGCCTCCAATTCGATTCTAATGTACCGGTGACGCCACTACAATGTTGTGTCGTAGGAATAACTGTCAATGTCATAGGGATCAAGGTTAGCCGGGCCGAGTATAATAATATTGGTCTAAATAGACTAGTCTTCTCGGGTTAAAACTTTAATGATGTATTTCTATTTAGCATGGGGTGGCTACGAGTCAGATTCGCAGGACGTGATACTGGTAGATGACGACCCGCCCCCGCCGCCCCTCGCGCCGCCCCTCGCCAACGCTGTGCACAAACCGCTTACGCCACGTATGTATAATGCTATGTTAGGTATTTAAAAAATATGTATTCGTTCGGTCCATTTTCACATGAATTTTAAGTAGTATTTAACCTATAATTATATTTTAAGGAGTATTAAGACCTTTCACGTTAAAAGTTATAGTCTTAGTTAATCTATAAAGACCCTATTGCTGGGCATAGGCCTCACCCCAATTAGATACTAGGAATTTTAAGTAAATATATTTTTAAAAAGAGCTAGTTTTCGTCGTGCACATAATCGTTAAGTTATACTGTAAAACATTATTTTAGATTATGTTAAAGATTAAGCCACTTGAAATCTATGTTTGCACTATTTTGATACTTAAAACCACGTCCCACACTTCGTACAGGGTTGTGTGAAAACCACCAACAGCCTCTCAAGAGCCTATTCTTAATGAAACCAACATCGAAATCGCAAAAAATAATTAGCTTCCCAATACTCAATCGCCAATCACCTAATATCTGTTCGAACCTATTGCATCGACAAATGTTTTGTTTTCGAGGTTATGATGTGGTGGTGTGGTCCTAGAGAAAAAAAATATCAGGCACCAGAATCGGCCCTTGAGGTTGTGTTTTAAATGGCCCTGTATTTGTTTACATTTGGCCAAAGATAGTGTATATCCCACTACGTAATTTTACGGACCAAGACCGCCTAACAGCCCTCGCCTGCGGGGTATCGCCCAATCCAATCACAAGCCTGCCGCCGCGCCCTCGCACCCCTGCACCCCGCAGGCGAGAACTCAGGTGTTCGAACTATAAAATATTCTTAGTTATAAATAACGGGTTTTTCAACAAGATCTTTGTTTTCTAAAACAAAGAATTTCGTTGGAGATGATTCAAATTTTATTGTATTACGAATAGAAAAGTTTGGCAAATATGAATAAATAATTATGTCTGGCAAATGTTCACCACGACCACGCTGACAGATTCTTTCATCAAAGTTTTTTAACACTTTTTGGCCTAATCACGCCTCCAGACCACATAGCGCACCCATACAATGACACGTTGAGCCAGTGAGTGAACGCAGTTTATATGCATTCAATGCGTTGATCATGCAAAGGTCTCTAAATAAACTTGTTGACATACCCTGATAAATGAAAATGGGTTTTTTCTGAAAAAATGTTTAAAAGAGGAACCAGCGGGTTGTTGCTAAACGAATCGAGCAAATATACGGCGATTTTCATAGTAGATTTTAATTATTCTAACTCGATTTCGAGCGGAATTGAATTCATTGAATCCATTGCCAAAGAATCTACTAGGAATACGTCATAAAACTAAATTTCGAAACTGTCATGTTGTTGGTGTTGCCCCAATTGAAAAACAAAGTTCTTGTTGATAAACTCGTTATTAGAAGATCACAAAGTATGTAGGTATGTATCCTTATAAAGTGACCGTCTTTTTTAGCTGTAAAAAGGCCGACTTCTCCCGTGGCCGTACACGACGAGAAGAAAGCGAAACGGGACAAAAAACCTAAGAAAAGAAGGTATGTGGTGTATGTCCATAAGAATATGCTATTACAAGACGCCACGGACTAAGATCAAAGCTATGTCTAAACGTATAATCTGCCTCTTTCTTTGCTAAAGAAAATTCTATCAAGTTTCACGTGTATTTGTTTAATTTTAGTCATGATCGACTGATTGCCCTACTAAATTGTCTGTGGATTCTAATTTCCTTGGCATTTGACAGCAGCTTTTGAAGTTTCTAAATTGTCTATTCCTTTTCGGTTCTTTAGCAAAGAAAGATCTTACAATTAGTCTTGAGAGAGGACTAAGGAACCATGTCCATTGTTTTAGGTTTCTTTACATGCTTTTCCTTACTAAGATAGATAAAAAGGGCCTACCTATATTGTTGTCAATAGTGTTTCTTCTATTATCCTTTTTAGTTGTAATTTTACTAACAGAATCTATCTTTTTTCTGTACCAATGACATTGATATCTTCTGCACCTTTATACGGTAAAGGATATACGAGTCTACCTGTATTGTTGTCGATATTGTTTCTTCTATTGTCCTTTTTAGGGTTCCGTACCCGGGATAAACGGGTAAAAACGGGACCCTATTACTAAGACTTTGCTGTCTGTCTGTCTGTTACCAGGCTGTATCTCATGAACCGTGATAGTTAGGCAGTTGAAATTTTCACAGATGATGTATTTCTGTTGCCGCTATAACAACAAATCATAAAACCAGAATAAAAGTAATATTTGAGGGGGGCTCCCGTACAAAAAAACGTGTTTTTTTGCCGTTTTAGTTCAATACTAATAATCGCAGCAGGTATATGCTTGAAACTCTAACAGAATATTAAATTGTATATTTACTTTGAGTATAAATACTTAAAATAAAAAACATATTTATGGGGGGCTCCCATACAAAAAACATGATTTTAAAAAATAGTACGGAACCCTTCGTGCGTGAGTCCGACTCGCACTTGGCCGGCTTTTATCTTGCAATTATACTAACAGAATCTACCACGTCGATAAATCCTCAAAATCGATTAAAATAAACCCTCATCACATCACTCCAGGGGCCACAGTCGCGCCGGCTCCGGCACGGAAGCGACAGGGGCGCCACCGCCCGCCCCCGCGCCTTCCCCGGCGCCCCCTTCCCCTGCGTCCGCCCCCACCCCCGGGCACTGGGGGGCGCGCAACGGCTCGTCGGAGAGGCGAAGGAACGGGTACAGGAGGGAGAAGATCGACCCGTACGCGGCGCTGGTGAATAAACTACCCCCGGCGGGGGCAAAGAAGGTTAGATTGGGAGGGTTTTATAGTTTTGTCCATGCAGTAAACTGAGTACACATGGCCGCTTGTCAGACTAACCCACTTTGACCTTAGGATCGCCTCTATTCCCTTCGTAATAAAAGCTGTTTTCGTTGTTGATATGGGTAACCTGATGTGCTGCTGACTGTACATTAGTGACTGTGTTGCGCTGCTTCTTACCACTAGGCCAAAACTGTCCCGAAGCAGTGGTAGTGTCAATATTAAGACATGTTAAGACATGTATGAAAATAAAGTGATTTTTATGTTTTTATATGTGAGAAAAGATTCTGAGTTGTTTTCCCAATAATATTTTGATCTAATGTTCAACAAGCTGACTTTCGTTCAAAATGTCCCGGGTTTGGGTTCAAATATATTTCTGTTTTTTTTTTGCTTTGAAATAATAATAATAAATTTATAAATTGTTTCAACAAACACACCAATTATCCAGCCCCAAACTAAGCGTGTGCTTGTGCTATGGTGACTAGGATAACGGATAGAAATACTTAAATACAAATAAACATCCATGACTTAGGTACAAATGCTCGTGCTCATCACACAAACATTTGCCCCTTGCGGGATTCGAATCCGCAACCGCCTGGTTTAGAAGTCCGGTGCGCGAACGACTACACCAAGACGGTCGTCGAAATTACTCAGAAACAACTAAACACTGAACAATTTGCTACTAGGTACCCCAGTGCAGTACCCTATCAGTAGCAGAAGTAATTTTACTGAATGACGGTCGAAAAACCCGTGAAACCTATAGCACGTATCAAGACGCACAAATCTTATTTCCAAAATATATTTCAGGTAAAAACGACAAAGGAGCTGTTGGAGGAGATCCAGTCGCGGGGAGCCACCGCTGCCCCCGCTTCCCCTCGCCCCGCCTCCCCCGTAGACCCCGCATCCCCCGACGTCGTGCTAGTTGAGCCCGAGCGTGAGTACTTGTTGTCTGTATTTGTTGCATCGCGAATGTTGTAAACATCTTGGCCTTCCTTTTTATCGAAGTTATTTATTTATTGAAATAAGAAAAATACGGGGTGACTTTTGTGTAATATAATAATCACGCGAATTTTGTGTAATTTATAAATAAATTAGAAAAAACACTGAGTGTTAATAATATATAAACTATTGAATAGCGAAAGCGTCATCACATCATTCAAGTTGAATTTATTATGTAAAGAATAACTACTTGGCCCACTGCTGTTGCAATACAGCTCGGGTCGATGTCGCTGACGTCACGCAATGACGTATTCAAAAGGTACCAAGAATTTCGCACGGGTGAATTGACTGCACGGTAGCTCAGTTGGTAAGAGCGTTGGCCCGGATAGCCAAACCCACCCGTGTGCGAATTTTTGGATTCTTATTTAAACTTATATAAATAAGAAAGACCACTGAGTATTAAAAATATTAAAAACGATTACCGATATAGATTCAGATTCAGTTTTATTGGAAGTCACAAGTGGGTAAGGAGACGGTACATGGTAATAATAATAAATATAGTATAATTGACGCCCTGCTAGGGCACAGTAAACATATATTTATTTAAACTTTATTGCAAGTTTGAAATCCCGAAAATTCAAAATCCCGAATTTCGAAATCCCGAAAGTTTGAAATACCGAAGGTTCATATCCCGAATGTTTAAAATCCCAAAGATTCATATACCATACAGTTCTAATAATCAAACCTAATATATTTCTTATTCACTGAGTACCTAACCTAACTATTTTTTGGCGCTTCGCTGGCCGCTACCGCGGCACCGCTCGCTTCGCTCGCTCGGCTCGCGCGGCGTTGTGGTCATCACTTCTAACCTAACCTAATGTAATCAAACCTAACCTTTAGTAGACGTTGGGTACTTTCGGTCATATAAACAGTCGGTGTTTTAAAATTCGGCATTTTAGTATTTGGCATTCCAATTATAGGTCTTATAAGATTCGGTATTTTTTATTTTCGGGATTTCAAACTTTCGGTATTTAGAACTTTCGATCATATAAACATTCGGAATTCTAAAATTCGGCCTTCCGTTCGTAGGGCTTATGAAATTCGGTATTTACAAATTCGGTATTGTAATACGTACCCCTTTTTTACAAACAATTAAATGGGTGGAATGCAAACCACAACCTTAAGATGGGGCTAAAATTAATAAGGCGCAACTATAATTAATTAACATTATTACGCCTCCAAATTATTATTACATTTTTTTTTAATTGCGTTGGTAAGTATTAGGTACTAATGCGCTTTAATTTCTATAGATAATTTCTGATAATTCTAAATCTGCAGAAATTTTTCACTTGTTCACTTGCGCAGCCATTACATTCTTCTTGATCAAGCATTGATTCTGTTAGTAAATTTTTTTAACAACGTTTTACTGGTGAATATTTCATGGGCCAAATGTCATTTGGGCGAAAAGTTAATGGTTCAAAGATTATGTTGGTCAAACGTTCATTGGCGTCTCGTTCTCTTGGCGAACGCTTTATGGGTAAAATGTTCTTTGGACAAAAAGTTCATGGGTTAAAGGTACTATTGGTGGACAGTTCATGGATCAATCGTATGTTGGTGAACGGTTTCAAATTCTTCAAGAAAGTACAATTGGCGGATTAAATGCCTTAAGGCATTCTCTACCAGTCAACCGCTTGGGAATGCAAAAAGATAATCGGTGGCGGGACATTCAGTATTGATACACTTTAAATGAAGAAAAAAAATTAAAACATGAGAGCCAACTAGAGCCTATACGCTAAGACATTAACGTGAAACGTAACGTCGCCTTTCAGCTCGATAAAGACATGTATTCCTCTTCGGTTCTAAATAGGTTTATTGTCAGCGTGAGTTACTTTAAATCTGGACTTTAACAAGATGTTAGCTGTTAACATAAAATATTAAATACGCTGCCAAAATCGCTTCTCGAAGATATTTGTAACTCGGACTCCAAAACCCTATTGAAAAAATATTTTATACCACATTATGTAAGCCCGTACTCGTTTATTGCAAGATAAACCTAATTAAGGTTTTTTAGAGTAGGAATTATTTTTAATTAGATTAAGTTTTAATTGTTGTAATAAATAAAAAAACAATAACTTTTCCGCAATAATTCTGTGGACAATGTTGTTAGTCATGCTATCACAGATATTTTGAAGTATTACATTAGATTAAGAACTATTGTGAGACTGTTTCTTGTCCTAAATAAATAGGAATTGGATTACATGTAAAAAATCTACAATTAAAAAATTATTAACGATGACGAGGCAGCACTAAATTTACCTATTTTTATTTAAAAACTGAAGGTTTGATTCCTCACAGCACTCGACAAGACTACATTTATGTTCATTCTGTGTCTTTTTTGCAAAAGTAATGAAAAAGAGACAGCCTACATAATTTCCTTAGCGACTAACAGCTGTTTAGTATGATGTTTCTAAATAAGATAAGATAGTGTTTATTTGGCACACAAACAAATAGGCACACAATATCCTACATCTATCCTATAAATAGACAAGAAAAGATTAAATAAAATCAACATAAATGCAAATTAATATCATCATCTGTTCCCATTATATTTGGGGTCGGCGCAGTTAATTAATAAATAAATGCAAATTAATAAAAAATATTAATTCAACTGTTGTGCTAAAAAGGCTCAGTTAGATCGCGACAGCAGATGGATGGGTGCAAAGAAACAGACTACATAGTCTGTTTCTTTTCGTTTCTTCACCAAAGAAAGAGACTGCATTAATATTAGAGGGCACTTTGGATTCGGTCCCAGTAACCCAGCAAGTGTCAAAAGTTCCACACAAGCACCAAACTAATCACAAAACCATCTATTCCAGCGCCCACAGTCAAGGTCGACTCGCCACTGCGAAACGGCTCGTCGCCCCCTCCCCCCGCATCGCCGCTCGTCCCCCTCGAAGACGAGCGCGAGTACTTCGAGTGCACGTGCGGCGAGGACCCCTCCCCGCACTGCCCCGCGGCACCCGCGCGCACCGTGAGGCCGCAGCACGTGACCGCGATACACCACGGCCTGGTGCCCGGCGTGAACGGCACCAGGGCTCCGCTGTACCCTCACAAGTTTGCTGTGCGACCGGTGAGGGACCCGGCGAATCCGGCTCTGTTCGCGTCGGTGGTCCCGCTGTACAACTACTCGGATTATGCGGACGATTATTGCGCTAAGAATATGTATAAGGTTTGTGGTTTTTTTTTTAAATATAATTTAAGCGTTTTTTGCATGTTTACGGAGGAAAGTGCCCTGGTAACGATAAAATTGTTTGTCAAATTTTACGTGTCTGTGTTTAACGCGTTTGTCAATTTTTATTAAAAAGGTGGAGTTTAGACAAACAAATTTGATCGTTACCAAGGCTAAATCGTCTCGATCGATAAATGGATTGAGGAATGAAATGGTCGATGAATTTGTAGTGCAATTTTTACTTAAGAAGAAATAAGAAATTAACAACTGTTATTCTTATGTTGTGGGCTACGTAAACTGATGTCAAAAGGCGTCTAAAGTTCCGACTAACTAGGTACTGAATGAAAAGTTTTAATTCTACACTACATAAAAATAAATTTCAATGTATTTTTTTTAATTTAATATTGGATAAGATCACAAATACTGAACGTCAAGTAAAGTAAGGAAAATCGTCGATATCCCGACAGTTCGCAGGGCTTTGCACTCCTTTGACTCCTTTGGGTCCTCAGCACAGTCGAAAGCAAAAGTGTAACTATGTTTTTTCAAAGATATACGTCTTTTAATGTATTCAGTTTAGAACAAACGAAAAAAAATAGACTGACGTGCGACCGGGAGTCTCTCCTCTATATTAGAAGTACGCTAAACTAAACATTCTCTAAGAAATGACAGATAATTTTTGTGCCGAATCAAAGTACCGATTGTACAGGGAACTAAAATAGAGTACTACTTCTTCTTATCTTACTACTTCCATATGTTTATGTCAATTCTCATTAGACCTGTGGACGGTCACCACACGCTGACTATAACCGTCAGCGCCAAAATGGCGATAAGTCAAATGGCTACATTGTTAGGTTGACAGTATGCAGTCCAGCGTACTTGTGCTTTAGAGGTCAGAGGTCCTTCGAGTCTAGCCACCTCGTTCGTTCGCGTTGTCATTCTGGTGTGAGTGACAGGGACGGCTACAGTCGAAACTACGGGCGTAATCAACCGGAGTAAGGCCTCAGTGCCTTGAGTACAACTATGAACAGTGTATCTCCCTCCCACAGGTGCCGATCTGCACGCACATACCGCTGTCGTCGTTCGCGCCGTCGCCGCCGTCCCCCCCGCCACCGGCCCCGCCCCCCTCCCCGCGCCCCTACCCGCTCGACCCCGACCCCGGCGGGGAGGGGATGGACGTCGACGTTGACGTAGGTGTAGGTGTTGAGGAGGAGAGTGCCGTGGTAAGTCCCAAAATAAGAAATGTCCTCCTAGCTGGATTTCGACTATAAATAATGAAAATACATTTTATTTATAAACGGACATCACATCACAATACCAAACAGAGAACATAGTAAAATTACTATTTAGGTAACACCTGTCGGACTGTGCAATTGTACGCCTGTGATGTGTTAAAAGGGCCCCACTCTGCTTAGGTCATGACCCACTAGAGGCCACGACCCTGGTTTTCAGTGGGCCCTAGCCGAGTGAGGGCACGGACCGATACGCTAATAATTTATTTACACTAATAAAATATATAATGTGAATAGATAGGTAATAAATAAATACTACAGTGGTTTATGTCAACAAAAATTTGTCGACTGCGCGGGAAATATTATAGTGCACAAGTGTGTGCGCGATACACAGGTGCACTCTCTGTTCCTTTACTCTCATAATCGTTGAGACGGCAGTACGACATAATCGTTGGGAGCAGGACCAACGGCTTAACGTGCTTCCGACCCGAGACCTAGTGGCTAGTACCCAGCGTGCTGACCACTAGACCAACGAGGCAGTCAAGTGGCTAGTACCCAGCGTGCTGACCACTAGACCAACGAGGCAGTCAAGTGGCTAGTACCCAGCGTGCTGACCACTAGACCAACGAGGCAGTCAAGTGGCTAGTACCCAGCGTGCTGACCACAAGACCAACGAGGCAGTCAAGTGGCTAGTACCCAGCGTGCTGACCACTAGACCAACGAGGCAGTCAAGTGGCTAGTACCCAGCGTGCTGACCACTAGACCAACGAGGCAGTCAAGTGGCTAGTACCCAGCGTGCTGACCACTAGACCAACGAGGCAGTCAAGTTAAGAAGTAGGGCTTGAGGAAAGAAGTAAATTCTGGTCCGCGATGTAATCGTCTGACTTCGGGTGTTTTAAAGGTTCCATATCCAAAGGGTATAAATGGACCCTATTATTAAGAATCCACTGTCTTTTCTGTCTGTCACCAGGCTGTATCTCATGAACATATAAAACATTATATATTTTATATGTTCATGAGATAATATTGCCTCTTTAACAACAAATACTAATTTGTTGTTATAGCGGCAACAGAAATACATGATTGTTGAAACTATCACGGTGTAAACAATAAAATAATAATGTTCCTACAACATAGGTGATTTTCGCCTTTTTTTCAATTGAAAAAAGGGTTATTGTAATATAGTATCCAATGTTTGTATAAAGAATGATACGGAATCCTTCGAGTACGCCGGTTTTTCTTAATCTGGCAGACGTATTCATCGCAAAATGACGTCTTATTGTTTATCTGACGTAGTTTGAAAGTGATCCATTAGCAATAGAAATTGTAAACGCCCTCCATATCCCAACAATTTTGCGTTCAAAACTGGCATCATCGCGTTAATGACAGAAATTGTGTATCCCCAGGAGGAGAAGCCGTCAATAAAGCACGAGCCGATCGAGATCGCCCCAGAGGTGGTGGGTGTTCCACCATTGGAACCGAGCGAGCGCCTCAAGCCGCCACTCCTCTCCGCCGACGACGAGCGGAGCCTCCCCTCCCCCCGCACGCCTCGCCACCCCTCCCCACCCACTCAGCTCTTCGCCACCGAAGACCCCGAGCACAGAACCGTGGAAAAAACGAAAGAACGGATCCGCTCCGACCTCACCGGGCGAGACCTCTACGATCTGTGTCGACGGGCGGCCGACTCGATCCCGTACGATTACGATCAGCTGCGATCCGCGCCGGAGGTCTCGCTCGACGATGGAGAAGGGCTAGAGAAGGTTCTAGAAGATTGCGATACGGAGAGGGACGAGTTGGGGCGACCGGCGAGGCCGGCGCGCTTCGCCGAGTGGCACGAGTGCGCGAGGCTGGGCGAGCTGGTCGCGCTGCCGTACGTCGTCATCGACTGACGCCTCCCCACGCCCCTGCCCTACCCCCGGACGCTCTGTGACTTGCTCGGTTGTGATGTGATTGGTTTAGTTTCTGAAGAAAACAATTTTGAAGTGATTGTGTTTTTTTTGTTGATTTCTGGTGCGAGGGAATTTTGGAGCTTTACGAGGATTTGAGGTTTGAAGAAGTTGGTTACAAATTCTAACTTCGTCCTTGGTGCCTTCTTTATTAATGAAAGTGTTCAGTTTATTTATTATGGAGTATTGAAAACACACCATATTACAGTAAGTGATTGATGTTAATATTTTGTTATGCTCACTATTATTTATAAGAAATTTCAGTTTATTTGATTTACTAAAAAGACAAATTAGTACAAAGTTGCAGTTGATTTTAAATAATCCAAATATATATCAGATCTATCTGAAAATCTACAGAAGGTTTATTAAAAGTTAACACCATACCTACCATTCACAGGTAATTACTATGGAATATTGATGTTACATTTGGTGTGTAAAAGAAAAAGATGCAAAATTTAAATCCACTCCAAATTACGTATCAAATTACATTTGTTATTATTATTTTTATTTTGATGTTAATTTTTATTTGATACTTTTGCACTTGGTGTGAATAATGGGGTGTTTTTAGCATAAATTTCATTAATCAAATTCAAATAATTACAGTGTTTTAAAAGCAGTTAATATTTTACAAAGATACGGTTTATTTTCGATGTTTTTATAGAAATAGAAACATTTATTCGGCAAAACACGCAAAACAGAAAATAAAGTATAATATACTAAAAAAAATTAACAGAACACAGAAAACAGAACTAAAAAACACTGTGTGCCAAAAAGGTCCCCACTCAGAATAAGTTGTGACAGAAGCAAGTTTCAAATAAGATTGGTCCATTACAACTAACATATACAAGTGATTATTCACACCAAGATCGACCTATACCAATCACATACTCAAGTATAGTTTCGTGAGCAAGTCGCAGAGCGCCACGGGCACCAGTGCCAAACCGCCGCGTCCAAGTGTCCTTACGTAGAATAAGCGTACAGTGTTGGCGTGCCGACTGAACTTAGTCATGTATTTATTAGACGAGTTTTGTATGCGGTGGGCCGGGAGAGTACGCCCCTGTCGTGGGCTCTGAGGGAACTACGAAAATAGCTCTTATTGCGTAGGGAATAGAGGTCTCAATGACAACTCATGTATAGACTTGCAGCCATATGTACAAGTTCGATGGTGACCGTAGAGTGCAAACCGCAGACCGCACTGTTTGAAATTCATAGAAGGAAGTCAGTGACTGCAATAGTCGACCACAGCTACTCTTTTGTTTTCTATGAACGTCCTAACACTCCTTATCACTTATTTTGCCAATGCTATGTCTATCTTTAACTAGCAAATGTGTAAGAACATAAGCACAACTAGTTTTAAGGAGTCGATATTGACATTGTGCTGTTGATGTACTATAATAAATAAATGAATCACGAACAGTGCGACCTGCGGTGGCCGTCTTCGGTCGTTACAGGACTTGTACCTGGTTAACTTCAGGCTATAAGCAGCAGTGACATGATATTGCACTAATAATTTAGTAGGTGACACCATTTACCAGGGATTTCAAGACTCAATTTCTTGAAATGACCATCTTAATATATCCGTTCTGTCAATGTCAATTTCCATTTTGATTATTTAGTTTTTAATTGCTGTGAAAGTTAATAAAATTCATGGAAGTGGCTAGGTGTGATGTCACATGTTGCTCTTTCTGTACGAAAACTTGAACAATGCGTCTTTAATAACAGTATTTCATATATGGGATGGTGTCACCTACCCGCACATTACGACAGTGCTGTGCAGTCGCGATACTGACGAAAATTGAAAAAGCTTTTGACATTAGGCACACAAATGCCTGTCAAATGTGTCATTTAGTGTTAGTTTCGTCATTTCTGTCTTTACAAAGTCGTGGGCTATAGCTTAAGGTTGCTTGCTATGATATTGGCATTATTTGTTGTTTTTTTATTCAATAATGTTGTTCATTATCTATTGTCACTGTATCGGTAGCTGTGACAAGGATCAAATGAACGTAGTGATATAAGCGTTTGACGGTTAAGTATAGTGGCGCCCTCCATAGTATTTTCATAGATATGGCCTTTTATTGAAATCCGACTGTACTAATTGAAAAGATGGTCATTCACGTCCCACCATTGTTATCGGCATTTTTGTTTGCTAAAAATTTACTGTGTTAGTCATTGGAATCCAGTTGATTACTAATCAATTTTGGAATTTTATTCATATCAGACATTCCTATGATGACTCGCCATTATATCAGTCTGTATTGTATAGGTCTTCCTCTATAAGGCTTACTACTGAGTTGTCTTAACCAAGTACTTCGAGTTTTGAATCATTCATAACTTTCATATCCTCTTATTCTGGATTGCCAACTATTGGTCTATCCAAGAAACAACTTGCTGGCCTTATAAAAAAGTCCTATTGAAAGGAGGTGCTTATGTATCCATGCATTTATTTGTTCAAGTTATTTTCTCAACATAGATTTAGACGCCCGGCTTCAAACATCATCAACTTTAGCTGGATATTTGAATTTGATGATTGATTCAAGTCCAGGATTCAGGCTAAATCTTGTTAATGGACCTTATTGTAGGATTATTTGTTGCATGTCCCACTTGTGGGACACAGGATGCCCATAGCGGGGCTCGCTCTCGACCGGCCCACCATTTATTTGTATAGGAAGTAAAAATTCCGCTGTATAAAAACAAATCTCTAGACTGTTTCTTGAGTTTAATTGTTACCGATTGTGATTTATAAAAAAATAAAATTAGGTAATTAATAATAATAGGAGTTCCAATTGTATATTATACATATATATATTGCTATATCACTCTGTCAAATATCAAAAGAAATTTACAAACTTGCAGCATATGATAAAATATATAACTAAAACGACCATGTACAAGAAATGATTGTTTCATAATACCTAAAGTACTTTAAAAAAGATATTTTCCTTATAGTATTGTTCGACTAACACAATTTGCAATCTGTGATGTAGGTTGATGAGGTGGTACCCATTTTGATGATATTTTGCCGTAGTTTCACTGACAGATACTGTATAGTATATTTCCTATGCCCTGTACTGATTAATGTTGGTGAAATGTAAGAATAATAGTATTCGGTCAGTCATACAATGTTCGTTTATATGGATAAATGTATTTTAGTTTAGAACCTTCATATTCACGATATATGTCTGTACAAATATTGTATCGAACGAGACATCTTATATAATATCAAATCCTGTAGTGATATGAGTTGAAAAGTGTGACTATTAATATTTTCGAGTCACATAATTCGCTCATCTAGTACTACACAGTCGTAACTGTCATTTTGCATATTTTACAGGAGTTACTTTAAAGTTTTTTTTCCTGTTTTATTTCGTTTAATGATTTCATTTCATATTATTTACAACTGAAACCAGGTTATTTCAGATGTTTAATTATTAAGGTAGAGTATAATAACAAAAATATTTAAAAATATGAATTAAAAACTACAAAGACAATTCCGTCTTTGTAGTACTAGATGAGCGAATTGTTGAAATAATGTTACATTTTCTTAATTCTTCATGCATCATTTTCATTAAAGGTGCTCAGTTACAATATTGTTTCTATGCGATGTTTCAATCATCCTTAAGTTGTATATCAGCCCTAAATTCCTTATTTTTTTAATACCTAGTGTGAATGACTTTTATTTTGAAAAAGGTGTATCGTTCGATACACCCCGTTTAAATTATAAGAATACAATATAACGAATACTCACGCGTATAATCAGCATCACACATTGTGAAGCGAGTGTTGTCCCGGTCGAAGTATTGTTGCGAATGTTGGGGTGAATCGCTCGCTGGATGTGTCTGTATAATGTGGATGGAGTGAAAGAACTGACAGTGCACCTGTGTGGTGCGCACACACTTGTGCATGACCTCCTGCGTGGCTGATCTATGCTGGTATTGGCTGTCCTAGTCGAAATTTGGCTCTGTAGAGAAATGCATTTGCAAAATCGTTTCTTTATAGTGAATTTGAGATGATGTTTTACTTCAATTTCGTAATCAGCTACTGACTATTACTAAAAAAAGAGTACTGAGGACCATAAGGTATTTAAGTGCCAAAAAGAAACACAACTAAGTCTTTAATAATTGGGTATTACTACTGTCAAAATTATTTGAAATGTTTCTATAAAAATATATATTGATTTGGTAACTTTTCAGTTCCCAATGTTCAAAAGATAAATATTTTATGGTTAACAATATAATTGAAAATAAATATAATTATTTTTATAACTTAAGCAAATATTTTGCAAGTTTTTAAGAAATTGAAATTAATTTCGCGTACAAATATAAATCAACTGTGTCATCCGGTGGGACAGTTTATTAATTTTTGTGAGCGAAATGAATTGAAAATAAATTCAAAACTGAAGCTACATTATAAAACTACCTGTCATTTCTTAATACATACATGATTATTATAACAATCGGTTGCAAGATCTGGGTGTTCCTACTAGGGAAGTTTCTAATGCCTCGGTAAAAGTGGCAGCTTTTTACGCTTTCTGAAGGTAATTTTAATTCCAAATACACCTTTAATTGTTAAATTTAAACAGCATTTAGTATGTACTCAAAATTATTGCTCAGATTCAAATGACAGGTTATTAATATATGTTTTTCCTTTGCGACATTATTATGAGTAATACATATATTTGGTGATAATCGAACATAATATTACTAAAGCCTTCTAAACGTCCACAGAAATAAAATGTTTTTTGTAATTACGATCACTGGAGTTAAAAAACTAACCGTAACATACGTGAAAAAACTATAGATTTTTTGACATGCGATTTTGGTTAGTTACCAGAGCCATATTTTACCAAGCTTGACAGGTGCGATAATTGTAAAGAGTTTATAATATTCTACACTGGTTTTACTTATTCTAACGCAAAGTTACTGATCCCAAAGGATAATTTAATCCGTTCTTTTTTTTCTGTATATAAACTCTTCCAAATCGCTATCCCCCGCACTTGTACGAAAAGACTACAATTTTAAAAACATTTTTAATAAGATCAAAGAAGAAGAAGCCATGCTTATATTTTAGCTTCACGTTATACAGACATATTAGCGACGTGTCGGGGCGCAGTGCCGTTTCGATAATATGTTTGTTTTTGTTACTCAGTTGTTGAGGCGCTGCCCCCGCGGCCGGCCACTGGATCTGAACGCTAAGTCACGCTATTTACTATTTACCCTTTGTTTTCGAGAGCTTACCTAACTGAAATTGTTGTTTATAGACACCTCCACTTTTCCCAAAAATCAGAACCAATTAGTCTAGGCAATACTTATAATAAAGAGAACATCCATATATCGATTATTACAAACATATCCAAAGAAATATAAATGTCTCCAACGAAAATGCGTTTAGTTTAAGACACCCGAATAATTGTTGTTTTATTAGTGTTGAGCATATGTACAGTCGCTAGGAATAATATGTTGTTGTCATTTATGTTACTGTCGTAATTTTAAGTATAAACTATTTACTAGAGCTTCAAACAATGTACATATTTGTAGGTGGTAAGAAACGTTTTATACAAATAGACTCATTCCATCCTTTTCTTTGCCAGTTTTGAAAACAATATCAAACAAAAATATTTGTTCACTGGCCATTCCAAGCATTTTTTGAGAGTACTAAATTACACAGAAATTGAAATACACCTCATAAAGGCGTGGTCTCAAACTTCCTTAGTCAAAAGTCTGAAGCATTTATTTATTTAAAATGTGTAATGTTTTATGTGCCCGTCAACAAGAAGTAAATTATTCTAAAAGTCATGTCCAAAATGAGTCGATTTTAAAATGAGAATATCGTAATATTGGTGTTTAATAGTTCACAAATAAATGCATATGCGAGGTACATGCAATAGGTTGTACATAAGAGAGTACCTCATTATATTGTGTAGTTATCCTAATTAGATTATCAAATTGCTAGTATTGAAAGATTTAATAAACAATTAACACTTTTGTTTTTAATCGATGATATATAAAAATAAGACTGTACAGTAGTCGCTGCCATAACACACCGCAGCATTGTATCTTGTATATTCTCAATATCAAGATATTTAGCGGATGTCACTGCATATAAACAAATCAAAAGTTACTATTACAAAGATACTGATTGTAATGCCGGGAGCATCATGTTGTAATATCTTGTCAATGTTTTATTTTTTTATACTTTTCAAATGATGCTTTAGGTATTGTTGCACTAGGACCAAAGACGTTTGGAGGGGACGATTTAGGTGTGCATTGGTGTGGCGGGGATGTAATGCGCGTCGGTGTATCTGTTATATGCTCTCTGTATGTTTCCGTTGTGCGGCTAGCGTGATCCAGTGCGGCGACTAAGGGCCTTATGTGAGCGCGGCCGCGCGCCGAGCTTGTATAGTTAGAGACGGTTATGTAACCCGCAGACTGCCTTCTTGGACTCGTTCCAAAATTTTGGTAAAAAGCAAAATATATGTGTTTTTATTACGATGACATGTTTTATTTTAGACTATTTTACTTGCAACTCTTCTCGTACGTACACACGGCCGCACGTGGGATCACCCCACTTTGATACTTGAAGACGGCCTCTGTTCCCTACGGAATAAGTTATTTTCGTAGTTCAAATGGGCAACTTGACGTGCTGCTGTCTGTACACCATAAATATGGTTTAGGGTTAGCTCACTGTGCCTACGTCTCGCCTCTAGGGACGTAATGTTAAAGTTACGTAATCTCTCAATCTGTTTTGTGCGAGTTTTGTAGAACGGAGACCAAACGATAGCTCCATATTCAAGTGTTCTCCTTACTAAAGTATTATAAAGGTAAACCAAGCTCATGGACTTTTTAGTGTTTTGTTACTCGGACTACAAAACCAAGGATCCGGGATGCGTTGTTGCATATGGAGTCGTAGTGTTCGCGGAAAGTTAGTTTTTCGTCAAAAACCACGCCCAAGTCCCTAGCTTGGTTACGGATTTTTACTGCTATAAGATTTGGTTGTGGATTTTGTAAGTGAAGATGATTTTGTTGATTTTTTTTTAGTAAAAGTTTTTATGAAATATTTCTTGACATTAAGAAACATTCTATTATCGTGACACCATTTTGAGATGAAGATATTAAATAATAGCGGACCTAGATGTGATCCTTGGGGCACTCCAGAAGTCACCACGACGGGGTCAAAGAGTTCTCCCCTTAGGGCGACAAGTTGACTCCTGGACAAATACGACTCCGCCCATCGAAACAGCGACCCGTGTATGCCCACAGATCGCAGCTTCTGACACAAAATTGCATGGTTAACCTTGTCAAATGCCTTTGAAACATTCGTATAGATTGTTAGAAAAGTGGAGTATAAAAATTACTTAAAAGGTAATTTTTATACTCCAGTAGATTTGTGACCGTAGTAACCGACTTCCTTCTAACAAAGCCATGTTGCCTAGACCTATTGTATTAAATGTATGTGTATATAAGAGGTTGGACATGAGTAAATTATGTCATAAACAATTGATTCAAATAGACTGGTATTCTGTCTGACAGCCTAGAAAGAGACAACACTACAAAACTTGATAACGTGTGACAGGCTTAGAAATAAAAATACAAAATATGTACAGTTAATATTTTATTAATAATAATAAAATTACTTATCTTTATACACAACTACACAAGGCATTGTCCCGCTCACTTACGTGTAATATCATTAATGGCACTTTGTTAGTTAAGTCTATTGGACTTTAAAATATTTACTAAAAAAAACAATAATATCATAAATGTATACCAATTCGTGAGATTCGTTGTTAGAGAATACATTTATAAGCTTTACATTACGTACGATATTGACTATACCAATTGGGTTCAGTGATTCTAAAAAACTTAATTTAAAATTATGGGGTTCAGTATACCCTGGGTGGTTAATATTATCTTCATAACTTATGGTAGGTACACCAAGGAGAGGGTTTCAAAAATTGAAATTTAGCGCAAATGGCGAAATAATTTTGAAAATGGACCACCCTGTCTATTCAGCAAGTTCTCACTTACTTTCTCTAAAAGAAGTAATGAGACCCATTTGCATGATGGCACCTTTTGTAATACTTATTAAATAGCAGTAAAAATGTTCGATTGATTATAAATTACTAAAATTAACACTAGCAGATCATTCAAGGATCTATTTTAAATATTCGGATTTATTAGAACACATGAGATTAAAAAATAGAATCTAAATATTTATTTCATTTTTCTATTATTTTAGTAATTAAGCACTGAATTTTGACCCGACTGCGGAAGGATGTCCTCCTTGTATAACTTGTGTATCTGTATGTGCCAAACAATTATACATACATACATGTATGTATGTATAATTGTTTTTTTGACATATGAGGTGTCGTTGAATTTGTCAAAATTGTAAGAGTGACATAGGCTATATAAATTTAAAAAATGGCGCCCGCAAATCGAAATAAAGGGGGGCCGGGAGAGGAATTGAATTTTTCCGTACCATAGCAATATGGGTATCAAATGAAAGCCAGTAAAAAGACCATTTCAAAAATACATCAATTTTTGCAGTCGGGTGTTTTTTTTTTCAAAAATTATGTTTTTACTTAATTTATTGGTAGAATAATTAAAAAGAGGGCCACGTTCGTATGTTACCTACATTTGTGGCTGGTAGTGTTCTTATAAGCACTTTTGATAGCCAAATACATTTCTTAAACAAACAAGTAGGTTATTTAGAGCTGCGCAGTCACTGATTACAAAAGCATGTTTGATTGATACCCAAATATTTATACATAACATACCTATTTTAAATTTTTGAGTTATATAAGGCATGCTTGTGTTACACTTGAACAGAAATTGTAGATTTTTCATAAAAGGCACTTTTGATTGTAGCTGTCTATTAAAGGGGTTATCAGATTACGCGATATTCAGACAGTCTTACTGAGACAGTCTATTTCCCATCTCGCTCTTTCACAGTATGAAAGAGCTTGATGGGAGATAGACTTACAGGTTAACTCTTATTACACTACGCTAAGTCTTAGTAAGACTGTCTGAATACCGCGTAGTCTAATAACTCCCTAAGGCACGAGGGCTTACCGACCTAACGCTGAGGGGTTATTCCCAGTTGCCCCCACCGGCATCGCCCCCACTGGGGGCAACTGGGAATTTGTAAAAAAAAAACCAGTTTCCGTCTTGTCTCCTTTTGAAGGGGAAGACTGTAATATTTTAAAATTAAATTTCCCGTCTCCCCCACTTGAGACGCTGTACGTAAAGTACCTACAACTAGATATTTTATAGAATTTAGAATTTAATTTTTCAATACTTATCCCAGTCTCCCCCTTCAAAAGGAGACAAGGCGGCAACTGGAAAATATTTTTTTACAAATTCCCAGTTGCCCCCAGTGGGGGAGATGCCAGTGGGGGCAACTGGGAATAACCGACGCTGAGCTATAAGGGCGCATTCACATGATAACGCAGGGCATGGCGCAGCAGAGCGGCAGGCAGACCGGCACGGCCGTCTTGGTCTCGGAGCGTTTCTCCTTGCTTCGCGCGCCGGACTCGTACTCGTACATGCCGCGACCAGATGCGTACGCGCCGCCGCCTTGCATCGCCTGGGAGGCAAAATAGTAGTTGATATGAGATATCGGACCAGCGTTTTAGAGGCAAGGCATGAACTGAATAATTGTTTATTCTTATTTGCGACATGTTACTCGCGAATTCGTCTGCATAGACTTCTAGTGCCCAAATCTGCTAAATTACAGTAGCAAAATTGTAATAGAATCGTAGGACATTTGGTCCATATTAGAAATGTCAAAATTTCGTTATTTAATTAATTACGATTCTGTTACAATTTAGCTAGCGCAATTTATTAGACTTGGGAGTACTGGTACTTATTCTGTGACATGGGCCCCTGATGCAAAATTACTCACTATATATCAGTCACTACTATCGTCGGTCGTCCAGTAATCGTGACCTCTTATATGTACTATTTCTTATAAGGAAGAGAGGTCAACCTGTATTTCGGAATTTATTTATCCTATTGAAATGAAACATTGCCTAGGGCATACATGTTCAAACTAAGGGCATCAAAATTAATACAACTGATTTTGATAACATTTTAACTTCGTCCATAGTCTGTGCCCGTGGACCGAAAGTAAAGTTAAAAGCACAGAAGCACACAATAAATAGAATTTTGGCCCGACCCGGGACCTCGAGTATAAGTAGTACCCGGCATGCTGACCACTTAACCCAATGAGACTGTTAAGAAAAGCATATCCAAAGGAGTTGAAGGATAATACTGATGTCATGATGACGAAAGGTACCGGTGCGAAGTCCAGAGAAGCTTAGAAATTTCACCACCAACACGAGCACGGTTCTTAAGAAATACTCACACTTGACTGGTACGCAGCGGAGACGGGCGCGTCTTTCTTGGCGAACGGCGTGTGTCCGGGCGGGTAGTACACGGCCGGGCCGGCCACGTTCCGGCTGGAGCCGACCGGCGCCGGCTTGGCGGCCGGGGCGACGTCGCGGCCATTCGAGTTTGAACTCTCGTGGGTCACTTCCACCTTGCGGCGGACTATGCCGTCCGGCTGGGTTGGGAATCGCTGGAAGAGAAGGTACAGAATAAATGTTTTAGTAGGTTAGTTAAGGTTTTTTCAAAGGATCAGTTATCGAATCATACTAAGTTTTAAATCCAAACAATTTGGTGGCAGTTCATAATGGTTTGGTTAACTTAGTTACAAAAAGAATAAAAGTTATGCGACATTATACGGAATAAGTAAATTTTTTTTAAAATTAAAATATGTCTCAATTGATAGGTAGTGCAGCCAGCATCCTCGCCTCCTTGCCTCAAGGACACGGGTTTATTTTTGATTTAGTAGATTTTAAATTTATTTATTTTTATTTCATGCATGTCTTTGTGTTTATTTTCTTTTATTGAATAAAATAGTATGTAACAGTCTATTGATAGGAGCTGATGATCGTTTAATATTGAGTTGTTTTTCAGTAGATTCTACAAATTATGGTGTTTCTAATCACAAACTACATGGGGCTTGTACATTTTGAAAAAATCTTTCAATTCAAGCTATCTTTAGTAAAAAGGCGCAGAATAAATAATATTATAAGACACACTTGCACAAATCCGGATAAGCTAATCCGCTAAGTCCACTTGGGCTAGCGCAAGGCTTATGATCTAAGTTTGAAGACCATTGTGAGTGACAGACCAGTGAGTCTTAAGGGACTAGTTCATCAACACATGTTTAATATTGAAACAGTGTCTATAATATTATCTGACATAATTGGTTTGGGAATTGTGTCACAATAATTTATGAATTGGTGAACTCAGGCCTAAGTGTTTCATCCTATAGTTAAATAAAACAATACCTATACGAAACCCTAAAGAGTGATGTTACTGTTACTAGAATATAATGGTATTTGCAGATCTAGAGTGTGATGGTGATCAAAAAACCACAATATATTTTGCTACCATTCATCCTGCCTTAAGATTTACCGACAAAAACACATCCAAGACTCTTCATCTACTTACAGCTTCGGGGAAGTCAGCCAACAGGTCATCCAGTTTCTTCGGCGGTTGCTGGTTCCCGGCAGAGGGCGTGGAGGGGCGCGGGAAGGGCGGGGGCGGTGAGGGGGCGAGGTGCGTGGTGGAGGGGGTGAAGTGCGCGGTGGAGGGGGCGAGGTGCGCGGTGGAGGGGGGAGGGGGCGGCGCGGCGGGGAAGCGCTGCGTCGTGTTCTCCGAGGAGTACGACGTCTCCGAGTATTTGTATGATGTTGGACCCTGGAAATCGAGACAATTGACTAAGTTTATCCTTTCAGCTCGAATTAAAATTCAGGTCTAGAACCTCGCTGCCATTTTGTTTTTTCGAAAACGCACTGCACAATGATGAGAATGATTAATGATGAGAATTCGAGCATTAATAAGGATAAAAGGACACATAGAGTAACAAATAATGTCAAGTAACATGGTGGGACCGAGGTATTAGAAGGTAAAGATCGACAAATGAGTAAATTACATCATCATTAATCCCTATATCAATATTTGCCTTCAAAATCTTGGTAGGTATAATGACACTTTAGGGTACTGTTTACTACAATATTTTGATTTGTTTGTGTACCCTATTGATACTACGCCGCGCGCACTCGCGCGCCTGCCTGCCTTATTTTTATTTGTTTAAAACGTACCGTGAGAACCCCGGAGCACCTAGTTGCCACCGAGACGTTACCTATGACACATGTACTAGACCGACCAGAGCGCTTTCGCCGCGTGTGTATCCTGTGAAGCTCCTTACAGACATCTCATGTGATTGTGGCCTGTGAAGTGTGTGAAGTGACACCAAAAACCCCGGAAAACTGATGTGGCAAGTACCTAGCTATAACTGCTCTGACTATACCAATTTTCCACCTATCATTGTCGCCACAGACCACACAACCTAGGTTGTGTGGTCTGTGATTGTCGCCCTCCACGTGTAATCCACTGCCTAAACTCTCAAACATTTTGGTAGCAGAGCGTAGTTTTTTATTAGGACCCCTTATTAGTAACGTAATTTGTTTAATTGAGAGTTATTTATTTGCTACCTTCCTTTGTAATTTGAAGAAAACGTCTCGTCATATACCAAACCTATTTACAGTAAATTCCTTAATAACATTCGAGTACAACCCCTTTTACATAAGTGTCGATTAAATCGATTAACGCGTTAATTACCTACCCTTTGAGTGCAAGTGAGGTGCGCGAGCGCTTTGTTTCCCTATTGATCACGCCATTACCGCGTGACCACGTGCAAGTTGTTTACGAGTTACGTTTGCCATACCCGGTGCCGTCCCTTACTATTTGTTCCTTTACGCATCCTATTGAAAACTTTTGTGAGTTTAATTTACCTACCTTGTTTCTTGCGATTTAAAGTAAATAAAATGTCGGATACCGAAACCGGCAACGAGACCGTAAGGGCCGTACTGTACACGGATACAGCTGAATACCGTGAAGCTATTGGTGAACTCCGTTATATTAGTGACTGGGTTGATGATTACCACCGAGTTCTTGAGACCTTTTCCTCCAATCGTATGCGAGCGCGTCTTTCCGACCTGCCACTTATGTGCGACAAGTTTTCCGCCGCTTGTTCCAAGCTGTTAGGTAATCTTGATCCTGCTATTTATGAACAAGAATATGTGCAAGTAAAGAACGAGATACGCGTAGTAAGGGACAAAGTAGACGACTTAAAAATTAAGTTAGACGAAATACGACCTCACCAATTTGAGACGTCCCGTACTAGCACCCCCTTCAAGGAGAATAAATCCCTGGCTATTGATAACCCGGCTAGTACATTACCTGACCTACCTATACCTAAGTTTGATGGCCGTCCCGATAGTTGGATCAGTTTTATAGACCAGTTTGATAGCGTGGTGGACAACCAGCCTACCCTTACCCCGACTTTGAAGCTACACTATTTAGTGGGAGCCTTATCGGATGAACCTCGTCGATTAATACAACACCTCAAGATTGAGGCGGGCAATTACACCGTGGCCCGTGACCTCCTAAAACGTAGGTACCATAACCTGCGTGTTTTAGCGGATACCCACATAGCTCAAATAATGATGCTCCCTACTATAACGCCTAAACTTTCCGGGTTACGTGTGTCGTTCCTGAACCCCCTGCTTTCGACTTATCGATGCTTAGAAAGATTGGAACTTCCTGTTAAACATTGGTCGTACCTATTAGTTCACTTATGCCTTGCTAAACTACCTTCAGAGTTAAAATCGAGATTTGAACGTCGTTATGGCGATAATCCTAATCACCTCCCTACTTTTGATCATCTTATTACCTTTCTTGAGGATGAATGTAGGCACCACGACAATGTAGGTAGTGCTTCTGTCGTTGACACTACTACCCCCCCTACTGTGAGCTCCCCTCGTTTGCCTAAACCTAACGCGCGTTCCCCACCTCCTGCGAGAGCCTTTGTTACCTTTGCAACGACATGTAAATGTCACCTTTGTAATAGTACTTCGCATTACTTACGCGAGTGTCCCGATTTTATTCGCCTTCCTACACGTCAACGTGTTACCTTTGTAAAAGAAGCCCGACTGTGCTATCGATGCCTGGATAGACACTCCATATCCCAATGCACGCGGGATTATCGCTGTCGCACGTGCCGTCGTTCCAGTCATCACACGTTACTGTGTTATAATGACTCCTCTCCTGTGAATTACGATCGCGAGCGCTCATACCGAGACGTCCCGGCCTTAGCTTCCAACCAACCGCGGCAATCCCCACAAAGTCACTTAACGGACCGTGTGTCACCCCCACGTACTGAATGGCACCGTGTTCGTACCCCGCCCCCTCGTGATTCCCGTAGAGCATCACCTCCCCGTTCGGGCGGGCGATCCCCATCTGCACCCAACGGTAACCGTACTTATAATGCCCCTCTAGGTCAAAGAACCCAGGATGAACGTGCATTTCATCATAAGTACAATGAGGCCCCACCATTCTGACTAGATAGCAGCCCCCCTTCCATACCCGCTTTTACATCTTTACCTCGCAATTCTCTCGTTCTTTTACCTACGGCCTTGATTCATGTTAAAACCTCGTCTGGATATTATGTGGAAGCGCGTGCCTTATGTGACACTGGTGCTCAGGGCTGCCTTCTTACTACTGAGCTTGTTGTTGACCACATGAACTTACCTATCATTCCTTCTCCAGTTCCTGTTCGTGGAATAGGTAATGTTCAAGCAATTAATTCCCCGGGCATTGTATCCTTTTCATTTAAGCCAGTTAATTCTGCCTTTCCAGAAATCTCTACCAGTGCAATAGTTGTTGATGTGATTGCTGGTACCCTCCCAGAGGTAGACTTACCTAAAAGTGTAATTACCTGTACTAAGCACCTCCCTCTTGCTGACCCTTTATTTTACAAACCTGGTACTATAAGTGTACTTCTTGGAGCTGACGTCATTGGTCGCCTTTTAAGGTCCGAGTTGCTTGTGTCCCCTGATGGCCTTACTGCTATCTCGACGATATTTGGTTATGTCCTGTGTGGTCCTGTTTATGGAGGATTTACTGATTTGGAACCCCCCATGACTGGAGTCTCGCTGTCCCAAATAGTTGAAAAATTCTGGAAAATCGAAGAGGCCCCCCAATCTCCAGTTGCGAACCCCTTGGATATAGAGTGTGAAACCTTTTTTAAAGCTACTACCACTCGTGAAAGCGATGGTCGATTTATGGTTAGACTCCCTTTTCTTCATGATCGTCCACCTCTCGGTGATTCTAAAACCAATGCCTTACGGCGATTCCATAATCTTGAGAAGCGTTTGCAAGCCAATCCTAATTTTCGAGAGAAATATATTTCCTTTATGCGTGAGTACCTTGACCTAAACCATATGTCCCTTTCTTCATATGACTCGACCCGGGAACATTATTTTAACCCTTATCATGGAATTTTTAAGTCCGTTAGTGACAAAATACGTGTTGTGTTCGATGGTAGTAGTCCTACGTGCTCTAAAGTGTCCCTAAATCAATGTTTACATACAGGCCCTAAGCTTCAGCGAGATATTTCTCACATCCTCCTAAATTTCCGCAGGCCCGAGGTGGTGTTTGTAACAGATATTCGTATGATGTTTCGTATGACTTGGGTACATCCTGATGATAGAAGGTACCAACTTGTGCTTTGGCGTGAGGATCTCTCTCAGCCACTTCTTGCCTATGAACTTAATACCAATACCTATGGTCTTCGTTCCAGTCTATTCATTGCAATTCGTGCTCTTCTTGAGCTCGCTGAACAAGAGAGACTTACCTTCCCTCGAGCTGCTGAAGTCCTTGAGAGAGATATTTATGTCGACGATTGTCTTACTGGTGCTGATACTATTGCGTCTGCCCGGGCTTTGAAAACTGAGCTTATAGGAATAATGGCCTCTGGTGGTTATGAACTCCGTAAGTGGATTAGTAACAGGCCCGAGCTCCTGGAGGATATGCCCCCGGATCATTTGCAACTTCCTCATTCATTCTCAGACCCAGATAATCCTCAGACTGTCGCTATTTTAGGTCTGCAGTACAATCCTGTGAGTGACTAATTTACCTACAATTATACCTGTGATACCCGCGATGCAGTTATTACAAAACGCAAAGTTTTATCTTTGATTGCCCGTATGTATGACCCTTGTGGCTGGATATCTCCCGTCGTATTTAAGGCTAAGGAATTTATCCAACGCTTATGGATGTCAGGCTTATTCTGGGATGATCCTTTAAATGAACCCCTGTCTTTAGAGTGGACTGCATTTGTTCAGGACCTAGCGAAGGTTAGTGAAGTGGCCATTCCGCGACATATTCTTCCCAGAGGTTCCTCCTCCTTATCCCTACATGGGTTCTGTGATGCTTCTGAATTGGGATATGCTGCCGCTGTTTATTTACGTGCGGAACTTCCGTCTGGTGTTTGCTCCGTCCATCTTGTTATGGCTAAATCTAAAGTTGCCCCTGTTCGGACCCGTTTAACAATTCCCAAGTTGGAATTGTTGGGAGCTACCCTCCTCTCTAAATTACTTTATCACGTCGCTCTTTGTCTGCAAAGGTCTTCTGTGTTGACTTCAATCCATAGTTGGACGGATAGTAAAATCGTGTTGTGTTGGTTAAAAACCACTCCTCACCTCCTTCAGACTTTTGAGGCTAATCGTGTCTCCCAGATTAATAATAGTCCTACATCTAGTGAATGGAGGCACGTCCCAGGCTACATGAACCCTAGTGACTGTGCATCGAGAGGTATGTCAGTCACCCGACTGATCGACCACTCCCTTTGGTTTTCACCTTTGTGGTTGACGCAGTCTCCTGACAACTGGCCCGGTATTTCGGAACCTAACCCAAGTAGTGATCTTCCTGGACTACGTTGTTTAGTAGTCTCTGCCGATGTTCCTACCCCGGATCCCTCATTCTTATTAGAGCGGTATAGTTCTTTGAATAAGCTAATAAACGTGACTTGTTACCTAACGCGGTTTTTATTTCCTAAATCTTACTTGTCCTAGCTGAGCCCTGAGGAACGGAGAGATTCCCTTTTGTTTTTAGTGAAAATTGTTCAATTTACCTCCTTTTCTGATGAACTTGATCGCTTACGGCGTGGCGATCCTATCACTAACTCCCTTAGAAAGTTGAATTTATTTCTAGATGACAGAGGCCTGGTTCGAGTTGGAGGTCGATTACGAAACTCCGATCTATCCTTTGATGCGCGCCATCCCCTTCTTTTGCCTAAGAATGGTAATTTCGTGAACATCCTTATTTCACATTACCATCGCGAGAATGCACATGCAGGTGTTAATGCAATTCTTGCCATGTTAAATAGAGAGTTTTGGATCTTGTCGGCACGCAGAGCTATTCAGCATGTGATTTTTAAATGCCTTCCCTGTTATCGTCTCAAGGCGGCTGTATCTCAACCCTTCATGGGTGACCTACCTAAAGACCGCGTCACGGCTGCTAGACCGTTTGACGGTGTAGGTACCGATTTTGCAGGACCCTTTTTTACCAAAGTCCAGGCCTATAGAAACAAAAGGTTAGTGAAAAGTTACCTGTGTGTATTTCTGCCTTTCTACTAAAGCCGTTCACCTTGAGGTTGTATCGGACCTAACTACTGAAGCCTTTATTGCGGCCTTTTCCCGATTCGTGTCGCGTTGTGGTGTACCTCGCCTAATCCGATCCGATTGCGGTCGAAATTACATCGGTGCCAACAATTACCTTAAAGAGTTAGAGTGTTTCCCGTCTCAAAACCAGGCGGCTATTGGTTCTGAGCTTTCAAAGCGGAACATATCCTGGGTTTTCGATCCTCCTGTTTGCCCTCATTGGGGCGGTCTTTTTGAAGCTGCGGTTAAATCGGCGAAATCGCACCTAAAACGAGTAGTAGGCGATACCCCCCTTACGTTTGAAGAGCTGACCACTGTTTTTGCTAAAATTGAAGCAGTTTTAAATTCACGCCCATTGTGCCCACTATCTCCGGACCCTAATGATGTCGAAGTGTTAACTCCCGGCCATTTCTTAATTGGACAACCCTTAACTGCACTTTCGGAGTACCCTTATAAAGACGTAAAATTGCATCGCCCTACACGGTTTCAGCTAATCCAACAAATTACCCAGCACTTTTGGTTTCGCTGGCATTTAGAATACTTAATTACATTACAAATTAGAAATAAATGGACCTCTCCTTGTGATCCTCCTAAAGTAGGTGAGCTAGTACTCAAAAAAGATGACAACCTTCCCCCTTTGCAGTGGCGTCGTGGACGCATTACGAGGGTCAAACTGAAAGTTCTTAGAAAATCAAAAACTGATTACATTAGCCAGTTATTAGTTTTATTATATCTTTTCAAAATATTGTCCATTGACGTCAATACACCGCTGCATGCGATGGAACCACTGGGAAAAGCACTTTGCCCACTCGTCCTTAGGGGTCCCTTCAATGGCATCGCGATACGCAGCCACCGCTTCTTCAGCATTCATAAACCGCTTTCCTTTAAGTTTTTCTTTAATTTTTGGAAATAAATAAAAATCACAAGGCGCGAGGTCGGGGCTATACGGCGGGTGACCCAGTAATTCAACGTTTGATGTCGCCAAATAGTCGATCGTTCGCTTGGCGGTGTGCGACGAGGCGTTGTCGTGGTGAAGGAGGATCCTACTGCGAGGTCGTTTCTCTCGAACTTTTTCCAAGACAAGTGGCAAACAATTGGTAGTGTACCATTCTGCAGAAACTGTTTTTTGATCCTCTAACACAATTGTTGCGAAATGACCTATCCTTCCAAAGAACGAGGCCACCATTTTTTTTCCCGCACTTCGATCTCTCTTCACTTTAGTTGGCAACTCCTCGAAAGGAAACACCCACTGAGCAGATTGTCTTTTGGTTTCAGGATCATAACAGTAAATCCAGCTTTCGTCACCTGTTAGTATGTCGAACACAGCATTTGAGTCACCTCCGTTAAATCTTTCAATCATTTTACGGCACCAATCCACACGATGGAGTTTTTGAGCCTTAGTCAAATTATGAGGTATCCACCGGGCGCAAAGCTTCCTGACCGCTAAATGTTCGTGGAGGATTTTGTGCACTTGACTCATACCGATGCCTAAGCTTGTCCGAATCTGCTGATAGGTCACTCTTTTGTCAGTCTCTATCATACGCCGCACAACACAGATGTTATTTTCAGTCGTCGCCGTAGAAGGCCGTCCCTCACGTACATCATCAGTGAGATTAGTGCGACCACGTTTAAACTCATTAAACCAGTTGTAAACAGTCGCACGAGATGGGGCTTCATCGTGAAAGGCCAATCGTAGTCTATCATAACTTTCTTGTTGACTTAAATGACATCGAAAGTCATAAAAAATCATTGCACGAAAATTTTCTCGTGTTAAATTCATTTTGACGTGACACAGACAATTTTCAATTTGCCGCCAAGTCGTAAAACAAATGACAAATGAATGAAATATATACTCAGTAATATTGGCAAAGAGTTCTATTTTCAAATTTTAGAATATTTTTTTTATTATATTGTTTATAAGTGGCCAGTTCTAAGAACTTTCAGTTTGACCCTCGTATTAATTTATACCCTGGCCAAGACCAAGTTGTTCGTGTGGTAGATGTTAAAACTCCTACCGGTAGCCTAAAGAGATCTTTGACGAAATTAGTTCGTCTTCCTGTCCAGTGAACTTCTTTTCCTTAGCTTCCTAACCTTCTCGTAAACACTTGACGTGTTTAGGGCGGGCGATATGTTTACTACAATATTTTGATTTGTTTGTGTACCCTATTGATACTACGCCGCGCGCACTCACGCGCCTGCCTGCCTTATTTTTATTTGTTTAAAACGTACCGTGAGAATCCCGGAGCCCCTAGTTGCCACCGAGACGTTACCTATGACACATGTACTAGACCGACCAGATCGCTTTCGCCGCGTGTGTATCCTGTGAAGCTCCTTACAGACATCTCGAGTGATTGTGGCCTGTGAAGTGTGTGAAGTGACACCAAAAACCCCGGAAAACTGATGTGGCAAGTACCTAGCTATAACTGCTCTGACTATACCAATTTTCCACCTATCATTGTCGCCCTCCACGTGTAATCCACTGCCTAAACTCTCAAACAGGTACCATGTTATAAGTATTTTTTTATCCCTTATGTGTCTTTTATCCATACATTCACTTTCAGTATGTTTTTATTTTTTTAACAGCGACACGTGCGCGCGTTATAATCAGCAGCGGCGCGCGGCACTACGTTTCTGGCCTTACGAGCATGGATAAAGTGCTAAAAAGGTGCGCTAGATGGAGTTCCAGAGTTATAAGAACGAAATTATCTTGCAATGGATTTCTGTAGGTGTTTAAACGAAAATGTGTTCGACTCTACGGCGAACTAAATTACACCATATCGTTGACGACATTGAGTAGATATTTCTTTGAATGTAATTGCAAAGTCAAACTTCTGCACGGAGTAGGTACTGGTACTTATTCTGTGCCATGAGCGACTTACATAAGGGCTATGTTCATTGTGCGGCGGGTCGGAGGGCAGCAGCTTGGTCTCGTTGGCCGGGGTCGGGTACACCATGCGCTCGCGCACGTGCTCTGTACACAAATACAAACCAAGTATTAATATGTCCTAGCGGGAGGCTAAGTAACAAGCGCAATTTCTTTGCATTTAAATATAAAGAATAATAAATATCTTTATTTTTCCCTTCACAATCTAAATTGGTGCATAAAAGTTGCATTGATGGTACAAATAATTATTTTAATAACTTATGCAATTATTTTGCATGTTTTTACGAAATTTAATTAAATTTCGCTCACAATCAGTTCAATTATGGTAGGTACAAATAAATAAAGATTGGGAAAGACTGACGTCTGAACTAGGTGAGAAAATTGTATTACTCTCCTCTCTCGGAAATATTCAACATCACATACCTACATTGACCTAATCCCAAAGTACAAGTAAGTAGCTATACTTATACACTTCTTAACCAGAGATCGAACCCAGGAACTTCAGAAATGGCGACAGCTTGGAAACCGGTGTGCGAACTACTCGGCTATGGATATCATCAAACATTGTGACACTATATGGTCACGTGCACATCAGGCGTGATCGATAAATGGTACTGCAAAGGAAACTGGAAGCCGCATCTTGTGTAGACCTTGGATGAACTGATGATTTGTTTAAGTTTGAGGCCATGGACATCCAGAATTGACTTCCAGATGATAACGGTAATGGACATGACTTCGTCACTTAGTTTTCGCGATACGCTATGAGGACGTTAAAAGTTATATAGGTAGGCAAACTTTTGCAACATATGGCCCCAGCCCCAGACCCGGTCCCAGCCAGTAGTCTAGGTGACCAGCTAAGCTTGGTCCAAAAGCCATCTCGGTCAGAATACAACCTAGACGTTTTTTTTATCTTGAGACGATGAACCAAATTTAAGATTTAAGTTTTTTTTAAGAAAAGAGGATATTGTCCAAAGACAATATCCTCTTTTCTTAAAAAAAATCATATACAAATATCTGCCTTTTCTCCTCGTCTTTTTATAAGTTTCAGAGTTCCCAGGTCCAAGTGGAAATTCAAAGATTGGATCCGACCAATCGTCCTGTTTCAACATAATGCTTATGATATAAGTTCGCAGCCAACCATCACACGCGGCATCAGCAGACGACGTGTCGACGCTACTCATCATTATTAGTAACCGGCTTGTACCAGCGCAGGTGGCATGATTCAAAATTTGTTTCAACCGAATGTCTTGTTTCAACGCTACGCCGAAGCTACTTACCGTCGTTGGTGACCTGCTTGTACTCGCGCACGGTGCGGTTGCAGTGCGAGCAGTACTGACATCCTAGAGATGGGGACGGCGCGGGCTTCAGAGTGCTTGTGCTGGAATAGTCGAAAATATGACGATTATTAAATTATACTGGTGGTCTTCTACAGTCCACTGCAGTCTCCTGGTGATCTTCTACGGTCTACTGCAGTTTGGTTAGGAGCTCGTTGGTACGTGCTCAAATTTAGGTTTCTACGTGTGGAGAGACCTGCAAGTGTGCTGGTGTTTATAGTCCGACATTCATGAAACCCCGCAAGACGTGCGGGGGACGAGGCAACGCCAATCGCATGCGACTGACATCGGAAATCCCCTACCCCGCAACACCACTTGTGTACGCTGACATCTAGCATGCCTCTCCCCTGCACCAAGGAACTTGTCACACTATAGTGGTCTTTGTTTACGTATGGCGAGTTGTATCTTAGGGTAGCCGGAGACTGCACCTAATCATTACTGTTGTATTATCCATATACTTCATAATCTGACGTATTATCTCACCTGCTGACGCAGACGAGGACTCAGTTAAGCGGCTGACATATAGTATTTTTCATAAATTTTTATTCGGATTAAATTGTTTTTTTGACTCTAGGCAAAACCAGACGTACCAAAGTCGACGGCTCGATGGAGTCAGCTCACCCAGAAGGTTTTGCCACTCCCACTCGCCGACGGAAAACAGCAAGCTGCTTGGCGCCGGGCTCCGGTAGGAGGATAATAGCTACCAGGCGGCACCTAACGGAGCCTACCACCGCTGATAAGATGTCGTTACCCGGAGTGGTGGATCACTTGGAAGTAAATTCTTTACCACCTTTCACACCATAGTATCCTTTACAGCATAACTGTCACATGTAAAGAGTTTTCAGACTCACCTGCTGGTAACATATCTCTGCTGATCCGCGGAAGACACATACGTATGCTGGTGATCAGCCACCGGCGGTAGCGGCACTGCAGTGGGGTCCTGGTCGCACGGGACCTCATACGTGTACGTCTTCACTGTTGTGGTCACTTTGTTCATTGGCGTGCTTGAGCGGGAGAGCTGTGGAAGAAAGATCTTTATTTACTTCGCTCTCTGAAGGTCTTATGGAACTGCCTTCGAATTCAGACTGTTCAGACAATCAGACCTATAGCATTCAGCGCTTCAGACATTGCAACTCTGTCAATAACGTGAGGGTACAGATTACTGACACAGTTTTATAACATAATAATACAGATCGCCTACATTCAACATCTTTCTGTGTAAATTGCTTTAGCATGTTTTACGACATCATCATCATCACCATCCGAGCGTATTCCTGGTTGTGCACTTGCACGCGATGGCCCGGGGTCCGCTTTGGACCATGATCCAGGATGTGGCAGATCAGGTAATTGCCATCTGACCTCCGTGACCATGCCAAAGGGGATTTTTGGATTATGGTTACACATTCAGTCGCTCGAATGTGCAGGTTTTCTCACGAAGTTTTTTCCCGGAAAGAGTATCGGTTAGTAAAGCAACTAATGTACATAACTCAGAATAAGTCATTGGTGCAAGGCGACACGTGGGTGGAATAAATATTAATCTATCAAACAATACCGTCCCGATTCTGATTATTACCTATTCCAGCCTTATCAATCAGAAGAATTAGTCAGCAAAAAGTGAAATTAACATAGGTAACCAGGGATGGGTCATAGGTCCTTGATGATGGTTTGTTAACGTGTTAACGTGTGGAACAGCTCGTAGTACTATTTCTGTATCTAAACATTATTTTTTTAAAAGTCTTCGACAATAGTGATTGAGTTTCTTGCGCTGCTTGTTTTTAGCACTAGCCCACAATTTGTCCCGAAGCAGTGGTAGGGCTTAAAAATAATGTTGGGACGTGTAATTGACTGTGCATTTAGCAAATACTAAAATTGTTATCTTACTACCCAAGATATAATGTAACAGTTGTTGGTAATCTTAATAAATAAATAAATAGTGCACCCTGTGGGCTTACATACATAGTAGGTCATAAGTTCTGTCACACAATAAAAACTTTTGAATTTAGAATGCTGGCCACAAAAAAGTTTATTGAATTCGAATTTTTCATGTAAATAAAAATGTGTACTTTTTCGAATTTTCCTCATTTTTAAATATGGAGTGGACACTTAAAGAAGACCGTGTCGCGGTTATTGCGTTGCATCGTTGCGGTTACGCGCCAATTCAGATTTTCGACTTACTGAAAAATTTGAATATAACCATAAGATTTGTTTATCGTACCATAAAACGATACAATGAAGATTCTAGTGTAGATGACAGGTCAAGAAGTGGTCGCCCTCGCTCTGTTAGGACTCCAGCAGTAATAAAAGCTGTGAAGGCGCGAATTCAAAGAAATCCCATACGTAAGCAGAAACTGTTGGCCCTTCAGATGGGGTTAAGCAGGACCACGGTGAAAAGGGTGTTAAATGAAGACTTAGGGCTTAGGGCATATCGAAGAAAAACAGGACATCGTTTGAACGCTCGTTTAATGGACCGGAGACTGAGGAGATGCCGCGCTTTGTTGAAGCGGTACGCGGGAAAGTAGCATCGGGAAATTAATTTTTTCGGATAAAACAATTTTCACCGTGGAAGAGAGCTACAACAAACAAAATGATAAGGTGTACGCACAAGTGAAGAAGCGAGCAACCGTATTCCGCGCGTCCAACAAGGTAATTTTCCAGCATCGCTCATGGTTTGGTTGGGAGTCTCTTATTGGGGCTTAACTGAGGTACATTTTTGTGAGAAAGGCGTAAAAACGAATGCAGTTGTGTATCAAAATACAGTCCTCAAGAACCTTGTGGAACCTGTTTCTCATACCATGTTTAATAACAGACACTGGGTATTCCAACAAGATTCTGCGCCAGCTCATAGAGCGAAAAGCACACAAGACTGGCTGGCGGCGCGTGAAATCGACTTCATCCGGCACGAAGACTGGCCCTCCTCCAGTCCAGATTTGAGTCCGTCAGATTACAAGATATGGCAACACTTGGAGGAAAAGGCCTGCTCAAAGCCTCATCCTGATTTGGAGTCACTCAAGGCATCCTTCATTAAGACAGCCGTTGATGTTGACATGGACCTCGTTCGTGCTGCGACAGACGACTGGCCGCGCAGATTGAAGGCCTGTATTCAAAATCGCAGGGGTAATTTTGAATAAACTTTATTACCATTTGAATCTATGTTTTATTAAGTTCATTATGCTATATAAATGGTTACATAAATAATAAACATGTCTAAATTATTTCATATTACACATGTGACAGAACTTATGACCTGACTAGGTACATAAATAAATTACTTTTATTAGGTAAAGCAATAACTTACAGTGCCAGTGGTATGGTGACAGTGTGAGCAGACCGGCTGCGGAACAGCTAGTGGCAGCACCGGAGACACTTGCGAAGGAACCACGCGGGATTCTGAAAATGAAGCATGGGTTTTTTTACTTTTAAATGACTTGCTGTTGCCGTAGGCAATGGGTTATGTGAGGGATTTGCTGACGCCTGATCCCTACTAAAGCTTCGGCGTAACGTTCTCTCATAATGCTATTTGTACAACACAATTTATTATGTCTGTCAGTCCTCTC
Source organism: Pyrausta nigrata (assembly GCA_949316185.1). Lineage (NCBI taxonomy): Eukaryota > Metazoa > Arthropoda > Insecta > Lepidoptera > Crambidae > Pyrausta > Pyrausta nigrata. The sequence goes on from OX438961.1 coordinate 2,650,299, forward strand.
AGCTTTCGATTGCGGCCTTATGCTTCAGGAGCTAGTTTCGATGGAACCGATCTGTCCTGTGTCTGCGGGTTCACTCCACAAGACATGTCCCATCTCTTATCTTGCCCTGCGTGCCCTGTTTCCTGCTTTCTAGAAGACCTTATGTGTGCAAACGAAAAGGCAATTCGCGTCGCCAAGTACTGGGCACAACAAATTTTAGTCGCTTTACCATCGACAGAAAAAAAGAAGGAGCTAGTTAGGCTATGCGTTAAAGGTGTAATATTGCCTTAGGAATATCCCAGTCTAAGTGTCTTTAGAACTTTAGATTCTCTGGCTCTCGTATCAGCCTATCAATGACAAATGGAGAAAGAACCTTCTTAGTGAAGTATGAGGGTGAGCTACAACATCTTCATAGGCTAGGGCTACTCCACCAGAGTTACGATAGGATGCGCAAGGGATGTGTTTATAATTTAAGGCTTTAGCAATTACTTTTGAAGTTTTTACTGAAGTCAATAATATTTAATTATCAACCGTCTTCAGGCGGAACTCAGACCCACGACCCTTTGCCATTCGGGCGAATGCTCCTCTCCCAACTGAATTGAGTTCCGCACACCTGTGTGGTCGATGAATATGTGTGTGCAATATTCACTTGCGAATCTCTGGCTCTCGTCTCAAACTATGAATAAAAAAATTTAGAAGTACCTTATCAGAGACGTATGGGAGAGAGAGATAGAACTATGTCCCGAGTAAAATCTTTTTGGACTAACCTGTCTTCTCTTCCCTGTACATCTCCTGCCTCAGCTCAGCAGACCGCGTGACAGGAGGCGGGGGGCTGGAACCCCACGACGAAGACTCTACCCGCTCCTCCCTCTTCAAGGTGGAGTACCCACTGGATGGAGCCTTCACTGGAGTTCTAAGGGGAGAAATGAAGAGGATTCTAATATTAACAAGATGTTGCTTGGCAGTTTATTTTTTTAAAGAGGCTGATGAAATATAACAAGAAGTAGTGAAAGGAGATTTCATAGGCAAATATAATATTGGATCTTGAATAATGACTTGAGCTTCTAATTGGATCTTAAATAATTATTTGAGCTTTTCTACGCAGTAGTGAATTTATTTAGAAGGCAAAAGATTCGCATAATTACTATCCAGAGTGGCAGGCAATGCTAGCCTTTTAGGCACAATTCCTTTTTAAGCTTTGGAGTCTAAATTTTTGTCATCCTTTTAAGTTTTTTATTTATAAGGCAATGTTAATATTCTACCCAGGCAATCTGATATTATGTACTCGTGTAACATGGCAGATGTACACAAAGTTTCTTACCCCCTTTTGTAGTCGAATGATGTGCTTTCAGCAGTGTCTGATGTGTAGCCACCTGTAAATAGATTACGTCAATTAAGTTTAATATAAATTGCTGATACAATAAGGAAATCTTATGCTTTTCAAAATAAGACTTACTCTTGTAAAGCTGTCTCTCCTGGTCCTTTTGCAGGTCATCCAGCAGCGAATCAAGCTCGTCCACATTCTGCGATAGCTCCTTCGTTACCTTCGAGCTCTTCACTTTCGAATACCCTGAAAAGGGAAAACAACGTTATCAGTACTCCTGCAACATCGAATGTTCTACTGCCCAATTAGATTTCTGTGCCATGTAAATTGCCGCTTTGACCAACGGTTGTTCATAGCAGCCATTTCATATAGTTCACTACCTACTTAAGTCCGTTGAGTGGACTCAACGGACTTCAGTAAACCTGGAGGTTATTAGAAATATTGTCATCACATTCGGGTGCATGACATGCTGCCTTGGATTTTTACATCTTTTTTATCAAAAAAATTTTTTTTCTAGGGTCTTAAACATTTTAATTTTGAAAAATTACATTGGTTTTAGATGGCTCAGATATCCATAAGATGGTCCAAAAAAACAGCACCCAAAAAAACTTCATTTGTAAAAAAATATAAAAATCAATATCTCGAAACGTAACACTTTTACTTGAAAAACATTTTTGCATGTAGTGGATCATGCTATGACCTATTCGCAGTTATAGGATTATCCTTCATTTTTTGATAAGTTTGCAGTGACTGGTAACTGCTGCCCGATTTGGTATAGTAGTTCTCATTCCTTAAGACATTTATGAGCTGCTTTATTTACTAGTCCTGGATTGCAAATCTTCCGAACTTTTTCCACCACTGTAACTCCTGTTTCGCCAAAATCTACACCTAGACCTTAGTACGCGGTAGCCCCAGCCAGTGAAGGCGTGTCCAAGGCTTGTCCTGAACCATAATAGTATTACCAGGCGTGGAGCTGTTGCTGGTCTCGTAGTTGTAGGTGCGGGTGCCGGCGGTGATGGCGGGCAGTTCCCTTTTTTCACGCTCGTAATAATATGAGCTGCTCTCCGACGCCTTGGGCACAACCCCAGCCAATGAAGGCTTGTTCTATAAACTATAAACTATGGTCTTACCAGGCGTGGAGCTGGTGCTGGTTTCATAGTTGTAGGTGCGGGTGCCGGCGGTGATGGCGGGCAGTTCCCGTTCTTCACGCTCGTAATAATACGAGCTGCTCTCCGACGCCTTGGGCACTGTCTTAGGCGGGATTGTGTACTCCTGTGGAGGGAGGCGGATAGTTAAAACTTAAGGTCTCTGCCCACTACACCATACCATACCCTGACCGTGCTAGGACTGTATAAAATTTGTGCTCTCTTATGCGAGGGCCCAGGGTCCGCTGACCATGATCCAGGTTGTGGAAGATCAGGTAATTACAATGGGGCAACTGCCATCTGACCTCCGTGACCCTATTACCTGACCAGTTTTGGATCATTCAGTTACACATTCAGTCGCCTGAATGTGCAGGTTTCCTCACGATGTTTTCCCTCACCGTAAGAGCATCGGTTAGTGAAACAACTAATGTACATAACTCAGAGTCATTGGTCTATGGCGGCACGTGGGATCGAACCAGCACGTCCCGCATGAGAGGCAACCCGCTAGTCACTGCGCCACCGACGCTTATTAATAATACATTTACTGACCAAAATTTTTAACAGTAAATTTAAAGACTGTGTAAAATATCCAGGTATCTTTGGACCCCACACTAGGCAAGCCTGTCTCGAGGGAGCCAACATAGAATGTAGGTTTACTAAAAAAAAATGTCTAAAATGGTTTACAAAAAAGACACAAGTCTGTGTTAAGGAGAAATCAGATAATGTGTGTGTTTCTAAGCCTTCTTGAAAAATATATGTGGATTCTTAGAGTTTTGTGAGGAGTCTGTTCCAATTTACGATTAAGGCTGTATGAGTTAACTTAGTTTCTCACCTCCACTGTGTGTAGATCCTTCCTGTCGTACTTGCCGGAGGGATGCTTCTCCTCCTTGTACTCATAGTGGTACTCCCGCGAGCCGGCCCCAGAGCCCGAGCCGAAGGTCTCCAGCTTGCTGCCTTTCGGGATCAGCTCGGATTTCAGCATGTCTGGAATGAGAGAATGATGTTTTGGCCAACTGGTTAGAGTGCAAAAGGGAAGCGCTTCCGACCGTCCAGGTGTTGTGGTCGGGGACCCAGATCCTATTGGATTGAACCTTGTTTTGGTTTTCGTATACACTTTGTACGTCTGAACAACTTCTTCATCTTCTACAACTCTAGACTAAAATCATATCGCGGCTTATGTTGTAATGGAACGGGCTAACAGCACCGTTGTTGGGAGTCAAATCAGCGTGCCAGTCGTACTGTGTAAATATGACAAGGGTGAAGTCGCCACAATGTTTGCAAGTACAATAAGTGAGTAGGGAGGCCTTCCACAGATGAATGATGGACGGAAATCTTAAAGAATGTGGGAAGTTGCTGCAGCTGGGGAGCGTAGGGCTGATAATTTTGGGGATCCTGGAGGTGCTGAATCATGAATCATCAGTAGTCTTCCGAATATTTAATAAGGGTAATGTAATCAAGAAACCACTGAATAAGATGAGCACAGGGCCGCATTATTAGAGAGATCCTGAAGGAGTCGTACCTATGTCCAGAAGTGGGCGTCTTTTGGCAAGGAGACTTTATGACTTCAGTATAACGTTCATAGTACGTACTTATGTATGTAGCTAATACTGCCATGTGATAGACCTTAGTGACAGTGTAAAGAGGTACTTATTATCTGTGCAGTAAAGAGTTACCTGTCTATTCTACCCCATTACTTTTTGTAAAAACTTTTGTGTAAACTTTCTTACCGAATTGTTCGTCCGTGTAAGGAACGTTGGCACTGCTGGAGTACTCTTTGTACTCCTTGTGTTTGCTGTACGACTTCGTCGCCATCTTGCCTCAATTGGTCTACCTGGAAAGAAGAGAGACAGTAGTTAGTAATGCGTTTACAGTATTAAAACATTTGTGTCGATGTCTATAAGGAGCGTCGGTGGCGCAGTGGCTAGCGGATTGCCTCTCATGCGGGAGGAGCCTGGTTCGATCCCACTTGCCGCCATGTACAAATGACTTTGAGTTATGTATTAGTTGTTTCACTAACCGATGCTCTTGCGGTGAGGGAAAAGATCGTGAGGAAACCTGCACAATCAGGCAACTGAAAACATTGTCAAAAACTGGCCTTCAATGATATCGTCATAATATTATCTGTGCCGTCTCTTTGGTTTAGTGGTCAGCACACTGCTGGCTACTGTCCAGAGGTTCCGGGTTCAAATCTTACGTCAGGCCAAAAATTTCATTCTGGGAAACAGTTCAGCGTTTTAAAGTTGGTGGTGTAAATGACACTCCTGTGCCTCGGAAAGTACGTTAAGCCGTTAGAAATCTCTTTCTCCGGTCATGCCGGATTGCTGCCTCATCGAACTATGAGAGTGAAGTAAAACAGCGAGTGCACCTGTGCACTATAATCTCCCGCGCAGTTGATTATAATCTCGGTTGAGATTGGCTGTCGTGCGTGGTCGATATTCGACTAGGAGGATATTACTAAAGGGGCTATTAGATCACACGTTATTCAGACAGTCTTATTAAGACAGTCTATGCCCCATCTCGCTCTTTTAACTTGTGAAGAGCGAGATAAGGCAGACAGACTTACAGGATAACTATTTATTACACTACGCTGAGTCTTAGTAAGACTGTCTGAATACCGCATAATCTGATAACCTCCTAACATTAGTCAGCTGTCAGTGGCAGTTGTAGTAGATAAGGCTTCAACCTCTACCATACTTAAGTACAAGTCGGTTGAATCTGCTATCGGATTCATATACCTATTTACAGAATTCACACGGCATAGTTAACTGCATATAATATATGTGCATATCAGTGATATGTAAATACTTCGAAATAATAGCTTCCGATAACATCACTTGTACAAATGATCGATTACTCGAGATGTCTGCCCATATTTGGCAGAGAAACCTAGACGCTGCGCGTGCTTCGTGGGCGCTTTAGTATGTCCGGTTACCTCGATACTCACAGCACAGCAAGCAAGTTCGTTGCTGGTTCTGATAGTTACTATTGATTAAAAGCTAGATAAGATTAATGATCTTTTAGTGTCTATCTTTTAGTCGGAGACCCGTGATCAACTTTAAACAACCAGTACGTAAACCTCGAATTTCGGTTAATTTGACAGAATTGACAACATTTTATACAAAATATGTCAAATAATGCTAAGCCCGTTTATTAAAAACTAGCAGTTCCCCGCGACTTCGCCCGCGCCAAAAGTCGGATTTTCCATACAAATTTTCATCCCAGTAAAGTAGTAAGTAAGTAAGTAAGCGACAAAAAGTAGCCTATGTCCTTCCCAGTGTCTCAAACTATATCTGTGCCAAATTTCATTTGATTCGGTCCAGTAGTTTCGGAGCCTATTCGATGCAAATAAACAAACAAACAAACAAATCTTTCCTCTTTATAATATAAGTATAGATTAGTATAGATATAGAAATATAGATTTAACTTGAGAACGGCTGGATCGATTTTGACGATCTCTAATTTGTTGGATTTATCTCCTCCTAGAATAGCAGAATAACAACAAAAAATCGAGCAATTTCATTAACGGGGTGAAATGTGGATAACAGTTTGTGGATTATGCGTTGCGACCCGACCAGACCAGACAGAGCAGACGAAGTTGCGACCCGACCAGACCAGACAGAGCAGACGAAGTTGCGACCCGACCAGACCAGACAGAGCAGACGAAGTTGCGACCCGACCAGACCTGACAGAGCAGACGAAGTTGCGACCCGACCAGACCAGACAGAGCAGACGAAGTTGCGACCCGACCAGACCTGACAGAGCAGACGAAGTTGCGACCCGAACAGACCAGACAGAGCAGACGAAGTTGCGACCCGACCAGACCTGACAGAGCAGACGAAGTTGCGACCCGACCCGCTATTTAAAAATGAAAATCAATTTCCGGGGTCCGAAACTTTTGATCAGATGGTAATGCAACTTTGGTAGGGTGATCGGTGGAAACGCGCACGGTCAGCTGATCGACGTATCAACTTGTCAGTCATAGCTACGACTGTCAACGAACTAGATGGATGTTTTGGGTCATATTTTTAGACGTAAATTTTAGTTACATAGGTACCTACAGTGTAGAGTAATACGATAGTAAGTAAAATAGATCCAAAGCACAGGAATTAATCACTGTTAATAATTCCCGTGTATTCTGGATAACTCTTTCTTAGGTACTTACTGTTATTTTACTTAACACTGTAACTAAAACTTACGCCTAAAAATATGTTAATTGACGTTATTGAGATCCTTTCTCGCAAATAAAAAGACCGGTTGACATTTGTCATTGCAACCATGACACACAAAGCAGCTTGCCTCTTTTGGTGAGGGCAGCTGTTCAAATATTTCGTACGTTTTATACCTACAACTTGATCCACCCACGGCCACGTAAGATGAAGGCCCATGAGTTTCAGACTTTATTACGTAGTTACCAACATACATGGCATTCAATGATAGTGCATAAAAAAAGAGGGAGATACGTCATCTCTTACTACGCGGCGATGCGAATTTGCTGCTTCGTTTACGTGTTAAATGTCACTTGGTGCACTATAATATGTTCCGCGCAGTTGGCTGAGATAGGCCGCCGTGGTCGAAATTCGTCTAGGAGGACATTATTAGTCAATGTCATAAATGTGTACTTTTAAAAGCAAAATTGAGCAAATTGCTCAATTTGAGGGAAGCAATTACGGCGCGCTTATGAAATAATAGTGGTTGCCCGCGACTTTGCCCGCAAGAGTCTTATTTTTCTTTTGATTCTTTTAGGACTAATTGATTTTAGAATCACAGTAAATATAAACTTACCTGACGATCCATGTTCAAAGATCACTGGTAAATTATACAAAACTATGATGTACATCCTAACTCTTGTCAACTTACATCATAAACTTAAAGCTTGTTAATGACACTGCCATATTCAATTGATAATAATAAATAAACTAATGAATACATAAAAGGAGCAAGTGCATGCAGTCGAATGCAAATGATGATTGAGTTTTGTCAGATAAGGAAGGTGGAATGAGGGAAGGAACATAAACATCTGTCATCCATTTAGTAGGTAGTTCGTTAATCACAACAACACAGGTACAGTACAGAAGGCTTAATGTAGGTACCTACACCAATTATGAAATCAATTACCTATCGGAAAAATAGGAGAAATCTCTCGGACCACTGCATTTGTATTTTAATTTAAGAAATGAGGCACAGTATGTGGCAGGTCATTATTATAATAAGCTACTTTTAACAGTAGTCAGGAGGCAGCCTACTGTGCTACCATTCTTGATAAAGACACCTCAACATGATTATTTACGTGTGGGTAGTTTTCGCGATTCTGCATCGCGATATTAAAGTTTTAGCTCCAAGTATACTTAAATACGTAACTTGACGACATCCCATCGGGAGTCAGTGGCTTCGAGGGAAGCCAGTCTGCCAAGCTGGTCTAAGTTGGTGACTGTCAGATGGGTGGTCCGCCGCCATGCTGTGGGAACACGGCAAGATTGAGATTCGTTGCGATCGTAAGACGACACGTATCACCTCCGAAGTCACACGAATGCCTCGCTCAACTCGACTCCCGTTTTTGATGTTTTGAGGTGTCGAGAGTTACATGAGGCGCGGTGACCGATTAGTTCCGGGTTCAAATCGAATGCCAGTGGAAATATTTAGACGTTTTTCCACAGAACATAAGTTATTGCTGAGCGTTCTATTTTTTTACAAATAATAGTCACTAAGCTACTTAAAAATATGTACAGTAAAAAACAAACAAAAATATTAACAAACAAAATAAAAGGCCCGAATGATTTTACTGATTTATTTTTCTGATTATATATGATATATTAAGTACTTCACAGAAAAGACATCAACGCGAGCGATGTGGTAATAAAAATAAAAATGATGAATTGGTCAGATAATTTTAACATTTAACTACCTAGGTCATTTTTTAAGAAAATTTGTAATTATTGATTTTTATTTTTAAAAGTCAAAAGTCAAAAATAATTTATTCAATTTAGGACAGAAAATGCCACTTATGAAAGTCAAAAATTTAAAATCAGTATAATATTGGCCCTTAGGGGGCCCGAACATGTCTCTTTATCTTTTGGGCCCTACTTTGGGGCTTCGAGACAAAACACAGACAATCAGGCAAGAAATGCTAAGAAGGCTAAGAAATGGATATGACTTTATGATAACTAATTGAAGGTTGTTTGTTATTCATTTAAAATTTATAATTAAAACATTTTGGGACATATCAAATATTCTTTAAAATAAGCAATTTTTCCCGATTCTGCATTCGCTTGCGCATCGCGTCACAGATAGCTGCGAGTCATGCGTCATCATTATTCCTGCATCGCGGTATCAAAGTTTTAGCTAACCATTCGCTTAAATCTCACCGCTCGCGTTAACCCGCCGGGGGTCATAGGGTCTCGGGAAGCCAGTCTCGCCAAGCTGGTCTAATTTGGCGGCCAGTCAGATGGGTGGCTCGAACTCAGCCGCCAAGCCGTGGCAACACGGCCGGTAGGGGCTCTCTACCACAAGTTCACCGATGCTCCTGAAAGATTGGAACACTGCATAGCCAGTAACTCGACTCCCACCTTTTTGGTACTGGCTAGTTTTTATTTTGGTGTCATAGTGCCCTTTCATTTTTTAAATAAAAGCATTAACTTTATGACGTCACTGAAACTTTTTGCTGGTATTTTTATTTTATTTAGTCTTAATAATAAATTCATTGCAACAGCTTGGGCCTACAATCAACGAAATCAGTGTAAAAATATGCACATCTTCCCGATCCTGCATTCGCTTTCGCATCGCGTCATAGCTACGAGTCATGCGTCAACATTCCTGCATCGCGCTATTAAAGTTTCAGCTCACCATTCGTTAAAATCTCAACGCTCATGCTAACCCGCCGGGGGTCATAGGGTCTCGGGAAGCCAGTCTCGCCAAGCTGGTCTAATTTGGCAGCCAATCAGATGAGTGGCTTTGGCTCCGCCGCTTATCTGTGGCAACACGGCTACCACAAGTTCACCGATGCTCCTGAAAGATTGGAACACTGCATAGCCAGTAACTCGACTCCCACTTTTTTGTATTGGCTACTGGCCATTTTTTATTTTGGTTTCTTAAACTCTTGCGGTGTTATTACAAAAAAAATTAGACCAGGTTTAAAATTGGTCTTAATATTAGCCGACAACAGAGGAATGAATGACACATTTGTGACATAACCTAATAGAGAAGCGCTTTTCTAATTGGCTAGCTAATATCTTAGTCCTGTCTTAAACCTGGAACTAAGTTTTTAGAATAACGGGGTTGAGGTTGGTTTGTGTTTGTTAAAGTTAAGCAACCCACGGCCAACCAAGCCCGACCATATAGGTGACGTCCATGACAAGCATCTCCGTGCTTCGGAAGACACGTTAAGCAGTTGGTCCCGGCTAGTATCGGTTGATATTAGTCGTTAAGCCTAGTCAGAGGCCCTAGGGCGGCTTGATAAAATCTGACAGTAAGGTTGATCACTTGCCTTGCAGACACCTCTCCAGCAATCCGCACTGAGCCCGCATGGTGGCGTATGGCTCGTACCTCCTCATAGTTGAGGTGAGGCCTTTGACCAGCAGTGGGATCTATGTAGGCTAACTTAACTTTTTACTTTAACCTCTTGAGGATCATCAGACCGCCCGCAGTCTCCTAACAATTGATCATCTATTAAACATGATCTCTGAGGTATAAACGCTTATATTTTTTAATTACCCTAAGCGTACGCCACGCTTAGGTTGTATAGGTAGGCACGATTTGACACAGATGCTGCGTTATTTTTAGTTTACCTAACATCGAGTCCTAAAATACTTAAATGAGAGAGATTGGAAAATGTCTATTAAGTTTGTGTTATTTTTAGGTTAAATTCAATAATGAGAGTGATTTTTGTTGAATTTTAAAGTTGTGTTGTATTGTATTGTATTGTAGTATTGTGGGTCAGCTAGATTAGTAAGAAGACGTCACTTAAACTTTTTATTGGTATTTTAATTTAATATAGTTCAATTTATTTTCTCAGCATTACCAATATTAGTTAAATGATGATGAGGCCTTACAGGCCCCGTGGAATTTAATATTATAATAATAAATTCATGGAGTCATCACAAGAAACATCTGTTGGTTCATTCGGTATGGTTAAGTTCGTGATCGAAGAGTAAATAATGACGCATCCCGCCTTTATAGTGAATCGTTGCCTATTTTAATGTTTCTACTTCTTGGAAACTTATACAATTCATAATGATGACTACCACCTCGTGTTCGAGTTTTAATACCTACACGTAGGTGGCAAAAGGTTGTAGATTTGATTTCCGGTTCAGGCAGTAGCTTTTTTAACCGTCTTCAAAAATAGAGGAGGTTCTATGTTTGACTGTATATATATTTTTATATAAAATAGCTTCACCTAACATTTAAGATATTGAACCTCAGAAAATGTCCCATCTTTCCACCTCAGGTGGTCTTTTCTTATATGTATAAATAAGTGACTGCCTCGTTGGTCTAGTGGTCAGCACGCTGGGTACTATCCCGGTTTAGAATCCCGGGTCGAGCCGAGAGTGTTTGGGTTTTTCTGTCTTAAAATAACTCAGATACAGCACAATAGAAAGATACCTATGTTTATACCGTGGATACAGCTCCGGAGTAGGAAGTTGGTGGTGTTAACACCCCTGTGCCTCGGACAGCACGTTAAGCCGTAAGTCCTGCGCCTGATCTCTCTACGGTCATGTCGGACTGCCCGTCTCACCGAATTATGAGAGTGAAGGAGTGTGCACCTGTATATTGCGCACACACTTGTGCACTATAATATCTACCGCGCAGTTGGCTAATCTCGTTGAGACAGGCCGCTGTAGCCGAAATTCGACTAGGAGGACATTATTATTATAAATAAGTGCAATATCTAAGTGCCGAGTAAATCTAATTAATTATTTGAATTATTACATAAAAACAAAATTTGTTTTTTTAACATTTTAATGATGTGTACCAAGTTGGAGCACAAGAAAATCATAAAGTTACAAGTGTCCAGAAATAGGTTAATTACGTAAATCTTACAGAAAATAACCTGTAAACATACTTCCGATGTTTCCCAGAGGCAAACTAGTTAATTTCGTTGCGGTACCAAAATAGCTGCAGAAAGCAGACATCAAAGAGGTTAATATACACGCACGGGTTAAGTTAACCTATTTCTCGAGTGTCTGCATTAGTTTAAAATAAAACTAAAGTGTCGTTTTTTTTTTTTTTGGCGGGAAGTTGAAAAGGGTGGTCCAGCTATTTTTCTCTTATTTTATTTTCTTGTAAATTATTATTTAAACTGTAATTTTCTGTTATATATTAGTGTATTTAGTGTTAAATATCGTATATACATAAAATTTGGTAAGTTTTTGCACATATTTTATAAAGCAGACAGCAGCATCATGGAGACGGAGCCCGACCCCGACCCTGACCCTCCTCCAGCGACGACGAACTCGTTACTTACATTGTTAGAAGCTGATAGCTTTATTTCTAACCAACAGTCAGAATACGAAAGTTTTAAGCTCTTAACAGATAGAAGGAATAAAATAAAAAAGAAACAGCACATTACTGTCAATAAACTTAAAAATAAAACAACTCCTCCAAAAATACATATTCCAGATGCTTTATTAAAGCAAATTTCCAACAAGACTTCAACAACATCACAACCTACAACTGATTCCTCATCAACCCCATCAGTATTTCGCAGCAAATATGCAGAGTCTGATGTTGGCCCCTTTGTTGTGCATGTTAGCTTGAAAGAAAATTCTCCCAATGCTGGCTCCACTCTTCATCCCATTAAGTTTGGAAATTTCTTGTTCAAAAACAATCTGAAAAATATTATTGATGATGGCATCAAGCGTATTGGCCGAAATAGACTATCAGTTACTTTCAAAACTCCAAGTGCAGCCAACTTGTTTATGACAAATGAAATAATCTTGAGAGAGTATAACTTGCTTTTACCATCATTTAACATTTCTAAAATGGGTATTGTTAAGGGGATACCAACAGAATGGTCTCATGACGAGATAGTAGAAAATCTCAGAGTGCCTAATGGTTTCGGGCCCATAATTCGTTCTAGACGTTTAAGCAGGAAAATATCCACTTTTGAAGGTGTTTCATGGCAACCTACACAAACTGTGGTTCTTACATTCGATGGCCAATCTTTACCAAGTAGAGTGTACTCATTTTTCTCATCCTTACCCGTGGAACAGTACATATTTCCCACTATACAATGCTTCAATTGTTGTCGTTTTGGGCACACTCGAGTGCAATGCCGAAGTATGCCCAGGTGTTTTAAGTGCGCAGAGAATCATCCAGGATCTAACTGTAATGAATCAGAGTTCAGATGTATCAATTGTAACAATAATCATCAAGCAACTGACCAAAATTGTTCTGAATTTATCCGGCAAAAAAATATTAAGCACTTCATGTCCCATCACTCTGTTTCATATCAGGAGGCAGCAAAACAGTTTCCATTACTTAAAAAATCCTATTCAGAAATTGTTTCTAGTCCCACAAAATCAGCTCCAGTTCCAGTCCAAGAAAAGAAGTCATACAAAAAAACTGTTACCATCCCTAAAAAATCTCCTCAGAATACAATCAGCCCAGGGTATGATAAGATTGAACACAACTCATTAATTGATCATATACCACAACCTCAAAATGGATGTGGGTTTTCTACTGAACCTTCACATGATGACTCAATCTCTTCAAATGCTTTAAACAACTTATTGTCTTCCCTAATAAACATAATAGTAAATTCTGCTCTACCGTACACCGTTGCCATATCTCTTATTAACAACTTATCAGTATCAATCTACAATCTTCTTAAAAATGGATCAAGTTCTTCAGTGGAACTGTAAAAGTGTGTCCTCTAAAATACCTGAACTAATTTCTTTAGTTAATAATTATCAACCTTTTGTACTTGCTCTTTCAGAAACCTGGCTGAAGCCAGGTTACAACTTTAGATTCCGTGGCTACTCAGTTCTAAGAGATGATAGAGATGATGGGTACGGTGGAGCGGCCCTTCTTATTAAAAAGAACTTTAAATTTACTTCTATACCACTTCCAGCCTTCAACCATAAACATTTCAATGCTGTTGCAGCCAAAATTGGCGATATATCAATTTTGGCAGTTTATATCTCTTGTAAGGACACATCTGTTATTCCAGTATTACGAAATTGTTTGACACATCTCACTGCTCCTGTAATGATCTTAGGTGACTTAAACGCCCACCATTCTTTATGGGGAGCTCCAAACAACGACCAGTTAGGAAATGCAATTGTTGATGTTATTGATGATTTTAATCTTTGTGTTCTTAACGATGGATCTGCTACTAGAAGACCTTGCCCTGGCCAAAATCTAAGCTTCCTAGATATCTCTCTTTGCTCCCCTGCTCTTTTATCATGTTTAACATGGACATGTTTACCATACACTTTCGGCAGTGATCATTATCCCATTGTCATAACTTTGCCAGAAAACAATCGGTCAGTAACTTCTCTGCCTCCTATGCTAAAGTACAATCTGAACAATTGCGACTGGGCTACATACAGGTCATTGGTAGAGGTAAAAGTAAAATTGTTGCCAATCGTCTCTAAAGATAACCTCATTTCTTCGTTTGACAGCTTAGTTCATGCCATACAAACGTCAGCTGATGCAGTATTTAAACTGAAAAATGTTGCCAGCAATAAAATACCATCTCCACCATGGTGGGATAAGGATTGCACTCTTGCGATTAAAAATAGAAAAGCCGCTGAGAGACAGTGTCGGGATTCTCTAGATATGCAAACGTATTTGAATTACAAAAATGTTTCATCCGCCACTCAGCGTCTATTAAAAAGGAAAAAGAGAGAAGGTTGGCAGCGATTTTGTTCTTCTTTGTGTCCGGACACTCCATCTACCGTTGTCTGGAAAAATATTAGGCGTTATAGATGTTCTTTAGCTAATAACAATCATTCTTCTTTTACATTAGAATGGGTAAATGCTTTTGTAAATAAACTTGCGCCAGATTATGTCCCAAATATAAATGAAATTCCTTCTGCGCCCTATGACTTTAACGATGATATAAAATCTATTAATAGACAATTGATCTCACCTTTCTACATGAAAGAGTTAAAATTAGTTCTTAGTCGTGTTTCAGATTCCTGCCCTGGGCAAGATGGTATACCATATTCTTTTGTTTCCCATTTAAGTCTCTTCACTTTATCCTTCCTTTTAGATGCCATCAATCTGATTTTTAGTTCTGGTGTTATTCCCCCCTCTTGGAAGCTTCATGTCGTTATACCAATCTTAAAACCATCAAAAAATCCGTCAGATCCAACGTCCTATAGACCAATAGCTATGGCATCTGTTTTCTCTAAAATTACAGAACACTTAATTAAGAATAGATTAGAGTGGTATTTAGAGCGAAATAATCTCTTGGCTCAGTCACAATTTGGCTTTAGGAAAGGCAAAAGCACTTCAGATAATCTCAGTATTTTTTCCACAGATATACTTCTAGCCTTTTCTGAAAACAAATCGATTTCAGCAGCTTTTTTGGATATCCAATCCGCATATGATCAGGTAGACCTTTTTGTTCTAAAACAAGAATTGGATAAGCTTGGGATCCCCAAAACTATGTCTAGCTTCATTTTCAACCTTTTTAGCGGAAGATCTATTCAGTTGCGAGTTCCAAGTGTTAATATATCCCGTCATCTGTGGAAAGGAGTTCCACAGGGCTCTGTTCTCAGTCCCCTTTTGTACGATATTTACACGAGAGAACTGGAGAGTTCAATCTTGCCCAAGTGTTCAATTTTGCAATATGCTGATGATGTTTTAATTTACTCCATAAATGATTCCATTGAAATAGCTTCTGCTGACTTAGAAGAGTCATTGTGCGGGCTCTGTAACTGGTTGAGTGATCATAACCTTTCATTATCAATTACCAAGAGTACTGTAGTTATTTTCTCCAGAAAACGCACGATTCCAAATATCTATGTAAAAGTCAATGGTTCTTCACTTCCTGTTGCTGAGGAAATCTTATTTTTAGGCAGGAAATTTGACAGCAAATGTAATGGACTAGCGCACGTTAATTACATCGTAGACAAGTGTGAAAAGAACCTCAATATCATGAGAGCTCTTGCCGGAGTCTGGTGGGGAGCTCACCCGTTTACATTGAGACTAGTGTACAACGCTTTAGTAAGAAGTCTTCTGGATTACGGTTCATTCGCCAGTGGTATAGCTAGTAAGACATCTCTAAAAAAATTTGATCTTATACAATACAAAAGCCTCAGAATTGTTTTAGGTGCGATGCGCAGCACACCAGTTAATGCTTTGCAAGTTGAAACTGCTGATCCTCCTTTGCATTTTCGACGCCAATATCTTTCCGATAGATTCTTGTTTAAGTTATGTCAGTTTGAGAACCATCCCTTACTCAACAAACTTCGTCTGCTCAATGATTTTTTGAATAATGATAATCCTTTCTGGCGTAACAAACCTATCCCAAACCTCATAAACAGCTATAGGAAAACTCTTGAACTTGACTGCAAAGTCCAGAAATTTCCTTGTCATCCAATATTTTATTTTGACTTTGAAGCTTTAATATTTGATCCTAATATTCTACTCTCTGTTGGTATTAAGAAAGACACACGTAATTCTAATCAGAAACTTTTGAGTTATGTTCAAGAACATGCACCCAACTTCGAAATTTTTTTCACTGATGCTTCTAAAGTAATATCAGATGATCCTTTTGCTTTGAATTCAGGTAATCCCGTAGGCTCGGCCTTTTTACAACAGTCATCAGGGCATTTTAAATTGTTTAAATATCCAAGTGTGACCTCTAATTTTAGCGGTGAAGGTTTGGCCATCTTAGAGTGCATCAACTATATAATTAGTCAAAAAATTAGTCACTGTTTTATATTTACGGATTCATTGAGTTTTTTACAGTCTCTTCTTGCAAATCCCTTTAATAATAATACGTTCAGCCCTCTTTCATTATTAGTCAAAAGTAAATTATTGGAATGTCATAATAGTAACTTGAAAGTTAAATTGGCCTGGATTCCTGGTCACTCGGGTATTCAGGGCAATGAGTTAGTCGATGATCTGGCTAAGCTTGCTGCTAGACAGGGCAAAGATAATTTTAACACTATTTATTGTCACGACTTAGCGACTTCACCTCGTGCTATTCTTATAAAAGACTGGAACCAGGATTGGCAGAGCTCTAGTGAATTCAAAGGCAGGTTTTATCATAATTTTCAATCTAAAATA
Organism: Pyrausta nigrata; assembly: GCA_949316185.1. NCBI lineage: Eukaryota > Metazoa > Arthropoda > Insecta > Lepidoptera > Crambidae > Pyrausta > Pyrausta nigrata. The sequence continues at coordinate 2,666,985 of OX438961.1, forward strand.
GCATTAAAACCCTGGTTTTCTAAACTTCGTTTAGAGAAACGAGTTTCTTCCACTATTTCCCGTCTACGTCTCGGCCATTGTAGTTCTCCCTCTCACTTAGCAAAACTTCACATCAAAGACTCTTCTGTTTGTGAATGTGGTCTAGAGGAAGCAAATATTCAACATATTCTTTTTAATTGTCCCTTATACAGGTCTTTGCAACTACATGACATCCTAGTCAAAAATAAAGCTCCTCTTCCCTACAACCTTTCATGTATATTATCGCTTTGCAATAAAAAATATATTTATTCTCTTATAAAGTTTTTAAAGTATCATAATATCAAACTGTAACCTTGTAAAATATGTATACTATTATATATTAATATTAAATATATTTATATACCTATCGTCCCACCCAATAATCCTATCCAAACCCGCCAATCCTACAAACCAACAAAACCACCAACTTGAAAATGGCAAAAGTCATCCTCGGTCTACAAGGCTGAAGAAAGGCATGGATTGCCATATGGAAAAAAGAAGAAGAAGAACTAAAGTGTCGATTTTACGGTACTTAAACTTGGTCGTAAAATTAGTATCGTTCAAAAGAGGTTTTTATTGTTTATTACTAATTTATATTGATCTGACGATCTGAGGTATCAAAGAAGCGTTGGTTATTTACGATAGTTTATTCATTTAATACTTACTTAAAAAACAAAGATCTAGTTGCATCATTTATAACTCAAAAACAGCGGGATCCATTTCATGATCTTTAATTAGTTAGATTCGTCTCCTCCCCCAAATAGCAGAATAACGATAAAAATGTCGAAGAAATTCACATCAAGGGGATGAAATGGGGGATAACAGTTTGGATAGGAAATGTTTTAAGTCGCGTCGAGGAGCCGCTTTGTTATAATATAATGTAATATTGACTTATTCTTTCTGTGATCCGAGACGACTTGACTAATACAAAGTTTAATCAGGTTTAGTCAGATGTAACCTACTAAAGTTGTTTGTCCCATTTAAAATGAAGAGAATAAATGACAATGGAAGTAGTAGGTATTATAGGTAATTCAAACGTATTATTATTGGATCTTCTTAGCTTTTGAGTTCCCTTTAATCATCCTTCAACTTTAAAAAAAAATGGTCTTAAAAATTGTCATTCTTTCATTTGAAAAAGTGGCATGATGTTCCTAATTTGTACCCAAAGGATTATTTACGGGACATCCTGTACACTAAAACCGTAAATATTACATATCAGAATGATCACAGGACCATTTACAGCTTCTCAGGCGTCTGTCCGCTCATTTGCATCTCGTTATTTGATGTCAACAACATTTACGCGATTCTCTAAAGTGTACCATTTACTTACCATAATATGAATACAAATTCCGGTTAGGGCTGCCACAATACTTTTCAACAGAATTTCATGATCATTCATCATAGTATTGACGCCTTCTGAGGTCGAGTGGTTCGCACTCCGGTTTTCATGATGTCGCCATCTTTGAGGTCTCGAGGGTTCGATACCAAACCGTGTGAATATCATAAACTACAATATTTTCCATTTTGGGTTAATAAGCATTTTCTATTATTGTGGTACCACCGTTATTTTAGATGTGCATAATAATGATAATAATGTCCTCCTAGCCAAATTTCGACCACGGCGGCCTATCTCAACAGAGGTTAGCCAACTGCGCGGGACATATTATAGTGCACAAGTGTGTGCGCAATACACAGGTGCACTCTCTGTTCCTTCACTCTCATAATTCGGTGAGACGGCAGTCCGACATGACCGTAGAGAGATCAGACGCAGGACCAACAGCTTAACGTGCTTTCCGAGGCACGGGGGTCCACCAACTTCCTGACTCCGTAGCCGTGTCTGAGTAATTTCAAGAAAGAAAAACTCAAACACTCTTGGCCCGACCCGGGATTCGAACCCGGGACCTCGTGGATAGTACCCAGATCATCTTTATAATAATATTTTATTTAATTTTATATTTTTTAGAAATTTCCAGCCAAGGCCGTTACAATATTTCCACTTTTAGAGTTTATGAATTTAGAAGTAAGAAGCAAGAAAATAAATTGATGAGTATGATGTAATCACAAAAGCATACGCAAGTTTAAAATAAAAAAAACTTAGCCTTGAGTTTCTTTACCTGATTTACACTAGTAGTACCAAACAAATAAAATCAGCTGCTGCAGCAATATGAGTTCAAGGTTAGGATTCCTGAAATGATTATGATTAATACCCTGTCAACCCTATCGTTGTCGCCGCTCAAAAATGGCTTACCAATATAGGCTCACGGCGTGTCGTGTCGTAAGCTGCGTGGGCGCATTGCGTCACCCATTCAGCCTACGCAGGCTCCGGTGCACTGGCCTACTGAGTGCTGGCCTGAGGTGCAGGAGGAAAATGATATTCGTAATAGGAGATACAAATCACGCGTTAGGTTTTCTAATTTTAAATTTTCACTGGTGTTGTCAATACAACACCAGTGAAAAATGACTTTTACAGTACCCCAGTAGCAACTTTGGTTTATTTTACAGTACCCCAGTAGCAACTTTGGTTTATTTTACGCCTTTGTGACTACTCTAGCTTAAACCTGCCTAAATTTATAATTGGGGGGGAAGGGGAGGAGGATTTTAAGTTCTGCCCTGAGCCGTAGACAAGATGCAGTTTATTCTAAAGCGAATTTCTCTATCGCTAACACGATGTACGAAACTGACATAAGCCTTCGAAACATCACTTTTGCATACATATTTTGACATTTCGTTGGCGATAACAAAGTTCGTTGTAGAAAGATTGCATCTTGTCTAAGAGCCCTGAACAGGCACTAAGTACAAAGGTGCAGGAGCTATCGTTGCCTGCTTTTAATGTTGTTGTTGTAATAAATATGTTTCCTATGCGACAGGCACGGACAGTTGAGCTTTACCTAGGTAATATCTAGAAAAAAAAACTAGAAAGCCGAACTTCCTATAAAGTTCAATTTTTAATAAAAATTATGCCAATTTTATCTCGCCAACACGTAACGAAAATAGCGCTCCATTCAGACCGGTGTGTAAACAATCGTTTCTTAGTTTCAACCTGTTTATCAGCATTTTAGCACTGTACAGTCTGGAACACATGTCGCATAATAGGTCTTATAACTTCTGAATAAGAGCGAAGTGTTATCATCCTCTGTTCTGGACGACTACTGATGTACCCTTGACCGCTATCCGACTTACAACATGACATCATCGGGTAAGTTTTGTTAGGTTTTATTTTATTTTTGCACTGCAACTCTCTCTTTCTTTAATGGTTGCTATCTCTCTCTTCTTGAGTAATTAAACGCTCGCTGGTTTATTTAATCTTAACTAAATATGTTAGTGGGCCTGTTGATGATCCCTGAGGAACTCAACCTGCATTTTGGCGTATATACTAGCGCCTACTCCGGCTTTGCACAGGTGCAATTTATAAAATAAAATAAAGATTATGTCACTCAGGAATAATGTTTTCAGCATTTTAATAGAGAAAGTATGTTTTTATCGGTACAGTAGTTTTTTAGTTTATTTGTTACAAACATGCCAAATACAAATCTGTCAATCAATTAAGTTCTTAGTTACAAAACTTACCATAACACAACATTATTTCTTGAAAATTACAGTTGCTCTGGCCAATGATGACGACTATATCAAATTAATTACTTTAAATTACAATGTACAGTAGGCTCCGCATAAAGTTACCCAAATCTGTCAAAATATCTCAAATGATATGAAACTATGTGATCAACATAAGGTTGAAATATGGATGCGGAAATTTGACAGATCAGGGTAGGTTGATGTGCGACTCTCGCACAAATTATATCGAGTACATATGGAATGCAAACTCATCTTAAATTCACCTGTTGTAAAACTTGTCTTGTATTAATGTTACAAATTATTTTGTTTTTATGAGTCTTTGTTAACGTTGTCACCATCTGTACTGTATAATCCTGCGGTCCGAAACGGTGGGAGCCTGATGACTTGTAACACAGGTATCTTACCTAGCACAGGCATCAGTCTCACACAAACTATTGCCATGTTTACATTTTTAATTACCTTATACATACACTACTGTTAATTACGTTTGTGTTGAGAAAATAAAGATTATTATTATTATTATTACCTCAGTCTCTGGGGTCAACGGTCGTGCAATTAACATCTGCCCTAACAAAGCTCTTTCATCGCTAATGAATGATTCACCGATGACTTCAACATTTCGTGAAGGAACGAATGTTGGCCGAAGCGCAAAGGAGTCTGAAGTAGAAACTAGTTGTTAAAAAAAACAGTTCAGGAAAAGAAATATTATTAATCCTGGTAAACCTTAGTATTCCTTACAACGAAATTATAAAAAGTTTTATATTGCTGTGGGTCAAAGTGTATGAATTCAATACACTTTCTACAAGCTTCATCTCATTTTTGTAGTGGGCGATGTCATAAGAAAAGCATATGTTTTGCTATTTTCCTCATTTCCTCAATTTGGATGATGATTAAAAAATGCTGTATTAATTAGTTTTTCATTATTTTATTTTTGTAGCTCTCATAATAGACCATACATCGCAAGGTGTGCGTGCAACCTACACCTACACGAACTGAATACTATCATTCGCATGGAATGTATATTAGTGCTAATGATAATTTCATAATTTGCATTCAAGACCACCCATGAGCATATTGAACAAACACAAATGAAAGTTCTGGAGCCAAGTTATACTAATGAAGAGAGAATGAACGTTGTAATGTACATACTTATCGCCAGCATACCTACTAAGGATGGAAGGAGACATATAAAAGGTTTTATTGGGGCCACTATCTAAAATGTAAGAAGACGTCAAATCAGAATTTAGCATGCAACTTAGGATCCAACCAAATCTAGTGAAGTCGAAACCAAGGTACCACATGTAGTAAACAAAACGCTGCACCTAAGCGATATTTGCGAGGAAACCACAGAGATAAGCAAGTCGTAACGAACGACATCTTTGGCTAGAGGACAAACGACCGGTTTTGACGACATCTTGCCGATTGCGTAAGACCATAAACTATGGAACATTGGTATTTTATCCGAGGTTGAAACGGCTACGTTGTCGTGAACTTAAGAATTTTAAACCGTTTTGTTCTTGATATAAACTATTATTTATATAAATAAAATTAAAAAACCTTTACAGGGCACGGCCATTGAATAATCCTTAACTTCCGATTATTCACATGATGTTCTATTATAGACATGTCTGTCTTTTTTAAGTCAACGTACTTAATTTACAAGTTGATATTAAGCTCTTCATTGCACACCATACCAAAGATACAAAACAGTGCACCAAATGATGAAGGTACAATTTTGGCTGATTGCTAAGTGTCTGAAGACATTTCCATACTATAAAACCTTCCTGAAGGTTATTAGAAAGGATATGAGGGTGAAATAGGATCCTAGACAATTCGAACTATACTGTGCCGTCAGTAAAACACATGTGCCTTACCAATAAATACTTTTAAACTGAAAGAATGACCATAACCTACAGTTTTATCCAAGGATGCCTTCCTTAACAACCAATTACTCTTCATTTAAATAAAATTCAGCATACGGAATTAGCAGAACAGTGTTGATGAGGATGACAGCATGACATAATTGGCCGATGATTGCGCCAATTTTATCAGCAAGGCTAGTTCCGACGAAAGTGGGTGTCATTGCAATAAATATAGGGGAATCAGGGCCAAGTTCTGTAATGTCATGGTCAAGGCATTTGAGGAAATAATCGTTGTCTTTACAGAGTATTACAGTCGCCACTACGGCAGACCACACATATATGCAAAATCAGAACAAAATAACATAGCGTTTGCCTTTGATCTGCTGTCGTCTGTACATTTAAAGTATATAACAGGATTAACAGGTAAAATTAGTCAAGCTACTTCCCACATAGCAGTTTGATTCACCCCTTCTGGGACACCCTGTAAAATTTTGTGGCAGATTATTGATTGAAAAATAATACTGACCATTTGATTCAAATTCAATTTATCGATCGTGTGATACGGTGGGTCTCGAACCCACGACCCTTCGCTATGCGGGCGAATGCTCTTACCAACTCAGCTACGGAAGATGTTAATATAGTCAGTCGACGAATCTTAGTAAGTGCTTGCTACGCCAGTGAGCCGGCGTTTAATTTTATTAAAACTTGGGGAATGTACATACCCACATGTATCCAATGGAAATACTTATTAAATATTTAAAAACTCATTAAAACACAATTTTACGGATTGCTTCGCGATTTATTTACATTTTATTTAAATAAAAAAATAAAATGTAAATAAATCGCGAAGCAATCCGTAAAATTGTGTTTTAATGAGTTCAACAATTCGCGTAAACGTAAGAAACAAATATATTTTAAAACTTTTCGAACTTCGGACAAACAACTTCTGGACAAGGTATCGAAGTCCTTAAGATTCTCGATGTCACAGATATTATAATACACTAGATGTTTAGAAACGACGAGCACAAAAACTGTCGCAGAAACAAGCCATCGCTCCATAGTGCTTGATGGCTTGCTGCTTCGCTGTACAATAATTGTCGATTTACTTTCCGATAAAGGTGTTTCGAAGACACGTAGGAGACAACCCTAGGTAAAGGTTAGGTTTCTCAACTTGATCTTTGCGAGCGAGGTCAAGTTTGGCTTATCTTATCGCCTGCCAAATTGCCGCAAGTGGTTGACCTTGGCTGCGCAGACGCATGTCTGGTTCTGAGGAGGCGAGTTGAAAAACTTATGTGCATTTAAATTCATGATTGCAAAGGAACAATTCACATAGATAATACTTAACAATATTTCTGCACTGGTTTCTTTTATTAAATCAAATAAATACTCGTTTGACTTAAATACATTTACGTCCTATTAAATAAAAATACAACATCTAAGATATCTAAGGTATATAAGATAATCGCCGGCAGTGTCACAATTCACAAAGCTTTTAGATTAATGTTGTCAAACAGGCCTCTGCGTGTTGGCTTCGGCCCCATGTACGTCCTCCAAAGGTTTGGGACCCCATGGTCCTAAGATAGGAAAAGACACAGAATAATATTAATAAATTCTTTATTCACTGAAAGATTTGTTTTGAATTGAGAACCTCGTATATTTTTTGAGTCTGCTTTAAACCGATCTGTCTACTTAAAATCGGGATGGTAGTAAAACGACATCAATAAAATATCAAATATCATTCTTGATTGGAATTTGAATGTATTTTATTTTTACTTAATTCAATTTTAATTTAATTTATATTATAGTTTCCAAAACTATTATACTAACATAGTTGTTAAGCAAATTATTACTAACAAATGGACGTGATTGGTCCGAAATAAAAGATTTTTATTTTATTTATTTATTACTATTTTACTGAATTTTGACTACAATGTTTGTAATGAATCGTTCAGTAGGTGCACTCATTTACACACTGATCTAATGCTATGTACCGTACCTAGGTATTCTTATTATTTTTGTGCCATATAAATGAATTTCATTTACATTCATTTGTTGGAGCATAAGTAACTTAGAAATTTCACTTATTGACTTCAGAAGAAGAAGAAAAAGGTAACAACTAGTATTGTAAAAGTTTAATGTAGGGCAGTAGGCGCGGTGGGCGGGCGGCATTCCAGCCCACGTGCGCGGGCGCCGGTCTCGGAGTATTGTTCGCCATTTTGCCTGGAGATGGCAGAACTTTTGATTAGTATTTTTTAAGTATAATAGACAATCTGGAAACAGTTAGGATTATTTGTCAGTTTTCTGCGGTTTTCAGTCGACCGTGCTCAGCTGAGGCGACAACATCTCCTGAGGATGCAGCGTGGAGTGGCGAAACGCGTCAAGGTTTTTTGCACGTTGGTGTTGGTTACTAACAACTGCAATAGCTGTAGTGCATGCGTATTGAGGGAGGGCGGGCGGAGCATTCTGCATTTGCCTGAACTAATAATCAATGTAGTTGCGGTTGTTGTGGCTTTGGAGCCTCCGCTAGAGTCCCTTATTGGAAATTTAAAACAAAATAATTTTATTTTTCCCATTTAGGATTATTTGTGTTTCATCAGACATTTAAGTAGCCACATATCTAATATACTGTAAATACATAATGTTCGTAGAATTACTATTAATTCTACGCACATTTTAACTCTAGGCTTAATTTAAGTACTTATTTGTTGTAACATTTTATTGATTTTTTTAAAAGAATGCAAAAAATGACCTTTTATTTACTAACCTAATAAATAACTACTGGCTTCAAGAAAAACTTGCTGTAGTCGCCATCTCCAATAAATCATCAAAGAGGTCGGTCCTAATCAAGCGCAGTATCAACTATGATCTAGCCTGACAGTTCATTACCGACAGTTCTCCTTAACTGACTCAATACCTGATATCTTATAGTCTCTATTCCTATCTATATACGGTATAAAATCGATCAAATAGTAAGCCAGATCTATGCAGTGCGTAGGAAGGTAACAACGGAGACAAGCGATGACAAGGACGCGTTTGATATTCATACAAATGTGTACTGGTGACAGAATTCTTCCTTTGCGGGGAAATGAATGTGGGACTGCTGCAGCTGTCACGTCAGCACGTCAGTTAAACTACGAAAAGAGCTTTTATTACGTAGGGAATAGAGGTTCGTAATTCGTACTGTATTTGAGGAGCATGGACCACATACCTTGTAATCACAGATTGGAAGAAAAAAATAATCCAAGTAAGAAAAGTAATGTGTAAAGTAACATGTTTGAAATACAGGGGCTAGGGATGTTTCTAAAAAGCATACTTACTAACACTCATAATAACACGTATCATTGATTAAGAGATGTAAACTCACTTACGGGTTTGTTAAGGAGTAAAAACAGAATAATAAAACATAAGAATAAGCATTGACTTATGCTCATCACACAAAACCCTTTGCGGGATTCAAATCAAATATTATGTTTATTTTGGACTACTAAAATACTAAATCATTCAATCAACTCATTTTATTTCGGACAACTAATCAGGTTATTACAAAAACATCTCTATGGAAAATAGGGATTCGATCGAACCCGCAACCGCCGCGCTGGTTTTGTAATCCGGAACGTGCACCAATAATACACCAGACAGATATATCAGCAACTTTTAGCAAGTGTGTATTCAAACAGTCATCGCATTCATAAGAGTTCGTTCCAGATTTCTCCGAAGGTTGAATTCCGATCAAAATAGTTTTCAGTCGATAGCTAGCTTGCTGCAACCCAAAAATATTTTCTCATTTCTTATTTTGCAATGGTTGGTATGAATACTTGTCATTTTTGCACTATCAATAGTCCACCTGGCCTAATCTAACTTGGAAACTATTATGATTACGTTCGCAATTCCATGGGGTTGACATATGAATTGACAAATGTCAATTCATATGTCAAAGTTTTTTTAAAATCTGAAATGTGTTTGCTCTCAACTCTAGACTAAACAGAGTCGACGGTAAAGCGAGCTTACACAGGAGGTTCTGGCACTCCCACTCACCGACGGAACACAGCAAGCTGCTTGGCGCCGGGCTCCGGTGGGGTGGTTGTCACCAGGCAACACCTAACGGTGCCTACCACCGCCGTTAGGATCGTTCAGCCGCCATCACAAACTGAAGTTTCTGACGTCGTTGCCCGGGGTGGACCACTAGGAGATCCTTCACCAACCCAAGCTAGCCAATCTATCATTGGTTTCCAGATGTCAGTTTAATAATATCTATTACCTACTACCTACTTATCACTTCCCTTAAAGATGTAACTATTGCAATTTAAAAGCAATTGAGTTGGGGGTTCCAGGTAACCCTAACCTGCTGACATCACCAGGGCAAAAGGTATGCATAAAGAATTACCTTTTGCGAGTCCTTATGATGGAATTGTAACTATGTATCTGTGAGCATAATATGGCTTTTGAAGTCTTTCAAGTTCAGTCAGCTCTAAAGATAAGACTATTTCAAACTATGTTTACTGCTATCTATAGCTTCACAATCATCAATGACTGCGTCTTACTCACAATGATCTCATAAGCTCCCACACTGTTATTCAATCCATGAGTAAGTTTTCCCCTAAACAAAACCGACATCGGCACCAAAAAATAAACAAATGAACAACGACAAATCACGTGTCGTTCTGTCACAAAGATCATTCGCTATATAATTCGCTAAGTATAGCTCTGGATGATATTGGTCGCTATGGGGCTATTTCTATGAACTACGAAAATAGTTCTACGGATGTGCGAACGACTGCTTCTGAACACTCCGCAATAAATCTTTTATCCCTTTCTGACGTATAGACGTGTTCTTCAGAAATATTACCGTCTTGCTCTGTACACCTACACGGGGAAACTCAAGGAGATTCAGTTCGTAAAACTATGAATGAATGGCTTTGAAGTCGTAAAGTAGTATTAAATTATATTTATGATAATATTTACAGACAGCTAGTTAGATGTGTATACACCTAGATACATTTTGTACCAGCAGAAAAATGCTGATAATTATCTTGCGTAACCTAGGTGTAAGAAAATTAGTCTGTAGTGGGAAAATTCGGGGTCGCGTTAAGATTATCGTGAATAGATTTTTCGGCTTAACTTTTCTCTTACCACGACAAGACGGATAACCAAATACAGATATTTTAGTTAAATACCAAACTACTTATACCAGCTAGGTCAACCAAGAGCCAAAAATTTTTGCATCATTCTTGCTGATCTGGCTGAGACTTTAGAACATTGAATATGTTTTAGTACTCGTTTTCCTGCCATTCTAAATTGCCTTACATCACCGTGTCATGTTAATTAGCATCGTAAATAGTGCCGAAGATGAAATGGCTAACCAATTCCCAAGGTCATCACGTCCGTGTGTTCCAATGTGGGTTAGGGCTGGTTATTAAAATTGTCTATTTAAAATATCTATGAATGGATTAATGACCTTCATTCGCTTGCTCGTTATTGAATTTTCCGCTCTTTTCACAGTCATATTCTTGGCCTCTTTCTTCCATCTGCAACATTCGTGTACCCACTCTTTTTTAACCCCCGACGCAAAAACGACGGGGTGTTATAAGTTTGACGTGTCTGTGTGTGTGTGTGTGTGTCTGTCTGTGGCATCGTAGCTCCTGAACGGATGAACCGATTTTGATTTAGTTTTTTTTGTTTGAATGATTATTTAGTCGTGAGTGTTCTTAGCTATGTTTGATGAAAATCGGTCCAAGATGGCCGCCGTAACAAAATGGCGGATCACATATTTTTATTAAACTCCTTCAATATGGGTATCAAATGAAAGGGCTTGACTAGTAGAATACTATACAGTATGTCAAATATCAAATCCAAGATGGCCGCCGTAACAAAATGGCGGGTCACAAGTTGCTCCTCTCTCCTCATTACATGTCCATACCACGATGAACAGTTTCGCGCGCCATCTTTTCTACCACATGGGCCACCTTCAAAGTTCAAACTTACTTCCCTCATAGACTAATTTCTTACCTTCTATTCTTTCTTAGTTTTAAATAAGAAACCAAAAATGCGCTCACGTGAAGGATTTGAACCCGCGTCCTATGACTAACTGGGCCAGCACTCTTACCATCCGAGCTACCATGTTGTCAATCTCCATTCTTACTCCTCACTGCACTCATCTCAACATTCTCATCCCCGCAGCATTTTGACATATTATCTTCTTAATGACCCAGCAATTCGATCCGTATTACATTAAGGCAGGACTTTAGTAGATAATATCACAGTGTTGTAGATTTTGCCCTTCAACCTTAGGGGTATCAATGGATCGCATGTAGTTACGGACTACTTGGTAGGTATTTATTCTGTAGTTGCAGTGACCTGGCTCCTCTTCATCCAGCAGTTGATTTGATGCTTAATGTTCTTGCTATCTCTATCGTTTCGCCGAAATTCTAGTACCTAATATTGGAACTAATTCAATCACGTACTCAACTAACTTTTATTTTAAATCATGGAAGTAATCCTAAATTCAACACAAACTCGCTAATAAAATATGACCGGTAGACAACCCTAACCTGGTACACAATACGAGTTTGGTATTTTATTTTGGATTCAAAACACTACGTTCAGCGGAACGTCTCGTAAAAATAAAATACGATTTCAAGTCAAACGAATAATAATATTTATCTGCCTTTGTTAGAAGATATAAAATCGGAACAGTGAAGTGCATTTGGATTTCTCAGTAGATTTAGCTTAGGAATTCGTGTCTCTTGCACCCTTTGTTAGGTAAATGAAGACCTAAGCAGCTGAAGATGTCCTATGTACTACCTACCAACTTTAATTCGTCTATGCTACTGTTTACCAAAAAAAAACTGGTAAATAAGTCCTCATAGGTATGTGGTTTTTAAACTATCGACTTGAAAGCTATGCAAGCTATGCTTAATAAATAATATAAGTTAAAATAAGAAACCGAAAATTCACACACTGGTAGGATTTGAACCCACGTCTCTTGGTTAACCGGGCCAACACTCTCACCGAGTTACTGTGCAGTCTATTCGTTAGTAGCTCAGTTGGTAAGAGCGTTGGCCCGGTCACAGAATAAGTACTAGTACTCCGTACAGAAGTATGACTTTGCAATGAAATTCAAAGAAATATCTACTCAATGTTGTTAACGATATGGTGTTATTCAATTTGCCTCTGACTCAAGCACATTTTCGTGTAGACACCTACAGAAATACATTGCAAGATAATTTCATTCTTATAACTCTGCAATATGATTCATAATACACTAAACCTATTTAGTGACGTATTATCACGCATCGCGATAGGGTTGATTGCCACAAGAAGCTACTTACGCCATCTAGCGCATCTTTCTAGGCACTTATTCTGTGCCGCCGGTGAATAAAACGCGGGAGCGTGTCGCTGCCGGCTAGCGACACCTAACTTGTTTAGTTACCTAGGGCAGGCCTGTGTATCTCCCCGCGTAAGTAGCAAAACCATACCTACGCGCGGCGCCCCTACTTAGGGGCTAAAACAAGTTGCGTGTCGCTAGCGGTCAGTGACACGTTCGCGCGTTTTATTCACCGGCGGCCGCGCGGCTACGTTGCTGGCTGGACGAGAATGAATAAAGTACTAGAAAGAGGCGCTAGATGTCGTTAAAAGCTTCTCGTAGCAGTCAACCCTATCGCGTCGCGTGATATTACGTCACTGAATAGGTTTAGTGTATTATGAATCATATTCCAGAGCAATAAGTATAAAATTATCTTGCAATGGATTTTTGTAGGTGTCTACACGAAAATGTGCTTGACTCTGAGGCGAACTAAATTACGCCATATTGTTGACGACATTGAGTAGACATTTCTTTGAATACAATTGCTAAGTCATACTTCTGTACGAAGTACTAGTATTCTGTACCTAGGGGTCGCCGCGCGTAGGTACGTTTTTGCTACCTACGCGGGAAGATACACAGGCCTGGCGCGGTTAGCCAAAGGACGTGAGCTCAAATCCTACCTGTATGCGAATTTTTGGTTTCTTATTTTAACTTATATAAATAAGAAAGAACACTGTCAGTCTTAAAAATATTAAAAACTATGCTTAAAAATGTTGACCTACGTATCTATCTACTACTCGACACGTTGTTATAGTGTTATTTTTGACCTCCAAAAGACTAGGTACATTACAGTTTGTTTACATAGATCTAGATCTAAAATAGATCTGACACAACTTGCCTGAATGACATTGGCTGAATGCAGTAAACGCAGCCATTATAATAAAGACTCATGATAAAGAACAAAGATATCATCTGCAAATGTAATGTGATTATTAGATACCTAACATAGTAGGTAGTTAGGTAAGTTAGTACTAAGATGAGTTTGCAGCTTAGACTAGTCAATCTAGTTAATTCATCCAAGGTTTGCAGATATTATAAGTATCGTGGAGATCCTTAAAAAATCCGAACTTATGTTTATTAATTTAAGCTTTATCGCACAACTAAAACATTGCCCAAAGGGCGAACTTAATGCTAAGTGGCATTCTCTACCAGTCATACCTTTGGGCTTAGCAGAAATTCGCTAGCGCCAACGAAATGTTAAATTATGTATGCAAAAGTCACGTGATGTTTCGATAGCTTAAGTCAGTTTAAATATTTTATTACCGAATAGCGATAGCGGACTTCGCTTTAGAATAGATTGCATTTTGTCTACTGAGGTCTTACTCCGGTTAATGATTCCCGTAGTTTCGACTGTAGCCGTCCCTGTCACTCACACCAGAATGAGAACGCGAGATGGCTAGACTCGAAAATACGAACATCGTCAACCGGAGTTGGGCTCCTGGTGCTAATGCAGTTCCTCGTGAATGCGCCCGCGCATAGTTCGATTTCCTATACCTATAAATTTCGTGCCCCATTTAACCTCGTTAATGATTACATCGCAACAAAAAGTAGCATAGTTATCCTATCTAGGGTTTTAAACTGTCTATAAACCTTTCATCTAAATCGGTTCAGCGGTTTAAGCGTGAACAAACAGACTTTAATATTGCTTTCAATCAAACCTTTTAGGTACCTGGTTTTCTATCAACTAATCGTCTAGTCAAGGCCGGACTTACAGGAGGGCAGGCGAGGGTATTAAAGGCCTCCCCTACAGTGTAAATATCTTCATTGTGCCAGGAACTAAAGACCGCCAAATCCGGCATTCAACAAGTCTAATCTGTGGTCCTACTTCCAAACCAAATAAAAATAAAACTTAGGTATTTAATAGGTGGTATCGCCCTATTCCTTAATACCTTCCAGATTCATGTTCAATGATTTTCTCATTTCCAACACATCTACTCATAAAGATCATTGAATAAACGAGGGTAGCACCTTCGCACAGTGGCAGTGTGTCAAGGCGCGGCTTAAATAACGCACAAGGTAAGTAAACGTTTCATAAATAAAACAAAAGAGTATTTTACGCTGATGAATGGGGAGATGAACCACCTGTCTGTCCGAGCGACATAATTGAGAAAATGACGTGAATGGAAAAAAAAGTTTAAGATTCATATTTCAAGATGTAACGTAGATAATGGGGCAGAAAGGTTCTTGATTGGAGACCATTTGATCGAAAGCGTAGCGTGGTGTCCACTGGCAAGATGGACAGACGACATTATAAACGTCGCAGGATCGCACTAGCTGGGTGCAGGCCACTGGTTCTGGGGAGACTTATATGCATGTTCAGCAGTGGACGTCCTGTGGCTGATTTTGATAATGACGAAGCAGATTAGCCAAATGTTCGAAACGATTATCGAAATAAACAGTCTATTATGCAAATATATGAAATAAACACTTTTTCCATGGACAATCAATTACTTAGTGGATAGATTTACTTAGTGAAAAATAAGTCGGCATGAGGTTTATGTTACAAACAAACATTTTGTTAAAAAAAAAATGATCTCATTTACCTGACTCAAAGCGACAGACTTGACGTGATGCCAAGCAACCTTTTCAATAATATCCGCACACAATTTGTTAACAGGTTTACAAAGGAAAAATTCGTTAGTCTTGATTGATGAATTTGTTAACTCCTTACTTAGTTTCTGTCGCTACAATTTAGTTAGTCCTATTATAACAGAGTTAACAGGTAATACAACACATTCCTTCAGAGATATAAAAGTAGGGCAAGTGACAGATTTTGTTATGTGATACCGTATGTCCGATCAAAAGTTACATAACCATTGGCGGAAGCAACACCACAAACAATATCTAGGCCATAAGCCATGTCTAGATCCAAAGCTTCCTGAGTGAGTCAACCCAACCCGAGGAAGCCCAGTTGGTCGCGATCCAACAGGTGAAATCGAAAATAAACTGAAAGTAAACTCTAATTATAAAACACATGTCGATTTTAGTAGAACGACAAGGACGTAGAAGGACGTATTTGTGAAAGGTATAGGTCATGTTAGCATTGACACAGACAAACAGAATAAAGTTTTTGTAAGTCGTTTGTTGAATTTGCGGTAAATAATTTTTTGACACAACCATCATTGGAGTCTGCTGGTGCAGCAACAAGGAAATTTTGTGGATTGCCTAGTGCTATTAATGGTTATCTTTGAACAACTTAGTATATCAGAAATTAATATCAGCGTCTCGTAAACATATAGTTTTTCGTAAAAATTCTACTTTTTTCTGTTAAATCATCCTAAAATCTCAAGAAGTACCTTATGGCCCTTATTACCAAATCAGGTGAGTGTGAGACAGAGGAAATAAATTTTTGCACTCAGTACAATTAAAAAGCCTTACGTTCGATTTGCTATTCGTCATGCATTACACAAAGCTTCAAAAAAAGTCCCAATGTAACACCGTTCCGGCTAATCCATCATTTGAAGACCTTGACACGAATGACCCCATAAAGGACCATCTGCGAATAATGACACATTTAGTATTCCAAGTATCAGACGTCCAGAATAGCCTTACTTGTCGTGCCCTTGACTTGAGCGGATTTAGTTTTAAGGAAAAATACTTCTAGTAAGTCACCAAGTTCAACCAAGATTACGTGTTTTGTCTAGTCAGTAAGGGCCCGTAGCCGTAGCGAAGTGGCAATTTATTGTGAAGCGAAGTTCGTTATTGCTAACAAAATGTATGAAACTGACATAAGCCATCGAAACATCACGTGACTTTTGCATACATATTTAATGGGCGATAGAACGATTGCCATTTGCCTACGGGACCTGGTGAAATGAGAGATTATATGTAATTCTGGACTGGAGTTTACAATTTTTGTCATTGTAACTAGACTCCTATGAAAGCAGGTCAATTCTGAAGCTTCTAAACTGAATATTGAAAATACAATGTCCGACGGGGCAGTGCCGGCCTGGGCCCCAGGGCCCCATGTAGTAAGCACCACCGCCCCTTTCTCAGCACCCATTAAAAACACTACATTAATGAATTAAGGTGCCACAGGTCTGGGCCTCCTGGGTCTTAGGGGAAATCCGACATAGTACCTGTATAGACAACCTCCAAATCGTTCATCTTCAAAAGGCCTTTTACAGTGCTATTATCAAACCCATAAAGTCAGTAACCACCAGCTACAGACTAGCTTAATCTTCCTAATCCCCAAGAACTATTCTCAAGCCGTTGACTCAAAGTCTTCGTAATATTTCCCTGCCATTTCCATGATCCACGACGATGGCTGCCGGCCAAGTTTTAATATTAGCGCCGGTTCTGATGTCATCGCACTGTTTACCTACACACCGACCGAATATTGTTTTAAGTTCTGTGTCGACGATGGATCGGTCTAGGAATTAGACTTAGAGAAATATTTGGATCCAATTTAACGGACTGCGTTTATCCGTTTATCTTATTACCTACTCTTCGTATTTAACGGACTGCGTTTATCCGTTTATCTTATTACCTACTCTTCGTATTTAACGGACTGCGTTTATCCGTTTATCCGTTTATCTTATTACCTACTCTTCGTATTTAACGGACTGCGTTTATCCGTTTATCTTATTACCTACTCTTCGTATTTAACGGACTGCGTTTATCCGTTTATCTTATTACCTACTCTTCGTATTTAACGGACTGCGTTTATCCGTTTATCTTATTACCTACTCTTCGTATTTAACGGACTGCGTTTATCCGTTTATCCGTTTATCTTATTACCTACTCTTCGTAATCCATCAATTTGAATTACAAACTTCGGACATTTTCTTTATAATAGATTTTATCCAGTAGTGCTAAAATTTTTAGCCTTACATTTTAGGCTAAAATGCAAAGATAGAAATTCTTGGACATTGATATTATTGGAGAAGCTATGTTTAATTGTGCATGATTATTTTGTTAATAATAGTTAGTTTTCCCTTTAAATCTTTACTTAATGTCCCGCCACTGATTATCTTTCCGCATTCCCACTGATGGCTGCGGTTGACTGGTAGAGAATGCCTTAAGGCATTAAGTCCGCCAATTGCACGTTTTTGGTGCAATTAGGTTTGAATAGATAAATATAAAGAGTGAAAGTTTCAATGTTGTTTCGTCCCAAAATCTAGAAAAAACAAAATAAAGACAAACGGCGAGCAACCGATCGTGCTTGAAATTTCAATTAAGTAATTTTATTGTTAACTTTTGCGGATATTACTCACCACCGTGAGAAAGTCGTTTGTGAGAAGACTAAAAGAAGAATATTTTTATGTGACCATGATTTAATAATAGATCTTTGAAAGCTCTGCTGCACACAATAAATTAAATTAGAAATAAATATTTTAAAAAAAATCTAGTACAATATTTCGTCTTAGTTATGCTTTATGTGTGTGTAATGCCAAAAATGTCAAGGATATTATTGACCCAAGCACGATTAAACCTTAAAAATAGGGGTTTTCAGTAGAGCATGCAACAATGATGAACAATGCAATTTACACAAAGATGTACAAAGTAGGCGGTCTAATCGCTAAGAGCGATAACTTCCAGACAACCTTTAATATCTACGAATTTGGTAAATAATCAGGTATTTATATCAGTGTTGCCTACATAGAAGTTAAAACAGCTTAGGTAAGACGACAACGAGCCGCAGCTGCCGTCGCACCGCGTGAGGAGGGCATGGTCCCGTTCGTGTTAGGCACAGAACAGAAAAAACTGTTTGTTTGTTTGTGTTTTTTCTGTTCTGTGGTATTAGGCACGGGTACGCGCGAGAACATCGCCAACGCCAAGTTTGCCCAGCTGTGGGATCTAATAAGCTAACGGTCTAACTGAGTCTGATTGAAACTTACTAAAATAAATCTAACTTACTTGAGTATTAAGTAACTAGGTAAATTACCTATGTGTTTTTTTATACTGTGCGTGGTTATGTCATCCAAAGATGACGTTTCTCCAAGGATATTTCCAATTGCACTCAGTCATTCATGACTTTTCAGTATTACCTAACCTTCGGTGAGTAACTGGAGTCATGATAAAGGCAACGAAAACAATCGGTGCCCTGACGCACTCTGCGGTTTCTGCGCCTGCGCCGAAATAGCAGAGAAACGAGCTCAAGGTCCACTGTAGCCTGGAACTGTTGTTTTGAGTATTTCAGCTGAATCAGATACTGCAGTCACCGAACAAAGTTTATACAAACTGCCTTACTAACACAGACCACACAACCTAAAGACCACGCATTGCGGGGGACTTGCGTTCGCCTTGGTTATGCAGTATCACTGCATAACAGCCGGCCCCGCCCCCTTTCGTTCCTCATTCCGCTGCCGAGACTCAAAGTAACAACATTGACCTTGCTCCCGAAAAAAAATAAAAATAAGCGGTAATAATGCCGTATTGTTCAGTAAAATGGTATGGAAAGTGTAGTAAAACATCTAGTCTCACGAAAGATGGCATTACATTTCACCGCATAGTAATTATTCCTATCAAATTAATTAAAATACTCCAATATCAAAAATGAAATAAAATGTTTTATTTCGAAGAGCACGCGTTGATGTCTTTTTTTGTTATCCCTTTCTCGCAAGTTAAATTCAAATGATGTTGTCTCAATTTGTCAATTGGCAAGGAGTAAAATAGTGTCGGACACATTAAAGCAAACCTAAAATTCAAAATATCGACAAATCCTAAATAAAACAAGTGATATGTAGGTATCTAAATTTTAGTTATTTCATATTTATTTTAATAAAGAGACTTTACAAAAGAGGACTTACGATGAATCAAAATATGTGTAAAGTGCTTAAACAAATAAACTTTAACTATTAAAAAACCGGCCAAGTGCGAGTCGGACTCGAGCACGAAGGGTTCCGTACCATGAACTTACAACATTAGACAGTATAGGCAAAAAAAACTTTTTAAGCTTATACTGTTCTTTTGGAAAAAAACATATATTTTTATTTTGTTTATAATTTCAAAAGTATTCATCACAGGATACCCGAAACAATTTTAAATAAGAGTTTCCGCGCCTGTTTCTTTACGCGAGTGATTTGAAGTTTATAAGACTTTAGAAATTCCGGGGGGGGGCACCGTGTAAACGACTTTGGCGGGCTATATCTCGCAAATGGTAAAGCTGATAAAGAAGTGTTGTATGGAAATCCTACCTTATTTTCATAGTCCTTTTCAACGATACCCCACACAATGGGGTGCACTCAAAAAAATAATTTACCCCCCCCCCCCATTACATGTATGTGGAGGTACCCTTAAAAGGGGGTAATTCAAATTTTTTGTATTTAAAAAAATGAGATCTATATGTGAAGTATCCTCGAACTAAGTTACATGCAAATCAGTCCATAAACGTAGAAGATATTCTGCTGTGACAGACTAGGACGGACGGACTGAACGATCTTGTAAGGGTTCCGTAGTCCGACAAGGAACCCTTACAAGATCGAACAACTTAACTAACCTTTTTTAAATAAATATATTAAACTTCACATTGCGTACCGATTGCCATTTTTTTAAGTTTTTGTACACTTAACAAAATGAAGTTGAGTGAGATAGGTAACTTGTTTTACTGAAACCGCTATATTATGAAAAGTAGCTAAATAACGTGAGATCTCCGGCGATTGACCTTTGCCCACTGCAGTTTTTTTTATTGCTATTTATCGGAATTCGGTTGTGCGTGTGGTTTTTAAATGAATTAATTTGAAGCTCCTTAATATTGTCTTACTTTTTTTTTACTCGGGTATCGATATCAAGAGATGTCTTGCCCATCACTAGTGAGCTATCACTGCCATTGTCAATTTTGACGTCTCCTTGTATGAGCCAATAAGAACTAGCAAACCTCTCCCCGCACCCCACCAACTTTTGGCGATTTTGTTTTCGTATTAGAGTTGATAAAAGCGTGGTCTTTAGGTTGTGTGGTCTGTGCTTACTAATCATGATTTTGACATTGCTGTAACAGTTGAATACATATGGGACGGCTAATTTTAAATTTTTGTCTCCACTATGTCATGTTACTGTCATTAATTCCAAACTAGCCGTCATATACATGTACCAAAAAGAGCGTGCTAAACTGACACTGGAGATAGCTTAGCTATAGACCTTTCAGATTAACTTAAAGAAAGGTATTTTTGTTTGAGAAATAATGCCACTTTTTGTAAAAAATGGCACGCAAAGTTGACGTTCGAGATAGTTTAGTTCTAGGCACTTTCAAATCAAATAACATGGCTTTAGTAAAAAGTTACATAGTTTGGGTGGTAATGCCACTGTCTTTTATTCTTCATGTATACAAGAAAAGTACAAAAAAGTTGCATTATCTAGAAAAGCGACACTATGAAAACCGGCACGCGAACCACCCGACTACGATAGTAGTAAAGTTATGGGTAGGTAACCCTTTTTAAACGGCTATAATATTGTTTGAGACGTCGTCATAATTTTTATATTCATATCTTTATTGTCAAACCCCGCATTTATGATATTCTTCATCCGGTACCACCTACATTTGACACCATCTGCTTGTGGGAGTAACGGAAAGAAGCAAAACATAGATTTACTAGTCAATGGTAAACTGTGGGTGTTGTGGGCGACCGGTCAAGAGCATGATCGATTGGAGTCCTGGACTTAATACAATTTTAATTATTTAAGTAAGTACCTACTATTTTATAACTTTACCACAGAGACCCCCCCACGGGCGCAATAAAATGTAGCCCTGTCATTTAGAATTTGTTTCCACTGTAATTACCTGATCTGCCACATTCTGGATCATGGTCAGCGGACCCTGGGCCCTCGCGTGCGAGTACACAACCGGGATAACGCTAGGAGGATAATTTAGGATTTGTTTCTAGTGGTTGAAGAATTTTTCAAAATCGGTTCAATAGTTCCAGAGACAAATTTAAAGATAGGTGACAAGTCCTGTAAAAATTCGTAGTTTTTTTTTCTTACACGACTTGTGCAATGCCATTTTCTACCGTATTTAAGCAAACCCAGTATCTAAAAGGGGTTGATCGTGCTCAAAATACAACACACTATACTTAGATACGCACTTGTTACACCATCCTATTTGTAGAATCCTAACAATAACCTAAGCCAGCCCTAATAGCCCAGCTATAAAACTTTAAACTTAACTTAACCAACGCTATCTCTTTTTTCAAAGAGGCTAGTTGACATCAGTGGTGACCTAAGAGCTGGCAGCTACCTTGCTCAGCGTATAAGCATCGCTATCCAGCGCGGTAATGCTGCCAGCATCCTGGGAACCTTACCACACCCTTTTTATAATTTTTATTTTGTATTAAATAATTTATCTTAATTTTTATTAATAAGTTGTATATATATTACTAATGTACATTTATATTCTGAATTACTTAAATGTAAGAAATCAATTGAATTGACTTAAATTTAAGTGACCTTACACGTTTTGACGATCAAATTATCAGTGTATTGTGGGCGAGGTGACTTAATTTAATTTGCATGTAATTTAAATATTTACTTTAACACTTAGTTTAGTGGATAATTTGAGTTTCTGGCACCTACCTACACAATTAACTGGTTAAGTAAGAATTACCTAATTCAAAGTTTTCAATTTTTAAGCTTTTTGACGAAATACCTAAATCGAACCTTATTTACACACAACATGACAGCTTTACAAGCTTAGAAAGTTGTTCCAATAACTTTGTATATATCCACAGTGTACAATACTGACTTTCGAGATCTTACCTAGCCGGTATTGGCCCTCAGTTAGATCTAGGTTCGCTAGATCCTAGCAACATCCGATCTACTCTGCCATATCTGTGAATAACGGCCACGGCCATATGAGGCTAGCTTCATAAATCTAGAATAAAACTAAGTTACTATCGGGTATAAAATGTCTTGGAAACGTGAAGGTCGTAAAACTAATAAAAATTTAAACTTACAAAACTTTAACTGTTTTCAAAATTCCTCCTGTTTCTTATGCAAATTGGAAACACACACAAAACTAACTATAAAATCACTCAACTATTTTTCATATTTTTTCAGCACCACTTTTACTTTTTTTATAAATTATATTTTTCGAGTTTCGATTCGAGCGCCAAAAGTTACACGTTCTCGCGCGCGGGCTGGCTTGGCGCGCACTTGTTCTGCGCAACGCGGGAAAACTGAACGGAAATATGGTATGTCGAGGACATGATTGAGAATGAGTCGTTGTCTCTTTCTTTCACGCTAAATATAAAAGCATTTATAAAAAGTTGAATTTAAAAATACATATGTACTGTTAGTAATAAACAGTTTACTTTTAAATCAATACTTTATGTTTGTATTTTTATTTCGCGAAACTTTTTTTACCGAAAAGAATGCAATCCAATCCAACCGTACAATAAGAATTTATTAAAGGTTCCATAGATAGATGGCGCTATTGAGCGATAAAACACAACCAAAAGCATCATGCATCAAGCAAGCAAGCATCAACGCATGTCAGTTTTATCACTTGGTAGTTCATGTAAAGTAAATAGATGGCGCTAAACCACGAAATTAAGTTTATGCAAGAAATGTGACTTTTCTGGTTCCCAAAGTGTTTTATTGATTATTGTTTATCACATATTGTGCCATCAGCACCTAGTACTTCGCGCAATGGACACATTGCCTTGCCTGTTGCCACTTGAGCAGGAGCTTACTGATCCGCAAGTCTAGTTATGTATGGAACCTTAGCTGTTCTTCCATTACGGTCGGCAGCATGTCAGGCTACCCATGTGAAATTCGAAAACAGCTTTTAAGACGTAGAGGTAGGCGGTCTCAAGATCAAAGACAATGTGGGGAATCCGTCGTGCGGCCGTGTACCTAGGTATACCCCTAGGTAGGTAGGTAAATACCCCTTACCAATCGTTTGTCCCTGAGTCCCTGTCGTATTGCGTGTTAGTTCTACATAAAACCTCCTTGTGCTGACCTAATTTCAGGCTCAACCTTAAATTTTGACCAACCTTACTTATACAGTGTATTCCGTCACTGATGTCGGAGCCTTCAAGTAAAGAGGTGATAGATGAGTTCCCCTGCAACATCACAACAGCCCAAAAATATCACCTTTCCATACAAATGTACCTAGACAATTTACTAAATAGTATGGGGAAGTGTAAAAAATATTTGGGATTTCAAAGTTGATCCTATTAAGAAAGTGGTAGCAATTTTGCTTCTTAGTCACCACATGAAGGCTCCGACACCGGTGCCGGGACATATTGTATACCTATAGGTAAAGGTAGGTACTAGCATGGTAGGACCGCCTTTATTCCCTAGTAGGGAATCCCTACGTTATAAGCTTTTTTCTGTACCAAAGTAAATACCTACAAAATCGTAACAAGTCGATTCCTTACACGGACGATTTCATCTGATGCGTCAACTCGGATCAGAGATCTTGGATCTAAGTGCGTCAATATGGTGTCATATTATCCACACTAATATTATAAATGCGAAAGCGTGTCTGTCTGTCTGTCTGTTACCTTTTGACGCTTAAACCACTGAACCGATTGAGATGGAATTTGGTATGGAGATAGTTCAAGACCCTGGAAAGGACATAGGCTAGATTTTGTCACGATATAAAAACATTAAGGGGGTGAAATGGGAGATGAAAGTTTATATGGAAAATCCAACTCTTGCGCGGGCGAAGTCGCGGGGACCCACTAGTTTTATAATTAAATACTCAATACACACACACGGCCGCACATCAGTTTACGTACCTACCCCACTTTGATGTTTAGACCGCCTCTTTTTCTTACGTCCATAAGGCAGTTATTAGTCTAAGCGATATTCAGACAGGCTTACTGAGAGACTCAGCGTAGTGTAATAATAAGAGTAAGCCTGTAAAGAACCTATTACACTACGCGGTATGCAGACAGGCTTGCTGAGACTCAGCGTAGTGTAATAAGAGTTAGCCTGTAAGTCTGCCTGCCCCATCTCGCTCTTTCATGCTGTGAAAGAGTTAGACTGTCTTAGTAAGCCTGTCTGAATACCGCATAGTGTAATAGGTGCTTAAGCTGCTTTCGTAGTTCAAGCGCTTAGATTAGATTAATTTTGATTTAATCTAAGTTCAAGCGTCAGGTTATGCGCTGCCGACAAAGTAGACAACATGTCATGGCCTAAGTCCTACTGCGCGGCGATTTAGATTTGATGCGCCAAACAGACGTTCGTTTACGTGTCAAAAAATCTCAAATAAAATGTCATCCATCATAAATTCGAAATGAGAATGCAAAATTAAGCAAATTGCTTAATTTGAGGCTATTTATTTCCACGCGCCAATGACATGTCTATATCTATTTTCTTTTAAAATACACTATCATTGTATGTACAGTCAGCAGCACGTCAGGTTCCCATGTGAACTATGAAAACAGCTTTTATTACGAAGGAATAGAGGCGATCTCAAAGTCAAAGTGGGGTAGCCTGACATGCAGCCGTGTGTACGTGCTATAAACTAGATTACCCGTACGTAGTAGATAGATAGGTACTTCCTAACTTCGTAAGGAGTAGAACCACAGATTAATTTACAGACTTAGGATAATAACACTATGTTTTGTATTATTATTCTGACACAAGAAGCCTGTATGGATCTGCATGCAACCTAAGATAAAAACAAAAAGTTTAGTTTTTTTTTCTCTAAGCGTGCAACTGGCAAGTTAATGCACGAATAAAGTTTTGCAACCACTGCAGTTTTCCATAAAAGGCAAGAACCCGTCGTCCGTGTTTCTATTGTGTGTCTTTGTGTGTGTAATAAGGCGGTCATTACGATTTTATGACAAGTAAAGGGTTAATTTGAATTAGTACCTATGAAAATGGGATACCTAATTATAGATTCAACATACAGATATATTTTAAGGTCATGATTTGGCAATTCTATTAATAAAAATAATGAAACAATTCCAGACGGTCAGTAAATTGCGTATGTGTGCGTGCGCAGATGTCTCTTTTCTCTTTCGGTCTCTCCGGTCCCACCGCGCTATGCCATGCCGATACAAAATAACGATTTTTAGTGATGCGCCTCTATTTGAATTCTTAGTATCGATGCTCAAATATTTTGGATTTGTCTGTCTGAAGTAAAACCCATAAATAGTAGTAGCAGTAGTAACTTAATTAAAGAAATACTTAAAAAAAACATATTTCTGAAGATTTAAGATTAACTGCAGCATTAAATACAAACTTGTAGTTAGTGATTTAGTCACCCACAATAGTATTCATATCTTATTTCATAGTAAGTCAATTTAGTCATTTTTTTGTAAAATTAAAGAGAAAAGGTTGTCCACAAATTATGCCATTCCCAAAAGACTCCAAAAGAGGGAGTTCTTATTTTCTACTGTATGTTTTTTTTTGTACGCAATACCACGCATTGGTCGTAAGTGATACCAAAGTTAACCAGTTAATAGACAAGATGCTTTAGGTATTTTCTGTGATCTTTCAAAAGCTTTTGATTGTGTAGAACATAAAACTTTATTGAAAAAATTAAGACATTATGGGGCTTCAATGAATTCATTAAATCTACTTGAATCTTACCTAACAAGTAGAACACAAAAAGTATGCATCAATGGGGTTGAGTCTTCTGGAGCACCTCTGACCATGGGTGTTCCAGAAGACTCAACCCCATTGACCTAAAGCATCTTGTCTATTATCATAGGCATCAAAGATATGTTTTAATAGAGCAACTCTCGCATCAGCAGTACCTTTAGTGAAACCAAATTGTTTTTCGTGTAGTAAATGGTTTAAAGAAAGATGTGCTAGTAGTTGATTGAATATTACCTTTTCAAATACTTTACTGAGGACCGGAAGAATCGATATTGGTCTAAAATTAGAGGGGTCACTTTTCTCGCCGGATTCAAAGAATTATTTTACTAAATTGCATTAGGCTTGGAAACTGGCCATCATCAATGCACTTGTTAAGAATCATTTCTAATTCAGGAGCTATTGTGTTGATAATTGATTTTATAATATACACAGATAGTCCCCATAGATCCTCAGTCTTCGTATTGAAATCTAGAAATGTTTTTGTAATTACTTCGGGACTGACATGCCTAAAGTGCAGTAGAGATACTTTAAATTCCTATCCTATTCCTATATATATATATATATATATATATAAGTATTAAGTTTCCTTAACTTTAAACCCTGTCGTGGCTAAACGCAATCCACGCGAGTCAAAAGCAGAAGGACTTTATTAAGTACTATGTACAATTAAAAATAGTATTAGTTCCTCAGAGCTTCCGCTTAAATTTCAGCTTATATAAAAACAATAAAAACTTCGAAGCAAATTCTGCGATGAAATTTCAAACTTCTTTAATGATAAGTAAACTTAATTATAAGCTATAAGTTGCATACTGAAAAGTAGCTTTACCAAGTTCCACTGTCCATTCTGTAGCTTCAAGATTAAGTCAGTTCAACGGTAACTATAAAAAGAAAGTACATCCAAATAACGTGCTACCTACTATAAAAACCATGACAAACAATACTAATCAGAACTGAAATTGTTAAATAGGCAATGTAATGTTATGGTTTTTATATAACAACACTGCAGTTGCCTAGGGAATTTGCAATTGTGCGTATGGAATCTCTGGTTTTCATTTGCCTCCATTGTTTCTATGAAGTTCAAGTTGTAGTGCTGATTGGTTTCAATAAATCTCTATATTATTAACGTATTTTAATTTTCTTCATCAGCAATCTTAATAAAACGAGATTGCTTTCTCTAAAACTTGCAATACAACCTAAGCAATACAATTTAAGGTAATGTACGATACGATTAGGGCTAGATAATTGGTGTGATTGTTAAACCAATTACCTAACAAGTAGAACACAAAAAGTATGCATCAATGGGGTTGAGTCTTCTGGAGCACCTCTGACCATGGGTGTTCCCCAGGGATCGATATTGGGACTGTTATTGTTTTTAATTTCTATAAATGACCTTCTACACTTTGTGGAAGATCTTTGTAATATAGTAATATTTGCTGATGATACTTCACTTATATTTAAAATTCCCAGGGGGAAAGATTTTAATATTATTCATGGAAATAAAAGAGGATAAAATATTATAAATATTAATATCAATTGAATGTAAGAGACATAGGGTGGATGTAGGAAAAGGAACATGGGCAGATTTAAGTGAGTTCTTAAAAGAAGAAAGATCATACAATCTACAACTAAAAAATATATTATTTAAATCACCAACATCAACACCACAAGTACACATTTCATTATCTAGAATATTTAATTTAGTTAGGTGAGCAGGAGTACATACATGGCCAAGTCTCATTCTAATTAATTTGCTCTAGCTTATTTGGGATAGACAGCTGAATCAGCTTGTGATGCTTGCCTTAAGTTCTACTAGTAAGATCCCAATTCTCCTCCCAGGCAGTTCTGAGATAAGATTTGGGTTTTGCTGCTAAATCATGGCAGTAATTTCTATATGGATTTATATCACCACAATCCACCGCTTCATTTGCCAGTCTATCCGCTATATCATTACCTGAGATGTTACTATGACTAGGGACCAATGCGAAATTTACATCGTTATAAAGTTAAACTATCGTATTTTTTAGTTTATCGATTATTTGTGCATTGGCCAACACTAAAAGGTGAATTAACTTGAATGATTCACCAACCCACATATTCCCGCAATGGTGATATAATGCAGCTTTGACCTTATTGGCTGATCCACCCATGCGGCAGTCGGACTAGCCAATCGCAAGGCGCGATTCGAGGCGTCGCTCCCCTGTGAAGCCGACACTATAAAAGCGATTTTAACGGTCTTTATCGCGTTACTACACGTTCGGCAAGCCTCTTAACCGGTCGCGCTGAACGACGAACTGACTAAATTTAATTAATTTATTTTGTACGTTAAGTCTACAAAACTCTATTCAACATGGTAAGTGCTCCATTTATTTATTAATTCTAATGTTTTTTATATGTTTTTAGAGTTATTTTCTATTCAAAACGCCGGGCGGCGGTTGCCACCATTTTGTCGGCTTATTACCCGGCCACGTTGAAGTGTCAACGGTTTTCTTGATCTACTGTACTGTACATTGACATCCGTAATTTGGTCTCTTTTTATTTCATGTTTCGATTTTCAATTTTTCTTTAACATTTCTATCACTATTTTAGAAGAAACAAAATCCTGATAATTTTTGTAACGTATTGATAACCAGCTCTTATCGTGGCTAGTTTGACCGATATCTGATCAAATCAAGGCTGCCATGCCGGTTGCCACGAAGTTGCCACGCCTTGACCAATCGATTTTCTGGATGTCTTTCAAAGCTTTCGTTACTCACAGCTTAATTCCTGATAAACACTTTTGAAATTTATAATGGGCGTATTACCTCAAATGTTTGTTTTCCATATTGATCAGTCTTGTGACGTGTCGTCCACTGACCTCATTCAAGGTTGCTCACAGTGAATGTTCATCATCTGTCGCTTAGCAACTTCGGTACAAGCGTTCTAGATAGAAAATCAATTGAAAGCTTAGCCTAGTTCTCACCATGTCAATGAAGTACACTTTCACCTTTCTCTTGTGTACTTTAAAAATGAAAGAATGTACAATCACTGCCATCAATTGACTTTTAAGAAGCTACTTTCCCTTTAGGTACTACTTGCCTGCTTGTTTTGTTACTTATTGTGCAATATTAAGAACCTAATTTAAAATACAAAAACATACAAAGTCATGATTTGCTGGGTGACTCGCTGCATTGAGTCATCTTTTAATTCCTCTGTTCACAGGCCACTAAAATACCTATGAATAAAACTGTATGGCTGATGTAAATTTTCTTTCAACAGCGTGAGTGCATCTCTGTACACGTTGGCCAAGCCGGAGTCCAGATCGGTAATGCCTGCTGGGAACTCTACTGCCTTGAGCACGGCATCCAGCCCGATGGCCAGATGCCCACAGATAAAACCATCGGAGGCGGAGACGACTCCTTCAACACCTTCTTCAGCGAGACCGGGGCGGGCAAGCACGTGCCAAGAGCAGTGTTCGTCGACTTGGAACCCACAGTAGTTGGTTAGTATTGTTGGGTAAACATTGAACAAAAAAATACTTTTCTTTGATTTCTGATTGATTCCTATCTAATGAATCTGTTTTTATTAGCAGTCTGTCTTGTCATCATTTGAGATGTGATAATCATGTAATTTAATTAGCTAAATGTGAATTAATACATTTATACCATTCCATAGGTCATAGGATAAAAATGCTATTAATACAAAGTTATTAACATCTCTTTTGTTTTGTCAACAGATGAGGTCCGCACTGGCACATACAGGCAGTTGTTTCATCCAGAACAACTTATCACTGGTAAGGAAGATGCGGCCAACAACTACGCCCGCGGCCACTACACCATCGGCAAGGAGATCGTAGACTTGGTACTCGACCGCATCCGCAAGCTCGCAGACCAGTGCACAGGTCTCCAGGGCTTCCTCATCTTCCACTCGTTCGGAGGAGGCACCGGCTCCGGTTTCACCTCCCTCCTAATGGAGCGTCTCTCCGTGGACTACGGAAAGAAGTCCAAGCTGGAGTTCGCCATCTACCCCGCTCCCCAGGTGTCCACCGCCGTCGTCGAGCCCTACAACTCTATCCTGACCACCCACACCACCCTGGAACACTCCGACTGCGCCTTCATGGTCGATAACGAAGCCATCTACGACATCTGCCGCCGCAACCTTGACATCGAGCGCCCCACCTACACCAACCTGAACAGGCTTATCGGTCAAATCGTGTCGTCCATCACGGCCTCCCTGCGCTTCGACGGCGCCCTTAACGTCGACCTGACAGAGTTCCAGACCAACTTGGTGCCCTACCCGCGTATCCACTTCCCCCTCGTCACCTACGCGCCCGTCATCTCCGCCGAGAAGGCGTACCACGAGCAGCTGTCTGTTGCTGAGATCACAAACGCATGCTTCGAGCCCGCCAACCAGATGGTGAAATGCGATCCGCGCCACGGGAAGTACATGGCCTGCTGCATGCTCTACAGAGGCGACGTGGTGCCGAAAGACGTGAACGCGGCCATTGCCACCATCAAGACGAAGCGCACCATCCAGTTCGTGGACTGGTGCCCTACCGGGTTCAAGGTCGGAATCAACTACCAGCCGCCCACGGTGGTTCCTGGTGGCGACCTCGCGAAGGTGCAGCGTGCCGTGTGCATGTTGTCCAACACCACCGCGATCGCCGAGGCCTGGGCTCGTCTTGACCACAAGTTCGACCTCATGTACGCCAAGAGAGCCTTCGTGCACTGGTACGTCGGCGAGGGTATGGAGGAGGGAGAGTTCTCCGAGGCCCGTGAGGACTTGGCCGCTCTCGAGAAGGACTACGAAGAGGTCGGCATGGACTCCGCCGAGGGTGAGGGCGAGGGTGCCGAAGAGTACTAAGGAGTATAAGCCGATGACTATTTATTTTGCTTCCGGCTCACTCACACCACATTCCGGTGAAATGAAATAAAATGAAAATTATGTTGAATTTCTTTGTTTGATTTCTCAAGTCATAACATCATTGTCAAAAGTTACCGTGTGCCTTCCCAAAGGTACTAACGACATGAGATAAACTATTGCACACCACACAGTCTACATTAAAATTCTCAGTAGTACTATAATTAGGCGGTTTTATTGCCAAGCAATTTCTTTCAGACAACCGTTGTGTGGAAAACAGTAAAAAAGAAGTTAAAAATAAATCATGCATGACTGCAAAATGAAAATTTGAATTGGTCAAACTAGCACATTTCTAGAGATTGCAGGTCTACAATTTACTCTATCGAAGTTTGATTATGAGTAGGTACACTATAATTTGTAAGCTTGCAAAACCCACACTTCTGTATGAAAGCTCCCCTTAACTATTTTGAAAATTTATATTTGAGATACAGTCCGGTGGACAAGATAGGCGGAGGCCGTTTTTACCCTTTAGGTACGGAACCCTAAAAGCAAAACTACCGATAACTGAATCATCATCATCAGCCACATGGGTAGGTAGTGCCCAACTGTCCCATTGTGAGGTCGCGGGAGCATATTTCGCCTTGTATAAGTTGATCTCTTGAAAGAAATATTAGGTACGGACCTAGCCACATTTTGCACACATTACATTAAGGTAGGTAATTGTTTTACCCTCGCAATCGCAATACAGTAGTACCTAGTAGTAACAATTTTATTATGTGCAAGTAGGTACTAAGGTTTTACGTACATACCTACTAACAATATATTATTATTTTATCAGGCTTACGCGTACATATTCATGGTTGGGCAAGCATTTTTGAGCGACTGTACGGTGCAGTCAAACGTGCCAAAAAGGGAGGACGAAGTTTTTAACTTTTTAAGTGCTTATAACGATGTAGGTAGTAAGAGCCTACGGACAGACGCCTACGTCAATAATTTAAGCGCCTCCTACGTACAGTTTTGACTAATGTCCTCGCCGACTTACTGACGTAACTTCATTTCAAACAATGAGCCCAAGATCGCCTGGTTTGGAGGCTGACATCACCTCTCTCGCAGGCCGTATTTGGTTACTATGTCATACCTACTAGTATGACATCAGGACCAGGCATTTATTCGAGTTAAATGCATACTTGTTTATGTACAGAGATAACTGTCGCAGACATTGAACGTGTTGTTTTCCTTTGCTATTATGACTTCATTTATACATACCATCGACATACCTACCTACATACTAACATTTTAAACATGAGGTAATTAATTCTTCAATTCCATTTGACATGCATGGCATGTTATCGGGAGTGCGATTCTGATGGAACTTACCTACTCGTATCCATGTCTCAAGACAAGATTGTTATGAGTCTCTATCTTTAAATTAGGTTTTTTGTACTATTTATAGAAAAATAAAGCTTTTAGGTAATACCTAGGTACCTACATCAGAATACAGGATTCGATCAGTAGAAGGTGGAAATGCCTGTCCTTTCAATCAGAAAATCACATTGCTGTTGCTTTTCCCATCGACTAAGAATTTTGAAAATATCCTGTAGCAGGAACATCAAGTTACGTGTTCGTCAATTGGCTTTGTCCTCTTTTGTCTGACACCAGAGCACAGATTATATAATAGTTACCCAGAGGCCCTACTCCTGTTGACGATGTCCGTATTTTAGAGTTTAGCCATCCCGCTCGTTCGTTGTCATTCTGTCGTGAGTGAAAGGGACGGCTACATTCGTAAATACGGGCTTCGTTAACCGGAGTAAGGCCTCAGCTTAAAAAAACATCATGTATTATTAACAAACAGATAAATACCTAGGTGCACAGTAACGAAAATAGACAAACAAGATTTCAAATCCACTTTACTAACAGTTGAGATTGAGACTGATACCTGCAAAATAAAAGCTTCATTGAAAACAACGCACCTATTAGACCCGAGTTCACCAATTTAATTAATGCAGCCTATTGATTTATTATACTCGTATATATATAATAAATCAATGATGCAGCCTGACGGTTTTTTGACAGACTTCCCATGTATGAAAAACAATATTAAATCAGCTGTTTAAAAATGTCTTAGTGAACTCGCCCCTTATTCTGAAAAAGCATCTTCCATCCAAGATCATTCAACGCTTTTCCATTCCCTTTCCAATATATTTTTAGCCACGTCTTTTTTGAAGCGAGACGAATCTCCTTTCCGCAGCAGAGGAGGAAATGCAGTGGATTCTAAATATGGTGGAACGTTTAGTCACGAGCATCAATATGCATACATCTGTATTCGATTTAAGACCTTATTACAATGGCATAAAATTTATTTATATACATTTCATTGCTTGTTGTGACTGTACAGTGGCTACTGGCAAGCACATCAGACTAAACAAATTTTATTGAAAAAACGCCCCTATGACAACGAAATAAAATACCAGTGTTTACAGCGCTCTCGTCCGCATACAGTGGCGCATTTCCAATCCCTAATACGCATCAGAGTTGAAATATATTTTGTTGTCATCTGCGTTTTATTTTAATATGACTTTATTTCAATGTGGAATCGCTTAAGAAATCCTGTGTTCGATCTAACTATTAATGATACCCTATTAAACCAGCTAATAGCCAAAAATAATTAGCCAATATTTACTATAGAAAAGAATCGTAGAATGCCAAGCGATCTGAATACGAATTGAATTTAGAGTTTATTATGTACGTTACATTTATCGCTTAATCGCAACATCTTAGTGTCCGCGAAGTACAAAGTAGGTCTGAGGCAGTCTTATGACTGCCTCAGACCTACTTTGTACTTCTTTGTGCATCTTTCTGGTAGGCTTTTTATTTTTTTAAACTTTTTGCACACAGTTTATTTTACAAATGGCGGACTTAACGCTAAAAGCATTCTCTACCAGTCAACCATAGGTCCAAACAGAGAAATACAGGCGGTGCAAGATACCGTAAATTAGGAAAAAGATGAAATCGAGAAAACCACTGCAAAATACTCTTAAGCCAAAAATAATTGGTTTTTTGATTTCATGTCGTGTCCGGCCAAAATAAAAGGTGTCCGGCAATCGTTAGTCTTTTTACATTTCGCTAATTAGCGAGCGCCGAGCGTTTTTTGTCATACCTGTTAATACTGCGACAAAATCCTCAATAATGGGTGTCCGACCTTTCTACCCAAATGTCCGGCACAACTGGCTGGTCTGTCCAGCTATTAGGTTTGGCGACCTGGCAACCCTATTTCTGCGTGTATTGCATTGTTTTTATATGGCGTGCATTATAGAGTTAGCTATCTACTGGGAAAAAAATCTGTAAATCTATAAAAGGGCGAAGTTTTGAGACAGTAATGTTTTAGAAACGCGCGCGCGCCGGTCACTGAACTACGAGATAAAATTAACCAAAGCGTGTCTCGCTCGACTCGGAAACGATCCGTGCACAGATTTTATTAGTTCAATATCCTCGGTCCAGTGAACTCTAGTAGATTCTGTAAAACTAGAGTTTTAACTTTCATATAAAACATAGGTCCGAGTAATGACCCTTGTGGTACCCCTTTCGACCAGTAAAATCAAAAACTGACAGTGTTATGAATTCAAATTCAAATATATTTATTTCAGTAACTTAGTAACTATTACAATTGTATGTGTGGGAACTTCCCTTTAGACGAAACATCGTCTGTATTAGGAAGAACCGCTCTTCAATGGGTTAAATAAGTACTAAATTACCAAAGCATTATTAATAAAAGAAAAATAAAAATAATTAGAATAAACAGTACGTGCGTGCGTGTGTATGTGTGTGTGTGTGCGCGTGTGTGTGCGTGCGCGTGAGTGTGAGTGTGTGTGTGAGAGAGTATCAGGCGTGTGTAAATGTGTGTGCATGTGCTAATGTGTAGGTGCATGAATATGTTAGTGTGTGAATATACGTGAGTTCGTAAGAAAAAGTTATTTTACATTGGTTTTCAGCATCATTTCGGTGTCAGTGTAACTTTTAGATTTAAACCATTCCAAAACCGTTTCCTTACATTTGTTTTTATTAAGGGGGTAAATATTTAGCTGCTTATTGATCATGTTATAGAGTCTCGCGGATTGCCACAAATATTGCCGTCTTGCACAGTCTGATCTCACCGTGGGAATAGGGGCAACTTTGTCCTTTCTTCTTCTATTTTGTAGAGTGTCATCAAAGGAGTAAGCACGTATAACTTCCTAACCGAAAGAAGATTAGCTTCCTGATACAGATTTTCAGTACAATATCTATACGGTTTTAAGAGCATCACTTTTATCAGTAGCCTTTGAGCTCGTTCTAGACTTAGAAAATCAGTTTTAGTTGCAGAACCCCACACTGATGCAGTAAGTCAGAATCGACTGAGCCAGGGCAACGTATGTCCGAGTGAGAAGTTCTTTGCTTGCAACATGACGTAAAGATTTAAAGGTCCAAATTAGCTTTCTCACTCTTTTCATGGTCAATTCAATATGTTGGTGCCAGGAAAGACGCTGGTCGACGAGCAGTCCTAAGTATTTAGCAGAAGCGACTTTATCTATTTCAGCACACGAGCAGTCAGTGTTGGATAGGTTACCGCATTTGTGAATTTTTATATAGAAGTCTAAAGGAGGCTGAGTTGTGATGTTTTTACTGAAACAGATAAAGTGCGACTTAGCCGTATTCAGGGTAAGCAGGCTTGTATCCAGCCAGGACGCTATATTTGCCAATCCCTTTTCCGCTAAAGATTTAGCTTCACACCAAGTTTTGCCAGAGAACAGGATAGCTGTATCATCTGCGTACGAAAATATACTACCGTTTGAATTTTTAAGAAGGCAAAAGTTATTTATATATACCAGAAAAAGGGTTGGCCCAAGCACGCTTCCCTGAGGGACACCGTATGTTATAGTAGCTTCCTGACTAATGTGCTCACCAATCTGAACTCGCTGTCTTCGGCCAGAGAGGTAATCTTTAAACAATTTGAGGGGAGTACCCCTCACACCCACTTCTTCTAGACGGTTTAACAGAATAGGTATTGAAACTGTGTCAAATGCCTTTTTTAAATCAAGTAATACTCCTAGACATTTATTTCCACAATCCACTTCATGTACTATGTGAGTGGTAAGGGCCTGTACAGCGTCTTCGGTAGATAATCCGCGTTGAAAGCCGAATTGATTTCCTGCAATGATTTTATATTTTGTTAAGAAATTGGTGAGCCTGATGTTGATTAATTTTTCTAGAAGTTTGGATAAAGAGGAAAGAACTGAAATTGGTCGATAATTGCAGGGATCACTTTTGTTGCCGTCCTTGTGGATAGGTGTTATTAGAGCTTGTTTAAGTACCGTTGGAAAAATACCCTGTTCGAAGCATAAGTTCGTTAGGTGGGAAATAATAGGAGCAATTTCGTTAAGAGCGAGTCTTATGAAAGTGGTCGGGATATTGTCCCATCCAAGGGAGCTGCTCAATTTCATATCCTTGACAATATCACATATTTCGGCGCAATCTGTATCGTAAAGGACGAATGATGAAACCTGGCTTTTGCTAGTTTTGTGCGTCGCAAAGGGGGAGTTATAATTGGAGACGCAGTATATTTTTTCCGCTAACTCTTTTTCTACATTTGTAAAATAGGTGTTAGTAATATCTATTGACGCTTGTGGAGATGGGGTTGCATGCAGTAGGTCGAGATTTTGTGTTTTGGGAGACTTACGTTGAGTTATTCTATTAATAGTCTCCCACAACTTTCTGGAGTTATTTTGAGCTTTTAAAAGCTGGTCTCTATCGTAGTTCCTTTTTAGTTTCTTTATTATTGAATTACAGAAGTTGTATGAATATAATGGTATACGTTGTAATGTATTTAAATGCAGTATAGTTTCTAGTATGCATTTAATGCTAAATATATTTCATCAGAAGGTGTTCCACAGGGGTCAATTTTAAGCCCTATGCTATAAATGGCTAACTGAACTGGTCGCCACATAAAGTATTCATGATCCGTGTGTTCTTTACTGATGTAAATGAACAAAAAATAATTTATATCTGTAGGTATAACGTATAGAGAAACAAAACATGTATGATACAAATTCGTTTATTTATAAACAACACAACTTCAAATATAATATAATACAATAATATGTGTATACGGGGAACTGTTCTCGCCACAAAACGTAATTTATAAATAACTGAGTGGTTTTCCCTTAGCTAGAACAACATCCACACGAAAAGTTTACACTTTTGTCAATATTGACCTAGTTTAGTTTATAGTTTGAAAAGTAATTCAATGTTTCTTAAAGAATCTGCATATTATTAATTGCATACTATTACTTAACTTGTAAAAAACGTGAAAAATACATGTACTGTATGTACATGTATTTTCATATTTAATTAATTTAAAAATCTTCGAATAATACCTTACAACAAATTCACATAATAATCCAGATCGAAAACATACGTACAATTATATTTACAAATAAAAAACCTGTTGTGTGAATGTTGAACAGTTTTTAATTAACATATGTTATGTATGAAAATTGCATTGTTTGATGTAGCATGATGAGTTAAGGTTTGGACAAACCAACATGCATTAGGCAGACTGACTTTTGGTCTGTAAAACTTTTGAATTAATACAAAATACCGCGTTTATCAGTCCGCGTCATGCCTGCGTTGCTTTAATAAAACAGTAATCATAGTTAGAAAAGAAATTGGTAGATTTCTATCTTACCTATGATTTTAGTTTTTGCCAGTGCACTCCTTAAAACATGTAATTATATTACATTTGATACTCAAATAATAAAAAAATTGATTTTAACAGAAATGGAAGCTTACGATAGTAAATATATTAAAATTCATAAAGTATTCGTTTTGTTGTGATCCCTTCATCAAAGTAGAAAATTCACCACAAATTAAGAGATAAGATACTGTCTTATGTAAGGGACTACTTTTGTAAGGGACCACCAAACACGGTAAAGCTAAATTATGGCTACTTATAACATTGCTCATCATTAAATCATAATACAAATATTTTTTTTGCGGATAATTATAGCTATGTATAAATAGGCTAGAAATACAGGACTACTTTGTAAATATTTGATTTTTAGACAAAAATATCTTAAATTTTAGGAAGCCGTTGATTGATCAAGTAGAATGAATTTTGTTTTATTTCAAGAATCCACAAAGTAGTCATATATTGCGTCAAATATCTTACTCGAATGTTATTGCAAAATATTTATAAAATTACCGGTAACAAATCATGTCTACTTGCATTCACTCAGATATAAAACTTCTACGATTCTTGCAACGCTAAATTTTATATTCTACCTACGTTTTATTTGTCAAACACTGTAACGCATTCAAATTCGTTATTTTAATATAGCTAGTTTTAGTATCTCGGATAATCACGCGGCTGTTCTTGATTTTAGGTTTTATGTACCATTTAAAATCGCTTCAATCAGACAAGAGTTTAAAAGTACCTTGAAGGTGGGTTCAGGCTTGATTATGTACTATGAAAATCTAGTAGCAGAAATTGTGATGAATTTCTGCTACAAGATGACTTTTGCTTCAATTTGATACAAAGGGCTCCTTTTTTGGGGTATGTATCTTCTCTGCTAAATATTATTACCTTTTTTTAAATAAAAATAACTCTGCTAACTCTGCCAGTATCCAAAGATAGTTGGATAAGATCAGATAAGATTGTTTATAAAGTATACCCAATATTCATTAAGCTGAAATTATATTTTAATTTGAACTTTTAGAGATATGGAAAAGACATTCAGTAAAACTTTTTTATTTTACTTGTTATAGCCGTATTTGAAACATATTTAAATCAACAAGTAATTGAAATATTTATTAAACAATCAACGAACCCACAAAAGTACTGGGTTGAGTGTATAAAATTCAGTGTTATTAAAGCCACTATTCAGCAATTTTGTATGGAAAGTGCTAATCATAAAGTAATTTCACAGTCTATATTCAAATCAAAATTAATAAATCTAGTTTACTTAATTCTTTTCTATAAAACAGGAATGAGTTTAGCTAGCATGACTTGTCTACAGTATATTCGATCATTTACACAGACAACATTGTTTTGATAACAACTGCAAACATAACTTTGATGGGGTTTGCTCAAGGAGACGTTTAAAGACCACTTGTTTTATTTAATATGTAAAGTTCGTTACAGAAACGAATGTTATTTATGTAAATATCTGAATTTATTTTTGACGAGGAATACATGAAACTTTTACAGAACTGCATTTCAATGGCTGAAATAATAATAAAAATACTTACTTACCTCTTCTATAAAAAAGTTAAAACAGTGAAATATTATACAATTTTCCTTATAACTTGCCAATTCATTTAGTATGTACTTTAACCTGTTTTCCAAAACAAAAATAGCTCATAACGTGTGTTTAAAATCTACAGTTTATTAAAGAACATTTTTAAGTGTAGTTTCATGTGCTCCTAGTCGTGTTAATTTAATTTATTCCTAACAGTATATCTTTCATATAGACAGCGATCCTGCACGCCCAGATACGATGTTCTGATTCAACATTGATATTCCTGTGGACAACAATTTGTTTATTGTACGTGATTTTTTAACTCAATTACACACACTCATTAACAAGCGAAAACTTGGCTATTTCACGAGAAATGGCACCACTTAATGTAACGTTTCTAAATTATCGCAGTCTGTTCTTTTCGTTTTTTCAGCAGAGAAAGAGATTGATTATACGTTTAGACATAGGTTTTGTTTTAGTTCGTGTTATCTCGGAGTTGACTTCATTATTATTAGTACCTAGTCTAGTATAGTAGGGCCCTGGTAAAGGCACAGAATAAGTACTAGTACTCCGTACAGAAGTATGACTTTGCAATGAAATTCAAAGTAATATTTACTCAATGTTGTTAACGATATCGTCGGCTTACTGCAAGAATTCATTAAGTGACCAAAAGTGAATCATGAGAAATCAATTAATGAACTTTTCCAAATTTATAACTTCAATAACTTTGTCAAATATAATAGGAACAAAAAAATTAAAATGCAGTGGGGTAGTGTAATATTCTTATTATTAAATTAAACAAGAATTAAAATTTTAACACAGAGCATATTTTTTTTACACCATATTATGGTGTAATTCAGTTCGACTCTGACTTAAGCACATTTTCGTGTAGACACCTACAGAAATACATTGCAAAATAATTGCATTCTTATATCTTTGGAATATGATTCATAATACACTAAACCTATTCAGTGACGTACTATCACGCATCGCGATAGGGTTGACTGCCACAAGAAGCTACTTACGCCATCTAGCGCATCTTTTTTAGGACTTTATTCACCCTCGTCCAACCAGCAACCTAGTGTCGCGCACCGCCGGTGAGTAAAACGCGCGAGCGTGTCGCTGCCGGCTAGCGACACCCAACTTGTTTAGTCCCTTACCAAGGGGTCGCCGCGCGTAGGTACGTTTTTGCTACCTACGCGGGAAGATACACAGGCCTGGTAAGGCAAGTAGTCCAAGTATAATAACTCACCGGGCTATAGGCGCGTGCTCTATATGTGTATGGTGTAGAGCACGCGGCGCTATAGCGGCGGCGCCAGCAGGCCTCCGTACTGCAGTAGGGCTCCGCGCAGGGCCCCGCCGCAGCCGCTGCAGCGAGGCGACGCCGCGAGACGCACTAGCGACGGGTATAGACCTGGTAATAACATAACAACCTATAATCCGTGCCACAGAATAAGAAATAGTACTCCGTATAAAAGTTTGACTTTGCAATGAGAAAATAAGAAATATCTACTCAATGTCGTCAACGATATGGTGTAATTTAGTTCGCCGCAGAGTCAAGCACATTTTCGGTCAGAAACCTACAGATATTATAACACTGGAATATGATTAATAATACACTAAACCTATTCAGTGACGTACTACCATGCGACGCGATAGGGTTGACTGCTACAAGAAGCTAATAACGCCATCTAGCGCAACTTTCTAGAACTTTATTCATGCTCGCCCAGCCAGCAACGTAGTGCCACGCGCCGCCGGTGAATAAAATGTTGCTGCTCGCTCGCGACACCCAAGTTGATTAGCTCATTGCAGGGGGTCGCTGCGCGTCGGTACATTTTTGCTACCTACGCGGGGAGTTACACAGGCCTGTCCATGCTAATATTATAAATGCGAAAGTGTGTCGCATGTGTGACTGTTACCTCCTAACACTTAGGCCACTGAACCGATTTAGATGAAATTTAGTATGAAAATAGTTTGTGACCCTGGAAAGGACATAGGCTTTTTCACGATATAAAACATTAAGGTGGTAAAATGGGGGGTGAAAGTTCATGTGGAAAATCCGACGTTTGGTGCGGGCGACACCGCTAGGAACCACTAGCGATATTATAATTTAAGCTTCCTCGGCAAGCTTTAACGGAAGTAAATATTTCACACAATAAATCATCGACCGTTTTTAGATAGGATTTGAATCTACGGCCCTTCGGTATCCGGGCGGATGCTCTTCCAACTGAGCTACCTAGGAGATTAGCCACTAGACGTATTTTTATAAGTGCACTAACGGTAGCTCTAATCACACATGATTGGTGCGAGGTGTAGACACAGTCTAGGTCGGTTCATGTCTGCCTAGTAAAAACCTATTCACTCTAGCCTTAAAGGGACCCAGGTCGTAATCTTTATGTGTCTTTATGTATGTCTTATTCTAGACTGACCTATGAGTTTCTGCCAGGCGAGCGCATCGACCTTCCCCGGCGGCGCCTTTTTCATGGACTCCGTCAGCGTCGCCACCGCTTTTAGCACGAAAGAGATCTCTGACAATTGGTGCCTGCGACAAACAAAGAATATATTAGTGATTTATTGAAATAAGCACAATTCGGTATGTGAAGTAAATTGTAAGGTATATGTTTCTTTTTTTTTCTTGAAGTAAAACAAAATTAAGACAGTAATATGAGTATTTTGACTTATTATTAAGTAGTTATTTTGTTATAATATATAATTATAAAAAAATTCAGCTTGTGACTTCATAAGCATGCCTATGACGACTTCCTTTCCCACAAATCGAAATTTACAGGATTGTCTTTAGAAGCAAACTTTTTTCTCGATTGAAAACTCTTACACAATTGAATGTATTCGATAAACAACCGCAGTGATTCGATTATGCGGCGAGCAATACCGGAGCACGCGGTGCGCAGGCCGTACTACTAACTACTAACGCATGAATCGTCTTTCGTTGCGTCGATTAATCATTCGTTCGCTGCCTGTCCTGTGTGTCGTTGCTAGCACTTCCGCGCGTCCACAATCACACACGCACTTAATAGGTAGGTAATATAGATTATCATCATTCGAGTGTCGATTATTATTCGCTTTTTTTTGAATTCCTAATAGTTAAAAAAAAATTGTTCGAAGGTTTGATTGTCGATTTATTCAATATATTTTTTTCGAAAATTCGCCCATCGCTAGATGATTATTTCGTCTTACCTGGGCAAAGGTTCCGTGTTGTCTTCGTCGGCGGTGTACCTGGATATGACCTCATGGAACCGGTCCAACAGCGCCACGATGGCCAGCGGGTCTGTGTCATCTACATAAAACATTAAATAGCATTTTAACTCGGAAACAGCACCGGAGTCAGAAAGTTTGTGGTGTTAAAACCCTCCTGGGTACTTGGTTATCCATTATGACCTCCCACCAGCAGCTGTGTGCGAAGCAGCTTGCTGTGTGCCGTCGGTGAGTGGGAGTGCCAGAACCTTCTGGGTGAGCTCGCTCCTCCGCCACGTCTGGCTTAGCAAACCCATTGCAAATAAAATAAAAAATACCGGACAGAGATCAGACGCAGGATCCACGGCTAAACCTTTCCGAGGCACTGGGGTGTTAACACCACCAACTTCCTGACTCCGGAGCTGTGTCTGAGTAATTTCAAGACAGAAAAACCCAAATACTCTCGGGCCCGACCCGAGATTCGAACCCGGGACCCCGTGGATAGTAGCCAGCGTGCTGACCACTAGACCAACGAGGCAGTCCTATAATACAACGTAGGTGAGCACTGAGAAAGGATTTTTAGAAATTCATCCCCTAAGGGCATTGATTTATTATACAGGGTGTCCGGGTTTGGAATAGTGCTAATTTAAGGGCCTTTTATAGAGACATAGTTCTAATTATTTTTTTTAGAAAACATTTAGTTTTGTGATAAGTTTATAAAGCTATTTAAATTCTTAGCAAGATTCCTTGTTGTTGTTGTTGTGTATACCTGTAATAGATAATCATATTTGATTTTTTTCTTGTCACGATGTTGTAGTCTATATAATGTGATTTGCTGTTGGTGTACCTTTATAAATAAATAAATTTCTTTCTCTATGACGGGTAATAATTTTGAACTGATCTTTATTTTACATGATAGGTGATAGCGTTACCTTTTAAATAAATTATTTTCATAACTTTTAGA
Source organism: Pyrausta nigrata (assembly GCA_949316185.1). NCBI lineage: Eukaryota > Metazoa > Arthropoda > Insecta > Lepidoptera > Crambidae > Pyrausta > Pyrausta nigrata. The sequence continues at coordinate 2,710,554 of OX438961.1, forward strand.
ACCTCCAGATCCATAGGAGAAGTTTTTTTTAATAATTAAAATGACTGCCATTTCAAGAGGGGGGAGTTAGAACTCAACATGGGGGTTTTTTGTCGATAATATTTGATGAAATAATAGCCCATAACATTATCGCTATTCCAAAACCGGACACACTGTATGTGATAAATCAATGCCAAAGGGGGTAAAAAAGTGAGGGTAAGTTTGTATGGGAATTTCGCCATTTGCGCAGACGAAGTAGCGGGCATCGGCTAGTAAAGTAATTTTTATTGTTACACATAGTTTACATAATTCAAAAAATAAACTAGTAAAGTATAAAGCAAAGATGACATACTCTCAACATCTGCGAAGGTGTCAATGTCCTCCAGCATGGAGAACTGTAGAAGCGTCTCGAAGCACATTCGCGCGAACTCCTCTCTCTCTCTGAGTTCTTGCTCGTTTTCTTCGTCAAAAACAATTTGGAAAATTAATACCATGCACAGAATAAGCAATAATAAATAAATATAATAGATAGAATAGAATAGACTTTATTGAGGTGCTTGTGGCGCAGTGGCGGCAGCGCTTTGGTAGTGATACCAAAAGTTAAGCAACCCACGGCGCGGTCGTGATTGGATGGGTGACCATTCCGACCATTTAAGTGACGTCCATGACAAGCATCTCCGTGCTTCGGAAGGCACGTTAAGCAGTTGGTCCCGGCTAATATCTGTGGTATTAGTCGTTAAGCCTAGTCAGAGGCCCTAGGGCGGCTTGATAACTTCTGACAGTAAGGTTTGTCACTTGCCTTACATACACCCCTCCACCAATCCGCACTGAGCCCGCGTGGTGAAGTATGGCTCGTTCCTCCTCATAGTTGAGGTGAGGCCTTTTCCCAGCAGTGGGATCTAATAGGCTGACTTATTTATTTTATAAGACTTTATTAACAGAAAGTGATACACAACAATTTCAACGTACCACTAACTTATACAACTGAAGTTTTCTAGGATTTTTTTTTATATTTTTATAACTTAAGCAATTATTTTGCAAGTTTTACTTAACTGATGGTTAAATATTTGTAAAAATATTTCCATTGGATACATGCGGGTACATTCCCCAAGTATTGATGAAATCGAACGCCGACTCACTGGCGTAGCAAGCACTTGCAAAAATTCGTCGACTGACTAACGTCCTCCGTAGCTTAGTTGGTAAGAGCACTCGCCCGGATAGCGAAAGGACGTGGGTTCGAGTCCCACCGGATGACACAGTCGATTAATTTTTGTAAGTGAAATTTGATTTAATTTCGTAAAAACTTGCAAAATAATTGCTTAAGTTATAAAAATATAAAAGGTTAAGCTGATTTCATCTTAACTGATGGTTAAATATTTGTAAAAATATTTCTATTGGATACATGCGGGTACATTCCCCAAGTATTGATGAAATCGAACGCCGGCTCACTGGCGTAGCAAGCACTTGCAAAAATTCGTCGACTGACTAACGTCCTCCGTAGCTTAGTTGGTAAAAGCACTCGCCCGGATAGTGAAGGGACGTGGGTTCGAGTCCCACCGGATGACACAGTATTAATTTTTGTAAGTGAAATTTGATTTAATTTTCTAGGATTACTGTTAGTCGACAAACTAGGTATTCCTGTCTTTTGGGGACTCGAGTTTGGGTTATATAAATAAGGTAGAAAGAAAGATGGAGATCGCTGTGAATAACTTGATCAAAATACTTTTTTTTTGTAAATAAGAATTTGGATTTTAACAACAATTAACAATAAAGGGTGAGATGGGTCTGATAAGTTCGGTCGATTAGTTGGTTGACCGATTAGCTGATCGTTTTTTTGTTCTGATTAGTTTTGATCGATAAGACAGTTGTTTATTTCCATACTTTTGTTGGGTTAGAAACTTTGAAACACTGCTTCGAGAGATCTTTCGTTGATTAAAGATGGTTTTATCGGATAGGTCAATTAATTGTGAGTTACATTGATTGGTTTTTAGTCTGTTCGCCCAATATGAATTAGTTTTGTTCAAAGAGTCAGTTGTTTCGATAGGTCAGTTGTTGGGTCAAACGATTATTTATCATATGGTTGGATTAGTTGGTCAATTTGATCAATTAGTTGGTTCTGATGACAGTCCTTTTGCTATAGCATGCTTCGCCTTCTTCCTCTGGCGATTGCTACAAGGTCGTACATGAACATGTCGGCTTGTAGGTCGTTGGCTACTCTGGTGTGTGCGTGACGTTGGTTCACGCAACCTACTAGTACCAGTTCGCGCACTAGCGACATTAGAGAGCGCGCTTGCTTGCCGCCTGCCGCCCACGCTGGGAGGAGTCAGTTAGACCTGTGTCGATCAATTCTTGTGACTCGGGTCAATCAATACCCATTCGTGTGGTAATCACCAGAGCTGTGTGTCTTAGTGATCACTCTATCGAGTCAGTGTGCGTGTCTACTCACTTGTGTGCGCGTTAGGCGAGTCGTGCGTGGCTATGGCTATGTGATCAATCTGTCGTGTCAGTGTCTGTTTGATCTGCTCTCGCACCAGCGACACCAGCTCGCGCCAGGTGTAGTGTCAGTGTGTGTACTTTCTGGTGTGCGGTGGCGGCGCGTGCGTGGCGCCGGCGCGCGTGTGTAGTGTAGTGTAGTGTCAGTGCGTGTACTCACTGGTGTGCGGTGGCGGCGCGTGCGTGGCGCCGGCGCGCGTGTGTAGTGTAGTGTAGTGTCAGTGCGTGTACTCACTGGTGTGCGGTGGCGGCGCGTGCGTGGCGCCGGCGCGCGTGTGTAGTGTAGTGTCAGTGCGTGTACTCACTGGTGTGCGGTGGCGGCGCGTGCGTGGCGCCGGCGCGCGTGTGTAGTGTAGTGTAGTGTCAGTGCGTGTACTCACTGGTGTGCGGTGGCGGCGCGTGCGTGGCGCCGGCGCGCGTGTGTAGTGTAGTGTAGTGTCAGTGCGTGTACTCACTGGTGTGCGGTGGCGGCGCGTGCGTGGCGCCGGCGCGCGTGTGTAGTGTAGTGTCAGTGCGTGTACTCACTGGTGTGCGGTGGCGGCGCGTGCGTGGCGCCGGCGCGCGTGTGTAGTGTAGTGTAGTGTCAGTGCGTGTACTCACTGGTGTGCGGTGGCGGCGCGTGCGTGGCGCCGGCGCGCGTGTGTAGTGTAGTGTAGTGTCAGTGCGTGTACTCACTGGTGTGCGGTGGCGGCGCGTGCGTGGCGCCGGCGCGCGTGTGTAGTGTAGTGTCAGTGCGTGTACTCACTGGTGTGCGGTGGCGGCGCGTGCGTGGCGCCGGCGCGCGTGTGTAGTGTAGTGTAGTGTCAGTGCGTGTACTCACTGGTGTGCGGTGGCGGCGCGTGCGTGGCGCCGGCGCGCGTGTGTAGTGTAGTGTCAGTGCGTGTACTCACTGGTGTGCGGTGGCGGCGCGTGCGTGGCGCCGGCGCGCGTGTGTAGTGTAGTGTCAGTGCGTGTACTCACTGGTGTGCGGTGGCGGCGCGTGCGTGGCGCCGGCGCGCGTGTGTAGTGTAGTGTCAGTGCGTGTACTCACTGGTGTGCGGTGGCGGCGCGTGCGTGGCGCCGGCGCGCACGAGCGCGAGCACACGTCGCGCGTGCGGCGCCCACACGCCGGCGCGCCCCGCCAGCACCTGCTCACGCACCAGCGACACCAGCTCGCGCGCCTGCCGCGACCCGCCGACGCTATTAAAATATTGTTGATAAGCTATCTCCGTGGACCGTGGATATCCAGGGGCCCAATTTTCACGCCTTCGATAATATGTCACATACATACGATATTTACCGACAACCTGACTTGGTGTAGTGGTTCGCGCCACGGACTTCTAAACCAGGCGGTTGCGGGTTCGAATCCCGCAAGAGGCAAATGTTTGTGTGATGAGCACGAGCATTTGTACCTAAGTCATGGATGATTATAAAAATATTTAAGTATGTCTATCCGTTATCCCAGTCACCATAGCACAAGCTCACGCTTAGTATGAGGCTAGGTAATTGGTGTGTTTGTTGGAACAATTTATTTATTATTATTTATCGAAAAACATAGCGTATATGAAACAATTTTGATGTTGCGTATTTTCGAAGTATGAAAATGTCAGATATTTATCACATATTGTGATATCCCCCATGTTTGTTCGAAAAATATCGTATGTGATAAACTTTCGGCCCGACCCGGTAATCGAACCCGGGACCTCGTGGATAGTACCCAGCGTGCTTACCAGTAGACCAACGAAACAGTTACAATAATAATTTATTAACTATTGTTGTAACTGTTAACATACACCGAACTTAAACCCAAAATATTAAATGTGTGGAAAATAAATGGATTTTAACAAACACTTCCCTTGCTACGATCTCTAGTGGAAACGCAACCTTAATAAGATTAATAGATTTAAGGACAAACAAAGAAAAAATGTAAAGTGCTGATCTTGTATACGAAACAAGCGGAGAATCTTTATTTATGCAAACAGAAACATAAACATAATTTTTTAACAAAAATGATCATAAGAAAGCTCTTTAAAAAATGCATCTTATTATTCAGGGGACTTCCAAAAGAATTGTGATATTCGCAAAAATAATTTTGAACTTTTTCTAACAAATAAAAGTCTACATATAAATATACTTACGGTGGTTCAAACATGAACGTTTCCAAAACTGTGGGTAACGTCTCCCAGAACTCTTCGTACACTTCAGGCTCTTCTCTCGCCAGCGGTAAACCGGTCGCAAGCACCTAAATAAATAAACTCGAAAAGTGATCATCACCGCCGAATTCCATAATAATAAGAAAACAATATTGCACTCAATATTTTTTATTAATCTATCAATCAAATATATTTTTTTACATTACATAGACTCATAATTATCATATTTGGACATTTACATATGAAATGGATTAAAAAAAAACTAAAAATAAGCAAATGGAAATTCACTTCTGACATATCAACGAACTATCTAAACTACAACAAGTAGGATTAGAAAGAAGAAATTTAGCACCATGCTTTCTTTGATACTGTAGGTGAGCTATCACCTGAGAAAGAGAATCAGGAATGATTTTTGGAAATGCACCCCTTGGGGGTAAAAATGAGGGGATGTTTGTATGAAACTTCGTCGAAGGTAAATCGATAAAAAATGACATTTAGCTATTTAGTTAGGAATAAGAATGACGTATTTCAAGATTGTTAAAAATTCACCTTCTAAGGGGATGAAAATTGTAGGGGTTCCCTAGGTGTAGTAGGGCACCCAACATTTACTGATGCTTGCTAAGGTTGGATAGGTTTACTCCGAGGAGTGCTAAATAAAACCGACCCGGTTGAATGTTTGTAAGACACTGATTTATTAATTTAAAACATTAGTGAATGATGTAAAATGCGGTGTAAACATTTCGCATAATTAGGGCGGCACACACATGCTAACAAAGTAAAAATGTGCGACGTCAGCTCGTACAAAAATACTGATCTGCCAAATCCTGGATCATGATCAGCGGACCCTGGGCCCACGAATGCGAGTGCACAACCAGGATAATGCTAGGAGGATGATAATGACCTTCTAAGGGGGTGAAAAGGGGGGCGAAAGTTTGTATTGGAAACTCAACATTTGCAGTTTAAACACAATATTAAATTGCGCTAAAAATTTATTGTCTTTGTGTGGAACTCGAGTGTCGAACCAACGACCCTTTGCTATGCGGCAGCTACAATGTGCAATATTAACTATTATCAAGTGTTGTAAGCAAGCACATACTTGTAACAGCAAACTGGCGATCTGCATGGCCTCATCCGTTTGTTCGGCGCTCCTTCTTCGTTTTTCCGCGCTGCAGCTCCTCACGGATGTGTGTAACGCCTGTGGACATGATCGTCCGATTATTTACGAATTCTTATTTTTGTTTTTAAATTGTTTAAATTGTAAAAGTGGTGTGTTACTGTAAAAAATTGAAGAAATCCTGATTCTCCATTGGTCGTTGTGACTTAGAGCTTTCTCTAGCTTCTTTTAGCATAACTTTTTGAAACTTCCCGCGAAGCGAGGACGTCCACCGAAAATTTGGACAAACGATCTTGAAAAGGTTGGAGAATAAGGCTAATAATAATAATAATATAAACAGTTTTTTCTAAGGGTTTACAGTTCAAGAAGTGCCTCTATTTCGTTGTAATTTTTAGTTTGTAACCAGTTACTTAAAGTTTTCTTACATTCATAAAAAGGTTTACTATATAAATCTAATTCCCTATTAATAAGCTTGTACAGATGTGCTGAACGTTTGCTGTACTGCCGACTAGCAAATGTAGTTTGTGGTAACTGAATAAAAATATGTTTCCTTCTTTTGTTTTTAACATTAACATCATATGGCATACTTTAATGTTTCTTCAAGACTGTATACAATATATATAATTTTCGTATAGAGAATAGTATGGTCATACAGTAAAGACTTTCAGTAGCAAATCTCACTCTTTTAAAATACATTGTCTTTAATAGGTTTCGTTGAGCACGTTCTACTTGAAGGAAACGAGTTTTAGCCGCACCTCCCCAAATAGGTTTACAATATACCATAATAGACTGTGCCAAAGCCACGTATACCTCTTTAAAAATGTTTCTAGACGGTTCCTGTGCACCAACCGCTGCTCTTGGCAGCACATGTCTCAAAGACTTAAAGATCCAAGTTAGCTCCAAGGCTGGAGATTATCAAATGCAGCATCAGTTAAATGCTCGTAGTGTTAATATCTCGTCTCCAGTCTACACAGAATTACTTGTTATTACTATATCGGCTAAAACCCTGAAAAGCAATAAAAATGTACACGTAATGTGCTCATATATACCTACGGATCCCGATGTAATACCCGATAGTGTTGATAACGTGATAAACATTACTAACTCATTATTCCACACGCATCCCAGAGATAACTTCTTGATTATAGGTGATTTTAACCTCCCATGCATCCAATGGGATATAAATGGTCCTACGACTCATATTAAACTGGGCATTACAGATATTCAAAATGCAGGTTTAAAATTAATAAATGAATTTAGTCTGCTTGGTCTTGTTCAATACAATATTTTAAGGAATAGTTCTAATAATACCTTAGACCTGGTTTTCTCAAATATCGCGCTAGATATAAATTAAAAAACTTTGCCACTCACAAAACTCGATCGAGCACATCCTGTTTTTACAATAAATATAACTGATCATGCCCTCCTATTTTTGGATGAACGTGCTCCACCAATACGAAATTTCAGAAAGGCAGACTATCAACAAGTTAATGCTTCGCTCGGTTCAATAAATTGGCAACGTTTGTTTAAGCATCAAACTACAGAAAGCGCTACTAAATCTTTTTATGAACGCTTAAACGAAATTATTGAAGAGTTCGTTCCATTTAAACCTAATAAATCTAAAAAAATCCCCGTTTGGTTTAGCCCTGCCCTAATCAAAATTATAAAAGAAAAGACCAAAGCCCACAAACGCTGGAAAAAGTATGGAAACCTCCTTGACTATGATGAGTTTGCTTTACTTCGTAACAGACAACAGAGGGTTCAAGATTCGTGCTATAATTTTTTTATTAATAATACTGAACAATCTCTTACGACCAATCCTAAGGTTTTCTGGTCCTACCTTAATTCGATGCGAGGCACTTCAAATTATCCTAAAAAACTTACTTACAACCAAGAATCCTATAATAAGGACATCTGTAACGCGTTTAACACGTTTTTCCAAAGCGTCTTCGGCGATCCCTCGACAGATAATACCACCGCACCGCAGGTATATATCAGCTGTGATTCGCTCTCTACTGTTAGCATCTCAGATGACACTATTCAAAAGGCATTGAATTCACTAGATATTACCAAAGGAGCCGGTAGCGATGGAATACCGCCGTTGTTCTGGTCTGCGTGCTCAAAGACTCTTGCCGAACCAATAGCTTACATTTTCAATTTATCCTTGAAGGAAGGAGTATTTCCTAGTATATGGAAGCAGGCTTACATAGTGCCTATTCATAAGAAGGGATCTAAAGCAGTAATTGAGAACTATAGAGGTATATCCATACTTTGCACTGTTGGCAAACTTTTTGAAAAAATAATCTATAATGCTATTTATCCGGTTATTAGTAGGGGTCTTCCTGATAGTCAGCATGGTTTTTTAAGAAAAAGATCAACCATAACCAATCTCGTCTGTTCTTCCGATTATGTTCTCACAAACATGGACGAAGGTGGCCAGGTTGACGTGATCTACACGGATTTTGAAAAAGCCTTCGACCGTGTAGATCACGTCATTCTATTGCAGAAACTTCAAGCCTTAGGAATTCACGGCGATTTATTGAGATGGACAAAATTCTACCTAAGCAATCGCTCGCAGACTGTTGTAATGGGGGGTTTTAGATCAGACTATATAAATGTATTAACTGGAGTCCCCCAAGGCTCTCATTTGGGTCCGTTGTTCTATTATGCCTACTTGTTTGATATCGTGCACTGTTTTAAGTTTGCTAAACATCTCATGTACACCGATGATAAAAAAGTTTTTCTCAAAATTAATAACGTTAGTGACTGTCTTGATTTGCAATCGGACCTAGATACCTTGCATACTTTCTATCAGCAAAATAAAATAACTATCAACATAAGTAAATGTCAAGTTATAACATTTACACGTAAGACAAAACCTTTATATTTTGAATACAACTTTAATGGCATGATCATTGAGAGGACAAACGTCATACGGGATCTAGGCGTTATTTTAGATGAAAAAAAATATTATCCAAGCATATTGATAGTACAGTGGTACAATCAATATCACGTAGTACAAAACCAAGAATCCTATAAGCCTTATCAGTGGATAAGGCTTATAGGATTCTTGGTTTTGTTTTACGTGAATGCAAACCTTTTGGTAATATCAAATCTCTTCAAACAGTATTCTATGCATATGTTCAAAGTATCTTGGAGTATGCTTGTTCCGTGTGGAATCCTAGATATGATATATATAAAGTTCGATTGGAGCGTATACAAAAAAAATTCGTTAATCATCTAAATTATAGACGTCGCCTTAAGGTAACAACTTATGAAGAAAACTGTTATCGTAACGGTATGTTAACCCTGGAACAGAGGCGTATAGCTATGGACGCTAGTTTACTTTATGATATCGTGCACGGACTTGTGGACTGCCCTGAGCTGGTGGCGGGCATAGCATACCGCACCCCATCGCGTCCCACGCCCCACACTTCTCTGCTGAATGTGCCATTTCGCGCCACCAACTACGCAAGAAACGCACCAGTCACTAGATTACCATGGTTGTACAATGAACTGTTAAGCGGAATCGACGTGTTTGCATGCTCTAAGTCCGTTTTCAAGGTTCAAGTGCTTGATATCTTAAAAAAAACTAAATAAACCTAGCAATCAGGATTAAACACCTTTTTTATATATATTTCTTGCCATATATTTCTCTATATGATATGTTATGATATATTTATCTTCAAAACTATATAGTACACATAATTTGACCTTCTTTAGTTTTATAGCTATATACACAGAATTTGACCTTCTACAGTTTTTATATATGTATAGGTGATAGACTGTGACACATGACATCCGCGTAGGCGGAAAGCCTTTCTCACAAAATGTTTACATTACCTTCTGGGCTGCTAATACACGACGCACTGGTGACATCTTTTTATTTTTGACATACGGGAGTCTGAGAAGCAGTTCTTAACTTAACTTACCCTAAATGACGTTTTGCTACGTACATACCATTAGTTTGTATAATGAAACCTTATAATTGGCCTTACTTGCTTATGTACCTAATTATAACCTAACAATTAATCTGTTACGCTGTATGGTTTTTAATTAAATAAATAAATAAATAAATTTAGGCAGCATCTCAGGCGCTAGGGGCGGCAAATTACAACGCGCGGTGGTGGGCTAGTTGCCTGCAGCAGGCAGGGCATGCACCCGGTTCTACTCGGGTCCATCAGAACCGGGTATAACCGGATCTATGACGGTATGAATAGAACTGTTTCGAAAGGAGTAAACCCGATTTGGCACCCGGTAGAGCGCGGAGGCGGTCTGCGGTGGCGGGCTAGTGCTAGTTACCTGCAGCAGGTGCGGTAACGCGGCGGTGGCGACGCGCGGCGCGGCGCGGTAGAGCGCGGTGGCGGTCTGCGGTGGCGGGCTAGTGCTAGTTACCTGCAGCAGGTGCGGTAACGCGGCGGTGGCGGCGCGCGGCGCGGCGCGGTAGAGCGCGGTGGCGGTCTGCGGTGGCGGGCTAGTGCTAGTTACCTGCAGCAGGTGCGGTAACGCGGCGGTGGCGGCGCGCGGCGCGGCGCGGTAGAGCGCGGTGGCGGGCTTGTGCTAGTTACCTGCAGCAGGTGCGGTAACGCGGCGGTGGCGGCGCGCGGCGCGGCGCGGTAGAGCGCGGTGGCGGGCTTGTGCTAGTTACCTGCAGCAGGTGCGGTAACGCGGCGGTGGCGGCGCGCGGCGCGGCGCGGTAGAGCGCGGTGGCGGGCTTGTGCTAGTTACCTGCAGCAGGTGCGGTAACGCGGCGGTGGCGGCGCGCGGCGCGGCGCGGTAGAGCGCGGTGGCGGGCTTGTGCTAGTTACCTGCAGCAGGTGCGGTAACGCGGCGGTGGCGGCGCGCGGCGCGGCGCGGTAGAGCGCGGTGGCGGCGGCGAGGCAGCGCGCGGTGGCGGGCGGCTCGCGGCTGCAGGCGGCTCCGAGCGACGTCAGTGCCACGAACATTGCTGGCAGAAGTTCGTGACGAACTAGCGCTTCCTGAGAAAAAGAATGAATAAACATGTATCTCATGTCAGCCTATTGCAGTCCACTGCTGGTCATAGGCCTCTCCAAGACTGCGCCAACTTTCAAGGTCTCCCGCTTCTCTCATCCAGCCACCACCGGCCACCTAGCAGAGGGCCGTCCAACACTACGTTTCCCGAAAAATATATTATCTTTTTCCCGAAACATTTATCTAATAAAACCCAACTACGACAAAAAACGACGCTGAAAAAGTATACAACAAGATTTTCAGAATACTGAACTGAACAAAGTTGCTAATGTAGTTAAAAACACTAAGTTCCGTTGCCGAAAATGACGATTTAATGCTTAGACAAATTTCTATTTATGCTTTCGATGAAAACAAATGTTAGCGCGAGCTAACACAGGGCAGCGCCATCTATTGATGATTTTAAGAACTAACAATAAGCTACATGCCGATAGATAATCACTGTACGAAACTCGCTGTTTACGTGAAATTAATTAAAGTATGATTAAATAAGATTAAGGTTTTATCACAATCAGACAGTAGTTGCAAGTAAATTGACAATAATGTCATACAATACTATTCTGAAGTATGCCATATTATGTAAGTATGCCATATATATCTATGTAGAGATAAATTTTCATGTTTGGAAAACCGCAGTCACACGTTGTCAAAGTGCTACGGTAGGTAGGTATATGTAACGTGTGACTACGCCTTTCCAAACATGAAAATTTATCTCTACATAGTGAATATTGCATACTTCAGAAAGTATTGTATGACATTATTGTCAATTTACAACGAAGGCATCTTGGTAGAGTCTACTGTGTCAATTTACTTGCAACTACATTAGCAACTTTGTTCAGTTCAGTATACTGAAAATCTTGTTTTATACTTTTTCAGCGTCGTTTTTTGTTGTAGTTGGGTTTTAGTTTTTTTACTTTTTATTATTTGTACTATTTTGGTGTTAAAGTGTATTTCCAGATTAATAATTAATTATTTTTTTATTGTATTTGTGACTTGAAGTCACAAGCAAATGCAACCAGCGGACAATTAAGACGCTTCTAATGATATGTCATTTGTCGAATTCTGATAAGTAGTTTAGAAGTTACGAGGGAACAGATGAACATACATACATAGCCTGTCAAAATCATAACCATATCATAACCCTCCTTTTGCTTAGCCGTAGTCGGGTAAAAATATACTTACTTATACTATTTCAAATTATGAGAAAGTGAAACGAGCGTGATGGCTAGACTCGATAATACGGACATCGTCAACAGGAATAAGGACTAAGATTTTAGTAAAATAAATATGTCTGAAAACCACCACCGGAAAACTTGCTTTCAAATGAAACAAAACTGCATACAAATCGATTCATTCGTTTAAGAGGTACGATGCCACACTACAAGCAAACACACAGACAATTACAATTTAAGTACGTATTGTACAGACGGCCACACTTCAGACTGCCCCACGTTGACCATGAGACCACACCCTTATTCCCAACGTAATAAAATCTGTTTTTGTAGTTCAAATTAATAACCTGATGTGCTGCCGTCTGTACATGCGCTGATCGACAGGTAGGGCTGTCACACACCAGCTGGATCGTAAATTTAATCGAGGATACATGCGCTCGTTCTACTCTTGCACTATGTACCGTGACGTAGCAAGAATCGCTATTTATTTAAACAAATTTGCGGAATGGTCCTCTGTAATCTACACGTGACTATTATTTATTCTGTAACGGCAGTGACCTTACCTTACTATGTACTATTATTGTTATTATTATTTTGTGTGTGTGTTAGTGTTTATATTTATTTAATTTTAAATTATTGCTTGTTTGTTCTGTTTTTTTATGAATCACTGTCAATGTTATTGCGTGTTTACACCCAGTGCCTAAAGGTTCCCGCTGAAAACCAGTGTTGCGACAAGCTACCCATCTGCTGTCGCGATTCAAACTGAGACTGAGGACCTTTTTGGCACACCAGGTGAATCATTATTTTTATTAATTTGCATTTATTTTTATTAATTAATTTTAATTTTGTCTATTTATAGAATAGATGTAAGATATTGTGTATTTATTTTGTGTGCCGAATAAAGACTTATCTTATCTTATCTTATGCACGGTATCCAGATAATGTAGCTATGTAAGCTAACCGGCGCGGCAGTGCCAACGCCGTCTAACGCCGATAACATCGGCTCCACGCTGCATATGTTTGACAGGCACGCGCCTAGCTTCTCCACGTCTGATGGTGTGAATTTGGTAACTACTATAACATACTACTGCTAAAAACTACTACCTACTGACCTTATGCACAGTATCCAGACAGTGCAGTGCGTGTAAGCTGACCGGCGCGCGGCAGTTCCAACGTCGTCTAACGCCGAAGACATCGGCTCCACACTGTATATGTTCGACAGGCACGCGCCTAGCTTCTCCACGTCTGATGGTGTGAATTTGGTGACTACTATAACATACTACTGCTACAAACTACTAACTACTGACCTTATGCACAGTATCCAGACAGTGCAGTGCGTGTAAGCTGACCGGCGCGCGGCAGTTCCAACGTCGTCTAACGCCGAAGACATCGGCTCCACACTGTATATGTTCGACAGGCACGCGCCTAGCTTCTCCACGTCTGATGGTGTGAATTTGGTGACTACTATAACATACTACTGCTACAAACTACTAACTACTGACCTTATGCACAGTATCCAGACAGTGCAGTGCGTGTAAGCTGACCGGCGCGGCAGTGCCAACGCCGTCTAACGCCGAAGACATGGGCTCCACGCTGCATATGTTTGACAGGCACGCGCCTAGCTTCTCCACGTCTGATGGTGTAAACCTGGTGAAAACAAACCGTGGGGAACCTATATTACTAAAGTAAAATAAGACCAAATTTTGACCTCACTCGGACATTTATAATTACTAAGCGGGACCTTTTGAAATATGGTCAGACATCTTTTAGGATGGAGACGTCTGACCCTATTTCCCGCACCCAAAAGTCAGGACTTCCCTATTGGGATAGCCGGGTTATCTATATAAAGTGGTGTAAACAAGCTGAAATAGATATTCCTGCATGATATATTGAACCACTCACGTGGGCCTGATATGCTGGAAGATGAGAGGGAAGATCTGCACCAATGTTGTGAGGAAATTGAGCGATGGCGCGTACACTTCTAAAGGCTTGCCGTCTTCGGGCGCTGAAACAAAACAGTAAGTCAATTTCCAATAAACGTATACAGGCTTCTAATGAAAGATAAATCTTTTAACTACCAGTTAAGCGACATCATGCCCTGCTATACGCCATTTTTTTCAAGTGAATGTTTTACCATTTGTGAGATTTTGATGTGTTTGTGGGTTCAAGTCCCATCGGATGAAAATCTATTATTACGTTTGATGTTAGATTGTTATTAATCATAAGAGATTTATGAACATTTTAAGAAATAATGAATATTGATTTAGTTTGGTGAAATATTAAAGAATATTGTAAAAATAAACGTTTTTTTAAAAGTCAAATCCAATATAAGTTACTGAAATTAAAGTGCATAATATTATTATAAATTCTGAAGAGATCTGAAACCTTAAATAATTTCTTTATATTTATGAGTTCGTCATTTCATATAACCTATCATGGAATCTATGAAGAAGCTTTTTTTCCTTTTATTCGCTAAAGCCACAGCCCCAGCAGCAAGCTGTGAGATTGAAACGCAGCTTGGAAACAACTACACAAACAATGAAAAAAATATTACGTCATGTAACTAGATGGCGCTGACTACATTTTAGCTCGCGGTATCATTTTGTTCAGTTCACACTATATGACTCTTTTCAAAGCTCATTCTCGTCGACAATCATGATACACTTGTTGTATTACAAAACCCCGCACGCGAGTTAATTTCGCAAATTATTTTTGTACGGTTAACTATCAGTAGAGATACTGATAAGTGACATATCTTTATAACAGAGTTAAGAAATTCAGGATTTTTAATTTGTTTATTAAAACAATTTTAAAATCGCTCTTGAATTAACGAACGGCAACAAAACATTCATACTAATATTATAAATGCGAAAGTGTGTCTGTCTATCTGTCTGTCTGTTACCTCTTGACGCTTAAACCTCTGAACCGATTGAGATGAAATTTGGTATGGAGACAGTTCGAGACCCTGGAAAGGATATAGGTAACATTTTGTCGTGATATAATAACATTAAGGGGGTGAAATGGGGAATGAAAGTTTATATGGAAAATACAACTCTTGCGGGGGAAGTCGCGGGGAACCACTATTATCTAATAAATCTTTATTATTAGCCAAGGCAGGCCTGTAGATTTTATTTTTATCCAGTTGAACTGGGTTTTTCTAAGCATCAACGCTGTAAGTTTTATAAAAATTCGTGTATAATGATGACGACGAGTATGTCACTTTGAATTCTCACTCCATTTATTATCATTAAGTTTGGTCGTACGAGCGATTCAGTGGTAATGTATCCGATAGGGGCGGTATACTCATAGCTTGTTTACGATGTCGCGAACTATCGTAAAGTTTAACTGAAATGTTGTAATAATTGAAGTGATATCGTTTCTGCAAAACTTATTAGTATGCAACAGTTGTGTATGACCTATTTGATCCTAAAAGAAATAGTGAAAGTCAAAAGTTATACGTGTCGATACGAAGTCAAAATGGCGAGTGATCGCCACGCTATTAAATACCTACAAACCCAAAACGTTAATAGCTCGTCGCTAGACACCGGTGGCCCATCTGCTTGGAGCGCGACAGCGAGACGCGAAAATAAGGACAATGCGTTATCAGAGTAGAGCACCTGTCTATCCATCCTTACTTCCTAGTTAAGAGCCTTAGGATGCGACCTTCCTAGTTAAGAAGCTACAAATAAGATGGTGATTACACTCTACACCTTATTACACTAATAGGTGATTTAGACACTAGCTCATCCACGAGGTCCCGGGTTCGAATCCCGGGTCGCGCTGAAAGTGTTGGATTTTTCCGTCATGAAATAACTCAGACACAGCTCCGGAGTCAGGAAGTTGGTGTTGTTAACACCCCCGTGCCTCGGAAAGCACGTTAAGCCATTGGTCCTGCGCCTGATCTCTCTCGGTCATGTCGGACTGCCGTCTATCCGAATTATGAGAGTAAGGGAACAGAGAGTGCACCTGTTTATTGTGCACACGCTTGTGCATTATAATATCTCCCGCGCAGTCCGCTGATCTCTGTTGAGATTGGCCACTGTAGTCGAAATAACGGCTAGGAGGACATTATTATTGTAGCGCACTTACCTGGCGGGTCCGTCCCCAAGGCAGAGGCGATGTTGGTCCAGGCTGCCCAGGCGCGCCGGTAGAGCACTCACTGCTAGTTTCGAGACACAATAGAAAAACAATTGTTATCTCGCACCGGTGCATGCTGTGGCATGGAACCAGTTAAAATCCTCGTGGTTAGTGCCCAGCGTGCTGACCACTAGACGAACTAAGCAGTCGCAAACGGAGGTCGTTGGTGGCCGCCACCAGTAGTTGGTGGTAGTGGTGCTTTACCACAATTTTGATACCTTTTTTAACTGTGTTTTGGCAAATAAACTTGAACTATATCGTTTGAAGGACGTTTGTCAAAATGGCGAGTACTCACCACCGTATTAATACACTGTAAACAGCTTGTCGCTAGACACCGGTGGCCCATTATCGTGGAGCCTTAGCGCTGCTACTGACACTAGTTACCGTAGGGCACTCACCTGGCAGGTCGGTCCCCAGAGCGGAGGCGATGTTGGTCCAGGCAAGTTATTTTTGGCAAGATCTTAAACCGCGTCGTTACCGAGTGGATCGCTGTGTCCTTTTATCCATTGCAGTGTTGTGCTAGACACTTGTTACCGTAGGGCACTCACCTGGCGGGTCGGTCCCCAGAGCGGAGGCGATGTTGGTCCAGGCGGCCCAGGCGCGCCGGTAGAGATGCCCCCCGCTCCCTAATTAGATTAGCTAACTGCGCGAGAGATATTATAGCGCATAAGTGTGTGCGCAATATGTGCACTCTCTTTTCCTTCACTCTCATAATTCGGAGACACGGCATTCCGACGTGACCGGAGAGAGATTAGGCGCTGGTTTAATATGCTCTCCGAGGCATAGGAGTGCTAACACCACCAACTTCCTGACTTTGCAGCTGTAATCTGAGTTATTTCAAGATAGAAAACCCCAGAATCTATCGGCCCGACGCGTGGATAGAAACCAGCGTGCTGACCAATATACCAAAGAGGCAGCCGCAAATGAAGATGGTGGGTGGAAGTCAGTGTCCGCCACTAGTGGTTAGTGGTGGTTTACCACCAATAAAGTTTGTGTCGTTTTTTCAAAATGGCGAGTGAACCACTCGCCAGTGGTTGCCACCGTATTAATACACTGTAAACAGCTTGTCGCTAGACACCGGTGACCCATCTACGTTGAGCATTAGGGCTGCTACTGACACTAGTGACCGTAGAGCACTAACCTGGCGGGTCGGTCCCCACGGCGGAGGCGATGTTGGTCCAGGCGGCCCAGGCGGCGGCCCAGGCGCGGCGGTAGAGCTGCCCCCCGCCCCCTTCCGCGCTTTCCGCCGCGCGCCCCACCCCGCTCACCACCTCTTGGAACGACTTTAGCGCCGCCACTGACACCTGCATAGAAAACTCTATCACCTCTCTGGCACCGAGGAGTAGTGGTAGATCGTTATCAAATTATTAAGTAAGCAAAAATACGTAATAATCACTTCAAATCTCAAGGTTTTCGAAAAGAAAAATGATCGTTCTTTAGACATTATGTGCTTGCTTTATGCAATTTAAAAAAAATGTTTGAAAATAACTAAACATAAATTTAAATATGTGGAATATGTGCTCACTTGAGTACACTTATTTAGAGCTACTATATAAAAAGCGAGTCTAGTTTTAACTAGGAATTATGTTTTTGCTTGATGCAAATTTGAGACAAATGTTTAAAGATATACATAAACTATTTAATAAAAAGGTTTAGCGTAGAGCGTCCATCAGATAGATTGACAGACAACCCTATAAAGGTCGCAGGATCGCACTGAATGCAGGTTGCTGGAAGTATTGTCTAAATCACTTAAGAAATCTATGGAGGAGGCCTGTAGTCATCAATAGATGTTCTGCGGCTGATAATGCTGGTGATGAAGATGATAGCTGGCACCACCGGTAACATAACGTGGATAGTACATTGAAACTACTGTCACAGGGTGAATTGAAGCCTACTCCGTAACAATATACTTGTATTTTTGACCACGCCAGCTAAATCGTGTATAAAAGCAAGTGAGACGACTAGAGCCGAAATTACGGACAAAGTACAACGGTCAACTATTCACAGATATTTATTTTACATCATAAATAACAAAAAAAGTATTGCAGAAATTTACAAAACAAATGAGTTTGTGTTACTAACCTCGTGACTTCTTCGTAGCGCGAAGTCTGTGATGTACTCGAGCAGGGCTGCCCACGATCTGTTGAAGTCGCCCACTGTCGTGAGCAGCTGGAACCGTGAGTGAAACACTCGCGACACCCCTGATAGGGTTAGCACCTAAAAATAAAAGAAATTGGTAAATATTTAAAACAAGCATTTACTTCAAAACTTTCATTGTAGCCACAATGGGCTTTACTGACTCTTTCTTTTTGCCTTTTCGGTATAGTTAGCAAAATCATCATAGCTTTGTTCCCTTGTTTATTTGGCAATTTGTTGTTTATCTGGCAAGCTAAGATTGTTTTATTGGTTATAGTATAAAGTCAGCCTATTAGATCCCACTGCTGGGAAAAGGCCTCACCTTAACTATGAGGAGGAACGAGCCATACTTCACCACGCGGGCTCAGTGCGGATTGGTGGAGGGGTGTATGTAAGGCAAGTGACAAATCTTACTGTCAGAAGTTATCAAGCCGCCCTAGGGCCTCTGACTAGGCTTAACGACTAATACCACAGATATTAGCCGGGACCAACTGCTTAACGTGCCTTCCGAAGCACGGAGATGCTTGTCATGGACGTCACTTAAATGGTCGGAATGGTCACCCATCCAATCACAACCGCGCCGTGGGTTGCTTAACTTTTGGTATCACTACCAAAGCGCTGCCCCCACTGCGCCACAAGCACCTCAAGTTTTATTGGTTAGCTGACATCGAATTTTCAGTTATAGCATCCATAGACAGTTAAACAAACCATTCATAGATATTAATTAAGAAGAGGACTTTGTGCCTAATTTGTTTCTTCTCTCATTCTCAGAGCGGAGCAAACAAAATTCCACAAAATAATTAGTTTGTGGGTAGAACTATTTGTCATGGATGTTTATATGTTTTTAAGTATTTCTATCCGTTATCCTAGTCACCAAAGCACAAGCTCACGCTTAGTTTGGGGCTAGGTAATTGGTGTGTTTGTTGAAACAATTTATTATTTATCATTATTTAGAAAGTTATCTCACCTGTGTTTCTGCCCACTGCTTCTGCGCCGTATTTCTAGTGTGATGTATAAGTATGTGTTCGCCTGTGTCTACTTTCTCCGAGCTCGCTATATTCGACTGTTTTTGCACCTAAAAAAAGTGAATCACATAAAGCAAACAGCTAAATGTGTTTGTAAAGAAATTCGGCTGACAGGTAACATTGGTAATAGTTTTCATACACTTCAGGACTATTCGACAACTAATAACGTCATGACAAAAGACTAATCATGTGACCCTAATGTAACTTAGAAGTTTCTTATGCAAACATTCGGTTTTTATTGTAAGACAATACTAAGATACTGTTGAAAGCGTTATTTTGGTCACATAAATTATGTGACCAAAATGTACTCGTATGTTGTTTTTTTATTTAAAAAACTATTAAATGATACATTTGGTGGTATGGTGTCCCAATAGACTTATACAAAATAAGTGACACGTTGACAGTTCGGCAGCTCTATATACAAAGCTTAGTTTTGAACACTCATAGGACTCTGCCTTATGATAGTACAAAATTATTCAGGAGACGAAATGACAGGGTAGCTCCCACGCCTAGAATTCGAACCACCTATGCTGGGAGACAGTTTACGGCACGATCTGCAAGGTTATATAATAAGATAAACAAAATTCTGAATGTCTACACTAGAAATAGCTATAATTGCAAAAAAAGTCTGACAGAAATATTAAAAACATGGAGCTGTGATGAGACTGAGGCTTTTATAGAACAAGATTCACTAGGTATAATAAAAAAAAAAACAAATTAAAATTTTGTTATAATAATATATTCAAAATTATAATTTATAAACAAATTTCCAAATTTCAAAGTTTTAGTAAAAGATACACACACACACACACACACACACACACACACACACACACGCATACACACACACATCATTTTTGTGTAGTGCATATCCTAAATACTCAATTGTTTATTAATTTATTGTTTTGTACTTTTTGTAGCATGCATCCTGAGCATTTTGTAAGATCGTTGTTGAGTTATCATTTTTTGTAATTTTCATACTGTAATGGAGAGCGAGGATTTACTGACACAAGTAAATTTTTACTTAAAAGAAATCCTCAATCGCATTCCAGAAATGTAACAACCCTGATACTGTTTTTTTTTTTTAATTTGAATGAATTTAAAATATCAAGAAAAATAAATCATAAAAACCGACCAAGTGCAAGTCGGACTCGCGCACTAAGGGTTCCATGCCAACTTTAACTGAATTAGGATCCACTTACTTCCACTTAGCCAAAAAACCACAATATTTTTTGACAGCAAAGATAACTTTGTTGTTCATAGTGTTTGTACAAAGAACAAAGTTATGTTTCCGGTTGTTGAAAATGTGCTATATCTCAAAAACTACTAGTTAATTTTTTTTCAAATTTATTTTTTTTCAAAATTTACACGTGCAACTAAGCAAGTGGTTAGTTCAAAAGTTAGATGGGAGGGACGCTCATTTTACCACTTTGGAAGCGTCTATCTCCCACACGCGTAGGTATGACAATTTTTTTTTGTTTTAGTTACATGTATAAGAGCCTCCCCTAAAATATCGTTATTTTGTATTTTTTGTATGAGAATCGTAAAGCGGTTAACAGGATACATCTCAACGATACAATTACAATACATTTAAAAGATCATCATTTCAACTGTGTAATGCTAATAGTTTCAGAATAAAGTGGCTGTGACATACGGACGGACGAACAGAGAGACAGACTTGACGAAACTATAAGGGTTCCGTTTTTTGCCATTCGGCTACGGAACCCTAAAAATGGAAGTCTAAATTAAGTCTTTAAATGATTCTTGATTGTTAGGTCCGTTCCTAATAGTTATTTCTACATTAAATTGTGCGTCCAGTCATACCTGATCCAGCATAGGAAACAAGACAGCCAGTAGCGCCCTCCACGCGGGCTTGCTGAGCAGGGTTCCGTGCGCGCCGATACAACTGAACAGGGTCTGGCTGGCCGCGCGACGCACCGGGGCGCGTGGTTCCGTACATAGCTCACCTGTTAAATGTGTGATAACAAGAACATGTGATTTTCTGAAGATCAAGTTACCCTACAATAACGACAAGTCATGAGAATCAATAACGACAACTACCCTAAATTCAGTCTCGCTCGAAGCTTTTTGGTAGTTTTTTATAAATGTGTACAAAAAGTCGACGGCGACAAAACAATGCCTTTTATCTTATACTTTTTTGATTCGTAATTTATCTTTCTTGTCAACGATATGGTGTAATTCAGTTCGCCTCAGACTCAAGCACATTTTCGTGTAGACACCTACATAAATACATTTCAAGATAATTTCATTATTATAACTCTGGAATATGATTCATAATACTCTAAACCTATTCAGTGACGTACTACTACGCAACACGATAGGGTTGACTGCCACAAGAATCTACTTACACCATCTATCGCATCTTTCTAGGACTTTATTCATGCTCGTCCAACCAGCAACCTAGTTCCGCGCACCGCCGGTGAATACAAAATGTCGCTGCCGGCTAGCGACACCCAACTTGTTTAGCCCCTTACAACGAGTCGCGGCGCCTAGGTACGTTTTTGCTACCTACGCGGGGAGTCACACAGGCCTGCCATAACATCCCACCCGCAAGATCTTCAGTTATGCCGTAATCATGGCTGTTGCAAGTTGCAACAGTGCCGACATATCGGCAACTCGATACTTCTTAGCAATCCCGTAAATTATTATTCTAATGTTAGTGAACATGAAAGTTTAAATAGTAATTAGAATGTCTGCCTAGTCGAATTACGACTACAGTGGCCAATCTTAACAGAGATTAGCCGACTGCGCGGGAGATATTATGCGTGCACAAGTGAGTGCGCCATACACAGGTGTACTGTCTGTTCCTCCACTCTCATAATTCAGTGAGACGGCATTCCGACATGACCGTAGAGTGATCAGGCGCAGGAACAACGGCTTAACGTGCTTTCGGAGGCACGGGGGTGTTAACACCACCAACTTCCTGACCCCGAAGCTGTGTCTGAGTAAGTTCTCGGGTTCTGTTCCAGGTAAGCTATGCTTTTCAAATCGGTTTTTGATTATTAAAAAAAGGCTAAGAACTTTAATAGCAAGTGGCAAAAATAGGCATAATGAAAAAAGACGGAACATTTTCACTTTGTGCAAGTTTCGTCTATCTTAGTTAGAAGGTATTTTCGTCGAAATATAATCTATCAAATTAACAGTAAACTATAACACAAAAATAACACTACTCACTAAGCCGTATGTATAAACACATCCACAGTTTATCCAGTGGCGGGAGCTCGGCGTGGTTTGGCACTTCGGGACACACGGCCGCGTCCTTAGCGAGCGCTACGACCAACTTGTCACGGTTGTGGTACAAGTAGTCCGATATGTTCCACTGTTGACAAATAAAGATAGTTACAGCTTTAAAATAAACAGTCAATTGAATGGTCCATTCCTTTGATTATTAAATTTATTGCTTTGAAATTTGAAATTAAGTCATCATCGCTTTTGACCATGATCTAAGATGTGGCAGATTAGATAATTACAGAGGAGCGCCTGCCATTTGACCTTTATGACCCTGTTTACAGAGAAACCTGACCAGTTTGGATCATGGATACACATTCAATCGCCTGAATGTGCAGGTTTCCTCACGATGTTTCCCTCACCGTAAGAGCATCGGTTTGTGAAACAACTAATGTACAAATAGTCATTGGTACATGGCGGCACGTGGCGTGGGATCGAACCGGTATCTCCCGCATGAGAGGCAACCCGCTAGCCACTACGCCACCGACGCTCTTTAAAGTTACGTAGAGTATCGTTCTGATATATGTAAGGTTATTTATAAATGTATATTGGTAGCTAGATAAGTCGCTAGTGATGTAGTACCATGAGTCCGACAGCAGTAAGGCTGATGTTGAGCTCCTTAGTCTGCGAAGCGAAGGCAGCAGCGCAGGCCAACACGCGGCGAAGGCAACGGGGACCCGCGCAGCCGAGCAAGTCCCCCGCGACCACTTGAGCGCATTGAAAGGCCGACCGGATCAGTTGTTCGCTGAAATAAAACATATCATTAGAAAAAATATCTAAAACAAATCTTTAGATTCAAAATACTGTTTTAAACTTTCATGGTCACTGTACGCGAAAGAAAACGTAGGAGCAGGGACCAAGGAGACGATTCTCATGCAGTAGATAAAAGTTCAAATTCGTAAAAAAGTTCAAAATTCGAAATTTTTCCGAACGTAACACAGTTTGTGCATTCTCAGAACTTTACAATCGAAATAGTTCGATCGTACATCACCCGAACGCAACGAGTGGTACGAACCGGTCAAAGTCAAAGTTCGTATACGAAAAGCTGTGAAAATTGTAAATGTAGCTGTGTAAGTGTGATTTGAGGTTATTTTGATTGAGGTTTTCCAATAAAGTCCGTCTGTTTGGTGTAAATGTTGTAAAGGTTGTGTGGTAAAATGAATGAGGAAGAATTTTTTTGTTGACTTCTTCGCCAATTTGTTGGAAGAGTTAGAAGCAGAAAGTGCAAGGCCGGCGCGACGAAGAGTAGTCCGAGGAGAACCACGAACCATTCGAATTGAGCGATGCGAAGTTATTATTATTGAAATGATTGAGCCAGTTATTGAACAGAGGTCACATATTAATAATAATATGCAGGACATTATTATGATTATTCCACCACACAACCACAACAATGACCACAAAAAACTAATTTAATAAATTAAGAAACGAAGTCTATATTTCCTGTCTCGTTTCCCAACAAAAACTCTCCTTTGTTGACAATTACAACAAGAATGACAGTTTACGGAATCATTAAAACACAATTTTACGGATTACTTCGCGATTTATTTACATTTTATTTTAAACCTGACGTTTCGAACACTTTACAGCGATCGTGGTCACAGGGAGACTAAGGTATTATTTGTCATTACAAAGTTTTGAAAAATTTTAACTACCGTCACTCAATAATATTAATTTATGTTCCTATTTACGCAGAAAGAGCTAACCGTGTCTTGAGATCTTGCAGTGCTAGGTGTTGCTTTGGTTTTTGCTAGAATAGGATCCCATGCCGGTGGAACTTTCCAACCATCTTCTCTATTGAAACAAGTTTGTTTGTGTTCAACAATTCGCGTAAACTTAAGAAACAAATAAGTTTACGGAATTCCATTTCACTTAATGCTATTTTTGAAATATTTAAAATTGAACTTATATTAATTATGTGGTGTTATTATTATATCTATTAGTTCTAAAAATAGATTATAATTAATATGATATTGAAAATATAAGTGGACTTCGTAATAAAATTTCACGAAAATACTATTTTAGATGGTAACTAATATATTATATACTATATATAATGGAACGCGAGTTATTGTCTAATCTATGTCCGACTACATAATTCGGTTGGTAATTATTCGATGGGTGCGCCAGAGTATGTGTTTTACGTATTACTCGAACTTTTCAGTAGAACGGTGAAATTCGTAGGCGAATTACCACACGGAAAAATCTCGATTGCACGAGAATCGTGTCCCAGGAAGATGAACACTTTTAAAATAATAATATACTTTAACAGTGTATATATTCATAGAGGTGGTATGTATATACAGGGTGATTTGTTTACGGGGAGGTGTTGAAACCTTATTATACTCAAATCACTTGCTGGCTGAAAATATATTATTTATGTATAGTTTAAATTTATATGACACTGTTTTATTATTGTTTTTATGTCACTCTCTTCCTGTCTTTCTATCCATATACTTCTCTACTCCCATTTACCTCGTTTCTCTAATTTCCTACTAGTTTTTAGTGATACTATTTGAAATGACAACTCTATCGATATCCTGATAGGCCACTATACCTGTGGTGGTCCAGTATGGCGGCGATGATCTCCATCATCAGCGGCCAGGCGGCTCCGAGCTGATCTCCTAGCGAGTGGAGCAGGCGGGCGGCACACTCCAACTGGCGTGCACGCACGTCGCAGTGACGTACTGAGCATAGCTCCGCTAGGGGTTCGAGTAGGAGGCGTTGACGGGCCTGGGTAAAGGTACGGTGTTATTAAAAACTAGCAGTCCCCGCGACTTCGCACAAAAGTCAGATTTTCCATACAAACTTTCATCCCCCATTTCACCCTACTAATGATTTTATATCGCGACAAAAAGCAGCCTATGTCCTTCACAGGGTCCCAAACTACCTCTGTACCAAATTTTATTTGAATCGGTCCAGTAGTTTCGGAGCCTATTCAATACAAACAAACAATCAAATCTTTCCTCTTTATAATATTAGTGTAGATAAATAGACAAGGTTGAGGTCTTGGCGAAATACAGCGTGGAAAACATAGGACTCCCGATACTTAAAACACGTGTGAAACCCATACAAAGGGGGGTTACATCTCTCACCCCTCTTTCTTTTGGGCGTAAAGTATTTTGTTTTTATTTCACATAATGTTTACTTACTTTAGCCAGGAATAGCAGTGGTCGTAAAAGTCCCGTTTTGCTTAGCACTAAAGGTCATTTATCGTTAATAAGTTTTTTTGCTTAAGTTTTTGCATTGCAAGACAGTAGTGAGACTTCATAAAATGTGACAGTAAGAGTAAAGAGTAAGACAGTATTTAAAAATTTGAAACGGTTAGACAAAATTATCCAAGTTAATCACGATTAGAGAGCCCAAGATTTATTTCCAAGATTGTTTTGAGTCGAGACATACCTCAGTAACTAAATTAGGGTTGTTGTGATGATACTGGAATGCAGCTTGTACTAAATACGTAATCGCTTCGACTCCCCACTCCCTCATCCTTATATGAGGATGTTGGCACACCTACAAACCAAAATACACGTTAATATGTATATTAATCTTATATTTAAATCTACAAAAAAGAATCTTTTTTACGATGTTACGGCCTAAATTAATAATCGAACCGTGATTAAAGTTTTAAGACAATCCCAGCTATTTGCATATCCATTAAACCCTTCACTGGTAGTCACTACTACCAGTGTCAAAATACACGTTTAATTGATACGTAAAAAACCGTGATAGACTTGAAAATTTCAATCTCGAATCAGTATATCATTTCAGACGATAAAAGACAGACTTACTTCTAAAAGATGATTGGTTATAGGCCTCCACATGACCTCTATCCTGTGCATATTAGCTAAACCTGTTTCTAGTAGTTTTGCTACGGCGAAGAGTGATGGTTCCTGCAAAAGAGAATGCCATAATAAGCCTTTTTGACGACCGTCTTGGTGTAGTCGTTCGCGTACCGGACTTTTAAACCAGGCGGTTGCGGGTTCGAATCCCACAAGGGGCTAATGTTTGTGTGATGAGCACGAGCATTTGTACCTAAGTCATGGATGTTTATATGTATTTAAGTATTTCTATCCGTTATCCTAGTCACCAAAGCACAAGCTCACGCTTAGTTTGGGGGTAATTGGTGTGTTTGTTGAAACAATTTATTTATTTATTTAAAATATTTTTTTATTAGAAATGGGTTTGCCCTAGGATTTAGACCAAGCCGGACGTGGCGTAGACAGAGCCAACGGTGAAGCGAGCTCACCGAGAAGGTTCTGGCACTCCCACTCACCGACGGCACACAGCAAGCAGCTTGGCGCCGGGCTCCGGTTTTAGGATCGCTTCGTATGTATTCGATACTCAACGATATTTATATCCCAAAAACCAGCTGGTTTACTGCCTAATATTTGATAAGTAATAGAGTTTAAGAAAGCAAAGAGCGTTTAAATGATGAAAAAATTTCAACTCATGTGTGCCTTTGGATTGCCATCGTGATCGCGATAGCTTTCGAGATAGGCGGTAAACCTGCGGTTTATATTTCAGGAGGTCGTTTGATAAGCACGAGGATGTAGAGTACATTATTTTTTAAGGTACGCATGTACAGTCGGCAGCACGTCAGGTTACCTATTTGAACTGGTAAAACAGCTTTTATTACGTACGGAATAGAGGCGCTCTCAATGTCGAATTGGGGTAGTCTGAGGTGCGGCCATGTTTACTAGCGATTTGCGCTAACAACTTTACCCTCGCTTCTCGTCTCAGTCTTTCAAATAAAGCCTAATATGGGTTGTATAACCTCCACTTTAAATTCTTACCCTATTAGAATAAGCCAGCTCCATGGCCTCGTTGGAGAGTTTGCATAACGCGTCGATAAGATGGTGAAGCGCCACGTCATCAAGGTTCTTTGACGACTCGAACACTCGTGACAGCATCGCTGACAGCGCTGCGGGTGGAATAGACGTAAGTTTAGCACCATAACAGGACATTACACTAGCATTGCGTAGCTCTAACCTTGTATAGGTTAGAGCTACGCAATGCTTGAGTTATGTAAAAATTCTACTCAGTATTTTATTTTATTTAATTAATAGGCAGACATTTGGCTGCAATCTTACCTGATGGTAAGCGACGATGCGGTCGAGGATGTGACATGTTTGTCTAGAAGCAGCCTATTCACTCTTTTCTTAAAGGAATCCAAATCGTAGTGTTTAAGAAACACTTCAGCCGGCAAAGAATTACACTCACTAGCCGTATTAGTGGTACGTCAACGAAATAAGGGTGGAACCACCGCCTGCGTCTTATGTCCCGATAGTAGAAAGGGGCCGGAGGAATCAATTCGTGCAATCCCTTCGCACACTCGCCAAAATGTAGCCTGTAGAACACTGAAAGGCACGCCACCTTACGCCTATGTTCGAGACTTTGCAGCTTAGTTGTAAATGTCCGTATTTTCGTCTTGTTCATTTACGCTGGCATTCTGGGAGAACAACAAGAGCCTGGCTGGAGTAAACAGCAAATGTCAAAAACACAAGACAGTCACTTATAGCTTCTAGCGCCCAATAAACAGTTATAAGAGATCGGATCTTTTGTGGCATATTTTAATGTCTGCCAATGAAGGTGGCTATGCCTGGAGCATCGAAGGCGCAGTGGCTAGCGGGTTGCCTCTCATGCGGGAGGTGTCGGGTTCGATCCCACGTGCCGCCATGTACCATTAATTTTTCTGTACATTATTTGTTTTACTAACCGATTCTCTTACGGTGCGGGAAAGAATCGTGAGAAAACCTGCATATTCAGGCGACTGAATATGTAACCATGATCCAAAACTGGTTGTTAATAGGGTCACGGAGGTCAGATAGCAGTCGCTCCACTGTAATTACCTGATCTGCCATATCCTGGATCATGGTCAGGGTACCCTGGGCTCTCGTGTGCAAGTGCACAACCGGATAACGCTAGGATGAAGATGACTGAAGGCGGCTGTGGTAGGACCATAATAGCGCAGGAATAAAGGGATCGTTCAGTGTGTATGGATTAATTGGAATTTAACTTTGGCCTAATATGCATCTGATTATCCGATCTCTGATTATTATAAATTAAATAAGGTAAAACAATAAATAAACCTAAGAAAAAGCCTTAAAGATGATTTTAATTGAAGGCTGTAAACAACTGCCTAAATTGAAACTGTTTTCAGTGTAACGAAAACAAAACGTGTAAATCAACCAAAAACACAGCAGTGTACAAAACAAACGGTGCAGGACGACACAGCTAAACTAAACGGCCAGCAAGCCCACCCTTTGCGTGAAAGCTGTTTTAACCTGAGCTGCAACGGACATTTGGAAAATAAAAAAAAATAGAGTAAATATTGTGGTTAGATTTACGTTCAGGTCCAGTTCGTCTAATGATTCTTTCTTCAAAACCTTTTTAATATCGATACATGAAAAAAATATGTTGTAGAAATAAAACGACCGCAAAATCTGTCCTTACTCATTTAACTGTTATAAAAAAATTAACACATAACCAACTCAGAAATCGAAACACAGTTTTTAACAATCTCAACGAGTACTAGAATGTCAAGGCTGTCGCAATGACACTCGTCAAAATATTTTCCAAATGTCCGTTTCGCGTAAAAAATTGAACTGTACCACTCATGACTCCGAGTGATTCGGCCACGGGGACTTGCTGACCTGCGAACGAGCGTCAGTGTAAACGTTAAAACTACAATAATGTAACATAAAGCACATAAATGAGCTTACTTTAATTTTAATAATAAACATCTCCTACCGAATTTTCGGCTTAGCCTATCCCGATAGAGATCGAACAGGTACGCAGGAGATACTATAGTGCACAAGTTTGTGCGCAATACACAGGTGCACCCTCTGTTCCTTCAATATTCATATTTCGGTGAGACGGCCATCCGGCATGACCGGAGAGAGATCAGGCGCAGGACCAACGGCTTAACGTGCTTTCCGAGGCACGGGGGTGTAACACTATCAACTTCTGACTCCGGAGCTGTTTCTGAGTTATTGCAATTCAGAAAAACCCAGAAAACGAATTCGGCCCGGTAAGAAATTTGATCCCGGGTCCGGGGTAGAAGTTATTACATAATACGCTAGATACAACAACTACTAGACAACAGGGGTTTAATTCTCACGCCCTCGATATTATGCCACATACGATATTTATCAAAAAAAAACATAGCGGATATCACAAAATATGATAATATCCGAAATTTTAATACTTCGAGGATACGAAACTTCTACATATACTAAATATCGTATGTGAAATAATATCGCGTGAGAATTGGGACTTTGATAGCTTTATGATATGAAAAAAAATGGTAGGAAGTAATAATATTTAGTAAGTGGAGATTGATGTTCAAGTACTTAAGCGTGACAAGCATATTATCTCCTTCCTGCGTAATTCACAGAAAAACACTTTTTGTTACAAAAAACTACACAGGTTTTTTTTATTTATTTGAAATGGGTTTGCTCTTAACTCTAGACCATGGACGAATATATTATAAGGTCTATCAATCGCCATAATAAGATGCGTTCCCGGATTTTTTATTCATTTGTATCTCACTAGATGACTCTGGAGTTATCAGTCGCTATTTTTATTACATATTTTTAACAGCCCGGCTCACTCAACCATCAAACGAAGAATGGAAACGAGGTAAATTTAGCTAGTTACAATAGATGGCACTTATTTAGAATATTTGATTTCGTAAATCTGACAACAGCCTAGTCATTCAAATTTTAAAAATTTCAAAAATGATTATCTTAGGATTTCTTGGTGATTAGGCCTTCGATAATCTACACTGCTGATATAGCACACCATAGAAAAACAAAACCTAAATATGTCATAGCACAAGTTTAAACTGACACTTCAAGAGACAGTTTGTTAACCATTACTGCTTAACGTCAGATTATAATTATAAAGTTAAAGTTCTATCGTCAATGTATATCTACGAGTAATTAGGTGCTTAGTGTCGTGTGGCTGTCAGTTTCATCCAATATCCATAGGTGTAGTTAATCGACAATTTTGACATTTCAATGCCATTCTCACTCGGTTGTAGGGTTGAACTTTGAGATTTTATACAAACAATTACCTACTTAGGGATAAAAATAATTTTACTTACTAGCGGATGTCCGCGAATACAAATAGTCGAAAGGTGAAAATGTGGTGTCTCAAAAAAACGACCTTTTGTTTTAAACGCCTTTATCATTAAAAGTAATGGCAATAACGTGCATGGGCAACTTCTGGTAGAAATTGATATAATATTTTTGTTTATGCGAAATTGTTGTGGGGTTTTGGTTTTCTCTCGAAGTAAACTTATTTGCTGGATGGTTATGAGAAGAACCCAACGAAAGGCCAACCTACATTATTCCGGTAAAAAAAATAAAACTGTAATCTTTGCAAGACTTTTTTGTATTTTACATTTGTTTGAAAAAAAAAAACAACATAAGTAACTTTTTTTTCTTTAAGTATAGACCCCCTATTAATAGAGCCAAAAGTTTAGAATTGATCCCTATCATACGGGCGTTTGATTACACCCTGTATAATATCTGTAAAATGATTTATTTCCTTGGTTTATTTCATAGAATAATTATTAATTCGTTTTGTTAGGTTAATTTGTGTGAATTTTACAGCGTGACAGCCCTGGAATTGGGCGCCCTGGCGTGACGCAATTTATCTTTCTTTCTGTGTTTCTGGAAATCAAAATATTTTGACTTCACAAGGCGCTGCATGATGTTATTTATAAATAAATAAATTGATTCAACAAACACACCAATTACCTAGCCCCAAACTAAGCGTGAGCTTGTGCTATGGTGACTAGGATAACGGATAGACATACTTATATACATTTATAAACACCCATGACTTAGGTAAAAAATGCTCGTGCCCATCACACAAACATTTGCCCCTTGCGGGATTCGAACCCGCAACCGCCTGATTTAGAAGTCCGTGGCGCGAACCACTACACCAAGACGTTATATAGACGCCATCTATGATTTCTTAAAGTACTAAATCCAAAGCTAAAAGCATGGGAGTCTTTCGACGGCAGCGAAATACGACATTTCACGAAAATTAAAGCCTTAGCTAGCAATAATAACAACGCCATCTGGATATTGCTCATTTGTTTTGGATATTATCGGGGAACGCTAATTTGTCTGGCGATTGTCAGTCCTAGTATAATTCGTCCATGCTCTAGACTAAGCAAGACGTGGCACAGACAGAGTCGATGATGGAGCGAGCTCACCCAGAAGAAGCCTGTTCACTCTGGTTTCTATGAAACGATCATTGCGCGTTTCTAACTCGTACTTCGACTGCGAAAAAATCTGGGATTAACCCGTTTTTTTCCTTCCTAGGTACGTAACTTCCTACTTAGGATCCAAACTAAGAAGATAACTTCAGATAGGATGGTACCGAATCGCCATTTTTCCCGAAGCTTCAATCTTATTTCGCGCCCAGGGCCCGTAGCCGAGTGGCAATTTATTCTCAAGCGAAGTTCGTTACGCTAACAAAATGTATGAAACTGACAAAAGCCATTGAAACATCACGTGACTATTGCATACATATTTGACATTTCTTTGGCGATAGCGAAGTTCGCTCCAGAAAGATTGCCATTTGGCTACGGGAAGCGCCCAGCAACAGTACTGTCCGTACGGCTTGCCCGCCAACACTTTTATTTTCGGCGTAACGACTATTTTGACTTTGGCACTAATAGCACATGACAATTCGAAGATCTGAATGACAGATATTTGTTAATATACTATGAAACTCACCAGGCAAGTCGGCCATGACAGCGGAAGTGCTCATGACCGCGTTGGCATCCGCGCTCGCTCGACTCGCCTTCATGCTGCCGCCGGTCGACGGCTTCAGCCCGAGAATCCATACCTGGGAGTTAAGTGTTTCTGTCAGTGTTACTACTTGACAGTAGGTATTTATCACTAGCTAACTAACTAACACCACAGCAAATACTAGTACTACTTAGATATGTATTTAAAGAAACGTCTACTCAATGTCGTAGAAAATATGGTGTATTTAAACTCGCCTCTGAGTCAAGCCCCTTTTCGTTTAGACGCTTACCCAAATTCATTGCAAGCGAATTTTATTCTTATAACTCTCGATAACGATTAACAATACACTAAACTCATTCAAGGACGTCAGAACATGCGGCGTAATAGGGTTGACAGCTAACAAGAAACTACTAGCGCACCTCACCTATGAGCACTTTACTCATGTTCGTCTAGCCAGCAACGTAGCGCCGCGCGCCGCCGGTGAAAAAAGCGACCGCGTTTGTCACCGTTTGCTTGTGACACCCAACTACATTATCTGCCGCGGTAGTACGCCGCGCGTATGTACGTTTTTGCTACCAACCCGTTTTGTTCAGTAAAAGCCTGTTTTTAGATTTTACGATCTTAGAATCGCCGATGGTGGTCGACCAACACCGGTCATCCTGGCGGCAAATGAATCGGAAAGAAAAGAATTCAATTTTTATTTGAGTTTAAACAGGGTTTACAGACGACAAGTAATACATGCCGATTATTTCTGTGTTCTCACCAGATGCTGAAGAGTGATGAGTACTGGCAGCCAGGCCTGCTGGATGCTGTCCCCTTCACGTTGCGCCGCGCACAGTAGAGCCTTTATGGCCGTCACGTGGCGGGAGGTCACCATAACAAACTACTGCTGTTGACCTACAATGTATTTTATCTCAGTTCTCACCAGATGCTGAAGAGTGGTCAGTACTAGCAGCCAGGCCTGCTGGATGCTGTCTCCGTCACGTTGCACTGCCAGAGCAAAGCCTTCATGGCCGTCACGCGGCGAGGTCACTATAACCAACTACTGTTGTTGACCTACAATATGTCTTTTATCTCAGTTCTCACCAGGTGCTGAAGAGTGGTGAGTACTGGCAGCCAGGCCTGCTGGATGCTGTCTCCGTCACGTTGCGCCGCGCAGAGCAAAGCCTTCATGGCCGTCACGTGGCGGGAGGTCACCATAACGAATGACTGCTGTTGGCCTGCAATAAAACGACTTAGCTTAGCTCGCTTAGTGTAAAGATACTAAAAATACTAAGGACTATTTGCTAGTATGCTCTTGATGTAGGCACAGTCAAGCATAATCTCGTCAATCGTCCAAACAATCCCTTTTCCTCATATGATTTTCGTCACATAAGCTTCCTCCTTCCATGTAATTTAACCTAAACTCTTTAAACCTCCTGCTTGTAAA
Source organism: Pyrausta nigrata (assembly GCA_949316185.1). Lineage (NCBI taxonomy): Eukaryota > Metazoa > Arthropoda > Insecta > Lepidoptera > Crambidae > Pyrausta > Pyrausta nigrata. The sequence continues at coordinate 2,744,182 of OX438961.1, forward strand.
ATCACTAAAATTATTAACGTAATTAATTTTTGCTTATCTTCCATTAGTCACTTCCCATGCTATCCCTTTTCCATCCATATTATGCTGGCAGTTGTAAAAAATACATACTAGTATCTTGTGCTGTTTTATTATGTGTTGTCCATTTTGTTTTAGTTAAATTACCAGTGTAACTTTGTCATTTCCTTTGACGTGCAATATGTTGCACATGTGAAATTGTATGAAACTGACAAAAGCCATTGAAACATCACGTGACTATTGCATACATATTTGACATTTCTTTAGTGCAATATGTTGCACATGTGAAATTGGCAGAACAATAAGCCCAATGTAGTCAACTTACGTTTGCTCGCTAAATAAAAGGTGATGCTTACCTGCGGTGTAACAGGCCTGCACCCTGATTCACAAACACTCGGAAAGTTTCCGTGTCGGACCCTTTCCGAATTCGTATGTCAAATCGTATCGCATTCTACCAACAGCGTTTGTGAATAGGGTTTTCGAATCCGTTCGGAAAGAAGGTTTTGAGATTCGAATACAGAAACGATTCGACACGGAAACTTTCGGAGCGTTTGTGAATAAGGGTGCTAGTTGTACTCGACGATGTTGCTCCGAAAGTCCAATTTCTTCGTTATGGAATTGAACTATTGATTGTACTCACTAGTAGGCAGCGAAGCGGAGGGTAGCGGCGTGCCCACCCACACGACCTGGTGGCGGTAGTCGGGGTCGGGCGGCGGAGGCGGTTCCCTGCGCCAGGGACAGGGCAGCGCGCCCAGCGCGGGCACGCAGTACTGCGCGGGCAGGGCGGCGCGGCACAGGGCGCTGATGCACGCGTCCCGCCCTACGGCGTGGCCCACCTGCAGATATTATACTTTTTTTTCGTCGATTCGGCAACGACCGTCTCGGTGTGGCCAGTCAGCGCTCCGGATTACGAGACCAGGAGGTCGGCTGTGGGTCCGAATCCCACAGTTTGTGACCCGACATAGCTCAAGTCTTTTTAAAAACTCGAGCAGGACTCGTAGACCCGAAGTCTCGTAACTGAAGACCCATTACGGTAAGACTTCGGGACAATCTTTTACATCATTTGCTTTAACCGCGACCGTACGTACGTATACGTATTCGATGATAATTTGATATTTTCCTCCACGCGTTGTTAAGAAAATGTTTTTAGCAGACAGACATACAGACAGGCAACCTAGTGATAGGATCACTTGGTTTTCCGGATTCCGGGAACTAAGGGTTTCGTTATTTTCTTTTAAAGTACGAAACAAAATAAACATAAATTACCAAATTTTATTGTAAATTTTGTTATAAATAACTTAGAGCAAAAGATCCAATAACATATTTCTCACCTTGCCGCTAACCCTGGCTAGAGTCTGAATGGCACGCAGAATGTTCTCCAGCTCGCCTATGCTCGCCTCTGCTAATACTGACAACCCCCACACGAGCCCGCACCATGATGACTTCAATAGCTAAAATAATAGAAACAAAAATATTACTGACTAAAATAGCATATTATGAACAAACCACCATTTTCTTTTCTCAACTTATTATCGCCTTTACACGTGAAAGAATATAGTACATTTTTGCTTGCAAAAAAACATGAGCAAATGATGTAAGTTGATGTGAACTGGCTAGTAAATAAAGTATATACTACCGTGCTCAGTTAATCCTTCATTATATCTCATACCGTCCTTTTCCATTTATTTTAACAAAAAAGTGACAGTACGAGACACAATTATATATTAAATGTGATTGACGTCTCTGAGTGCGACAGATAGGGACTATTTTAAAATATTGTAAAATGTACAGTCGGCAAGACGTCAGGTTACCTATTTTAACTACGAAAACAGCTTTTATTACGTAGGAAATAGAGACGGTACCAAGGTCAAAGTGGGGTTGACGTGCGGCTGTGTATTATGATAAAAAACATTTAAATATGGCTCACCTGTAATTTGAGCTGCATTTCCTTCTCATCATCTTCCTCAGTCTTTTGGAGCACGTTCGAATTCTGATCCGCTTCGCCATTATGACCGTTATTTGTAATTTCTTTTGAGTCGCCTTTGGTTTCAGTCTCTGAAGGTTAATAATAAGTTTTATTGTATATATTGTATGTATAAAAAGTAACCGCTAAAAGGAGAAAAGTTTTTATGTATTTGTTTCTTACGTTTACGCGAATTGTTGAACTCATTAAAACACAATTTTACGGATTACTTCGCGATTTATTTACATTTTATTTTAAACCTGACGTTTCGAACACTTTACAGCGATCGTGAAAGTCTCCCTGTGACCACGATCGCTGTAAAGTCTTCGAAACGTCAGGTTTAAAATAAAATGTAAATAAATCGCGAAGTAATCCGTAAAATTGTGTTTTAAAAAGTTTTTATGGTCAAAAAAATAGAAAAATTGAGAGTGAAATAATTAAAACTACAATTTTTCACAGACAAATAAAAGTAAGATTTATCATCCTATTTAAGAGTTTTTATCTTGTTGGTGATTTATTTTATCTTTCCCTATGCTCCATCATTCTCTTACCTCCTGGGGCCCGATTCTCGCGCCTTCGATATTATATGTCGAAAAAACATGGCGGATATCACAAAATGTGATAAATATTCGACATTTTCATACTTCGAGAATACGTAACATCAAAATTTTGTGATATCCGTCATGTTTTTTCGATAAATGTCATATGTGACTAGCGATGGGCAAGGGAAAGAAAAAAATGGGATGGAAAAGAAAAATACGGGAAAGTATGGGAAAAAACGGAAAGATTGGGAAATATTCCAATTCGGCGGGAAAATACTCAAAAGTGGACTTAAATTAATAAAATGCGAGAATTTTGCTACTGTAACAATGGTTTTACGCCTGTAGCACACCCTTACATAAAACCATAACAGCGGGACCACGCTAGTTTTGCCTCTTTGTCAGTTTCATTACACCAAACGTAAACTGCATGTTCTAATGCTTAGATTTATCTGAGTCTTTTTTTCTTTGAGATTCGACGATCCTGTAGTATACTTCCTATTACTGTGCCCAAGATATCGCGAATGGGTGGAGAAATGTAGACGTTTGAGAAGGATTGGAGAAATATCGACGTAAAGAAACTTGGTCATAGTAAAATCTCTATATTAGAAACGGCAGTTTAGCTTCTGTTAAGTTTGAATATTTGAGACAAGTGATGATAAAGCTAAGTCTTCGTTATTAAAACAAGAAATTTAGAAAACTAAACGGGTAGGTTTGTTTTCTGCGAGGTGTCTAGGTGAACATACTTAAAGTCCCGACAGTGGTAAGTGAGCTATCAACGGAATAGTGAAAGAAAGGCGCCTCTTTTGTTTATATTTTTTTGCTTGTAAACTCGAAAACTGCTTATTTTATTATAAGACACATTCATTATGATTTTTTTTTCTATAGGTCCAAAAGTTAACAAGATATTACAAAGTATCTGATTTGATAACAAGTTCAAAAACTGAATTCCAACTGCGGACAAATCTCGCAATACTAATTTTTTTGATAAACTTAAAAATGTAAAAAAATAATAATTGGTAAATTTAGTACCGTTTTTAAATACACACATCAAAAAAGTTTACGATCACTGAAAAATCGAAATCCTTTTTGTAACGGTAGATTATATTATGATTTCTTCTTCTTTTAAGATTGTTTATTTAAAAATATACAGTTAGAATACAAAAAAATAAAACAGTTCAATTGTTTTTCCATACGAAAAGGCTTTCAGTTATAGCTTACGCTCACTCAGAAATCTGATTTAGTAAATTTTGACGGATTTTAAATATTTTTTCGCAAAAAGTTGTGATTGAAAAAATGCCAAGAAGTATCAGAAGTTTTACGTGAATAGTAACCTTGAGGGAAGAAGGATACAGCACGAAAGATATAGCACGCAGACTTGCTATATCCCAATCCTGTGTCGTGACCACGTTGCAGAGGTACCACGGGATGGGTAATTTAGCTGACGACCCCGCACCGGTCGCCCAACTGTTTTGACTGCTGCCCAAAAGCGCTAGATTGCTGGCAACCCGTGACCCATCAATCAACGCTACTAAAATAAAATCAGAAGTTCGGGCCGCATCTGGGCTTGAAGTTAGCACTCAGACTTAGCATTTGGAATTGCTTGCACCAGGCTGGATTACGGGCACGGAGGTCTTGGCGAGCGCCTCTGAATTCCCGGCAACGTAAACAACAGAGATTGGAGTGGGCTAGGCTTCGGCAGAATAAAGAAGATGAAGAAGAAAACATTTGGCAAAACTGTCTCTTCGTTGACGAATCGCGAATCAGTACTCATCCAGATAACCGACGTGTCCGTGTCTGGAGAAGACCAGGAGACCGTGAAAGGCAAAGAACTGCCACAGGAACAGTTCAGCAAGGCGAGAAATCGGTGTCCTTTTGAGGGTGGTATTATGATTGGAGCTAGAACACCTGTGATCCCGTATCGAGGCTTCATGACAGCAGACATGTATAAAGCAGTTGCTATTAATGGAATTGTCAGACCATACCGAGTAAACTATGGGCACCAATTTGTACTGGTCAATGATAATGCGCCCGCACATCGAGCTCAACGAGTCAATGCTGCTCTCCGAGAATACGACATCACAAGGTTAGACTGGCCTACCGGCTCGCCTGACTTAAACCCAATAGAGCACGCGTGGGATGCTCTTAAGCGAGCTGCCACGTCCTCAGACAGTACCAGACCTCAGGGAAGCCGCTATTCAAGAATGGGACAGGTTACCCAAAGAAACGCTGGATAACTTGATCCTCAGCATGCCCAGGAAGATCTCCGCATGTGTTAGAGCCAGGGGAGGAGTTATATTATATTGAATAAAATCATTTTATTTATAAATTGTCGGTAAATTTAGTTAAACAGTATTTTCCTTTATATCAAATTTCTCTAACAATTTAACGGTAATATTAAGGTTAATTACTCATTTTTTGTTATTAAAAATTAAAATTAGCTTTTGTCTTGATTTCAAAGGGTTTTTCTATTTAAAGAAAACACACAACAAAACATTTTTCTTGATAAAGTAAAATTTAAAGAATTATATCAGTTATGCTAGTGATCTCAAACTTTTTTTTAAGTGTGTATAGCACATTTCAACATCCGCAAATATAACTTTGTTATTCATACAAACACTAAAACTTACAATTCTCTTTAATTACATCTATTACATGTGCAAAATCGCCTTTATTTGTTTTAAACAAAGATTTAACTTTATTATCACTTGTCTCAAATATTCAAACTTAACAGAAGCCAAACTGCCGCTTCTGAAGTAGAGATTTTACTATGACCCGGTTTGTTTATGTCGAGATTTCTCCAATCCTTCTCAAACGTCTACATTTCTGCACCAATTTGCGACATCGTGGTCACAGTAGTAGGAATTATACTACAGGATCGTCGAACCTCAAAGAAAGAGAGATTCAGATAAATAGAACATACCATTTACGTTTAGTGCAATAAAACTGACAAACAGGCAAAACTAGCGTGGTCCCACTGTTATGGTTTTATGAGAAGGTGTGCTACAGGCGTAAAACCATTGTCAAAATAGCAAAATTCTCGCATTTTATTAATTTAAGTCCACTTTTGAGTATTTTACCTATTTTCCCGACGAATTGGAAATATTCCGCATACTTTCCCCGAATTTGGGAATAAACCCAACTGTTGGAAATATTCCGGGGAGTAAACCCAACGCTATATGTGACATAATATCGAAGGCGTGAGAATCGGGCCCCTGATACGACACGACGCCTAACTTATCCTTCACTTGGCCTTTAAATTAATAATTATAATAAATTGTTTCAACAAACACACCAATTACCTAGCCCCAAACTAAGCATGAGCTTGTGCTATGGTGACTAGGATAACGGATAGAAATACTTAAATACATATAAACATCCATGACTTACGTACAAATGCTCGTGCTCATCACACAAACATTGGCCCCTTACGGGATTCGAACCCGCGACCGCCTGACTTAGAAGTCCGGTGCACAAACGACTACACCAAGACGGTCGTCAAATTACCTTCTAGGTCTCCCTCTCTGCCTTTTTCATTCTATCTTCCTCTCAATGATTGTGTTTATAAGGTCATTGTGTCTAGGTCTAGTATGATTATATTACAATGAAATAATAATGTATAATTTAACCATACCTTTTTGAGTATTCCCGTTTTTATTGAAGTTAACTTCTGGGTCGGTTTCGTTCTGACCATCTTCGTATGTTTCTTGTAACCTGTAAATGTACATTTAAGTTTAAAATTGTAGGTATTGGTAATGCAATAATACATCAGTATTTTTTTTAGCCCAGTGGAATATAGAGCTTTCTTATTTAATCAATTCAAGTGTGACTAGCTTTTTGTTAAGCAATGAGACTTTAGTTAAAATAACAAGATATGTAAGTTTTTTTTGTATTTTAGGTTGGACAGTAGTAGTAGTATCCTTATTAGTGTAAGATTGGGACCGTGACGTGAAGTGAGTATCACACTACAGTAGAAAGCGTAATATCGAATAAAACAGAGTTCTACTATAGGCTTGTGGATTCCTCAGAGAAAAATAGGTCATTTAAGATTAGAGAGTGAGTGAGAGAGAGCTAGTTACCTGAAGTACTCAGCGCCCTCTACAGTGATAGCTAGAGACCGAATGATCTCCATAAGGCATGCGTACGCGACTGATATCCCGTACCCGTCTTGTATCGTCGGCGCTTCATTGCGATCCAGCATTTCGATGCTGAAAACGTTACATTAAATTAAGTGCCAGATAGACATGATTAAACATATTGATGAAAACTCAATACACATAGAATAGGTGACAGCTTTAACTGTGTTGAAAAAAAAAACATTAAATCTTACTAACATATATTTCAAAACTTTAAAGAAGATATATTTCACAATTTTAAGTTACAAAGATCAACGGACAGATTTTGAGATCTGTTAGCTTTTAGGAGACTATAGCCCGACACGTTATTGCGCGACCCTGCAACCCTGCGCAATACGTGTGGACGGAGAGTAAGCGCCAATCACACGCGAATGTCATATGCCCCGGACCTATGGCAACCGCAGGAAGGTTTTGCACGAAGTTATCGGGGGAGTCGAGTTTTGCTCTAATATTAGTTTCATTGTAATTCATAATCAAAATATGTTGTCAAATAATTACGACCGAATTAGTGAAGAAGGTTGCGGGATCGAATCCCGCAAGGGGCAAACGTTTGTATAAAATATAAATATTAAGTTAACCACGAGGGAAGATGCGAGTTTTTCCCACTACAAGTGTCCCTGATTACTTACCGGGAAAACTCAGTAACATTCTTTAAACTGATTTATGGAAATAAACGATTTTTTTAAATTATTTATTATGAGCAGTGCTTGATTTGGGAATAAGTGCCAAACGAGGAAATCAACTTACTAAACAGATTTTGCAGTCCCAGGTTCAAAAGTCACACATAGCGGCAGCCAAACTCCTTTCCAGTAGAAGCCAGCTTGCTGGGGTATACCTGATGCTCCTGGGAAGATAAAATACTATCATGGAGCTAAATAAAAATATAATGCTAGTCGTTTGCAGAAGACCTTTAAAAGTTCATACGGCAGCACATCAGACAACCCCACTTGAGACCGCCTTTATTTCCTACGAAATAAATGTTTTTTTCGTAGTTCACATGGGTAACCTGACGTGCTGCCGACTATACATTTCACTGGCAAATTTATTTATTTATTTAAACTTATTGCACTCAGTTTATTGTACAAATGGCGGACTTAACGCTAATAGCATTCTCTACCAGTCAACCATAGGTCCAAACAGAGAAATAAATATTTTATTAAGAAAATCTCAATCATCATCCTTTAGTAAGAAATTTGTTCCATTCTTTAATCTATTCTATCCACATTAAATTGGATATACGAGGGGTGATCCAAAAGTAATGATAATCAATAATAATAATAAACACAATGAATATAATAAAAAATAAATTTATTTCTCAACATAGTCTCCTAGCAAGTCTATACATTTAGTCCATCTCTTTTCTAAGCCTGAAATTCCCTAAGAAAAAAAATCTTTATCTTGACTCTCAAAAAAGTCCTCAACTGCGGCCATCACGTCGCTATCATCGTCAAATTTCTTGCCTCGGAGGTGTTCCTTGAGTCGTGGAAAGAAATAGAAGTCACTGGGGGCTAGATTTGGTGAATTATTGAGGGGGTGTTCCATCAGCTCAAAGCCCGCTTCCTGAATGGCAGCCATGGCAATTGCAGCTTTGTGAACCGGTGCGTTGTCTTGATGGAACAGCACTCCAGCCCGCAGTTCGCCTCGCCTTTTCTCCTTAATAGCCTCCCGCAATCTTCTTATTTGTTCTGCATAGTAGGAGCCTGTAATAGTGGCCCTCTTTTCCAAGTAGTCCACCCTGATTATTCCTTCAGAATACCAAAAAACAGATGCTATAACCTTCCCTGCTGAGCTTGACACTTTGAATTTCTTCGGCGTCGGTTCATCGGATCGTTTCCATGTCATCGATTGTTGTTTTGTTGTAGGATCAAAATGGTGGATCCAGGTCTCGTCCATGGTCACAAAACGTGACAAAAAATTATCCTTGTCTGCCTGGAACTTTTCGAGATTTGCTCTTGACATGTCGACTAGTTTCTTCTTTTGCTCGTCGTTTAACATTTTCGGTACCCAACGCGCGGAGACCTTTCGTTCATGCAATTCGTTCGCAAGGATTCTTTGAATGCTCTTGGGTCAAAAGTGACTGAGTTTCTTGCGCTGCTTTTTCTCAGCACTAGCCCAGAATTTGTCCCGAAGCAGTGGTAGGTAAAAATATATGTTGGGACGTGTATAAGTGCCCCCAGTGGGTCTACATGCATAAATAAATGACTTTTATGACTTTTATACTGCCATGTGAGATACCTGTGACCTCAGCTACATGCCTGATAGTCACTCTTCGATCTTCCAATACAGCTTCTTTAACTTTTTTCCACATTTTCTTCAGTGAGGGACGTCGATGGGCGTCCTTCTTACCAGCTTAAACTCCTTAGCCCAGCGTGCAACTGTCGGATATAGAGGAAAAGAGTCCCCTAATGTTTCCACCAAGTCGCTGTGTATGTCTTTGGTAGATATTTTTTTCAAGCAGAGGTATTTAATGACAGCTCTGATTTCGTGTTTTTTCATTTTGATATTCACTCCTTGACAGTTCGTATTCAAATGAATGTAGCTCCCGGGAATCGTGGCCTATTTATATGTTTTTTTCCTGAACTAGTGGGTAACTGGTGGTAAACTCTAGTGGGATATTTTATTTTTATTATTTTTGTGTGCACTAGAAATAACTGATTATAATTACTTTTGGATCACCCCTCGTACGCGATTATGTATTGCTGTCAGGAACTAGATGGCCATGAAATATTGTTGGGTAACGTGTTCCATAAAAACTAGTGAAATGCGGGAAATATTCGTAATTTACCTGGCGTTCATATTTGAAGTAGCATCAGACTGTAAGTGCTTTCAGAAAAAAATCTTCATTTATCAATAAGTTGATATACAAAAGTTCGACATTTGCGCGGGCGACATTGCGGAAACCCGCTAGTATCAGTAGTAGTTTTTTTCTAACAATCTATTAATAATGACCCATTTCTTACTAGCATTGCCTCGATAAAGTGACAAATTACTAAATCATATTTTGAGATTCTCGAACTTTGATGAGAGCGTATTATACAGGGTCCAACAAAATCGATTGTATTTCTTTTTAGGGAGTGATTCTGCTGCTGTACAAGCACCTTCAAACACAAAATCACCTTTTTATTTAAGACTAAAAGTTCTCCGCGACTTCGCCCGCGCCAAAAGTCAGATTTTCCATACAAATTTTCATCCCCCATTTCACCCCCCTGATGATTTTATATCGCGACAAAAAGTAGCATATGTCCTTCCCAGTGTCTCAAACTATCTCTGTGCCAAATTTCATTTGATTCGGTCCAGTAGTTTCGGAGCCTATTCGATGCAAATAAACAAACAAACAAATCTTTCCTCTTTATAATATTAGTATAAGATCAGCTGTTACAGTCTTAAGAAAATCACTTTTTTTTTTTTCGATGTTGTGCTCATAGTAAAAGTTGTTGATTAGAGCAGCAGAATTACACCATAAAAGGAATATAGTTGATAGCGTTAGACCTTATATTACTGATATTGTTTTTTCTCAGTAAGACTTTTTCTTACCCACATGAGGAGATTTGTAAACAAAAACAAAATATATTGTTTTAATTTATTGTACAGTCGGCAGCACGTCAGGTTACCCATGTGAACTACGAAAACAGCTTTTATTAATAGGGAATAAAGGCGGTCTCAAGGTCAAAGTGGGGAAGTCTGACGTGCAGCCATGTGTACAATTAAAACTGTAAGTCTCACTAAAATATCCAAATAACTATAATAAACTTATTGCAATGTCTAATTTGTGTAGTCGACAACGACCTCGGCATAGAGACGAAGTACCACGGACGGTGCACGCGACGCTATACGCCCGGCACGTGCGGCGTGCCCGTCTCCGTCGTGTGGACGTTCGTCTTCCAGATACAGAACTGCACGTGAGTAGCTTTACGTTAGAACAGTGGCCGGTATATCAAACTATACATTTTTGACACAAATTCACCCCTATAACAACTGCATACGAAGCCAGAGTTCAACTTGACGTGCCGTAGTTCTTACTTTCCTAAACATGTTTTAAGAAAACTCATCACTTATAGTTAAAGAATTACAATAATAATTCACTTTTTGAGAAAAATTAAATTTTAAAGACTAATATTAAGGTGTACACCTTTCCTTAATTCGCTCATTCCTTGCTTTCGGAGATTGTCCATCAGGAGATAACAAGTGCATTCCACACGATCTTCTGTTTCTTAGAAGATCTTCTTCGATTCGATATTCTCATCTTAGACAGTTGGACATGGAACTATGTCGGTTAATTGTCGAAGGCCGTGCCAGGATAAGCCAAGTGATTCTGCCCTTACCGACTTTTGACTTGTCACTTTTATGAGTGATGTACTACACAAAACTTTAAGTTTAAGTAAAATAATTTCTATATGTTTTTTTCGTGTACCAAATCCAAATTACTTCATATAATTTTGTTGTACATTTCCAAAGATATGACATAAATTATATTAATATTATGTCAAAGAAAAACATTTACTTCCATTTTGGAGACCGCTCCAATACCTGCTTAACAGGAGTTTCCATTATCTAACATATGTGCCATTTATAATTACATTTAAATAAATTACTTGAATTACTTAGCTTATCCTGGCACGCCCTTAAGGAATGGATGAGCAAATTCTAGCTACACATTACACTTGTTTTATGTTTTGCATTTCACACGATCATGATAAATATTTTAAATTACAGCGAGCGATTAGGCTGCCCCATGGCGACTCGCACGAATCGTTTCCGCACGTACCGGGAATGCATGCGGCACTGCCAATCGCTGGCCGAGCTATACGCGCACGTGCTGGCTGCAGGCAGCCGCAACAACAGCCAGCCAGAAGAGAGTATCCGTCAGATAGAGGGAGAGCCTCATATGGAAGAGAGAGAACGTCAAATTGAAGAAGAAAGAGGGCAGAAAGTAGGAGACAAAAGCCAGAGTAGGTGTATTCAGGTTTTGTTTTGTCTGGAAATAACTCGGAAACAGCTCAGATTGGTGTCTTGGTGCGCATGTCAAGCCTTTATTCCTGCGCCTGATCTCCACCGGGCATGGAGGACTGCCGCCTCACCAAACTATGAGAGTGAAGGAACAAAGAGTACACCTGTGTAGTGCGCATACACTCCTATACTATAATATAAATTTATAAATGCCAAGGCTAAGTACTAATATTATAAATGCCAAAATGTGTCCGACTGTCTAATAAACCTTCACACTGAAACCGCTGAACCGATTGAGTTAGTCTTTTTTACATAGGAAAGGTGCTATAGTTGTGTCATTAAAAAAAAATTTTTCTATGGTTATAAGTTTCACAGCCCGAAAATCATAGGCTCTAATGATAGACTCAGCTCATAAAGCTTATTGTCATTGAGACAGTTTGAGTCCTGGGAAAGGACATATGATAGTTTATCGTGTCAAAAATCCTTTAAGGGGGTGTAAAGGGGGGTAGAAGTTCGTATGGGAAATTCGACAATGATCGATTTTCCTAGTGTCAAACATCAGTCCTTAAAAAACCGCTAGATGGCGCTGAACAAACTAAGTCAAGTGGATTTTTATTAAAGAAAAATGCTGGTATTACCGTTTATTAATTTATAATGTTTATTTTTAACATGTTTTAGATACACGCATAGTGACAGGTAATATTTTAACAATTTAGTGATCATCAAGACGTTTTTTTTATTCAAATTAATGTTTAACTAAATTTTGAAGCTCGCTAATTTTTACTTAGCTTTGAAGTACTTTCACTGCATGTTGTTCAAATAATATTACAATAATTAGTTTTTGTTTTACGCTCAATGGTTTCGTTGCAATATTTATATAACTTAGATGAATAACGCCATTTATCATCATAACATCTAAATAAAAATTTTAACTGTCAGAAAATCCCTCATTGGGCTGGCAAAGTCCGCAACCACTAGAAATTATTGTACAATTAAGGAGTCTAATTTATCCAACAGGCAGACGACAAGGCTATTCAAGCATCGACGACCACGAATACACGGAGCCAGAGACAGAAGTGGAGTACAGTGAGGAGCTCGGTGACCCCGCCCTGGTGAACCCACCGGGGTACAAGTACGTGAGCAGCTTGGAGGAAATCATCCCGGCGGATATAGACAAAGTCAGGTCGGAGCATGTGCCGAACCCATATGATGTTTTCCACGACGCATTTGGGAATTAAACGTGTTGATGTGATATAAGACATTTTTACTATTTGAAACTCGAGTCATTATTTGGAATTTCAATCGTAATCGCTATAGCTTTCAAGTTCAGCGGAGGTAATAACACGGAGGTGGTAACAAATAAGTTTGATACTAGTAATATTCGAGTATTAAAGACTTACCTTGTTTCTTTTTTGCACTTAATACCTTATGGTTCCCAGTACTTCCCTTTTTAGGAATATCTGGGTTAATAGGATTGCCAAAACCTTCTGGGTGACAATCGCAGTTCACTACTTAGGTTCCTACGTTCCTAGTTAAGAAGCTCGCTTCCATACTAGGAAGGTAGTAACTCCGTAGTTGCGGCTGTAGCCGTCCCTGGCACTAATGCCAGCATGTCATTGCGAGCGAACGTGACGACTGGACGCAGAAATACGGACAATGCGATCCTACCATCCTAGTTAGGATCCAAAGTAGGATGCGACCTTCCTAGTTAGGATATTAAGTAGGATCTTATTTAGGAAGCTTGTAGCTTCCTAGGAAGGTGTAATATTTGAACTTACCGGCGGGCGTGTTAACTTGCGAGGCGACGAACAGACTCTGCACGTAGGCGCCCAGCGCGTTCACAATGTCCTGGAATATGTTCGTCGCGTGCGGTCGCATGTCGTAACATGAGCAGAACGCTTTTAGCAGATCTGTTGGAAATTTGAAATGGTCTGATTATTTTTATAATGTTTATACAGGGTGACTTTTATATTAGTATCCATAAATATAATAATCTTAAACGCAAATAAAAACACGTATTTTTCATTTTGGTATCGTCTAGTACAAAAATATCTAGATAAAGCACCAAGAAACCGTCCGAAAAATCGCGGACACGGCCGTTGTTGCCCGCACAAGGTCATCATAATAATAGCAACCCCGCGCTAAAACACGTTTTTTAAAAATGAGTGATTTTCCTAGTGTCAAAAATCAGTATTTAAAAACCCGCTAGATGGCGTCCAATCTACGTCAAGTTGATTTTTATTCAAGAAAAATGCTGGTTTTAGCGTTTATAATAAATAATAAGTCAGCCTATTAGATCCCACTGCTGGGAAAAGGCCTCACCTCAACTATGAGGAGGAACGAGCCATACTTCACCACGCGGGCTCAGTGCGGATTGGTGAAGGGGTGTATGTAAGGCAAGTGACAAACCTTACTGTCAGAAGTTATCAAGCCGCCCTAGGGCCTCTGACTAGGCTTAACGACTAATACCACAGATATTAGCCGGGACCAACTGCTTAACGTGCCTTCCGAAGCACGGAGATGCTTGTCATGGATGTCACTTAAATGGTCGGAATGGTCACTCATCCAATCACGACCGCGCCGTGGGTTGCTTAACTTTTGGTATCACTACCAAAGCGCTGCCGCCACTGCGCCACAAGCACCAAGGTTTTAGCGTTTAATATGTTATAATGTTTATGTTTAGCATGCTTTTGATTCACGCGCACTAAGAGGTCGTTTTTAGTGATCATTAAGACGTTTTTTCTATTAAATTTTATTTTTAACTGCAATTTGGAACTTGCTTATTTTTAACGTAAGTACTTTCTACTTACTTGTTGCAATATTTGTATAACTTAGAGAAATAGCGCCATCTATAAACATAAAATAAAATAAAAAATTTGACTGGTCAGAAAAACTCTCATTGGAGCTATCATAATTCTTATGTATTAGCATAATTGGATCTGTAAACTATACTTAATGTCTGGATTTTAATTACGAAAATTTGTATACGGATACAAAAGTCACCCTGTCCAGAGATGGATACGAGGGTCAAACTGAAAGTTCTTAGAACTGGCCACTTATAAACAATATAATAAAAAAAATATTCTAAAATTTGAAAATAGAACTCTTTGCCAATATTACTGAGTATATATTTCATTCATTTGTCATTTGTTTTACGACTTGGCGGCAAATTGAAAATTGTCTGTGTCACGTCAAAATGAATTTAACACGAGAAAATTTTCGTGCAATGATTTTTTATGACTTTCGATGTCATTTAAGTCAACAAGAAAGTTATGATAGACTACGATTGGCCTTTCACGATGAAGCCCCATCTCGTGCGACTGTTTACAACTGGTTTAATGAGTTTAAACGTGGTCGCACTAATCTCACTGATGATGTACGTGAGGGACGGCCTTCTACGGCGACGACTGAAAATAACATCTGTGTTGTGCGGCGTATGATAGAGACTGACAAAAGAGTGACCTATCAGCAGATTCGGACAAGCTTAGGCATCGGTATGAGTCAAGTGCACAAAATCCTCCACGAACATTTAGCGGTCAGGAAGCTTTGCGCCCGGTGGATACCTCATAATTTGACTAAGGCTCAAAAACTCCATCGTGTGGATTGGTGCCGTAAAATGATTGAAAGATTTAACGGAGGTGACTCAAATGCTGTGTTCGACATACTAACAGGTGACGAAAGCTGGATTTACTGTTATGATCCTGAAACCAAAAGACAATCTGCTCAGTGGGTGTTTCCTTTCGAGGAGTTGCCAACTAAAGTGAAGAGAGATCGAAGTGCGGGAAAAAAAATGGTGGCCTCGTTCTTTGGAAGGATAGGTCATTTCGCAACAATTGTGTTAGAGGATCAAAAAACAGTTTCTGCAGAATGGTACACTACCAATTGTTTGCCACTTGTCTTGGAAAAAGTTCGAGAGAAACGACCTCGCAGTAGGATCCTCCTTCACCACGACAACGCCTCGTCGCACACCGCCAAGCGAACGATCGACTATTTGGCGACATCAAACGTTGAATTACTGGGTCACCCGCCGTATAGCCCCGACCTCGCGCCTTGTGATTTTTATTTATTTCCAAAAATTAAAGAAAAACTTAAAGGAAAGCGGTTTATGAATGCTGAAGAAGCGGTGGCTGCGTATCGCGATGCCATTGAAGAGACCCCTAAGGACGAGTGGGCAAAGTGCTTTTCCCAGTGGTTCCATCGCATGCAGCGGTGTATTGACGTCAATGGACAATATTTTGAAAAGATATAATAAAACTAATAACTGGCTAATGTAATCAGTTTTTGATTTTCTAAGAACTTTCAGTTTGACCCTCGTAGGCCGTATAAAGCACGATATGATTGTTTAAGGAGCAGGTGTTTGGAGATGAAAGCATACTGCGCTGACCCCAAATGTAAAAGGAATAGGGCGAGGGAAATTAATGATGATGTTTATACAACCAGATATCATGTATTGTACATTATAAAACTGTATAACCTTTAAAGTACTAATGCAGCTATTGATTTAGAGTTACTTAAGCTATGGTAGTGACATTGAAACCGATGTAAAAATAATAATCAATCGATTTGATGACCCCCACCATTCACTTCGCACATAACCAACAGAAACTTTCCATTTAAACATGATGTTGAATGACTTACGTGGTTGTATAGTCATTTTGTGCAGCACCTCCAACGCCAGCGCCCTCTGCCAGAGCGGTTTGTCCGGATCCAGGAACTTTATCGTTAGAGATAGGAAGATTTCACACTCTGTCACCTGGAAAAGAATAATTATCTGAACATTTGTCACAGTACATCTATTTATATAAATGAATGCTGACGGAGTAGTGCGGCGGTGAGTACCACAACACCCACAGCCAATATAAAAATACGGTTCTCTAAATTAAACAGAGATAGATCATGGGACGAGGGTGCTGTCAATCACCAGCTTCTCGCGGTATACAGGGTGTCCTAAGAAGTATGGTAAAGCGTAAGGTGATAGAGTACCTCTTGGGGGTACCCGAATCACCCCCATGTAATCCGCGATTTTTCGTTATTTTTTGAGTTATGATTTTTTTTTTTTTTTTGAGAATTTTAGCTCTATTAAGATATTTTTTTGGGATTTCTTTTTTGCAATTAAATTAATATATAATTATTTCAGGCATAAAAGTACAACATAAGAAGATGTTGTACATTTATACCTGAAATAATTAGATTCGTAACTTTGACGAAAATCAAGAAAATGTTGGTCCGAAGTG
Source organism: Pyrausta nigrata (assembly GCA_949316185.1). Classification (NCBI taxonomy): domain Eukaryota; kingdom Metazoa; phylum Arthropoda; class Insecta; order Lepidoptera; family Crambidae; genus Pyrausta; species Pyrausta nigrata. The sequence continues at coordinate 2,761,016 of OX438961.1, forward strand.
TAAAATTCTCCTTAGGTGAACTATGGCTTAAAATTTCAACTTTAAATAAAAAATAAAAAAGGTGACTTTATGGTTTTAAAGTAGATTTCAAAAAAATTCCAGTCTCTCAGATTTAATAATCACTCATAAAAAGTAGCACTGAATTAGCTATTCTTGGGTAAAATCGGCCTTTCTTGACAATTTGGCTATCAGATAACAAACTCTTAACAATTTGGCCATTAGATAACAAACATTGTTTTTTGCCGTTTTATCATTCATAACGTTTATTAGTTTGTTAACTAATCTAATAAAAAGATGACTTTAAGAAAGCTTAAGAGTTATTTTTTCAGGTGTCAGGTGTGGGTTTACAATGTTCCAAGAATGATGATGCGAACAAATTATTGTTTTTTTTATTGTTGTTCGTTGTAATTAGATAAATAATATTTCTTTAGAGTGTTGAGGGTGTAATCCCAGTAACATTGATAAAAGCAACGAGGCATTAGCGTTTAGAAGCACTTGAAAATTTCGACAGGCTCTGCCGAAGCCACGGTGGCCGAGTAGTTAAGAAATCGCCCGGTATGCGAGGAACGCGGGTTTAATTCCTACCTCTGGTGGTCAAGTTTCAAGTGCAGTATTTTCTAGTTGTTTAGGTCGAAAATTCTCAAAAATTCAGAAAAAAATCATAACTCGAAAACGATACGGGTACCCTAAGAGGTACTCTATCTCTGGACTTCCGCTTTACCATACTTCTTGGGACACCCTGTATAATCAGAATAAGTAATAGACAAGGATCACTGCGCAAATTTAAATAAATAAACAGCGACTTTTGCTCCGACACTGGTGGAAACTTGACAGGCTTAAGCACTAAACATTATCTGTAAACTAGATGTTAGATTAACAGCTCTTTGTTTAATAATAAACAAGGATAAAAAGATAAAGCACAAATTAAGATCGCGTAATGACAACTGCCTACCGTTATATTAACCTAGATGTTTGCCTCTCTTTCCATCGCGTAACCTTATCTCACCTGACCGCGTAGGGTTAAATAACTCGACGCAGAACGCGCTTGTGGTTGCTGATCTCGTTTAACGTACCGTGCATAATATCACCTAAGAAGATTGTCATGTATTGGAACGTAATTTATGTATACTCTGTGGGGAGAGGGATATCCGGGTTGTCTCTGGCCGGCCGGAGTCCAAGATATGTTGTAGCTTGTGAACTTGCAATTATTAGGACAATATACCTTTATTAATTAATTAAAGCGTATCATTTCTAATATATGTGAAATAGCGACCAGGATGGATTAATATATGTCAAAAATATTTGCCACTCTTTACGTAACCTTATCTCATCAGACTGCGTATACTTAGTTGAACGACTCGCCGTGGAACGCGCGAGCTAACGTGCGATCCTGCCGACCGCATGACAGCTCTTCAATGGTCGACATGCTCATGTACTTGTAGCTTTATGATGATGGTGATCAATGCTGTCGATCATTTATACAATACAATACAATACAATCGTAATCATTTACACTAACCCAGTAACAATGGTATCTTGTTCCGTTATTCTACGGGTAATGGAGGTATAGTAGAGTTGTGAACACTCCTATAACACTAAAAGAGGTATAAGTGATGTTTTGCAAGGTATGAGTGTTTGGATGGCGCTATAGGATGCTATTGAATCACTTTGAGTGAGAGAGACCGTCTCTATAGATTCTTAAGTTCTATTATAGAGTTTATCACCACTCTAGTAACGTCATTACCTACAGTAGAGTAAAAGTTACTCTATAGTAGCGCTAAATGCGCTTTATTTGAGGAAATGAACTCATTCGTAGCGCTAAAGGCGCTATAGTAGTGGTTTTAATTACTTAAGGCGATGAGTAATACGTTAATAGCATTTCTATAACGCTTTGAGTGGGACAGGAGCGGTTTCAAATGCTTCGATTAGTATACATTGTCGTCGCTACAAAACATAATTTTACTCTTCCAGCGTACGCTACACCTTTTCAAGCGTCATTGTATATTCGTTAGCCTACACAACCACTCTTTTAGCGTCATTGTACAAACATTAACGTACATGACCACTCTTGTAGCGTCTTTATATGGCGGTTCTAACTCTTATTTCGCTACTATAGCGCGATTGTAGAACTGATACTGTTATAAAAAGTGCCTATTTTGGGGTTAGAGTAGCGCTATAGCAGTTTATACGGCTGCTGTATGGCTTATCTATAAAGCTAATGCCGTAGTCAACAACCTCTTAACGGCCACTGTATAGCTTCTTATAGCGCGTGTGTGCTAGTTGGGTTGGCGTTGAACTCGCATTGAGGGCACGTGAGCATCACTTGCTGTAGTAGTATCTTCATTTCTGAATTGCGGAGTGAGCCAGGCCTTGTACTCACCAGTAGCTCATGGTACTTGTGCACGATGACGGACACGAGCCGCAACAGGCGCATGGTGACGGGGTAGTGCGGTCTGTCGGCCGGCGTGGCCGCGTGGGGACCAGTTGTTGCTGTCGCTCCGGGGATGTGTAGCGACGTGAATGCTGCCCTGGGGTGAAGATATAGCGGATTAAATGAATTTTCGCTCACAAAAATCCATTAGATGTAAATAAATTTCGCTTACAAAAATAAATTGGATGTAAATCCGTTGGTATTGTTAACAATTTACTGCCAGAAAAGGCAATGGATAGATATAGATTAAATAAGTTTTTTTGTAGTACAATCTTTTTTATTTGCCTCGTAGAGTATTCTCCTCGGGGATAACGAAGTCTTCGTCTTGGGCGAGCTTAAATCCCTTGCTACACTCAGGATTTTACTTTTTCTCGTTACGTTCGAGATACAAGATGAAGCCTGTGACGTAAGACGTCACTTTACCCCCTTGATGAATAGTCTACTATTTTAAATCAGTCTACATACAAAAATACAAATCTTTCCTTTTTATAATATTAGTGTTGATAAAGAGAAGTCCGATAAAGATTTTGCTGCCGGTCAAAATACTGTATGGTTTGGTAAAGGTACAAATAACAATTAGGGCTAGATATCTAACAAATCAAAACAGCTTACCTTAAATCCGACCTAAAATTATGAGTTTCAGATCTCATATTATATCATCATATCCATATTAAATTGCATTTAAATGTATGTTAGTATACAGAAAACATTTCAATATAATTTAAAAGTTACCTGTATTTTACGTTTGGCGAAAACAGTCGTATAATGAGAGCACATACATGCTCTTTTAGTAAAAATCTAAATTCCGAGATCTGAAAAAGAAGATTTATTTATTTAGTATTTTCCATTAATAGAAACAGTCTTGTTTTAAAAAATGTTATCGAAAAAGGTGAGCTCGAAACGCAGTGGAGCCCTTTAGACGGTTATCCCCGAAGAGGAGACCAAATATCGTGTGAGGATTTTAATAATTTCCAAACAGAATGGCAAACTCGCACTGGGGCCTCATTCCAGTGGGATCGGTGGAGAAGATTTGGGGAGCTCTTTGCCTAGCGATGGGATGACTCAGCAAAAAAAATACGACGCAAAAGTTGGTTACTTACTTTGAAGAAAACAGGCGAAAAATCAGTCAGGACCGTGTCCAACAGTTCCAGTCCAAATGTCTTTGGCACTTCCGAGATCCCGACCAGCCAGTGAGCCGCGTCTCCATTTATCAGTTGAATTATATCCTGGAAAGTTATTTATATATTACACTTACGTCAAAAATATAAGTTTCAAGATCCAAACGCTGTGGACAAAAGAGGAAGACTTGATACTGCAAAGACAGAAGGAAAATATGTAATGACAATAACCAAGTTATTTAGATTTATAAATAAGATCACGCGTCCTATCGACCCAGTGTCACTAATTGTTAACACTTCTCTGGCCACTAGGTTCAAGCATTATGCTTAGGGTAAAGACGGTCGTAATTTTTGGGTCACATATGCCTTTATTTGATTTTTTAATCATAGGTCCCAAACAGTAAAAGAAAGTTAATAATGTTGTTATGGTATAAAATACTAACAGTTGTAATTTTGTTGATGCTGAGTATGTTTCATGGAAGCAAATGTGCCACCAGGTGGCGCTGACTTGAGGTCAACATAAAACAAGTAGACGAAATATTTTACTAAAATGCACTTACTTGTAATATTAAGTAAGCGTCAACTGCACAAGGTTTTAAGTCTTTCGGCGCTTTGCTATTTGTCTGTGGTCGTATATCTGCGGGGTTTACTTTTAAATTGCCTGAAAAAAAAAGCATGACAATTGAACTACTTAATTTTAGAAACATCAATTAATAATCTTTAAAAAAATATGAGTGCCCTTCAATAACATAGGTTGTTCTATAACTGTTTTATTTAGGGAAACAATTTTACCAATGTGCTAATTAAAATTGATGAAAGGGTATCACAAACCTAACCACTTGGGCTCTGAATGCTTATGAGCACTTAATGGGAGTGTATTGTAAATCGTGAACCTATATTTCCCTTTTTATTTGTTTAACATCAACATATGACAGAATTGAACTTTTATTTCAATATTAATGAATGAAAGAAACATGACCGTAAACGACTAAATTACTCTAGTACCGTCAGCTTCCGCTAGAGCGCGCTCGAAGACAAGCGCGACAAGCTGTCTCACTGTGGCCGCCGCGGCGTGAGACGTGCTGACGTCACGAGTCTCTGACGTTGACACCATGCGCATGCACAACACCATTGTCTGGAGATAACAAATTGTCCAGAGTTATCATGACGTACACAAGGCCACACGTCAGACTACCCACTTTGACCGCCTCTATTCCCTACGTAATAAAAGCTGTTTCCGTAATTCACATGGGTAACCTGACGTGCTGCCGACTGTACTATTGTGTGATCAAACCAACGCAACCTAATTTTATGCAGATTTATGACGTATAACTAACATGTTAAACTTATAAACACCTGTTATAATTATAACTATCAAATTTTCAGGACAGCATTATTAAAGATAATTAGGACAATAATTAAAGAAATGAAGCTATTATTTGGTCATTAGCTAATGTAACTTAGATTTAACATTTAATTTGAACTGTAAATCCTTAACCAAACATTAAAAACCTTTTATATCAAAATTTTATCCATACAATCATATTAAACAGGCAATTCTTGTAAATTTATTTATTTATTTATAGTGATATCGGAAACGGCTCTAGAAATCTCTTTGAAATTTGGTATGTGGGCGTTATCGGGTTTGAAAAGTCGATCTAGATTAGGTTCATGTTTAGGAAAACCCGTGTTTTCGAGTTTAATGCTTTTTTCTTTCACATTGTTCGACGCCGAATATGGTCGCTAATTTCACTCCGCTACGCAAGAGCGCCGTGGCCGAATGCGTACGACGTCGGACTGACAACTCCATGAGGCTATGGCTACTTTTTTTGTATTTATTCAAGTTTATAATTTTTTTGGTTTTTAAAATAAGATTTACGAATTATAAAGCTTTTTTTATTAAATAGTAGCAACCGAGCAAAACTCTGACGTCCGTAGACTAATATTATAAATGCGAAAGGGTGTGTCTGTCTGTTACCCCTTGCAGTATAAACCGCTGAACCGATTGAGATGAAAGATACCGAGATAGTTAGAGACCCCATAAAAGATATAGGGTACTTTTTTTCGCGATATAAAAACTAATGGTGATATTGGGATAACAGTTGCAATGGGAAAACCGATATTGGCGCGAATGAAGTCATTAGGTAATCCACAGATTTCTATTCCATATTACAAGAGATTGAAGCTCTTACTTACTCTAGCTAGTGTATCCCCATGCACCAAGTCGGACGTGGTCATCAGCAACGCTGCCGTCTGGAGAAGCTTCAGCTCCAGCACACTGGACTGGCCAAGGTTGTAGAGACAATCCACGACGTGCCTCGCACCTTTAGCATCGATGCCTTGCTGTGCGATCAGACGCTGGATTGTGCCCAGACAGAACTGAAAACGATTGTAAATAAAATTATAATTTAGCTACTGACTTATCATAACTTGATTGCTAACCTTCTATAACATTCAATAAAACTGTAGTGAGTCTAAATCTGTAAACTGATTAAAATACCCCCTAGCCTACTAGGTTTTAGTTAAAATGGTCAGTGGAGTACATAAACATAAGATTTTAAATCTCCAGTCAAAATGGTTTTGTAAGATTTTAATTGCAGTTTTTCTTGGTTCAATAAATCTGTTCTTAGTTTTCAGAATTAGTAATACTTTTACTTACTGAGGTGTAAATTAACTATCTTGAGTAATTCAGTAATCTTACTCTTATCACAAATTTATATTTAACAACATTTACTAGATACCATACCATTGTCACCCCCTTACTAAGAAATAATGAATTCACCAATGCTATAACACTTATTTATTATAATAGTTGTTGCCTGCGACTTTAAACAGGTGGGCTTGATGATAAAAAATATTTTATACTCCCGTCGCCTTGATCTCTTAGTCTGCCATGTCGTAAGGAGAAGAGAGGAATGAAAAATCAAGGTCAATTGACCCTCTTTTTTTAGATAGGTTACTATTGATTTATTATATATAATAAATCAATAGTGGCAGACCATCATTTGAACTACGAAAACAGCTTTAATCATGCAGAGATAGGAGTAGTTTCAATGTCAAAGTAAGGTAGTTAGACATGAGGCCATGTGTATGTTCATACAAAAATTTCATAAATTATATTACGTCAGTGATGTACAGACAACGCTACATTAAGGTAAACTTTATGGCATCTAATGCAGTTGAGTATTGGTGATTTAGAGTCAAAAGTGTACAGTCAATGTGCAAGACAATGTTAGGTACACTTTTTTCAATAAAAAAATCCCTCCAGATAAAACTAATATGTTATAAATAACATTTAAAGTATATTCAGTTTTATACTAGTAGCTACTAAATAACTGATTTTCAAAGTAGGTGAGGTGTTAGATGAAATAAGTTTGGGAATCTCTGAATTATAAGGTGACCCATTTGAAATTATTGATACATGATTGACATTTACTTAATAGGTTGTCAACAATGTGTCCATCATTTCAAATTTGCCATCTTATAAAATGAGGGGTGGTGTCTAATGCTTGTTTATTTTTCTGTATTAACACCTTTTAAGCTTACCTTGATAATTTTGAGGTCCTTTGACTCGCATCCTTGCACCAGGGCATACAGTATCTGATTGACCACTCCATAGAGTGATGCTTGAGGGTTGTTTGAAGCCAGTGAAAGTTTTTCGATTGCTTCATCACAAGCCTAGAAAAATTACATAAAATAAGATAGAAAATATGTACACACCATTATAGAAATTGATGTGTTTGAGGTTGTAGGAGCACAATTGTTGCACTGAACGTAATTACACTTAGGCAAAGATTTATGAAATCAGTACAGGAAATAACAAAAAAATATGAATTTGCAAGCAGGTAATACCAATCATGTTCCAATTGGATTTTTATGGATTGTAAGTACATTTAGAACAAGAAACTTTATGTGTGTTATAAGAGGGGTGTATCAGAAGCCCTCAGCAAGCTAATTACAGAAAAACACTTAAAAACCTCTCTTATCTGAGGATACTTCTTCTTGGTCTCCAAGCTTAGGGTCTTAAAGTCATTTTGAAGGACTTCCATGAACTTTTTGGTTGAGTCATCGCCGGTGACTGCACTGACGAATGCCATTTTGTACTTTATCGGCGCTAATTGAATTATTCACTTCATGATTTACGTAAAAATCATAAAATTAAAAATATGCCATGTACACAATCGACATCACAATTTTTTGTTCAGAAATTGTTTTTTCTAAAGTTTTCCTGTCACTGAATTTCATCTGTCAGAAAATTAGTGTTTTATATTTCGAGAGAAAAGCTTTCTTGTTTTTTAATTTGAAAGTAAGTTCATTTGCTATATTTTCACTTAAAACCATACCCGAAGAATTGTTTGGTTTTTATTTGATAAACAAAGGTATGAATTTAAAATATACATATTTTAGTTTTTTTAATTGTTTCTGAACGTTGCTCAAACGTCACTTACGTTTTGTTTTACGTATTAATATGTCACATTAGATCAATACACCAATATTGGTTTTGGTATACTTCCATATGAAAGTCCCATATAGTGAATTCTTGTTACTAATTGACTGGTTTTCAAATAACCACGTAGGTAAATTGATTAGAGATCTATTTGATTATTCATAGAATGGCGTTAGATTGCTTTAATGTCTAGTTTATCACTGTTGACATCGCATCTATATCATGCATGCACCGAAACATGCCGGGACTTAATGATACCACAGGAGAAAATTGAAATGTTTGGTAGAATAAAAATTTACTTACGCATAAAAAAAAACTATAGAAACCACAATCAATTTGCGTTTGTTTTTATTTGATTGATAATCATTTATTGGAAGCCACTATGAAGTTCTCAATTCTCTGGTAATCTACCTACTATTAAGTCTGCTAGACTAGAAGTAATGAGAAACTTAGCTTTTTTGACTCTATAACTGATTGGTAAGAAGAGGTTTGGTTCGTTGTAAATGTTATTCTATCTGACTATGTAAAATTGTGGTTAAAATAGTGTAGTGACCCCTTGTTGGCTGACCCACTTTCATTGACCCATTCCATTATGTCAACTTTTCGTAGTATTTTTATTTTAGTGTGGTAACATCGAATACTGATTGTGCAGAAGAAAAAACAATGGTGTGATTCCAGATTTTTATTTGTAAGTATTTATAGAATCCAATATCAATTCAGCTAAACTAACGGTTGTAAGTCGATAAAATTGTTCACGCACCCGACGATGCTGAGACTGAGGTATAAAATGCATACTGTTCACGAGAATAACGCTTTTTAAGATTGACGTACTGTCATTCCAGTTTTTTACTCTATTTAATCAGCTTGATTCAGTTATGCGCCATTTACTGCAATAGATCGGCCGATGTCTGCAGATTTTAGCACATCTTTAAATAAAACGCGAATCAGCGCAAGTGCAGTGGCTGGACGGATCTGACGTTGAAGGTCCAGGCTACGTTTCAGCCACCCGCTTTCGTGCGTTTCACGTAATTTTCTTCGTACCGGCACGTAGTTTTCTTGTGTTTTGTGTTCATTCTGCCGTTTTTTGGTCGGTAACTGTCGCTAGGAAGTGAATAAGTGAGGTTGTGACCGCAAGTGCTAAGGTGGGTCCTTGACAGCTAACGTGTCATCGTTTTATGATCAGATGGATGGGCAATCATGCAATGAATGCTCACGGTAAACAAAGCAACGTGTTTTGTGCGTATTTGTAAATATTTTGTCACAGGATCTTTTTATAATCACATGGGATTAACTATTATATCAAATATATTAATCCAAATCATGCTCATATGATTTTGACAGTCTTGTATTTTATTAGTCATCATAGCAATCATGTTTGTTTTGTAGGGAAACTCTTGTGTTCTATTCCTCCTTAATGTACAAAACCTAAGTGCTATTTTATTGTTCAGTTTGGTTTTTTGATAATCATATTATTGCCTTGAATGTAACAGTGGAATGTGTGTATTTTATTTTTACATTACTAATTAGTTTGCAAATTATTAAATAGTTAGCATTTCTTGGCATTAATTAATATTATTTATACACAAGACGGAAATAAACACCGCTGTTATACCTACATTAAGTAGCATCCCGCTGTCATTTGAAGATAAAAATCAGTTGGATGCTAACCATGCTTATGATTGAATCCAAATTTACATATTCAGAAGGAGATGTTACATTGTGGGCTGGCAGTCTCATTAAAATTATGGTTAATGTAATGAGTCAATAAAATTCCTAAATGATTATTCATTTAGTTGTCATATACTTGGTCTGTTTGATTTTATTTTATATTACAGCAGAATAGAATGGTTTCTACCATTCAGGATATATTGACAATTTCTATTCATCTGCAGTTTTTTGGTAATCATTTTATTTTTAGAATGTGATTAACAAAAAAGAAACAATGTAGTAATTACAAACCTATTTACAACATATAGTTAGGTCTGCTTTTGTTTTTATTTATTTGTAATGAGTGCTCTGGACTCTAGACTAAACCAGATGTGGCACAGACAGAGATGAGGGTGTAGCAAGCTCACCCAGAAGGAAGATTGTTCAGAAATCAGTCTGGCAGGCTTCCTGTTGTCTATTTAATTGCAATTTCTTATTCATTTCATCAATACAACTGTATACTTCCAAATTTTAATATCTTTGAGCATATTTTACTCTTGTTAGTATATTTGCCGTACAATAGGAGTCACTTATCAGTGAACCAATTTCTTACTGATTTGTTACGATAAGTCCCCCCACGCAATAAACCAAGAGTCTATAAAGCATGCTATTTTAGTTATTTCTTAACAAACTATACTAATCAACAGTCTAAACTCGTATGAAATTAAGTCATATTTCTAGGACTACGCTCCCTACTGTCGTCAGAAGAGGCACTTGGGTTAGTTAGTTTTTTTTCTATAATGTGTTACTTTTGATATCCCTTATTTTAATTAATTTTTACTTCTGCTTAAAAAATGCTACAACCCTTTCTATGGAATTAATATGGTGCGGTCGAAAAAATATTGGGGGTCCCTATACAAAGTATATTAACTTATTAGTCTTCAGTCAGTATATATGGGGGTCTTACGTTTTTTGGAAGTGTGTGCAATGTTGGTTCTGTATAAAAAGTTTTTGTATTTAACAACATTGATAAGAACATTTTGTTTACTACAGTTACTTTGCAAATTTTATAAGAATCCTCAGTCACAGTTGCAAGGACTCTTAGTAGGTAGGATCCTAGGATAAAAAGTTATAACTTTTACCTGTACTTGTGTACAACAAATAAATAGATAAAAACTTTATTTGGCATTCTTCATTTGTATTGTTTACATTAGTTGTTGATTTTAGATTTGGTTGGGCCTTCTTCTAGGCTTTTTTGCACCTCTCGCCAGTCGCCACGCCTTGCACGTCTCCATCCGATCTTTCCCCGCTATGTTGACCACGTCGTCGGCCCAGCGCCTGTTTAGTCTGGCCACCCTTCTCTTGCCTCTTGAGCCCTTCCACTGTGGTTCCACTTCCTTATCCTGATGGTCCATGTATCATGCGATAAACGAGAGACATGGTCTGCCCAAGGCCATTAAGTCTGAGTAGAGCGCTGATGTAGAGCGTCTGTGAGTTTTGGTTTTTCTTTGATTATATCGCTACAAAGTTCCATCGCCCTTTGTGTACTTTTGGTTTGGCTCTTAATTTTATTAGTAAACAAATGCATACCTAATATTTAAGGTACAGCCGGCGACACGTCAGGTTACCCATGTGAACTGCGAAAGCAGCTTTTATTACGTATGGAATAGATGCGGTATCAACGCCAAAGTTGGGTAGTCTTATGTGCGGCCGTGTGTAATATTGCAATCGCTTTCATTCAATTTTAAATTAGTGAAACAAAAGTGAACGCAAATAAACTATTCTATTCTATTCTATTGATCTCTCTTGTTCCAGATAATCAACACAATCCTGCAATACAACTTTCCAAAATCTTCCTGAAGACTGTTACTTTAGATTTATAATTTAATTTCTCTTTAGTGTAAAGAACCGATTGGAGCGTTAGCTAGTGAAGGATGCCAACACAGCGAGAGAGAATCAAAAGACGGAATTAGCTATTTATTTTACTAATAAATTATTTAGCGTATCATAATTATTTTTGTAGTGAATCATTATATTCTTAATTATAAATGATATGAAACGTTGAGATTCTAAGATATATATTTATTCGCAATGAAAGAGTGCTGATAGTAGAGCATTTGATGGGCCAATATGGACAATATGGCGTCGAACGTGTCTCTGCGAAGTAACAAGCAGCGGAAAGATAATCTTATAACGAGGAAGGATAAGAGTCCGGAGAAGACTATTAGAGGCACGAGAGGCGCGTACAGGGGGATCCCCTCAACTTCTAAGAGGGGAGAGGAGGATGAGACGGGCTCGACGGAAAGACTGGACAGACCAAAGAAATTTATCGCGCAGAAGAGCAACTATGGCCTCGGGAAGCGACCGGACTTCTCGTTGAAGAACAGGAATGTGCATTTAGCGTCGTCTCGGTATGGGCAGGTGAGTTATGTTTTTTATAACTTTACACATTTTATTTATCCCCATTTACAGTTTCTTTGATTACGCAATTCCCTGGTTAAATAAGAAAAACTGCGGTGATTCGTTTGGCGGTAGTACACCGGCCTATAGTGATGTGACTCAAGTCAAAATTTTTATCGTAGTCATTTTACAATTTCGCTCATTTTTATCCAAGACAATTATAACAACACATCAAACAACGTGAATACATTAAAACACAATTTTACGGATTACTTCGCGATTTATTTAAAGCCTTATATACATTTTATTTAAAACCTTACGTTTCGAACACTTTACAGCGTTCGTGGTCACAGGGAGACTAAGGTATTATTTGTCAATTACTAAGTTTTTAAAAATTAAACTACCGTCACTCATTACTATTAATTTACGTTCCTATTTACGCAAAAAGAGCTAACCGTGTCTTGAGATCTTGCACTGCTAGGTGTTGTTTTGGTTTTTGCTAGAATAGGATTCCATGCCGGTGGAACTTTCCAACCATCTTCTCTATTGAAATTTGGATGTTTTCTAATTTCAATGGCTTCACGTAGCATTCGAGGAATAAAACGCCGTTCTTTAGCAAGTATTTTGCAGGCATGTTCACACACTGTGGATTTCGTGTTCCGTCTCGTAAATCGCGAAGTAATCCGTAAAATTGTGTTTTTATGAGTTCAACAATTCGCGTAAACGTAAGAAACAAATATATAAAACGTGGTGTATCCACGTTTTATATATTTGTTTCTTCGCCAAATTATTTTACTAATAATAATACGTGAGTGATCAGCAACTCGAGAAGAAGTGAATTCGAGTCTGTAATTCTTTTCACTTGAGTACTTTTTTTCCGAAGTCGCAATGGGACTTGAGGCCTATTACCAATAGACCAACCAAAACATTAGAAAGCAGATGTGACATGCCAATCCCATAATCTAAACAAAATCATAAGAATTTAGCCATTAGCCTCGTTCAAGTATTTGCAAAATCCTTATGCAGTTTATAAACAAACAAAAACAGATTGCTAAATCAGTCCCTGTGGTCCCGTGAACCTTATGAATGGGCCAATTTGGAGCAATTTCACTCAATTATTCAGTTGGTTCATGTCACGGCGAGATGTAGTGCAAGAGCTGGACCCAGGCTTCGAGCATATCACGGCTAAAATCCACTCGACTAAATTGACAATCCAGCGAAACTCGTGCATCCTTGTCTTTGAAAGAAATTTTCGGACGGATTAATTGCTGCCACGAATAAAATATATTTCCGTATTAATCGGATCGGGACGTTTCCCACCCATCACTGCATCTTCTGTTCTGATAGGTTGATCCCAAACCCCGTGCTTTCTCGTATCGATCGTCTTGATCGAAAATCTTGTGTTTATTATCTGGCTAGATCTGATTTCATTATTCATTTGTTTGAAAAATTTAAGACCCGAGTTCATCAACTTTAAAACAGTCGGTAATCATCGATTGACGATTAATTTTACAGAATTCCCATTCAAAATATGTCAAATAATGCTAAATCTGCTAATTAAAAATTAAACGTGTTGGTTAACTCCAGGCTTAATTTTGTGTTGGTACATTTAAGTTTTGCCTAATTCAAATCCATTAAGGAATCGATTTTCTTATTCCATTTCGGAAAATAATAACTATGTACGATTAGGTAGTCGTATCCTGTTGAAGAACCTATGTATTTTAGGGAAAGTGTGGACCACGGGCTAATTTTGGCAACTGCCAAACTGATTTGACGCAGCTTATCCACTTGTCGACGCCCGTCAACATCCCTACTTGACACTTTTCCGATTACAATCCAGCTTAAGTTCAGATTTAAGTAATTGGGTACGTGCTATGTAACAGCCGGTACATTATTACTCTTGAGGAGACTCTATTCAGGATCTTGTATGGTACTGATGGCGTGGATGGATGTGGCGCGATAGCCGAACGGAGAAAACTTCACTTCTAATCCGTGAGGTCGTGAGTTCGATCCCCGCCTGTACCACTGAGTTTGTACAAAAAATTAAGTACAGTCTTTTTCAAAGATATCGCTGCCTAACGGTGAAGGAAAACGTGAGGAAACCTGCACACTAATTGGCTAGTGTGTGAAATGGAGAAGGCAATGGCAAACCACTCCATTAAACATTGCCAAGAAAGTCGTTGTGTGTGTTTCATTCCACATAATGATCACGACCCTCAGTCATGAGGTATATGATGATGAAGATGGTACTGATAGTTCAGCGAATCATCTAATTTGCCTGTCGTAAACCTCTGACGCGTTGAGGCAACAAATTGCTCAGAAAATCTGAGTCAGTATTCTTGATTAGATTTAAAATTCCATTTAACTTACTACTGGTGTACCGACGTCTGGTCTCCATAAAATAGACTAAAATGAAATGAAATCCAGTACGATACTGGTTCGAATTTATCCACATTTCCATTATGAAATGGATATTAGAATTTATGCTGAGATGTTTCGATTTGTATCTTGATATTAGAAAGCAAGACACAAAGCTTCGTACTTTGTTGGCTTTCAATAAACACATCCCCCGTTATTACAAAAAACTTAGTACCGGGTTTAAGCCAGGAATAAGCTATTGGCTAGCCAAATAGAAAAGCGTTTCTCTATTAGGATATGTCACGAATGTGTCATTAATTCCTCTGTTGTCGGCTAATATTTAAACTTAATTTAAACCTGGTCTAATTTTCTTGTAATAACACCGATCATGTTTTTTTTTAAACTGTGATAGATTTTACGTGTATGAAGTCGTAAGTATATTCAAAAACATAACCTCTGAAGCAGTCGGGTAATAAGTCCGATAAAATTCAAACTTGTGGACTAGCTTCAGATTTTGCGTCGGTAAGACGCTGATTGGATTGATGAAATAAAGGTCGAAAAAACGGCAGGCCCTGCACTCTGCAGTTCATTCTAAGATTTGATTATATCGCGATCAGTTGGATAAAGTCTGATTTGATATTGCACTGATTTAGATTTCGTTGCTTGGTGTTTCGTCCATTTAAAATGCGACTCAGTGTTGAGGACATATCTTGAAAAATACTATCGCTTGGTTATCCTACCACTGCTCGCGGGGCAAACAGTCATTGATGTACCCAGACCGTGAGTCCATATCAGGAGTGGTCATTTAAACACGCGTGCAAAAGTGTGTTCAAACGATGTACGTGAACATCAAAATTGTCATGTACGTGCTTATCGTGTTGATATTAAAGTTCAAGCATGTTTGTGATCATGAGACGAGTGTTTGGAGCCTAGAAGATGAGGTCAAGCGTGGTAGCCACATGACCTAGTGATTTGCGCATATCGGAATTCTTCGATATCCCAGAATTTGCCAGGATAGAATCCCGCAATGTGTAAATGAGTCGGGAATTTGTATTTTTAGTCAGGTTTTGTTATTAATGTAAGTTCTAAGTCCTCTGGAATCATATTCATTTTTTATCTCCGGTTATATCGGATTCACTAAACTATTAGAGTGGAAGAACAGATAGTACACTTCACCTATGTATTGAGCACATATTTGTGTACCATAATATCTTTTGCATGGTCGCCGTAGCCGAAAACTCGGCTTGGAGATCCCTTTTTCCCTCGTAAAATAATATTTATAGAGATCGTAGTTACGCGAATGATTGTTCTGAATCTTTTTAGACCATTATTTATAAAAAATGCCATCATTTATTACCCTGGACCAAGTGACAACTTTTATCTTTCGACGCCGATTGTACATATATATTATGCAAGATTTGTGTATATACTACATAGTATTATGTAAATTAGATGGCACGTGCTACCAGACTTGTGATATGACGCATGATCGTCAAAGCCATTATCTTCGATATTAAACTATTTTATTACATGACGTTTATCTAATTATGGTTATTGAGTGTAAATGTTTATGTAATAGATGATAAGGTTTGAGAAACGGATGAACTCTATCGAGTTACAATTTATTAATAAATGTGTTTTCTTTTTAAAAGTGTGGAACCTGTAGATTTGAGTAGATTCTCAAAAAGATGCAGTCGTTTTTTGGTATGATATGTTTTTTTCCATTGTCAATCTTCATGTTTAGACATCTTGATTCATTTAATTAGTGGTCTTCTCTAGTTTCTACGGTATTTTGTTGTTTCCACCATTATTTTGTAAAGAAATGCAACCTTGTATCGTCACAGCTACAAAAACGTGATAGAAGTATATAATTAGCATTGCTGTGTCATCTCTTTGCACGTGCTATCTCAGTTTACGGCTATGATCAAGCGCGCAGCTTGACATACTTACGATAGGCTTGCAAAAATATCGATACGTTTACTATCGATAGTTTGCATCTATATGTAGGCTGGAATGTTGTGATGCCTATAGTGCAAATTAGTTAATAGTATTTGAGGAAGTATCCATTATAGTAGCACAAAATACCATAGACAATTACTAAATAAATATCATCATATCATTGTTTTTTTTACTGTGCAATAAAGAATAATATCTATCTATATTTTTACTATAGACCAACAACAAATTCATTTGTCTGTTGCCCAATTTGTTACTTCTATTTCCATAAGCCACAATTCCTATGATAACGATATTACTGTCGACATTTTTTAACGATTTCTATACTACACTATTATTCGCGTTCATTTACATGCAATGGCTAAGCGAAGGAATATTTTTGGTCTATAAAATCGCCATGTCCAATTTGTCGTTTCAAGATGGTCAATAGCTCGTTTATAATACAAATTAGTACCTTTGAAGACTGTTACTTTGTACTTTGTTTTTGCAATGTATCGGAAGTTAGTCTGTAATGAAGGTACGTCTTACTTATCCAGCAGACTTGACTCACGGTATCTGACGTTACTGGTCAAATAACTAAGAGCATAGAAAGTGTTAAGGCGGTCCTGCACGAAATTGAGAAAATTAACGTATTTCTAAATCACTTTTACTATGAGCTGAATTAGTTATATACATTAAAACAACTTATTTACGTTAGCCCAATCATTGCACAAGGTCCTGGTCTTGTTGAAATTGGAAACAAATTCTTTATGATATAATAAACATGACTTGTAGCTAATTATATCTAAGAGCATTTTTATTCGAAAACTTGGTGATTTTTACGCATGAAACAATAATTTGTACATGAAAATGATTGTATTTATATTCCCCTCCTTTTTAATATACACGAATAAAATATAAATAAGAAAATATGAACACTTTTCAGTTTGTAACACAAATGTCGGTTTTGCGCATTGCGCAGAATAAAACTATTGTTCTAATTAAATCATCAAGTCTAAAACTTTAAAGCAAATGGATCTAATAACTAATATAAGAAGTTGGATTCTGTTTGAATATCGTTTAGACTTACTCGACTTGCTTCGCGCTGCAACCCCTTAACTTTTGCACTTTTTTCGGTATATCTCAGATCATACAAGCTTTCATCCACAACCTATTACAAGCAAAAAATATTCAAATATTATTTTGCTATGAAAATATCATAGCTGACGGTTTATAACCTCCTGTCACGAAAAATAATTTTACTATTATTTATTTTGTATAGTACCTACTATTATTAAGAGTTTGTAGGTCAAAAAACCTTCTGTGGGGCAAATACCTCTTTTTTACTTTCCATGGAAAAAATCTCTTGAAGGAATTAAATGTCTAACAAAGAATTCGACCAGCAGTATCAAAATAGCCCACACACCTAATTGACCTGTATCAAAAAGGTGTCGCCTACTAGCTTTATAGCTTATCAGCTTAGGAAAGGCACGCGTTCAACCCCCGGCTTAGGTCAACGACACAGACTTGCGTAATTTGGTAAGGTTAGATTTCAGTACAAGGCCTTTTTAAGGTGCCTAGAAAAAGGGCTCGCCTTAAAGTTATAGTCTGGTTATTTATAGCAAAATGATTTTAGGAAAAAGCAATCTTTACCCGACTTCAGAAGGAGGGTTATGGTTTTCGAGAGTATGTATGTACTCGTATGTATATTTGTTTTGCACGCCCTACAGCCCAAACGGCTGAACAGTTTTCTTCGACATATGAGGTGTCGTTGAATTCGTCAAAATTGTGGTAGTGCCATAGCTTAAATACATTTAAAAAATAACGCCAGCAAAGGGAAACAAAGAGGAAAGGGAAGGATTGATTTTTCCTTATCATAGATATTGCTATACCCATATATGGGTATCAGATGAAAGCCAATAAAAAAACCATTTCAAAAATATAATAATTTTTGTAGTAGGGTGTTTTTTTTAAATACTTAAATGTTTATTAAATATTGTATAATTATATAAGTATAATTGTAAGTCATAAAGCGGTTTTCGAAACAATACCAATAGGTCGCAGTATTCTCCACGCATCCGATATTGTAGTAAATAAAATGGGCATAGTAAATAAATAGTATGGGCAGTTCAAAGATCAGTTTGCTTATATTAAACTATACTATAGACGCTATTATTAGCAGTCCAAGTCCTCGCCTTTGACCTAGCTTTGTCGCCACAGTTCATAGCCTGTTATCTCCTGTTCCTATAATTGTTTCCGCCGTTCTGGTGAGTGTTGCATATGTCTTCTATTGTTTTTGAAGTTTTGATATATTGACTTGGTTTTGTATCTTTCGTTTTTTGCCAAGTTGCCCACCGGTGCCCGGCGCCAAGCTGCTTGTTGAGTTCCGTCGGTGAGTGGGAGTGCCGGATCCTTCTGGGTGAGCTCGCTCCACCGTCAACTCTGACTGCGCCACGTCTGGCTTAGTGTGGGAGTCGAGAGCAAACTCATTTCAAAAAATAAAATAAAAAGTTAGGCCTCAACTTGGACAAAGACACCATTTTGTTGTGCGCTTATCAATACTAAGTAGTTAACAAATAATTTGTGAAATCAGAGAAATCTTTCAATTGAAAATCAGATTTCTAGATACACTTACTTTTTCCGTACAAGCACAATAGAAGTGGATGCGGTAGCCTTCCTTATGCATTCATAGTCGTCGCCGTTGTCTGAGACGAAAGGTGTTACACTGCTAGACATAGCCTCCTCAAAAAATTTCTCTCAGATTTACAAAATACAGCAAAACAAATCAATCATAATTAATTATACCACCAGTCACAAGTTCCTATATTCGTTGTACGGTCTATAACAATGCAGCATGACTGAAAATCCGGCACATACATTTTGAAAATGGCGTCCGTAAATGAAAAAAAAGGGGTTGGGGGGGGGGGGGGGGGAGTAAGGTAAAGCTGGGTAAGAATAACAATATGGGTAAATTATAAAAGCTATAGTGAAAGACTATTTCAAATATATTGGTCGGGATTTCGTTTTTTAAATAATTAATAATAATAATTTTATAATAATAATAATAAATGCAGAAAAACATTAATGCTTAATGTAACACAGGTGCATTCTCTTCTACCAATTAGACATTACCCCAGTTATCCTAAAACTTAGTACAGGGTTTAAGCCAGGACTACGCTATTAGCTAACCACTTAGTAAAGCGTTTTTCTATTAGGTTATGTCACGAATGTATTATTTATTCCTGTGTTGTCGGCTAATATTCAACCTGGTCTATTTTTTTAGTAATAACACCGTACTTGTGCAAGGTTTGCCGAGACTTTTACGCCGATTGTGGTACTATAAAACGGTGCTGCACAAATATTGCCATTTAGATGCGACATGTTTACGGCAAGAAAGCAATTTGATTTCGCCTTCAAGAAGCTTGGATTTATTAGACACTATGAATCGCACAAGAGTTTGTGCTAGAATTTTCTATCTCTTATCTCCTTGGAGTTTTTTCTTGGACTAACCATGTGCGATGAGATTTTTGTAGCATAATTTTTAACGACTTTCGCTACATTCAAAAACATATTGCGGGATGTGACTTTTTAACCGACTGCGTCAGAAGGAGGGTAATGTCTTCTATAAATAAGATTTTTTGGTTTTGCTGCTCACACTTCTACTGCCTTGTTTCTGAAACGATTGGCCGCTGTAGCCAAAATTCGGCTAGGAGGACATTATTATTATTTAAACTTCAAACTCGCTCACAGTTACACGAATTTTGTAATCGTCCGAGGCCTGCTAAGCGAATCTTTCTGCAAAGTGGTAAGGCGCGAATGACCCCGATAGTACTGCGACTGAATGCGTTTCACAGAGGGCTTCTAATTCGCAATCACGCACGTATGTTGCAGTTGATTACAAACGTAATATGTCACCGCATTACGGTCTATTAGGTAAAGTAAATCCTAATGACATTGTTTCTTTCAGCAAAACCAACAATTAACCACGATCTACGTATGTGTGTAGTATGAAGTTTATGCGGTATTTATTGGCTATAGGTGTAGGTATAATAAATTAAACCTTCACGTATCATGTTTCCATTTCCAGACACAATAGAAAATTAATTGTTATCGGCTCGCCAGCGGGTCTTTTGGGGTTTAACAGGTGTCGATCAAAAATACCACGTACCTACATCAATATACCCAACTTGAACTGTGAGCGTGCTATAGTAACTGGTACCTAACCCATAATATTATATGTACGATAGTATTACTATTTCAATTACATATTATGCAGTGTACAGTAACATTATTATTACTTTAGTTTTTGTTATTGCTTTAAATAAATTTAATAATTATTTTTACCCTTGTCGCACCGCCCACTTTTCATTTCTGCTTAGCCCAAAGGTATGACTGGTAGAAATGCCACTAGGCATTAAGTCCGCCTTTTGTACTAAGTTTTAATTGTGCAATAAAGCTTAAATAAATACATTATACCGATAGCCATAGACGTTACAAACTTTTTAAATAACAGTTTGTAATAAATAACGTAGGTTTTTTCAGTTTATTCTTCACAAGTACAATGACATTTTCATTTAATAGCTCTTATATAATAAGCTTACTATGTTCACTCATGTTATTTATTTATTATTCATTTAAGTTTTTACACTAGGTCGAAATGTTCGTGCTATTTGACATTCAAACCCTCAAATGCCTGCCTTTGTGTATCAGTGCGCGACCACTTCACCTAGGCAGTAGCTGAATAAACAAATACATGCAAAAATATTACTATTCGGATCTCTTTTCGAGAATCCCGGACGGTCACGACTATTTTTGTTCTCGAGTGTATGCACGTACTCGTATCTAGCATGTTTGCAGTCACTTGTTGACATTCGATCACTCGATAGTTGTTTGATCTACGCAAAAATGTAGTTTCTTCGCTGTAAATTGACTGCAGTTTGCTTCTCAGTTCCAATCCTTTTCTTTAAGACAAGATCTAGCTGCCGCCCATTTCAAAATTTAAGAAATAAATCTAGGTTTGGCTTAACTTTACGTATTGATAGATAGGACTCCCTGGACCACAGGACCCGTTTTAAAACACTGCGGTACTAACTTATTGTCTGAAGATATGCGTCAAACTTTGGCTTTTACTTTGCGTAATCGACTATAATGTAAACGGAAAATCAGGTCATTTCAACAAACCTGCAACGCCCTAACCACAACTAGACTGTGGAGTTTTATATCTTTCAGACGTATTTTGTTATAATTTCCCAATGTCGGACTTAAGTTGAGAAAGCTGTTCACCAAGCTGCTTTCAGTTCAATTCTTTTCTGTATACTATCGATGTAGTATTTCAGTTTATTCTTAAAAAAATAAAAGGAACTTATAAGCTCTCTAGGAACACATGAATTGAATATTTTCAATTTATCATTGTTTTCCGGACAAATTAGCTGCAGGACTTCCACAGCTGACCGATCGTAAGGGGCCTGGGTCGAGTCAGCACGAACCTGAGGGCCTAGTGCGAGCTTTTTCATGCTCACATTTTTCCGTGTGACCAAAATTTGTATGGAAATTTGCTCAGCGCCCCCAGCGGCACGTTTGGGAAACCTGTTTTTTTTTTTAAGAAATTTCCGATACTCCGTCGATCGTGAGCGCGTGTGAGTGACTGACAAATGAAAACTGGCACTACGCCCTCTGCGCCCTTTACACGAAGCCTTCTATCCATGTTTGAGATGATTATATGTGTAGCGAGTGATTGATTGACACGTTCGTTTTGGTATCTGAGATACGCCAAATTGTGACTCAGAATCGAACTCTACACTTTACACGTTTCCTGTCGACGCTTGACTGATGCACGCTGACGTTGGAGGTCTTATCGGCCCCCCAGGAGGCCTACCTCAATATCAGAGCGTTATCGCAAAACTATAAATACATTACTACTTGTCTGACGAAACGCCCTGAGACATTCCTGTTCCTGAGCACTTAAGTATCATCGGCAAGCTATTGTGTTAAGAGTTTTCTCTCACTATCGAGATAATATCCTATTCAGAACCCTTTTTTACTTGGAGGAAATGCTTTAGGCATGCTACCGCCCTTATAATGGCTGTAGGTTATGTGGGACTCCCTTGACAGATGGCAACGAAACCGCTGCAAACCCTTCAAATATATCCGCGACGCTCTGGGAATATCATAGCTTTACTTTAGCCATGTTGGGTTACTTCGGAATAATGTTCGATGGTATGTTCAAGAGTATAATCAATAATCCTTTTATAAGATTAGTACCTTTTTACGTTGAAGTTTACGTTATTATCAGGTGAAACAACTCAGTCACAGTTCCGGAGTCAGGAAGTTGGTGGTGTTAACACCCCCGTGCCTCGGAAAGCACGTTAAGCCGTTAGTCCTGCGCCTGATCTCTCTACGGTCATGTCGGACTGCTGTCTCACCGAAAAATTAGAGTAAAGGAACAGAGAGTGCACCTGTGTATTGCACACATACTTGTGAACTATAATATCTCCCGCGTAACCGGCTAATCTCTGTTGAGATAGGCCGCTGTAGTCGAAAATCGGCTAGGAGGACATTATTATCAGTGACTTGTCACCAGATAGTTTGATGTTAACCCCTTACATTTTTAGTCTCTTCTGTTTATGTTGGTAGTGATCAACAACTTGCGTGGTTCCGAAAAAGGTTAAAGCCATTCGTTGGTCACTCTCCGCTCATGTCGGATTGCCATCTCGTTTTTCTACACGATTGGCAACCATACATACCCGAGGCAAGGCAAGCTTGGATTTTAAGGTGATCGAAATCTCCTAACCAATTTTACCTTTGACTGTACAACAGTACACTCTCAGACTGGTCGTCAACCTCGGTACCTAAATCTAGATCTTGGGCATAAAGTTTTTATGAGCCAAGGCATGCAATATGAGTGAGCACTCGTAAAACTTCTCCATCTAACGCGCAATGTTTAATGTAACTTTTCGTTCTTTATTATTTATATTCGCTTTCATATTTGGGCACGACATTCTTATTTTTTCTCCTATTAGGCAGACAAGGTTTTTATATTTGATAGATTCTTCTATGGAAGTAGTCAGCTATAGTTTCGCATCACGTGGAGCGAAAGATGTTAGTCAGTTGATGAAGACACCATACAGGGTGTTCGTATAAACAGCCTTAGGCCTCATTAACGGAGACGCGGCGCGTCGCGCGTCGCGTTGGGCGGCGCGGCCCGCACTAAATTCAAACATATGGCGTTGTATGAGTGCTTTTATGGAGAAGCGATTTTACACGCGTTTGATTGAGTTGGAGCGTTTTGTGCGACCGAGCCCGCGGATGGCATCGACGCGTCTCACGCGGCGTTTATCGCGGCGGCGCACGCAGCGGCAATTCTCGATGAAACGTAGGCCGCGGCGGAACCTTCTGCCAGTCTTTAATTGGAAATCGTACAAGTCGCAGTCGCAGGCGTAGTCACGGTCGCAATGGAGTATATGATCAGCCGCAGGCCGCAGCGCTGCGCGCCGCGTGCGCCGCCACACGCTTGAGGATTTGCCGCGGGCGCAGAGGCGGGCACCGCCACTCTTTCCGTCACGCGTCTCTAAGAACAACATCGTATATTTCCATATGTTGATGGTCATATTCACCTCATTAATGGGTAAGACTGCTTACACTAACAACCTGTATACCACTGAAATAAAGCAGCTGAATGTGCGAAATCAAATGTCTCTCAACGCAATGACGAAGTTCATGAGATACCTATAGCTATAGTGTGTAAAGATAGATCCTGAATCCTAATTCTTGATCTCACTTCAAATTTGACCCGGAACTGGTAGTGCTAAAAGACGACTATTAAACCAATAATAGGTGTACTGTTCATTAAACATTATGTTTACAATTTTCTTACGTCACCTCAGTCATAATGTCCAAGATGTCATAGTGGTCATGTGTTGTAACAAACGTATTATGATTATAATATTATTGTTTATTGAAACGTTTAACGACATTGGCGTCCCATCAAAACGGTTGACTTGCTGATTTAGAGCGACATAAAGTCTGCAGTCACGAAAAATATAACTGGCTAACCGCACCACGTGTATACTGTGATTTGCGTATGTAAGTTCTATGTGGAGGTCCTGAACGTCATAATCGTTTGGCGATATTATTGATCGTAATTTTAACTGACGTTTTGACAAAAATCCCTGTTTTGTGGTCGAGACTCCTACTGTTGTTAGTAGAGTGGACATTTCTATATTGTTATTGGGTATCTCCGTGATAGTGAGGTGGACACTGGATATGTCAAAATTTAGGAGAATCGTATAATTCGCGAATCCAGGGAAAGCAAACATTTCCACTAAATATATCCGCTAAAATATTGTCGCTCAGCAAATTGACAGATCTCGGAATATTATGTAACCAGAAGTTTGTCTTTGGTTAACCGTGCGAAATGTAAAAAAACGTCATGCGTTTCTACGAATGACGATGTCCATGTCCTCGTTTAAATAAATGTTTTGACAGTATACAGTATTTATTATTAAAACATTATATTTCGAAAAACTTTTCATATGATTCATGCAAACGTGAAACATCGATTCGATTCATACACAGTCAAAAATAAAACTCGATCATCCGTTTTGTTCTGTAACCGATTAAAAATTAAAATTGATTTATCAACTGATTGACTTCATGATTGGATCTGTCTATCCAAGTGGTAAAAAAGTGTAGTGATATAATATTTAATATTTTTTCAGCGACTAATCAATCAAATGTAAATTCATTTTCAATTAGTTTGCTTTCAACCTTTCTAATACCTAGTTTAGTTTAAGATGATATTTTATTATTAATTCTTACCCTACTCCTTAAATATATTACTTATACATGTCATTTTCAAGTTTAGTTTTAGAACTAAATTACGCCTAAAACTGTTATCTAACAAAAAATCTAATAGACATTGTTTTTTGTGGTCAAGGCGTCGTAAAATTTAATATTGTTTTTCAACCCATCTGGCTGAATACTTAAAACGCCTTCTGGAGGCCTTTGAGTTGGAGGATGAGTTGACTCTGTAACTCATTTCATCGATATTTGTTTCTTAGGTTTACGCGAATTGTTGAACTCATTAAAACACAATTTTACGGATTACTTCGCGATTTATTTACATTTTATTTTAAACCTGACGTTTCGAACACTTTACAGCGATCGTGGTCACAGGGAGACTAAGGTATTATTTGTCATTACAAAGTTTTGAAAAATTTTAACTACCGTCACTCAATAATATTAATTTACGTTCCTATTTACGCAGAAAGAGCTAACCGTGTCTTGAGATCTTGCAGTGCTAGGTGTTGCTTTGGTTTTTGCTAGAATAGGATCCCATGCCGGTGGAACTTTCCAACCATCTTCTCTATTGAAATTTGGATGTTTTCTAATTTCAATGGCTTCACGTAGCATTCGAGGAATAAAACGCCGTTCTTTTGCAAGTATTTTAGGTTGGTCAAAACGAATGAAGTGGTTGGGTTTGTCTAAGGCATGTTCACACACTACAGATTTCATGTTCCGTCTATGTTTTACGTCAGCTATGTGTTCTTTTATCCGCACGCCTATACTTCGATATATCTAAAGACGAAATCCAGAAGAAACCAGTAGTGACTAGTTAGACAGACATTCAGTACAGCAGCAATTTCCATTTCGTTCGGTGGCTGTGCATAACCCTGTATAACTTGACACAATTCAATTTTGGAGCTAATCAAGCTAATCTCGAATTACTGCAAACAATACGTCACCCCGACCTTTCCTTGTCTGTCCGTTTAGTATCGGAAGATAAGCGATCTCTTGTATAACCAGATTTCAGTCCGTCAACGGAACGTCACTACGTTCCGCGTTTGCGGCTTTGTGCATTTCCTTTGCCCATTTATTTTATGAATGGAGTAGTACTAGTTTTATCACTTGTTTGTTTTCGAACGTACGCGCGAGTTGCGCGCGCATTTTGCTTGTCACAAATACGTTTTGGAGGGAAGTGTTTTTTTTGAGTGAGTACAAGATACAGTGTTTTGGGAGTTTCAAGAGTTTTGTAAGTTTTCCTTTTATTTATGTACTTTTTTCTTACTGAAAAACTTGATATGACCATGACTTTTTTTGATTACCATGGGATCATATCAGTTTATAGCCTAAAAATTAATTTCACATTTATGCTTATTTCAAAATAAACTATCAAAGGCTACTAGTAATTTTGCCATTAATCTACCAAGTAGCCAAGTACCATCTTATCCAATACGTAAAATAAAGAGGCAAAGTTTGTGACTAAGAACTAATTTCTGGAACTACTTAGCCGATTTTGAAAATTCACCAATAAAAAGCTGCATTATTTTTGAGGCTATATTTTAATACTAAATTTCCACCGGTGCCTTACAGGGACGAGTGGCGTTGTGATTATATTAACACTCAGGAATTTTGTATTATTTACTCATGTAGACAAATGATTTGACACGTCTACTCGTATATTTAGAAACAGTCCACATATTTACAGAGTGGAAATATATTACTTCAATGTTAAGTTAAAAAATGTTTACTATGTCTCAGTTAATACAATGTTGGTGCAAAAACAAGCGCTTATTTCTTAACAAGTTATTGTACATTTTATTTACCTTTTTTTCTCATGGTTTACTGGTTTTTATTGACCTTTACAAATAAGCAGACTGTGTTTAACCATGTTAAGTGTTGGCCATATCTTTTATAGCCACCTCTTGTGTGAGGATCGTACTAAACTAACTGTAGAAGAGTATTGGCACAGTTTATGTTTAGTTCGTTTATGCCAGCAGTTGGTAATGTTACTAATAAAATAATGTCCGATTTGACGTGAACTAATGAAATATCAGTGTATTCTGATGATTTTTAACGAATTGATTGAATACATTGCTTAATTTTATACTCTCTTTCTTTTAATAGATATTATGTGGTATCATAGTCATTCCTCGTAACTTTTCCGTCCGTAGCACACCATAGCAAGCTAGGAGACCTACTCAATGAATTATCTCTGTAATTCAGATAAGGAACACAATATTATTTTCGACTAAAAATCTTTGGGATATAATAATAATCCCAAAGGGGCCTCTTCGTGTTGGATCCATATCCCCACGTACGCCTTCCAAAAGGACCGGCCTCGTGCGGTGATTTCTCGTGAGATACAAATAATAATAAAAAATAATAATAATAAATTGGTTCAACAAACACACCAATTACCTAGCCCCAAACTAAGCGCGAGCTTGTGCTATGGTGACTAGGATAACGGATAGAAATACTTAAATGCATATAAACATCCATGACTTATGTACAAATGCTCGTGCTCATCACACAAACATTTGCCCCTTGCGGGATTCGAACCCGCATCCGCCTGGTTCAGAAGTCCGGTGCGCGAACGACTACACCAAGACGGTCGTCGGATAAAGTTAGCCTATATAAATCGCACTGCTGGCCAAAGGCCTCACCTCAACTATGAGGCAGTACGAGCCATACTCCACCACGCGGGCTCAGTGCGGATTGGTGGAGGGATGTCTGTAAGGCAAGTGACCAACCCTTATTTGGGATAAGGTCACAATTAAAAAAATCCTAAATAATCAAACACCTCTATGCATATTCCTTAAAAATGGACCTACAGATCTACAAATCTTTTCCAAATTCACAATAAAATAAAATAAAACCGCGGTTCACTGGCGCAGCAAGCACTTGAAAAATTCGTTGAACTGACGTCTTCAATAAATAGCTCAGTTGGGAGAGCATTCGCCGGGATAGCGATTCGAATCCCACCCGCTTAAAGACAGTCGATTTGCTTTTTACTGCAATATTTACTTACTAATCTAAAGCTCGAGCAGTAGTTACCGACTTCATTTCTTTTTCAATTTCTCGTTTTTATTTTCAATTAAAATTTTCGTGTATCACGCTAGATTTGTCCGAGATTAGATTGTGTTAGTTTTTTAACCTGTAATTAAGAGTTACGACAATGTTACCCAACGGAATGTTTTGCTGTTATAAAATGCTCGGGTGGATGGCACAACGACAGAAAATTATTGTTTATACTTCTTATTAATCAGTAGTTCTCTAATTAGTCTGATCTGATCGATTAAGATCTTAAGTTTCAGTAGTACTTCAATAATAAAATTTATTTTATTTTTAAAATTTAAATACAAAGATTTGATAAATGTTATTTTTATTTACGCCTCAATTATTTTTTAACTTTTGTACACTATTTACACCGGATAAATAAAAACATTCATTGCTCTAATCCCAAGGTAAGTAGCTAAAGCACTTGTGTTATGTAAATCAGAAACAACGGTGGTACCACAACACCCAGTCCCAAGACAATGTAGAAAATATTGATTTCTATATTGACCCGACCTCAAGAGATGGCGACACCTTAAAAACCGATGTGCCAGCCACTCTACCACGATATCTTGGTACTATTTGACTAGGATGTTACATCCTAGTTTTTGGCATTTTAGTTTTTGCGTGGAATTTGTAACAAATTGTTATAATATTATACACTATTCCTTTGTCATAGAGATGGAGAGAAATATTTACTGTTCTATTTTGATGCAGGATAAGCATATTATGTTCGTACCGATTTCCTGTATCTGTATATCGAGCCTATTTTAAATATGTATGGCAATAATTTCGGGATGTCACCACCAGTAGATTTATTTAAATATTTTACCACCAATATTTAGACTACCGGTTGATAGCAGTGATTTCATAAGAACTGCTGTCGACAAATTGTTGCACAGTTTGGCAGAATAAGTAATGATGTAAATGCACTGTTTGTTACTTGGAGAGAAAAAATAAAGACAAATTTTTGTGCGTTAGCGTCGTCGCCCTAAGCTGTTTTTGTAAACCTTAGCAATGACAGCCCTTTTTATGTCCGCTATGCTTCTATGGCAGAATTACGTAGCCATAATTATGACCATTTGAAATTCAGCAACGAAAAAACTATTTAGTTGGACAATGATGGATGGTTTTCCTTTACCCATATTTAGTTGGCATTGTGTAACATTAGCTAGTGAAAATACGGTTTCCTGTGATATTGCACTACTTTGTTGTTAAACACGTATTTTAAGTTTTTTATTTACCAGATACAACACAAGTACCTATATAGTTATTGAAGATTGATATAAATGAAAACGGTTTGACCCGGTATTCGTAAGTGTTAAATATTTGTGTGCGCTTATCTGGATAATAAATAAGTGAGAATCCGGATATTGAAATGACGGATTTTAAAATAGGTACACAAGTTAACTAACAAGTGTCCTAAATGATTTCCTGTGGTGTACTGTAGGTATGGAAATGATTGCTACTTTTAATTAATTTTCATTTCATGAAATGATGATTTTTTTTCATATGAAATCACATGTGAAATTTCATTGGCAATGATTTTTTTTCGCAGTGTCATAATGTGACACTTTTGCTATTTGCTACTTATAATGAAATATGAATTATTGTGAACGGTTGCTAATTTTCTACTGATATGAAATTTCATATTTAGGTTGTCATGAAAAATCAACTTTATGTTCATAAGTTTAAAGTTCTTAAAATGCCCACCCAGTATCGATCGTCACCTATGATCGCATGACTAGTGTGTTTGTCTTTTTCTAACGCGCACCTAGGGCAAATCATTCCTACTCGCTCGCTCGCGATTCGCTCTGCTACAAGCAGTCATCCAATGAATGAAATGAAATGAGCATGATCTATGATTTCGCAGAGTGCGATTTGTAGCAGTCTATATGAAAAAAAATAGCAGGTGTGAACAATGAAATTCATTTCATATGATTTTTCATATGCTATTCATGAAATCTTCCATGCCTAGTGTACTGACTTACATATTGACCACCTCCGCGGTCGATTGACAATCACACCTGTTTTCATGGTCCATATCTGTGATTCCGGGTTCGATTCTTGGTCGGGTCAATATAGTATACCATATTTTGTATTGTCTCAAGAATGGGTGTTGTTGAGGACTAAGGTACCATTGTTTCAATAACACGGGTGCTTTAGAACTGTCTTTGGGATCAGAGCAATGTATGTGATGTTGTCCAATATTTATATAAAATTTGGTTTCTGTTCTACTCTTGAGATAATAATTACACATACTTGAACATTATTAATGTCAATTTCAGATGACATCAGGCCTGCATGGCCACAGCCATCAGATCTCGCAGCCGCCCCACCACCTCGAACCGACCACCGTCGCGAAGGAGAAGACCGTGCATGGCAAGGAGAAGACCTTCAAGGTTGGTATACCGTTGAGATAGTCAACGAGGCCGTCCACTGCTTAGTTTGGTCTAGTGGTCTGCGCGCTGGGTTATATCCACGTAGTCCCAGGTTTGAATCTTTAGTCGAGTCGATATTTGTTTCTGGGTGTTTATGTCTTGAAATAACTCAGGTCTGGAGTCAAGAAGTTAGTGGTGTTAATACCCCCGTGCCTCAAAAGGAAGATAAGCCATTGGTCCTGCGCCTGATTCGGTCCTGACGGATTGCCGTCCCATCGGACTATGAGAGTGAAGGAACAGACAGTGCACTTGTGTATTTTGCCGCACTTGCTGCATTATAGTATATCCTGTGTAATTGGTTGCTCTGAAAAATTCAGTACAAGAATTTTATTACCATCTGGAAATGCCCGGAGCGAAAACCCCCGAGGCTCCCTTTCCACTAACTCCCGAAATTGATAGCCAATCCGTAATCCAAGATTCAAATCAATCCCGGCTATTTGCTTATCTATTGACCAATCCACGGTAGCCATGGCGGCAGTCATTGTCAAAATATTTGCTCAATGCGCAATGCGCAATAATAAGCTGGTGGAACCTGTCCTAAAGCACTTCATAAGCGTGCTTGTGCGACAGTAGAAGCACTAGTAGTTGCTGCGCATCTTAAAAGAAATAGATTTGTATTTTGTTTTCAAATTGAATTTCGCTCACAAAAATTAATCGACTGTGTCATCCGGTGGGACCGGTGTATTTTGTTTTGTTTGTTTTAATCTACTAACCTAGTCATAAGCCTTTTTAGGGTTTCGTAGTCCTGACAAGGAACCTTTATAGTTTCGTCACGTCCGTCTGTTTGTCCGAGGTTTTGCTAAGAGAACGTTAGTACTAGAAAGAGCTAAGAGACCGTTAGTACTAGAAAGAGCTAAGAGACCGTTAGTACTAGAAAGAGCTAAGAGACCGTTAGTACTAGAAAGAGCTAAGAGACCGGTAGTACTAGAAAGAGCTAAGAGACCGTTAGTACTAGAAAGTTTTAATTTTGTAGGTTTATGTATACCAATTGTTGAGAAGAGAAGAGATTGCGAGAAGCGGAGGACCGTGAAAGCTGGCGCAGTCTTGGAGAAGCCTATGTCCAGCTGTGGACTGCAATAGACCTACCAATTAAGCCCTCAAAGTGGTAGAAAACATTTTTGGAAAAATCTTTTTTTTTTGTCTAGATCCCATGGTGTGACGTGGGGATGTTCAATCAGATGTTCAAGGAGATGAACAATCTATGACCACTGTTGACTTAAATAAAGAAAATATTATTAAAAGCCGAGATTGATTTAAATCTCCGATTTCAGATCGGGTATTAATTTTGGGCGTAATGGCTGGCACCGGTTGACGCCATTTGGTTTTCAATTCTGATTTTTCAGTTTTTTGTTTTCAATATCACCGATTCTGTGTATCCCCCGGGATCAGTGGGTATAAAGTTTCTA
Organism: Pyrausta nigrata; assembly: GCA_949316185.1. Lineage (NCBI taxonomy): Eukaryota > Metazoa > Arthropoda > Insecta > Lepidoptera > Crambidae > Pyrausta > Pyrausta nigrata. Next base: position 2,793,034 of record OX438961.1, read on the forward strand.
GTCCCCAAGTCTAGATTAGGAAGCAGGAGAAAAACTGTCATAGGTTTGAGCCAATATAATATTTTAATTATCGGAGGTTCGACGTAATCACCGTTATTTGATTGCTATTCGCGTTCCTAAAAAACAATTTGTTACGCCTTTGTTCCTGGCTAATATTTCGTACGGCAGACTATCGTTTGATTACTTCGGACTGCCTCGCGATTGGTTACATTGCTATGACAGATCCCTCTGATTAGCTACGCAAAACATAAACACCCCTCCCGCACCGCGCGGCTTGCCTAGTACCCGACTGCTATATAGGTGTTAGTAATCGAGCGCCTGGCAGTGACGCTCATTTAGATCCATGTTCGAGTTGATTCATACGCGATAACTAATTTATCAGACGTTATTTGGGAGTGCAATTGTAAACATTAGTTAGAACCGCTCTGTAATTTTTGTTTATCGTCCATTGTTTGTTTATTTCTCGGATTTTTCCTCGACTTCCTACTCGATGCAGTTTTGTAACAACATTAGTGAAGTTAAGACGTGCTGTAAAATGCAGTTCGTTATGTTTGTGAATAAAAGAAAGCTTAATAGGAGCTTTAGCGATAGTTCGGCTCACCGACATGGTTATTATCAGGTAAGTAGTAATGTTTTATTTTTAGTTTTACTTATTTTTGATACCAAAAAGTACAAAGAAATACTGATTTGATAAAGGCAAGATTAGATTTTTGTCTCGACCTGAAAAAATCACAGAGTTCTAGATTTTGAGAGCAAAATCAATTTAAATAGTAGGAACTAGGTACAATTTGATGCGCCCAATCCGATTTGTGTATCTCGGTCCAGCTATCCTGACGGTCACAAGTTTTCTTTTTGATCTACCAAATCTTTAGTTCTGAAATTATTGTAATTAGTTGTTTAATACTTCTATTTGAGCTAATGAGATCATTAGGATCGATGTTTGTAAGAATCGCTACCTGGCTCATTTATCGCTTAATGACCATAAAAGTTAAACAATATATTTTTGTCAAAACACGCCTTTGCAATAAAAAAGATGTGCTTCAGTAAGGACTAAGGAGTGTAGGTACACTCCTAGAATAAGATTTCAGCTTTTAATAACTATTCTCGGCCCGGCGAACCTTGATCCCTATGACATTGACAGTTATTCCTACGACACAACATTGTAGTGGCGTAACCGGTACATTAGAATCGAATTGGAGGCTTCTAAAAATGACATTAATTTAATTTCAGTAGATACATGTTATTACAATGATATTCCGTCGGAATAATAACAATTCTTAATATTTACAAGAAATTATCTTAGACTTTACGTTTACGTCCTGCAAAAGTTACTTCGTTTGGAAGATATCGACTAGTGCGGAAAATATCGATAAACAAATGTCGATAATGGAAACGAGTGAACATGATTTTTAATCGACCATTGACGACCGTCTTGGTGTAGTGGTTCGCGCTACGGACTTCTAAACGAGGCGGTTGCGGGTTCGAATCCCGCAAGGGGCAAATGTTTGTGTGATGAGCACGAGCATTTGTACCTAAGTCATGGATGTTTATAAAAGTATTAGTAAGCACAAGCTCACGCTTAGTATGAGGCTAGGTAATTGGTGTGTTTGTTGGAACAATTTATTAATTATTTTATTATAATCATTTAAGTTATAAAAAAGTTAATTGACACGACCCATCACTAACATGAACTGTCATAGGGATCAAGGTTCGCCGCGCCGAGAATAGAGATCGGAATAGGTAGATTGATTTGGGGTCCGAGAAGGGAAATAATGTGGTAAGCATTGATATTAAAATGGACATGCCTTTTCGGTATTCCGAAACTCAAAAGTTATGAGAGAAATGGTATTCTAGTCGTAAAAATAAAAATAACAAAGTGGTGTAAAGTGCAAAACTAAATAATTCCAGGTGACATTAAATGTGTATGTTATAAACCGTAACTTTGCGTTATCAGTTCTTAAAAAAATGCATATCCATATTATTCCAGCACTGTCAAAGTACATCAAATCAATCAACCTACTCCGGTCTCTGATAATAACTGACGACGACATTTCGCAGGTGGTGGTAGGGGGCGAGGTGGGGGTGATGAAAGGGCCCGTTTTGGGCCCGCGGCCGTACAATGCCCTCGCGATCATCCACACGCAGCAGAGCAACACCTTTGATATGCTCAACTCGCTCACTACCAGCGTTGTAAGTATATCAAGTTGCCATTTATTTCTACAAATTATACAATGCTCTAAAGACTGGGAAGCAGTAGCCCAAAATCGTGGAGAGTAAAAAGGATAGGAAGGCCTTTACCTTACAGTGGGACATGGCAGTCTCCTAATAATAATACAATGCTCTGGTGTTAATGTATTTGCGACCCTTTAAGTCGTTCGATACGACTTCTTGACACATTGTCTGCCCCAGTGGGAGATGCTGTTAGCAGACCACATTCATATTTCAACTGCTAATAAAGGTAAATTAATCGCAACCTTCTATGCCTCTTGTCAAATCTGTACCGCTTACAGCTTAAAGCCATTAGAAGGCAAAGACATCTGAGTTTATTAGAGACTGCTTTTGACCTTACCTAATAAACGGCATATAAACCTTACCAAAAATGTTCATTTTTTTCCAACCAATTTTCGTTTTTACTTTTAACAGAATAAAGTTCAATTTAACGTTCAGTTTACTTGTACTCCAATGGTTAGAGTCTAAACGATATTTGACTTTCCAGGCCAGTCAACCAGTAGTGGGCGTGGGCGTGGGTGGTTACAGGCGACGTAGCTCGGGCCAGGGACCACTTTGTGACCCAGAACTAGACGACAGCGGGAACAAACTCGTCGCTCGCCTAGAAGACGACGCCTTCATCTCCGAGCAGGATTTGGTGAGTTTCTAGCTCCCAGCAGTGGGATAGAGACCTAGGTAGACAATAAATCATGGGCCAGAGCGGGATAGATATCTAAATAAACGACACAACACGGGTCAGGGCACGCTCTGCGACTCAGAACTGGATGACAACGGGAACAAACTACTAGAAGACGATGCGTTCATCACCGAGCAGGACCTGCCGAGTTTTCAAGGTCCCAGCAGTGAAATGGAGCCCTAGATAGATACAGCACATGCCAAGCATCACCCAGAACTAAACGACTGCGGGAACAAACTCGTTGCTCGCCTGGAAAACGACGCTTTCGTTTTCGAGCAAAACCTGGTGAGTATTCCGGGTCTCAACAGTGGAATAGACACCTAGGTAGACACACAGCACGGGTCTGGGCCATCTGTGCGACCCTTGCCTTTAAAATTAGACGTCGTCTTCGAGCAGGATTTGGTATGTGTAAAATCTGGAGCCTGGTGTTCCAGGTTCCAGCAGTAGGATAAATACCTGTATAGACGAGCCGAAATATGCGCCAAGGCCCACTGTAAACCTAGAACTAGACGACAGCGGCAAGAAACTCGTCGCTCGCCTGGAAGACGACGCGTTCATCTCCGAGAAGAACCTGGTAAGTTTTCTAGGTCCCAGCAGTAGGATTAAGACGACGATATGAGTTAGGGCCACTGTGGTAGACGACGCTTTCGTGTAAAAGCGAGACCTGGGGAGTTTTCTTCGTCCCAGCAGTGGAATAGAGACCTGGATAAGTGATACAGCTCGAGCAAGGGCCCATTGTACGACCCAGACCTCGAATATAGTGGGAACAAACTCGTTCCTCGCCTAGAAGAAGACACTTTCATCTCCGAGCAAGACCTAGTTAGTTAACCAGGTCCCAGCAGTGGTATAGAGACCTGAATAAATGAGACAGCATGAGTCGGGCCCACTCTGCGACCCAGAAATCGACGGAAGCGAGAACAACAAGATCATCCTAAGTCAAAGATTCACCAAGTTTACTATAATCCTCTAAACATTACTTTTTACTTAAACGTGTTTCATTTACTTACAGGAAGAGAACATCGAAATAGCTTCAGCAGGAAAACTCCCCCCAGCGGACGACAGTGGGGAAGCCACCTCACAGGATACACAAAATGGTAAGCTTACAACGAAATATCCACCCATTTTTCTACAATAATATTATAAAGAGGAAAGATTTGATTGTTTGTTTGTTTTGATAATGTTTGAATAGGCTCCGAACTACTGGACCGATTCAAATGAAATTTGGTACAGAGATCGTTCGAGATCCTGGGAAAGACATAGGCTTTTTGTTACTAACATATTGGACAAAATTAGTCTGAAATAAAATATTTTTATTTTATTTATTTATAGGCTACTTTTGTCGCGATATTAAATCATCAGGAGGGTTAAATGGGGGATGAAAGTTTGTATGAAAAATGCGACTTTTGGCGCGGGCGAAGTCGCGGGGAACTGCTAGTAAATAAATAGTTTTCACCGCCTCAATCTCAATTTTTAAGACTATCCTCTAACCGAAGGTTGCCTGGAAAAATTGAAATACCTAAAATCATTAGCAATAATGCCGTTATCGAATGTTGAAAATGGAATCGTTCAGCGCTTACATATTAGCGGGAGAATGATGAAAGCCGTTACAATTTCAATAAAGTTTATTATTGCACTAATTTTATTTTCCAGGTCTAGAGTTCAGCCCCATTTACCCGCCCGACAAGCTCGAGCTGCAGAAAGATATGAAACCAGATAAGGAGGATGAGGAGGAGCCGATAGGAGTATCGCCTTGCGGCAGGTAGGCTAGAGTTTTTGTACCTACTATTTAAAGTATAGTCCTTTATTCGAGAGTAATTTGGGTATAGCTGCTTCCTCGTGTAAATTTTAAACAAATTAAATACAAGACAAACATCTCATTGTTCCTTTTATTCGCAATGATTTTATTATTTTCTATTTGATAGGAAAATCCATCCACTTTTCCCATTCTTCTTCAAATTCATTCAGGACAAACAGAAGTTTGTGATGTCGTTGCCCGGGGTGGAACAATAGGAGGCACATAGATCCTTCACCACCCTGGGATAACGCTAAGATGATGAATATTGTGTCCTGTGCAGGTTTTTCAAATACGATAAGGAGGTGGGTCGCGGGTCGTTCAAGACTGTGTACCACGGGCTCGACACGCAGACCGGCGTCGCTGTCGCCTGGTGCGAGCTGCTGGTACGTATTCTTTCATCTCTCTGCACTTTGTAGCGCTGTCTTTTTTACCCGACTGCGGAAGGAGGGTTATGTTTTTCGAGAGTGTGTATGTATGTATAATTGTTTGGCACGCCCTACAGCGCAAACGGCTGGACAGTTTTTGACTTATGAGGTGTCGTTGAATTTGTTGAAATTGTGAGAGTGACATAGGTATACAGGGTGTCCCAAAACTCAGCGTTAAGCGGAAGTGACGCGATTCTATTGGTCAAACACAACAACTTTTTGAATGGGACCAACATCGAAATCTCAATTTTTTTTTTACTTGTTCATACAAACTGCCCTCAGCTGATCGGCACTTTTGTATGGGGAAGCCAAAAATGTTTTTGAGATTTCGATGTTGGTCCCATACAAAAAGTTGTTGTGTTTGAGCAATAGAATCGCGTCACTTCCGCTTAACGCTGAGTTTTGGGACATCCTATATACATTAAAAAATGGCGCCCGCAAATGGTAATAAAAGGGGGGGGGTTTGATTTTTTCCTTACCATAGCAATATGGGTATCAGATGAAAGCCAGTCAAGAGACCATTTTAAAAATATAATAATTTTGGCAGACGGGTGTTTTTTTTATAATTATGTTTTCCTTCGTATGTTTAGCCTGAATCTGTTTAGTCAGTTTAGCTTCAATCGAATACCATATAACCAAATTCCGCATATTTTAGGAGAAAAAGCTGAACAAAACCGAGCGTCTCCGCTTTCGCGAGGAAGCGGATATGCTGAAGAAGCTTCAGCATCCCAACATCGTCCGTTTCTACAACTACTGGGAGGGAACCGTGGCCAAGCGGAAGAATATCGTGCTTATAACGGAACTTATGCTTTCTGGGACGCTCAAAGCGTGAGTAAAGATATAATGTAGTTTACTTATTTATATGTATTTTTTATTGTTATAAAATTCACAGCTCTTATTACAAATTACGCTTATCTTACATGCTAAACTAACAGCCAATAACGAATTTACTATATAAAACATTTAATCAAAGTTGACACGGGTTGACAAAAGTTTTATAAAGTTACATAGTAACTTACTAGCAATAATCTAAAAGTCATTTTGAACTATTTTAACATCAAATTTAGATGTATGTATTTATTTATTTATTATTTATATATAAATTACAAATTTTGAAGCGGATGCAACTGTTTACAAAGCTGTTTACAAATAATATAGGGTGTATAAGATACTAGTGTTGGGCTTTTATTTATTATTTATTTTATTTATTAAGAAAACAACATAGTACATTTTTATAAACAAAGTCCTACAAAATTATTTACACAGTTTGTCTGTAGGATCAAGTGAGTCTCTTCAAAGTTATTTACAGATTATATTTATGTATTCAATGTGCTGAGGTAATATTTTTTGTCTTGAAATAACTCAGACACCACTCCGGAGTCAGCAAGTTGGTGGTGTTAACACCCCTGCTGTGCCTCGTAAAGCACGTTAAGACGTTGGTCCTGCGCCTGATATCTCTACGGTCATGACGCATTGCCGTCTCACCGAATTCTGAAATGAAGGAACAGAGAGTGTACCTGTCGAAATTCGGCTAGGAGGATATTATCATTAAATTTTCAGATAGAATTTATTCTTATCAACATTTGGCAGTTACCTACGGCGTTTCAAGCGGATAAACCCGAAGGTGCTGAAGTCGTGGTGCCGGCAGATCCTCAAGGGTCTCAACTTCCTCCACTCGCGCACGCCACCGATCATTCACCGGTAGGTATGGCTGCATCGTACGAGGGTCAAACTGAAAGTTCTTAGAACTGGCCACTTATAAACAATATAATAAAAAAAATATTCTAAAATTTGAAAATAGAACTCTTTGCCAATATTACTGAGTATATATTTCATTCATTTGTCATTTGTTTTACGACTTGGCGGCAAATTGAAAATTGTCTGTGTCACGTCAAAATGAATTTAACACGAGAAAATTTTCGTGCAATGATTTTTTATGACTTTCGATGTCATTTAAGTCAACAAGAAAGTTATGATAGACTACGATTGGCCTTTCACGATGAAGCCCCATCTCGTGCGACTGTTTACAACTGGTTTAATGAGTTTAAACGTGGTCGCACTAATCTCACTGATGATGTACGTGAGGGACGGCCTTCTACGGCGACGACTGAAAATAACATCTGTGTTGTGCGGCGTATGATAGAGACTGACAAAAGAGTGACCTATCAGCAGATTCGGACAAGCTTAGGCATCGGTATGAGTCAAGTGCACAAAATCCTCCACGAACATTTAGCGGTCAGGAAGCTTTGCGCCCGGTGGATACCTCATAATTTGACTAAGGCTCAAAAACTCCATCGTGTGGATTGGTGCCGTAAAATGATTGAAAGATTTAACGGAGGTGACTCAAATGCTGTGTTCGACATACTAACAGGTGACGAAAGCTGGATTTACTGTTATGATCCTGAAACCAAAAGACAATCTGCTCAGTGGGTGTTTCCTTTCGAGGAGTTGCCAACTAAAGTGAAGAGAGATCGAAGTGCGGGAAAAAAAATGGTGGCCTCGTTCTTTGGAAGGATAGGTCATTTCGCAACAATTGTGTTAGAGGATCAAAAAACAGTTTCTGCAGAATGGTACACTACCAATTGTTTGCCACTTGTCTTGGAAAAAGTTCGAGAGAAACGACCTCGCAGTAGGATCCTCCTTCACCACGACAACGCCTCGTCGCACACCGCCAAGCGAACGATCGACTATTTGGCGACATCAAACGTTGAATTACTGGGTCACCCGCCGTATAGCCCCGACCTCGCGCCTTGTGATTTTTATTTATTTCCAAAAATTAAAGAAAAACTTAAAGGAAAGCGGTTTATGAATGCTGAAGAAGCGGTGGCTGCGTATCGCGATGCCATTGAAGAGACCCCTAAGGACGAGTGGGCAAAGTGCTTTTCCCAGTGGTTCCATCGCATGCAGCGGTGTATTGACGTCAATGGACAATATTTTGAAAAGATATAATAAAACTAATAACTGGCTAATGTAATCAGTTTTTGATTTTCTAAGAACTTTCAGTTTGACCCTCGTACATCATATTCATTGCATCACACTAACCAGTATACAACGTGTTGTGTTCTGTTTGGTATCCAATAAGTTATGACTAGAGATCAGAGTAGGTAGATTTAATGTACTTTGATATGGATATATGGATATGCCTTTTGTTGAAGAACCGAAACGCAACAATCCGGTTTATATTATAATATCTTACTCATTTTCTTACTCATTTTATGTCACCTGAAATTACAAATTTCGCCAAACCAAGTAATGGTTTGGCAATTTAAACAACGTTTTATTTTTACAACAAAAATTCTACTACTACGACTAGAAGTCTTAATACTTTTCAGATTCCATACCGGAGGCATATCCATGTTAATATTAATGCTTGCGGTCATTGACCCTATATCTATCTAACTTTTCCTATCTCTGGTTATGACATTTATTGACCAAACTCGAACTTACACCTGCATACTCCTGGATGACTTCGTTTACCTTTTGCCACCTTACTAGAAGAAATAATAAACTCGGTGTTGTTACTTTAGGTTCAAGAGTGAATAGATAGATAGACGAATGTATAAATAAAAAAAAAAAACGTGTAACACAGTTTCCTAAAACTTGACTTGAAATGCGGCAACAACTGAATTTTGCAGTAAAATCATAGGTACAATATATTGCAATATAACTTATCGACAGCAGCTAGTTGTAGTATATCTTTCGTTTCTTTTGCGATTTATGTTGATTGACATTGGGTTACTCTCAGATTAATATTTACACCGCCAAAATCTGAGATTATATGTTGATAGAATACAAAATCAGGTTACTCTGTAGTATCTTGTACACTGGATTAAAAACTTAGGCTCCGCGCAGCACAGCCACCGGTGGCTGATGCGCGCCACGCCCTTTAGTCCCGCGCACACGAAGGTGGTCGGTGGCCGCTACAATTTGCTAGATCCTTTGACAGATGTTTTGTCAAAATGGCAAGTTAACGCCGCCGGGGTGGCGTGTCGCGAACACCTAGTCGCGAGTGGCCGCCACTCGCTTCACGTGTGCGGCAACTCCATACAAAGTGCATTAAAAACAATGTAAACAGCTTTTCGCTAGCCGCCGGTGGCTGAGTCGGTGGCCTGTCTGCGGGTAGCCTTACTTTAGCTTGGCAGAATCCACCGATTACCTGGCATCTCTATATCTTCTGACTGAAGTGTGCTTGTGGCAGAGATCTGAAGTGCGACAACATCTTCATCACGGGCACGACGGGCAGCGTCAAGATCGGCGACCTCGGCTTGGCCACGCTCAAGAACAGGAGCTTCGCCAAGTCTGTCATCGGTGAGTCGGCCGCATAGTAACATTGTAGTAGAAAATTGTGGACAAATAGTACAGGAGTCATATCCAAAAATCATTTGGAAAATTCGAGATCCAAAGAAAGGGAAATTTTGCAAAGACTGAAATACAGAAAATTGTAATAAAGTTATAGCTTAATATTTTTTTAAATATATTAAAGGGATACTCTCTCTCTTCCTGGCTATATATCCCACATGGTGGTGGGGTCAGCCTTCTTTATTTTTCTCTTCCACTTCGCCCTGTCCTCGACATCGATACATTTAGTAAAATATGGCAGAAAATTAGAAGTTAAGATAGAAGGTAGTTTAAGTAATGGTATTAATAATAGATCATTTCAACTTCCGTACCGCATAAAATATCTAATTACTATGTACCTAATCCTACTACACTACGTTAAAGAAAATCTTACGAAAAATATTGCGTTACCTTTTGGTCTATTGATTTCCGCCATGTTTTTCCGATAAATATCATATGTGACATAATATCGAAGAAAGTGTTCCAGCTTCTAACAAAGCTTCGTGTTGCAGGTACGCCGGAGTTCATGGCGCCGGAGATGTACGAGGAGCACTACGACGAGTCGGTGGACGTGTACGCGTTCGGCATGTGCATGCTGGAGATGGCCACCGGCGAGTACCCCTACAGCGAGTGCAGTGGCCCAGCACAGATCTACAAGAAGGTCGTCTCGGTGAGTCGAGAGAAGCTTCCGCCAATAGCTCGAAAGTGAAATGGGTGCTTTCAATAGTTAGGTGTTCACCTGAGTTAAACATACTTTTTTTATTTCAACTGTGAGAAAAGAAATTGTGTTTTTTTTTGTGGTGCAGTCGAAAGTGATTTCCATCTGATATCCGCGACGCGCGCCCGACCGACACATTTTGTCGTGTCGCTAGGTCCGCGAGCGGCACCAAAGTGGGCGTGCGGTCGTCGCTGACGGCAGGTTCAACGCCCCCCGACAACTTTTTTTTGAAAGTGTTTGTTTTACGGCTTTGGGAAATAGTGGGTCCACATTTACGTGGCAGGAAGGGAAAAGCTATTTTCCACCCGTTTATCTACACATGAAAGTTCAACTTAAAAAATATAATGTCCTCTTTACCGAATTTCGACTACGGCGGTCAATTTCGACAGAGATCGTGTGGGTGATATTATAGTGCACAGGTGCCTAACCTAGCATCGGAAACGAAACGCCGCCGTTTCAACCCGATTCGTTCAGTATTATTTTTATAAAACTCCCTACTGTATCGCACACTATATGGAATCGCAACGACAGCGCCAATAAACCGAATTCAAATTTGGTATAGATATAGTATAGATCCTGGAAAGAACGCAAGATATCTTTTAGCCAGATAACTAGGTGAAAGATTATTGGGAAGAACCGATATTTGCGCGGGTGAAGCCGCAAGCATTTGTAGGTTTAGTAGATATTGGACCCATTCGCAAAATGACCTGCAGTCGTTTTTGGGATTACTCGCGAAATCCCTCATTCTAAAGATGCCCTATTCGTAAAATTCCTTATTATACTTTGGACTCATTCGCTGAAAGACTTATTCTTAAAAGGACATATTCTTGAAATGGCCTATATTTATGTAAGTGTTCGCTTATGGTAAAAATATGTATTTAATTAATTTTATGTATTTATTTAATTATTATTTAAAATTCATAAAATTTGTATTTAAAATTTAGTTTTAATAATATGAGGAAAAATAAAGACAATCATACGCGCATGTAACGTAATGTATATTAATGTTTTTTTTAAATATATTTTTCAAAAAAAAATCAGCATTAACAATTTCATTATTTAATAAAATAAGGCAGTTGTGACATCAATGACATCTGTGCTAAAATCATAGAACTAACTTGTGATTCAGTCAATAAACAAACAACCAGTAAAGTTAAATGAACTTGACTTTGATAAAATAATTTATCGTCATAACATTAACATGATATAAAACATCGAGGACATATCCCACTAGAGGGGAAATGGCATTAATTTTGTTCCAGATAAATTCCGCCAAATCCGAAAGATTCCGAATGAACCGACTGAATGTCAAACACCGTATTAGTGATGGTCAATAAGAAATTAGTATCGATAGTCAATGTTATTGTTTAATTTAATGGGAACAATATTTAATTACACCTAAGGTTAAACTTTTCACTAATGTGCAATATCCTAAATATAATATCTGATTCTTGTTCCTAAGAAATTTAAGTTAGTCATCAAATTAACCATTTAAAGTATGAATCATCAAAATTGTTATCAATCTATCCCTATTTCCATTGGTCACGCCATCACGCGTGAACGGCTGGACCGATTTCACTAATTCTTTTTTTGTTGTTTGTTATTGTCAGAAGAAGGTTCTTATGAAATAAAAAAATAAGAAAATTGCGCGGAAAATTATTAAATTCAGGAATACTTAACCACCATATAAAATTATTTCTAATCAAACCTTAGCGCTTTGGACGTTAAAACATTTTGAATGTAACCTTATGACGTTCGACCACTGACCTCTATAATACAAATACGCTGGACTGCATACTGTCAACCTAACAATGAAGCCATTTAATTATCGCAATTTTGGCGCTGACGGCTATAGTGAGCGTGTGGTGACCATCCACGGAACTAATTTGACATAATGGTATATGGTAGTTACTCTATCTTAGTTTCCTGTACACTCGGTGGGGACGCTTTGATTTGGCACAAAATTATGTGTTCTTAGAGAATGTTTAGTCCAGCGTGCTTGTACTATAGAGGTCAGTGCGTTCGACATAGAATTGACAGATATCGTCAAAGAGGATTGAAAAAAAAACTAAATAACAGGACAAAGTCTGTCGGGTCAGCTAGTATATAATAAAAAATAAACTTTTGTTCGTAAAACAAATTAACTTCCATAATAACTTGCAAATAAATTGCTTAAATTATAAAAACATGAATTTAAAAGCCAAGCACAGAGAAAGTACATTGAAATCTAAATACAGTAAGTATTTGTATTAAAATGCGTTTATTGTTTTCTAATTTCTATAAATTAAGAATAAGGCTCATACTTTATATACGACAGGAAACAAGTTTCTAAAAATCATGTTTTCCGATATATATCTACCTATTTACCTAAGAACAGAGGCATCACTTTCAAAGTTTTAAAGCCCGGACAAGGTTTTTTTTGAAAAAACAGGCTGAGTGCGAACTCGCACACGAAATTATACCATTATCTACTTCATAGTCACTTAGTCACTTCAGGTTTTTCAGTGAATGAGAATGTAGGTAAATACGGTAGGTATTTTGTCTGGAAGGGATTGTTTTAATAATAAATCCACCTACATTATACATCTTTCTGTATAAATTGCCTTTTATTGGTATGGTTTGCCATAAAGATTTTCTATCTATTTGAAGGCTCCAATTCCTCATTCGCTTCTCATTACATCCATTCATCACCTTTATTATCGTCACACACCTTACAGTAATAGAATCGATACACATATATATTTACTCACGCCATACTCTTTGCTTTCACTACGCATCTCATTGTTCATAATCCATTAAACCAAGAAAACTATCAAACGTCATGTCAAGTGTCAGCGTTTTGTTATTTGCAAGAAAATCAATAATTCTAACAAAACCTTCCTCGGTATAGGTAGGTTAATGTCATTTTTGCATAGGTATTGATTCTAGTGCGCGAGTGTAAATATTTGTGTTATCGATTATATCACTATACCTCCGTGCTACCAAAGTACTAAAATAATTATTGTGTAATGTAAACTGTGCACATAAATGTCGATAAGTCGTATAACCAATTCAGCGCAACACTAGTAACGAGTGTTAACGAATAGAATGAGATGACATTATGTGCTAACCACTTAGTAGGAGCAAGATGAGACTTAAACGTCAGTACGCTTGACCGATTTATCTTGAGCCGTAGGAAAATTTTATGAACTTTTTAAAATTGCATAATTACTATTACTTACCGATCAAATGACATTACATCCGTTTTAAAATTCGATGTTTTGCTTTTTTTCTTACAACACAGTATAGAACAATACGACATTATGTTAATTATTTCTCAAATCTCATTTTTTCGTAACAATTCAAGTATTCACGTTGACATACCACACAGATCAATTGGTTTTTGACATACGGTTTTGACAGAACTGACTCCTTCTATTGCGGTTGTCAGAGCAGATAAAGTTTCGGAGTAAAATAGTTTTTACTTCGCCTCTAGTAGGATATGTCCTCGATGATATGAAAAGTTTTCAAAAGAATTCAAAACTATTCATCATTATCATATAATTATTGGCTTTATGCCGAAAACATAAAAAAATGCTTATAAATCATTTATTACCTTATAGTTACCAATTATTTGCTGTTAAACTCAAAGCTAATAGGATTTTTTTAAAGTCAGTCCTTTTGAAAATAGGTCATTTCACGAATAAGGCTTTGTAGGAATGAGTCTTTTGCAGAGTGAGGTATTATGCGAAAATGTCTATTAAAAAATAGGTCATTTCGAGACTAGGTCGTTTTTTTTGGCGTAAGCCATTTTGAGAATAGGTCCAATATCTACTAAACCCATTTGTACAACTCGTTGGCAATGTGCCTTAAACAATATTTGTTGTGTTTGTCCATAGGGTGTCAAGCCGCAAAGCTTAGAAAAGGTCACCATCCCTGAAGTGCGAGATATTATCGAATCTTGCATTAGGCCGAACAAAGCTGACAGGTAATGTGATACTTTTATTTATTTTTATAATTTTAAAAACATGTATAAAAAGCAGTGACTGAATAACTCTGTCCTGGATGAACATATTTAATATAAGTTGAATATAGTTTTAGTGTAGTTAGGTGCTTCGCTATCACAATAGGAAATTCCTGTAAAGATAGTTGTAAGTATATGTAAATAAATTCGCCATACGTCTGAATACCCCACTTTGACCTTGAGGCCGCCTCTATTCCCTACGTTATAAAAGCTGTTTTCGTAGTTCACATGGGTAACCTGACCCGCTGCCGACTTTTGTACCAATAGCGGAATAAAGGTTAAACGAACCCTGTAGGAAAAACTGTTCACGCTAATAATTTTAACGCTAGTTTAAGCGTTTAACGCCATCTTTGAACGTGCCCTGGCAAAATGTAGGCCACCATGATTCCACTCGGTCAGTATACCGCATGTGCACAATTTGATCAAGAAAAGTTTATTTTTCTATGGTAAGAGTTTTTAATGCTATGTTGTCTATAGGCCGAAAGTGAAAGATCTGCTGAACCACGAGTTCTTCGGCGAAGACATCGGTCTCCGGCTGGAGATCGTGGGCCGCGACCTCGTCACGTCGTCCGACATCACCAAGATCGAGTTCCGGCTCAAGATCATCGACCCTAAGAAGAGGTGAGTCAAAAGTCACGTGACGTTTCGATAGCTTATGTCAGTTTCATACATTTTGTTAGCAATAACGAACTTCGGTTAAGAATAAATTGCCATTTGTCCACGGGCCCTGGTTAGGTATTAGAAATCAAATTTTCTTGCCTTCAATATTGTCATATACGATACTTATCGAAAAACATGGCGAATATTACAAAATTTAGATTTTTCGTATTCTCGATGTATCAAAATGTATAATAGTTATACCATTTTCTGATATCCACCATGTGTTTTCGATAAATATAGTGTGATATAACATCGAAGGCGTGAGAATTGGGAAATTCTTTTTTTTTTTAATCACTCGCGTACGAGGCCGTACACCTGTTGACGATGTCCGTACTTTCGTGTCTAGTCATGACGCTCGTTCGCGTTGTCATTCTGTCGTGAGTGAAAGGGACGGCTACATTCAAAAATACGGATATCGTTAACCGGAGTAAGGCCTCTGATTTCTACTGATTTTCGTTCGTCTTCCAAAACTCCACTTCTTAGAAACACGCCATCGACTGTAATCGATCGCTCGAAACCGCAACGAGTGCCCACTGATCATAGCAGGCGAGCAATAGAATAAACTACGCAAGATGCAAGCTTGCGTAGAAAGTAACGAAACTGTCCACGAAGCGGCAACGTCGCGTCACTTCATAGAAAATGAATTGCAATTTGCATACATTTGTTAAAAGACGCTACGTGGACAGTAGGTCTTACGCAATAACGAATAGATATAAATCCTAAACCGGCCAAGTGCAATTTGGACACGAAGGGCTCCGAAACATCGGACAAAATTATAATGATTTTTATAACTTAAGCATTTGCTTGCAAGTTTTTACGAAATTAAATTAAATTTCGCTCAAAAATTCTTTTTTTGCGGTAAAAGTACAATGTTCTAACCCTGTGTCAATCGAACCGGCCAAGTGCGGGTTCCGTAACATTGTACAAAAGTCTTAGAATATAACGACGTTTTCTATCAGGTCATACACCCACAAAGAAAACGAAGCCATCCAATTCGAGTTCGACATGAAGAACGACGACTGCGAGGAAGTGGCCAACGACATGGCGAAAGCTGGGCTTATCATGGAGGAGGATGCCAGGATCGTGTTCAAGCTGCTCAAGTCGCAGCTGATCAGCTTGAATAGGTAAGTCTAGCAAGAGTCGCTCTTTGTTTTATTTATTTTGTAGACTAAATTATTTTATATTTTTACTATTATTTAGTATATTATTTGTGATACGGTGTGACGGTTAGCACGGAGTCTCGCCACCAGGCCAACCTACCAAATGCAGCCTAGGCCTAGCCATTACAGTTCCGATAGCAAGCGCGGTCTACAAAGAAGTTTAGTTACTTTGAGTTGCCTTTACGTTGCCTACTTGGCGTGAAGCAGCGAAAGTCCTGAGATTTAAAAAGAAATTAAAAAAGGAACAACATTGCTTCGGATTTTTATTGATAACATCTCATTTTTATAATAGTACTAAAATTCAAAAGCCATTTCGAGATTTGGCGATGCTCAACACGTTAAAATTTTTTTTTACTGTATGAATTCAGGGATGTTTTAAATAAACTAAAAGGTACTACGATACAGTCATTATAAGGGGACATGCCTTTGCTTGGTTATCTGGTCTGACTTAAGAAAGCTTGCTGTCATTTTGACATTGACATTTGACACTGACACTATGAAGAGTGAGTGAGACAAGAGATAATGGTAGTGTTGTTATACAGTGTGTCCCTGGATAAAGTGCAATCCCGAAAGGGGATGAAACTAGACCATGAATCATTGACTAGAAAAATATTATAAAAAAATATTGTAGGATTTATTGGTATTTTAAGATTTTCATGTTTCATTAAGGACTCTATGTACAAAAGTATTGATTTCTTCCAAAATAATGGGTCTATTTCTTTGAAAAAAAAAACAGTATGCCTAATGCCTGGCGATGACCATGAAATAATAAATAGTCCGCAAAAAAGTAACTATCTTGGGTAAAAAAATGTATTTTTATGAAAAAAATGATTTTTTTAGACGTTTATTTTAAAAAACTTCAAATTACTAAAAAAATGTGCCCTATAACTATGTAATTTTATAGCTTACTTTTATTCTTTACCATTTTAGCTTCCAAATAAAAAAAAACCAATGTTCTAACTCAAAAATTGGCTAGGTAGGAGTTATTTACACTGCCGAAGGGCACAGAGTAGGACGGAAACAATGGAAAAAAACGGTCTCTACCTGCACGGTAACACGATTAGGCTCCACTTTAAAAGTTCGTAGATAGCGTGTTTTTTTAGTTAGAACATTGGTTTTTTTTTATTTGGAAGCTAAAATGGTAAAGAATAAAAGTAAGCTATAAAATTACATAGTTATAGGGCACATTTTTTAGTAATTTGAAGTTTTTTAAAATAAACGTCTAAAAAAATCATTTTTTTCATAAAAATACATTTTTTTACCCAAGATAGTTACTTTTTTGCGGACTATTTATTATTTCATGGTCATCGCCAGGCATTAGGCATACTGTTTTTTTTTTCAAAGAAATAGACCCATTATTTTGGAAGAAATCAATACTTTTGTACATAGAGTCCTTAATGAAACATGAAAATCTTAAAATACCAATAAATCCTACAATAATTTTTTAAATATTTTTAAATATTTTTCTAGTCAATGATTCATGGTCTAGTTTCATCCCCTTTCGGGATTGCACTTTATCCAGGGACACACTGTATAGAAGTGAAGTCCATCTATTTATCGATTTTATTATTTTGACAAAATTTACTAATTGTTGTTTAATATTGTTTCGATCGTATATAATTTCTGTAATGTTATGTAATTTTATGTACACTATTTATAGGTTATAGTCTAGTTCCATAAGTATAATTTCCATGTTTTGTAAGTCACCGGCTGTAACCTGTTTGTGTACTGATGAAAATAAAATAAAAATAAAAGTTCTAGTAAAGTTTATTTAGGATTGCTAAATAAACACATGCATTTAAATATTTATCTAGTATGGTGACGAAATCATACAAGTTCCTTGATTTATTTTATTGATGTTTCATTTGATTTTAAAAACCATTAAAGTTTAAGTAAGGAAAATTGCAACATAAGCCTTTGTTAGTTAGGTTGTGTTTGGATAAAAATACTCACCTAAGATTATGTATCTACTTTTTCATTTAGACTTTTCTTATTTTGATATACTTGCTAATTGTCGATATCGATATCTTACTGCTACAAAATACAACACTATAGACGTCAGTTGTTTTTTTTTTAATTTAAAATATGGCAAAGGCGTGAAATCGCTACATTCTTACTCTTGTACTTACGCTCTTTTAGAATGGAGAGTTTTATAATAATTATTATATATAATTTAATATAATTTAATTAAATTCAAGGGGAAATAATAAAAAGAAATGAAAAAGAAAAAATACGTATGCCTTGTTTTTTGACGTACTATAAGTAAAAAAATAATAAAGTGTATTTAATTTTTTTGAAATGTTGTCAATTGTAAAAAAATACTACTAAAATGAATAGCACACAACATAAGGGAAATCTGAAGTCATATCTCTATTTTTATTAAATAAAGCACATTGCACTCCAAGGATAGAAGTGTAAATTAATGGCATAATATGTAATGACAATTTAATTTGGTAATTGTCTATTCTATTCAAAGCCGTACAATTTTAGGCTTTATTCCTATTTACTTTTAAGGAGGGACATATTTACTTCTTTGTCGATACATGCGTGATTGTAAACATAGATATTGAACGATTACCCGACGCGACCCTGACTCGGCTATTATATGACGCGTGCGATTGATCGCTGTATGCAACAGTGCGCAATTATACTGTAATTCGGACGTGCAATAAATAATAATACACTTTGTTGGAACCGACGTAATACGGCCGTTAACCTGCAGAGTCGTTTGTTAGTTTGTTGCAAAATTATGACAAATTGTTACTTGTAATGGTTAATTTGGCGGTGGATTAACTTTTTTGTGTTGCACCTGCCTGACACTGATTTTATCCGCCTGTCCGTTTGTTTTTAATCGAGTGCTGTGTTTCCAGACTTATGAATTTTGGTTTATAGATTAGTTCTGATCTCTCGTTAAAAATCAACTTAAAGGGGTGGAATCAGAAACGAACAATAAATATAAAGGACTGTATAAGGATGACTTTTGCTCGAATAAAATTACATCTAGTATCAAATTGGAATTGTCACCTGCCATACACTGATTAGTCTTAAAAAAAACAGTATTTTCATTTCAAACCTTACATTGATATACGTTGAAGGTTGAATCGTTGGTTTCGTCTTGCGTAACACTTATTAGCATTCCGTACATTCTCGGTTCCAAACTACGGCAAGTCAGAATAAGGTAATAAGGGTGATCGTCTGGCACGCGACTAGCTACCGAACTCTATGCTATCGACTCAAAACGAATCGAATACCAACTAGCTGTCAGGTCATTGCTTTTTCATCGAAAAACATTGTTGGTGCACATAATGCACCAAACAACAACATACGTCAACTTTTTGTATTAAAATCGAAATCTAAAACAAAAAATCACTCGCCCATACTAAATGACCGATCAACTGTTATATTTTTTTTTCTTTCAACGTTCGATATCATTGCCATTTTGTATGTTCTGTTTCTGTCAAATAATCCGCTGCGAGGGGTATACTAGATTAGAGATAATGATTAATAATTAATTTGTATGTTGGTGTTTGTGTTTCTATGTAAAACAATAGTCCCTCTAAGCGCGGACTATTTATTTCGGCGATTCTGCCTGTAGGTAATTAAAAAGTTCGAGAAACGCTTTCAGACAAATTGTAGAAAACCATGAACGTCAAGTTGACGAACGTAAGAAAATTGCTTCAATCTAAACCGTTTGCGTTCCTAGTTGATTTGTTACTATTTTTCTCTTTACTTCTATTATTAGATCGTTGGTAATTTATTATTTTTAGTGCAGTTCAAGAAATTAACTTACTTTTATATTAAAAAAAAACCATAGGGAAGAATAGGATTATTCAAAATATAAAAAAAAGAACGAAAAAAGGTTATATCAAAAATTAAGTAAAAAAACTGGATTATTTTACGGTAAACTTTTTATTGCTCTTGTTGGGATTAAGACAATTTATTAACCAACTTGGGTACCTTTTGTTCATCTGACATGAATACAATTGAAATACTAATTTGGACGCTTCAATGATTACGATTGTAGTGCGCGCGCCGCTTTGCTTGATGCATGCGCCGGAGTTTCGTACGTCGTACGTCACGAATAGATTATAAAACATTACAGTAGTTTCCAGGTGTTTCAGTCTGTCTGTAACAGTGTGTGACGAAGTGATGAGTAAAGTTTATTCATGAAAGTTATAATTTGTAAGATAAAATAGTACAATAGTATGATACTTGGTGGTTGTGCGGTGAAATCAAAATTATTTAATTATGGTCAAGTAAATGAATTGTTCTCTAAATTATTCGTGAAATCGCACATGTTATGAACAAAACCAGGGGACTCCGCAGGTATTTTTGGTTTTGACTTTGAATATTTGTATTTCTCAAATTTTTGTTAGAAATAATCTTTTTATTTCTTTCGAGCTTCAAGCATTCTCTAAGAATATGGTAAATAAGACTCACGGAATCACTGTTTGCATGCTGGTATTTTATCTCGTTTGTGTTTAAGCGGGCTTCAGTGATATCATATCTCAACTATTTTTAACTGAAATTTGCGTAATATTTAAATTAAAAGTGACCTCGTCAAATCGAGAAAGTACCTATCGTATAAACAACTCGTGAGAACAGGCGGTCGTCATGACAACGGCGGGCAAGTAAATAACCCGATAAGTTGCAGTCAGTCACTAGAGGCGGCCTCGCGTGTTCCAAGCCCGATCTCGCTGCTACTTAATAAACATTAAAGTTTTCACTTGATAAGGTTAATAGGTCAGGTAGTGGCGATTCGCGCATCCTTTATTTAGCGCTAATTGTTATGTAAAGTCTAGTTTGTTCTGGTTAGTTCGGGTATGACCTTTGCCATTTTATGAGACTTTTCGAGTTTATAATGTAAAATGGTGTATCCGTTATGGTGTGAAATTGTGTTGGTTTCATGCCGATATTAAGTATAACTTTGATTTGTTTTAAAACTTAATTCGTTGTTTATTACAGCTCCTCATCCCTGTCAAGTAAATTTTTCACGCATAAACCGCTAAACCGATATTGATGAATTTTTGCATAGACAGATAGATACAACCTTGTGACCTTCAAAATGGACAAAGGCTATCATTTTTGCGTAAATAAAATTAGTATGGACTGACTTTGGATAAAGCTTTATATGGGAAAGGAACTTTAAAAGTAAAAATACCTACTTCAATGGTAAATTTGTTTGATTAAATATCTTGATAGTCTTCATGACAATGATAATCGCACGCAATACGAATACAACCTTTTGTACTTGCACGCTACTCCGCGATATAATAATCTCAAAGCCTACGGGGAAAATAAGTTTGCAAACATATTTACCTTGTAATCGGTGACGTATTTCCAATTTTAATCGTCTGTGATAAACATTTTGCTGACTTTATTTATTCGTTAAAAGTGAGGGATTTAGACAGATAAGAGTCGGCTTATTGATTTTTTTTTTATAGGGAGAGGAATGAAAAGAAAGCGCAAATGCTGTTTAATCAGGACCTGATCAACGAACAGAATCTATTGCTGGAACAACAATTAATGCAGGTATATTAAACTTCTAATTTATTACACGCCTTAGTATAGATTCGCGTTCCTTTGGCTAGCACATATGATACTGGCGACAGCACAAAAAGCCAAACAGGCTTATGTCTTTGCAATAGTGGTGATTTTCCAACGAAAATGGGTAGACTGATGTGCTGGCCACTGTACAGTCAATTGAAATAGGTGCGTTGTCCTTGCGCATATTTATTTATAACAATTACAAAAACTAACAAATCAAATCAATCATTTATTTGCCAGAATATATTATATTATGCAAGTTTTACATTGCGGACCTTAAAGCTAGTATTCCCTTGTATTCAGCTTTCATGAAGGCTTGGTTTTGACGAAACGTTTGACTTCAAAGCCAAGAGGTTAAATTATCTTTAAAACAATCCTATTTCTTATATCCCTTCGTGAGGAGATGTAAAGACAGCGATGATATTCAAAATGAAATTTCATTTATAAGTTCCGCCAGAGCATAGTTCTTAAATTATAGATTCAAATAATTTCATAACGTTCATTGCAGTGACACTTTATATTTTTTCAGCTACTCATATAATATGGTCATTTTATCTCATGTATTTGTTGCTCAGGTGAAGATGATCCAAAACCAGCAGCAAGCGGGTCCAGTAGACCAGGTAAACCCAGGTCTGCTGAACGGCGTGGGACCACAACCGACTCTAGCCGCTGTACAGTAAGTGTTTTTGGGATTTTGTTTTATTGGACATTAAATTTTAAAACTCCGCGCAGACTCTACCGACTGATTCAAGTCAATCTCGATAGATTTTTTGTTTACATTGAACATGTATTTCGTAACCACCAGGCTGGCTACCTTCGACTGTTCGATAGATACGATATTTCAATCGATATTATCGAGTCTAAATCAAACAATATCTATATTAAAGTTGAGATTCTTGCAATCAGGCGCTCAAGTCTGCGAAATTTTGCTAGCTTGAAGTGCGATAACCGAACGGAGAAAAATTTCACTTCTCATCCGTGAATTCGACTCCGCCTGTAGAGCTGAGTTTGTACAAAACTTTAAGTACAGTGTTTTTCAAAGATATCCCTGTCTAACGGTGAAGGAAAACTCCGAGAAAACCTGCACACTAATTAGCTAGTGTGAATTGGGAAGGCAATGGCAAACCACTCCATTAATCATTGACAAAAAAGTTGTTGTGTGCATTTTATTCCACGTATTCCGGTATACGACTATGAAGAAGAGAACCCATAATGTTATTCAATTACGATTCTGTTACAGTTTTTGCTAGCGAAATAAAGCAGACTAGGGCCCCTGGGGTTTTATTCTCTTAATTTATTTGACTTAATTCTCAATATTGCAATTCATCGATGTTCTGTCTCTGTAAAATTTACGTGTGAATAAGAGAGAAATACCATTTTTTACATGTGATATGACTGTTTTTTGGTATGTGAATTAGGGCCCAAGATTGTCCAAAGCAATTTGTCTACTAGTAAGAGAACAGCAATTTTTCAAAGTAGGCGAAACTGCTGTCAAATAAAAACCAATGAACTTTCACCATTCACAACCAACGCCTTTCAAATCTCCAGGATAGACCAACAGTCCCAGTTGTTGCAAGCGCAACAGCAGCTGTTCCAGCAGCAGCTACAGCTGAACAACGAGGAGACGGCTATGCAGCTGCTGCAGCACCAGCTGATGCAGGCGCGCATGTCGCCCGCCTACTGTGGCATGCAGCAACAGGTCAGTACCAGGCTGGATGTAGATCTGTCTGTGGGAATCACTTAAATTATATGACTAATAATTCTGCCAGGCTGGATGACCGGTTTATGCATGGCTCTAGGTGACACTGCTGCAGATGGACACCTGCCTGTGTAATTCACTTAAATTGTATTATCTGATAAATCTTTCTGCTAGACAGGATGACAAAATGTATCCCGCTTGGTGGTGCTGCTGTAGATGGAGACCTCCTGTATAAATCTATCAAATCATCTACAAAATTATTCTGTGATTGACGCAGAAGAACCTGCTATGACGCTGTACAAATACCCGAGCGCGCGCGGTCAGCATTTTGCACGCTGACCCAAATATTACGTTTTGTGGTAAATCGCGCCGCGTGTTCTCATACCATTAATCATTACCAGTTTACCAATCAAATATATCATTTGGCACCTAAACAGTGTTTTACCATTTAATTTGTTGGACTTACACTCGACAGACTCTGAAAGTTGTCTGCTTTTTGCCTGAAAGAGCAACTGTTTCTATTTTTCTCTCTTTTTCTCAGGTAATGATGGAGCAGAATCTCCTGAACCCCCAGATGCTAGAGCAACAGAAGCAGGGCATGCTGGACCCCAACGCGCAGCCGCAGCAACAGCAACAACAGATCAACGATCAACAACAGGTACTGTGGAATGAAATAAAATTATTTTCTATAACCTTAAATAAGAAACCTTCAATTCGCACACGGTAGGATTTGAACCTACGACCTTTGGTTAACCGGGCCTACGCTCTTACCAATTGAGCTACCGTGCAGTCGTATAACACACATCCACTCGTATAGTTAAATTATTTTCTTTATTTTGCCACGCTACACAAGGTCTTAGAATAATTTGAGGTTCCCTTGTTTCAACGTTACTTCCAGGTGATTCTCCTAACACAAGTATTTAGCTTTGAAAATCTCACGAAATTGTAACAAACTGTACTTGTAAAAAAAGAAAATAAACATTTTGTATTCACGTTATTGTAACAAAAACGGTAATCTAATGTTACTGATTCATTTATTTCATCAATATGTCATCATAAGATATATCAGTTTATAAGTAAATAAATGTATATGTTAAAAGTCGAATTTGCGGATAACCTTGGATGGAGTCTTTGTTGTCATTCTATGTCAATCCTTTGTTGACGTATAAATATTTTTATCCAGGTGCTCCAACAACAAATAATTCAACAACAACAGAACATCATTGCTCACCAAGCTGCCGCCATCCAACAGAAACAGTTTGAAGACCAAATGAACCAGGATAACATGATGACCGCCCCGCAGAACCTCGTCACCGGCCAAATACTCGATCCCTCGCTACAAAACCTACAAAACATCCTCACACAAATCATACACAGGCCAGACAACCTTCAACCGAGAAAAGAATCAGAATCCGAAGCACAGCAAGCTCAACAGCAACAGGCACAACAGATGATGAACCAGCAAAATGAAAACATAGATCCACAGCAGGAAGAAATGAAGCAAAAAATGCAGAATCTAATAGGAGCTCAAATTCAACAGCAGAACGCTCAAATACTCCAACAGAGCCAGCAGTACATGCAACCGATACTAACATCAGTAGATCCGACATTATTGGCGCAGCAACAACAAGTGGCACAGGCACAACAGCAGATATCTCAAGCGCAACAACAGTTAAACTTGCAGAAACAGATGTTGGCGCAGCAGCAGCTAGTCCTCCAACAACAGATGTTGGCCCAACAGCAATTGCAGATGCCTGGTCAAACTTTATCCCCGCAACATATAAGGAATCTCCAACAGCAGCAGTATCTGGCTCAACAGGAGTTGCAGCTTCAGTCCCAGCAGAATCTTATCGATCAACAAAACCTGGCTTTATTCGCGCAACAGCAACAAATAATGGGTCAGCATCAGCAGAAAGTCGAGGAAATACTTCGAGCTCAGAGGCCCATGTATCAGAGGCAAGGTTCCGAGCAGAGTCAGATCAGCACCGCGGATGTTCACGAGCAGCAAAACCAGAACCAAATGGTGCAAGACCAGTACCAGCAGAAGGTTTCTCTACAGCAGCAGATGTCGATAGATCAGATCCAGTACCAGAATATGCAAAATCAGATGCATAAACAGCAATCGGAGGAGCTTGGCTATCATCACCAGATGCACGCGATGCAGGGTCAGTCGCTCCCGCATAACATGATGGCTCAGAACTTCAGTGTCGTCCAGCAGAACGAGAGGCAGATATCTAGTCATGAAGGCACGCCAGTGCAGAATTACACCTCCAATCCTCTGCAGATGTACCAGCAAGCTCAGAGCCAGCCGGTCCAACAGATCATGCAAAATATGCAGTATCAAGTGGAACCGTCCATGCCGTCTACGGTTCCTCAGAATATACCGCAGTCGATACAGCAGGATGTCAACCAACTTGCTGTGCAATCAGTCGCACAGCCGGTCCAGTCGATACCTCAATCCGTTCCCCAATCGGCACCGTCCCTTCAGCCCCTTTCCACCGTGCCGCAACCGGCCCAAAGCATACCTCAACCCGTTCAAACTATTTCCCAATCAGTTGCTCAATCGATCCCTCAAACGATCCAATCGGTCCCCCAGCCTATGCAATCTATCCAGCCTGTATCTGCCCCAATACAGTCCATCCCGCAATCCGTTCCGCAGACTCAATCATTCACTCAACAAGTATCCACTCAACCTATAATCCCTGCGTCGCTGCCGCAACCTTTGCCGGAGCAGAACTTGAGTGCGGAGCCGTCGGAGAACGGTTACCATAGCAACGGGCACAAGGAACAGTTCCTGACGCCGCTGAGCGAGTTCCCGTCTGGTGCTACACATCAAGAGGCTATGAGGCAGCCGGAGCTTAGTTCGGTTGAGGAGAAGCAAGCGGAGTCGCAGGAGGCTAAGGAAGGTTAGTTAATGATAAAAAGGGTTTTGGGTTACTTTTGTAGATTTGTGATAGTCGAACTTTTTACTCAATGATGTAGCCTTAAAAAAATCTTTCAAAAAATTGGTTTACTTTAGCTAGCATTTTTAGTGACAAAATTGAATATTTCCATCTACAAAAATAGTATCGGAAGTTTCAAAGTAGCAAAAAACTAT
Source organism: Pyrausta nigrata (assembly GCA_949316185.1). Lineage (NCBI taxonomy): Eukaryota > Metazoa > Arthropoda > Insecta > Lepidoptera > Crambidae > Pyrausta > Pyrausta nigrata. The sequence continues at coordinate 2,819,381 of OX438961.1, forward strand.
AGATAGGTTACCTAATAACTTATCGTTTATCAATAACAAAATGTACACTTGACACTCCTTTTTAACGAAAAAGTCATAAAAAGATTGTTAACAATGTTTGACACAAAGAAAAACGGACTTTAGTATTGTAACTTTTCAATTCCATTCAATCTTACTTACGGGCTAACTATCATCTATCTTTTTATTTTTGAGTTTTCGATATTTCGGCACTATTTCAAGCGCCATTATCACGGAATAACTGAAGATCACGCGGTTGGGATATTATGTTAGAATAGTAAATAACTATACTTATGTATATATGTAATAAAAGAAATAAACATTCCGACTACTTCTCTATAATAGTCCATAGTCAAGTCTGTAGTAGACGCTTCAAAGCTCAAGTGTATTTAAAATATATCGTATTTGGCTATCTGAAATCAGCTCTCCAAAGCTTAATTGAACTTAAATCCCGTGTCTACCAGCAGGTACAGCGATACCATCCCCCATCACAAGCGAAAAGAAATCCCGGGGTTCAAAAAAGCGATCTCGCGAGAAAGACAAACTGCCCAAGCTCACAGTGCTAGAAGTCAGCGAAGAGGCGCGCGTGGTGGAATGTCAGCTCGAGTCGAAGTCGAAAACTGTCACATTCAAGTTCAACGTCACCGATGTGAACCCTGAGGAGATTGCTAGCAACTTGGTGAGTACTGTTACTTTTTCTAAGAATATCTTTAAAGCAATTGGTACAATCTGCTTGATAAGTTTTTTTTTTTTTCAACATTTAAAATCAGTCGTTTGACTTAGGTATATCAATCTTCTTTTGCAAAGGTTTATAACATGCCACTTTAAAAAAAAACTTTAATGTGACACAAATACTATGGGACGGCAAAAAACAGACCATAAGTAATGATTTGTAAAAGTCCCATGAATTTATAATAAAGTAGGAAAAGTTACAAAAAAAATTTGATCTTGAAAATGGTCATACTTATCTAAAAAAATCTTTGATCTATAGAAGAATATGTTGTGATTATAAAAATAACTAATCATTTATTTAAATACCAACTTAGATATTTTTTTAGTAATACAAGAGAACCGTAGGCTAATGTTAGTAAAATTCAATTTACAACCAAATAAATAATTAAAAATAGTGAATCCAACAGATTATAATGTCACTACATGAACCTTTAGGACCTTTACCTTTAGGACGCTGGACAGCGGAAGGAGGGTTATGTTTTTCGAGAGAATGTATGTATGTGTAATTGTTTGGCACGCTATACAGCCCAAACGGCTTGACAGTTTTTGACACACACAGTGTCGTTGAATTCGACAAAATTTAGGTAGTGACATAGGCTTTAGACATTTAAAAAATGGAGCCCGCAAATGGAAACAAATGGGGGAGGGGGGATTGATATTTTTCGCACCATAGCAATATGGGCATCAAATAAAAGCCAGTAAAAAGACCATTTCAAAAATACTATAACTTTGCATTCGGGGGGTTTTTTTTTAAATAATTATGTATGCTTGTTGTTTTAACAATCAACATCTTTGACTGTCAGGTATCAAATAACTTGCTTCCCGAGTGGCAGAGCAGCGTATTCACGGAACTAATCCGCGACATCGTGGGGCAACTGCTGGCCGACCCCAGCGTGACGCCGGTGCTGAACCACCAGCACCATTCCGCTCTGAGGCTCACCATAGATAAGGTAAACACTCATATAATTATTTATTTTATTTTTGCCAGCAACTTATTTTGCGCAGCCAGATTTCCCATGCAAACTGTTATCCCCTATTCCACCCCCTTAATGTGAAATATATCTATGTTTTGTTATTTCGCTATTTTAGGAGGAGATAAATCCAACAAATAGATATCATCAAAATAAGTCCAGCCGTTCTCTAGTTAAGTGTTCAAATAAACTCTGCTAAACAAACGAAAAGAAAATAAGTCCAGCCGTGGAAATAAGTCCAGCCGTTCTCTAGTTATAAGTGTTCAAATAAACTCTGCTAAACAAACGAAAAGGACTGATTTCATATTAAGACATACTCGTATATTGGTTGTTACTATTGATGTTCGTCACAGAATGGTGTCGTCTTACTACGCCTCGTCTGAGCAAAGTGAAGCTTCATTATGACCTAAAATTTAATTTTAATTTAATATAATTGGGCCTATGCACATGATGTAATCTATTCTATAGCGAACATTATCGCCAACGAAATGAGTCACGTGATGTTTTGATGCCCTGGGCCTTAAGACAAGATGCAATCTTTCTATAGCGAACTTCCCTATCGCCAACAAAATGTATGCAAAAGTCACGTGATATTTCGTTGGCTTATGTCAGTTTCATACATTTTGCTAGCGATAACGAACTTCGCTTTGGACTAGATTGCATCTTATCAAGGCCCAGATATGACGACGTGAAGCTCACCTCACCCTTAAATTACAGACCGATTACGACTCCGAAACGACTGAACGCGAGGAAAACCTGACGGACTCGAACCAGGACAACTCCTCGTGTACCACCCCCACGGCCAGCCACGACAACCTGGCGGGCGAGCTCGCCGCCGACCCCGAGCCGGAGCCGGTGCGACCGCCCGCTGTCGCCGTCGCGCCCGCCGTCGCCAGGAAGATCAGCACCGCTTCGTCTATAGGTGAGGATACCTAGACCAGGTTCCAGGACTCTATTTTAGCATAGCACGTATAGTTAACTCTTTGACTACCTTCCCGAGACCACGTCTCGGGAAACGTAGTGTTGGACGCCCCCCTGCTAGGTAGACCGATGATCTGAGGAAGGTGGCCGGTTGTAGCTGCCCGAGACCCTCCCGTCGGGGCGCCGCTCGTTCTGGCACCGCGGCCCGAGCGAAGGCGGAAGGAGGCCGGGTCTCTTTCCCGGTCCCGTTCGGCGGCCTCTTTCTGCGACATTACCACGTTGCAGAAATGGGCCACCGCCTCCCAAGACCCCTCGCTTCCGACCATCTTAGACACGACGGTCGGCAAGCTGAGGTCTCCGCCTCCGAGAGCCGCGGCCCACGCCGGGCAGTCCACCATTAAAAAAAAAAAAAACACAATGGTGGCATCTCGAGGTCGGTTCCTTTCCGGCGACTACGCACAGATACCTCCCGAAGCATCCATGCCCCGAGAGGATCTGCGCCAGCCGGAAAGTAACCGACCCATGTTTCCGTCCAACCCATCTGGACAGGACGGGATGGACGGCCTCCACTGCCCGGCGACGGGACTCGGTAGGATGATCACCGAGTCCCTGCACGAGTCGCCGCCGCCACTCTTCCAGAGCCACCTCGTGGGCCGCCTGTCGCCACCGCACTACTGTGTCGGGTGGGAACTCAAATTACCTACCTTTATCATCGCCATCATGATTAATTAATTAACCTACTTGAATCTTTTTTGCCATTTGTAACTATGGGTATGTCTGCCTCGTTGGTCTAGTGGTCAGCACGCTGGGTACTATCCACGAGGTCCTGGGTTTGAATCCCGGGTCAGGCCGAGAGTGTTAGGGTTTTTCTGTCTTGAAATTACTCAGATACAGCTCCGAAGTCAGGAAGTTGGTGGTGTTAACACGCCCGTGCCTCGGAAAGCACGTTAGGCCGTTGGTCCTGCGCCTGATCTCTCTACGGTCATGTCGGACTGCCGTCTTACCGAATTATGATTGAAGGAACAGAGAGTGCACCTGAGTATTGCGCACACACTTGTGCAATATAGTACACACAGTTGGCTAATCTCTGTTGAGATAGGCCGCCGTAAATGAACATCATCATAGTTAACTCACTACTAAAACAAATCCCGTCCCCGTATCTTCGCTCATTTTTATCAGGAATAATAATAATAAACACATTGATTTTACCTGTTCTTCAGTTCGTACAGCAAAAAACTATAAATTATACCTCCCCGTCACGTTCGCAAGTAATACTTTCGATAAAATTTTTTGATACATGTGTAGCTTTAAAATATTTATATTTCTTTGAAAGTTTGAACGAACCACGACAGCTTAATTACTTACTATGTCATCCGGCGGGACGATTTCCCGACACGGTCGGTAAGATCACAAATCTTCTAACCTCTTAGTGGTTTTGAAAGACATTTATAAGCCAAAAAGCAATCTTAGGTATCCAGTTTTCGCACATTTGTTATGATACGCTTCAGCCATTTCGCGGTTTAAATTAGAGATGCGCAAAATATATCAATAAAAAGAAAAGAGTGATTCATATCATTGTGAGCTTCTGATATATATCACTCTTTTATATCTTCGGCTCTTTTAACTCAGTGATACAGGATGCGAATCATCGATGAATGAGTGATGTATTTGCTTGCTATCCTATGTCTCTCTCTCTTTCACATACTAGCGAGCAGTAACACCGTCTCACTCAGTCCTGTAGTTCAGTTCATTTCGTTCAGTCGCTCGAAATGGAGTCGTATATCAAAAGAGTTAAAGATATGTTTGAGATGCAAGTGAGTTAGAGAGTGATTAGCTTCTTTGAAAAGATATACAGTAGAATCCGTTTATTATGACTCCGCCTATATTGACGAACCGCCTATTATGACGTGATTACACAACGAAGTTTGGTTTTCATACAAAATTATTTGTAATTAAGTCGGATATATTGGCTTCGCATACAGTGACATGTCGCTTATTATGACCTATTTTTATTTAATTTTTTTTTGTCCGTTTATAGTGACCGACATGATTCTTTACACCTTCTTTCGGTCATGTTCGTTGATCTCCGACGACGTTTGGCACGTGGCTGGTTTTGTTTTGAATCTCAGTGAGCAATTGACAATTGAACGTCACGAATTTGATTTTAGTGATATCCTAAATGAAAAATATGGCATCTCTAAGTCGTAAAATATTTACGATCGAGGAGAAAGGTGCAATAAGACGCTTTGCTTTGTATGACGTCCGCTTAGTATGACGTGTTTGTCAATTCCCTTCGATGTCATTGTAAACGGATTCCACTGTATATCATTTTGTCATTCACTCAGGAGTTACACAAGACTAGTTTAAATTAACTGTTTCTACCAATAGATACTATTTCCAGGTTCAAATCAATCCGACGGCGGGCCATTAGCGCCCGAACGTTCCGGCAGCACAGAGTCGCAGAACGGCGAGAAGAAAAGTCAGAAGCCCACGCGGAAGATCTCCAGATTTCTAGTCAGTCCCGTCGTGGACCGCGGCGAGGACACAACAGAGGAAGAGGTTAAGGAGGAGAGGAGAGAGGAGGCTGTCGCTGTGACGTCAGTACCGGTCGCTGTCACGCAGGTCGTGACGCAGGTAAGCTATAAACAACTTTATCCTTTATGGAGGAGTATGTCAATACCTACAACTTTTACATAGAGCGACATCTCCAAAGTTTTGAAAAAAATCCCCATTGATTATATTTATTATATACAGGGATATCTCATCACACTGACAGCTATGGCACATGATCTAATCGGTCGGATCGCCATTTTAGACCGATTAAATATCTAATGACGCGTGGTCCGTCAAACAATGAACACAATCACAGCTCAATGAATCGTAAAAAATATGGAATGATGTTTCATCGGTAGGTAAATATTATTGATAAGTTTTGAAACCGAAATAACACTTAAAACCTGTTTAAATATATTATTTTCTAATTAATTTACGTAAAACATTGCCAATCTTCTATCACTTTCACACCCAAAGCTAAAATGAAACAAAGTATTCGGGGCACCCAGCCTATGTATTATATTTTTATTTTGTATTTCACTTGCTTGGTGTTTAAGTGTCATATATCTTAGCCATCTTAGCCAGCCTTAGTTAGGTATAACGAGTACCTAGACTAGAGTATTAGTACGGCAGGTTACATGTGAGCTATAAAACAGCTTTTATTACGTAGGTAATAGGGGTGATCTTAAAGTCAAAGTGGGGTAGTCTGACGTGAGCCAAGTGTCCTTACACACCGCACGTCAGACTACACGTGTTGACCTTGATACCGCTTCTATTCCCTACATGATAAAAACTGTTTTTGTAGTTCAAATGTATGCCTTGACGTACTTCCGACTGTACTTAACTAGGTTACCTTATGTTAAAATTAAGTAAGACAACTGTTTAGTAGAGAACCTACTAGCTAAGCTACCTTAGCAGTAAATCAAAGTATTTTTATAACATCACACTATAATAAATAACTGTAGCTGAAATAAAGACTAAAAGAAGTGTATAGAATAAATAGTAATTTCTGCTGAAACTCTTGTCTTTCCAACCGTGCTAACAATAAAAACAGCTGCACAGAAATAATAACGTAATGTTCAAAGCATTAGATACATTTTCAATAGAATAATTTAGTAATCCGATTATAATACTATTACTCTCATTAATTAACTATAGCCTGACCAGAAATATATGGCACCTGAATTAAGGACGCTACGAATCCTCTTTATATGACAACACATGATAGATTCATATCAGCGTAGATTGGCAACTTAAAATTTATAAAACATACAATTTATGTTATATTTCAAAGTCTTATAACAGATTCTACGATACAAGAATAAGACAGAACACTTGCAAATGAAGTACTTATTAAATTCAGCTCTTTGTAATATTGGCCTCGATAATTGGACCAAATTGAAATTATTTTTGCTAAATCTCAGACGGGTATCAGTAAAATTATCTGTTGTTCTTGTAAATGATATTATTTGTTATGTTATCAGAATATTACAATTATTGTATATGAAACTTTTGAAACTTAGACGAACTATTTCCGTTAATGATCTAAGCAGGGTTGAAATAAAACTCAAAACAAGTATAAACTATAGTTATTTTTCAAAATCGTTATTAAAATATTCTTCGTTACCATCAATAGCCAATTCTCTGTGTTCGCACTATATGACATACCAAAAATTGTGATATGACAACTAAATCGGTAATTCATTTAAATAAATTATGTTAATCACACAGATTTCCTTGTTGATAATGTCTAAAACTCATGTTAAACCACTTTTCTTTTACGACAGCGAATAGTTTAAGCATTTTTATACTCGGCCCGGCGAACCTTGATCCCGATGACATTGACAGTTATTACTACGACACAACATTGCAGTGGCGTCACCGTTAAATTAGAATCGAATTGGAGGCTTCTATAAATGCCATTTATTAAATTTCGGTAGATATATGTCATTACAATGATATTCCGTCGGAATTATAACAATTCTTAACATTTACAAGATATTATCTCAATCAGACTTTACGTTTACGTCCTGCAAAAGTTACTTCGTTCGGAAGTTATCGACTAGTGCGGAAAAATATCGATAAACAAATGTCGATAATGGAAACGAGTGTACATGATTTATAATCATTTAAGTTATAGGTGCTGAATGTTAAAAAGTTGCATGAAATTGTTTTTATTTCACTCAAATTTATAAAATATTTCTGGGGACACCAGGTTTTGTTTTATTAAAGATTACTTTTTATTAGTATCAGTTTTCATGTGTGGCATAATTAAGTGATAAATTATGAGTGTCATTACTTTTTCATACTTAAGTATTAGTACATTCTCTATTGAATAGAACGGAGCGCGGCATACATGCACTCACGATTGTATACCCAAGAGAATTGAAAAATTAACTGTAGGACAAAACCATATAAAACAAAACCTGTTCAGCGATCATTTATTTATGTATTTTAATCTGAATCTGATAGTGACATTAGGGTTTGTGTCACGAACTCGGAATCTGAACTGCAGCTGCTGTCGCCTACGTTTATCAAAAACGGCTCATCTACAATGCTGTCGTATCGCACGTCTCGATCCCAATCATCAAAACAAAATTTTAAAGCATTATATTGGCAGTGGTAGGGCGGTAGCCAAATCACATTAAGTTACGAGGGGCGTTCAATGTATTCTCGGTATCGGGGTAATTTGCTAATAACGTGGGTAATCTAATTATCTTATTTGTTAATGACACTATCTGAGGGTATAAATAAAAAAAATCATTTAATTACGATCATTACTTTTCTATTTATTGTCAGTGAAAGACGACCAGAATGTCTGACGTCACAATGATAAAGAAAATCGAGCATCGCGCTGTTATAAAATTCCTCACTAAGCAGGGAAAAAGCCAAAAAATCATTCACGAAGAGATGGTCGCTGTTTACCAAGACTCTGCCCCGTCGTTATCAACCGTTCAAAAGTGGTCAAGTGAATTCAAAAGAGGCAGAGAAAGCATTGAAGACGACCCTCGCTCGGGCGGGCCCGTGAGCGTCACCACTGAAGAAAATGTGAAAAAAGTGGAAAAACTTGTACTTGAAGATGCTAGAATAAAAATCAAGATGTTAGCAGAGATAACAAACCTATCCGTGGGTACCATACATGCTATCCTGCATGACCATCTTAACCTCTCAAAGGTCAGTGCAAGATGGGTGCCGCGAATGCTGACCGCACCTCAGAAACAAGTTCGTGTCGAGTGCTGCAAGGAATTTTTAGAGCTCTGTGGAGAAGATTCAACGAGTATTTTCGACCGACTTGTTACTGGAGATGAGACGTGGGTTCATCACTATGACCCTGAGAGTAAACAGGAGTCCATGCAGTGGGTAAAAAAGGGTGCAGAGCCCCCAAAGAAGTTTAAAGTCACCCCATCCGCCGGAAAAATAATGGCTACGGTTTTTTGGGATTCCAAAGGTATTTTATTGATAGAATACACTAAAAAGGGTGTAAGCATCACAGCAGCATCATACGCAATCACACTGCGTAATTTAAAAGGAGCAATCAAAGAAAAAAGGCGAGGAAAACTCACAGCGGGGGTGTTGTTGCTTCACGACAACGCGCCGGTTCACACGGCCCGCGTGGCGAAGGCTGCTGCGCGAGACTGCGGCTTCGAAGAAATTAATCATCCTCCGTACAGTCCAGACTTGGCCCCCAGTGATTATCACCTATTCCCAAATTTGAAAAAAGACCTTCGTGGAAAGCGATTTTCCGACGATGAGGAACTGAAGACAGCAATTAATGCCCATTTTGAGGAGAAGTCAGAAGAATATTTTTTAGAAGTTTTAGAGAAACTTATTTATCGTTCTAATAAGTGTATTGAGGTTCTAGGGGATTACATTGAAAAATAGGTTTTTTTCCAAATTTTCTGAGTTTTCTTTCATGCCCATACCGAGAATACATTGAACGCCCCTCCTACATCGACACGACCCATCACTAACATGAACTGTCATAGGGATCAAGGTTCGCCGGGCCGGGAATAACACATAATAATATCACATACTCGAAAATTAGAGCACGCTTCCTCTTTAACACTAATCTTTATGTTAAATAATGTCATGACAATGTCAATTTCTGTTGCCATTAAAAGAAATTAAAAGCTGTTAATCCTGTTGTTTTCCGCAATATGGCGAGGTCCCATATATTTTTGGTCAAGCTATAAATGAATACCTGTGGCAGTAGCCTTATGCTTCTTATAAATCTGTGGAACATGTTGTTGGTGTACCTATAGAATATTATGCCTCTAAACTAATTTTGTACATTACTGTTTGTGTCATTGTCAAGCATTGAAATGTGAACCATATCCCCGCATTTCAATGAGTTAGGTTAGGTTTGTTTGTAGTTTAGTGTTAGTGTAGTTGTGTAGTGTGTGTAAGAAAAAGAATACTGAAGAAAATAATGAAAAATTATACAATTAATAATAATGAAGACGTGGCTGTATAGACGTGATCCTTTGCCTACCCAGAATTGGTGAATCGTGTTGGTGTCAATATATTATTGGTTGTAATATGACAAGTTTGTACCTGTATAGTAGAAATGTAAAAAAAATATGATTATTATGAAAGTGTCTTCATTAAAAAAATACTCGTATGCTCATATCCATAAATACCTAATTTTATAAGAAGTAGTAAATAAAATATAAATCATGACTTTCATCTTTCACTGATGAAACTACTTAATTTCATACAAAACATGAACAAACAATCTACTCCATTACTTCTTTGTTCGTATTATTGGCTTTTATGAAACTTCAAGTGAATTATATTTGACGTATGACGTAGTGTCGTCATCCATTGCTGCGTAATTATACATGACAATTTGAATAGCTGGAGCCTAAGCGGCAATGTATGAACTTAGCCAGTTTAAGTTTCATAAGGTGAATTATAACATGTGCCATGTTTGGGCTTTGATTTTGTATGGCGTGCATCCTTATATATAATAAATCAATGGGTATCTCCATACATCGTCATCAAGGTAGTAGAATTATTTTCGATCATGACATGACCCCATACTAAAAGTTGTGCATATTGATGGCCATATTTACCCCCTTGAAGGATAATATTGTTAATTATAACGCCCTGTAGTGTTCAAAATGTACAAAACGTATTAAAAATGTAAAAGGCTTGTGGCTAGCCAAGATTTCTAGATTTCAGGTCAGTCCCGGTGAGGACAACAGAGGAATAGGTTAAAGAGGAGAGAAGAGGTTGTCGTTGTATACTTGATAAAATGAGCTTAATAGCAGTCTATCTTTTTGACCAATATTTTTATTCCAATTTACATTTTAAGGGGATATTCAACAAGTATAATAAAGTTTCTGTCCCTATCTACCTTTGAACTTCTTTGATTTACCATCATTTAATGCAAGGTCTCTCTCGTTCTCATAGTTTCTTCTCCCTACTCCCATCTTCATAATTCCACATTGAATTGTATATAGGAAAATCGCGAGCCAACACATCAATACCCCGCAGCGGCGCAGGCCACGCAGACGGTTGCCGAGCCACCGCCACAGCCGCAACCACAATCGCAACCACCGCCGCAGCCCCAGACGCAACCACCACCGCAACCACAGTCGCAACCACCACCGCAACCCCAACCGCAACCACCACCGCAGCCACAGCCGCAAACGCAACCACAAAGGCTGGACTCGCAAGAACCGGTGCCGATGCAACCGACTGTGTCGTTACCGTTGCCACATCAATTCCCGCAGGTGAGATTTGAAGAAAGTAATCTTTATATAACGTGTTCTTTTTGTTTTCCGGAAAGTTAAAGATATAAATCAGACTATATAAATCAGGGTCTTGTTTCCAATTTTTTTCTAGTTTCATTCAAAATAATTAAATTATAACTTTGCACTCGGTGTGTCCTAATTACGCTACGCGCGCCCATTCTAAATTGTAGTAAAGTTGGCAACGTAGAGTGCTCGAGAGTGTGCGTAAACACTATGATTGGAAATGGGCAACGTCGCAAAAAAACACTAAGAGCAAATAATGACAAACTGATTTTTAAAAATGGTAGATGAAAGTTTATATAAAAAATCCGACTTGGTGCTGGCGAAGTCGCGGGGAACTGCTAGTATTAAATAATAAATAATACAAGACACGTTTTATTTCATTAACTTTTAGAGCATCACAGTCACAAAAAATATTTAGGTACTTAAATTATTATGAAAGTATCGCTTAGATATGTACTTATAGATTTAATAAATAAGAAACCACAGAAAAAAATAAGATTATGAGCAAAAAGAAACAATTTTAAATCGGAATCAGTTGGTCTCTTATATTTACCAGTTACGAGATACATAGAAGGTATAACGCCTGCTTCCTAGCACGGTGAATCGTAGAATGATAACAAGAATATGATAAATATTTTATTAACTTAAGCATTTTGTTTGCCACTTTTTACGAAATTAAATTTTGCTTACAAAAAAAGAGGTTATATGGAAAAAACATGTACGTCCGGTACATGGTTTTTTTACTAAATATTAATTGTTGTTATTATGTGTATAAAATAATAGTCTTTTGCAATATTTAATTATAATATTGGCAACAGATACACCGTCAAAACTAAATGTAAAAACTTATCTGGGTACTTCTAATTATAGTCAGCATTTTTTTTGTTGCAATTTTTTTACGAAATTGAATATGATTTGGTTTAAGTAAGAGTGCCGAATCGCCCAACTGCGTATATTAGAATTAGAGGTGAAAACTTCGGAATCGTTCCGAAATTTTGGAAATTTTCAAGAATACTTCCGGAAGTTTTGCTGACAACTTCCAAAACTTCCGGCAACTTTGGAAGTTTTCATAATAGATTAATTTAATAAGAAAAACTGGGGATACTTTGAACCTTACTTACTGTGCTACTATGATTACATACTGAACATCACAAATAAACAGTGTTTGATGGCTAAACCGTATAATAAGTAACTAGCAGTCCGCCCCGGCTTCGCCCGCGGTACATACAGTCGACCAAATTGAATCATGACCCACCTTATGGTCATTTTTCTACTGTCATTCTATACAAGTAGGTTGAAATTAGCTTGAACATACATTTCCTAGAAACGAACTGTTATCATTTTATTAGACACTGACAGTTACTGACAAGGCTAGGATCGCTATCTGTACGAATAAGTTTGTATGAAAATCGGCGAGAACTTAGGTAAGGGTTGCAATGCAACACACAGGTAGGTAGGTAGATATTCGGCATTCGGCACAGCCGGGCGCCAAGTCTGTATCGGGAACCAGTTTCTTCATAAAAGTTCCACTGGAACTTGTGTTAGCCATGATAAAATAAAACAGTATACTTAGTTGAAGAATATAATATTTATTTTAGTTATATATTAAATAAGTGGCATTAAATTGGTAAAGTGAAAAGTGACCCGATTAGACGACTACAAATCATCACTTCCCCAATCCAAACCCCACAAATTTTCTATTGGATTAAGATCTGGAGACCTAGGTAAACCAATTCGCGACAATTCTGGCAGTGTGCACTGGACAGTTATCATGAACAAAGGAGAATACTGGCACTTCTTCACGCAAGTAAACTGTTCGCAAAGTCGGTAACATTGATTCTTCCAAAAAATTGACATAGTTTATAGTGTTCTGACGAGGAGAAATTTGAACAAGTTCTCCGACACTTCCGGCGTCCATCCAGGCACATATGTTAGCTAAAATTCAGCCGGATAATTGGTTGGGCACTACGTGATCCTCTATGTATCGCGTGTTATCGTAACGCCACGAAGTTAAGCGACCATGTTGAGAAGAGCGAAATGATTTCTCGTCTGTAAAGATGTTATTCGTAATAGTGTTGCATTTCCGCTCTCTGTTGGTTCGTGATTCAACGAACGCCATGATTATGTCGTCGGTCTTCGAGGGTACCCTCTTTAGCATGCCGTCTGATCCAGGTTCTGACTGTGTTCCGACTTATTCTTAGCTCTTTGTTCTGTCGAATTGGCCATTATACGATTTGTTTGTAGATATTGACTTATATTTTTATAAAATTTCAGACTTACTAGATATACTTGACATCTGACACACGACGTTTTTTATTTTTAAAATTATAATACATTTTTCTTCGTAGTGAAAAGAGTTTGGATTATGGACTTATTTTAAATTCATATTAAGACTGGTTTATCTAAAACATGTCTAGTGCAGTGATAATAAAGGTTAAACTTGCATAGATCTCTAACCCGTAATGACGCATTTTTATTCATATTGAAAACGTACTATGTGCAACATGCATGACAGCGAAGAAAACCTTACTACATTAATGAATACAAAGGAATAATCGGCAAAGTGGGTCATGATTCAATTTTGTCGACTGTACATAGCCTATGATACTTGGAGATAGTGTGAAAGGTGGTTCCAATGGTGAAAGAATTTTGGAAATCGGTCCCATAGTTTCGGAGCCTATTCATTACAAAGAAACAAATCTTTCCCCTTTATAATATTAGTGTAGATAAGTGTAGAAGTGTAGTTATAGTAGCCAATAACACATATTTTTGATACGTGACGAGTAGCGTTGAGTTTATTCCCCGGAATTTTTCCAACTGTTGGGTTTGTTTCCATTTTCGGGGAAAGTATGCGGAATATTTCAAATTCGTCGGGAAAATAGGGAAAATACTCAAAAGTGCACTTAAATTAATAATATGCGAGCATTTAGCTATTATGACCATGGTTTTACGCCTGTAGCACACCTTCACATAAAACCAAAACAGCAGGACCACGCCAGTTTTGCCTGTTTGTCAGTTTGTCAGTGTCACACCAAACGTAAACTGCATGTTCTAATGCTTAGATTTATCTGAGTCTCTCCTTCTTTGAGATTCGACGATCCTGTACTACACTTCCTACAGTGCCCACGATGTAGCGAATGGGTGCAGAAATGTAGACGTTTAAGAAGGATTGGAGAAATCTTGACATAAAGTAACAGGGTCATAGTAAAATCTCTGCATTAGAAACGGCAGTTTGGCTTCTGATAAGTTTGAAGATTTGAGACAAGTGATAATAAAGTTAAATCTTCGTTATTTAAAACAAGAAATTCAGAAAAATAAAACGTGTAGGTTTGTTTTCTTTAAAGTGTCTAGGTGAACATACTTTAAGTCCCGAGTGTGGTAAGTGAGCTATTAGCGGAAGAGTGAAAGAAAGGCGCCTCTTTTGCTCATATTTTTTTCTTCATCATATTAGTCTGTTGCAGTCCACTGCTGGAGATAGGCCTCTCCAAGACGGCGCCAATTTTCACGGTCCTCCGCTTCTCGCATCCAACCACCACTGGCCACCTTCCTCAGGTCATCGGTCCATCTAGCAGGGGGGTGTCCAACACTACGTTTCCCGAGACGTGGTCTCCATTCGAGAACCTTCCTACTCCAACGCCCGTCGGTTCTGCGACAGACATGACCAGCCCACTGCCACTTCAGCTTACTGCACCTCTGAACGATATCTATGACTTTCGTCTTTTGGCGGATGATCTCGTTTCGGATTCTATACCTTAGCGAGATCCCCAGCATAGACCGTTCCATAGCTCGCTGGGTGACATGCAGTCGGTGGGCTAGCTTGACTGCCAAGTTCCACGTCTCGGCCCCGTCTCGGTCATGACAGGAGGGACGCACTGGTTATATACCCTGCTCTTCGGCATTGCGGTAGTGGTGACAATAAGATGTGACGCAACTTCTCAAATGCTGCCCAACCTAGCTGCACCCGACTACAACACTTGCCCGAGGTAGACGTATTTCTGGACAACTTCAAGCGTCTCGCCACTGACTGCTATCGGTTCATGACCTTAGTCTTGTCATCAAGTTCATCTGGAGACCAACGCATCGCGAGGCAAAGTCTAGGCTGTGCAGCATTTTTGCAGATGCCGCGGCGATTCTGCCATTAGCACTATGTCGTTGGCAAAGCGGAGGTGCGTGAGATATTCGCCGTTGACATTGATGCCCATTCCCTACCAGTCAAGAGTCTTGAAGACATCCTCCAGTGCACTTGAAAACAGTTTCGGGGAAATAACGTCCCCCTGTCTCACACCTCTGAGCAGCTGGATAGGTTTTGTCTTGTAACCTTGGACTTGGACGGACATCGTTGCCATATCATACAGGCCTCTCAGCACCTCCACATACCGCCAGTCGCCACTTGGCATCGCTGCAAGGATTCCAGAACAGCCCAGGACGGAGTCGAAGGCTTTTTCGTAGTCCACAAAAGCTAGACTCAATGGCTGGTTATACTCTTCGGACTTCTGTATAACCTGCCTGACTGTGTGGATGTGATTTACAGTACTGTAGCCTTTACGAAACCCCGTTGGCTGGAAGGCGTCCAATCTTGCGGCGAGACGATTTGTGAGGACTCTCGAGAACAGCTTGTATACGTGACTCAGGAGCGCGATTGGCCTGTAATTTCCAAGAGCGACTTGTCGCCTTTCTTAAAAAACAGCGCCACAACGCTCCCACTCCACGCCTCCGGGGTAGTCCCATTTGCAATGACGGCATTGAAGATTCTCACGAGCTTCTTGATGACTGGAGGTCCTCCTGCCTTTAGGAGCTCAGATGTAATGCCGTCTTCACCGGGAGCCTTCCCATTGCTAAGCTGTTTGAGAGCCCCCGCAACTTCGTCTTCGTCCACATTTGGGAGGTCTTCGGTGTAGTGGCGTGTCAGCGTGGCTCGTGGGTCAGTCGCATCGGGAGGAGGCTTCGAGACTTGCGAGGCATATAGTTGGCCGAATTTTTTGAGGTTTTAATTTTTTTGCTTGTAAACTCGAAAACTGCTTATTTTTATTTTAAGACACATTCAAAAGTTAACAAGATATTACAAAGTATCTGATTTGATAACAAGTTCAAAAACGTAATTCCAACTGCGGACAAATCGCGCAATACTAATTTAATGTCATCTCTTTTTGAACTTACAATTTAGGTACTCACATTTACTAAAAGATCAGCCACTAGGCGAAATCGGTCGTTTTCATTGAACTTCCTACTCCTTAAAAGAAACTTAGGTACCTGATCAAAAAGAAGTAAATTGTGAGTTCAAAAACATAGATGTGGACACCTGTGTTTATTTTTCAGAATTTCTTGTTTTTTATAACGAAGATTAAACTTTATTATCACTTATCTTAAATCTTCAAACTAAGCAGAAGCCAAACTGCCGTTTCTAATGTAGAGATTTTACTATGACCCTGTTACTTAATGTCGAGATTTCTCCAATCCTTCTCAAATGTCTGCATTTCTGCAGCCCTTCGCGACATCGTGGGCACAGTAGTAGGAAGTATACTACAAGATTGTCGAAATTCTCTCATTTTATTAATTTGAGTATCTTCCCGCTGAATTGGAATATTTCCCAATCTTTCCGTTTTTTCCTACACTTTCCCGTATTTTTCTTTTCTATCCCAAGTTTTTCTTTCCTTTGCCCATCGCTAGTGACGAGGCATATTAATTACCCAATCTACGAAGGCACTTATTACACTAACTAATATCCATATACAAAATAAGCCACAACCACGACTATTCACTGTTACTGCGTGCACGCAACTACCATAAAATCGTTACACAAGCGCGGTGTAGGTGCGGGGCAGGGCGGGGGTAGCGCCAGTCAGCCGCGCGAGCGGCGGCGTCAATCCTTTGATATAAAGCCGCCAAACAAAAGCCGCTTCACCAACGAAATGTATGGCGAATTTACTAATCTTCAAATAAATCGTCGTGTTATGTAAGTGCCTACCTATACAGGGTGTGGCGTAAATAGTGGTCCAAAGCTAAGGTGTGGATACACTGTACAAGGAAGCACCACATACCAGTATTTAATAAAAAGTTATGTACAGGGTTTTCAAAAAAAAAAATTTTTTTATTTTTTTTTTTAAATCGTTACCTTGCCTTACAAATTTGGTTATAATTTCCAAAAATTACGGTATTTTTTTATGCAGTTTTTTTATTATTATTGCTGATCACATGTACTTAGTATTCCATTCGTTTTTTTTTTTACAAACTGAATTTAATTAAAAAAAAATTAAGTTACTTTCAAAATTCAATACTCACTGCTAGCAAATCGTTTGACTTTAAATGCTATTGGTGCAAAAAAAAATTTACCACAATGTTAGTGCCCATTATTTTACAAAAATGTCCATCTTTTGCAGATTCTAAAATGGTGCAACAATAAGTGTTACGACTTACAGGAAAAAAGTTATTGCTTTTCGAAACAAAAAGGAGCCCAATTCAGAAAAGCAATTTATTTGAAGTTCAAGGGTTTACAAGGGTTGTAATTTTTTTCTAACCAATCATTTAGTTTTTCTTTAATTTTGGTTATTCAAACGGCGTTTAAAATTTTTAGAACGTGGATCCATAAAAATGTTCTAAGCATTTTCAAAATTACCACGACGACTTGTGTCAGGTTATGAAATTTTTGTGGTAATTTGTCGTCGCGTGGTAATTTTTCCTTTCATTTAAAGTAAAAGGAATGCGACGGGACCTTACAGTTCAATTCAAGGTCGAGTTTAAAAAGGAAAGAGACAGCAACTCAAACAATAAAAGCAGTACCGTCGTCTCAGTCGGGTTAGGGTCATAAATTCATAGCGAGTGTTTCTGTCTCGCTTCCGCTTATTGCTCTTGTTCCGTGAGTCTTCACATTGATGAGTCATGTTGATAGAAAACGACTGCTGACATGCGAGCGCGTGAAGCAGTTATTTTACTATCCGAGTGTACCACCGGATGATTGATTGGTGCGCCGGCGCTGCTTACACCCCTCCCTCTCCTTAATTTTTGACCACGTCTCTATGATAGATGACAGAGTCAGTGCGATTTCGTACGTCGCATGCGCTTATCATTTGTGTTTCCTGTGGTTTCTATCTCTGCCGTTAAATTGCTGTTTTTGGACTTTGTTTTGCTTCTTAAATTGGACTTGTTAATTTGGTGATCTCTACGACTTTTGCTACGTTATTTGGACTTGAAACCAGATTGGTTTTGCTTCGTGATTTGGATTTGTTGATTTGGTGATCCCTACGACTTTGGCTACACAATTTGGACTTGGAACCTGTTTGTGGCAGTAACGAATCAACCATGTCGCAGTACACGCCGCGAGAATACGCCGAAATGTATTTAATTTACGGCGAATGCGGATGCAATGGTAGAGAAGCAGCTCGATTGTACAGAGAAAGGTATACTGATCGACGACACCCTGATCATCGGGTGTTTATTAGAGTGCATCAGGCATACCTTGAAGGGAGGATACCAGGTACAGGCGTTGGCGGCGCAAGTGAGGGACGCCCAATGGTCTATGATGACAATCAAATTTTAGAACTGGTACATGAAGACCCTACCACTTCAGTTCGTGCCATAGCAAGGAGGACCGGAATTTCTACCAGAACGGTGCATCGGGTGTTGAAAAGGCATGAACTGTACCCGTATCACTATCAAAGAGTCACTAGAGTAACCAAAATTTAAGAAAGAACTGAATAATTGGTACAAAAAAAACAACACTTGTAATGTAACTAACTTGAAAAAAATTGTTTTTCTTAACTAGGCTCTTTTTTGTTTCGAAAAGTAATAACTTTATTTCTGTAAGTAGTAACACTTATTGTTGCACCATTTTAGAATCTGCAAAAGATGGGCATTTTTTTTAAACAATGGGCACTGACAGTGTGGTACATTTTTTTTGCACCAAAAGCATTGAAAGTCAAACGATTTGCTAGCAGTGAGTATTGAATTTTGTAAGAAACTTATTTTTTTTTTATTAAATTCAGTTTGTAAAAAAAAAAACGAATGGAGTACTAAGTACAAGTGATCAGCAATAATAATAAAAAAAATGGATAAAAAAAAACCGTCATTTTTGGAAATTATAACCAAATTTGTAAGGCAAGGTAACGATTTCTAAAAAAATTAAAAAATTTTTTTTTTTGAAAACCCTGTACATAATTTTTTTTTAAATACTGGTATGTGGTGCTTCAGTGTACAGTGTATCCACACCTTTGCTTTGGACCACTATTTACGCCACACCCTGTATATCACATAATTAAGTTAACATTTAGTCGATGTAATGAAATCATTGTACCCAAGTAAAGTTAATTTTTTTTTTAAAACTTCCAAAAATCCGGTAGTTTTGGAAGTTTTCAGGAAAACTTCCTTAGAAGTGGAAACTATCCTGGAAGTTTTCACCTCTAATTAGAATTAACCGAAGTATCCGCGATTTTTCTCCTAAACTTATCAGTGCTGATACGAGAATTTACAAATTAGGCGTATCTATACTATAATATTATAAAGAGGAAAGATTTGTTTGTTTGTTTATTTGCATCGAATAGGCTCCGAAACTACTGGACCGAATCAAATGAAATTTGGCACAGAGATAGTTTGAGACACTAGGAAGGACATAGGCTACTTTTTGTCGCGATATAAAATCATAAGGGGGGTAAAATGGGGGATGAAAATTTGTATGGAAAATCCGACTTTTAGCGCGGGCGAAGTCGCGGTGAACTGCTAGTAATTTATAATCGATATTATAAAGTAAACAAATAAACGTAAATAACAATCTTTTAAACAGCACTTTTATTTTAAAATATGTAAAGAAATAAGTTTTGTTTAATAAAATGTGTTGAAGAAAAAAGGAATTTTGCCAAAATTTTTCTGAGACAAAATTCATGACATTTCATCTCTAAACACGTCTCGGAAAACGTAGTGTTGGACGCCCCACTGCTAGGTGGACCGATGACCTGAGGAAGGTGGCCGGTGGTAGCTGGATGCGAGAAGCGGAGGACGGTGAAAGTTGGCGCAGTCTTGGAGAGGCCTATGTCCAGCAGTGGACTGCAAAAGGCCGATAGTTATGTGCTCGGTGATTAGAATACACCTCTGAGTAAACATTTATACTCCTAATCTGCTATATTCCGTGAAATTCCGAATAACAATCGAAACGTTTCAGGCGGGAATCGACCCATCGCTCCTTCAAGCGGCCCTCCAGCCGTCGTTAGCGTTGAGCACGCCGCTGCAGATAGCGACAGACACCCCGTCCGCGCCGCACGCGCTAGCGCGCCGCGCGGGGCTCGTCGCCGGGCTAGCTGCCACAGGTGATGTATCATTGGCAGGCCTGTTTCACTCCGCAACTGAGCTTAAAGCTAGTGATCGACCAAAGTCTCGATTTCGGCCAGTTTCGACCAAAAATCGTGTTTTGGCCAGATTATCGGTTTCGGCCAAAAACACGCCGAAACTTCGGCCGCGCCGAAACTTTAATATTCATAAATTGTCACGCTCTGTTAGTGTAAGTCTATGCTTTTTGACTAGCTTATTTCGCTTACTGGTCAGCTCAATTGTAAAGGTTTTTTTTTTGTGGATCGTTTTACTTTTTAAAATTATTTTGACATTGTTAAACGCACATTTTAGGGGAATTTATCGCTTACTAATTATGACAGCACGTCAAATTAAACGCTGTTGAATCTTGTGCAGTTGTGATAGGTGTCATTTCGCAACAGAATGTTTACTCCTGTTCTGCTAGCGACTGTACAATATTTTTTTCTAGTAGTTAGATTTTCATTTTAGTTCTAGCAACATAGTGCAGCTTCACCACTGCAATTCCTATCTCAGAATCTATATGTATCTATCTATCTATATCTCATATACTCAGGATCTGTATCTTGGCCTTAAGTGTAATACAGGCATGTCAAACTCAAAGTCACTGGTGGGCCAAATGCATACAGGTCGTGAAGTCACTGGGCCGCAAAACCCAGACACAAATACGTAGGGGGCCGCATGCGGCCCGCGGGCCGCATGTTTGACATGCCTGGTGTAATAGTTGTTTTGCAACGCTGTCACAAAATAAAGCTAATCTACTTTTCTTCAATTCAACAACGAAATAAACCAGATAGAAAAGTTCAAGTAATCTTCAAGAAAGAATGTTTCACTTGCACTTTAATAATGGCTATTATACTTTGTTATAGTATGGGAGCCCAGGATGCTAAATCGGGATTTACTCAAGCGTTGAAGAGACCTATTGGATTGCTAAGCTTAGATAATAAGAAGAAAAAAATGTTATATAATATATACACTTTCATCGGTGGGGGGAGCGGCTACAAATTCTTTATTTGGGATAGCAAACAACTACATACTGTATCTTAATACAAAAATTTAGGCCTAAGTAATAGCATGGACGAAATATATAAGGACCAACAATCGCCATACAAAAAAGCGTTCCCCGGAAATTCACAAAAATCCAAGTACCATCCAGATGGCGTTGCTAATATAACCAGCCAATGCTTTAATTTTCGTGCAATGTCTATCTGTCTGCTATCAGCGGACTTCCATGCTTGTTGCCAATTTCATTTAGTACTCTTAAAAGTCATAGATGGCGTTTATTAAAGATATCAAAACTGATGGTGTCGGAATCGATCCCCGGTCTATATTTTTTTACATTTTATTTGTTTATCTTTTTGTACATTTATTAAGGACAACAAACGATATGATACTGTTTTTTTTATTAAAGTCATTTATTTTAGGGGAACGGGGGACCTAAATTACACATTCCTATTTTCCCTTTCACTTTTTGGCACAGACTAATGATCTCCTTTATTCAAGTAAGGCAAATCTTTTTTTACAGTAAAATCTACATTTATCTACCACAGCTCTTATTGTTTGATTTTTCTCATATTCGAATCAACAAAGGAAATGTGAGCCTTAAAAAACTAAGAAAATTTCTAACTTAACTTTCAGACGCTCGACAAAATTTAATAATCTACGCGAATCAACACTGAAATTGGAGACTACGAAATGCTGGTGTGGTCAAATATAAGAAGCGATTTATCGTCTGAGCTTATTTGCCTTGCTTCGGCAGCCGCCAGAGATTGCATCGAGACAAAAACATTTCATTCAAATACCATTTCTTCGAATGCCACGTGACCACGTTTCCTTTTAACTGAGCTCTGTTTTTATATACTGAGCTCTGTGTATTCCTAACGGAATAGAGGAACAAAGGGCTGAGCGAGCGAGATGTCACTAGCGGCAGCACTTTAAGATAAAAAGATATGTGTGATGCGACATAACAGAACCGTTTTTGGAAACGTCAAACAGTTTGTCGGCACTTATCGGCACGCTGAGAATTTTAGCTATTTGAATTGTTTAAATATTACATGAAATCGTGCATATTTTTTTGAAATATTTCTTGGTGAAACATGCTGACTTGTTCAGTAATTGATTGTTGTACGACACAGCGAAATAACCCCAAAAAATGTTTATTTCACAGGTAAATTGTTCCAAATCGACACCACCTAACATAGGTTTATTTTTGCCAATGCGTTTCGAATTTTAATTTATTTGATTATTTACTAATTTATTAATGTAAGAAGCAAAGATCAAATACACATAATGCAGAATTTACGAATATTTTGTGTAAAGAAATAATTTTCGTTTTACACTAGGGCTGTATCAAATTATCGATATTACGTTTCCACTGTCTATCACGCAATATACGAATATATGTATTACTGTTGTTAAAGTAGGTACCTATAATTATGACGTTTTGATATGAATCAGCTGGGAATGTAATTACTATTTAAGATAGGTACTTAGCCGATCCATGCAGTTTTTGACTGTTAGAATAGTTACTAACATTAGTAATAAATGTATTCTTCAGATTTCCGACTAACTTGGATAAAAAAAAGGCTTAAATGAATAAATCTTCCAAACTAGGTTCAAATTGTACGAACGCAAACAATACCATTTAGCATTCTAGGACGACAACGTCTAGCTAGGTATACGCTGTTGCATCTTATGCAATTGTAATAGGGGTAGTTTTGCAAATTAAATCAAATTTTACTTACAAAAATTAATCGACTGTGTCATCCGGTGGGACTCGAGCCCACGTCCCTTCGCTATCCGGGCGAGTGCTCTTACCAACTAACATCTAGTGAGAAACAAATGAACCAAAAATCGGGGAACGCATCTTTGTATGGCGACTGTTAGTCCTTATATATTTCGTCCATGGTAACAGTTAATAAATATGCAGTCAACACACTGTCCACATATTAACAAATACAAATTAAAAATAAGTTATCGGACGCGATGCGCAACAACAGCTAACCAAAAGTAGTAAGGTGTAGTCACCAGTAGTAAAATGTGTAGAACTTTAAAATTATATATACACGCTGAAATTTTAGTGGTTGTTTTCCCGCAGCAGAACGATTTACCTTTAGTAGTACTATCGAATCATGCAAGAATTTTTTTTAAACTAAAAATATTTTTGTTCTCAAAGTAATCAAAAAAATAATCATAAACTCGAAAATGTGAGAAATGATAGTTTCTTGTACGAGAATTGACGTATTTGGGTTCTGCTTGCCGCACGAAATAAATGTTTAAAGCAAAAGAAGCTCTACGCACTAAGCAATACAGCATAAACTGCACTATTTTACTACTTTTACTTTAGTACCTCCACCACTCGTTGCGAAAAATCTGGCGAGTTTCGATTTCGGTTTGGGCCGACACTGAAACCTAAACCGATGATTCGGTTTCGGTTTCGGCTGAGAATCTTGTTTCGGTCAGATACTACTTAAAGTACATGCGCGGATCGACCGGTCGGCGTTTGGTCGTAGTGGATGTCACGAGCCGGCCGCATCGCATGTTAAATCTACGACTCACGTGCGCGTTCAGTTTCACGTCGACCCTACGCCGTCAGATGTCCAGAGGTTACGCGAGGGAAAGTGAGGCAAATATCTAGGTGCTTATAGCGGTAGGCTATTGGCGTGTCGCGATCTCAATTCGCACTGTATTGTGTCGTAGCAAGAGTTGCTAATTACTTAAATAACTTTGTGTATTGGTCCTTCTGTAATTGTACTATTATTTATCCTGTGCCATAAGGCAGTTGTTCCACTGCCGACGAGTTAACCTGTCTGTGATTTTCGAGCTCAAGAAACGTACGATAGCTAACCATTACTTCTAAACAAAAGAGATGCATACATAAATAGTTGATTGCTGACTGTTCTCTTCACACTGCCGCGGCGAGAACTCGCTTTACTATAGTCTGAATAATTTAGTAGGTTCATTTTGACAGATGAAATTTAGGGTCGGGTTTATGCGAGTCGGTAGGTATAATAACGATTCAGACAAAATCGATTTCCGATCGATTCAAAACATTGTTAATCATTACAAAATATTTACAAATTACGTTCTATCAACCACAAATACAGTTAAGTTTTAAAACTCAGAATTACAAACTGAAAATGTTATTTGTTCAATACCAACTGATGAATCAATAAATCTGTACCTCCGTAACTAGTAAAAAGGTGACATCACTAAAATTAAGCAAAAGTCGGTTTAGAACATGGCCGTTTTAAGACGTCTGTCAGCAATATAGAATTTCGATTCATTGTACACTTTATGTAGAAAATATAAACTAAAATATCGCATTACATACTTTTAAGTCAGTGCTATCTATCTTTCCTTATTTTAAAATCAGGCTTTTTATTTTTTTGTTTTATGTGTTGTCTATAAAATCTCGCCGCATACACTGCTACGTTCTGTGATAACTCTGAGCTGTCAAATTGAACCTATTAGATTATTCAGATTATAGTTTGCCGTTGAACGATTCAAGATGTCGCTCGTGACGTAAGACATAACTTTACCCCTTGGTGAATAATGTACTATTATCCCCCAGGGCTGTCAGCGAGCGGCGTGAACAGCTCGGCGCTAGGGCTGCCACCGCGCGCGCCGGCGCCGACGCCGCACGCCGCGCTGACGCCGGCCACGGACGCGCCGCACTCGCACGACAACATACAGCGCATGCTGCTCAAGCAGAACATCATCAAGTTAGTGCTGTTATATTACGAGTATACAGGGTGACTGGTACTGAACCCGCCATAGCCAATGCGATAAGGTCATTTTTTACCCTAGTTTAAGGTAAATCCTAACGTATTTAATCGAACGTTTCTAACACTTAACAGCGTTTGTGGTAACAGGTAGATAGAGGTATTATTTGTCATTACCAAGTTATCAAAAGAACTCATTAATATTATTTTGTGTTATTTTCCTAATAAGATATATTTTCTATCTTTCTTTGCTTTATCGATTCCCGCCATTTTCGTCACAATTCAACCCTTTATTTTTCAACGCAGCCAACAGCAGAATCTGACCGGTCCCAACCTCCTGGGTCTACTGAACCAGCCGCAGTTCCCGCAGCCCGAGCTGGGGCTGCACCAAACCATGCTCAACAACGCGCAACCTGGTAAGACTAGTTTTTAGTCTATGTACTTCATCACTCTTCACACGTACAAATTAAATAAGACTACATATACATCTTTTTAGCACATGAAATAAATAATACCTTTTGAGATTGACCGTATTATTGTATATAAGCCGATTAATTCGAAATGTATGTCTCCACTATGTCGTGTCATCAATGTATCATAACCGTGTTATCGACAAATAAGGCTTTATTGTAGTCTTATTTATTTAAAAAAAAAACTGTTGTTGTGACCTCACTGTAACTGTCGCATACAAGCGGGATTCCATTGTGGAGTAATGAACAACTTGATCAGTGAAATCAATTGATAACGCAGCATACACGC
Organism: Pyrausta nigrata; assembly: GCA_949316185.1. NCBI lineage: Eukaryota > Metazoa > Arthropoda > Insecta > Lepidoptera > Crambidae > Pyrausta > Pyrausta nigrata. The sequence continues at coordinate 2,845,091 of OX438961.1, forward strand.
ACTTTTACCTGTCATATTGTGTAAAACTGTATGTGTGTAACGACGCACATCAGAAAACATTTTCGTTATTTCTTGACGTCCGTTCATAAAACTACATATAATTCATTACGGCCTGAAATTCCGCTTGTCTGCGACTGCCCTAAGCTGAGCGTAAGCTACAAATGTCACTAACAACTAGCATAGGAATTTCTTTGATATTCCCTCACCTATGTCGATTTGTTGTCATGTAAATTACTTGAGTGTATCAGCAATATTGACGCTTTGTCTAGATTTTCCCCAATAGTTTTTCTAAACACGAATGTACATTTTATCTACTTGATCGATGTTACTGTTAACTGTTATAGATGCTTGATGCTACAACTTCCCCACCTAAATTCTGACTGCAATGCTAGCCAGAATAGCACGTTTTCTCCCTCAAGATTTTATCGAATAAAAGATTGAAGAAAATGAATGTAACTAAATTCATATTTAGTGATCAATGCCCAGAATAGTCTTAGTTTGTGCGCGACATTCCTTGCGCCTCGCAAGATGTGCAGGGGGCGAGGAAGCGCCAATCACATGCGACTGCCATAGTAAATTCTTTTCCCCGCAACATCTTCTGTCCCCTCTGACATCTAGTAGCGTGTCTCGCTCCCCGCACCACTGGCGACCGCAGGAGGGTCGCGCTTGAACTCGTCGGACTATAATCGTGGCGCGTTTTACATTCGCGAAAAATATTGGCTGGTGCTTGCGTGACTCGTTACTTCAGGTAGTTATTATAATTTGTAAGGCAGTTGAAGCTGATTGGTGGAGGGGTGTCTGTAAGGCAAGTCATTACTGTCAGATATTATCAAGCCGCCCTAGGGCCTCTGACTAGGGTTACCAACTAAAGCTTGAGTTTACCAACACATGTTTAATTTTAAATTAGTGGGTGTCTTAGGATGCTTAAAACATTTAAGTCTTACATCAGCAAGCACAAAGTTTTGCCATAATATACAAAAAACCTCGTCCGATCCAAAATCGTGGGATTCTAGGTTTAATTACATTAAAATGTTGTAGAAGAAAAACATCGAAATCTCAAATAGAAACTAATTAACAGCAGTTACAATTTTGTATGAAAGACGCGATTTTTTTTACACATTCAGCTCAATTCCAATGTCTTTTATAGACAAATTTTAAGTTCAGTCTATTTCTTTCTGTGAAAGAGTACTTCTGTAATTTCGAAAAAATAATTTAAATGATGCGATTTCCTACGTATTTTAGTAAAAAGTTGTGATATTTTTTCCAGTTTTCGTCTAAATTCAGTCGTCATCGAATGACATCCCTACTAAATTGTCTATGAATGGATTCTGTACTTGCCTTAGCAACTGACAGCTGTCTGACGTTTCTAAATTAATGTAGTCTGTCTCTTTTCTTTTCTTCCACTAGAAAAGAGATGGTATGAGCTTGAAATTAATTTCATGGAGGGCATTTTGAATCGAGCCCAATGTGTAAAATAATCAAAAATGGAATGATTCTGGTTCAATACAACAACTTTTTGTATGTTACCAACGTCGATATGTTAAAAAAAAACACGTCCTTACTATACTACCGATCCGCTGTTACAATTTCGTATTTGAGACGCGGTATTTGAAGATTTTACACATACCAAAGAAGCGAGCAGCCGTCAATATTGTTCAACTCTCGCGCCATATACCCCTCCCCCTCTCCCCCACCCCCCGGCCGGCATGCGTGTGTGTGACTAACCCGTGGTGTCCGCAGCGGGGGCCCAGTTCGCGCCGCCGCGGTTCTACCAGCCGATGCTCGCCACCGCCAACGACTTCATAGGTAACGCGCACTGCTCTAGCACTACTATACCTATAATACAGTACATGACACTATCCACAAATAATGAAAATAATATATTTTTAAAGATTAACACCATATTTCAGATATACGTTCATTGATTATATTTAATATGATCTGTAATATGAAAATTTTAATTATGCTAAAATCGTGATCGTGAGCACAGCAAAACGTGTCGTCATAGTTGTATGTTTCCATACAAAATATATGGATTAATAGCGTTTCGATAGTCCTAAGAAAGGACGGCAGCGATTGGTGTCATATACTCTATTGCATACTTGATATGATATCTGTTCTTCTTAGTGCTTGTCCTAGTTTCTGGTTAGTCCTTTTAAAATACTTCTGACCTTTTTAATTTTTCCTCCATTTCAAACTTCCAGGCAATTTCAGGTGCGATATTTCTCGCTCAGCACAACTTTTCCGAAATTCATTTTATCATCGTGTCATATGACGTAGGCAATTCTGGGGCGGGTTTACGGACTACTACGACACTTTTGCAATGTTGTTTCTACATGTTAGCCCAAAATCCAAGCTTAATGTAACTATACTGTGTCCACCGTACGACGTAACGTACTGACAGTGTATTTATTAAAAAAAATTGTAGACCTGTCATCTCGTACTGCGCGGCGATTCCAATTTGATGCTCCGAGCTCACACATCTATCTTTTTAAATGCAGTATCATTGATGTAACGTGTTTTTTGGCGAATCGTCAATGACGGTGTGTCGTCATACAGTGGTAAGATGTCACAACGGATTCCGTGTGAATGTGCCCTGAGAAGAACAGTACGGATTTTGGACAATTATGTAGCGCCGGATTGATTTCAATTCATTTACAGTACAATTTTTTTCAAAATAAAAACTAAAGTTTTAAAGTCGCAAAGTTTGAAGCAATAATGATTCGTTTTAACTTTTAATCACAGTTGCGTGCTTGTAAGTTTTTGGGACCAAGTAAATATATTTTTCTTTCTTGCTCTTAAAAAAACGAAGATAATATGTAGTTTTATTAGTGTGTTATATTAGTGCTGTTTTTGATTTGCCCTTATTTTCTTATTCTAACTGTTGTCATTTGTTGAGAAATAAAAAACAGGCGAACTTCCTACAAAGTTTTGAAATCAATCGAAAGCTGTTCTAGGCCAGCGGTTGGAGCGGACTAAAACTATCATTATTTATGTCGCCTGATCTGTGTGTTTATAACCGCTTCCCTACTTTAACTGTTTATTTCCTCTCTCGCTCACACCGCTTGCCTCTGCATCTATCCTTGTCTATTACTATAGATAATGATTTTTTATAATTATAAGCTATTTGTTTGCAAGTTTTTACGAAAGTAAATTTTGCAAACAAAAATTCATCGACCTTGTCGTCCGGTGGGAATTGAACCCACGACCCTTTGCTATCTGGGCGAATGCTCTTTCCAACTGAGCTACGGATGACTATACAAAAATAGATTTAAAATGTGCCCCGCTCATGATTTAGAACTATACTTTGCCACGAACTTCTTAAAAATTTTAAGTGCAATAATCTAATATTTAGATTGCAAAGTGAATGCTTATCACCTAAAACAATAAGTTATCGTGATCTAGAATAAGTACATTTTATTAATAACTGATTTGATTAACACGTGTTTTAAGTCCGTATTGATTCATTCACTTAAATCGATGTTTTTAAGCGGGTCACCAACCTAAAACTTAGACATTTAGAGACTTACAGACTTACCTATGAATGCCGATACCGTCACGCCGTACGCTGCGTCACAATGTTTACTATCGAGATGTACTGTTGTGGTCTCTTTCACACGCTAACGTCGGACGCCGCGCTGCGTTCAAACGACGATCGCAACGTTGACGCTGACGTCGGACGCCGCGTGTAGCGTAACATAAAAATATTGATTTTCTTTATTTAGTGAGGGATTTTCCTAGTGTCAGAAATCAGTACTTAAAATCCGCTAGATGGCGTTGAACGTCACGTAGATTTTTATTTATGAAAAAGGCTGGTTTTATTATTGATCATGGTATAACGTTCATGTTTAGCATGTTTTCCAATCACGCGTACTGAGAGGAAATTGTCTAACAATTTAGTGACCATCGTGGCATTTTTTTTCATATACATTTATTTTTCACCACATTTTGAATCTCACTTACTTTTGGACGTAAGAACTTCCATTACATGTCTGTACACGTAATATTACAATATTTCGTTTTAAGCTCAATGATTTCGCCGCAATTTTTTACAATTTAAATTAATAGCGCCATCTATCAACGTAAAACAAAACTAAAATTTTGGGCTGTCAGAAAATCCCTCATTACAATAAATAAGACATAGCACATCATACATAGGACCATAGCCTTAAACTTGTAGTTACTTTGCAGCGCAACAGCAAGCGCTGCAGACGTCTGTTAACCAGCTGGCGGGGCAGCAAGTGGGGGGGTTCCTGCCGCCCGGCATGCTGCCGCCTTCGAGAGCCTTCAACCAGACCCTCATCCATCAGAACTTGGGTGAGTCGCCTTCAATACCATCCTAACAGGGTTGCCGAGCAATGTTGGCCTATAGGCTGTTATTAGAGTCGTTTAGATACATAATTAGTTAACATAGAGGGTACACATTTCAAACCGGAAAGGGATCGTCACCGTATCGCCTTTCGCCTCGCTATCAAATAGGCGTCAACCTAACGTAAGCACGTAACCAAAGCGGATCAGTAGCTCCGGTACGTCGACTCGGCTACGGTTTGCTGACCGCTGGTTGACATGGCAGGCACCAGATCAGTTTGAATCCGAACGTGAAGTGTAGCGCTTGGTTATGTCCCGGTTCACATTACGCGAGATAGTTATCATAGCCATAGCACTGGATGAAGAGACACAAGAAAATATACAGAAATGAAGAAAGAGTGGACGAAGAGACGTAAGCTTGGGTACGGAGAAACGTAAGCGCACGGACGACGAGCCGTAAGCGCGGGCCCGCTAGTTGACCGACCCGCAAAGCGGTTCGTGAGTTGGTCCCGAGGAGAGGCGATTACGTTACGATTCCGATTAGTGTGCGTTGCAGTACGGAGTTTCATATAAAGAATACTGAATTGCTCGATTTGATATGATACGTTTACGTTCCTTTTACGAGTTGACAAGTGTGCTGTGACCCTTAACATGTCATAACATAACACTTGGCAAGTCGTAGGTACTGAGGAAGCTGGGGAATTATCCAAATCAATATTAAAATGTGTGAAGAAGACTCCAGAGAAATGTCGTGTAAAGTTATAAAGTGTAACCAATGTGGTATTGTTATATGTGAGGTTCTGGCATTCATACAAAACAAGGCAGACATCATGGACGAAGAAGGAATAGTTAGTTTATGTGCATCGACGTTCACAACGGAAGAAATCAAGTCTGCAAAAAGCTTGTTATTTAACTCTGTAAAAACTGACAAGCGTAATATCGAGCGTCGGAAAGGAGGAAAAGAGGTGCGGGATTTATACGATATAATTACCCTACTCAAAGAAAGCAACCCGGAATCGACACCGATCTTTATAGCAAGAGATCTACAGCGTTTGCCGCCCGTGACTTTTGATCTTGTAGACGCAACCAGAGTGCTAAAAGACCTTATAGTGCTGCAAAACAATGTGAAAATGATTATGCTCAGGCTCAGACAAGAGAATGTCTGAGAAACATGTGGAAGGAAAATAATAATAATAACTAATAAAACAGAATATAGTTATAAATGGATACCGAGTGTGTTTTTATCAGTTACAACTGTAAATCGGTGACACGTTCTGTCGATTGCATTAGATCGCTATTTTTACAAGGGCATATTATTGCATTACAAGAAACTTGGCTGCTGCCGCACGACCTGGCATTCCTGGGAACTATTGATGACAACTTTGCCTATACGGGGACATCGGCAGTCGACACTTCGGCGGGCATCTTACGTGGAAGACCTTACGGTGGTGTAGCTGTTCTATGGAGAAAGGATATGTTCGATGACGTCACAGTGATTCACAGCGATAACGTACGGGTGGCGGCAGTAAAAGTGTCAGTGGCTAACGGTGGATCATTTGTGATTATTTCTGTATACATGCCTACAGATTGTGCGGTTAACTTAAATGAGTATACCGAATGTCTTAGTGAGATCAGTGCGATCATCGAGAGCTGTGATACGGAACCTGTGTATGTTTTAGGAGACTTTAATGCGCATCCGGGTGAGCGTTTTTGTAAGGAACTTTTAAACTTTTGTAGTGATGAGCAGTGGATCTGTGCTGATTTCGAAAAACTTGGACTTACGTCAAATACGTACACATACATTAGTGAGTCCCACGGCAGTAAACGCTGGTTGGACCACTGCTTAGTGACTGAATCGGCATGGAAATCGGTAACTAAAGTACAGGTAAAATACGATGTGTTTTGGTCAGATCACTTTCCCCTCATGGTAACATGTAATATAGATATTGTTAAACCTAGGATATGTAAAATATTAAATACATGCGCCAAGGTAGTTTGGGGCCAGAAAGATAGGGATGAAATTGCAAAGTATGAAAGTGTCTGTAATGACTTGCTTCAAGAGATTGAATTGCCTCTAGAACAATCTAACACATGTTACAATAGTGAGCATAGGACTATTATTAACAGTTTATATTGAAATATAGTTAATATCTTAAGGCGAGCAGCCCAGTCAAGTTCATCATTGAATAAAAGACTTAAGAGAAAACATGTAGTAGGATGGAATAGACACGTCAGGTGCGCGCACAGTGAGGCACGGCTTGCTTCAATTATGGGTGTTGCATAGAAAACCCACGAGTGGGCCTTTCTATAATAACATGTGCATTACTCGAAAAACATTCAAAAGTAAGCTAAAATGGTGTCAGAATAACCAACAGCAAATAAAAATGGACATTCTGGCATCGCGTCATTCATCTAAGGACTTTTGTGGCTTTTGGAAGCAGACATGTAAACTCAACCCTAAGCCTGGCATTCCTGTGAGCGTAGGTGGTGTGTCTAATCCTAAAGAAATTGCTAATGCATTTAAAGAGCACTTTCACGTGAAATCATTGTTGCCCGAGTCGCGGGTGAGCCACACTGAATCACATCAGTCAAAGCTCCATATAACTGTCACTGCAGCAGAAATCGAAACGATAATAAAGCAAATGAAAAAAGGTAAATCGCCGGGACATGACGGGCTCAGTGTGGAGCATCTGCGTCACGCGGGTCCACACCTACCTAGAGTGCTGGCGGTGCTATATAACTTGTGTATAGGACACTGATACTTACCTGCAGATTTGATGAAAACGGTTATTGTTCCTATTATTAAAAACAAGACTGGTGATTCTTCTGACAGGTCTAATTACAGGCCTATTTCGTTGGCTACTATTATTGCAAAAGTGCTGGACAGCCTGCTTGATAAACACCTCAGTATACACATGAAACTGCACGATGCACAGTTCGGTTTTAAGCCAGGACTATCTACTGAATCGGCAATATTGTGTCTCAAGCATGCTGTTCAGTACTACACTCGTAGGAAAACACCCGTGTATGCCTGTTTTTTGGACCTGTCAAAAGCTTTTGACCTGGTATCGTATGGTGAACTATGAAAAAAGCTTCAATGTCAGACTAGCCTGCCAAGTGACCTTGTAAATATATTTAAATACTGGTATCAGAACCAAAAAAATGTTGTAAGGTGGGCTGATGCAGCCTCAGATGAGTATAGGTTGAATTGCGGAGTGAGACAAGGGGGGATAACCTCGCCTAAGCTTTTCAACCTATACATGAATAGCTTGATCGTCGGGCTTAGCGAGGCTAAAGTTGGATGCTCAATTGATGGAGTTATAATCAATAACATCAGCTACGCAGACGACATGGTCTTGCTGAGCCCGTCGTTCAATGCACTGAATAGGCTGTTAAAAATATGTGAGAACTATGCTGCGTCTCATGGGCTTAGGTACAATGCCAAAAAAAGTGAGGTAATGCTTTTTAGGGCGGGAAACAAAAGCTACTCAGCTCCAACACTGTTCCTTGATGGAGCTCCTCTCACTTGAGTTAAGCAGTTCAAGTACCTGGGCCACTGGGTCACAGATGATATGTCAGATGAAACTGACATCGAGAGGGAACGTAGAGCATTGTCGGTTAGATGTAACATGTTGGCTCGCAGGTTTGCCCGCTGCACTACACCTGTGAAAATAACACTTTTCAAGGCATTTTGCCAATCATTTTACACGTGCAGCCTGTGGGTCAAGTATACGCAGAAAACCTACAATGCTCTACGTATCCAGTACAATAACGGGTTCAGGATGTTGTTGGGTCGCCCCCGGTTCTGCAGCGCGTCGGGGATGTTCGCTGACGCTCGCACAGATGACTTTTTTGCAATCATGCGAAAGCGAACGTCGTCCCTGATGCGGCGAATAGGGACTACGACCAACAGTTTGCTGGCCGTCGTAGCTGGAGACTATACGAGTGGTTTTGTGGGGCGCTGGTTTAAGCTGCATAGACCTGTTGCTCAGCTGGTGACTCAATGAGCCGCTCGTGTGGCTAGCTTTATATTATATTTTTACTTTTACTTTTATCTATGTTTTTAATGAGTATGTACTAACACTAGCTTTAAGTTACTCTGTTACTAACAAATATGGATCACGTTGTCCGAAATAAACATTTATTATTATTATTCATGTTTTTTGACTTTTCGTCTCTCTCATTTCTGAGGTTTTCATTTCCACGCGGGCATCATACCAAGCGTGGAAATGTATTTAGACATTATGAAAAAATGTGTGTGTGTGTGTGTGTGTGTGTGTGTGTGTGTGTGTGTGTGTGTGTGTGTGTGTGTGTGTGTGTGTGTGTGTGTGTGTGTGTGTGTGTGTGTGTGTGTGTGTATGCGCTTTCATGAATATTGAATGCATGGGTGCGCGTGTATCTGTGTGCGTTGTGTGAGTACGAAAAAGGGTAAAAACTGTAGATATATTTTAGTGCTAGTTAGTTATACGGGCTGAAGATAAAAAAAATTCGTGTAATGCGGCATGTGTTTAAAATGACGACTTTCTGTATAAGGTTTATTATATTTTTATGAATTTGTAGAATATTCAGATTGTTTTTAAGTCTTTGGTACGACGCCAGTAGATGATATAACTAGAAATGTTAAATCGTTATAATTATTATTAATATTACAAATGCGAAAGTGTCTATGGCTGTCTGACTGTTATCCCTCACACTTAAACCGCTAAATCGATTTGGATGATATGTATTCTTTAGACCTTTCTTAAAGATAATATAGTACGCAATTAATGAAGTGTTTAAAGCTAAATGTAACGCTAGAATGTTCTACTATTTCATTGTTGATCTCCCTATTGTCATTCACGACCGTTGATTGACGACCGTCTTGGTGTAGTCGTTCGCGCATTCTAAACCAGGCGGTTGCGGGTTCGAATCCCGCAAGGGGCAAATGTTTGTGTGATGAGCATGAGCATTTGTACCCAAGTCATGGATGTTTATATGTATTTAAGTATTTCTATCCGTTATCCTAGTCACCATAGCACAAGCTCACGCTCAGTTTGGGGCTAGGCAATTGGTGTGTTTGTTAAAACAATTTATTTTTATTTATAATACTCTTTCTTACAGGTCTAGCGGGTCAAAACCTAGGGTTGGGGGGTCAGAATCTCATCGGGGGGCAGAGCCTGTCGCTAGGGGGGCAGGGCATGGGGCTGATGGGGCAGAACCTTGGCCAACTGGTCGCTCACCGCGCCGTCAGCCATGCGCTGGCCAGGCGGGCTGTGGACATAGAGATGGCCAGTGAGTATTATGTTATGATGTTGCTTGACAACCTTCTACGTGGCCGAATAGCCTCACACGCCGGTTTTCAAGATTACATCTTTTAGGTCCCGGGTTCGATCCCTGATCGGGTCAATATAGAAATCCATATTACAGGGTCTGTGTGTTGTGATACCACCGTCGTTTCTGATTTTCTATTACACAAGTGCTTTAGCTACTTTGGTATCAGAGCAATGTATGTGATGTTCTCTGATATTTCTATTTGTTTATTTGTGGTATAATAATCTTTTATTAAATAAGGATATTATACATTAGCAGATTCTTTACATCGAAAAGTTACGGTCATTTCTCTTCTAAATTCCGTTTCTACAACTTATATCGGACAGCACCGCATCGCACTTCTCTATGCGTCAATCCTTTTTATCACTTAGAATATTGTCATTTATTAAAGCGGACCAAGTTAGATATAGTTTGATTGAGTTAGGTTAAACCCCGGGAAAGGATATAGGATAGGTTTTATTCCAGGATGATCCTTTAAGACGGGGAAAAAGAAATGGAAGATTGTATTAAACTTTCATTTAATTTATAGGAGATTTCAGTTGCCCGCGTGGTGGAGTGGATGGCTCGTACTTCCTCATAGTTGAGGTGAGGCCTTTGCCCAGCAGTGGGAACTATATAGGCTAATTTTACTCATATTTGTTGCAGACATGAACAACGTGAACTCGACGGGCTCCTCGCAGCCCAGTACGCCCAACAAGGGCCACTCATACAGCGAGTACATGCTGTCTCTACACCACAAGCTCGCATCCATCTCAAACAGCGTAAGTCTTGTTTAACTCACTTTTATGCGTCGAGTACGTAACCTATAGATATACTAAATTAGGGTGTTATATCTCCGAAACTTATCAGTGATTGTCACTGATATGTATTGAGCTTTGCGTGCTATTTTTATGGATATTATGAAATATCAGATGTTATGTTTTTGGTCGTAAAATACAGTCTTTTAAGCAGAGGTGTGGATTTGTTTTTAAATGTTTTTACAAGTAACTTTATTTGACAAAATCTGTTGGAGATAAAACTGTTTCAGTCAATTTTTACGAAATTTTTCTTATACAAATTATTGTCATTTACTCTCTATAGGTTATATGCTCGAAGATTTTATGGATAAAATTTATTTATATGTAAAGTCGCCTTACTAGCTAAAAAAAACAATGAAAATTGAACCCCTTTAATTAAGCCATATTAACTCTGAAAACACGTCATGTAAATAAATAATAAATGTTCTTTTAAGAGGAGATAATTGAAGAATGGAAGAAGAGATTTTCGAACAAGGTCTTGGAAATCGCCAGACAATGTTAATTTATTATCAAGGAGAGTCTAATAGTGAACAAAGTGGCGCCTGTGCCAGAGAGGATTACGGGAAACCGTTTAATTTGTTATGGATATGTGATGAGGAGAGAGAAGCAACATGTGACAATACGAGTGAGTATGAATGTTAGTGGGAGGAAGGGAAGAGGCCGACTGAGAAAAAGATGGATAATAAATAAATTTACATTAGACAACATCACATACGAGGGCCATTCAATAAATACTTAGTCTACAAAAGAAAAAAGAAAATTTTGAGAAAGTAGAGATTTATTTTTCAACATAGTCTCCTTTCAATTCAACACACTTGGCCCAGCGATACTCCAACTTTTTCAACCCGTCCAAAAAATACGATTTCCCGAGGTCTTCAAAATAAGCCTTCTCCTTTCAATTCAACACACTTGGCCCAGCGATACTCCAACTTTTTCAACCCGTCCAAAAAATACGATTTCCCGAGGTCTTCAAAATAAGCCTCTGTGGCGGCGATGACCTCATCATTCGACCCAAATCTTTTGCCGGCCAGTGACTTTTTCAGATTTGGGAACAAGAAGAAGTCACAGGGAGCCAAATCTGGAGAATACGGTGGATGGGGCAGCAATTCGTAGCGCAATTCGACCAATTTGGCCATGACGACGGCGGAGGTGTGAGCCGGCGCGTTGTCGTGGTGGAACAGCACTTTTTTCTTTGCCAAATGGGGCCGTTTTTTTTTCAATTCGGCATCGAATCGGCCCAATAAGTCAGAATAGTAGAGCCCCGTGATTGTGTTACCCTTCTCAAGATAATCGATGTAGATCACACCTTGTGAGTCCCAAAAAACACTGGCCATCACCTTTCCGGCCGATTGAACAGTCTTCGCCTTCTTTGTAGCACGATCGCCGGGTAAAGTCCACTGTTCGACTGTTCCTTGGTCTCTGGTGTGTACTAGTGAACCCATGTTTCGTCGACGGTCACAAAACGACGCAAAAACTCTGCTGGATTGCGTTGAAACAGTGCCAAACATGTCGCCGATGTGGTCTCACGGTTGCGCTTGTTGTCTGGTGTGAGCAAACGCGGCACCCATCGCGCCGATAACTTTTTCATACCCAGTTCTTCGTGCAGAATATGATGCACTGTCCCTTCTGCGATGCCTACAGTCTCAGCTATCTCGCGAATCTTCAATCGCCGGTCTGTCAACACGAGATCGTGGATTTTTTTTACGTTAACCTCCGTAGTAGCCGTTTTTGGTGCACCTGGGCGTGGCTCATCAAAAACCGACGTGCGGCCACGAGCAAACTCGTTAAACCAATTTTTGACGGTCGCCATCGAAGGAGAAGAGTCACCGTACACAGCATCCAACCGCTCTTTAATTTCACTGCGCGTTTTCCCTTCCAAAAACAAGAATCTTATCACTGAACGATATTATTATTTTTCCATTTTTGTCAAACCGACCGACACGCTCGCTTCCAAAGGCTGTCAAAACAAAACAAATGAAGGGAAAAGACTGAAAACTACATAGTAGACTTCAAAAAGTATTTACTGCACGATAGTAAAACTCTTTTGTAACAACGGCGCCATCGGGCCGCGAGGCTAAGTAATTATTGAGTGCCCCTCGTACATTGCTCAGGTCCCAAACTAAGTAAGATGGAGTGTATACTTTATAAATCATGATATGATCGTGAAAGGGGTGGATGTGACAATGACGAGTGATAGGATTGTATAGTAGAAAAAATCATACTGCGCTGACCCCAAAAAATTGGTAAATGGCAAGCAAATGGTGGTGGAGTCTATTAGACATTAAAAAAGAGGGTCTAATAGACATTTTTCTTACAGGGCCCGGTGTCGCCTCAATCTCCAATCGAATACAGTCCTGCTCTCTCACCGACGCATAGGCCACTACATTCTTTGGCTAAGGTACACATTCATCATCATCTTCAGCCGCAGTATGCGTCTACTGCTTAACATAGGCCTTTCCCATAGATTTCCAAAGTGACTTGTTACAAGCGGCCTGCGAGTGCATCTTGCGACCTTTTTTAGGTCGTCTGTCCTTCTTGCTGTTGCCCTGTTCACTGCCTTGAACTGACTTCTCCGCAGGGCTATTTTCATGCTAAGTTACTCATTACATCAATAATAATATATTACTGTGGCACGGTTCTGTATAATTAATGAAATAAACTAATTATTGGGATATTGGTGGACCCGGGATGTTAGGATTTGAGCCTACCTAAGTATACAAGATGGCGAAAAAATAAATTTCAACCATCAGACAAAAGGCGGTAGAACCGATATGGCATGTCGACCCGATGCCATTTTTTGTAAAAAATGTTAGGCTCGCTAAGTTGGCGTAGAAAAGCGTGACGTCACCGTTGTGTATTTCCATACAAAATATATGGAAGAATAGCGTTTGATAGTCCTCGAAAAGTACATCAACGATTGATTGTAGCTTGTACAGTGTGCCACACATCTACCTACCCTGTATTTCAACCTTATGTTGATCACATAGAGTTCCATATCATTAGAGATATTTTGACAGATTAGGGTAGCTCGATGCGGGGCCCACGGGACCCTATTATTATAGTCTGAATAATTTAATAGGTTCAATTTGACAGTTGACATATAGGGTCGGGTGCTTACGAATCGGTAGGTAGAATAAACGATTCAAACATTAAATCGATTTACGATCGATTCGAAACATTGTTAATTATTACAAAATATTTTAAATCCTAGTGGCTAATTATTTCATGTGTATGTTTTATTATTACGTTCTATAAACCACAAATAAAATTAAGCCTTCAAACTCAAAATTGCATACTGAAAATATTATTTGTTCAATACCAACCGATGAATCGATAAATCGGTACAGATTTATCGATCGATCCGGAACGATTAAAAAATGACAACACTAAAATTATGAAAAATACAGGATAGAACATAGCCGTTTTAGGACGTCTATGTGCAGTAAAGAATTTCTATTCATTTTACACTTTAAGTAGGAAATATAAACTAATGTGTCGCATTACATACTTTAAGTCTGTGCTATCTATCTTATTAAACCTATTAGTTTATTCAGACTATAGTGAATAGTGGCATCATCTTTATTCGTTGTCGTCCCTGTCCCTGTCGCAGGCGGAGGGTCTGGGCGGGGAGGGCCCGGCGGCGGAGGGCGTGTCCTCGCAGACGGCGCGACACGCGGAGGCGCTGGCCAACCTCGACCACGAGCTCAGCAAGATCAGCCTGCAGTACAAGCAACACCAGCCCAAGGTGACGTGTCGCTTATTCACTTACTATTTACTCTGATGTCCTAGTCGCTATAGCATAAGCTCAGGCTTAGTTTGAGGCTAGGTAATTGGTGTTTTTTTTTAATTATCGGGATAGGTATTCACGGGGTTATTTATAAAATAAATTAATGAGAGACAGCTCAAAATTTTAGTTTCATTTTATGCTAATAGATGGCGCTATTCATCTAAGTTATATAAGTATTGCGTCGAAATCATTGAGTTTAAAACAGAAACAAAATATTGTAATATTATTAAATGAGCTAGTTTCAAACTGCAGTAAAATATAAAATTAATGAACGGGACAAACGTCTCGATGATCACTAAATTGTTAAAAAAAACACCTGTCAGTAGTCGTGAATCTAACACATGCTAAACGTAAACTTTAATATGTTCAACGCTTAAACCAGCCTTTATTATACAGAAATCTACCTAACTTAGTTCTTCAACGCCATCTAGCGGATTTTAAGTACTGATTTTTGTAGTTTTTAAGTACTGACACTAGGAAAATGTCTTATTTGGTAAATAAAAGGCCCTTAAATTATCGCTAGTTGAAACCCGGACACCCTGTATTATTATACAGGGTAATAAGTAACAGGCGATGATAATGAGTAGTCAATGGCAAATCAAAAATCCAGCCTGACTAATAAACTTACAAAGTAAAATATTAGCTTAGAAACATACATAATTTAATACCAATTATGTTTTTAAATAATATTACGAGTATTACGTTTCCAGTTGATATTGACTGTATGAATGAAAATCCGATGACGCAATTATTATACCCTATCTTTATAAGAACATATTCTGCAAATTTCCTAGCACCATCTAGTGAATAAAAAAGAACCTACTGGATTTCTGATTATGCCATTTTTTTCTTCACAGGATGTATTCATAGACCATACAGCAGAGCAACACGAGATGCTCGGCGCTAATATCAACGACAGCGCTGTCAATACTTATGAAGGTTAGTATAATTAAACTTATTTATACAGGGTGGTCCATCCAATGACGTCAAGATTTTTTTTTTTGAATTCCTCCCTCCTAGGGGTACCCAAAAATACCCCATGTATGTTTCCCGATTTTTTTGAGTTTTCGAGATACGATTTTTTTATGCTTTCATCGAAAATTTCGCTAGTGTTTATATAAAAAAATTACACAGAAAAACTGATCGGTTTTTTTATGTTTTTTTTTTGAAACCTAATTCTCGTGAAGTGTTCTTTCACATGCATAAGAATTAACTGCCTAACATTGCTGCATGTTGTAACAATTTTGATCCAAAGTTAATAAATTACGTTTCTGCGAGCTAGAGTTAAATTTTCAAATTCAAATTAAAAAAAAACAAGAAGGTTGCAAAGATTCTAATAAATTTTAAAAACTTCTCTAGTCTCTAAGCTTTCCAAAAAGTACAAAAAAGTGGTATGTAAAGGGGCCATTATTTCCTGTAATCGGGCTTCAAACGTAGTGGGGTGAAAATTTGGCCAATCAAGTAACTTCAATTGTGGAACTTTAATTTCATAATTTTAAATAGGTGATTGCTCCAAATTACTGAAAACCCATCTTGGTGGTAATATTAATAATTTTTATGACTAGTGTATCATTTTTTGAGGTTCATAATGAAACAATACAAATCAAATCAAAGTGTTTTTTTTTTTTTTGTTAGCCGTTTGTGTCCCACTGCTGGGCAAAGGCCTCCCCCAAACTACACCACGCGTCCCTGTTGCCGGTAAGGGTTTGCCAGTCCTCATAATATTGGTCAAGGTCGTCGCGCCATCGCTTTCGTGGTCTGCCTTTCGGACGGCGTCCATCGGTAGGCAGCCAATGGGTGGCGATCTTGGACCATTTTTCAGGACACATCCTAAGAACGTGGCCCGCCCAGTCCCATTTAAGTTTTGCGGTCTTTACACCAACGTCCATAATGCCAGTTTGTGATCGGATTGTAGTGTTTCGAATCCGATCTGTTCTTTTTATGCCCAAAACGCTGCGTTCCATGGCCCTTTGGACTTTTGACTTTTGGTCAGTGACCAAGTTTGCGCACCGTAGGTCAGTACCGGCAGAATGCAAACGTCGAGAAGCTTACGTTTTAAGCACAAAGGAAGATCTCCTTTCATATAAGCTTTCATGGACCAGTAGCTCTTCCAGGCATTTTTGACGCGACGGTTGATTTCCCTGTCTTGCCTGTTGTCGAAGGAGACTAGCTGGCCCAAGTAGATGTATTCATCGACGTATTGCATTTCCCGGTCCCCGATAACTACCTTTCGCTCAGCACTATTAGTCATTATTTTTGTTTTAGACCTATTCATTTCGAGTCCAGCTTTAAGGCTTGCCCTGCTTAGATCTTCAAGCATTTCCTGTAGTTCTTCAGAAGTACTCGCAAACAGCACAATATCGTCGGCAAATCTGAGATTTGTGAGATTTTTCTCGCATGCTATATTTATGCCTTTTGATTTCCATGATTGTGGCAGGTCTTTGAATACTTCTTCGAGAACACTGGTAAATAGTTTCGAAGATAGGGGGTTCGCCTTGCTTAACACCTTTTTGTACACTGAATATCGGACCGGATTTGTGTAGTTTCAAACTAGCTGTACTATTCTGGTAGATTTTTTGAATTAGTTTTATGTATGTTGGCTCTATGTCTTGATGAATAAGTGCGTTAAAGATGGAGGAGTGGGTTATGCTGTCAAACGCTTTAGAGTAGTCGACGAAGGCCAGATAAAGGGGTTTATTATATTCGGCGAACTTTTCGATTACCTGGTTAATGGTATGCAGATGGTCTGTAGTCGAGAAGTTTGGTCTAAAACCAGCTTGTTCTGGAGGTTGGTGATTATCCAATTTATACGCTATTTTATTCTGTATAATGGTAATGAAAATCTTGTTTAAAGTGTTTTTTTTTTAAGTGTTTATTAATAAAATTAAATTTACAACAAATTTTCAAAGTGCCTCCCTCCCACTTCAATACATAATCTACAGCGCCTCAAAAAATTTTGCCTTAATCTAAGAATCGCACTTCTGTTGGCTTTTATTTGGTTTTCCGCTTCGTTCAATTTCTGGCGTAGTTCAGCTTCGCTATTCGTCTCCCGCGCATAAACTATTTCTTTGTAGTACCTCCACAAGAAAAAATCGATTGGGTTCAGGTCTGGTGAGCGTGCAGGCCATTCAATTGGCCCGGCACGCCCAATCCACCTTCCTGGAAACGTTTCGTTTAGGTGCGCCCTTACTTCTCTTGCATAATGGCAGGAAGCACGTCGTCGGAAACGGAGCACCGTCGTTTTGGAAAAACATTCTCCTTCTCGTTTCTAGAGGTACTTCTCCTAATAAATCTATCAAATTATTTTCCAGGAAGTTCAAATACTCAGTTCCATTTAGCCTTGCTGGCAGCTCAAAAGGCCCAATGAGCTGCCCGTTGAGTATTCCTGACCACAAATTCACGCTTTAGCGGTTTTGAAAATTAGAGGCTCTTGCAGTATGTGGGTTTTCCACAGCCCAAGTGTGATAATTATGCATATTGAACACTCCTGTCCTTTCGAACCGTGACTCATCCGTCCAAAGATTTTTTCTAAAAAAATCTGGGTCTTCTTGTGACCTTGCCAGCATTTCTCGGCAGAAAGCGACTCGCCGGGGATAGTCGCTAGCTTGCAGCTGTTGCACGCGTTGAATGTGGTAGGCGTGGTAGCCCTCTGAAAAAAAAAACAAACTCAATCACGACAGACAGCGACAGCGGGGCGATGATGAGGCAAAGATTTGCCTACTAATGGGTTGTTTAGGGGTTCACAAAAGTTACAGTGCAAGGGAAAACCATGACTGCACATAAGGAATACTCCATGGGTTGACAGAGTAAGGCTCAACTTAGCTACCTAAAAATGTAAAAAATGTTTAAAAAATGCTCACCTAATTTCAAAATTCTCAGAACTGAAGTTCGCGGTATTCGAGTTGATCTAGTTATTCTTCTTGAGCTTGTAGATGGATCAATTGCGATCTCATCTAACACCATATCCCTTCGGTCTGGATCAGCAACATGTCCGCCTCCGCGACCAGTTCCCGGAACTTGGCCAGCCATCAGAGTGTTGAGTGTTAATGAAAACTCTGTGGTCTGGGTAATGCTCTCGTACTTCACCTCGCCGCTCTAGCTGTTCTCGATAGAGTCTCGCAGCTAATAGGCCTTGCGCGACGCCATAATAATAATAATGCATCTCTGCCTATTCACCAAGTGAATATGGCATGATGCAGGTCGACTTTAATCCAAATCACTAGGCAGTCAGAATCCGAAGCACAGGCACAGGTCAATCACAAGGCAAATCAAGAGTCCGGGTAACAAGCAAAAGTAGTATGAATCAGAGGAAACAAACGTATACAGAACAGTAGTAACACGAGCAGGTAGCAGTGAACGACTGTGGTCGTAGTTGGGTCGCATCGGCTTGGGCAGGGGTGCGGGGGGTGCGGTGGTGAGGTGAGGGGTGGTAAGGCAGGTAAAAACGGTCCCTTATCTAACTGGTTTGACGAGTCATCCTTTTGTGCGTGACATGTTTTAGCTTCGTTTGGATCGCTGACAGTGATCCTAAAACTAAGCAATAATGTAATAAAATAAATAATACAATTTTAAAAATCTCTAAGGATATTTTTTTAAATGTTTTAAGGCGTTAGAATTTATTTTCATGAAATTCAAGTTCCTCAATTGAAGTTACTTAATTGGCCAAATTTTCACCCCGCTACGTTTGAAGCCCGATTACAGGAAATAATGGCCCCTTTACCTACCACTTTTTTGTACTTTTTGGAAAGCTTAGAGACTAGAGAAGTTTTCAAAATTTATTAGAATCTTTGCAACCTTCTGGTTTTTTTTTAAATTTGAATTTGAAAATTTAACTCTAGCTCGCAGAAACGTAATTTATTAACTTTGGATCAAAATTGTTACAACATGCAGCAATGTTAATTCTTATGCATGTGAAAGAACACTTCACGAGAATAAGGTTTCAAAAAAAAACATAAAAAAACAGTTTTTTTTGTGTAATTTTTTTATGTAAACACGCGAAATTTTCGATGAAAGCAAAAAAAATCGTATCTCGAAAACTAGAAAAAATCGGGGAGCATACATGGGGTATTTTTGGGTACCCCTAGGAGGGAGGAATTAAAAAAAAACTTGACGTCGTTGGACGGACCACCCTGTATAATAATATCTAATATTTTCGAGCATCCATCTTACGTGTATCCCGTGCAAAAGCCGATGCAAGAAGTCACACACCGTCCATACTGATTTAGTTTGTTTTGGTGCCATCAGAATGGAGTCAAATGGAAACTGTTTCAATCGTGAAACAATATACAGGGTGAATGGGACTAAACCTGCCATAGGAAATTCGCATAATTATAGAGGTTATTTGTTATTAGAATAAAAAATAGTTTTATCCTATCCTTTAACATTAGTTTAACCTGTCAAACCCCATAAGACCCGCGGGCGGGTTGCAAACAATTAATTTTCTATTTGAAATGAAGTATTTATTTGCTTAAACCATGGTTAAGATAGAGGTGGTAGAAATTTTAAAGCTCTGCATGTTTTGTCTAAATTTTTGAGTAAAACATTTAATATTTGCATGTCAGACCAGAGTCTATTTAAATGTTTTATAAGTAAAATCTATAATATAATGTTTAGGTGGGTTAAGATTCAAATTAATAAGAATAATAAAATCATTTCTAAAGACAAATTGTGTCTAGATACGTGAAGGTATATGGGAAATATCTTAATCAGGAGTGCTTATGACTACCAATAAATAATAAACAAAATAGTTACGAATATTATGGGTCCATTTTTTTGAAATATTCATTAAAATAAAATTGACATATTTTCCAAACTTAAGTTAGAGAAAGTAAGGTCCAATAATTAGCCAATGACTTCCTCTATGTGCTATAAAGGGTTCAGTACCAGTTACTCTGTATATTGAAGATTTTATCATCATCATCTGGCGACCTTTATGTCAGGAGGATTTCTGGCCGAAGAGAGTCGTGTTTCGGAGATTCCGGGGACGACTGCCAGCCGACACCGCGCGCGTCGTGTCTAGTCGCTGACGCGTGTAGTCAGTTAAATGGTGTTTTATTGGATTTTATATTTTATATGTATGTCTGTAAGGCTGCCTCGTGTGTCTAGTGGTCAGCACGCTGGGTACTATCCACGAGGTCAAGCCGACAGTGTTTAGGTTTCTGTCTTGAAATTACTCAGACACAGCTCTGGAGTCAGGAAGTTGGTGGTGTTAACACACCCGTGCCTCTGTAAGCACGTTAAGCCGACGGTCCTGCGCCCTCTCTCTCTCTCTACGGTTATGTCGGACTGCCGTCTCACCGAATTTTGAGAGTGAAGGAACAGAGAGTGCACCTTTGTATTGCGCACACACTTGTGCACTATAATATGTCCTGCGCAGTTGGCTAATCTCCGTTGAGATAGGCCGCCGTAGTCGCAATCGGCTAGGAGGACGTTATTAGTATGTAAGGTATTTATCATATGGGCCTGTATTACTTTGTAGTCTGTAGTCTGAATTAAATAAATATTATTATTCAAAAAACCCTGTATTTATTTGGTAGAGCTGGGCTCTATGTGGGAGAGCGGGTCCGCGCGGTTCCGCGTGTCGCGCGCCGCGCCGTGCCGCGGCTACTCGCTGTGCCGCTTGCTGCCGCATCACGGTACGTACTCTCTTTATCTTATTTAGGGTGTCCGGATTTCGACTAGCGATAATTGGCCTGCTATTTATCAAATTTAAGAGACATATTCCTAATGAAAAAAAAAATTTTGCCGATAAAAAAATCGCATTTTTGTGTTTAGTTTTGTGATAGATTCAAAAAGTTTTTTTTAGTTTTACATTTTTTGCAAGATTTCTAAAAAAAAGTTTTTTCCTCTATGACATTTAATAATTTTGAATTGATCTTTATTTGACTTGATAGGCGATAGCGTTACCTTTCAAATAAATCGTTTTCATAACTTTTAGGACCTCCACAGTTTTTTTAAATAATTAAAATCAAGAGGGGTGGAGTTAGAACCCAACATGGGGGTTTTTGTTAATAACATTTGATGAACTAATAGCTCATAAATTATCGCTATTCTAAACCCGGACACACTGTATATAATTTTGACTTCTGACGTGTCTGCTTCTGATCTGAAGGCCCAACTGTCTCATGGCGTCGTCGCTTCGCAGATTTTACACATGAAAATGGATTTAAAGCAACTTCATGTATGAAAATTTTACACGAATTAATAATGTATTCGCAAAGTTTTCGTCTTTGTGTACTGAGGCCATACTCAGGTTGACTTTCGAGGTTAGCCATCACGCACGTTCGCGTTGTCATTCTGGCGTGAGTGACAGAGACGGCTTCATGCGAAATTACGGCCATCGTCGACCGGAGTAAGGCATCGGAACAAATAAAAGAAAAGGTTTCCAAATTTAAGCATCAGCAAACATGAAACAATATTTAATATGCAAAAAGGGAAAGTTTAACCAAACTCAGGAGAATTTTCTATTAAACTAAATTCCACTAATTGTATTTTGAGAACTTTAATTAATTTAATAATTTCCTGAAGTGTCTGATAATATAAGTTTGGAACTTATCATGAACATGAACTTTTTCAACGCACTTATTCCTGACTGATGAAGATCAGTCGGGAATAAGTGCGTTGAAAGAGTTTGCAAGATATCGAGCATATTTCGACGAGACATGTGGCGGATTTAAAGAACTAACTTGGTTTGGGTTGTTTATTAGACAGAAAAATTAGAAATCAAAGTAATAGTTACGCGCCGTTACTAATAATATGCAATTAACTCACTTTGTTACCTTTAACAACTTCGTTAAATCGGTCTATAGGCCATTGAATGAATCGCTTAAAGATGCGTGGTCTAGAGTGCGTGAGCGGGATCGTGAAATTTTTTTTCGGAAACAAGTTCAGAATCTCTAGTTCATAAACATACTAAAAGTCCTGGACACTAGGAGAACTGGCGAAATGGGGGGAGGGGAGGAAAGGGCCCATTCTTGTGTTTTTTGCTTATATCTCACAATTGGTGCGTTCTAGAGAAAAACTTTCAAAAAGTAGTTGAAAGACCATACAATTACCTACAAATAATACTCAGAATGTTTTTTAAAATTTCTTATCGTTTTCGAGTTACACCTTTTTGAAAACTAGGCAAAAAATGGGGAAAATGCCAATTTTTGTGTTTTTCGATTATATCTCAAAATTGCATTGCAAAAGTGCATTCTAGAGAAAAACTTCTAAAGAATATGGCATGCCTTCATTGTGAAGAAAAAACGCCTCAACGGCGTATCTTTTAATGAAAAAGACGATAATGATGATAAAGAGATTCAAGAAACGCCTACCAATGAGGATGAACAAATGACAGAGGAAGAACTTTCCCAAGCTAAAAGAATGAAAAAGTCATGTGAGACACCAAATTTATAAACAACCCGATGATCCGATGTAGATTAAATAGTGTAGGTGTAGGGTAGGGATAGGGTAGGTGTAGGGTGTATTTACTGATCAGGATGACGTCTGCTGGGCCAGCTAATAAGTTATAAAGCAGCAGCTAATAAGTTTAAAAAACTAATTTCCGAAAAGGTGTAAGTAGAAAACGGTAGGACATTTCAAAAATGTTCTAGGTATAATTTGTAAATAAATTTATGGTCTTTCAACTACTCTTTGAAAGTTTTTCTCTAGAACGCACCAATTTTGAGATATAAGCGAAAAAACACAAAAATGGGACCTTTTCCCGTCTCTCCCCACTCCGCCAGTTCTCCTAGTGTCCAGGACTTTTAGTATGTTTATGAACTTTACGATCCCGCTCACGCACTCTAGAATTGCTTTATTCAATGGACTACTAGTTGTGTCTAAAAAGTAAATTTATTATTTTCAGTACTGGTTGAAATTAATGACCGGCTACATAAAATTAAAAGAGGTATAATTTGGTTAAGGTAATTTGAAGTTTACACGAACTTATATTCGATCTCTAGGGTACTTTAACGGCGGTTTACTATCTAGCATCGACTATCGAATGCCGAAACTACGGCACGACATACTTGGGAAAAGTTTAACATGATAATATTTTATCTCACAGCGAAAGACAAACTCGATCTAACCAGCGCGGTAGACGGCGCGTACGAAGAGACTGAAACTGGCGAGACGACCGAGGCGGGCGAGGCGGCGCTCGACACCGGCTCGTGCGACAACTCCACCTGCAGCGACCCCGCCGGCGACACGTACGTCATCACGCCGCGCCGCCACGCCGCCTACCTCGTGCACGACCCGCTCGGGTCGCGACCCGCCACCATCATCGACCCGTGTCGCGCGCAGGTCAGTAGCGCCAGTGACACACACGTGACACGTACGTCATCACGCCGCGCCGCCACGCCGCCTACCTCGTGCACGACCCGCTCGGGTCGCGACCCGCCACCATCATCGACCCGTGTCGCGCGCAGGTCAGTAGCGCCAGTGACACACACGTGACACGTACGTCATCACGCCGCGCCGCCACGCCGCCTACCTCGTGCACGACCCGCTCGGGTCGCGACCCGCCACCATCATCGACCCGTGTCGCGCGCAGGTCAGTAGCGCCAGTGACACACACGTGACACGTACGTCATCACGCCGCGCCGCCACGCCGCCTACCTCGTGCACGACCCGCTCGGGTCGCGACCCGCCACCATCATCGACCCGTGTCGCGCGCAGGTCAGTAGCGCCAGTGACACACACGTGACACGTACGTCATCACGCCGCGCCGCCACGCCGCCTACCTCGTGCACGACCCGCTCGGGTCGCGACCCGCCACCATCATCGACCCGTGTCGCGCGCAGGTCAGTAGCGCCAGTGACACACACGTGACACGTACGTCATCACGCCGCGCCGCCACGCCGCCTACCTCGTGCACGACCCGCTCGGGTCGCGACCCGCCACCATCATCGACCCGTGTCGCGCGCAGGTCAGTAGCGCCAGTGACACACACGTGACACGTACGTCATCACGCCGCGCCGCCACGCCGCCTACCTCGTGCACGACCCGCTCGGGTCGCGACCCGCCACCATCATCGACCCGTGTCGCGCGCAGGTCAGTAGCGCCAGTGACACACACGTGACACGTACGTCATCACGCCGCGCCGCCACGCCGCCTACCTCGTGCACGACCCGCTCGGGTCGCGACCCGCCACCATCATCGACCCGTGTCGCGCGCAGGTCAGTAGCGCCAGTGACACACACGTGACACGTACGTCATCACGCCGCGCCGCCACGCCGCCTACCTCGTGCACGACCCGCTCGGGTCGCGACCCGCCACCATCATCGACCCGTGTCGCGCGCAGGTCAGTAGCGCCAGTGACACACACGTGACACGTACGTCATCACGCCGCGCCGCCACGCCGCCTACCTCGTGCACGACCCGCTCGGGTCGCGACCCGCCACCATCATCGACCCGTGTCGCGCGCAGGTCAGTAGCGCCAGTGACACACACGTGACACGTACGTCATCACGCCGCGCCGCCACGCCGCCTACCTCGTGCACGACCCGCTCGGGTCGCGACCCGCCACCATCATCGACCCGTGTCGCGCGCAGGTCAGTAGCGCCAGTGACACACACGTGACACGTACGTCATCACGCCGCGCCGCCACGCCGCCTACCTCGTGCACGACCCGCTCGGGTCGCGACCCGCCACCATCATCGACCCGCGTCGCGCGCAGGTCAAAACAAAACACTTCAATGCAGCTGAGTGGGGCCCTTTTAATATGGACATCACAGACGCACAACTGCACAGTCCGACTGGCTTACCCACATATATTGTAATTTTTTTTGTGTTTCTTGTTTTATAACTTTTTCGTGTGTTATGTGATGTCCATTCATTAATAAATGTATTTTTTTCTTTCTTTCTTTCTTTCAATGCTTTTAATAAAATGATTATCAAAAGCAAAGTTTTGAATTTAGATTCAGAGTGAAAAAATGATGTGACTGTGACGTAATGGCTCTTGCTTTCCTCTGTCTAATAACAACTGACTCAATTCCAGTTGGAGTCAACGAAACCTACGGAACCCGTCTCCGAGGCGGAATCACCGTCGGAGCAGAGTTTCCTCGTGCTGGACCGCGCGCGGCAGCTGACCTGCGTGGTCATCGACCGCTCGCTGGCCTTGCACAAAGACGCCGCCTTCAGCGAGTTTAGCGACCGACCGGAGGTGGACGGGGACCTGGACAGTGGCGGGGGAGAGGTTAGTATGTCGGGCAGTAGCTGAACGTATTTCAGTAAGAACCGTTTAAGAGCTGTACATAAGTCGTATTTGGCTTAATATTATTATCTTCCTACCGATATCGCGGCTGTGCACTCGCACGCGAGGGTCCAGGGTCTGCTTAGACCATTATCCAGGATGTAGCAGATCAAGTAATTAAAGTGACTTTTATATTTATTTTTTATAAAATGTAAATGTCTTGAAAATAATTGAATGTAATTTTGCCTGTCAAAATATGTTTAGTTAATATGTGTAATATAACTTACAATACTAAGATGCTCTAAAGATATCAGTCTTTACTAGTTTCAATGTCAGGAATTCACCGTTTCCGACTCAAACTATGTATCGATTAACCCTGGCCTAACCGTGTAACAACATATTATTTTTTGAACATTAAATGAATTACTCAGATATTAGTATTAAATTAAAATTATAGTAAATGGTGAAAATTTACAGAAATAGTATCCCAATTTTCGCGCCACAAAATAAACAATCAAATCTCTTGCCATAAATAAACCACCTCATGGCGTATTCCAGTGCACGGAAAGCGCCCCAGCATCGGAAGAGCTGTCGACGTGGTCGCGGGTGGACGTGGAGGGCGAGGGGGGGGCGCGCCTGTGCCGCACGCGCAACGGGCGCGGACTCATCGCGGACCTCGTCATCGACGAGACGTTTACGGATAAAGGTGAGTCCTTACAGTAATACCCAACTGAAAAAAAAAAGTTGCAAAAAAAGAAATTCGTGAAAAAAGCGTCGTTTGCAAAAAAAATAAATTTTGAAGAAAAACTATAATTTTTAAAATTTATTACAATTGTGTGTTCTTTTCTCTTTCTTGCAAGGTATAAATCGCTCCATTAAACTGATAAATTATGTCCAATAAAAAAATCTTAATTAAACATTAAGACTTTTTTTCAATCAGTCAATTTATTTTCTACTTTTTTTCTTACAACGTAATTATTGCCTTACTGTAAGAACACTGGTATAGTAACCGTAATTTTTCAAATTTATTCATTTTAACACAACATTTAGTAACAAAATGACATTAACTGGTTTATAAAAGAAAAACAGTTTTTCCAAATCTAATTCGACACCGCGCGGAAAATCCTATCCCCTATCGCCGTCTTACGTAATCACGGCACCGGCCTGATAGGTCGGTAAATACTGTTGACGCAATAAAGCGCGGGAAATACTGTTGGTGAATCGGCACGCTCGCGCTTATTTTTCCTTTTCCGCTATTCATCATTAGCTGTCGCCATGCTAGCGCTCGCGAGAGTGAGATGAAACTAATACACGTAGTGTACTATAGACCTTAAAGCGGTGCAACCTAAGGTTTATTTAAAATTTTTGCGTTTTCGTTAATATTCGGAGTCATACTTTCTTTTCTGCGTGAACGAAAATTCACGACGCGCCTTATCAAGTGGGTACTACTATATCAAATTGCAATTGGTTTGAAAAGGCCAAACGGACGACTAACACGACAACTAGCGCTTAACAAAACTTCGTCGTCGTTCGTTTCGTCGGTCGAGTACACCTTACCTTACCGTACCCTGACCATGCTAGGACCGTATAAAAAGTACAAATTTGATTTTCGAGCTTAGTGTGAAAAGATAAAGTTCAAAATGCTTGAGCTCGGTGTTAGTCGATGCACCGTTCTGACACTGTCAAAACGAACACCGGGCTTATATACTTTGAACTTTAACTCCTCAGTATAGATAATTATTTTTATAACTTAAGCAGTTAGTTTGCAAGATTTCGTAAACCCTTGCAAAATAATTCCTTAATTATAAAAATAATTATAAGTTAATCTGATTTCATCATAACTGATGGTCAAATATTTGTAAAAATATTTTCATCGGATACATTCCCCAAGTATTGATGATTCCCCAAGAATCGAACGCCGGCTCACTGGCGTAGCAAG
Organism: Pyrausta nigrata; assembly: GCA_949316185.1. Classification (NCBI taxonomy): domain Eukaryota; kingdom Metazoa; phylum Arthropoda; class Insecta; order Lepidoptera; family Crambidae; genus Pyrausta; species Pyrausta nigrata. The sequence goes on from OX438961.1 coordinate 2,872,408, forward strand.
CACTTACAAAAATTCGTCGACTGACTAACGTCCTCCGTAGCTCAGTTGGTAAGAGCATTCGCCCGGGTAGCGAAGGGACGTGGGTTCGTGTCCCACCGGATGACACAGTCGATTAATTTTTGTCAGCAAAATTCAATTTGATTTCCTTAGTAGAGTTAAAAATCAAACTTGTATTTTTATATGGTCCTAGCACGTTCATGGTATGGTACGGTGAAGTGGCACCAGACCTTTATTTTGCAGGCTTACCTTTAACGAGTTCGAGTTACGATCACAATCGAATCGACGTCGAGAATCAGTAATGTGGTACTCTGTAAATCGATTCTAGCGCCAAATCGAGTTGTGGTCGAATAGTGAACTACTTGAAATCGAAAACCACCACCGACGCCATCGAGCTTGAGCTAATGTTTAACGGATCGCCAGTCTAGGTCTAGTTCTAGGATTTCGACTCGATTCGCTTGAGCTCGGGAGTTGGTACCCTGTTGTTCTGTTGTTTTAAACTTGTTGTTAAATTATTGTTGCAGTGCTGTGCCGGCAGGTGGTGCTGGTGTCGCTGGCGCCGGCGCAGTTATGACATGTGTAGCGGTTCACCTTGTACCTTATATTTATTATGTACCCTGTATCATATTACATATACTATATCATTATTCGTAAATAAAATATTCATATGTGATATCTAGATATGCGACTTTTATTTTACTTCTTCTGTAGCTATAGAATTGATTAACCATCTTTAATAATATGTATTGTCTGTTGTTATAGAAGTTAATAAATTGATATTAACAAAACTTTACGACGAATAACTATTCATTTCATAAAGATAACACTATTTTTTTTTTTCGAATGAAATAGTAGATTGTTATACGAGGGACGAAAGTGACCATTCCACTCGAGAAGTTTCTGGCGCTCGAACGAAGTGAGAGCGCCAATAGCTCGAGAGTGGAATGGGTGCTTTCACCCGAGTTAAACATACTATTTTTCATTTCGACTGTGAGGAAATCGAGGGTATCGATAGACTATCGATAGTTAAGGCAAAAGCAATAGTATCGATAAAATATCGATAGTATCGATAGACTAATCGATAGTTGAGGCAAAAGCAATAGTATCGATAAAATATCGATAGTGTCGATAGACTTTCTAGTTGAGGCAAAGGCAACAGTATCGATCAAATATCGATAGACTATCGATAGTTGAGACAAAAACAATAGTATCGATAAAATATCGATAGTTGAGGAAAAAGCAATATTATCGATAAAATATCAATAGTATCGATAGAATATCGATAGTTGAGGCAAAGGCAATAGTATCGATAAAATATCGATAGTATCGATAGACTATCGATAGTTGAGGCAAAGGCAATAGTATCGATAAAATATCGATAGACTATCGATAGTCTAGGCAAAAGCAATAGTATCAATAGAATATCGATAGTCTACCGATAGTAATGATAGTATCGTTGGTAATGATAGTATCGATAGCTCCGTTAATATAAATACTATCGCTACATAGCAATACTATCAATAGTATCAAAGTTCAATACTAAAATCACTATCGATAGCTGATACAGCTCTGACTATTGCAATAACTATCGATACTCTCGTTAGTGGCCTTTTATTCAATAGTAGGAGTAGAGTATAAAGTAGGAGGGAAAAGCTATTTCCCACCCGGCTATCTACACATGAAAGTTCAACTTTCCGAACAGGTGAGATGAAGTAGTAGATTATTATACAAGGGGAGAAAGCGACCCATTTCACCCGAGAAGTTTCTGGCGCTCGAACAAAGTGAGAAATAGCTCGAGAGTGAAATTGGTGATTTCACTCGAGTTAAACATACTTTTTTTCATTTCGACTGTAAGGAAAGAAATAGTGCATTTCTTTTTCGTGTTGCAATCAAAGGTGCGTTCCATTTAAAATCCGCTAAGCGCCAAAGCGGCACATTTTGGCTTTTCACTTGGTCCGCGAGCGGCGCCAAAGTGGGCGTGCGGTCGTCGCTGACGGCAAGTGCAACGCACCCCGACAACTTTATTTGGAAGTGTTGTTTTCACGGCTTTGGGCAATAGTGGGTCCACACTTGCGTGTCAGGAAGGAGCTATTTTCCAGCCGGATATCTACACATGAAAGTTCAACTTTCCAAACGGGAGAGATGAAAAATATTTTTCATCTCGCCTGTACGGAAAGTTGAACCTACATGTGTAGAGAGCCGGGTGGGAAATAGCTTTTTCCTCCTACTTTATTTTATTTTATTTATTTATTTAAGGAAACAAACAGCTCATATATTACTTAAGTATACTAAACAAATGTTGTTTATACTTCTACTATTGAATAAAAGTCCACTATCGAGAGTATCGATAGTTATTGCAAAAGTCAGAACTGTATCAGCTATCGATAGTGATTTTAATATTGAACTGATACTATCGATAATATTCCTTTGTGTCGATAGTATTTATATTAACGGAGCAATCGATACTATCATTACTATCGAGACTATCGGTAGACTATCGATATTCTATCGATACTATTGCTTTTGCCTAGACTATCGATAGTCTATTGATACTATCGATATTTTATCGATACTATTGCTTTTGCCTCAACTATCGATAGTCTATCGATACTATCGATATTCTATCGATATTATTGCTTTTACTTCAACGATACTATAGACATTTAATCGATACCACTGCTTTAGATATCGAAAAACTATCAATAGTGGTCTATCGAGCGGCAACGCACTTTGGCGCCGCTCGCGGGCTAAGTGAAACGCCAAAATGTACAGGTCGGGCGCTTCGCGGATATGAAATGGAGAGCATAAAAATACCATAAAAAAAAGAAATGCACTATTTATTTCCTCACAGTCGAAATGAAAAATAGTATGTTTAACTCGGTTGAAAGCACCCATTCCACTCTCGAGCTATTGGCGCTCTCACTTCGTTCGAGCGCCAGAAACTTCTCGAGTGGAATGGTCACTTTCGTCCCTTGTATAACAATCTACTATTTGCAAACTAGTCTATGACTAATAAAACAATTCCATTGAAATTATCGACGACTTATCTTTATTAATATCTTATCGTCGCGTATCTTAATCATACGATAAAGTTTATTATTTACAACTTTTTTTGGAAATCAAAAGACAAAGGTTGTATAAAAATAAATATTTATTTAAAAATAATTAATCTAAGTTTTAACTAACATATGTATTTTGGCTGCGTATTTACAAATTGAGCTTAGAATTCCACCAGAAGATAGTCGAAGAATTTTTGTGCTCGAAGTTTATTTTGTTAAATATTGCAAAGAAATTGTAAAAACAAATATAACGTGATAATTTAAAAAAGCGATATTTTTTTACTATATAAAAATACAAAACTAACTCAACGCTGCTGTATTTTAGGTACAACAGTCCAAATAAACGCCTAATACTGTCATTTGTTTAGCAAATATATGTCACTAGAAAATAACATAAATCACGTGTGCAGCGACTCCATACAAAACGTATTAAAAACAATGTAAACAGCTTGTCGTTAGCCACCGGTGACTGTGGTCGGAGGCCCAACTGCGCGGAGCCTTAGCTAAAATTGATTGCGTTTTAACATTTCAACTGCCGCACAGACTGGTATTTACACCTCAAACGTGGTCATAAATCGTATTTGTTAACATTTACGGGCGAACCTAAAATTTCACACAACAGCAGGTAGATAACAACACCACCGTTAGGTCATATTTCCATGCGTTCACCGTGCCCGCCCCCTGTGCTAGCAGTCGGAACTCAGCGCTTGTTTACAACAGACTACTCTGTTCACGACATATCAATAAAACTGCATATATTCGCCGCGTGTTATCATAATTAAACAGTGATTTGGTGCAAGAAAAAGCAATGGATATCATTAACAAAGGTATGTACAATATTTTTAGACTGATTTAATTACTTTTAAAAGCCTTATTTACTGATATTAAGTTAGTTATCCACCGCATAAAAATTGTTCAATATTTTCGTCATTCTGAGCAAACATTAGGACATTTAAACATGTGCAACTCGTGGCAACAGTACCGGACCTACATTTTATTAAACCTCAGGACCTCTAGTATAACTGTACTTTTCAAAACGATTCAGAAGTTTTTACATTACAGAAAAAAATGCGTTGAAAATAGAAACTGTACTGTAATTTTTTGTAACTTTTTTTTTTCCAGATTCTGAATATTCTGTGATATCAATGACCAGAAAACAGTTACATGAGTTTGTAAGAGCAAGCCCAAAGCGTCTGCTTGATGAAAAACTTCAAGACTTGGAAGATAAGTTAGTTGATTTAACAAAGTGCCCTGATAAACATAACGAACTTCTAAAAATCATAAAGGCCTTTAAAGTGGTTCATAAACGTAAATGGTTTGCGTGTAATAGTACAGAAACCCGTTTCCTAGAAAAGTGTGAGAAATGGCTTAGTGAAAAACTATCACTCCCTTCTAGCTCAATTCCCGGAAGGTCCACAGGTCGCCCAAGTAAAGAATTCGGGGAATCAAGTGACCGAACAAAGCGCCGAAAAACAATGGAACTTAGAAATAAAGTTTCGGTTGAGGAACTTACATACGCTGCACAAATGAGTCACAGAGCGGCGGGGAATGTTGACGCAGCAAAACTAATACAAGATATGAGCAAAAGTCCAACAAGGGCATCGAAGCTGCGTAAAGCAGCTGCTATTGGTAGTAGAACTACGACTACCAAGAAACACACACTAGAAGATGCTTTAATTATTTATACTGAAGCTGATTTGACTATGAGTCAATACGAGGTAATACATCAAGCTAACAAAGATGTATATCCATGCTACACTTACATACAAAAGGCTAAACAAGATTGTTACCCACCAAAAAAGGTTAGCGAGACTTTAGCAGAAATCAATTTGCAAGGTTTAGTTGACCACACATCATTGCGATTGTGTAAATATTTGGAGCCAGTTCTTTAACAATGCACACTGAAGGCTGACAAGGAATTTGTATTAATGTTTAAGTGGGGATGTGATGGGTCTAAACAATCAGAATACAAACAAAAATTTCACGAAGACGGTGACAGAAGTGATGCGAACATCTTTTTGAGTTCCCTTGTGCCTCTTCGTCTAACATATGGGAATAAAACCATATGGCAGAACCCGCATCTATCTTCGCCACGGTTTTGCAGGCCCATAAGGATTCGCTCTGTGAAGGAAGACAAAAATGTCACTAATGAAGAGATAGATTACTTAGAAAACCAAGCACAAAATCTTCAGACAACAAAGGTGAACGAATGTGTGGAAATCAAACATATTTTATTCCCCACCATGGTCGATGGAAAAGTGTGTAACGCTGCCACTAATACAAAGTCGACATTGCGTTGCTATATATGCGGTAAAACTTCGAAAAGTTTTAACGATTTAGAATCCACACAACCGGAGAATCCCGAGACATTCAAATTTGGACTCTCAGTATTGCACGCTAGAATAAGATTTTTTGAGTTTCTTTTACACCTGTCTTACAAAGTGAAAGCAGAAGTTCATAAGTCACGTATTTCGGAGAAAAGTGACAAAGAAAAAATTAAAAAAGCAAAAGAATTTCGTGACAAACTGGGCTTACTAGTGGATATTCCGAAAGTTGGATACGGAAACACAAATGACGGCAATACATCGCGGAGATTTTTCAATAACCCAGAAGAATCAGCGTCTATCACTGCAAGTGATATATCGCTAATAAAAAAAAATTAAATAATATTGGAAGTTTTGTCAGCAGGATGTGAAATAGATCAGGAAACATTTTCAAAATTTACGATGGATACTGCTAAGTTATATGTCAATATGTTTCCGTGGCAACCTATGTCACCTACAGTGCATAAAATTTTAATCCACACATCCAGTGTCATAGCCCATGCCTTGTTGCCAATCGGCCAGTTATCAGAAGAAGCTGCGGAAGCTAGAAACAAGCACTTCCGTCAATATAGAAGGAAGGAAGTTCTCCAGGAAAGAATGTAATGAAGACGTGCTGAATCGGCTCTTACTTACTTCAGATCCCTACCTGAGTAGCATCAGACCAAAAAATAAAAAAATAAAAACAATTTTTAGTAAAGAAGCAATGGAATTTTTTAAACCTGATAACGATGTCAGTAGTGACGAGAATTAAAGAACACAAGTAGAAACAACATTTTATTGATTTCTTATTAGTATTATTTTATTTTTCTCTCTTTTACTTAATTTCGTATGTGTATTGCTGTTACTTTTATGACAATAAACATTTGTATGGATTTTCTTTTTTATTTCCTAGTAAAATAATTATTTACAATAAAAAACACAATTTTTAGTTATGAGCTACCCTTTAGATGTAAAAAACGTACCAAAATATTTTTGACCACGTTTAAGGTGAAAATACCAGTCTGTGTGCCGATTAAAATTGATCAACTTAGGATTCTTGTTATTTTCCGGTGACATCTTCATCTTTAAGTCCTCAAATATATCTTGAAACCGATGGTAAGACACCTTACTCACTGGGAGATATTTGTTTACAAGTAAGGTCTTAAACTTCCTTGGTCATGAACGCCAAGGAGGCCAAGATTGAAGTCATCAGGATCACAGCGTTGGTGCTGCCCAGCCGTGGGCTACTGTTGTACTGGGCTACCTGTAAACAAAACAATGTCTACTAAAAACAAAACACCGAACTGCAAAAATTACTATGTTTGAAATGATATTTTCATTGGCTTTCATTTGCTATGATAAGGAAAAAGTCTTCCCCACACCCTTTATTTCCATTTGCGGGCGCCATTTTCATACATACATTCTCTCGAAAAACATATCCCTCCTTGCGCAGACGGGTGACAACAACATTTAGGTGTTGACTACTATACGTAGTCACTTAAAATGTACAGCCTACCTTCTGTACAGTACTGTATAGCATACTAGTATTTAAAAAGCGTTTATTTGAAATCGTATATTTCCCTGTAGCTGGCCATCTCTAATGGCTCTGCTTTTCTGATCTGTAAACCGAAGTTTTATCAAAATCCATTTAGTAAGTATAGTACAGCCAGCATCAGAAGTGGATAAGCAACTCTGCTGTTCACATAGTTCTACACATTCAAAGTGACCATAATCATCTAAACAACAAAAGTTTTCAGATTGATGAGAGCATTCAGTGTTTCAAATTTTTTGTTTGTTGCGTAGCAAACTGGAAGTCTTAGGTATATAAACAAACAGACTGTCAATGGTATCTAAGCAATCTAGGTGTTCGTAATAAAATAGAATAAACTCTATGCTTGTGCGTTTAGGCTTATAATTGATTTGTATAAAATACGTAATTAAACAAAAAAATACGAATGTGCTAAGTTTATCATAATACAAGTTATTTCGTTTTCTGAAAGATCATTTTCGCTTAAGCAGTAATAAACATAGGTGATTTTGAAGTAACAATTAGTTCGGAAGTTATCGGTCTCGCGAACTTTGCCGATCCGACCGACTTCGTGAAAATTTTGTAAAATATATTACAAATACAATGCGGTAAGGTTGAAAATTTAAATGTCATGTGTTGATGTGTCAGATGGGATATCAGTTGGCAAAATTTTAAGAACATTAAAGATTTTGTTCACAGTTCCATAAGGGTGCGTTTACACGAATGTGTTTGTCTTATTGCCGATGTGGCGGTCCGGAATTAACTTGCGTCTCTTAAAATTAAACTTTCCTTAAGTAGAGGTTAAATATGTTTTATTTAGGAGCATTACCTTTAGTAACCGATTTTTTTTGTTTTCACATCGCAAACGCCCAGTTACTGAAACGCCACCGCACACTCTCATTTTAACGACCGCTATAATATTTTCAAAATATGCTTTTTATGATTAGCATAACATCCAATCTTACATTTAGCTACTGCGACGTGAAAAAACATGTTAGTGAACGAGCCCTAACACCCGTTTGATTTCTTTGACGTAAATAATCAGGTGCCTAGTTACGAATTACGATGCACCGTAGTCATAGCAACGAACATGCACGATGGATCAGTTTTTGCTGTACGATATTCGCCTTTAGGTGGGTTGCATATTAAATTCCTTGCTGTGCAAGGAGTTTCTGATATTTCTTTAAACCTGTCTTTAAACAATTCCAACAATTGTAATAACTACTTAGTGTACAAATTAGAAACGCTTCTTTTAATTCACCATTAAATACAGAGTGACTGATACTGAACCTACTGTAGCTAACTCGCATATATGGTCATTTGCCAAAAATTCAACCTAATTTTCTTTAGCTAAAGTTTTAAAGTTTGGGAGATATATCTATTTTTAGGGTTCCGTACCCAAAGGGTAACGGGACCCTATTACTACGACACAGTGTCCGTCTGTCTGTCACTACCAGGCTATATCTCATAAACCGTCATAGCTAGACAGTTAAAATTTTCACAGATGATGTAACTTGAAACAGAACAGAACAGAATTTAAGTGGGGCTCCCATATTAAAAAACGTGATTTATTTGGCGTTTTTGCTCGATTTAACTAATGGCAGCAGGTAGATGATTGAAATATTCACAGAATATTCAGTTGTAGATTTACTTTAAAAATAAATCATAAAATTAAAATATTGAAAAAAATAAGGCAAACGGCAAAAGATCACATTTGTAAAGGAGCCCAAATGTGATTTTTAGCCGTTTGAAAAATAGTCATAAATAGAATCGAATGTTGTATAGATAATGGTACGGAACCCTTCATGCGCGAGTTCTACTCGCACTTTGCCGTTTTTTATATATTTTAAGAATATTTTTTTTTTCAAAATTCGACATAAATTTCGTATCTTAACTTTATTTTTTGTCATTTGTTGGTAGCCATAAGCATTTGGGATCTAAATACAACGGAACTACCCTCAAACTAAGGGTAAAAAATTCAATAAAAATACGCTTAAAAAAACTACTACAAAATAAAGCTTTGCGATAAAATTCAACCTAAAATAAATAAAAAGCTGCGGTGGTTTAATAATGTATAATTATATATCCTAAAAAAAAAAACCAAATTAAAAGTTTCATTTGCTAGACATCGGTAGGATTTTTAGGTCAACTAAACGTGCCAACGAAAAGTTGAAGCTAATTTCGCAAAGTATATAGGTATTATAAAAGAAATTAGGTAAGTGGTTATAGACCGAAAAGTTCATGCGCGACCCTCCTGCGGTCGCCAGAGGTGTGGGAGGCGAGGCATGCTAGATGTAGGCAATTCAATTATAACCAAAAATGACCTACTATACGTGCATATCCGCCACAACACAATAACAGTCACCCTGTATACCTAAGTCTATTTTTTGTTACAAGTTTGGTATTATTTTAAGTTTAAATAAAACAACCTACTATGAACTATACATACTCAACTTTGTTATTTGATTTGACAAAGACGCGTAAAAGTTTTTGCTTTGCCCCAGATATAATAAAAAAACATAGTTGACGTGTTTTTGAACACTTTGGTTACTTAGTTACATTTGATTACCTCAGTTGACAAGATAATTTAGAAGTTTTGTTTGTGTAGATATATTTGAAAGAAGAGTGTTTAGATGATATTGACGCGTAAGATGCTTACAATAATTTGAATACTATTGTTGTGTAGATGTTTTTGGTTGTATAAGTTGTGTAGTATTTTTTGAATAGATGGCATGCTCCTATATATCTGATGGTGACTGTACCGACCCAGATATTAAGTATAATGGTACTGTGAAGAATAAAGTTATTCCGTTTTTACGGGTCTCACTATGGCAAAATTTGACAATACAAAAATTGTGAAAATTAAACGGTGTCAGCGTTTAGTTTTGCCCCCCAAGCATAAAGCATTTCATGCCATAGCTGTAATCTCTTAAATGTGTTTTCTGCTCATTATCAGTTATGAGAATCAGTTATGTTATCTGCTATCCGGTCACGTGAAATCCTTATATTATCTAAATTAGTTTTTATAGTTACATTTAAAGATAAAATACCAATAAATTAGGTACTGAGCCTGTTACCTATTGTGGATACTTGAATAAACCTATAATAATAATACATTGTTCCAACAACAATTACCTAGCCCCAAACTAAGCGTTAGCTTGAACTAGCGATGGGCGATTGTTCGAAAAAAAAAATCGAATGAATCGACAATCGACCATTAGAACTATCGAATGTGTGATGTGAATGATTTAGTAATTCGGAAAAAAAAATAATCGAATAATAATCGACAATCGAATGATAATCTATACTCGGCCCTTTGATGCATTCGATTGAATTGCCGCGACAGAAAAGGCAGCGAACCAATAATTAATCGACGCGACGAATGACGATTCATTCGTTTGTAGTACGGCCTGCGCACCGCACGCTCCGGTATTGCTCGCCGCATAATCGAAGGATAATCGAATGACTGCGGTTGCTTATCGAATACATTCGATTACAGGGACCATTCGAATAATTCGATTAATTTAGTAACAATCGCCCATCGCTAGCTTGTACTATGGCGACTTGGATAACGGATAGAAACATCCATGACTTAGCTACAAATGCTCGTGTGCTTTCGTGTTTTCAAATGCTGTCATTTAATCCTTCGATGAGACTACCTACATATTATAATCAGCTGCTGACACACTATTGACCTTAAATAGGCCCCCTGGTATATTTAAACGACTAGATATTGTACTCGATATAATATATGTCGATATTTGCCTTCAAATATCTTGGTATATGACAATTACGTGACATTTTTTGTCATGTTACGTGACATTTTTTGTTCATCTATGTGTCCTCTATCTATACATATCACTTTCATTGTGCGCCGAGACTAAAAAAACCACCGTGGCGAAAAATCTAAAAGGCGGAGGTGTTCGATATGCTACACTGACCTATAGAACAAGTACGCTGGACTGCATACTGTCAACCTAACAATGAAGCCATTTGAATAATCAAATGGCTACGTTGGCTCTGATGGCTATAGTGAGCGTGTGAGCGTGTGGTGACCGTCCACGGAACTAATGAGAATTAACATAAACATATAGAAGTTACTCTACTTTAGTTTCCTGTACAGTCGGTAAGGGCTTTGATACGGCACAAAAATTATTTGTCATTTCTTAGAAAATGTTTAGTCCAGCGTACTTTTACTATGGAGGTCAGTGATATGCTATATTCCATACAAAAAGTTTCAAACCCCTTTTATCTAAATCGATTGAGCGGTTTAAGTGTCACTCAATTACATAAAGACAGACACACTTTCATTATTGATTTTGTTATTTATCTGTTTTAAACTTGTTTACCTAGTTTACTACGGATAAATACCAAAATAGGTTACCTAGTTTAGTTTACTACGGATAAATAGCAAAATAGTAGTATAGTACGAGTACTTATTCTGTGGTATAGTCTAGGTATTTCAACACGCACCGTCTGGTTGATCCAATTAGTAAAAGATGAGACGCGGGCGCTCACGCCGGGGTAGGTGGGGTGGCCGCAGCCGTAGCCCCACGAAGTGACCCCTACCACGATGTCTCCGTACAACAGTGGGCCCCCACTGTCGCCGTAGCACGCATCCGCACCTGGGAAAGATATTGCGTCAGCTTTTTGCAGAAAAAGTACACATTTGTATTGAAATTTAATCTAGCATCGTACTTTCAAAGTTAAAGAGTTGGAGACCTTTGCCTAGAAGTAGGTACAACAAGGCAAGATCGCTTATGTAGCTGCTAAAACCACTAGAAAGAATATGTACAGAGGAATATAGCAAAATAATTTGAATAAAAACGACTTGCTTGTGTCTCAATTCAATAAAGTCTAATTCAGAATGTGTACCGTACCGCCAATCGCCTACTGACATATTGGCCGTAGGTATCGCCTACTGACATATTGGAGTAGGCCTCTCTTTCTCTCACGTAACTTAAAATATCACCGGAGCGCGTCCCTACGCGTCGACCGATCGCATCGTCGCGCTAACGTGCGAGTCGGCCGATGTGTGACAGACCTACCGACCGGTCGAACCACGTATGTACTTACAGCTTCAAATCTTCTCTATCTAAACTTCGTAGTGAACCCCTGCTATAGCACTTATTACATCATCGTTTTTGTAGCATCCCAGCTAGGAAGGTTGTCAATCGGATCTCGTATCCTTTCCTACCTGGGATCTGATTGGTTCCTACCTTCCTTCCTAGTTAGGTTTTATGTGGGATGCTACAAATAGGATAGGTAAGATCGGAGTACTTTGTTCACTTTGAACAACTTTGTTCTTTTTATTTTTACGACTAGAATACCATTTAAGTTTAATACTTTTAAGATTCCGGAATACCGGATGCATCTCCATATTAATATCAATGCTTGCGGTTATTGACCTCAATCAATTTACCTACTCTGATCTCTGAAAGTGCTTAAAACAATCGCTCAAATTAAAAGTTCACCTCCAATATCCAGCAATCCCGCGCACATCATGTTGCTAGTGATGTAAAGCGGTCCTCCCTGGTGGGGTGGCAGCCCCATGTACCTTTGCAAGCACACAGACCAGTTGATCTTCAACACCGACACCGCCTGCAGCGTCGTCGGTAATGTGGCTATGTGTTCCTGAAAACAGACACAGAGTAACTTTCCTAAAGACATTGCAGTGAAGACACATATCTCAAAGCATGGCGTGGTAAGCGTACTTTTGTCCGAAAAGTTCTATCGTTCGTGCGTCCCTCCTGCGGTCGTTGGAGGTGCGGGGGGCGGACAGGGAAGGGGATTCCCTATGTCAGTCGTGTGCGATTGGCGCTTTCTTGTTCCCTCGTCTTGCGGGGCGCAAGAGGGTCGCACATGAATTTGTTGGACTATAAAAGCGTTCCTCTTTAGGTGCGGAACCCTAAAATGTCTCCTTTGTCGAACAGTACTAACTTGAGTCCGTCCTACGGTGAGGGAAAACATCGTGAGGAAACATGCACATTCAGGCATGTGTAACCATGATCCAAACTGGTCAGGTTCCCCTGGTAACAGGGTCACGGAGGTCAGATGGCAGTCGCTCCACTGTAATTACCTGATCTGCCACATCCTGGATCATAGTCCAAAGCGGACCCTGGGCCCTCACGTGCGAGTGCACAACCGGGATAACGCTAGCAGGATGATGACTAACCTGAGTCCGTCCCCATCCGACATGTATGAGTGGCGTGTTGTAGTTCAGCGTCTGCCCCTGCATAGGGACCTTGGCCACCGCCACGTTTGTGCCCAGGGTCACCAGCGAGGATGTCACCATCACAGCTATGTCCGCATCCTGCGTCACCAGGTTGTACTGGTGGTGACTCACGATCAACGACACCTTGTATACTGAACCACCTGCACAAAATATTCACTTTTGTTAGATGAATTTCAGCTGTGTAGTGGTAGGCTCCGTAAAATACCGCCCTCCCACCGGAGCCCGGCGCCAAGCAGCTTGCTGTGTTCCGTCGGTGAGCGGGAGTGCCAGAACTTTCTGGATGACCACCACCTCGCTCCACCGTCGACTCTGTCTACCTACTCCATGTCTGGTTTAGACTAGAGTCAAGAGCAAACCCATACCAAATTTAAAAAGAATAACACTAACGTCGTTTGGAAAATGAATGATAGGAGTTTTGCTTCCCACCCCGACTGCAACGCCCAATCACCCAAGATACGAGTATCAATAAGTTTTATGTTCTTTTTGTTTGTAAAAGTGTATTAACTCTGTGTTATGGCTTTGGGATTGATTCGACTTATCGAAGGAATGAATTTGTTAAATAATAGTCGTTCTTACCTGATGTAATACTATATACTGCCTCGTTGGTCTAGTGGTCGGCACGCTGGGTGCTATCCACGAGGTCCCGGGTTCGAATCCCGGGTCGGGCCGAGAGTGTTTGGGTTTTTCTGTCTTGAAATTACTCAGACACAGCTCCGGAGTCAGGAAGTTGGTGGTGTTAACACCCCCGTGCCACGGAAAGCACGTTAAGCCGTTGGTCCTGCGCCTCACCGAATTATGAGAGTGAAGGAACAGAGAGTGCACCTGTGTATTGCGCACACACTTGTGCACTATAATATGTCCCGCGCAATTGGCTAATCTCTGTTGATATAGGCCGTAGTCGAAATTCGGCTAGGAGGACGATATTATTATTTTTAATACTATAATTACTTACCCGACCCACGTTGCGTGGTACCCGCCCGAATCGTAAACTGGGAGACAGGGATGAGCGAATTACTGTGAAAAAAAAATGGTCTACATTAATACGTTTTCAACGTCAACCTTATTTTTCTATACGATTGCTAAGAATATAACTACATATTACATATTTATACAAATATATATTTTTTAAATTATGCAACTGATTATTGTGGTAGGTATCCAAGAAAACGCATATTCAGTCATTTAAAAAACCCTAAAAAGCATTTAGAAAATTCTTAAACCTTCCCGTATCATGGTTCTAGACACTATAGAAAATTAATTGTTATCAACCGGGCTTATGGGGTTTGACAGAAATTTGTTTTTAATAACCGTCTTTATTTATTTATTTAAACATTATTGCACAACTAATACTTTGTACAAAAGGTGTACGTAGTGCCAAAGTGGCATTCTCTATCATTTATACATTTGTGATAAGCAGAAATTAATAGTGGGCGGTGCAAAAAAAGGCAATTTATTATTGAATTTGTTAAGAGGAGCGTAGCTGACGCGTGTCGAGTTGAGAAAAATAAATTGGGATTTAAAATAAGAAGGATAATTAGGGTCTTTTTGTTCTTCTTTTATTAGTCTTTTTGTCTTAACTGGTAACATATACATGAAAACTCATAAAGTAGAAGTCATTTATTTATGTATGTAGGCCCGTAGGGGGCACTTTTACACTTCCCAACATATATTTTTTGAGCATGATTATAATAATAATAATAAATGTCCTCCTAGCCGAATTTCGACTACGGCGGCCTATCTCAACAGAGATTAGCCAACTGCGCGGAACATATTATAGTGCACAAGTGTGTGCGCAATACACAGGTGCACTCTCTGTTTCTTCACTCTCATAATTCGGTGAGACGGCAGTCCGACATGACCGTAGAGAGATCAGGCGCAGGACCAACGGCTTAACGTGCTTTCCGAGGCACGGGGATGTTAACACCACCAACTTCCTGACTCCGGAGCTGTGTCTGAGTAATTTCAAGACAGAAAACCCAAACACTTGCAGCCCGACCCGGGATTCGAACCCGGGACCTCGTGGATAGTACCCTGCGTGCTGACTACTAGACCAACGAGCATGATTATAAGAGCAATACGTACGATTCATAGAAGCAGTGAGCGGCTGAGAGCACATGCCGCCGCGTCAGCAGCGTCCCGCCGCATGTCAACTGGTTATTACGTTGCACCTACAAGACCGCCAGGCTGATTAGTCAGATATAATAACGAACACTACAAATAAAAAGGTTGAGATAAAATAAAAAATATTTATTTCGGAGAAACTGCTCCATAGGGGTTAGTAACAATATGACTTAATAGGTATGGTTAGATATATATATATATTATTTTATGGTTATGGTTAGTTATATAATATTTTAAGTTATATGTATATTACTTAATAGGTATGGTTAGTTATATATGTCTGTATAAGACTGCACGGATAAACAAATAGGCGAGCGCAATATGATTGGGACACAGTGATCATCCCGAGCGGCCTACTTTACACATTCTAAATAGGAATTACGCCAACGCCAAAGACAGACTATGCTGTGCATTGTGAAATCCAGTCCTACACCCGTATGTTAAGACGTTTCCTCCAAACTATGTACCTCGACTCAACTGCGGAATCCTCAAGGAAAGTTTCGAGGATACCTCGAAATCGGTATTCTTAGTCAGTAACGAACGACCATTTTGAGGCTCCTTCAGTGAGGTTGAGTGGAGGAAGAGTCGAGGAAAAATGGCACAGATTATGTAAAAAAAAACTAGCTCATTTTTTTACTAGACTTTGTAGTCTATGGTCGATTGTGTTCCTCGGTCGAGGTTGAAAAAAAAAATAGTCAACGATAACGAGTTCCGTTTTACGTCCTTGGAATAATTACTACCACATAAGTGTTGTCAAAAAGATAATAATCAATTTTTAATAACACACTAGAGATGGTTTGTTTGTAGCACTGGAAAATAGGATATGACAACTAAATATTCCCTCAAGGTAGGTCGCGAGGTACCTTGAGCTTGACACTTGCTTACTCAAATCTTCCTTACCTCGACAGAGCAAATATTTGGAGTGGAGGATTTTTTAGCCCTTTATGCATACAAATTAGACGAGTCAGAGTCTTAACATGCGGGTGTCCCGCCACTCAAGTTCATAGTGGTTCATAGGTAGGAATACTTAGGTACATTATTTTTGTTTGATATTTGTGTCTTTATGAAAGGATTTGCAGTTAAATTCCTAGTAAATATACTTAAAAATCCCTCATTGGCTTTCTTGTTGTGCCACTTAGTAAAGTGAGACGACGAAAATATATCCGTATATTAGGTACTATATATTTTCGTCCGAGTTAGCAGATTTGTGACGGTAGTGGCGGCATGATCTAAGGTACAGGTTGCGCCACAACCTAAAACTAGTACAGTGAAACACCAAAGACGAATAAATTAAGTTTAAAATTAAACCTATAGCGTATATAACTATACCTGCACAGCATAGGGAAAGTATCTGATGTCGGTAGGGGCGCCGCCAACGATCCGTGAGTCTGGCTGGGCCGACGAGAGATCCGCCATCTGCAGCACCTCGAAGTCTGACCCCCACTCCCATGCTTGGGATACTGAACAAATAATAAAGACTATCATTTAGATGTACACACACAACGACTTTATTGGCAATTTTTTGGAGAAGTTTGCCATTGCCTTTTCCATTTCAGTCACTAGCCAACTAGTTTGCAGGTTTCTTCACGATGTTTTTCTTTGCCATTAAGCAGCGATATCTTTGAAAAAAACTGTACTTAGGTTTTTATACAAACTCAGTGGTACAGGCGGAGATCGAACTCACGATCTCGCATGAGAAGTGATGTTTTCTCAACCAGTCGTTTAAAATGCTTAAACAGACGTTGTGTGTGTTTCATTCCACATAATGATCGCGACTGTCAGTCAGGAGGTATACGGCTGTGAAGAAGATTTAGATGTAAGACTAGGCGCCATTTCTCTATACAAACGTAGTCCCCTGTTTACTTCCTGGATAATAGCTAAAGACCACAGGAAATAAAGTAGTTCCACTGCATCATTGGAGGACAAATGCCTATTTTAACACTTCGATAAAGAAAATACGAGTAGGTACCTAATTCTTCAACTTTTTTGGCAACCTTAGTTGAAGAAACCCTTACCCCGTTACTTCAAAAACTTAGTACCTACCGGGTTTAAGACGGGACTAAGCTAGTAGCTAGCCAATTAGAAAAGCGATTCTCTATTAGGTTGTCACGAATGTGTCATTCATTTCTCTGTTGTCGGCTAATATTTAGACCCGTTTTAAACCTGGTCTATTTTTTTTGTAATAACACTGTTAATGGTTTAATTTGACAAAGATAATAGAATAATTTAGTTTTAACATTCGTGTTAGTAATTAACATTCAGTATAAGACATTTTTCAATTTCATTTTCACCTAGATATTTAGTTTTCATAACAAATACTTATGAAAACTAAATATCTACTTGTTTGAAAATGATTAATATTAGTAACCTTCGTTACATGTTTTTTGTGGACCCCCACGAAGTACAGTTTTAGGCTTTTTTAGTGTAGTAATTTTATTGTCGTGTAAAAAACTTAAACTAAAATTTGCCATTAACGTCACATTTTGTTAATCCAAGTGTTGAACAGCAGAACAGTATTACTAGTAAGACGGTTAGAGAGAGATGAATAAAGTAATATATTTTTAAGTAAGTACTTACATAGGTATCCATTTTTTTAACCTTATCGTACATTTCGATGGTGACGTAGATAATTATCTACGTCACCATCGAAATGTACGATACCAATCTAAGTACCTATCTGCTGGTGAGTAATAGAGTTGGATGTTATTTATTTGAGGATTAAGATAATATCCATAGCAAAATGATAACCCGTAGTTTTCCCTTTTCAGGACTGTAATGTACATGTACAATGTCGTCAATATAGTAGATTGTTTTACAAGGGTCGAAAGTGAACATTCCACTCGAGAAGTTTCTGGCCAATAGCTCGAGAGTGGAATGGGTGCTTTCAACCGAGTTAAACATACTATTTTTCATTTAGTCTGTGAGGAAAGAAATAGTGTAGGTATCGATAAACTCGATAGTTGAGGCAAAAACAATAGTATCGATAGACTATCGATAGTTGAGCAAAAGCAATAGTATCGAAAGACTATCGATAGTATTGATAGACTTTCGATAGTATCTATAGACTATCGATAGCTTAGGCAAAAGCAATAGTATCGATAAAATATCGATAGCTGAGACAAAAGCAATAGTATCGATAAAATATCGATAGTTGAGGCAAGAGCAATAGTATCGATAGTACAGATAGACTGTCGATAGTTGAGGTAAAAGCAATACTATCGATAAAATATTGATAGTATCGATAGTCTACCGATAGTATCGATAGCTCCGTTAGTATAAATACTATCGATAGTATCAAAGTTCAATACTTATTAAAATCACTATCGATAGCTGATACAGCTCTGACTATTGCAATAACTATCGATACTCTCGATAGTGGCCCTTTATTCAATAGTAGGAGTATAAAGTAGGAGGGAAAAGCTATTTCCCACCCGGCTATCTACACATGAAAGTCCAACTTTCCGAACAGGTGAGATGAAAAATTCATTTTTTGTACTAGGTAATTTCTTTTGTTTTTGATTGGTGGTACATAGGTACATGGTCGTAAGTTAAGTTGAATGCAGTAAGTACCTATTAAGCTAACCACTAGACTGAAAAAAAGGATCAACCAAACTAGTTTTGTTTGTTGAAGGTTTTGTTGTAGGAAAGTAAATTTTTGTTAAATATAAGCAATCTTCTGGTAATAACCAAAAGTTCGCAAGTCACTAGATTACGGCCTACTAGTAGCCAACTTTTGGTTACTGTTAACCAATCATTTTTTCAGTGTACATTCATGTAAAAAGGTTGTTTGGAAGAGATCGCTTATAGCGATAAGTCTACCTTCTGTACAATGCTTTGATATGGTTAGCAAAGAAGTAGTTCCCTATAAGTTTTACCCACACAGCAAATTGTGGTTCTGTGGTGGCTGGATTTATTTGGAACTTGCGTGTTATTTTCTAAATATCGCTGCTATTCATGATTGATTAGTAAAAAACCCTTTGGTCTTGGTTTCCGATTTAAATTGATAACATAAAGAAATTACTTTACGTTTATCTTTAGCCTTGATAAAAAGTGTTTGTAGGTATTTAAGGAAATTTCGATTGGTATTCCTGGAAATCAGTAAGTAGTTTGTTTTTACGTTGTAACTTAAGGTAGCAAAGAAAATTATTATTATAATGATTTTGACATTGCTATAACAGTTGATTAATAATGAGACGGCTAATTTTAAATGTTTGTCTTCACTATGTTATGTATACCATTCTAATCGCCATAATAATAAAGTCTAAAAATAAGTCTTGTTCTGTCACTATCATTGTCAATAAAATAGAAAAGGAGAAGGATTTACTTTAATTGACGTCTCGGAGTATGACAGTATAAATGCCCCTTTTGTTATTTAAACAATTTGTAAAGAGAAAGCTGTCCGATCAAGTGCTGAAAAATAACTTGGGCAGCCCTATATTAATGGGTTTTCAGTTCATTTTAAAGACTCGAGTCCGAGTTCTGCTGCTTAAAAGTCTTTGAGTATTTTAAAAAGTCTTGAGTCATGTCTTAGATAACTCGTGAGCTCGTGGCTGAGTCTTCAAAAGAGCTCGGGTCTAAGGCCTCTGAGTCCTAAGCTGAAATAAAGATGCCATACAACATAACTGAAAGCTTCATAATTCTGTCACTTTCTTATGTAAATGAAAAAGGATAGAAATCATCATCATCTTAGCGTTATCTCGGGTGAGCACTTGCACGCGAGGGCCCAGGGTGCGCTTTGGACCATGCTATGATCCAGGATATGGGAGATCGGGTAAATACAGTGGAGCGACTGTCATCTGACCTCCGTGACCCTGTTTACAGGGGAACCTGACCAGTTTGGATAACACACTCAGTCGCCTAAATGTGCAGGTTTCCTCACGATGTTTTCCCTCATCGTAAGAGCATCGGTTAGTGAAACAACTAACATAACTCAGAAAATTTCATTTGTAGGTACGGTATGGCGGCACGTGGGTCGAACCCGCTACCTCCCGCATGAAATGCAACCCGCTAGCTACTAGACCCGAAAAGAGACGATCTCGAAAAGAGATATAAATTTAAAAAAAAAAAAAAAAGGAAATAAATATTGGAACATTAGGTACATAGGTACTGATTCAAACAAATGCTCTGATACCAATATGTAAGTAAGCACTTGTGTTATGAAAATCAGAAACTACGGTGGTCCCACAACACCCAGACCAACTTAGCTTCAGAAAAGTATAAATAAGTATTCGAACTGAGATTTCAACTAGAAAACGACGAATTTGGAAATTCCGTGGAAAATCTAAACACGAGAAATAGTTATTCTGTTTTTACTTTAGACGCAAAAGAAAGCGTAAAATAACGAGCAAACACTATGAATAAACATTGCAAACGGACAATAAAATTATTCTTTTGACACAAAAGCACAAATAACTTACAAGAAAACACAGTTGTGAAAAACACGATAGCCAACCGCATGTTGTTAGCGCGATGATGGCAGTAATCGAATGTCGCCTAGAGTTTTATCGAACAGATAAAATAATTTATCAGCCCATTCACACCTTTTATTGAGGTGTGTTTCATTTATCTTTACACTTTTATAGATTAGATTTTTTCAGAAATCGCCATCGCGGCATACCATTTTTACCCGACTACGGCAAAGCAAAAGGAGGGTTATGATTTTGACAGGCTATGAATGTATGTATATATGTTCATCTGTTCCCTCGTAACTTCTAAACTACTTATCAGAATTCGACAAATGACATATCATTAGAAGCGTCTTAATTGTCCGCTGGTTATAGGCTAGATGGGGTTTTACAAAATTTAATGTGGCGCTCTCTAGCGGACAAAACATACAGAGTAAAAAAATAAAGTTAAGATAAATATGCCGTGTTTGGTATCATTTGAAAGCGCTTTACTTGTACATTTTGAATATATATATATTACTAGCATTTGCTTTTGACTTTACCTGTATTAATGGGCTGATTGCATATAATTCACATCTTTTCGTTCATAGCTTCTTTACTACTTAGTTCATCAATTTAACTTTTGTTAATATTATGCGCCACAAATACACTTTAACACCAAAATAGTACAAAAAATAAAAAGTAAAAAAACTAAAACCGAACTACGATAAAAAACGACGCTGAAAAAGTAAAAACATGATTTTCAGAATTTTCATGTTTGGAATGGCGTTGACGTGGTCAAAGTGCTACGGTAGGTAGGTATATGTAACGTGTGACTACGCCTTTCCAAACATGAAAATTCTGAAAATCTTGTTTTATACTTTTGCAGCGTCCTTTTTTGTCGTAGTTGGGTTTTAGTTTTTTTACTTTTTTTAATTGTAGCTAAGTTAGCAGAATTTAGGTATGCACTGTAGGTATATACGAGTACCTACTGCCTAGTTACACCGTGTACCTACACTACCTACTTATTAGCTAATTGAATATCAAAAATTGGGCAAGTGCGTGTCGGGTCCCAAATGTAACCTAGGGTTTCGTACCTAGTTGCCCGTTTTTCATAACCAGAAAGAAACATTCCACAGGTTCTATGGAGATACTACAAACTTTCCCTTTCTCCAAATTCCTTTTATTAATAAGGTAGTCGACTGTTATCTACTAATTTGGCCTTACGAGTAGGCAACAGCTTGCAAATGTTTTGAGAAGAAGAGAAAGGGAAAGAGCGCGTTGAAAAAGTTCATTTTTGTAATAAAAATAATCAGGAAACCTCTAGTGTTAGATAGTCAAAGTCAAAACATTATCGTTTGGATGATGGATCGTGAAACACGATTAGAGGAATTTGGTTCAATAGAAAATCCTCCTAAATGGTCTAACTTTGCCACTTACATGTTTAGTAGGTAATTGTTTATTTTGTTACTGTTTCTTCTATTTCCAAAAAACGAAAACTATGGGATTGTATTTTTGTTTTGTTAAGAAAATATTCGCATACGGTTAGGATTCGAACCAACGACCTTCATGGCTAACAAAACCATAGTGGACTTATTCCATTGATTTATCATATACTTATTCAAAAAGTAGGTACGATTTAATTTAATTCAATTCTTCGAATATCTATTTGATTTATTATAAAAAAGAGCGTAGGTAGCTATTTTGTGGAAATTCAGCTGGTAAATGTAGCTACATAATAACTAAGTAACATAGTAAGTTGTGTTATTACTTTTTACTTGCCTTGCCCACCCTTTCTTACCATACTTACTAGTCTGAACAGCGGAAATCCCTAGGTACTTACATATACCGTAGTTGGAAAAGTTCGCGGCCTTTTGTTATATGAATGTTTATTTAATGAGCTAATGTCCATTTCATAAATTCGACAACCTTTTGACTATATTTCTGGCAGAAACATTATTCCGTCGCTATGATTTTTTTGTGGTTTATCTATCAGCGAAAAACTGATCGCGTCGGTACGGAGCGTCCGTGGCGCAGTGGCGTGCGGGAGGAGCCTGGTTCGATCCCACGTGCCGCCATGTACCAATGACATTTTCTGAGTTAGTTACATTAGTTGTTTCACTAACCGATGCGCTTACGGTGAGGGAAAACATCGTGAGAAAACCTGCACATTTAGGCAACTGAATGTGTATAACCATGGTCCAAAATCGGTCAGGTTCCACTTAACCGGGTCACGAAGGTCAGATGGCAGTCGCTCTACTGTAATCATCGGCCAAATCCTGAATCATAGTCAGCGGACCATCGCGAAAAACTGATTTATTTAAGTGATTACGAGTATAGTCTTCCCTTGTTTACTACATTTAAAGAGTGTTTTCAAGAGCGGAATAAATTATAATCCGAAAGAGCTATGTCTGAAACTCTGGACTAGTAACTATTATACATATAAATAAATAAATAATAATTTATAATAAATTGTTCCAATAAACACACCAATTACCTAGCCTCGTACTAAGCGTGAGCTTGTGCAATGGTGACTAGGATAACGGATAGACATACTTAAATGCTTTTATAAGCATCCATGACTTAGGTACAAATGCTCGTGCTCATCACACAAACATTTGCCGCTTGTGGGATTCGAACCCACAACCGCCTGGTTTAGAAGTCCGTGGCGCAAACCACTACACCAAGACGGTCGTCTACTATATAATGTGTGACTGTGCGAAGATTCAGTAAAACTACCCAACCAATGTCCATCTTTTTTTTTGAGTCGACATAGATAGACATAGTCTAATTTCTCTGTTTGAACCTATGGTTGACTGATAGCTTTTAGCGTTTGGACTTAAGTCCGTCTTTTGTACAATATACTGTTTCACCAAACACACCAATTACCTAGCCCTAAACTAAGCGTGAGCTTGTGCTATGGTGACTAGGATAGGACATTAAACCTTAATTTTAGTTTAAAAAACTGCCAAATATCAGGGCAAGGCATTTGTACATAGGTACCTAATAAGTGTACTGTACATCAATTCAGCTTATGCTAGGTTTAGATTAATTAAGTCTAAAACTTAGTGACCCTGAGCGCGGATCCACACTAATCACACAGGAATAATTTCATATTTTTGGGACAAAATATGTACAGTGGGCCACAAATATATCAAGCCTGACCTGTCAAATTTCCGCAACCATATTTCAACCTTATGTTGAGTACATAGAGTTCAATATCATTTGAGTTGTTTTGACAGATTTGGGTAACTCGATGAGAGGCCCACTGTACATCAATTATACCTTGTTTATAAGACTTTATCTTGGCACTAGAAATGAGGATCTGCCGAGCGAGTCCTACCAATTTACGAGTAGGTACATATTAAGTATTCAAAAACATACAGGGGTGAATTTTAGATTGGGTCAGTTGACCATTAATAACTATTGCTATAGGATTCTAAGAAAAATATTCTAACTTTTCGAGATATTTTAATGGGCATTTTAGATTTCGTAAAAAAAACCAAGAATACCAAGAAAATCGCGTTATATTTAAAAATTAGTCGACCTTGAATACCAAAAACGTAAAAAATACATTTATCAAAGTCTAATAAAACAATGAGCGATTTTCCTAGTGTCAAAATCAGTACTTAAAAACACGGTAGATGGCGTTGAACAACCTGACCCAAAAGTCAGGTAGATTTTTATTTAAGAAAAAAGCCGGTTTTAGCGTTTTTTATGTTAAAATGTTTATCTTAAGCATGTTTTAAATTCCCGCGTACGAACAGGTATTTTTAGGCAATTTATACATCAAGAGGTTTTTTCATTAAATTTTATTTAACTGCATTTTAAAATCGCTAATTTTTAACGTACTTATACTAAAATTTCTGTCGTACACATAATGTTACATTAATTTGTTTTTGTTTTAAGCTCAATGATTTCGGCACAATATTTATGTAACTTAGATGAATAGCGCCATCTATTAACATGAAATAAAACTAAAACTTTGAACTGTCAGAAAATACCTCATTGTAATCTATTAAGGGGTTGATATTGCTGCTGTAACTTTTATTATTTAAACAACTTTTACTATAGAAATAACAAGAAAATTGATCGGCTGATCCATTGATTGATAAATCAATATGGGCTGATCACTACTTCAGGGATTGGGTAGTTAAATTATCAGCAAGTATTTCGTTGTTGATCCCATAGTAAAAGTTGTTGTATTAGTGCAGCAGAAACACCACCTTTTTTAATTATTTACGTATTCATTGCAACATTGTACAGAGTTTATAAGAGCCTAAAAGGAACACAGCTATAAAGTTAGACCATAAATATGTTCGCCCATGACAGTTACAAGTCGGTACACACAACATTAATGTGTAACTTCTATAATGATATAAAAAATTGGAAACTTAATAATGTAAGTAATTATTTTAATTTTACAAGTAACTTAAAATAACAGGTAAATAGGTAACTACCTACTAATATTTATAACAATATCAGAGCACCTTATGACGTCAAAAAAAAGCAGTTAGTACTAAAAAATATGTATTTATTCCATAAGCCGGTATTTACTTTTGAATCCCAATAAATACCTATTAATAGAATCGAATGTATATTATACAAATGGTATCGAAATTATCGATACGATCGATAGTTAATTGATTCTATAGATATGAAGTCAACTTGCGATAGACTTGGTAGGTATCAACAGGCTGAAACCCTAAATAAATAAGTTTGACTGTAGATAAAACTTAAAAAAACTACTAGATAAAACTTACTAAAACTAGATTCGAAACACTGTAGATAAAATAAATATCTTTTAACGTGTAAGATAAAAAAACTTTATTGGACACTAACCGACTACACTTGTATATTTAGTCAATAAAGCGCTTGGATCCTTATCTACAACAATTTAGAGTACTTGCTGAAGCTGTTTGAATATCATGAAAGAAGACAACAGAAGGAGTACTCCACCAGAGCTGGTAGATGGGCTGCTGTTGTAATATTCTACCTGTAATAATTATATGTTACTACGAGGGTCAAACTGAAAGTTCTTAGAACTGGCCACTTATAAACAATATAATAAAAAAAATATTCTAAAATTTGAAAATAGAACTCTTTGCCAATATTACTGAGTATATATTTCATTCATTTGTCATTTGTTTTACGACTTGGCGGCAAATTGAAAATTGTCTGTGTCACGTCAAAATGAATTTAACACGAGAAAATTTTCGTGCAATGATTTTTTATGACTTTCGATGTCATTTAAGTCAACAAGAAAGTTATGATAGACTACGATTGGCCTTTCACGATGAAGCCCCATCTCGTGCGACTGTTTACAACTGGTTTAATGAGTTTAAACGTGGTCGCACTAATCTCACTGATGATGTACGTGAGGGACGGCCTTCTACGTCGACGACTGAAAATAACATCTGTGTTGTGCGGCGTATGATAGAGACTGACAAAAGAGTGACCTATCAGCAGATTGGGACAAGCTTAGGCATCGGTATGAGTCAAGTGCACAAAATCCTCCACGAACATTTAGCGGTCAGGAAGCTTTGCGCCCGGTGGATACCTCATAATTTGACTAAGGCTCAAAAACTCCATCGTGTGGATTGGTGCCGTAAAATGATTGAAAGATTTAACGGAGGTGACTCAAATGCTGTGTTCGACATACTAACAGGTGACGAAAGCTGGATTTACTGTTATGATCCTGAAACCAAAAGACAATCTGCTCAGTGGGTGTTTCCTTTCGAGGAGTTGCCAACTAAAGTGAAGAGAGATCGAAGTGCGGGAAAAAAAATGGTGGCCTCGTTCTTTGGAAGGATAGGTCATTTCGCAACAATTGTGTTAGAGGATCAAAAAACAGTTTCTGCAGAATGGTACACTACCAATTGTTTGCCACTTGTCTTGGAAAAAGTTCGAGAGAAACGACCTCGCAGTAGGATCCTCCTTCACCACGACAACGCCTCGTCGCACACCGCCAAGCGAACGATCGACTATTTGGCGACATCAAACGTTGAATTACTGGGTCATCCGCCGTATAGCCCCGACCTCGCGCCTTGTGATTTTTATTTATTTCCAAAAATTAAAGAAAAACTTAAAGGAAAGCGGTTTATGAATGCTGAAGAAGCGGTGGCTGCGTATCGCGATGCCATTGAAGAGACCCCTAAGGACGAGTGGGCAAAGTGCTTTTCCCAGTGGTTCCATCGCATGCAGCGGTGTATTGACGTCAATGGACAATATTTTGAAAAGATATAATAAAACTAATAACTGGCTAATGTAATCAGTTTTTGATTTTCTAAGAACTTTCAGTTTGACCCTCGTAGTTAATAATAATAAAATGTTTTACAAACACACCAATCACCTAGCCCCAAACTAAGCGTGAGCTTGTGCTATTGTCTAAAATAACGGATAAACATACATAAATACGAGTACGTTTATATACATCCATGACTTAACTACAAATGCTCGTGCTAATAACACAAACTTGCCCTTTGCGGGATTCAAACCCGCAACCGCTGGTTTTGTAGTCCGGGGCGGCGTGAACCAAGACGGTCGTCTATATATTTGCTGAGTTTATACGGAAACAAATTTATGTATCACTTGTGCAATCAATTATCACTTATTGTATTACTATCTGGGGCGGGGCTGGTAAGAGTAAGTTTTCGGTGGTGGAAAGAGCGCAACGTGCCCTGTTAAAGACAATGTATTTTAAACCTTATTGATTCCCCACTATATTCCCCAATACTGAGTGTTAGAAAACTTTTCATCTTGAATTCTGTCCTAAAAAGGCACAAAATGAGAGTATTTAATCCACAAAATCACCTAAAAAGAAGAAAAGATTTTGTTTTGTCTTTAGAAACAACAAAAAGCTTTTTTTGCCAAACAACAATTTATTTCCAAAGCTACTTATTGATACAATAACGTTAATAAACTATTAAATAATTACCCTAACACATATTTTGAATGTAAAAGACTAATAACAACACGGCTTCAGTCACTAACTTATGAAGAAACTGGGATATTTATCCATCGCACACTGTGAAAATTTATAAGAGATACTTATACACAACACACTCTAACACGCGCACACACACACAAATACACACGCTTACACTTTTTTCTGTTTAAAAACTTTTTGGTAATCTAAGTAGGTACGCCTAATTTTAATGCTATAATTTTATTGTTATGGAAGAGTGGAGTCTTCTGTCACAGGTATACAAATACTTAAAGAAGACTTCAACAATTGCTTCTGTATACAATGTGTTTCTTAGCGAAATAAAGATTTTTGAATTTTTGATTTTTTTTTAATTTAATAAAAGTGCCTTAAATGATTCACCATCGATTTTTATAAAATCTAGCCGAGTCCCTCGACTTCGTCTGGGCAAATAGTCGAATTTCCCATACAAACTTCCACCCCCCTTTTCACCCTCTTAGAGGTTTAATTTTCAAAAATCCTGAAATACGTTGCAGGTGTTGTATTTTTAATTTCAAATCAATTTATGTGGATTGATGAGCTTAAAAACTGATGGAGTTTCATACAAATTTACCACCCCCCCCCCCCCTTTTTTTCCTTAACAGGAGAAATTCAAGAATCCTTTTTAGTGCTAACTTACACTATAAAAAGAACGATACAAAAAACGACCACCTAATAAATTTCAGTAATCATTTCGTTCATCCAGCAGGCATATGCTGCGGTCCGACTGACGACCGTGGGGAACAGCGGGCTAGTGCAGGCGAGTCAGGAGATGGCGTTGGGGGTCTTAAGAGCGGACTGACCGCTAGACCAACGAGGCAGTCAATGTTTTAATTAAAACGTGTTTCAATAGTACCGAGTAGGTATACACTACTTACCATTTCGTCTACCCAACTGGCATATGCTGCGGTCCGCGTGACGACCGTGGGGAACAGCGGGCTGGTGCAGGCGAGGCGGGAGATGACCCCCACGGCGATGGCGTTGGGGGTCTCAAGGGGGGACTCTAGTAAGTGGGTGTCCACGTCAACCAGCGCCGGCCCGCCCGCGTCGCCTGCGCACGCACCCGCTGGCGCGAACGGGGTCTGCGGCTCTGAATAGTTAAAACATATCTTAATAATTTAAATAAAAGTAAAGTTAGCCTATATGGATCCTACTGGTGGTCTAAGGCCTAACTACAATTATGAGGAGGCACATCTTACAAGGTGTTTACTACAATATTTTGATTTGTTTGTATACCCTATTGATACTACGCCGCGCACACTCACACGCATACCTGCCTTATTTTTATTTGTTTAAAACGTACCGTGAGAACCCCGGAGATCGAGTCGACATCGAGACGTTCCCTATGACACATGTACTAGACTGACCAGAGTGCTTTCGCCGCGTGTGTATCCTTTGAAGCTCCTTACAGACATTTCGAGTGATTGTGGCCTGTGAAGTGATACCTGAACCCTGAAAACTGATGTGGCAAGTACCTAGCTATAAGTGCTCAGACCTGACTGATTTTCCACCTATCATTGTCGCCCTCCACGTGTAATCCACTGCCTAAACTCTCAAACATTTTGGTAGCGGAGCGTAATTTTTTATTAGGACCCCTTATTAGTAACGTAATTTGTTTAATTGAGAGTTTTTATTTTCTACTTTCCTTTGTAATTTGAACAAAACGTCTCGTCATATACCTAAGCTATTTACAGTAAATTCCTTAATAACATTCGAGTACAACCCCTTTTACATAAGTGCCGATTAAATCGATTAGCGCGTTAATTACCTACCCTTTGAGTGCAAGGGAGGTGCGCGAGCGCTTTGTTTCCCTATTAATCACGCCATTACCGCGTGACCGCTTGCGAGTTGTTTACGAGTTACGTTTGCTATACCCGGTGCATCTGTGCCGTCCCTTACTATTTGTTCCTTTACGCATCCTATTGAAATCTTTTGTGAGTTTAATTTACCTACCATGTTTCTTGCGATTTAAAGTAAATAAAATGTCGGATGCCGAAACCGGCCACGAGACTGTAAGGGCCGTACTTTACACGGATACAGCTGAATACCGTGAAGCTATAGGTGAACTCCGTTATATTAGTGACTGGGTTGATGATTCCCACCGAGTTCTTGAGACCTTTTCCTCCAATCGTATGCGAGCGCGTCTTTCCGACCTGCCACTTATGTGCGATAAGTTTTCTGCCGCTTGTTCCAAGCTGTTAGGTAATCTCGATCCTGCGATTTATGAACAAGAATATGTGCAAGTTAAGAACGAGATGCGCGTAGTAAGGGACAAAGTAGACAACTTAAAAATTAAGTTAGACGAAATATGACCTCACCAATTTGAGACGTCCCGTACTAGCACCCCCTTCAAGGAGAATAAATCCCTGGCTATTGATAACCCGGCTAGTAAATTGCCTGACCTACCTATACCTAAGTTTGATGGCCGTCCCGATAGTTGGATCAGTTTTATAGACCAGTTTGATAGCGTGGTGGACAACCAGCCTAGCCTTACCCCGACTTTGAAGCTACACTATTTAGTAGGAGCCTTATCGGATGAACCTCGTCGATTGATACAATACCTCAAGATTAAGGCGGGAAATTACACCGTGGCCCGTGACCTCCTAAAACGTAGGTACCATAACCTTTGTGTTTTAGCGGATACCCACATAGCTCAAATAATGATGCTCCCTATTATAACGTCTAAACTTTCCGGGTTACGTGTGTCGTTCCTAAACCCGCTGCTTTCGACTTATCGATGCTTAGAAAGATTGGAACTTTCTGTTAAACATTGGTCGTACCTATTAGTTCACTTATACCTTGCTAAACTGCCTTCAGAGTTAAAATCGAGATTTGAACGTCGTTATGGCGATAATCCTAATCACCTCCCTACTTTTGATCATCTTATTACCTTACTTGAGGATGAATGTAGGCACCACGACAATGTAGGTAGTGCTTCTGACGTTGACACTACTACGAGGGTCAAACTGAAAGTTCTTAGAACTGGCCACTTATAAACAATATAATAAAAAAAATATTCTAAAATTTGAAAATAGAACTCTTTGCCAATATTACTGAGTATATATTTCATTCATTTGTCATTTGTTTTACGACTTGGCGGCAAATTGAAAATTGTCTGTGTCACGTCAAAATGAATTTAACACGAGAAAATTTTCGTGCAATGATTTTTTATGACTTTCGATGTCATTTAAGTCAACAAGAAAGTTATGATAGACTACGATTGGCCTTTCACGATGAAGCCCCATCTCGTGCGACTGTTTACAACTGGTTTAATGAGTTTAAACGTGGTCGCACTAATCTCACTGATGATGTACGTGAGGGACGGCCTTCTACGGCGACGACTGAAAATAACATCTGTGTTGTGCGGCGTATGATAGAGACTGACAAAAGAGTGACCTATCAGCAGATTCGGACAAGCTTAGGCATCGGTATGAGTCAAGTGCACAAAATCCTCCACGAACATTTAGCGGTCAGGAAGCTTTGCGCCCGGTGGATACCTCATAATTTGACTAAGGCTCAAAAACTCCATCGTGTGGATTGGTGCCGTAAAATGATTGAAAGATTTAACGGAGGTGACTCAAATGCTGTGTTCGACATACTAACAGGTGACGAAAGCTGGATTTACTGTTATGATCCTGAAACCAAAAGACAATCTGCTCAGTGGGTGTTTCCTTTCGAGGAGTTGCCAACTAAAGTGAAGAGAGATCGAAGTGCGGGAAAAAAAATGGTGGCCTCGTTCTTTGGAAGGATAGGTCATTTCGCAACAATTGTGTTAGAGGATCAAAAAACAGTTTCTGCAGAATGGTACACTACCAATTGTTTGCCACTTGTCTTGGAAAAAGTTCGAGAGAAACGACCTCGCAGTAGGATCCTCCTTCACCACGACAACGCCTCGTCGCACACCGCCAAGCGAACGATCGACTATTTGGCGACATCAAACGTTGAATTACTGGGTCACCCGCCGTATAGCCCCGACCTCGCGCCTTGTGATTTTTATTTATTTCCAAAAATTAAAGAAAAACTTAAAGGAAAGCATTTTATGAATGCTGAAGAAGCGGTGGCTGCGTATCGCGATGCCATTGAAGAGACCCCTAAGGACGAGTGGGCAAAGTGCTTTTCCCAGTGGTTCCATCGCATGCAGCGGTGTATTGACGTCAATGGACAATATTTTGAAAAGATATAATAAAACTAATAACTGGCTAATGCAATCAGTTTTTGATTTTCTAAGAACTTTCAGTTTGACCCTCGTACCCCCCCTAATGTGAGCTACCCTCGTTTGCCTAAACCTAACGCGCGCCACCTCCTCCAAGAGCCTTTGTTACCTTTGCGACGACATCTAAATGTCACCTTTGTAATAGTACTTCGCATTACTTACGCGAGTGTCCCGATTTTATTCGCCTTTCTACACGTCAACGTGTTACTTTTGTAAAAGAAGCCCGACTGTGCTATCGATGCCTGGATAAACACTCCATATCCCAATGCACGCGAAATTATCGCTGTCGCACGTGCCGCCGTTCCAGTCATCACACGTCACTGTGTTATGATGACTCCTTTCCTGTGAATTTTGATCGCGAGCGCTCATACCGAGACGTCGCGGCCTTAGCTTCTAACCAACCGCGGCAATCTCCACAAAGTCACTTAACAGACCGTGTGTCACCCCCACGTACTGAATGGCACCGTGTTCGCACCCCACCACGTCATGACTCCCGTAGAGCATCACCTCCCCGTTCGGGCGGGCGATCCCCACCTGCACCCAACGGTAACCGTACTTATAATGCCCCTCTAGGTCAAAGAACCCAGGCTGAACGTGCATTTCATCATAAGTACGAAGGGGCCCCTAATCTCGAGTTGCGAACCCCTTGGATATGGAGTGTGAA
This sequence comes from Pyrausta nigrata, assembly GCA_949316185.1. Classification (NCBI taxonomy): domain Eukaryota; kingdom Metazoa; phylum Arthropoda; class Insecta; order Lepidoptera; family Crambidae; genus Pyrausta; species Pyrausta nigrata. Next base: position 2,904,876 of record OX438961.1, read on the forward strand.
ACCTTTTTTAAAGCAACTACCACTCGTGAAAGAGATGGTCGATTTATGGTTAGACTCCCTTTTCTTCATGATCGTCCACCTCTCGGTGATTCTAAAACCAATGCCTTACGGCGATTCCATAATCTTGAGAAGCGTTTGCAAGCCAATCCTAATTTTCGAGAGAAATATATTTCCTTTATGCGTGAGTACCTTGACCTAAACCATATGTCCCTTTCTTCATATGACTCGACCCGGGAACATTATTTTATCCCTCATCATGGAATTTTTGAGTCCGTTGGTGACAAAATACGTGTTGTGTTCGATGGTAGTAGTCCTACGTCCTCTGAAGTGTCCCTGAATCAATGTTTACATACAGGCCCTAAGCTTCAGCAAGATATTTCTCACATCCTCCTAAATTTCCGCAGGCACGAGGTAGTGTTTGTAACAGATATTCGTATGATGTTTCGTATGACTTGGGTACATCCTGATGATAGAAGGTACCAACTTGTGCTTTGGCGTGAAGATCCCTCTCAGCCACTTGTTGCCTATGAACTTAATACCAATACCTATGGTCTTCGTTCCAGTCCATTCATTGCAATTCGTGCCCTTCTTGAACTCGCTGAACAAGAGAGACTTACCTTCCCTCGAGCTGCTGAAGTCCTTGAGAGAGATATTTATGTCGACGATTGTCTTACTGGTGCTGATACTGTTGCGTCTGCCCGGGCTTTGAAAACTGAGCTTATAGGAATAATGGCCTCTGGTGGTTATGAAATCCGTAAGTGGATTAGTAACAGGCCCGAGCTCCTAGATGATATGCCCCCGGATCATTTGCAACTTCCTCATTCATTCTCAGACCCAGATAATCCTCAGACTGTCGCTATTTTAGGTGTGCAATACAATCCTGTGAGTGACTCATTTACCTACAATTATACCTGTGATACCCGTGATACAGTTATTACAAAACGCAAAGTTTTATCTTTGACTGCCCGTATGTATGACCCTTGTGGCTGGATATCTCCCGTCGTATTTAAGGCTAAGGAATTTATCCAACGCTTATGGATGTCAGGCTTATCCTGGAATGATCCTTTAAATGAACCCCTGTCTTTAGAGTGGACTGCATTTGTTTAGGACCTAGCGAAGGTTAGTGAAGTGGCCATTCCCCGACATATTCATCCCAGAGGTTCCTCCTCCTTATCCCTACATGGGTTCTGTGATGCTTCTGAATTGGGATATGCTGCCGCTGTTTATTTACGTGCGGAACTTCCGTCTGGTGTTTGCTCCGTCCATCTGGTTATGGCTAAATCTAAAGTTGCCCCTGTTCGGACCTGTTTAACAATTCCCAAGTTGGATTGTTGGGAGCTACCCTCCTCTCTAAATTACTTCATCACGTCGCTCTTTGTCTGCAAAGGTCGTCTGTGTTGACTTCAATCCATAGTTGGACGGATAGTAAAATCGTGTTGTGTTGGTTAAAAACCACTCCTCACCTCCTTCAGACTTTTGAGGCTAATCGTGTCTCCTAGATTAATAATAGTCCTACATCTAGTGAATGGAGGCACGTCCCAGGCTACATGAACCCTAGTGACTGTGCATCGAGAGGTATGTCAGTCACCCGACTGATCGACCACTCCCTTTGGTTTTCACCTTTGTGGTTGACGCAGTCTCCTGACAACTGGCCCGGTATTTCGGAACCTAACCCAAGTAGTGATCTCCCTGGACTACGTTGTTTAGTAGTCTCTGCCGATGTTCCTACCCCGGATCCCTCATTCTTATTAGAGCGGTATAGTTCTTTCAACAAGCTAACAAACGTGACTTGTTACCTAAGGCGCTTTTTATTTCCTAAATCTTACTCGTCCTACCTGAGCCCTGAGGAACGGAGAGATTCCCTTTTGTTTTTAGTGAAAATTGTTCAATTTACCTCCTTTTCTGATGAACTTGATCGCTTACGGCGTGGCGATCTTATCACTAACTCCCTGAGAAAATTAAATTTATTTTTGGATGACGGAGACCTAATTCGAGTTGGAGGCCGATTACGAAACTCCGATCTATCCTTTGATGCGCGCCATCCCCTTCTTCTACCTAAGAATGGTAATTTCGTGAACATCCTTATTTCACATTACCATCGCGATGCTCATGCAGGTGTTAATGCAATTCTTGCCATGTTAAATAGAGAGTTTTGGATCTTGTCTGCACGCAGAGCTATTCAGCATGTGATTTTTAAATGCCTTCCCTGTTATCGTCTCAAAGCGGCTGTATCTTAACCCTTCATGGGTGACCTACCTAAAGACCGCGTCACGGCTACTAGACCGTTTGACGGTGTAGGTACCGATTTTGCAGGACCCTTTTTTACCAAAGTCCAGGCCTATAGGAACAAAAGGTTAGTGAAAAGTTACCTGTGTGTATTTGTCTGCCTTTCGACTAAAGCCGTTCACCTTGAGGTTGTGTCAGACCTAACTACTGAAGCCTTCATTGCGGCCTTTTCCCGATACGTGTCGCGTCGTGGTGTACCTCGCCTAATCCGATCCGATTGCGGTCGAAATTACATCGGTGCTAACAATTACCTGAAGGAGTTAGAGTGTTTCCTGTCTCAAAACCAGGCGGCTGTTGGTTCTGAGCTTTCAAAGCGGAACATATCCTGGGTTTTCGATCCTCCTGTTTGCCCTCATTGGTGAGGTCTTTTTGAAGCTGCGGTTAAATCGGCGAAATCGCACCTAAAACGAGTAGTAGGCGATACCCCCCCTTACGTTTGAAGAGCTGACCACTGTTTTTGCTAAAATTGAAGCAGTTTTAAATTCACGCCCATTGTGCCCACTTTCTCCGGACCCTAATGATGTCGAAGTGTTACCTCCCCGCCATTTCTTAATTGGACAACCCTTAACTGCACTTCCGGAGTACCCTTATAAAGACGTAAAATTGCATCGCCTTACACAGTTTCAGCTAATCCAACAAATTACCCAGCACTTTTGGTCTCGCTGGCATTTAGAATACTTAAATACATTACAAATTAGAAATAAATGGACCTCTCCTTGTGATCCTCCTAAAGTGGGTGAGCTAGTACTCATAAAAGATGACAACCTTCCCCCTTTGCAGTGGCGTCGTGGACGCATTATTAATTTATACCCTGGCCAAGACCAAGTTGTTCGTGTGGTAGATGTTAAAACTCCTACCGGTAGCCTAAAGAGATCTTTGACGAAATTAGTTCGTCTTCCTGTCCAGTGAACTTCCTTTCCCTTGGCTTCCTAACCTTCTCATAAACACTTGACGTGTTTAGGGCGGGCGATATGTTTACTACAATATTTTGATTTGTTTGTGTACCCTATTGATACTACGCCGCGCACACTCACACGCATACCTGCCTTATTTTTATTTGTTTAAACGTACCGTGAGAACCCCGGAGATCGAGTCGACATCGAGACGTTCCCTATGACACATGTACTAGACTGACCAGAGTGCTTTCGCCGCGTGTGTATCCTTTGAAGCTCCTTACAGACATTTCGAGTGATTGTGGCCTGTGAAGTGATACCTGAACCCTGAAAGCTGATGTAGCAAGTACCTAGCTATAAGTGCTCAGACCTGACTGATTTTCCACCTATCATTGTCGCCCTCCACGTGTAATCCACTGCCTAAACTCTCAAACACAAGGCTTAACGACTAATATCAACCGATATTAGCCGGGACCAACTGCTTAACCTGCCTTCCGAAGCACGGAGATGCTTGTCATGGACATCACTTAATGGTCGGAATGTTTACCCATCCAACCCGATAATTTATTCTGTTCAACTGAGCTACCGAGAGGAAGTTATCTTTAAATCAACTAATCTATAACAACTAATCTACCTAATCAATCAACGAATTTTTCGACCTGACAAAGAACCCTTAGTTTCGTCATGTCCGTCTGTCTGACCGAGGTTTTTTTACGACACCATTAGTACTATAAAGCTGTAATTTTGTAGGTGTATGTGTACCAATTACACCGACAAATTTTTAGAATAATATTTTAGAAAATATTTTTAGGTTATCTTCCCTACATGTGAAATGGGGATAATATACAGTGTGAGTCTTTAAAAAGTGCACATATGAAAATGGGTGAAACTGGACCCATTTCTATCGAAGGAAAAATATTTAAAAAAAGGCTGAGTTTTCTTTTTTAATTTTTATAGATTTTTTAAAGTTTAATTACCTTCTGTTGACTTATTGCAAAGAAAACGTTATAACTTTTTATCTAGAAGGTATATCCTGATGAAATGAAAACAATAATAATGGTATTTGTTAATTTCCTCCAAATAATGCCCATATTACAGGTTGTTCTTATTACTTTGTGTTATTTTTCATAGGATCACCTTTGTAAAACGAAAAATTTCATGTCTCTATCCCTATCACAACTTTAGCAATAAGCATTTGAATTAAGTTTCTCTGGGCGCACCTTTCAACGCTTCGTTGCTAAGGGTGGCTCTAGATTTATTTATTTTTCGTTTTCTGAGTATTTTATGTATTTTATTAGCATCACCTGTTATTTACCATCATTACTGTTTTTGTTTTACCACTTAGATCAAAAGTTATAACGTTTTCTTTACAATAAGTCAACGGAAGGTAATTTAAATAAAAAAAATGAACAAAAATTTTTTTGATATTTTTTGATATTTTTTTTGATATTTTTTTTGACATTTTTTTGTCGATAAAAGTGGGTCTAGTTTTACCTATTTTCATATGTGCACTTTTTAAAGACACACTGTATATACCTATAATAATAATAATAATCATTTATTTCAGGCAACAAATTTTTACACAAAATTTTGGCCCATATAATAAATACCTTAAAGACTAACATACATATAAAATATAAATACATTTCAATCAATTACGAATAACACGCGTCAGCGACTTGGTTGTAGACGCGCGGTGTCGGCTGGCAGCCGTCCTCGGAACTTCCGGAACACGACTCCCTGCGGCCAAAAGTCCTCCTTCATGAAGGTCGCCAGATGGTGGGTCGGTACTCTTACCACAAACGAACTAAAATTCACCTTGTGGCGAGATTCCAACCGTTCGACCCTCAGGGTGAAGTTGGACTTCATCCGTACATAGTCTACGACCTCCTCTACCTTCGTAGAACAGTGCAGGCGGGACACATACAGCTGCGTTGAGCGTATTTCGGGACGCAGCGGATGTTCGGGTCCGGTCGGTGCGGTGCCGTGGTGGTTCCGGCTGGCGGGCTTTCTCCTCCTTCTTTCAACTTTCGAAAAGCCCTGCTCATCGCAACGATCCCTCGGTGGACACGGTGCCGGTGTCGACTTCTTAGTAGATTTCCCCGATAGTTTGGTCTGCCGAGGTGTGGCAGCAGCGGCTGCGTAGGCACGGGGCGGGGGGCTCGTGACAACGCTTTTCATCGGCTCCGCGGAAGCGGGGCAGGTGGCGAGGGGCGGCGGGGCGCTGCGGTCAGCAACAGCCGGCGGCGACTCTACACTGCTGACCGATGCGTTTTGCGCACCTCGACGACGCGTGTTGACGTAAGAGGCCACGGGCGACCTACTTACCGAGTCACTATTTTTGAGAGACAATAACTCGGCACGTAGTCCGGAGATGGTAGATTCCGAGGCCTCTACCTTCAGCTGCATCTCGGCCAGGCTTGTCTTCAAGGACATTATGTCCTTCAGAAGCCTGGTGACGTCGACGTGGTCAAAAGTGACAGGGGGCAGCTTGTGTAGCTCCCTCGCCACGAACGCAGGCACGTCGTCCGGGTCGGTCTCCTTAAGTAGCGTGATGATGTCTTGGAGACTTCTTTCACCTCTTTCGTCCCTCCTGCGAGACGGCATTCGGTCGTACTTGCCGAGCGTCTGGTAGAGCAGCACCTTGCCACTGCGAATATCCTCTTCGGTGAAGTTGGACTTGCAGATCTGCATGATGCTGACCTCATCTATGGTGGCGATGGCGTGTTGTACAAACGCCAACAGTTCGTTAGCTATGAGTTGTACGGAACCCATAGCGGCAGTAGCGAGCAGCGGCTCAGCCGCGCAAATCACGTAATTAATAAGTAATTAGGGTCAGGTGCTAAGTTGCGGACGCGACCATTTCCGAGCGCGCATCGCACCGCACCGCACCTATAGTTCAGGGAAATGCAGAATGCACCGCCCGCATTCCTTTAATACGCATGAACTACAGCTAATACTCAACGCGGTTGCTTGGTGTGGTTTTGGTGCCTGGCTAGCGTCTCTTAGCGGAAATTTAAAGCGAAATAATTTTATTTTTTATTTTTCCTATTTACAAATGGATTTCCGCAAAGTAACGCCTGATTCCATTAATTATTTAGAATGACGCGGTGTAGGTACTCACCAACGCAAAGCACATTATTGTCGGTCAAATTAACGCCGGCGCTGAGCCATCGCAGCGCACACTCTTCGGGAGCCACCTTGCTCATGACCACTTGCTGAAGCGTGCTCGGAGGCTGGATGATGAGAAAAAGTAATATTAAAATCGCTTGTTGGTGTTCTTCCGAAGGTAAACGATCCAAATTGAGGTTTTCGTCAAAAGAAACACGAATTAACGAAGTGTTAGAAAATAAGGCTCAAAAACATGCGTTACTTTATTGCGTTTACTTTTAAGCTTGAGTTTTTTACAGCTCTATTAATTTTAATACTTGCACAATTTCACAGCATGCCATGTGTTCTCTAACAGCAGGCATCTAGTCACTCGCTGTGTTCAATTTTATTGGGACACTGTTTTGAAATCGTTACACGCATTAAAAATATCAATGATTACCGATCGACCGCAATTATTTGTGGATAGTGTCAAGTACAGTTCAGCAGCACTTCAGTTTACTCATTCGAACCACCGACGAACTTCTATTCCCTACGCATTAAGAGATTTTATTTCGTAGGGAATAAAGGCTGTATTTAAAAAAAAAAAATATTTTTTACTCACATTGGGCTCCCCCCAGCCTACTAGTACAACACTCGTATCGTTGACGCCTCCTCCATCTAGGGAGATGGGCTGAACGAGCTGCGATAAAGTCACGTTGGCAGACAACAGCAGAACCGCTATGTCTGCGCGAAGAGTGGTTGGGTCGAAATCAGGGTGCATGATAATCTTTGTCACATCATATTTGGTACCTGTAAAGAATTCAAAACAATCTCATCATCAATCTCATTCGTTAAAATTCGTGGCAGACGGAGCAATAAAATGTGCAAATAAGACAGCGCATCATGTTCTCTCAAGCACTTACAATGTTTATTGGTGACGTCACGACGAGAAACATTACATATTTCGTAGGTCTTCGTAGGGACTATTGCGCACACACTTGTGCCGCGCAGTTGGCTAATCTAGTTGTGATAGGCCGCTGTAGTCAAAATTCGGCATTATTTCGTAGGTAGTAAGTACTTAGGTATGTAGGTACTTGATTCTATATACTACTATGACAATAGTGACTGAGTTTCTTGCTGCTTCTTCTCAGCACTAGCCCACAATTGTCCCGAAGCAGTGGTAGGGTTAAGATTGGGACGTGTATAAGTGCCCCTAGTTGATTTTTAATTTTACTTTGCTTTCAGGTGTTCGAGTGAGGAATTAAGGAATTAGGAGTTTTTAATTTCACATACAGGTTGTGGTTTTTCAGACGACATCTTAAATTAAATCAAAGAGGGAAGAGGGTATGCTTATTACATCAATAAAAAATTGTCCAGATGTTCCCTACGAAAAAATTCACAAACAAAAATTACGTAACAATATTAGTTTTTTCAGCCAACATTAAAAGTTGTTCTTAGGTATTAATAGCCATACTAATTCTCGGAAGGCGTTGGTCCTGCGCCTGAATAAATAATAGTATTGCGCACACACTTATGAACTACCTAAATGATATACCAACCGAACCGAACTGATATTACCAGCTACGCAGGACTATTAAACTCCTGCGTAGCTGGTAATATCAGTTCTGTGGAATTGGACTCCGTATCCGAAGTTCACCTAGAACATTATTATTTGCATGATTTGTTACCTGAATGCATTTCTGCATGTCCGACCTGGACGCTGTAAGCAGCCGGGTTGTCCAACAAAGTTCCATTGCTGCAAAAGCAAACAAAATAGTAGATTGTTATACAAGCTCGAGAGTGGAATGGGTGCTTTCAACCGAGTTAAACATACTATTTTTCATTTCGACTGTGAGGGAACAAAAAGTGCATTTATCTTTTTATGTGGTGCAATCGAAGGTGCTTTCCATTTAATATCTGCGAGGCGCCCGACTGGTACATTTTGGCGTTTCGCTTGGTCCGCGAGCGGCGCCAAAGTGGTTAGCGTTGCCGCTTGATAGTCCACTATCGATAGTTTTTCGATATCGATAGTTGAGGCAAAAGCAATAGTATCGATAGAATATTGATAGACTATCGATAGTTTAGGCAAAAGCAATAGTATCGATAGACTATCGATAGTTAAGGCACAAGCAATAGTATCGATAGATTATCGATAGTATCGATATACTATCGATAGTTAAGGTAAAGGCAATAGTATCGATAGTATATCGATAGTGTCGATAAACTATCGATAGTTGAGGCCAAAGCAATAGTATCGATAGAATATCGATAGTATCGATAGATTATCTAGTTGAGGCAAATGCAATAGCATCGAATTAATATCTATAGTATCGATAGTTGAGGTAACAAACAATAGTATCGATAAAATATCGATAGTTGAGGCAAAAGCAATATTATCGATAAAATGTCGATAGTATCGATAGATTATCGATAGCCTAGGCAAAAGCAATAGTATTGATAGAATATTCATAGACTATCGATAGTTAAAGCAAAAGTAATAGTATCGATAGTCTACTGATAGTAATGATACTATCGATACTCCGTTAGTATAAATACTATCGACACATAGCAATACTATCGATATTTTATCAATAATATTGCTTTTGCCTCAGCTAGATAGTCTATCGACACTATCGATATTTTATCGATACTATTGCTTTTGTCTCAACTATCGCTAGCCTATAGATACTATCGATATTTTATCGATACTATTGCTTGTGCCTCAACTGTCGATATCGATAGTATCAAAGTTCAATATTAAAATCACTATCGATAGCTGATACAGCTATGACTATTGCAATAACTATCGATACTCTCGATAGTGGCCTTTTATTCAATAGTAGGAGTATAAGTAGAAGGGGAAAATCTATTTCCCACACGGCTATCTACACATGAAAGTTCCGAACAGGTGAGATGAAAAAACATTTTCATCTCACCTGTTCGGAAAGTTGAACTTTCATTGAATAAAAGGTCACTATCGAGAGTATCGATAGTTATTGCAATAGTCGTAGCTGTATCAGCTATCGATAGTGATTTTAATATTGAATGAGCTATCGATAGCTTTTCCCTCCTACTTTATACTCCTACTATTAAATAAAGAGCCACTATCGAGAGTATCGATAGTAATTTTAATATTGAACTTTGATACTATCGATAGTATTGTTATGTGTCGATAGTATTTATACTAACGGAGCTATCAATACTATCATTATTATCGGTAGACTATCGATATTATCGATATTTTATCGATACTATTGCTTTTGCCTCAACTATCGATAGTCTGTCGATACTATCGATACTATTGTTCTTGCCTCAACTATCGATAGTCTATCGACACTATCGATATTTTATCGATAGTATTGTTTTTGTCTTAACTACCGATAGTTTATTAATACTATCGATATTTTATCGATACTATTACTTTTGCCTCAACTATCGAGTCTATCGATACTCTATTTCTTTCCTCACAGTCGAAATGAAAAATAGTATGTATAACTCGGTTGAAAACACCCATTTCACTCTCGAGCTATTGGCGCTCTCACTTCGTTCGAGCGCCAGAAACTTCTCGAGTGGAATGTTTACTTTCGACCCTTGTATAACAATCTACTATTGACATTGAATCTAAAGATATGACAATCGAAGACATTATTTTCCTTTTTTCCGGTTGTACAAACAATACTGATACAAAAAATACCTTAATTTTTAGTGGGAAAACCCACAAAATCAATTTATTATTGCGATCGATTGCACAAAGTTAAAATTTTTCGGTTTTTCGCTTAAATAAGTTTTTCAAAATCAATGTGTTGTAAGGGAAAAGTTTCTATTACTGAATACAAGCTTAATACAATTTTGCGTAACTTTTTGTATTGCGTGTAGATGAATCACGGTAAACGGTCTAAAGGACGACCATAGGGTCGTCCTTTCGACACAGAACCTATGTCCATAGGTGGTCCATGCAGTCCACCAATGGATTTTGAATGTAAGAACAATGTGTAAGCAGGATGTAGGTCCATCTTTTGTCACACCGCTTACATTTCGTTTCTGCTCGTGCTGCGTTTGGCTGGTAGAGAATGCCACTTGGCAAGAGAACAATGGCAAAAAATTGACTGACTTTTTTACGCCCATAAATATAATTTATACCAAACGAATTTATTATTTTTTCTAAGATTTTACAAATATCTATTAATTGATTTAAAAGCCGGCGTTAAGGGGAAAGACCAAGCGCCATTTCTCCATACAAACGTAGTCCCCTGTGTTCTCCCTGGATAATGGCTAAAGGCAAAAATTTTTTTTACCATAAAATCGACATTTACCACAGCTATGCTCCTATTTTTCGTTTTTTCTTTTATTCGAATTAACAAAGGAAATATGAGCCTTCAAAAACTAAGAAAATTGCCTAATTGTAACCTCAACTTTGAGACGCTCGCCAAAAAAATCTACGCAAATAAACACTAAAACTAAAACATAGGAACATAGTCCCACCTTTTGAGAGATATGAGAGATTTGAGAGAAGAAAATATTATCATTTGTCAAATTTTGGACGAGGAAATAGGGGACTTCGAAATGCTGTATAGGAAGGATTTATCGGTCTGATTTCATTTGTCTCTTTCTTGCTTGGGCGGCTACCAGAAATCGCATCGAGACAGCAACAATACCTATTCTTCAAATACCACGTGACCGCGTTTCCTCTTAAATTAAGTTTTTTAAAAGAACATATCTAATGATGTCAAAGTTTTCCATCTTTTTTTATCGATTTGAATAATCGTATTAATGATATCGATTAATCGACATAGATTTCCACAAAACAGTTTTTAAGATGATAGATGAATGGTTTACGGTCACAGCTTTCATGCCATTCAAGCATCTACCGTTTTTGTATCGAGTTAAAATAACCAAGTACTGCTTAATAATACTTATATCAACACTATAATAAGTATTGAATAAAATCGTGCTAAGGAAAAAAAAAGTTCTTTTCACCACAGACTAGAGAGAATTGTCACTTTGACAGATCACATAATACTCTGCGCTTTTTCTCGTCGGTTGTTGTTTTGAGTGTTTTTCGGTTTTCGTTAATAATTCTTTACCTGGACTGCTTTACGGACTCTGATTTACTTCCTCGCGTGACTATTGCGGCTCACGGCCCTAGCACATTAAAGGGAAGACCACAACCAAATGCGCCATCGACGTACTTACGATATAACCTAAAATAAAAAAACTAAATATCTTTTTTTTCCGGCCTTTTCAAATAAAAATGACTTCACATATAGAATCTACAAGTTTTGCTGAATCTTTCGACATATTTTTTGTTAAAGTACGCTCATCTTTTATACAATGTTTAGTATGGACGTTTGCCATTGTTCTTTCCAACCGACCAACTTTTTTCTTAAAACTTAGTTTGCAGTATACTTAATAATAAAATAATACTTACTAAAAGCATTGCGCTGCAGTCATAACGTGGCGGGTAGACATAAGAAGAGATCCACCGCATATTAGTTTGCCATCTCTTTGCACCTGAAACATAAATAAATAACAATCAATAATCTGAAGTCTCAAAATGGACAAATACAATATTAACAGCAATTCAGCTAGACCGGTAATAAATAATAGGATAATAGATAAGGGAGTTGGTTGGTTTGGGATGGTGGAACGAATGCGTTCAGAAATACAGAGCTTTTGTATGTATTATGTTTTACAAGTATCCCTCAAGTCCCGTGAGGACTTCTTTACACTATGCGTATAGTAAATGACTGCCTCGTTGATAGTGGCTCCGGCTCCGGAGGCAGAGGAGGTGTTAACACCCCCGTATGCCCTCGAAAATCACGCTTAGCCGTTTGGTCCTGCACCTGGACTCTCTCCAGTCCTAACGGATCGCCGTCTTACCAAATTATGAGATTCAAAGAACGGAGAGTGCACTTGTGTATAAAGCACGTGAACGGTCCCAGTATCAGTCAGTTGCTTATATATATTTAATTGTGAAAAATGCGACTAAATCATTCAGGACTCTATTGAAACGGTGTCATCAATTTTAAAAAAAGTCCAGACTGTTACGTACTAAGGTACTAATTAATGGTGGCGTGGAAAAGAAGCTTTGTAAGAGTCCCCGCAGATAACAGACTTTCTGTCGCACGATAGCACAAAATAAGTACAAGTACTCCGTGCAGAAGTATGACTTTGCAATGAAATTCAAAGAAATATCTACTCAATGTTGTCAACGATATGGTGTAATTCAGTTCGCCTCTGGCTCAAGCACATTTTCGTGTAGACACCTACAGAAATACATTGCAAGATAATTTCATTCTTATAACTCTGGAATATGATTCATAATACACTAAACCTATTCAGTGACGTACTATCACGCAACGCGTAGGGTTGACTGCCACAAGAAGCTACTTACGCCATCTAGCGCATCTTTCTAGGACTTTATTAACGCTTGTCCAACCAGCAACCTAGTGTCGCGCACCGCCGGTGAATGAAACGCGGGAGCGCGTCGCTGCCGGCTAGCGACACCCAACTTATTTAGTCCCTTACCAAGGGGTCGCCGCGCGTGGGTACGTTTTTGCTACCTACGCGGGAAGATACACAGGCCTGACGATAGTTTGGCCGGCTTCACAAATGCAAATTATTAATAATTATTAAATAAAAAATGTTTTCTCCATACTGATAGTACGTTACCTGCACAACAAATGGTCGCATGTGGATGGCAACCGGAGCTCCTCCGACGATGCGTGCGTTTTCCTCGGCGACCACCGAATTGCCGCCAATTCCCCGCGCCTGAGATGCTATAAACAAACAATTGTGATTTGAGCGAGCTACTGGTATAATGAATAACCCCTTGGCGGTATATATCTTTTGCCTTCTAATGTTACAGCAGCTCCTATTTCGATTACAGTGGCCTACCTCAATAGTGGCTCAACTGCGCGGGAGATATTATAGTGCACAAGATAGTGTGTGCGCAATACACAGGTGCACTCTCTGTTCCTTCACTCTCATAATATGGTGCGACGGCAGTCCGACATGACCGTAGGGAGATTAGGCGCGGAACCAACGGCTAAACGTGCTTTAACGGCACGGGGGAGTTAACATCACGAACTCCTGACTCCGGAGCTGTGTCCGAGTTATCCAAGTCAGAAAAACCCAACACTCTCGGCCCGACCCGGGGGATTCGAACCCGGGATCTCGTGGATAGTACCCAGCTTGCTGACCACTAGACCAACGAGGCAGTCAAAGCAGAGAATATACGGTGTGTTTTAAGACAGTCGCGTAAATATCATCGCTGTGACTTCGATAAGAAATAAGAGAAAAAAAGTGAATTACTTAATAGACGTGCTCTTAATGGCGCTAGAAACTGCTCCGTCAGGTTGACCCACTTAGGCTTCAAGTGAGACATAGTTGTCCTACTAAGCTTTATAAGCCCAGCCCCAAGATGACTGTGACTCGTGATCATATTTTGAACCAAGCTAGTGAGGTAGGAATTTCGTTAGTGCCTTACGATGGATATGAATACTGGAAATTTAATATTTTTTACAAGTAGGGTGGTTTTTCGGGTGGTGAAGAAGATCCTTCTCCTAGTGATCCACACCTGGCAGCGACATCACAAATCACAATTAGTGATGGCGGCCGAACGATTCTATCAGCGGTGGTAGGCTCCGTTAGGCGCCGCCACAGAAATTGATATATTTCTGTGGGTGCTGCCATACTATATTAATATTCATTTCCAAGTCTTCCAATGATAATACCAAAGCGTATTATAATTGTCTGTGACCTATAAAAATACCTATAGACGTCCTAATTTTAGTTTAAATTCAAGGAAACAAGCTGCAACAAGATCTTTCTTGTTGCAGCTTGTTTCCTTGAATTTCATTCATTACAACGTTTTTTTTATCGATTTACCTTAGGACGTTTTGAAGTCGCAACGAGATGATATTAATTAGGTAGGACTTACAAAAGCGCGTATCATTTTTTAAGACATTTTCCCTCTTCGTATGTCAGTGCCAGATCACTTTCTTTCGATATTTGGTAACCCTTAACCAAAAGCAAGTTAATTAGGTAATCAACATTCAAATGATTTATAGTTTATTATTAAACTTCAACTTATAGATATCAGATTCACCAAATTGCTTTTATAGGAACCTCTACGACACTATTAGATGGTCACAATAGTACTAGCAAGCAAACAAACCACTGTTTTTTTTAAAACAATTACAAAATCAACCAATATCCATAGGATATTATGTCATATGTTTGTACCACCACACTACACAAACAAACACAGTAAAAACTTACACACGAAAAGAATCGTTAAGACTAGAAGTAGGCGGCACATTTTGAGTCCACGCACTATTTTACTTTACTAATGGTAAAAATTCACACGCCCTTATATAGCACACACGTGTATGAAATCAGATTGATAGTACGGATATCCGATCCGCAGATTGGATTAGCTCCAACGAAACCACGTTATCTCTTATCATATATTATCTTGAAGCTATAGCTAAAAACTTGGTATTAGATTTTACCTAAATAAAAAATGGATAATGAATAAGCTGAGAAGGTTATGCTTGGTGCTCTCTTTTCATAGCCGTATACCTCATGACTGAGGGTCGTGATTATTATGTGGAATGAAACACACAACGACTTTCTTAGCAAATTTTAATGGACTGGTTTGCCATTGCCTTTTTCATTTTACACACTAGCCAACAAGTTTGCAGATTTCCTCACAATATCTTTGAAAAAGACTGTACTTAAGTTTTTATTAAAACTGTGGTAGAGGCGGGGATCGAACTCACGACCTCACGGATGAGAAGTGAAGTTTTCTCCGCTTGGCTATCGCCTTTATTTTGGTGTTCCTCTAGCTCTACGGGATCGAATCAGGAATGAGGAGATACGTAGAAGAATTAACGTAACGGCACAGAATAAGTACTAGTACTTCGTACAGAAGTATGACTTAGCAATTGTATTCAAAGAAATGTCTACTCAATGTCGTCAACAATATGGCGTAATTTAGTTCGCCTCAGAGTCAAGCACATTTTCGTGTTGACACTACAAAAATCCATTGCAAGATAATTTCATACTTATTGCTCTGGAATATGATTCATAATACACTAAACCTATTCAGCGACGTAATATCACGCAACGCGATAGGGTTGACTGCTACGAGAAGCTTCTACGCCATCTAGCGCCTCTTTCTAGTACTTTATTCATTCTCGTCCAGCCAGCAACGTAGCCGCGCGGCCGCCGGTGAATAAAACGCGCGAGCGTGTCGCTGGCCGGTAGCGACACGCAACTTGTTTTAGCCCCTAAGGGTCGCCGCGCGTAGGTACGTTTTTGCTACCTACGCGGGGAGATACACAGGCCTGGTAACGGGCATAGCCTTCCGGAGCAGTTGGTAAGCACAAGTTGCAGTGGTGGTGGGCAGGGCACATTGCGCGAAGAACTTGATGGCCGTTGGGGCAGACAGTTTCTTGATTGGATACTATTTGATCAAAAGCGTAGCGTAGGGCGTATATGGTCCACCGGTAAGATTGACACTTGAACAGACATGCTTATAAAGATTGCAGGATCGCGCTGGATGTAGGTCACTTGTAACACTCACTTTGGAAATCTAAGGTGGAGGCATATGTTTAGCAGAGGCCATCCTGCGGTTGAAATGAACATGTATTTTATTTTATCCCACGATAAGATGAAGTCAAGCATGCAATATCCTAACCAAACTATCATAGATTATATTTAACCGTATAGTAGGTTTCAAACTTTAGTTATTAGCCCTTAAAACATACGATCAATAGACAAAACAAGGTTAATTAAAATGAAACCGGTATTTGTGCCATTATCTTTATTTTCATTAAACAAAACACGTTATTGCGTTACCGCGGTAACATTCTACTTAACTACGGGTCATTCCGTCTCGCTCGCACATCCTTACAGGGGCAAACGCTGGGTGCGAAGTGGAACAAATCTTTGTCCATGTTTATTGGAGCAATCCCGACGAGTATCACGCCACAGTGATGACATAAGCCCAGGTACTTAGTGGTTTATCTATGCTATGTCTATGACTGAGTACCTCAAAAACCGTGCCCAAATTGTCATTTATGGTAGGTATTTTGTCTGATTCATTAATGTTATTCACTTCAAGTACATATACACCTTTTAAGATAGTGGTGCAATCTTGGCGCAAAATTGATTGACTCTTAGGTATTTTGAAATACCTATATTTAAAAAAAAGTAGCATGACATCACTGTGACGAGACCGTCTATCAAAATGATTAACAATTTCAAAAAAGTTAGGTATAGATCCCGTAATAGAGAGTAAACAATAAAAAAATACGCTAGGAATGTGTAAACGTGCGATAAATATACTCTTTAAACATTAAAGACTCGCAAGAAAATATAGATTTTTAGGAAAACAGATAAAATGCTAGTTGGTCAGCGCTCCACGAGGTATATTCCTATCATTAGACTGAAAGAAGTCGCCTACAAAGATTCAAAAAAATAAAATATGTATCGATAGAGAAATATAAAGAAAATAACTGATGTAAGTCCATTAAAATATAACTTTCAAATAAAGTAAATAAAGGTTAAAACACATAAATTGCAAATAAGGTACTTAACACTTTCGATATTAAAAAATCGTTTAGTTTAAATAACAATAGTTTTTTTTCTAATCTATTCAGTTTAACGAATATGTAGTTGTAAATTTTTCTAACAATATGAAGATAATTTCGATAAAGGCTAGTTGTTTTAGATTGCGAAAAAAATATTGAATATAAATTATAATAATGTTGATTCTAAAACACTCCTATGATTCATAAAACTTATCAGATCAGGAATGTAAATATAAGCTTGGGCGTAAAAAAAATATATAATTCAAAATGAACAAGCCGAAGTTATAATATTAGTATACATAGAGAGAGGAAGAGAGACAAGATTTAAGTACAATAATAAACAGATCAACAAAAACAATAACAATTGCTAATATTTGGCATATAAACATACAATTTATATGATCACATTTTATACAATAGTGAAGTCAATATCGACTTAATTTACTATTGCTAGAATGGCACAGATCGTTTTGTACGAAATATAGTTTAGTTTTATAAGTCGCAATGATTTAAATATATTGTTCGATTTAAAGGACTTGTCCATTAATGGTTTTTTATTCGTCAATATTTCTAACCAGAATAAATTAAATATTATATTAAAGAGTTCACAAAAACTAGCCTTTCTGCATAATTAATATATTTTTAAGGCCTCCGATTTAGAGAAAAATATAAATTAATTTTTCTCTTTGTCTGTACAGAAACCGCACCTTCGCCTATATCAATAAACGCATGAAAAAAAAATTGACAGCCAAATTGACATTCCGTTGACAGTAGTACCTATTATATAATCTGTGGTAGTACCTAGTAGTACTTATCCATTTATCCACCAGTGGAAAGGCAATGGTACATAGCCATACAGCCAGGAAATACAAGTAAGTGATCAATGGATGATGCCTGTTACAAAACATATTTTTTCTCAAAAATGGAGGCGTTTAAAATTCTGATTTCTATGGTTACGTGTTCCATATTGTTGTAGCTTAAAGATACATATAGGTTTATTAGTGGTTGGTGATATCTTAGAATAAAAAACCAGCCTCCATACAAAAAGAGGACAAGTCCTTTATTTTAGATCTCAATATCGGTATCGATACAATCTGTTGTATCTTTTGTATTTCTACAATATATTATTGCAATTTCGTCATTGTTATATCTATATTTCTATTACACAAGTAATAACTATGTATACTTTTCGCGACATTGACGCGTCAATGCTCGGTTTCTGATATACATTAAGGGTGTTTTTTATTCATCTAGTATATCTGCAATCTGAAAGAAATATTTTCGTATCTTTATCTACAAGAATGAGAACCACGATTTAAAGATTCTCGATATTTTCCTTTCAAATATGCCTCTTACAGATAAGAAAGTTTGTTCATATCAGTAAACCATATTAGATATACAATGTACCCCTGTCAAGTTTCTCAGAAACCTGAAATGTCGGGTGAACGTGTTGTGCCATGGAACCTTCTTCGAACTTAAATGTATTTACGTAAAAATCGGTTTAGTTACGACATTAATATCTTTAAAGACTCACACTTATACGATTCACTCACAAAAAGGCAAACGTTTTCGTCAACTTAGTATAAGAAGGCTTAATGATAGTATTGCGTTAACATTACAACCGACGCCATGTTTCTTGTTTAATAAACCTGTAGGTACCAACAACCACGTTTAAATCGAATCAAGTTTATTCTACTAGCTTAAACTAATATAATAATAATAATAAGTCACCGCGAATATTATTAGATGTAGTAGTGTTTCAACATTATTTATTTTATGAAGTTCAAAGTATTTTTTTCATAGCTTTATTTTGATCCTTACTTAACACCTGTAAATGCCTTTCACTTACACAAAAACTAGAAAAGGATGACATAAATTATAACATCAAATGCGTGGGATAGCGATATTTTAATTCAATATTCGCGGCAACGTAACAACACTATCCGCGTATCGTATCAAAAGACAACCACAACAAAAGTATACAGTATACATTTCATACTATAACGTAGAGATAAACTCAGATCTTAGGATAGCTCAACTTTAAATAAAATTCGTATTTAGCTAACTACTTAAGTATGATAAGGTAACGGGTTTGAGCTATTCGATTGCACATTATTATTTAGGGGAGCCATTGTTTAAATAACCCCTCCTTTTGGCTTTGCCTAAGTCGGGTAAGAGGTGACATTATTCGTTTGTAGAAGCTATGAATAACATTAGGAAGTTAAATCATTTCGTAAGCAGAAATCTGACTCAAGTAGGTACCTAGTAACGAATGAGTACAAGCTCCTCCATTTTTTATTTAATTAGTAAATAACATTTACTATTTCCTCCTAAATCTATGAACACTGCTTCAAACAAATTAATTTGTTCAGAATTATTCATATTAGTTTTGTAGTAGGACAATTGTCAAATGTAACTTTTACATAAAGAAAAATCAACACCATACCCTTTTCTGACGTAGTTAAGATTTTAGAACAAAAATGTGTAACGTTAAGTTTAGAATATAACAATATAGTGACTTTAAATTTTTTAAGTTAAAAATGATAAAAAAATTCGTCATCAAAGTCATAAAACACGCCGCGATTTTCTTGCAAAAATCGGCCGCATTTTCCTGTAGTTATAAAAAACAATCAATGAAGTACAAGATAAGATAATTTCACAAGTAAATTGAATCAAGTGTCACCTCTAAATCGGTTGACGCTTGACTACGACAGTGGCTTTCACCCTATATTACATTAAAAATCGAGAAACCTGAAATAACATTAAAATATTTAGAACTACATTCGTTTTTAAACTATCAAATCCTTGGCCAGTTACAATATATCTAGAATTCTCTAATATCATAAGGATATGTTTAGCAGAAGTCTACCTACAAGTAAAAGTTTAGGTAAGTTTTTTCAGAACAAGCAATACCGATTTTCATTTAAATTCAACTTTCATTAAGATTTGCAGTTGAAATATAAATAAATGGACTTAAAAGTATGTTGTGTACTTGCAAGTCTATTTTTTAACATCTAATCAATAATGTATTGCCATCTTTATCTATAAACGTCTTATCTTGTTTGTTTTTGTCGTATCTCCAAATCTAAGTACCGCCATTTCATCATTTTAAGACATCTTACTCATCGTTCTAAATATAGTGAGTTATACATATGACTCACGCACTGTCCAAATATTATTTACAGGTATGTAACTGCGCTCGTCAAAAGCATTATACTCTTTATACGCAGTACGATAAAGAATTGTCAGGGAACACCAAGTAATACGAGTTATCTTATGAATGGAATCTTAAGTTAGGTATATCATGGGTTACATCTGTATCATTGTGCGATGAAATGAGGTAAAGATTGTAAGAATGGACACACCCATTTCACACCACACACACACGTCTTTATGTAAGACTTACTTAAATATTTGCAACCAAAAGTGGTATTTATTTAGTGATATTTCTGTAGTATGCAAGTAATGTTAGTCACAACTTAAACAATAGGTTTACTTACCGCATACAGTTATAGCGTCAGAATCCATTAAATACGAAGATGTATTAGTTTTTTTAATAGCTTTTCTTCAGCTGTCATTAATGATGCTTTAAAGTTTTAGTTCATATAAGTAGTCTAGAATACACAGCGCAAGTCAACTAACTCATTTTATTTAATTTATTAAATAAAAAAAACTTTAATGATATAAAATTCAACTCAAACTACTTGCAGTTTTGTCATTAATGAGTTTCGCCATATGATGTGGGTCTAAGTGACCAGCGATAGCATGTCCACTTTAAAACACACTAGTGACCTTTGACGCGATGTATGCAAGTGTGTGTATAAGTGTGTACTTGTGTCCAGCTGTTACCAGTGACATTAAACCCACTTTAAAAGGCGCAAGCGGCCTTCGTCACGTGTGTAAGTGTGTGTATGCATGTGTACTCGTGTGCGAGTGTGTCCGTCTGTATGCGGGTGCGATTTCACGGAGGTAGGTTCATCTGCAAGTTCTGGAGGTACGCCGAGGTCGAGTTTAGGAGCCCGATGCGTTGCTTCTGCTTTCTCTGTTCCGTCATCTGTGAATAGGTTTTCGGTTTTAAAATGTACGCAATGTAATGGCGTCGACATCTCTATTATACAAGAGTGCGAGTTAGAAATGAAGGGAGAATCCTAAACAACTTTCTAACATGGGTCGAAAAAAATCTAAAAATTTACATTTTTTTGGCATATTTCAAGCCATGTTTCTAGGAGAAAGTTGTTTAGTTACAGATTCCGATTAACTTATTTTACCTTTAAGGATATGACGAATGGTTCCGTTTTTTTTGCCAATTGGCTACGGAACCGTAGACGATGTATTTACCTTGTATAAAGATGTTATTAACGGCTATATTTGTATGAAATGCTACATAGATATGCAAAAATATATAAAAATGCTTGTTTTTGACGCTATATTACTCGTACAACGTTAAAATCTACGTCAACACGCGCCGAAGGCGTTGTAACTTAAGCGACGTTACATTAAAATACTGCCACTAAATTAATATTGCATTAACATATAACGTGGTGGGATAGTAATAACACCGTTTAGCTTTCCTTAGTAAATAATTGGATGGTGCCTTTTGACAGTTTAAGCAGCTATCTTATAACTTAACTCGGCTTGCCAGCAGAGCGCGCGGAGTTGCGGACTGTCGCATCTCGCGTTGTGGCCAACCGTACGTTAAAAATTAACGTTATAAATATAGCTCCTCTTGAATTATATTATATATTTATTAGCTATACTAACTACTCCTCCAATTTAAGTTGGCCGCTACCTCTTTTTCCGCTTCCTCATACCGCGTCCTGCCAATACGGTTAGCAAAGTCAACGGTCTGTAGGGCCTATAAATCTATTATGTGTATATATCTCGATTTTATTTTTATACTAAGCACTTTTTAATTTTTTATTAAAATAGGATTTTTATATGGAAACAAAAATATAGACGTGTACCTACTGCATCTGTCTGATAAGTTCTTGTCTGTATAAGTATGTTGTTGAGGTACGTTATTCCTATAAAAATCTGTAATCACGGTTCATCTGAATAGACTTTTAAAATCCGTAAAGATACTGATAAATCCGTACTGCTTAAGCTATCCGTACCGTACTGAGCGGATCTGCGTTGAGGTGAGGTATGGGAAGGGGAAGTGGAGGTAGCGGCCAACTTGAACTGAACGGGTAGTACGTTATATTATCGACCACTTACCTGGTCGCGCAGGTCGGTGAGCAGGTCGGTGAGGGTGTGGACAGCTCGCTGCGCGCGGTCGAGCTGCTGCTGCAGGTTGCGCAGCTCGAGCTCGCCCCCCTCCCCTTCACCCCCTCCCACTAGCGAGAGCGCACGCAGGCGCGGGAACCAGTCCAAGTTGTTGGACTGTAAAAGGTTATGAGCTTTACTTCTTCATTCGCTGACAGTGTGTTTTGTTTGAAAAAGTGATACGTTCTTCACACGTTCGTTTACGTGTCAAATGTCATATTTCAATGCAAAATTGAGCAAATTACACAATTTGAAGCACTCAATTTCCTCGCTTTTGAACTATCTACCTACCTATTTTTAAATTCACCGACATTGCCTTTCCTCATAATACTTATCAGACCTCTAACTTATATATATATGGTGAGTTGTCCCTTTCTGAGGAAACAAATGTCAAATATGACAAACAAAGACATCCGAACTTTAGAGTCAAATCCGCTATAACAGTAATGTTGGACGTTTATGAATAAGACTATTAATTTGTACAAAAAAATAAGGTACAAGCCTGCTAATTCTGCTAAAAATGTATAACGGAATCGTAAGGAGGAAATTCCCAAACGCCAGAATTCAGTACCTTATAAACCACTAAACGTCGTTGGACAAACAAGATAGCTTTTAAAGCAAAAAAAAAATGAAGAGAAACAAAGCCAATTTTAGTCGTAAGTATGTTTTTGTTTTAGGCTCGATACCAAATATTAAAACACGAAAACTTTTTGTAATTTAGGTTATGTTCGGAACCTAGCACTAATTCGTTGGTTTATCATTCAAACTGCTTTTTTTTGTTAATAAGATAAATTTTTACGTCCACAATATTTAACATAACTAATTCTATAGTTATAAGTTATTTTCAACACGAAATTAATTTATAATTACGAAAACACAGTAGTTTACATTCAACAATAAACCAAATAACAAACAAATGTGGCGAGTGCCGGGGCGGCGGGGGGCACATAACGTTCAACCAATCAGCGCCGGAGATGCATTCCGTTTTACGCCGGTTGACAATTTGAACGCTTCCCATCGATAGATTACAATATAGCGAAAAATAATGCGTTAAATTGCAATCATATGTTACGGTTCACAATTTTTCGACAGTTTACAAAATCACGAGATAGATTGTAATCGAAAGATGTTTATAATCTTAAGGTGACATATAATTATATATATTACTAATGTTTAATAAAGCTTGTTTCACTTAATACAAATATTGACAAAGGATAATGATAAGTTTCGTTCAAAATAAGTTCTTGTAACTTGATTTTGCATATTTTACCTTGATCATAGAGTGCACGTAGCTCTCGGGCCCGGTGAACTCGGTGGGGTCCTTGACTCGGACAAGCACCATAAAGTAGAGATAGTGCCACATGTTGTGTTCGCTTTTTATGTGTTCCTCGAACGAGACCGTCTTGTTGTCAAAGGCTGACCTGTTCAATCCTGGACAGATATGATAAGATTTTATTCATAATATTCATTACATGTCGATCATCATAATTATTTAAGATAAAATTCATATTGCAATACTTTCAAATAATTTAAAATTTAATGTGATAGCATAAGAAAAATGTAACTTAGTTTAAGCCTCAATTTTTATTTTGTTGCAGTACCATATAAATAAAATAAATAATATTTTATAATTCAATTAAAGATAGAAGAGACTGACATGAAAGAAAGGAGACCTACACTAAGAAAATGGTAGAAGACGCCTAAGAAGAACAAGAAGAGGATGAATTCGATTAACAAATTAAATAAATAAATTCATCTCGTTTGTAAAAAGCCGGCTTGATCAACCAGTTATTTAGCTTAGCTTTATAGAGATTAAATGGGTATAGGTACATCTTTTATTTGGTTTGGGATATACATAATCATAAACTTTGGCGTTGCGAGTGACATAGTCGTGGTAGTCTGTATGACTAGGTAATAAG
Organism: Pyrausta nigrata; assembly: GCA_949316185.1. Classification (NCBI taxonomy): domain Eukaryota; kingdom Metazoa; phylum Arthropoda; class Insecta; order Lepidoptera; family Crambidae; genus Pyrausta; species Pyrausta nigrata. Next base: position 2,928,930 of record OX438961.1, read on the forward strand.
TGCAGGTTCTCAGATATTCGAGCTTTTATTAACACAGTAAGGCTCCGCGCAGATGGACCGCGTCTACTCCTTCGCGACACGCTACCGGTGGCGGCCACTTGCCATTTTGACAAAACGTCTGTCAAAGGATCTGTAGACTGTAGAGCAGATGGGGATCCACACTGCCAAATTCTCCCTGTAGGTGGCGCATTGTCGATGCGCCCAAAGCTATCTGTCATTCCAGTACAGAAGTTGTTTTTTTGAGTATTTTTTTGTGTTTTCAATCTACGAAAGCTAATGCCGTTATGTGCTGTGCCAGGTTGTTACAATAATGGTATTCATTTATTTCCAAAAGAGCCAGTTTTAAAAAAGAAGTGCGAAACAGCTTTAAGAAGAAAATTTATTAATTTTAGGTAGTTTACTGGAACTATTTACATCATGATAAGCTTCTGGATCGGGAACATTCATCGTATAACTAGATTGTGAAGCTACGACACCAAAATTCCCGGTATCATCGCAGTTCCGATCGTAGAATTCTAACCTAAAAACAAACATGTACGTGTTTTATTATTTTAGCTATATTTATTAAAAACCTTGTTATGTAGTTAATTTGTAACACAAATACAACAAAACAATTTCAACAAGCATTAAATGTAACATTTACAGTAATAAAACTGTATAAACATCCAAATGTTTACCTCGCAATAAGATCGGCTTTTTACTTTTCATCCTCGTTTCTGAAGATCGTCTTTTAGTTCAGATAACTTCATTGACGAATACATTATGATGAAATTACATTAGATAGTCACGACAAACTGTAAATTAGATACGAAAAAGCCCGACATAAACAATAGCAAAATATTTGACATAGCCGTATCTATGCTAGCGCCATCTGCATCAAGCTTTGCGTGTGGATCCCCATTGTAGCGGCCACCGACCAACTTCGCTTGCCCGGGACCAGAGGGCGTGATGGTAGTCGGTGGCCCATCTGCTCGGAGCCCCTAATAGTCTAATTTTCTAACAATGGACTTGATAGACAGAGATGGGTAGCAAAATTTTTTCTGACTCTTAAGTATCCAGGAGAAATAAAATCATATAAACTTATTCTCATGCTACTTCATTTTAGAAAAGAATAATTTAAGCTCATAACCGAAAGTATTTCATACTAGATTCTGATACTAATTTTATTTTTTATTACAGAGAGATATATCTGGAATTATATTAAAAAAATATTAAATGTTGGTTGTAAAATTTTCTTCGTTACTTGAATGATCAAAGGTTGTTTGAGAGAGATCATTTTTAGCGATAAGCTAAATATTGCTTTGTTATTACTTATATGGTGTGCAATCTCGAGCGTGATATTCATTATCATCAAATTTAAAAGCTAAGCTATTGTCGGTGGAGTCTTTTATTTAGTATAGAAGAGGACGAATGTTAAGACACCTGATTCGACAAGATGATTTCATCAAAACTATAATAAAAGGAAGTGAGGAAGACCAAGAATAAGCTACATGCAGCAAATAAAAGAAAATATAAATGTCGTGTCGTATCAGGAGGTCAAGAGAAGGATAGAAAACAGAGTTATCTGTTGCTCACCACAAATAAAACAGGTGTTCTTGAGTATCAACTCCTTCTGCTGCTTCTCGCTCCTCAGGTCGGCGAAGGTATCGATGATCACGCCGAAGATCAGGTTCAGGACTATGATGATCACGACGAAGAAGAACAGCAGGTCGTACACCACGCGCGCCACGAATAGAGGCTCCTAGAAGACGATACAATACATACTCATTTATTTATCTAACAAAAAGAGTACATGCAGAAAAAAAAATGGTAGCGACTCCCGTACTAGGTTATAGTACGGGAGTCGCTACCATTTTCTTTTCTCGGGTCCAAGGGTTCTCAGGTCAATCCAATATCACGGGCGGCCATTAAAATGACTGAATTCAAACAACATACGATAAATGAAGGCTCTATAAGTAAGTGTATCAGTGAGCGTGTTTATATTTATTTCTGTTTGTCATTTAGGTATTAGTAATATATTTTTATAAAAAGTAAAACAGAAATATTGTAAATTGCACATGGGAAATAAATAAACTTAACAATTCAATGAACGGAGCTTGAAATAGGGGATGAAATTAGTGTTAAAGTCGGGTCGAAACAAGTAAGGAAATAGAAATAACATAGAGGGCATATAGGGTTTGGAAAAGAGAATATGAAACATGAAACAGGAATTAAATAAGAAAAAAAGGGAGTGAATAAAAGTTAAATAAAGGTATGAATAGAGAACAAAATGAAGCGAATAGATTGTGAAACACGAGATGATAAAGAGTGAAAGCGGGAGAGTGAAAGAAGATGAAATAGGGCATGAATGGAGAATGGAATGGAACTTGAAATGGGGTGTAAGAATGAACGGTGAAATGGGGATAAATAGAGAATGAAATAGGGAATGAATGTCAGGTAAAATAGGGGTAAATTAAGAGTAAATAAAGCATGAATAGTGTAAATATTATTGCAAATGTTTACGCACGAAGCTAGCGGGAGTTCGCAGAATATCTCCAATTCCACCGCAGTTTCTTAGCTCCCGGTTGAGCGTGGTGACGATGAACATGATGAGCGAGTCACAGCATTGTTTCCGATGTTCGCCAAATAGAGGGTCAAATGAGGCGAAAAGAGGGTTAAACAGGAGATTAATGGTGGATAGAATAGGTGTTAGAGGAGAATGATGGTTGAATGAAACGGGTTGAATTGAGGATGAACTAGGACACGAATGGAGGATGTAATGAGGATGAAACAGGAGATGAATGGAGTATAAAGGGGTGAGTGAAGAACGAAATAGGGTGTGAATATGAATTGAACGCGGGTAAGTGAAAAAATATGAAATAGGGCATGAATGAAGGCGAAACAGGGGATGAATAAAAGATGAAATAGGACTTGAATGAAGGATTAAATAGGGTATGAATAGAGGGTGAAATAGGACATGAGTGGAAGGTGAAATAGGGCATGAATATAGGTCGAAACGGGAATGAATAGAGGTTAAATATGGTTTGAATGGGGAGTGAATTGGTGAAGTAAAAAAGGAAATAGGGGTTAAAATAAAATACAATATAATCGAAAGGGTTACACACGAAGCTAGCGGGAGCTCGCAGAATATCTCCAATGCCGCCGCCGTTTCTCAGCCCCTGGTTGAGCGTGGTGACGATGCACATGATGAGCGAGTCGCAGCTCCGCTCGCGAAGGTCCCCGCCGACGGAGACGAACCGGCCCCGGTTCCGGTTGCAGCTGTCAGGCGATTGTAGGTACTTTGATGCGCCGTCGCCGCAGCCGTCCGGCTCGTAGCGCGGGTCGTCGTCGTCTGGGGAATATTGTGGATTTATAACAAAAAAAAAGTGGGCAAGTGCGAGTCGGACTCGTGATCTGAGGGTTTCACAAATGTAACCGTAAATTTGCGGTTTATGAGCTTTTCCATAACTTGGGCTGTCCTTCTTTCTTGCCAAATTTCATGATTCTAGGTCTGTGGGAAGTACCCTTGATTTCCTTGCTAATAATAATATAATGCGTTAACATAGAAGCTGTTTTTTTCATAGCTTCAAAGAACCGCAGCCATAAGTATTAGATGTTAATATCAACTTGATACCTCCACGCGTTCCTGAGAAAAAGTCTTGACACACAGACTGACTACAAAGTGATCCTAGGGTTCATTTTAAGGTACGGAGCCCTAAAAGAGATCTGTTGTAGAAATCTCGAACGAGGCTGACCTCGAAATCTAAGACTAAGATAGATGGAGAGACATATCCCCTTACACGACACATCTCCTTCTTTTCTCTTTTTTTTTAAATAAAAATCATGTATGCATATTTGTCCTCTATTTGTTCCAAAGCTATTGATCAGATAGTTTTAGGGTTGTTGATAAAAGGTAGGGGACGTACAAATAAATACAAATACAATCGTTTCTTTGCAGTTTAGTTTTTTAGAATACATTAATACAAAGCAGATCTTAAAACTAGAAAAGCCATCAACGATTGTGATGCCTCAAAAAAATGAATACGTGGCATTGCAATGCATGCCCGGTACGCCGGTACAGCAAGAAGGAAATAAAACACATTTAAGTTTTCTCGCGCGTAATTTTTAAGCTTATGAGCTAAACACGTATAGCAACATTTAGCCACTCACCGTCGAGCCGGTCGACGCTCACGAGGAAGTGGTCCCGGAAGAACATGTAGCCTACGATGGAGAACATGTAGACCAGCACCAGCGCCAGCACGGCCGTCAGTAGGATGGACCGCCCGTTGCGTGTTACTGATCGCATTACGTTCAGTAGGGTCTCTTCGCGGTACACAATGTCTAGGAGCTGGAACGAAAGGAATGGAGTTAAGACGAAACAATTTTTAAAAGTAAAAGAATTTCACCCAGGATCGCGTTGAATAAGTTAATTTTATTGATAAGAATGCGATTGTGAGAGTTCACAACCTATATTACCAGAGTTTTCAGGACATCTTTGAGATAATAGTTGAGCTCGAAGCACGATTAGAGGAATTGTGTTCGATGGGAAATCCCCCTGAAGTTTGGTGAAATTTCTCACTTTTTGCATGTTTAATATTGCTTTATGTTTGCTGGTGCTAAAATTTCGGACCTTTCTCTCTTATTCTGTTCCTCAGTACACAAGGGCAAAAAAATATGAGAATACATTTTTGATATGCTTTTTCGTTCAAGAAATTGTCAGAAATCCATTTCATGCGCGAAATCTGCGCAGCGATGACGCAATGGGACCGTTGGACCTTAAGACAAAAATATTAATAATAAATATGTAAGATTTCCGAGTCAAGGTTCCGAGAACAGTGTTCAGAGTGCTAAACAGAAGGTTCTGGTCTGGAGATCTACAGTGCCAGTTCCGAGGTCCGAGTTCCATGACCTGAGGTTCCGTGACCAGATAATTTCGAACCACGGCGTTCTGTAAAGGCCTAGACAAGGTTTGGTAACCAAGCAAGCACTGAACAGGGTTTGCATCGGCTGTCGGCTATCCGGCGTCGGTCTTTTGCTAGTACGGTACCGATGCGATTTCCGTCCGGTTCTTGTTTAGTGACGTCATATCATGCGGCGCGCTAGGGTTGACTGCTAACAGGCCTGGTTCACTCCGCAATTTAGATTAAAGCTGCAAGTACATGCGTAGATCGACCTGTCGGCGTTTAGTCGTAATGGATGTCACAAGCCGGCTGAATCGCATGTAACATCTACGACTCTCGCGCACATTTGTCGTCGCGTCGGTCGACCCCACGCTATCAAGTGAGATGAGGTTACGCGAGAAAAAGAGAGGCAAATATGTTGGTGCTTATAGTGGTAGGCTAAAGCGTGCCGCAATCTCAATTTGCACCTAATTGTGTCGTAGCAAGAGTCTATTTACTAAAATAACTTTGCGGAGTGGACCTTCTGTATTTGTACTATGATTTATTCTGTGCTGCTACAAGAAGCTAATATCGCACCTTACTAGCACTTACTCATACTCGTCCAGCCAACAACGTAGTGTCCCGTGCCATCCCGTCAGTAAATAAAACGCGCGCGTGTGTCACTGTTTCTCGCTCGTGCCTACTGCACTAGCCCATCGTGGGTTGTGACCCGCGCGTAGGTACGTTTTCTTTACCTACGGAGTAAGACAGGTCTAGTTTTGTGGGTGGTACTCACCAGTACGGAGAAGAAGAACGGATGGCAGCAGATGCCGAGGAAGCAGAAGACCAAGTAGACGCTATGGTAGAGCAGCTCGGGGTCGGTGAGCACGTGCCGCGTCGACTTGGACAGCGTGCCCTGGTTGCCCATTATGCTCACTAAGTGGACCCCCTTCACCACTATCTGTGGATACAAGTTACAATCATTTAGTAATTTTTAAACTCACGGTGAGCATGGCCAGGCCCACAGCGTAGGCGTAGTAACGGTGCAGTCACTACTTGTAGGTACACGAACCTTACCATCAGAAACAATGCAATCGCTAAACCAGGATAGTTTCTATAATTCGTACCATGACCCCGAAAATTAGCAGGCCCGCAGCGAGGAAGTTCGTTTATCCTGTCACCTTTTTTTGTATGCAATTTCGTACTATGACACTCCATCTGAAATCAATCTAGTGTCAGTTTGCCCGCCTTAAATGTCAGATAAGCTATCATAAAAAAGTTACCCATCGAGTAGCTTTTTCAAAATTGTTATGATTAAATCTTGTTTCATAAGTTAATTTTAGGATTCATTTACGAAATGTGAAATGTTAACAATACAACGAATTAACTAATGTGAGATTTTTGAATGCAAAATTGAAGAAATATCTTCGAGATGTGAACATTAATCTAGTGAAGTCCGATTTCTTGATTACTCCGTAGAAGTCTGATGGCTATTTTAAAATTATTTTTGATTTCATTGACCAGATACCAAGTAGTGGTTTAATTTATTAGATCACTATGGCCTAGCGCAAAAGAAGGGGTATTTTTATGTAAAAATTGTATAAATCTAACTTAATAAAATTCTAACAAATATAAGCAATGAACTTGAGTAGGTACTTACCTACCTGCTTCATTCTCCTATTAGTTAACAGGTAGGTACCTCAAACGTCTAGCCCAGCTTTGAAGACTATAAGCGACAGCCTACGTGTTTAGTCTATTATCTCTCGCTTGGGGCGCGAGTTAGGCGAGGCCTACTTATCTCGTACTATGCTACTGACTACTTACAGTAAGCATGGCCAGGTCCCACAGCGTAGGCTCGGGTCCCGCGCAGTAGATGAGCCGCTCTATGGCGGAGGCCAGCAGTGGGCGTGGGACTGACTGCTGACTACTCACAGTAAGCATGGCCAGGCCCCACAGCGTAGGCTCGGGTCCCGCGCAGTAGATGAGCCGCACTATGGCGGAGGCCAGCAGTGGGCGTGGGACTGACTGCTGACTACTCACAGTAAGCATGGCCAGGCCCCACAGCGTAGGCTCGGGTCCCGCGCAGTAGATGAGCCGCACTATGGCGGAGGCCAGCAGTGGGCGTGGGACTGACTGCTGACTACTCACAGTAAGCATGGCCAGGCCCCACAGCGTAGGCTCGGGTCCCGCGCAGTAGATGAGCCGCACTATGGCGGAGGCCAGCAGTGGGCGTGGGACTGACTGCTGACTACTCACAGTAAGCATGGCCAGGCCCCACAGCGTAGGCTCGGGTCCCGCGCAGTAGATGAGCCGCACTATGGCGGAGGCCAGCAGTGGGCGTGGGACTGACTGCTGACTACTCACAGTAAGCATGGCCAGGCCCCACAGCGTAGGCTCGGGTCCCGCGCAGTAGATGAGCCGCACTATGGCGGAGGCCAGCAGTGGGCGTGGGACTGACTGCTGACTACTCACAGTAAGCATGGCCAGGCCCCACAGCGTAGGCTCGGGTCCCGCGCAGTAGATGAGCCGCACTATGGCGGAGGCCAGCAGTGGGCGTGGGACTGACTGCTGACTACTCACAGTAAGCATGGCCAGGCCCCACAGCGTAGGCTCGGGTCCCGCGCAGTAGATGAGCCGCACTATGGCGGAGGCCAGCAGTGGGCGTGGGACTGACTGCTGACTACTCACAGTAAGCATGGCCAGGCCCCACAGCGTAGGCTCGGGTCCCGCGCAGTAGATGAGCCGCACTATGGCGGAGGCCAGCAGTGGGCGTGGGACTGACTGCTGACTACTCACAGTAAGCATGGCCAGGCCCCACAGCGTAGGCTCGGGTCCCGCGCAGTAGATGAGCCGCACTATGGCGGAGGCCAGCAGTGGGCGTGGGACTGACTGCTGACTACTCACAGTAAGCATGGCCAGGCCCCACAGCGTAGGCTCGGGTCCCGCGCAGTAGATGAGCCGCACTATGGCGGAGGCCAGCAGTGGGCGTGGGACTGACTGCTGACTACTCACAGTAAGCATGGCCAGGCCCCACAGCGTAGGCTCGGGTCCCGCGCAGTAGATGAGCCGCACTATGGCGGAGGCCAGCAGTGGGCGTGGGACTGACTGCTGACTACTCACAGTAAGCATGGCCAGGCCCCACAGCGTAGGCTCGGGTCCCGCGCAGTAGATGAGCCGCACTATGGCGGAGGCCAGCAGTGGGCGTGGGACTGACTGCTGACTACTCACAGTAAGCATGGCCAGGCCCCACAGCGTAGGCTCGGGTCCCGCGCAGTAGATGAGCCGCACTATGGCGGAGGCCAGCAGTGGGCGTGGGACTGACTGCTGACTACTCACAGTAAGCATGGCCAGGCCCCACAGCGTAGGCTCGGGTCCCGCGCAGTAGATGAGCCGCACTATGGCGGAGGCCAGCAGTGGGCGTGGGACTGACTGCTGACTACTCACAGTAAGCATGGCCAGGCCCCACAGCGTAGGCTCGGGTCCCGCGCAGTAGATGAGCCGCACTATGGCGGAGGCCAGCAGTGGGCGTGGGACTGACTGCTGACTACTCACAGTAAGCATGGCCAGGCCCCACAGCGTAGGCTCGGGTCCCGCGCAGTAGATGAGCCGCACTATGGCGGAGGCCAGCAGTGGGCGTGGGACTGACTGCTGACTACTCACAGTAAGCATGGCCAGGCCCCACAGCGTAGGCTCGGGTCCCGCGCAGTAGATGAGCCGCACTATGGCGGAGGCCAGCAGTGGGCGTGGGACTGACTGCTGACTACTCACAGTAAGCATGGCCAGGCCCCACAGCGTAGGCTCGGGTCCCGCGCAGTAGATGAGCCGCACTATGGCGGAGGCCAGCAGTGGGCGTGGGACTGACTGCTGACTACTCACAGTAAGCATGGCCAGGCCCCACAGCGTAGGCTCGGGTCCCGCGCAGTAGATGAGCCGCACTATGGCGGAGGCCAGCAGTGGGCGTGGGACTGACTGCTGACTACTCACAGTAAGCATGGCCAGGCCCCACAGCGTAGGCTCGGGTCCCGCGCAGTAGATGAGCCGCACTATGGCGGAGGCCAGCAGTGGGCGTGGGACTGACTGCTGACTACTCACAGTAAGCATGGCCAGGCCCCACAGCGTAGGCTCGGGTCCCGCGCAGTAGATGAGCCGCACTATGGCGGAGGCCAGCAGTGGGCGTGGGACTGACTGCTGACTACTCACAGTAAGCATGGCCAGGCCCCACAGCGTAGGCTCGGGTCCCGCGCAGTAGATGAGCCGCACTATGGCGGAGGCCAGCAGTGGGCGTGGGACTGACTGCTGACTACTCACAGTAAGCATGGCCAGGCCCCACAGCGTAGGCTCGGGTCCCGCGCAGTAGATGAGCCGCACTATGGCGGAGGCCAGCAGTGGGCGTGGGACTGACTGCTGACTACTCACAGTAAGCATGGCCAGGCCCCACAGCGTAGGCTCGGGTCCCGCGCAGTAGATGAGCCGCACTATGGCGGAGGCCAGCAGTGGGCGTGGGACTGACTGCTGACTACTCACAGTAAGCATGGCCAGGCCCCACAGCGTAGGCTCGGGTCCCGCGCAGTAGATGAGCCGCACTATGGCGGAGGCCAGCAGCGCCCGCACGCCGGACGAGCGCGGCAGCCACGTCACTAGCGCGGCCCCTACTGCGGACACGCACCAAACCACCAGGGATAGGTGTTGGCCTAACTCTGTGGACAAGGAAACAGGTTGTTGATTGGATGCAAGTGGCCAATAGGAACTAAAGTCTGTAAATCATCTAGAAAATTACTTAATTAATAGTAACGAAATAAAAAAGCCTATTTTTAAAATTTGGCCCATACTAGTAATTAGTCAAAATGTTGTTCTTCAATTACGATTTTAATACAATATTACTAACGCACTTTAGCAAACTTGGGCCCCATAGAGCCTTATTAAATCCTTAATATTTTGACTAAACCATTTGCAAGACAGAATCGAAATTGAACCAAGAATTATTGAAAATTATTAAATTACGCATTACTTCACGATTTATGTACATTTGAATGTATTAAAAACCTGACGTTTCGAACACTTTAAGCACTTGTTACACCATCCTATTTGTGTAGCATCCTACTTAGAAAATAGAAAGATGTTATCGCAGTTCTCTACTTAGGATCCTGCCTGTCTAGTTAGGAAGCTCTCGTCCTAACTAGGAAGGTGACTAGGGCACCACTCTGAAAGACGATATCCGTAGTTTCAACTGTAGCCATCCCTGTCACTAATGCCAGCATTATAGCGCGAGCGAGTGCGACGGCTAGACGCGAAAATATGTACAATTAGAGGCGAAGTAAAAACTATTTTGCTCCGAAACTTTATCTGATCTGACAACCGCAATAGAAGATGTCAGTTCTGTCAAAACCGTATGTCAAAAACCAATTGATCTGTGTGGTATGTCAACATGAATACTTTAATTGTTAAGAAAAAATGAGATTTGAGAAATAATTAACATAATGTCGTATTGTTCCATACTGTGTTGTGAGAAAAAAAGCAAAACATGGAATTTTAAAATGGATGGGATGTCATTTTATCGGTAAGTAATAGTAATTATGCAATTATGAAAAGTTCATAAACATTTTCTACGGCTCAAGATAAATCGGTCAAGCGTTCTGACGTTTAAGTCTCATCTTGCTCCCACTAAGTGGGTTACACATAATGCCATCTCATTCTACTCGTTAGCACTCGTTACTAGTGTTGCGCTGAATTTGTTATACGACTTATCGACATTTACGTGCACAGTTTTCATTACACAATAATTATTTTAGTACATTGGCAGCACAGAGGTATGTATAGGTGTTATAATCGATAACACAAATATTTATACTTGCGCACTCAAATCAATACCTAAGCAGAAATGTCATTAACCTACTTATACCGAGGAAGGTTTTGGTAGAATTATTGATTTTTTGCGAATAACATAACGCTGACACTTGACATAATGACGTTTGATAGTTTTCTCGGTTTAATGGATTATTAACAATGAGATGCGTAGTAAAAGCCAAGAGTATGGATGTTTGCGTGTGTAGATATGTGTGTATCGATCTATTACTGTACGGTGTGTGACGATAAAAAAGGTGATGAATGGATGTAATGAGAAGCGATTGAAGAAGAAAGAAATAAGGCAATTGACACAGAAATATGTATAATGTAGGCGGTTTTATTAAAACGATCCTAAAGTGACTAAAATGTAGTAGATATGGTAGAAGAAATTCTCTAAAGTGACTAAGATGAAGAAGATATGGTACGGAACAGTTCGTGCGCTTGTACGGGCTTTAAAACTTAAAAAGAATTGCCTCTGTGCTTAGGTAAATTGGTAGATATATATCGGAAAACATGATTTTAAGAAACTTGTTTCCAGTCGTACTATAAATTATGAGCCTTATTTACAATATTTAGAAATTAAAAAACAATAAATGCATTTTAATAAAAATACTTAAGTACTGTGTTTAGATTCCAATGTGACTTCTCTGTGCTTGGTTTATAAATTCATATTTTTTATAATTTAAGCAATTTAGTTGTACGTTTTTATAGAAGTAATTTTGTTTTGCAAGCAGAACTTAAAAATTTATTATATACTAGCTAACCCGACAGACTTTGTCCTGTTCTTTAGTTTTTTTAATCCTCTTTGACGATATCTGTCAATTCTATGTCGAACGCATTGACCTCTATAGTACAAGTACGCTGGACGAAACATTCTCTAAGAAATGTCAGATAATTTTTGTGCTGAATCAAAGCGCCCCCACCGAGTGTACAGGGAACTAAAATAGATTAACTTCCTTATGTTTATGTCAATTCTCATTATTTCCGTGGATGGTCACCACATGCTCACTATAGTCGTCAGCGCCAAAACGGCGATAATCAAATGGCTTCATTGTTAGGTTGACAGTATGCAGTCCAGCGTACTTGTATTATAGAGGTCAGTGGTCGAACGTCATAATAAGGTTACATTTAAAATGTTTATATTGTCCAAAGCGCTAAGGTTTGAATATAAATAATTTTATATGGTGGTTAAGTATTCTTGAATTTAATAATTTTCCGGGCAATTTTCTTAATTTAGTTCTTTCATATGAACCTTCAACAACAAAAAGAATTAGTGAATTCGGTCCAGCCGTTCACGCGTGATGGCGTGACCAAGGGAAATAGGGATTCATTTATGTAGTAGATTGATAACAATTTTGATGATTCATACTTTAAAGTTCGTTTTAGTTAATTTGATGACTAACTTAAATTTCTTAGGAACAAGAATCAGATATTATATTTAGGATATTGCACATTAGTGAAAAGTTTATCCTTGGGTGTAATAAAATATTGTTCCCATTAAAATTAAACAATAACATCGACTATCGATACTAATTTCTTATTGACCATCACTAATACGGTGTATGACATTGAGTCGGTTCATCCGGAACCTTTTGGATTTGGCGGAATTTTTCTGGAACAAAATTAATAACATTTCTCATCTAGTAGGATATGTCCTCGATGGCGTTATCAGAGTGAAAATATGGACAATGCCTATCTATCATACCTTCCTAAGTAGGATGCGACCTTCCTAGTTATGAAGCTACAAATAGGATGGTGTAAAAAGTGCTTTACAGTGTTTATGGTTACAGGTAGAATAAGATGTTATGTGTCATTAAAAAGTTTAAAAAAATTAAACATTACTTATTATTATTAACTTACGTTCCTATTCACGGTTAGTTTGGAGTTAGGTGTGATTGTTGAAACAATTTATTTATTTATTTACACATAATGAGCATTGATATCTTGCAGGGCGTGATGTTGCTTGGGTTATCGCTAGAATAGGATCCGATGCCGGTGAAAATTATGTTTACGAGTTCGCTAATAATTACTAATTGGCAAGAAATACTTCATAGTGGTCAAAATTAAAATGCAGCTTCACAACGTAATTTTTGTGAGACAACTAAAGTAAAAGAAATCCATAAAAAAATTTTTGATCTCATCTCATCTTGATGTGATTTTTAGTAAGTATAGAGAACTGTGATAGTTAAAATCGATAAAGAGAGTGGGAATATTATTTGCGATATTTGTTATCGCAAATAATATTCCCACTCATTTAAAATATACAAATAAAAGTATTTTAAAAGAAAGAAAGAAAACTAAACTAAATTATGTAACGTAGTGTATTTTATCCTATCTTTTCTATAACTATATATGTTAATCCTAATTATTAAAAAAAAACTTAATCTAATTTAACCGTAAAATCAAACTTAAAATTAAGAAATTTTAATTATAAAATACTTTAATATACTTACTAAATAATATATCTAAGCTAATACAAATTAATATCTAATAAAATACTACCTAATTAATAAACTAACAATAAAAGAAATACGAAACCTTTGATTTTCGAATCGATACGCAAAAGGGTTTTGTATAACGCGGTCTCATGCCACGGATCGCTAATGCAAAGGTAACCGGTCGGCTCGCTGCGCTGGCAGTCACTGAAACGGGCGTACTTCACTCTGATTTGCTATCTAGCTGCTTGGACGTGTATTTTGTTGTTGATTGCGCTGCAGTCGCATTTTCAAAAATAAAAACGGACATATTTATCCTCGTTAACTTGATGCAAATAAATGCATAGTTGGACATATTTGCTATACTGTTTACTATCTAGAAAAGTGATTATCTTCCAGTCCCATACTGGGTAAGTTGTGCAAAACATTTTATTATGCTTTATGTTTGGAATGTTATGTTTGAGTGTTTGTAGCTTAGAATAGAACGAAATTAGAGACACGCCAATACGCCATTTTGTTATCGCGACATTGTACCCAATGATACTTAGATGAGTAGACACTTGTTAGACCTTAGATAATTAGTGTTATACGATTTCACGCTTTCACCATATTCTGTAGATAATAATTATTTTAAAGTAATAGTTGGGTAACCTTATAACTTATAAGCGTACCTAAATGTTATTTTTGTAAGATGAACTTGCTAGGTGTTACATTAATTTGCATTTGTACAAGGTCAGCCGCCTATCCGTTACTGACAGTAAATCTATATATATATTTTTTGCCGCCTAGACTTTTCTCCCTTATGCTAGCTAATTCAGTAGTTCTAGAATGCTTCGCAAACCTCTTAGGTCTACCTATTAAAACCTGCTATTATAAAATCGTAACCCTCCATATGGTACGATTACAGGAACACCGCTGGGAGAAGAGTTACCCACCTATACCTACTTATTCGCCTTCGCCAGAACTTCCCTGGACCCAGAAGCAGGAGCCCGGATGCGTGAAAAGGAAGGCCGAGGAGAGTGTGGTATTTCTGGACCAGAGCGGGCAACTTTAAATTGCGACCTTGGCCTGTTAACCCTCGACCTTATTCCTTAAATTAAATTAAATCTAGTTTGCCGCGTTTACTGGTTGTTTTATTTAAGTAAACGGGACAATTAAGTTGGAATTAGTACTTACTAGGATTTTCATCTTGAAACGGGTAGAAGAAAGCCACGATGACGTTGATAAGAACGGCGAAATTGAACAAAATATTACTCCATAGGGACATGTAGGACGACACCCAAAATAAGAATGGTTGACCTGAAACAAGCAAAATCAAGATATTAAATTAAGTTTTACGGTAACTTACCATCAAAAATGCATGAAAATGTTACCATAGCCATAGTGTCGTACATATTCCAACATTATTATAAAAAGGTATTATTTTTAATGTTCTTTATCTAATAGTAGTAATTCAAAGTCAGAGTGAACAGGCTTCTTTTGTGTGAGCTGAGACGAAGGTAGCTTCGTCTCTGTCTATGCCACGTCTTAGTCTAGAATCAAGAGCAAACCCATTTATTAAATAAAATATATCCGATCAGTCAGCTTAAGTGGCACTGGGTAGGGCACATCGCGCGAAGAACTGACGGCCGTTAGGCCGAAAGGTTCTTGATTGGAGACCACTTGATCAAAAGCGTAGCGTATGGCGTCTTCTGGCAAGATGGACAGACCTTATACGAGGGTCAAACTGAAAGTTCTTAGAAAATCAAAAACTGATTACATTAGCCAATTATTAGTTTTATTATATCTTTTCAAAATATTGTCCATTGACGTCAATACACCGCTGCATGCGATGGAACCACTGGGAAAAGCACTTTGCCCACTCGTCCTTAGGGGTCTCTTCAATGGCATCGCGATACGCAGCCACCGCTTCTTCAGCATTCATAAACCGCTTTCCTTTAAGTTTTTCTTTAATTTTTGGAAATAAATAAAAATCACAAGGCGCGAGGTCGGGGCTATACGGCGGGTGACCCAGTAATTCAACGTTTGATGTCGCCAAATAGTCGATCGTTCGCTTGGCGGTGTGCGACGAGGCGTTGTCGTGGTGAAGGAGGATCCTACTGCGAGGTCGTTTCTCTCGAACTTTTTCCAAGACAAGTGGCAAACAATTGGTAGTGTACCATTCTGCAGAAACTGTTTTTTGATCCTCTAACACAATTGTTGCGAAATGACCTATCCTTCCAAAGAACGAGGCCACCATTTTTTTTCCCGCACTTCGATCTCTCTTCACTTTAGTTGGCAACTCCTCGAAAGGAAACACCCACTGAGCAGATTGTCTTTTGGTTTCAGGATCATAACAGTAAATCCAGCTTTCGTCACCTGTTAGTATGTCGAACACAGCATTTGAGTCACCTCCGTTAAATCTTTCAAT
Organism: Pyrausta nigrata; assembly: GCA_949316185.1. Classification (NCBI taxonomy): domain Eukaryota; kingdom Metazoa; phylum Arthropoda; class Insecta; order Lepidoptera; family Crambidae; genus Pyrausta; species Pyrausta nigrata. The sequence goes on from OX438961.1 coordinate 2,944,478, forward strand.
CATTTTACGGCACCAATCCACACGATGGAGTTTTTGAGCCTTAGTCAAATTATGAGGTATCCACCGGGCGCAAAGCTTCCTGACCGCTAAATGTTCGTGGAGGATTTTGTGCACTTGACTCATACCGATGCCTAAGCTTGTCCGAATCTGCTGATAGGTCACTCTTTTGTCAGTCTCTATCATACGCCGCACAACACAGATGTTATTTTCAGTCGTCGCCGTAGAAGGCCGTCCCTCACGTACATCATCAGTGAGATTAGTGCGACCACGTTTAAACTCATTAAACCAGTTGTAAACAGTCGCACGAGATGGGGCTTCATCGTGAAAGGCCAATCGTAGTCTATCATAACTTTCTTGTTGACTTAAATGACATCGAAAGTCATAAAAAATCATTGCACGAAAATTTTCTCGTGTTAAATTCATTTTGACGTGACACAGACAATTTTCAATTTGCCGCCAAGTCGTAAAACAAATGACAAATGAATGAAATATATACTCAGTAATATTGGCAAAGAGTTCTATTTTCAAATTTTAGAATATTTTTTTTATTATATTGTTTATAAGTGGCCAGTTCTAAGAACTTTCAGTTTGACCCTCGTAAACGTTGCAGGATCGCGTTGGAAACAGACTTTTAACAGATCAATTTGGAAATCTATGTAGAAGGCCTATGTTTAGCAGTGGACGTCCTGCGGCTAATAATGATCATGATAACTGGTTGGATAATCACCACGCAGCTTCTTCTGCCACTTCATCTCGTGGAACAGGTTGTCCAGCCGGCTGAAGAAGTCGGCGACCTTGCTGCCCTGGTCGTCGCGCATACACCTGTCGGCCTATAGTCGGACACTGGCACTCACCGCGCAGCTTCTTCTGCCACTTCATCTCGTGGAACAGGTTGTCCAGCCGGCTGAAGAAGTCGGCGACCTTGCTGCCCTGGTCGTCGCGCATACATCTGTCGGCCTATAGGCGGACACTGGCACTCACCGCGCAGCTTCTTCTGCCACTTCATCTCGTGGAACAGGTTGTCTAGCCGGCTGAAGAAGTCGGCGACCTTGCTGCCCTGGTCGTCGCGCTCCGCGGACTGCAGCACGCGGTGCTTACTGTCCGACGGCAGGTACTCGCAGATCTCCGGGATAGGGAACACTATCTGTTCCATACTCCGGTCTGTACGAACGATCTGCGTCGAGACAAAATACAGTACGTTAGCATATTTGTTTCTTACATTTACGCGAATAGTAGAACTCATAAAACACAATTTTTCAGATTACTTTGCAATTCATTTACATTTTATTACACACGTGGTGTGACCAGGAACGCTGTAAAGTGTTCGAAACGTCAGGTTTTCAATAAAATTTAAGGCGGTCCTGCACTAAATTGAGAAAATTAACGTGTTTCAAAGTCACTTGTACGATGAGCTGAATTAGTTAAATACATTAAAACAACTTATTTACGTTTGCCTAATCACTGCACAAGGTCATGGTAGTGATGTACAAGCCTCGAGGCGTCCAGTTCATTTTTGAAGCCTCGAGGCGGAATGGCAAGACTCAGTGAGCTCGGGAGGCTCGAAGTCCCGAGCCTAGCCGAGCCGTGAACTCTTTGAGCCATGCCTCGAGCCTTCAAAAAAGCTTAAACCTATCAAAAGAGCTCGAGCCTTCAAAATAACTCAAGCCTTCAAAAGAGCCGAGCCTTTTGAAGTCAGAGCAGGCGGATGCGGGCAGCAGGATTGCGAAAGGTCATGGGTTCGATTCCCACCTAAGACTCAAAAAGTGCCCAGTTGATTTTTTCTACTAATTGTTCAAATAATACATTTTTCAAATTTATCCTGTATAATATTATTATTTATTGCAAGAAATCACATTATAGTTGCGCTTAAATTTAAGTTTAATGGCAAACTAAATAGTACGATGAATGAGGTGCTACGCATGAACTCAAGCCTTCATAAGGTCTCGAGCCTTCAAGAGAGATCGAGCCTTCAAAAAGGGCTCGAGAATTAATAAACATGACTTGTAGCTAATGATATCTGAGAGCATTTTTTTTTCGAAAACTTGGTGATTTTTAAGCATGAAACAATAATTTGTACATGGTTTTGCGCATTGCGCAAAATAAAAATAGTGTTCTAATTAAATCATCAAGTCTAAAACTTTAAAGCAAATGGATACAATTACTAATATTAATACGAGTAACTTCGATTCTGTTTGAAGATCGTTTAGACTCGAATTCGAAGTTATTCGTTCGCGCGGCACCCCCTTAAATAAATCGCGAAGTAATCCGTAAACTGTGTTTTAATGAGTACGTTAGGAGTTGAATGTCTGATGCCTAACCCATGTGTTGTATGTTACATTATCGACAGGTGTAGGTACTCTATTGGTTTTGAAATTATGTGAATAAAAAAATCTAAATTTACTTCTACTAAAAACACTTCAGTTACAAAAAAAGACAGAGGGGCCAGGAATGCGTCAGCATAGTTTTTGTCAGTGAAATTGAACACACAACACATCGAAAATCCGATTCTATGTATAGGTATAGAATTTTCTATTAAATGAATGATTTTTGACTATGAATTGATCCCGGTCAGAACTGTTCGTTTGAAAAATAACAATCGGTGATTATCCAACATGAGTAATAAGGACGCGTTTCCACAGTACGAATAATTTGTACCTAACGAGCACGAGCATTTGTACCTAAGTCATGGATGTTTATAAAAGTATTTAAGTATGTCTATCCGTTATCCTAGTCACCATAGCACAAGCTCACGCTTAGTATGAGGCTAGGTAATTGGTGTGTAGAAAAAAAAAAATATGACGGGCCAACAATAGTCACACGATCCTATTAAAGCGATTGCCTGTAGATAAAAAAAATGGTAACATTTGTCGTGCTGTCCTATATGACCATGTCCATTTAAATACAAGATTATTATTTATATTTATTAAGATATAAGCAACGACGCTTCTGTCGGTATGACAAAGTAGGAGGCGCTAAATGCAAATGAAACACGTAAATAGAATGGTATTTACGAAATAATTTACATCATTTTGGTTTGAAAGAAAAACATTTCGGTTCAAGCGTCTTCGAGTAATCTGGGAACAAATATCGACAAACTGAGAACCTCCTCTTTTTTAGGTTGGTTAAAAAGTCGTGGTATGTTCTCAGCTAGCTGAACAGAGCCTTTTCGGTAGATCATCCTATTTGTAATTTGTTTTTTTTTTACCTATAATTTCTAGGGCCGGCAGACTAAAGCACATAAGCCACAAAAATCTTTTTTTTTTGCATAATTCTTATTCATAAAACGATGCGTAACCCGACACAATAACATAAGTCATACAGAAGCTTATATCGCTCAAAGAATGTTTGTACTTTTAAGCCTTTGACTGCCACGGAACTAGACACAATAGAATTTTATTGTTTGGGGGTCACCGGTGACCACCATGGCGCTCAATGTGTTAAATACTACAAAAAATTTCTGAAGTTTATTTTTAAATCCTGTAAAGTTGCCATTTTTGACTTATGTTCTTTAGTTTGCCGACCCAAGATTTGATCTCGGAATAAATACTTTTTCTTTGTTTCTTTCTGATAAGGAAATGCTCACCTCTATCTGCGCGGTGTGAGTACGGTAGTACTGCAGCGCGGGCGCGTTGTGAGCGGCGGAGCGAACTAGCGCGGCCAGCTCCTTGTTGTGGCCGGCCAGCTGGTGGCACAGGATGTAGATGTTGTGGCCCACCTGGGGAACGAACACCAATGAACAAGAGTACATGGCTCTTAGACAAGTTGCGGTCTTTCTATAGCGAACTTCGCAATGGCCAACAAAATGCATGCACGTGATATTTCGATATCATAATTATTTTTATAATTTAAGCAATTTGTTTGCAAGTTTTTACGAAATTAAATTAGATTTTGGTCTAAAAGTTGATCGACCGTGTAATCCGGAAGAAATCGAACCCACGTCCCTTCGCTATCCGGGCGAACGCTCTTACCAACCGAGCTACGGAGGACATGAGTCAGTCGACAAATTTTTGTAAGTTCGATTTCATCAATACTTGGGGAATACCCACATGTATCCGATGGAAATATTTTTACCTTGACTGATGGTCAAATATTTGATGGTCGATGTCAGTTTCATACATTTTGTTAGCGATAACGAACTTCGCTTTAGAATGGATGGGATCTTGTCTACGGGCTCAGGGGCCTTAGACTGCTAAACTACACAAGCTAAATTGTAAATTGTAAAATAAAACCGTTATTAAATATCATGATTTTGACATTTAACTCATACTAAAACATTCAAAAGCATAATATTCAATTACTATTTTATTAAAATTATGCTAATGCAATTTCGCAGACTTAGGCCCCAGGCATCAAGCCTCGGAAAAACAAAACTCTCAAGAGTTCCTTTTTAGTAAGACGATACCCGTATTTTATGCAAGCCATCTACATCTATATGCTAGCTCGAATCAAGGTCATAGGGACATATCAACTGGATCGAAAAATTATTGCAATATATCTACTAATCACATAAAATATGAATTAAAAAGTATTGATAGACGTGACTACTTTAAAACTTATCTTTGCCCTAAAAAAATAAAATATGACAATATTGTACTTACTTCCTTCGGCGACACGCCCTGCACAGGCGCGTCGTCTTCAGAGTCGGAGTCGGCATCCATCGCGTGTTCTTGGTGGAAGGCGGAGCACGCAACATCAACCTGTAAACAAAATGGGACTTTATTTATATGTTTGTTAAGAACCAACGGAATCAATTCACCTAGCCTCGCTTTGCGCCACTCCTGTGGTAGTCTTCGCGGAGCTAGGTTATGTAAATGACGCCATTTTAAAGGTTCTTGACAAACACAACCCTCGCATTCTCGCACATTTCTTGTGGAATCGCGGCTTTAGTCAGTTCTTAGCATAATTTAAATTTTTGAACTGCCTATGGAACCATATGACGAGGCGACAGATGTTCGTTCAACGCTTGCTGTAGTGGAATTTTACCTGAACAAAAAAAAAGTGACTTACCAACTGCTCAGGGTTCATGTTGTGGAAGATCCTCGGCGTTGTTCTCGGAGTCGTTGCGCGACTCCATGATGGCGAGCAGGAGCTTGGACGCGTTGTTCGTCAGCTCGAGAACGAGGTTCATGCGCGTCTTGCCTAACGGGTTTATACGGTTCTAGGGTCTCAGCCCCCACACGACTAATATATGCTTTATTAAGAAGGTGCCTACATACTCCAAGCAAGCTAACTAATATTTCGGATAATAGTTCTGCTGTCTTCTGGGTTGAAGACATCCTTTTAAGAGACCAGATACCTATAGAAACTAGACGCAAGCAAAAATCTGACTTCTGGTGGCTTAGGTTGACCACAGCTTGTTGCTGGATGGTGCCAGTACAATGACGTAAGTTTTATGGTACCGTATGCTGCAAAAAAGATGATAAAATGCGTCTGCTGCAAGAAAAATAATGACATACTTGTTTCTTAGAACTAGTTTCTTAGACATAAGGTATGCAGCTTGCTGCTGTTGGTCTGTTGCTAAAATAATGGTGGCTTTTTATCATTTGAAAGTTGATAGATACTTTATAGCTAGCAGTGGAAGACGACCACCGAGTATCAGTTGGACTTTTGGAGCTTAAAAATTAATAAAGTAAGTAACTCACCAGCTGCTTAGGGTTCATGTTGTAGAGAATCCTCTCGGCGTTGTTCTCGGAGTCGTTGCGCGACTCCATGATGGCGAGTAGGAGCTTGGACGCGTTGTTCTTTAGCTCGAGGACGAGGTCCATACGCGTCTTGCCTAACGGGTTTATATCGTTCAGTATCAGTGCCGTTATTATGTCGAGTCCGTTGCTTTCGTGTGTCGCTATGCAGTTCTGGTTGTCGTGGCAGGGTCCTGGAACAAAAAATTGTTTGAACTATTTATGAAAGTGAGAGCTTGAAATCAATAATTCAAGATTGGAGGTTTAGTCGGGAATCAATTGAAAGATTGATCTACAAAACTAGATTAATCCTAGCGTTTATAATAGACTAACGGTTCCCCGCGACTTTTTCTGCTTTAATGGTAAGATTATTATTGCTTATAGTTGACTGAAAGTGCAAAAAATATTAATTTTATTATAAATATAGTGTTGTTTTTGTGAATTCTCTGACTATGGGCCCCGATATATCTTCTCCCCACGATCCTGGCGCACTTCCAATGAACCTCGCTCTAACATTGACCCTGGGTCAAATACGGATACCAAAGCATAAATATTACTAGTGGTTCCCGCCACTTCGCCCGCAAGAGTTGGATTTTCAATATAAACTTTCATCCCCCATTTCACCCCCTTAATGTTTTTACATCGACAAAATGTAGCCGATGTCCTTTCCAGGGTCTCAAACTGTCTCCACACCAAATTTTATCTCAATCGGTTCAGTGGTTTAAGCGTCAAGAGGTAACAGACAGACACACTTTTGCATTTATAATATTAGTATGGATTATGTAAGTATGGATTTCGTAAATATTTCACATCTACTGTAATAAAAGTGATAAAACAATGATTGTAACCTTGGCAGTACTCGGTGAGGGTCTCGAGTGTCTGGTTAATGAGCTGCACGTTCCCCTCGTTGATGTACAAGCCCAGCAGGCCAAGCCCACCGGTGGTGGACCCGCATATGCAGTCCAGGAACATCAGCGTCTCAGACACCAGGTTGTAGTTGGACTTGTTGTTTTGGTTGCGGAGAAGGTTCTGGAAAAGATCATATTGGATAAGAAATATCATTTGGGCGATTACGGACAGATTATTAGTCAGACAAGTTTATGACCGACCCAACACGCCAGACGTGTTGGGGGAGAGGAAGGGCAATCGCACGCGACAGCCTATGACTGTCGCGTGAAACACTTGTCCCCGCTGAAATTTAGTTTATCTCGCCTCATGCACGAATATCGTAAAAACAAGTGAACTTGGGAAAAACAAATTAACATCATTGAAACAAGGAAAATTTTAAAAACAAACATCAAATTAAAAAGTGAATCAGTTTTAGCTAACCTAAACAGGTAACAAGGTAAGTCATAATAATACATAATTCATTAATTTAGGACCGACTTTGATTCTGACTTAAATAAGGTATAGTTTTTTCTTTTACTTGGATTGATAATTGATAGTTTTTAACACAAGTATGGTAAATATCCCACCGGATGACACACTCCATAAATTTTTGTGAGCGAAATTTAATTCAATTAAGTATCTTATCTTATCTTTATAGGGGCCATGGGCATCAACCCACGGAGCACCTCGACCCACTAGGATCTTTTGTGACTCCCCATACCTTTACTCTTCAGTGTTCCTTAAAGACTTTCTTTATAAATTTTACTATGTCTTTAGGTCTGAAGAGCCTATAGTCTTCCGAGTCTGGGTAAGCCAATCCAAGAAGACCCATTCGGGTTCTAGCCAGTGCATCGCATTCACACATCAAGTGCTTCATGTCTTCTGGCTCTTCCCCACAGGCTCTGCAGCTGCCGTCCTGAGTTAGCCCCATTCTGAGAAGCATTTTATTTGTGGCGTAGTGACCAGTTAATGCCCCCAGCAGGGGTCTCGAGTGTTGGCGGCTGTTAAGCATTAGGTATTTGTACCATTTTCTAGCATTCAGATCAAGAAAGGCTTTAGAGTGATCCAGGGCATTTATTCTGGACCATTCCTGGGCATGTTTGGCCTTTATGTGGTTCTTGAATGCCGTGTTAATTGTTCCATTTGACAATCCTATAAAAGGCTCAGGGCCAATTAGTCTAGCCGATGAGCCCCATCTCGTTAATTCATCTGCTTTCTCGTTACCCTCATAACCTGTGTGACCCGGTATCCATATTAAACGTAGTTTATTATGTTTGCCGAGTCTGTTAAGTACTGCAATGGCATTTATGACTAATTTTGAGTTCACTTTTGCCCTTGACAGTGCCTTTAACGCAGCTTGTCTGTCACTGAGAATAAAGATAGTGCGGTTTTTCACACCTTGATCTAGATTCCTCAATGCACATGAGAGTATAGCATAGGTTGCCGCTTGGAAAACTGTTGCCATTACACCGATGCATTGACTTTCTTGGAAGTCTTTCAGGTAAACTCCCGCACCTGTACCGCTATCCATTTTGGATCCATCCGTATAGCAGATTATGCTATCCGGTTCCGGCTTGGGTGGGCGTTGTTTCCAGTCATCCCTTGTGAGGAGGTGGACTTTGTATAGTCTTTGGAAGTAAAATTTTGGACTTGTTCGATCACAGTCCATTTGAAGGATCCTGTTCAAATCCGAATTTCCTTTCCATAGAGTGTGATTCGTTTGAGGTTTGGACGCATCCAAAAGCTGGGAGACCTTAAGTCTTTGCAGTGCCTTCCTTGCCTCAGTCTCTATCACAATATGCAGCGGAGGAAGTTCTAGTGCTACTTCCATTGCTGCCGTTGGAGTGCTTCTGAAGGCCCCCGTTATCGCTAGACAAGCAGTTCTTTGTAATTTTTCCAGAGCCTTTCTGCATGTTACTAGCCTTGTCCTTGTCCACCAGACAATGCTGCCATATGTAATTATAGGTCGCACCATCATTGTGTATATCCATCTTATAATCCTTGGGTTTAATCCCCATGTTTTACCATAGGCCGCTCGACACATTCCAAAAACTCTAGTTGCTTTAGAAATTGTTATGTCAGTGTGCTTGCTCCAATTGAGTTCCTTATCTAGTGTTAATCCTAGATACTTAACCTCTTTGGACCATTGTAGCTGGGTTTCATATAATGTTATCGTCCCAAGCCCTTGGAGATTTCTCATTCTTGTAAACGGAACCCTGTTGTTTTGCTCGGATTGACCATCAGATGATTGCTTTCGCACCAGTTCTGAAGGATGTTCAGCGCTCTTTGCATTCGTTCCGATACCGTCCTCGGAAATTTTCCGTTGATCATTATTGCAAGGTCATCTGCATAACCTACTGTGTAGTAAGGTCCTTCATTTAGTCTGGCCAGTAGCGAGTCTACAACTAAGCTCCAAAGAGGCGATAAGACTCCGCCTTGGGGGCATCCTCTAGTGGTTTTCAAAGTAAGATGTCCTCCCAATAGCTCAGAGTGTATTATTCTATTCAATTAAGTATGTTGAACCTTTTTCATAGACACAAGATTTACTTTTCATTGTGTAACTAAAATTAAAAACAATTACAAAATATAGAACATTTCAAACGCACAACTTAATGTCTCGTGTACGCGCGAAATAAAACACAACAATATGAGCTAAATAATAAAATTGCAGGGTCTTTCATACCTGTAAGTCTGGGTTGTGATTCTCGCAAAGCAGCTGCAGAAACCGCAGTATAGGGCGCATCACCGACACTTTTGCCGGGAGCACGTCTCCACTGCCTGCTTCGCGTTTCTTCTCAGCCATTATCTCTTCCAGAACTGTTGTACCTGTAGGTATGGTCAATAAAGATCCTCGTTAGGATATAAGACTGCTTGTGATTTGATTTGGTGATTCGCGTGGCAGCCACTTGTCATTTTGACGAAACATCTGTCAAAGGATCTAGCAGATAAGTGTCAATTGACCGACGTCTTACGCATTACACCACGACGGTCATGGTCGCTGGAACGAAATCAGCGATCTTAATCTGCGTCGAACAATTGCAAAAGAAAAAAGCATAAAAACTTGAACACGGCTTTGATTTCGAAATTCGCATTCTTTTCAGAGTTCAATGACTCAATCAAATCCCTGTTCTCGTTTACCCCCGCACCCCCGTACTCCACAGGTGAGATCTTAGATAAGCGGTCGGACTATAATTGGCAAACAGTCGCGCGAGCGGGCGGCGAGATTTCGTCATTTGTTGAACCAACACGTGTTATTTATCACGTCGAAATTACGTCCCTCGCGCGACCGTTTTACAATTAAAACGACATGACATCAATATTCTCACAATAGATGTGTGGGCAAGTAGTCAAGTGACTTACCGTGCGACATCGTGTGTATGTCCGCATAGGCGTGTACGGCGGATCCGCAAGCGTTGGTGACCTCTTCATCCATTTCTTCGCCCACTACCAGGGGGCCTGGCGTTGTACGACCTGTAGTGACATTTAATAATACACTTTTTAAATTCGGAGATTGGTTAATTAAGCGGTTGAACATTCGGTCGCCTTCTTCTTCTTGTCGTGTCGACACTGGCGTTATATTTTTGAGGACCAATACTCAGCGACTAACAAAGCATAATCAGTAGCGTTGTACAGGTCCTCACGTGTGCAGGTGTAGGGGCACGTAGGGCAGTAGGTAAGTAGGTATCTTCGGTCTCCTAGAGTGGATGAGTTTTAGTACGTTAATAACCTAACCACCTTTAACACGTTTCTGAAGGAATAGTTTATGTGCTAGGCTCATGCAGTCTACAACTCCTTTATCGACTGAAATATCTGTAGTGATGGATCCAGTAATGCAGGAATCCCGCAGAACTGGACTGTAGTGAGAAAAATGACGCGAAGAATGTAACGATTGCGCTCATCAATCAGCTGCCGAATTTAGTGCGAACATATAGGCGCTTACAGTGCCCTCTACACAGTTATCACAGGTAACAAGAGCCACGGCAGTCTAGTTCTGTGGGATCCCTGCCATACGGATCCCGCAGAAAGCACATGTGGGTTCATATGTCAGTTTCCCGTTTCTTGCAGATACGGTTTTTAAGGTTCCGTACGCAAAGGGTAAAAACGGGACCCTATTACTAAGCCTCCGCTGTCTGTCTAATGAACCGTGATAGCTACACAGTTGAAATTTTTACAGATGATGTATTTCTCTTGCTGCTATAACAACAAATACTAAAACCAGAAAATAATAAATATTTGAGGGGGGCTCCCATACAACAAACATGATTTTTTTTGCCGTTTTTTGCGCGATATTAATATTGGCATCAGGTAGAACTTTGAAATGTTCAAAGAAGAATAATAATATATGTATATTCACTTTAAAAATAAATAATAATAATATTTTTGGGGGCTCCCATACAAAATATTTTTTTTCTTATTTTAATGGATTCCTCCTTCGTGCGCGAGTCCAACTCGCACTTGGCCGGTTTTTTTCTTTCAATTACCCCGCTTTCCATCCAGCAAAAAATGTACGCAGGAAGCTGCTTGTGGGAACACTGCTATTAACCAATACTTGTAATCAAACTCTATTCTGCTTTTTGACAAAACCACATAGCAAATTCGAACGGATCGGTTTTTTGCGGTCACTGCAAACGGGATGTTCGTGTAAATATTAGTATTAACTTCCTTAATACTACTAAACGGCATCCTGCGAAAGACAGTACCTGCAAAAAAGGGAATATCCTTGCAGTGCAGTTCTGCGTGACTCCTTCTTTATTGGATCCCGCAAAGCAATTGTTCTTACGTCAGTATCCCGTTTTTTGCAGGTACGGTTTTTTGGGTACTTAAAAATGTAGGAAGGATGCTGCTTGTGGGAATAGCCAATTCGAAAGGATCAGTTTTGTGCACTGCAAACGGGATGTTCGTGTGAATGATTGTTTTAAAACACGTATACTACAAAACAGGATGTCGCCGTGGGAATGGAATCTTACATTGCACGTTACAGGCGTCTGGACCCGACTTTAGACGCATCATTAAAATTAACGATTTCTCTGGAGGGGTTAAAGCTGCAAAAAAAGGTGTTCTTTCTCACCGTCGACAGAGGGCTGTTTGTGCTTGTCGGCGTGCGAGGCGCGCTGCTTGTCGGAGCCGGCGGCGGCGGTGCTGCTGGCCGCCAGCGAGCGGATCTCTTGTTGCGCCTCACGCATTTTATCGTAGAACACCTATGATGCAAACGGGTTTTTACTGTCCAGAATATAGCTAGGTTAAGATCATAGAACATATGTTAGGCTACAAAGTCATAAACTCATAATAATTAACTTCAATAATTTTCAACTTTTTAAGCCTCCTTGAATAACCAATCGCATTTAGACTTATTATACAAAATATAAATAATCAACAACACTAAGCCATTAGCATAGTTTGCTACGGAATTGCTATAGCCCGATAAGTTCATGCACGACCTTACGACACCCTGCCAGATATGCCGGGGGCAAAGAAACGCAAATCACACGCGGCTAACATAGGATATCTTCTTTCACGCAAGACCGCCCGTCCCTGCTGACATCTAACATGCCTCGCCCCCCGCACTTCTGGCGACCGCGGGAAGGTCATGCATGATAAATTCGGACTATTCCCTGCATTCTTATTTCTAGATCTTCAGGTATTGTGTTCATGGCACTTGAAACAATAGCGACATATCGGAAACTCACCAACAAAAAGTTCATAAAAGTGCAAAACAATGAATCCTAAGCCCATTATGACGATTGTCAGTCGGTACCTTTCTGAAATTTTAGGGGATGTTACTTGACACAAAAATTATAGTATTTATACAATAGTACTTCTATTTGTAGATTTCATACCTTTAAAAACGCTTGCGAAATCTCGCCATTTTGAAGTTTAGTAAATATACTGTGCTGAATGATAGGATTGCCACCTTCTAAAAGCGCGATTCCTGTAACAATAGTTTATAGATTAATCTTAACTGTCTTCCTTTTTTTTTTGGTTTGTCGTGGATGAAAAGTATGTGAATCGAACCCGTGTTCATTGCATACCGGGCGATTGCGTAAACAACTCGTCAGCCCAGATGTTATCTAATCCTGTCAAAATCATCTAATCCTGTCAAGGTCATAGCAGACATATCAGTTCGGATATACTGCAAAAGTTCGCAGCCGCAACAGACTACTCGAGCCGTTCAGTATTATTTGCATGAAACTGCAATGCACTGAACTGGAATCGTATAGCCCTGCCGACTTTTCGGCGAAAGCTTTTACTGTGACGATCCGTTTGCGCGTTGATATTTGTGCTACGGCCTTTACTCACCAAGCTGGATGGCTTCAAGAAAGATGGCGGGGCGGTTGGTGCTCCTGATCACCAGGTCCACGACCAGGTCGGAGGCGCCTTCTTTGTCCAGGTGCGCTTGCACCTGGGCCAGCGTCTGGCCGGTCCGCATCAGGACTTTTGCTGTACCATAAACATTATTTAGTATTTGGTAAAAGTTTTTCCTTTGTCGTGGGACTTAAAATATTATCTAGGCTTGAGTGAAAGAGACGGAGGTATACTCGTAAAATTTCTATCACATACACAAGAAATTATCTTTCTCAAACGTTTATGAAATCTGATAGATTCTAGTTAATAGAACTTAGGAAAGACATCAGAAGGATCATGATATTATTTTAAATTAAAATTTCCGTTAGTAATGGGATTATTCCAAACGATTTATTAGTTAAGCAGCACACATTGAGCTTAACATTGAAACAGCCAAATAAGGGTGATTTTATCAAAATGCATGGATAGCTAAAAGCATAGCGGCGTGATATGTAAATGAACAGTTAAATATCAATATAAGTAATGCAGCTTTCAGGGGGGACATCATTATTTAGAATAAAGGATTTAACATAGAATTAAATAGAAAACATTTTCAAATTCGGAAAAATATCTTATCAAAATTTGGAAGATAAAATACAAAGTGTTTAAAAAAGTAAGAGCCAAATTCTAGGGGGCGGGGTTCAAAAGCAATTTTGGAATACAGAAAACATTAAATATGTATTATTATTGTGATGGGATAGTAGCCAATGAAATCATTACTATTGATCAATTGTGATATCGATAATTATATTTGAAAAGTCAGTTATTGCCGGTTTTTCATTAAAACCACACTAGAAAGGGATCACCCCTTTCTAGTCTAGTTAGGATGTAGACCGCCTAATTGAGTCCTCGCCTGCGCCACATAATAAATACTAGTACTACGTATAGAAGCATTGCTTTGCAATGGTATTCAAATAAATGTCTACAATAATATGGTGTAATATAGTTTGCCTCAGAGTCAAGCCACCTTTTCGATTAGACATCTACCAAAATCCATTGCAAGCGGATTTTATTTTTATAACTCTGGATACCGATTCGCAATACACTAAACCTATTCAGTGAAGTCATACTAATGCGTCGCGCTAGGGTTGACTTCTACAAGAAGCTACTACCGCCATCTAACGCACCTCACTTCACTCATGCTCGTGCAGCCAGCAACGTAGTGACGCGTGTGTACCTACTAGACTATCCCAACCTGGTGGATCACCATGCTGCCCACAAACAGGCCTGCTTGCGCCTCACTTACGTATCATGTTAAGCACTTATTACACTATCCTATTTGTGAAGCATCCTGCTTAGAAAATAGGAAGATGTAATCGCAGTTCACTACTTAGGTTCCTACCCTCCTAGTTAGGTAGCTCGTGTCCTAACTAGGAAGGGGAGTGGGGCCCCACTCTTTAAGACGATACCTATCGTTTCGGCTGTCACTAATGCCAGCATGTCAGCGCGAGCAAGCGCGACAATACGGATAATGCGATATCAGAGTAGAGCACCTGCCTATCCATTTTACCTTTCTAGTTAGGATCTTAAGTAGGATGCAACCTTCCTAGTTAGGATCTTAACTAGGATGGTACCTTCCTAATTAGGATCCAAATTGAGAAACTATAAATAGGGTAGTGTAATAAGTGCTGTACAAGCGGTCACCGCCCGCACTTCTCCCTGACCCCATTCTTGTCGTACCGCCTCACCCCTGTACCCTGCAGGCCAGGACTCAATAAAGCGGTTTACCCATAGAATCGACCTGGGCCCTATTTTACGAAGAATACAAGTCTGGTGTTACTATGGTTACACAATCGTATTATAAGACTTTTACGCTTCGTTAAAAAGGCTCTATTCTCTACACATCTAGTCTACAATACAACACAGGTTAAACACAAGGTGCGAAACAAACATTATTCCGTGATGTAGATGGACCCACCTGTCTTCGGCTGGTGCAGATGGGTTTCTGCTCGCATGCGCGTAGTGAAATAAAGAAAAACATTTCTAAATTCTAATCTAAAATGTGCTTTGAAGGGAGCTTTTGGAATTACAGAGAGTTATTATAAGATTATAAGTTATTATAAGTAGATTAAGAAGTTTAAGAAATAAAAAAGTATGTGTGATAGAATATACGAGCGATTCTGTATTTCAATGTTTTGTGAATGTATGTTTTTATTAACAAAAACATACATTCACAAAAATATTAAAAATCAAAATTGTGTATTGTTGTGATACTGATCTAGTTTTTCATATTATTCATTTCATTATATTATCTAATTAGCCAAATCCAATCACGGAATCAATGCGTGTGGAAAACTGGTCATGAATGTAGTGATAAGTAATTGAGTTTCCATCTCTCAAGTGCTTAATGGGAGTCACCACAACTACTTTAATTTGAAAAGCGCCCGGGTATTCGATCATTTATTTTGTTAAAGTTACTTGGATGTAATATTAAAGTATTATTGTAAAAAACATAATTTTTCAGAAGTCTTATTAGTGTTAAAATATAATAATTCACAAAAGCACCCTTCCAAATTTTATTTGTGTCTGCCTAAAACTATTGTAGGATTGATGTGTTGATTCACACAACTATTATTTTAATGATGATTATTTTAGTAACTTTACATAGTGAATGATGAAGGCATATAAATTATAACGCACAAGGGAAAAAACATATTATTAAGATGTTAATAACACTTGTGTGATCTAAAAAAAATATCTTAGTATGATCTGGGACACGATTCTCATGCAGTGGAAAAAAGTTTACACTCGTAAAAATCTATGCATTTTTACGAATATGAACTTTTTTCCACTGCATGAAAATAGTGTCCCTGAAGACTTTGCATCTATATTAGTCTTTGACCCAGTGAACAAACAGACATATCTAGAACTATGTTCTTACTAATTTAGTGCCAATATTTGTACAACTATGCTGGTAGTTTGAAACTCGACTAATTCATGCTATAAAACACCGTTAGTCATAAATTATTAGCCCTCCGTATTATTGAAACGTCATGTACTGTTTCTCTGTGTAAACATTTTTTTACATGTGTAATTAATTATTCGTGGATTCGCTAAAGCTTAAAACTGGCTAGTAGCTAGTTCCAAAAAGAGGGAGTCGAGTTACTGGCTATGCAGTGTTCTAATCTTTCTGAAACATCGGTAACTTGTGGTTGGCGTAACATTGTGAACCAGGCCACGAGTGATAAGGGTTTGTATGTTTCTATATTTCTAAATTCAACATTTTCTCCTAAGTCTAGTCTAGACAAGTGGAGAGGACGTGCGTATTTACAAACAAGTAATAGAATGTTATTTTTTATTAAAATCGGATATGACAAGATCCAATAATCACATTCTATGGGTTGTTTATAGGACATCTCTATTCCTTTCGACTCGTCTACGCTTCACACACATCGAAAAATCCCAATCTGTGAACTCTGCTAATGCTCAGAAAATTCTGGAATTCATACTTTATACTACGTCTCATATCACAACCCACATAACCTTTAGTTTCGCTAGTCGAACGTGGATCTAAGGTAAAAATAATTGTCACCCATTGTCTAAAAATGGCGGCATACGAGCGGTTAAAAACGTCAGTGCCCACTATAGGTACCGTACCATACCATGACCGTGCTAGGAGCGTATAAAAATACATGTTTGATTTTCAAAATATATATGACCCGACAAAGCTGACTAAACACATGTCAAACGACTTTCGACGAGGAATACAACAAAAATATTAAGGGAAAAAAAGGCAATGGTGTTAAAATAAACTTAGTCATTTCATCTAAATTTTAACGATATTGTTCTATAATTCTTCCTTCGGTAATTTCGTTGTATTCGTCGTTGTAAGTCGTTTGACATTTGTTTAGTTGGCTTGCTCGAGTAGTAAGTGCGGTAATCGTTTTGACAGTGTCAGAATAGTGCATCGACGAACACCGAGCTTAAACAATTTGAACTTTAACTTTTCACGCTAAGGTCGAAAATTAAACGAGTAGTTTTTATACGGTCCTAGGTCAGGGTATGGTACGGTGTAGTGGGCACAGACCATGATATTATTTCTGGACCAGTGTAACTGTCGTGTGTTGTATTTGACACACGTGTTGTAACTCACCGCCCGGTCCGTGCGTGACGGCCAGCGAGGGTTGCGGAGGCAGGATCTTGGGCTCCGACTTGCGGTTCACGAAGTATTGGGAGAGGAGCTTGTTGCGGAGTTGGTTGCCCTGGGAATGGAAAGACAGGTCTTATGCACAGTTTTGAAGCACTTAAACCTTAACGTATCACGTTTCCAGACACAATAAATATCCAGAAGTATTGTTATCGACCCACCCGCGGGTCTTATGGTGTATGACAGGTTAAACAGTGGTTTAGTTGTCTATCCTATCATAGACGACTCTGTGGTCAAGTGGCTCGCATACCGGTTTTCGAGATGGCGCCAACTCTGAGGTCCCGGGTTTGATTCCCGGTCGGGTCAATTAAAAAATCAATATTTTCTATATTGTATCGGGATTGGGTGTTGTAGTACTACAGTTGTTTCTGATTTTCAGAACACAAGTAATAATGCGATAGGGAGTCGCTATTGCTGCCCTGTACTGAGGCACTGGAACAGCGTCCATGTTGGTTCGAGACCTGTTTTAGTTAACATTAAGTAGGTCATGTTTTGTGTTTAACATCATTTTAAAAATTTTTATTGATTTACTAACCCTAGCTCGTAAGATTTATTCTGTAACTACTAACCCAATCTATGGAAAGCAATTTTAGAAAATAAAGACTAATAATTATAATAATTTTTACCTTGTAACCTTAATAATGTAACTTAATTGAAGTGAATAAATTGTACCTTTTCCCCATACTCGGGGTCCACGGCCATCATTTCGCGAAGTGTGCGCAACACCTTAACACATAACTTCTCTTCTTTCTCTTCTAGAAGCTTCTCCGTATGCCGAATCAATCTGAAACAAGCAGTTGTTTTATATATTACAGAGGATATTGTCTTACAGAGTGGGGCCCCAGACACCTTCCGAGTTAGGAAGCTGGCTAACTAGGAAGGTAGGAACCGAAGTAGTGAACTGCGATTACATCTTCCTATTTCCTAAGTAGTAATATTAGCCTATATAGATCCCACTGCTGGGCTACGGCCTCACCTCAATTACTTCGAGGAGGTACGAGCCATACTCCACCACGCGGGCTCAGTGCGCATTGGTGGAGGGGTCTCTGTAAGGCAAGTGACCAACCTTATTGTCATATGTTATCAAGCAGCCCTTAGGCCTCTCCAACGTAACCCTGACTAGGCTGTAAAACAGATATTAGCCAGGACCATCTGCTTAACGTGCCTTTCGAAACACGGAGATGCTTGGCATGAACGTCACTTAAATGGTCGGAATGGTTACCCATCCAATTCCGACCGCACCGTGGGTTGCTAAACTTTGATATCACACCACACCTACATTTCCTAAGTAGGATGCTACACAAATAGGATGGTATAATAAGTGCTTTATGGAAATCAGATTTATGCAGGAACCGTATATTTATCATATATCTCACCCGGACCAGGCCTGTGTAACTCCCCGCGTAGGTAGCAAAAACGTACCTACGCGCGGCGACCCCTTAGAAGGAGCTAAATAAAGTTGGGTGTCGCGAGCGAGCAACGAGACACCCGCGCGTTTAATTCACCGGCGGCGCACGGCACTATGTGTGATTATGTTGCTTGCTGAACGAGCATGAATAAAATGCTAGAAAGGTGCGCTAGGTGGCGTAAGTAGCTTCTTGTAGCAGTCAACCCTATCGCGTCGCATGATATTACGTCACTGAATAGGTTTAGTGTATTATGATTCATATTCCAGAGCTATAAGAATGAAATTATCTTACAATGGATTTCTGAAGGTGCCTAAAGAGAATGTGCTTGACTCTGAGGCTAACTAAATTATACCATATCGTTGACGACATTCAGTAGATATTTCTTTGAATTTCGCGCTTTCGCCGAGCGTTTTGACTGCCAGTACATGTATCACTGTAACATGGTACATGCACGGGCTGATATTGCCATTCTATTTTAATTTATATATTATATTGTTTTGTATTTGAAATTTGTAATTGGTCCCGTTGTTGACATAAATAAATAAATAAATTATTCATTCATTAATTGCAAAGTCAAACTTCTGTACGGAGTACTAGTACTTATTCTGTGCCCGGACTGGTGACAGCAGATAGGGCTTGTACAGTATGTCCACTTAAAAAGGATAATTCAGCTTGCAGTAGCGGCATTAGTGACAGGGACGGCTACAGCCGAAACTACAAATATCGTCTTACAGAGTGGGGCCCCAGACACCTTCCTAGTTAGGAAGCTCGCTAACTAGGAAGGTAGGAACCTACTTAGGTGAACAATTACATCTTCCTATTTCCTAAGTAGGATGCTACCAATGCTACACATAAAAGGATGGTGTAATAGCGTTGATGGAACCGTTATTACCTGGAGATGAAGATCCCGCTGGTGTCCGCCTGGCTGACCTCGCCCGGACTGGTGAACAGCAGATGGGGCTTGTACAGTATGTCCACAAGAAGGGACAATTCAGCTTGCAGCAGCGGCCGTAGCTGTTCCTCTAGGAGCGCCACTATCTCTTGCAGCCCCTCCATTACTGATCTGTCATTTTGTAGGTTTGTCTGTGGACACGTTTGCACGATAAGACGCAGGTCTAGGCCGCTAGTTGATCATATAACTTTAAACTTTTGTACACTGATAAGAGTGCAATTAATTGGCATTAAGTTTTAGGTTTATCTACCCGATATTAGGACAACAATCCAACTGGCAGATGTAGTGCAAAATTCAGACTGCTAAGCTAAGTATTATCGTAAAAGTACCTATATCTAAATCAACTTTATTATACTAACGTCTTTGCTTTAATTATTTGGACTATGAACTGAAAACCTTCTGTGTCATTTTCTTTTAGACCAAGGGGCTAATTACGTAACTCTGTTGCTAACAATTCAGGATTAAAATCGCTTGAAAATGTTACATTTGACAACTTCAGTTACTCTGTAAGGCTGGCCATTCACGGTCAGTTCAAAAAATGACTCCACTCACTAACAT
Source organism: Pyrausta nigrata (assembly GCA_949316185.1). Taxonomy (NCBI): domain Eukaryota; kingdom Metazoa; phylum Arthropoda; class Insecta; order Lepidoptera; family Crambidae; genus Pyrausta; species Pyrausta nigrata. Next base: position 2,964,452 of record OX438961.1, read on the forward strand.
AAAAATAATCTGAAAACTGACTTTCATATGCTTTCATTCAGTGCTGCTAAAACGTAGGCACTTCCCCACGCAAAGGGGACTTTTAGTTTATTTTAATTTAGTGGGTAAAATAGGCGAGAAGGTCTTAGAACCGGTAAAATATGGGCAATTGTAGAAAAAAATAATAACGTTAAGTTACTTTTTTACTACTTATGCCTATAGCATAGATTTTTATTAACTAAAAATTTTGATCGTACCTCAGACCGACTCATTAGTGTAACTGGCCGTGAATGGCCAACTTAAGCAACAAAACTTTGATTGAAATAATTTCAAAGTTACATAATCCGCTCTCAGAATTTCTTAAAATCTTTTCAAAAAAAATCATAAACTAATTTAACATTACATTAACCATTACATGAATAAATTTACCATCACATTAAAAAAAATGTAATTAGCTATAAGACCAGTAGGTCTAGGAGTACAATAACTTTTTACTACTTTTTCTACTGATTGTACTTAATCACCCCTTGCAAATACGCATCTACGGGTACTAATGTTATGTTCCATACCTGTGAAGCCATCTTCTCCAGCTTGGAGGTTTTGGAAGCCAGCAACCACTTGCTGGTCTGTCGCGACAGCGCCGCCGCCTTCTCGAAGACGGTCTGGATCTTCGCTTCGAGGTCCAGGGGGATGGCTATGCTTCGCGTTTTGGCTGGTGGGAGAACATATAGATAACTTCGACACGCTTTGCCAACGTCGGAGTGGACAAGTGGTGATGGAATCTCCTGATATGCGAGGAATGCGGGTTCGGTTCCCGCTTTGGGCGGTAATTTTTAGAGTTCCACGCGTAATTTCCTTAGCAACTGACAACTGTTTAGTCTGATGTTTCTAAATAATTTTAGTCTGTCTCTTTCCGCTTGTCTGGCAGATAAAGAGAGGCTGAACTTAAATTCAATATGAACTTAAAGACAAGGCACATTAGAATCGAGCCCAAGAATCCTTCGTGCGCCAGTCCGACTTGTACTTGGCCGTTTTTTAAATTGTCATATCTAATCTTGTAAAAGAAATAAAGACGTAGCAAAGACCCGCTCTTTATGTAACCAGTAAGATTATAAGTTGGCTTACCGACTTCATGCAAAGTTTTTGTCTAAGTAGGTATATTTGCGTAAGGATAAAGAATTTAGTTACGGGTGTTAAGGATATAAATTCGCTCACCAACTTCGCTAAGCGTTCGTATACACTTTTCGACGCTGAGCTTCTGCGGCGGCGACAGCCACGGGCACTGGTAGATGCTGAACGTGGTCTGCAGCAGCTTCACGAAGATCGACTGCCGGGTCTACAGGAATATTACAATTATTTCGTAAAAAACATTTTTTGAAGTTTTGAAGTTGCATATAACAATGTGAAAAGTAAATACATTTGAGTTTTTTAAATTTCAGAATGAGACCCGTGCAAAAATGGCCTGGTGTATTCTAAGCAAAGCTTTTTTTTATATACAAATGGCAACAAGTAAAAATATACTTACATTCATTCATTAATCATTCAACAAATCCAAAATTAGGAAGTATTTGGGAAACAAAAATATTTTTATTAGTTAAGACGAAATATGCTCGAATGCCTTGCAAATGTATGAGAAGCTCAGTCAGCAAAAAGAGCGTTGAAAAAGTTAATTTTTATGATAGGAATTCGATTGTGAAAATTTCTACCCTATATTACCAGAAAGTACAGAACATCGTTGAGATAGTTACGGAAGGATGCGATCAGAGGACTTTGGTTCGATAGAAAATACTCCTCAAGTTTCGTCTGGTTTGACTTTTTGCATATTGTTTTATATGTTTGCTGGTGCTAAAATTTCGGAACTTTCACTTTTATTCTGATCCTCAATACATAAAGACGAAAACTACAGGAATACATTTTTGATTTGTCTTCATTTTCTCCATACACTGTGATCGAAGTAACAGAAATATTTGTAGCTTCTGTTTTTTTTTTATATTTCGTCATGAAGTCTCGACCCCATAACAAAAGTTGTAGGCTTTGAGCTAACTCCAATGCGAGAGCAGAGAAAGAGAGAGACTGAACCTAAATTGAATTTTAGACAGGGCGCATTGAAATTGAGCCCATTGACAACCATATCCACCCCCTTAAATATGCAGACTTAATTTATTTATTATTTCTTACAAAACAAGTTACAGTCAGTAATTTACAAAATTAGACTAATGTATATTCCATCAGCATAATCGTTTTAAAAACATAACCAACCTGTACAGTAGTGCTCTGGTCGCTGAATGGCGAGTTGAAGAACGTGCATATTGTGTGCATCAGTACGTCCGTCACGTAGTTCACCCACGCCTTTTTGCTTTCGCTCGATGCCTTGCTTGGGGAAGCTTGCGATGTGGACGGACCTGGGGAGGGAAAGGGTTAATAGGTGTGTCCTTTAGTATGGCGTTTGGTAGAAGACATACCTGGGCAGGGAAGGGCACATCTATTAACGATGTGTCCTTTTGGAAGGACAAGTATGGCGTTTGGAAGACATAAATATTTCTTGTAAAGTCAAAGTCAAAGTCAAAAATAATTTATTCAATTTAGGACAGAAAATGCCACTTTTGAACAAAAATTTAAAAATCAGTATAAAATTGGCCCTTAGGGGGCCCGAACATGTCTCCTTATCTTTTGGGCCCTACTAGTGCTTCGAGACAAAACACAGAAAATCAGGCAAGTGCTGAGAAAAAGCACCGGAACAAACTCAGTCACCACTAGCTGCCATAAAAAAGTGAAAAAAAAAAACAATAAAAAGGTGGGTACATCAGTTAGGTGCAGACTGGACAGTCAATTCAAGACTATCTTGATGACGAGAATGTATGTCTCGTCATCAAGATAGTCTTGAATTTTATAATACCCTTTAGACATGAGGGTAGTTTTGACATGCGACTTAAACCTATTAATAAAGAATATCGGTGACATTAAACAAAAATATTTATTTATTTTATTTATGTGCAAGTAGCGATTATGATACGAAAAACTTACAAAGATGAAGATAACTGTACAGCCGACGGTACGATAGAATAACCATTTGAATTACAAAATCAGCTTTAATTACGTAGAGAATAGAGGCGGTCTCAAGGTCAAAGTGGCGTAGTCTGACGTGCGGCCGTGTGTACATGGTCTAAGTAAAATGATTGATTGATGTAAGATATTCTTCTTTCTTGCAAGTGTCCCTCAAAAACAACGTAAAACTAGATTTTTCATAAAAACAGTACGTAAAAAAAACACCAGTATCACCCCCTTTTGGATATAACAGGTTTTTAACGGACTGTTTATTTTGATCATAAACAATATGCCTCATGCCACAAATAGTAAAATCAGAATTGATTTTTTTTTAGAGGCAGAAAGGTCTTGTCCACTTTTTGTATGGAGGCTGGTTTTTTATTCCAAGATATCACCAACCACCAATAAACTATATTTATCTTTAAGCTACAAAAATATGAAACACGTAACAATAGAAATCAGAATTTTAAACGCCTCCATTTTTGAGAAAACATATGTTTTGTAATGAGGCATCATCCATTGATCACTTACTTGTATTTCCTGGCTGTATGACTATGTACTATTGCCTTTCCACTGGTGGATATATACTACTAGGTACTCCCACAGATTATATAATAAGTACTACTGTCAATGGAATGTCAATTTTGTTGTCAAATTTTTTTTTATGCGTTAATTGGTATAGGCGAAGGTGCGGTTTGTGCACAGACAAAGTGAAAAAATAATTCAAAATTTTCTCTAAATCAGAGGCCTTAAAAATATATTAATTATGCAGATTGGCTAGTTTTTGTAAACGCTTTCATATAATATTTAGTTTATTCTGGTTAAAAATATTGACGAATAAAAAACCTTTGACTGCAATCTCATCTGATGTTAAGCGACGATACGGTCGAGGATGGATCATGTCTGATTAGTAACAGCCTATACACTCTATTCTTAAAAGAATGCAGATCATAGTGTTTAGGATACATTCAGCCAACAACGAATTCCACTCTATAATCGTACGCAAGAGGAACGTAGATTTAAATCGTTTGGCGCTTATTATACTCGGCCCGGCGAACCTTGATCCCTATGACATTGACAGTTATTCATACGACACAACATTGTAGTGGCGTCACCGTTACATTAGAATCGAATTGGAGGCTTCTGTAAATGCCATTTATTAAATTTCGGTAGATATATACCATTACAATGATATTCCGTCGGAATTATAACAATTCTTAACATTTACAAGAAATTATCTCAATCAGACTTTACGTTTACGTCCTGCAAAAGTTACTTCGTTCGGAAGATATCGACTAGTGCGGAAAAATATCGATAAACAAATGTCGATAATGGAAACGAGTGAACATGGTTTAGAATCATTTAAGTTATAGATGCTGAATGTTAAACAGTTGCATGAAATTGTTTTTATTTCACTCAAATTTATAAAATATTTCTGGGGACACCAGGTTTTGTTTTATTTAAGATTAGATTTTCTTAGTATCAGTTTTCATGTGTGGCATAATTAAGTGATAAATTATGAGTGTTATTACTTTTTCATACTTAAGTATTAGTACATTCTCTATTGAATAGAACGGAGCGCGGATACATGCACTCACGATTGTATACCCAAGAGAATAAAAAAAAATTAACTGTAGGACAAAACCATATAAAACAAAAGCTGTTCAGCGATCATTTATTTATATATTTTAATCTGAATCTGATAATGACATTAGGGTTTGTGTCACGAACTCGGAATCTGAACTGCAGCTGCTGTCGCCTACGTTTATCAAAAACGGCTCATCTACAATGCTGTCATATCGCACGTCTCGATCCTAATCATTAAAACAAAGTTTTAAAGCATTATATTGGCAGTGGTAGGGCGGTAGCCAAATCACATTAAGTTACATCGACACAACCCATCACTAACATGAACTGTCATAGGGATCAAGGTTCGCCGGGCCGGATATAGTAGTTTATCAACGACCTAAGAGTATAAATTAGTTTTAATTAATTATTTACCTAATAAATGTTACTTTTTGCACGTTAGCATGCAGGCCAAATAAATTTTGTTTAAAATCATGTATGTATTCTGGCAAATAAACATTTTCAATTCTGAAACCCGGCCCCATCTGTTGATCAAAATTACTCTGTTTTAAAAATAACCCTTACCCGGCATGCCGTCGTTGTCAGCTTGCAGTATCGCCTGCATGTCCTGCAGGAAGGACCGCTCGAACAGATCCCACATGTAGTTGCTGGAGTATATCTCCTTCATCTCCACCTCCGTGTCTATGTAGCAGTGGTTCAGGAAGCCCACGTAAGCTTCTTTCACCTGATCGAATAAAAACAATTTTACCATTATTTGAATTTGTAATTTAAGGTCACCCAAACCGTGTTAGGACGGTTTAAAATGTACACATATGATTTTAGACCTTAGCGTGAAACGTTGAAGTTCAAAATATTTAAGCTCGGTGTTCGTTGCCGCGCTTAAATATTTTGAACAACGCGTTTATAGACTTTGAAATTTAACTCCTCTGTTTAGGGTTTAAAATCTAATATGTATTTTTATACATTCCTAGTACGATGATGGTATGGTACGGTGTAATGTAATGGGCACAGACTATTCAGCATTATTTTACAAGTTTTTGCTGCTCACAAAAATTTATCGACAGTCTTCAAGTAAGACTTGAACCCATGACCCTTCGCTGCCCGTGCGAATGCTCTCCTAACTGAGCAAGGTACCGAGAAAGAGGTCGTCGTCAGTAAATTTTCGAAAGTATTGATGAAATCAAACGCCAGCTCACTGCTGGAGCAACCACTTACAAAAATTGTCGAGTGTCTAACGTCTTCGGTGGCTCAGTTGGGAGAGCACGCCCGAATAGCGAAGGGTCGTGGGTTCATGTGCCAACTGAAGACGGTAGATGAATTTAAGAATGCAATATTTGCTTTTAATAAACCATTTTATTGTTTGACGGGCTCGCTTAAGAATTAGGGGTCGTAGAAAAAAAAAAAGAAGCTGTCATTCTACACAGCTCCGATTTCATTTATTGAAATAACCAATTTAACTATGTAAATTCGTTATACTTGTGCTATTATTCATTAGTAGTAGTAATAACTGTGCCGTGTAATTGTGGGCATTACCTATAGTCGTCGGAATCCATCAAAACACAAAATCAAACTTGGCAACGGCAACGGCCGGTTGTCAATTTGAAATCAAAGGTCAAAGGTGGACAACGGATACTAAAACCAGGGGAGTACTGCTTTTATAACATTTCATTTACATACCTAAGTATTAATCTAAATCCAGTTTGCTGTTTATTTATAATGCCAAAACAGTGCAACACATTTTGAGGTTATAATTTTACGATAGTCACCGAGTGAATTAGTACTGAGTGGATACTGTTTACTGTGTTGTTTATTGCTGCGTACACAACATTGCCCACTGCACAATCCTCACCAAGGTGAGACACGTCAAACTTCACAACATTTCGGCCTTGTTGTGCCTCTCTTTACTTGACGTATTAGTGGAAGTAAAGTTGAAGATAAACAACCTTTCGCCGCAGACAATAAACTCTAAACACTCAACAGTCATTTTCACTTCACATTTATATTTACATTTTGTTCACTTACTACACACTTACATTGCAGTAGTAAGCATAATAGTGATAGTTCTAACTTAGACTTTGATAGCCAATTATTCATTAATTTGTTATTCAATGATATTCATGTACAAATAAAATAGTTAATTTTATCTAAAAGTGTATAGATAATTTTTCTATTAGTTACAAACATAATTTATAGCCAACTACTTAGTAAAATTGAAACATTTTAATATAATTTTTAATAAAAAATATAGGTACCGACTTATAAAAAAATAGAACACAAATTATTCATATTCCTATCATCGGTTTCTCTTTGACTCGATACCTACCCAAACATCTGTAGTACACTCCTCTTAAAATAAATTTCAGGTGAACCATTGAATAACATGGCCACCCGGACTGGAACCATGACCCGCAAAAGGTCTACCCAAGAAATGGAATTAAAACTTAAAAATGCATTAGAAGACTTAAAAGCAACAAAGGATGTCTGTAACAAACTCCTTAGGGAAAGAGACGAATGTGAAGATGAAATGAAGAAGAATATAGACATAAACTCTCAATTAAAAAAGGAATTAGCAGAGGTGCATGCCCGGCTTCAGGAGGTCACCGAACACCGTGATGAGCTCCTCAATACCATCAGCGCCTTCGACCAGTGCAGCAGTGTCTTTGAGCAGACACTTATACGGAATAATGAGCTGGAAAGTGAGCTGCGAGATGCGAACAAGACAATACTGCACTTGGAAGAAGAGAAGAAAGATCAAGAATACTCTCAGACCATGAATCTTTATGAGGAGCCGATTGGGACTCCTAATGGCCCGGCAGCAGTTTCAAATCTAGATTCCAATAGTAGATTAAATCAGTCTGTAAACTGTTCTAAACAGATTAAATTGTCAGGTAGAAATAGGGTTAAAAAGTATATTAAAATTAAGAAAATAATCAACATATACGAAAAAATTGTTAAAAAACAGAAATGTTTTTATAATAATGTACAGCTGAGAAAGGAAAAATTAGATTTACTAGACCGCTTAGAAATATATCAAAATAAATTACAAGAAAGCAGGTCCAAATATGATCAGGATGTAGGAAAATTGCAAACTGATATCTCAAGGTTGCAAGAGTCATTGAATTCTATTACAAGTAAATATAACTTTTCACAGGAACAAATATCGGAGCATATCCTGGCTGCTAATAAGCTGTTACGAATGGGCGTTCCAAACACAGATTTTTCTTCACTGCCCAACATAAATATAAACTTACCTAATGACTCACCACAACTAAGAGAGGTTGGCTTGCAAAAGTGCCTGTCAAAATGTAATTCTGATAATTAAAAAAAAAACTGTTCACAAAATTTTATGAACAAATGTAACAATGTTATTGTTTTTTCAGATAAATTAGGGGTTGGTTATGGTTCCTTACTACATAAGAAATTAAATTGTAATATTATAAATAATTGTATGCCCGACGCCTCCTTAGATCATATAGTAAACTGTATCCAAAGTACTGACCTAAATTCCAATTCAATACTTGTAGTTATGATAGGAGATAGTCAAAATCTTAGTAAAAAAAATATTATAAAAAAATATTCAATATTGTCAAGTTTAAATGTTCATAAAATCATTTTTTGTGCCCTACCATTTTCTAAAAATCATACAGCACAAGAAAATAACCGTATTCATCTAATGAATACTTGATTATTCAATTTTACCCAGCGTCATAGTGACAAATTTGTGTTTTTTGACACAAATAAATTTACTAACAATTTATTTTCACTGACTGGCGGCTCTTTACACCTGCCTAATAGAATTAAAAAACGAATAGCTACTTTGCTAGCATACAATATTAATTGTTTAAGAAACAAAACCATCATATCACATGGTTCTCAACTTGTTAGTAGTAATACTAATTTAAATATTGTAAATTTGACAACCTCTGAGACTTTAAACTAAGAGGGAAGACAAAAGCCAGGTCTAGTTTTAACTTAGTTCACCAAAACATACAAGGCTTGGCTGGCAAAGAACTAGAAATTTCGTTAGTCTTGCAAGATTTAAATGTGCATGTCATATGTCTGACAGAGCATTGGTATAAAAATTTTGAATTAATGATAAGTATTGATAATTATAAGGTCAGTAGTTCGTTTTCAAGAGAGACCACTACTACAAGAAGACTGAGGATCTATGGGGACTATCTGTGTATATTATAAAATCAATTATCAACACAATAACTCCTCAATTAGCAATAATTTTTAACAAGTGCATTGATGATGGCCAGTTTCCAAGCCTAATGAAATTTAGTAAAATTATACCGCTATTTAAATCCGGCGAAAAAAGTGACCCCTCTAATTTTAGACCAATATCGATTCTTCCGGTCCTCAGTAAAATATTTGAAAAGGTAATATTCAATCAACTACTAGCACATCTTTCTTTAAACCATCTACTACACGAAAAACAATTTGGTTTCACTAAAGGTAGAAGTACTGCTGATACCAACTGCTGCGGGAGTTGCTCTATTAAAACATATCTTTGATGCCTATGATAATAGACAAGATGCTTTAGGTATTTTCTGTGATCTTTCAAAAGCTTTTGATTGTGTAGAACATAAAACTTTATTGAAAAAATTAAGACATTATGGGGCTTCAATGAATGCATTAAATCTACTTGAATCTTACCTAACAAGTAGAACACAAAAAGTATGCATCAATGGGGTTGAGTCTTCTGGTCCCAATATCGATCCCTGGGGCACACCTCTGACCATGGGTGTGCCCCAGGGATCGATATTGGGACCTTTATTGTTTTTAATTTATATAAATGACCTTCCACACTTTGTGGAAGATCTTTGTGATATAGTATTATTTGTTGATGATACTTCACTTATATTTAAAATTCCCAGGGGGAAAGATACTTTTGACGATGTAAATAATACTCTTTCACAAGTATTGCATTGGTTTACCGTTAACAACCTTTTGCTTAACGGGAATAAGACTAAATGTATTAAGTTTACGATGCCTAATGTCAGACAGGCCTCAACAGATGTTTTGATAAAAGACAAACTGCAAAATACTATAAATTCAACAACATTTTTAGGAATTACTTTAGATTCAAAACTACAATGGGGTCCTCATATCGTGGCCTTGTCAGGAAGACTTAGTTCAGCTGCTTTTGCTGTAAAAAAGATACGGCGCTTGACTGATGTTGAAACGGCCAGACTAGTCTATTTTAGTTATTTTCACAGCTTGATGTCGTACGGTATTTTACTATGGGTGCTCAGCTGCTGATATAGAATCAATTTTTGTACTACAAAAAAGGGCCGTACGTGCTGGTTATAAATAGCACGCAAGGTTATAAATAGCAAGATTCATTGAAAGATTTTTTTAAAGAAATAAGGATATTAACAGTAGCCTCTCAATATATTTATGAAAATATTATGTATGTGCGTAAAAACTTGCATTTATTTACAAAGAAAAGTGATACGCATAATTTTAACACTAGAAATAAAAATAAGCTTGCTATTCCACAATTCAGGCTTCAAAAAGTTGGTCATTCTTTCATGGGAAAATGTGTCAATTACTTTAACAAATTACCGAAAAATATTGTAGAATTACCAATTAACAAATTCAAATCATTTATTAAGGATACCCTAATGACAAAAGGTTATTATAAAGTAGACGATTATTTGAATGATGTAAACGTGTGGACCAGCTCGCACTAGTACAATTTCTGTATTTAAACATTATTTTTAAAAGAGGCTTTGACAATAGTGACTGAGTTTCTTGCGCTGCTTCTTCTTAGCACTAGCCCACAATTTGTCCCGAAGCAGTGGTAGGGATTAAAAAATAATATGTTGGGACGTGTATAAGTGCCCCCTGTGGGCCTACATACATAAATAAATGACTTTTATGACTTTTTACTTTTAATTGCTTGAAATGGCAAATGTTTTTTAATGCACTTTAGAAAATCCTCAAAGCAACTCGGGTGAGAATCGAATTTCCGACCCTTTGCGATTTGGGTTTACTGCTCTTGACGGCCTGTCTGTGTACTGAGAAAACTTTTCTACTATTCTGTAGGGTCGTGATTTGAAACCCGACTTATATTTCTTAAAATAGCTGCATAGTAAAATAAATACATTGTTTCAACAAACACACCAATTACCTAGTCCCAAACTAAGCGTGAGCTTTTGCTATGGTGACTAGGATAACGGATAGCCATACTTATATACATTTAAACATCCATGACTTCAAATTCTCGTGCTCATCACACAAACATTTGCTCCTTGTGGGATCCGAACCCGCCACCGCTTGATTTAGAAGTCCGGGGTGCGAACCACTACACCAAGACGGTCGCCTTAAATAAAACAACAGTAGATTAAAATGATGGGTACCTCTGGTATGCACTGCGGATGCGTGATCATGGCCACTATATCGTCCAATGGGAGTAGACTGTGGCACTTGATCTCTGTGTACACATTCTTGCCCATGGTACAGCAGGTCAGAAGCTTCACTAGCTGGATGTGGTACCTGATGAACGAAATTGTGATTTTGTATAAAGGTGAATGTATGATACAGTGAAGCATTGTTTTAAGTACAACTTTGACAATGTAAAGATTTGATTAGTAATGGAAATCCATACTAATATTATAAATGCGAAAGTGTGTCTGTCTGTCTGTCTGTTACGTCTTGACGCTTAAACCACTGAACCGATAGAAATGAAATTTGGTATAGAGATAGTTCGAGACCCTGGAAAGGACATAGGTTACATTTTATCGCGATATAAAAACATTAAGGGGGTGAAATGGGGGATGAAAGTTTATATGGAAAATCCAACTCTTGCTGGCGAAGTCGCGGGGAACCACTAGTTAGTAATAATTTAAAATTTTAGCATTCACTAAATTTCGCAACTTGAAATAATTTAGCATCTGCGAATCGCAAATTAGCATGCTAATATTGATGCCTAGCGGAGCAATATAGGAATCTCTTGAAAATTGTTAAATCGACAATTTCTGTTCCTATACTAGTATTTGCCCGCGACTTCGTCTGCGTCAACTAAACATACAAAATGACGTACTCCCATCATAGCCCAGTAATCATGACCTCTAATATGACTATGTCGTATGGTGAAGAGAAGTTATTCTGTGGCTCTAAAATCTGAATATACTTATTCTGTTGAGATGAAACATAACCTAGGTTGAGCTCCAGAGTTCCAGACTATAAGTTTTAATTGTGGCATGCCACATAAATTTTAATTCAGCAGATTTTGAGTTCATATTGAACACACCAATATGTCTGAAAATATTTGTGTACTCCACTGACTTGTTCATTTTTAATGCATGAAAAAAATTCGACTCCAGTTTTATTATAATATGAACTCACGTTAAGGCTTCTGGCATTTCATTGGTCAGTTTGTATTGCTTCATCATTTGTATGAAGTTGTTGAATGATACTTTGTCGTTGTAGAATATCAGTACATCCTCGCCAGCATTCACCATCTACAAGAAAAATATTAAACCTTTGAACGAAAGAACGTAATTAAATTTAATTTCGCTCACAAAAATTGATGGACTGTGTCATCCGATGGGTCATTTCATGGAACACGGTCGATCAATTTTTGTGAGCGAAATAAAATTTAATGTGGTAAGGACTTTTAAACAAATTGCTTAAGAGAATCCTGCACGAAATTGAGAAAATTAACGTATTTCTAAATCACTTGTACGATGAGCTAAATTAGTTAAGTACAATAAAACAACTTATTTACGTTAGCCTAAACATTGCACCAGATCCTGGTCTTGTTGAATTTTGAAACAAATTCTTAGCGTATGATATCTAAGAGCATTTTTTTTCGAAAACTTGGTGATTTTTACGCAATTACAACAAACAACAATAATTTGTACATAAAAATGATTGTATTGATATTCCTATCTTTTTGATATACACGAATAAAATATAAGTAAGAAAATATGAACACTTTTCAGTTTGTTTGTGTTTGCGCATTGCGCAGAATAAAACTATTGTTCTAATTAAATCATTAAGTCTTAAACTTTAAAGCAAATGGATCTAATTACTAATATTAATTAGTTCGATTCTGTTTAAAGATCGTTTAGACTTACTCGACTTGCTTCGCGCTGGATCCCCTTAAGTAATAAAAAATATTATACGAAAGAATGTAATGAATAGTTTTTGGATGTTTGTACGAGTATGTTTTCTCTCGTTGCTGCCATGTTATTTAGCTTTCTCCTACATTTTATAGCGTTTTGTATGACCTCTCTGGTCATTTTGGATTAATATCTCCCGCGCAGTTGCCAGATTGCCCGCCGTAGTCGAAATTCCTGGGAGGATATAATTATTATTATCTACTGCGTGTGATTTACCTCTTGCATGACGAGTCCTTGACTAGGCCGGATGTACTGGGCCCCAGCGTGCACTATGGTCTGCAAAAATCGCAGATACGCCGGTCTCCGTCCACGCGACTCGATGCAGTGCACGAAGTGACCGACGACTTTCTCGTTGTTTTCGTGGGCGCAGAGAGTTGGATTGTCTTTGAATATCGCGCACACTGTTTGCGCTTCTCTGATCTGGAACAAAAAATAATAATAATAAATTGTTCCATTAATCACACCATTTACCTAGTCCAAACTAAGCGTGAGCTTGTGCTATGGCGACTAGAATAACGGATAAACAGACTTATAATTGTTATAAACATCCATGACTAGGAACTAATGCTATAACTAGGTAAAGTTGTTCGTATTCATCACACAAACATTTGCCCCTTGCGGGATTCGAACCCGCAACCGATGATTTTGTAGTTTGGGGTGCGAATCATTACACCAAGACAGTCGTCCCAAAAAATGCTAATGATACTAACTGGAAAACCCTTCTTCGTCTGCGTAATATGAAATATACATTATAACCAATTCTCATATCTACCTAATATACGGTCAATATACTTCAGGTTACCCATTTGCAGTAAAAAATAGTAGATTTTTATACAAGGGACGAAAGTGAACATTCCACTCGAGAAGTTTCTGGCGCTCGAACGAAGTGAGAGCGCCAATAGCTCGAGAGTGGGATGGGTGCTTCCAACTGAGTTAAACATACTATTTTTCATTTCGACTGTGAGGAAAGAAATAGTGTATCGATAGACTCGATTGTTGAAGAAAAAGCAATAGTATCGATAAAATTTCGATAGACTATCGATAGTTAAGTCAAAAGCAAAATTATCGATAAAATATCGATTGTTGAGACAAACGCAAAAGTGTCGGTAGAATATCGATAGTATCGATAGGCTATCGATAGTTGAGGCAAAAGTAATAGTATCGATTAAATATCGAAAGTAACGATAAACTATCGATAGCTGAGGCAAAAGCAAAAGTATCGATAAAATATCGATAGTATCGATAGTCTAATGATAGTATTGATAGAGTATCGATACTATCAATAGTGGCAAAGTTCAATATTAAAATCTCTATCGATAGCTGATACAGCTCTGACTATTACAAAAAAAAAAAAAAACTGGCAACACTGGCTGTCGTCAATACAGCTGTTTTTAATTTTTAAGATTTAATTATGTATATCTATTAATTACGTATAAAAGTGTTATTAGCATATTCTTTGATCAAAAACGAACTTGTGGTTATATTGGTGAACACTAATATCGGTCGTAAATAACAAATACGAAGCAACAAAATCTGTAACGGCCGGACGTCAAACATCAAGCATATTTTTTAACCAAAAATGGATAACGGATCATAAAACCAGGGGAGTATTGTTTCTAAAACCTATAAACCTAATAATTAGCCGTTAATCACTCTTGTCAAGTGTTAATCAGTCTGCATAGTAAACCAATTTAAGCATTTGGAGGTTATAATTTTACGAAATTCATCAGTTAACGTAGTACTGAGTCGATACCAGTATAGTGACGACCGTCTTGGTGTAGTCGTTCGGGCACCGGACTTCTAAACCAGGCGGTTGCGGGTTCGAATCCCGCAAGGGGCAAATGTTTGTGTGATGAGCACGAGCAATTGTACTTAAGTCATGGATGTTTATAAGTATTTAAGTATTTCTATCCGTTATCCTAGTTACCATAGCACAAGCTCACGCTTAGTTTGGGGCTAGGTAATTGGTGTGTTTGTGGAAACAATTTATTTATTTATTATTATTATTATACTGTTTACTGTTTGTTTATTGCTGCGTACACAACATTGCCCACTGTACAAGCCTCACCAAGGTGAGACACGTCAAACTTCACAACATTTCGGCCCTGTTGTGCCTCTCTTTACTTGACGTATAAGTGGAAGTAAAGTTGAAGATAACCTTTCGCCGCAGACAATAAACTCTAAACACTCAACAGTCATCTTCACTTCACACTATTAAGTACATTACCTACCTACTTACCTACATTCCAGTAGTAAACATAGCAGTAACGGATCCAACTTGAACTTATATTATCAATTTTTAAATTCCAACATGTATTATCAATTTTTATAGTCGTCATACATTCATAATAAAAACAGATATATTTTTTATTATACAGGGTGTGGCGTAAATAGTGGTCCAAAGCAAAGGTGTGGATACACTGTACACTGAAGCACCACATACCAGTATTTAAAAAAAAATTATGTACAGGGTTTTCAAAAAAAAATTTTTTTTTTAATTTTTTTAGAAATCGTTACCTTGCCTTACAAATTTGGTTATAATTTCCAAAAATGACGGTTTTTTTTAATCCATTTTTTTTATTATTATTGCTGATCACTTGTACTTAGTACTCCATTCGTTTTTTTTTTTACAAACTGAATTTAATAAAAAAAATTAAGTTTCTTTCAAAATTCAATACTCACTGCTAGCAAATCGTTTGACTTTCAATGCTTTTGGTGCAAAAAAAATGTACCACACTGTCAGTGCCCATTGTTTAAAAAAAATGCCCATCTTTTGCAGATTCTAAAATGGTGCAACAATAAGTGTTACGACTTACAGGAAAAAAGTTATTGCTTTTCGAAACAAAAAGGAGCCCAATTCAGAAAAACAATTTATTTGAAGTTCAAGGGTTTACAAGGGTTGTAATTTTTTTCTGTGTGGTCCAAAGCAAAGGTGTGGATACACTGTACACTGAAGCACCACATACCAGTATTTTAAAAAAAATTATGTACAGGGTTTTCAGGGTTTTCAGGGTTTTTTTTATTAAATTCAGTTTGTAAAAAAAAAAACGAATGGAGTACTAAGTACAAGTGATCAGCAATAATAATAAAAAAAATGGATAAAAAAAACCGTCATTTTTGGAAATTATAACCAAATTTGTAAGGCAAGGTAACGATTTCTAAAAAAATTAAAAAAAAATTTTTTTTTTGAAAACCCTGTACATATATTTTTTTTTAATACTGGTATGTGGTGCTTCAGTGTACAGTGTATCCACACCTTTGCTTTGGACCACACAGAAAAAAATTACAACCCTTGTAAACCCTTGAACTTCAAATAAATTGTTTTTCTGAATTGGGCTCCTTTTTGTTTCGAAAAGCAATAACTTTTTTCCTGTAAGTCGTAACACTTATTGTTGCACCATTTTAGAATCTGCAAAAGATGGGCATTTTTTTTAAACAATGGGCACTGACAGTGTGGTACATTTTTTTTGCACCAAAAGCATTGAAAGTCAAACGATTTGCTAGCAGTGAGTCTTGAATTTTGAAAGAAACTTAATTTTTTTTTATTAAATTCAGTTTGTAAAAAAAAAAACGAATGGAGTACTAAGTACAAGTGATCAGCAATAATAATAAAAAAAATGGATTAAAAAAAACCGTCATTTTTGGAAATTATAACCAAATTTGTAAGGCAAGGTAACGATTTCTAAAAAAATTAAAAAAAAATTTTTTTTTTGAAAACCCTGTACATAATTTTTTTTAAATACTGGTATGTGGTGCTTCAGTGTACAGTGTATCCACACCTTTGCTTTGGACCACTATTTACGCCACACCCTGTATATTCACTTTATATTTAAAAAAAAAAAATTAGTTAACCAACGTAAAAAAAAAGAAAGGTACTTAGCTCAATACAAAAACAAAGCTAGCTTCATTATCTAATTAGTACCTGCTTTCATACTCATCCCTAACATTTGTTGTACACTTTCTTTTGATATATTCCAGGAATAACCTACCTTCTGACAATGAATACCCGAAGTGGAACCGTTACTCGCAAAAACAAATAACTCACAACTAAAAAAAGAGTTAGCTGACCTGCATGTCCGTCTCCAGGAGGTCACTGATCATATCGATATATGAGCTTCTGAATACCATAAGCACCTTTGACCAGTGCAGCAGTGTCTTCCAGCAAGCACTTATACGCAACAATGAATTGGAAAGTGATCTGCGGGATGCCAACAAAACAAATCTTGCACTTGGAAGAAGAAAAGAAGGAACAAGCCTACTCGGATACCTTGAACCTTTATGATGAGCTGATTGGGAGCCCTGGTGGACGTGCAGTAGCTGACTTAAAACATATAAGTCGACCAACTATATTGTTAGGTAGAAATAAGATTAAAAAATACATAAAAATTAACAAATTTATCACAAAAACTAACCAAATAATAAAAAAAACAAAAATGTTTTTATAATAACATTCACCTTAGAAAAGAACGGATTGAATTATTAGACAGTTTAGAGATTTACCACAGTAAATTGTATGAAAGCAGGTCCAAATATGATCAGGATATGGAGCGTCTGCAGGCTGACATCTCCAGGTTGCAGGGGTCATTAGAGTCTATGACCAGCAAGTACACCTCAGCTCAGGAACAAATAAACGAACACATCCTAGCTGCAAACAAACTTTTAGATCTGGGGAATTCTGACTCAGATTGTAAGTCCTTACCTAATATTAAAATAGACTCAGTACCTCCTACCCCTCTTCATGGAGGTGTTGGTCAGCATATGCCTACTTCATTACCCACTGTAAACAGGGTTGAAAAATGTAAAGCTACAAACAAACCATTATTTGAACAAATAGTAATCTAAACTCTAACTCTATAGTTATAATAATGATAGGAGATAGCCAAAAACTCACTAAATCAAAAATTATACATAATTACGCAATTTTGTCCAGGCTTGATGTACAAAAAAATTTCTTTTGTGCACTTCCATATTCAAAATGCCACACAGTACAAGAAAATGACAGTATTCATTTGATGAATATTTTACTTTATAATATGACTCAACGTCACAGTGACAAGTTTGCGTTTTTTGACACAAATAAATTTATTGATAATAGATTTTATTTAACTGGCAGCTCTTTACACCTGCCTTATAAATTTAAAAAACGAATTGCTAATTTGTTAGCATATAATATTAATATTTTAGTTAGTAAATCAAAAACATGTACTAAACATATCAGAACTAGTAATTTAGTATTACCATTGACAAACCCGCAGCATTTAAACTGAGGGAGAAGACAAAAGCCAGGTCCAAATTCAATATTGTACACCAAAACATACAAGGCCTGGCCGGCAAAGAACTAGAAGTATCTCTATTTTTACAAGATTTGGATGTGCACGTTATGTGTGTGACGGAGCACTGGTTCATTAAACATGAATTAATGATTAGCATCGATAACTACAGAGTCGGTAGTTCGTTCACTAGAGAGACCACTACAAGAGGGGGGTCACTCATTCTTTTAAAAAAGAATTAAATTGTAAAGATCGTAAGGATATAGTGGCACTTTCTATTGAGCGCACTATTGAATTTGCAAGTGTCGAGTTAGAACAATATATTATATTGAGTGTGTATAGTCCCCCCGATGCAAGTTACCAACTTTTTGAAGACACTATGGAAAAAGCTTTAGATAAACTTTGTAAATCAAATAAAAAAATAATTGTATGTGGAGACTTTAATGTCGATATTTTAAAATCCACTCAATATACTATTCGGTTTTTAGGTCTCTTCAAATCTTTTGATCTATTTAATGTCTTTTACGAACCAACGAGAGCGACTTGTCTAGATAACTTCTTTTATCATACAGAAATTACAAATAAATCAATTTTACAAAAACTCAGTTCAGACCATATGGGACAAATGATCTCATTGGAATATAATCATATTCCCAATACAGTGGAAACTGTTTTTAGGCCGGTCACTGCTAATAGATTAGATAGATTCAAAGACAGAATTATTAATAGTCTCAATTTGGTCAAACCTAGCACCACCATCATTGTGGATAAACTATATGAAGATCTTTTTAACCTCATTAAGAATGAATTTAATCAAATTTTTACCAAAAAAACAAAAAGCAATTGTACAACTAGATGTAAGTTTAATGAGTGGGCTACGCCTGATATTCATAAAAGTAGGAATAAATTATACGATTTATATAGTATAAGAGAATATTCTAATGACCCACTTTTTATCGAATATGTTAGAAACTATTCTAAAATTTTTAAAAGAGTGTGTGTTGCCGCTAAGTCTAACCACCTCCGTAGATTAGTTTTAGGTTCCCAGAATAAAGCAAAGGCTACATGGAATATCATAAATAAAGAAACATGTAAAACTAAAACAAGAGACTGTACATACTCACTACGAATTGAGAGTAAACTAATCAAAACGAACTCTGAAGTTGCAAATGCCTTTGAAAGTTTTTTTACTAATATTGCAACTGCAACAACCAAAGACCTAGCTTCTTCTTCAGAAGAAGCCGAGTCTATCCTTAAATGTAAAGTTGATAAGTGTGATTCTCTGCTGCATTTCAGGCATGTAAGCTCTAGTGAAATTATAAAAACATTCAAAGAAATGAATATTAAAAAAACTGAGGACTTATGGGGATTATCTGTTTACATTATTCAAACAATCATTGACACGATAGCCCCACATTTAGCAGTTATTTTCAATAGATGTATCGACGAAGGACAGTTTCCTAATTTAATGAAATTCAGCAAAATAGTTCCCTTATTCAAATCTGGTGAGAAAAGTGACCCCTCCAATTTTCGACCAATATCTATCTTACCTGTATTAAGTAAAATTTTTGAAAAGCTTATATTTAATCAACTTTTATATCACTTTAGATCAAATAAACTATTACATAGTAATCAATTCGGATTCACGAAAGGTAGAAATACTAACGATGCAGGAGTTGCTCTCTTGAAACATGTATTTGATGCTTATGATAATAAGCAAGATGCTATAGGTGTCTTTTGCGATCTTTCTAAAGCTTTTGATTGTGTAGATCACTCGACTTTACTGAAAAAATTACATCATTATGGTGCCTCAATAAATTCATTAAATTTATTTCATTCGTACCTTACTAGTAGAACGCAAAAAGTTTATGTTAATGGAGCTGAGTCTTCCGGGGCACTTCTTACTATGGGTGTGCCACAGGGTTCGATATTAGGACCTCTTTTATTTTTAATCTATATAAATGACCTTCCATACTTTGTCGAGGGTCTTTGTGAGATAGAATTGTTTGCTGATGATACGTCACTATTATTTAAGACCCCTAGGGGTAAAAATAATTTTGACGATGTAAATAGTACCCTTTCACAAATATTACATTGGTTTACAGCTAATAACTTGTTACTTAACGCAAATAAAACGAAATGTGTTAAATTCACTATGCCAAATGTTCGGCAAGTCTCAACACATGTTAAAGTAAAAAACGAACTAATTGATACTTAAAGCTCCACAACATTCCTAGGAATTACTCTAGACTCGAAACTTCAGTGGGGTCCTCATATCGAGACCTTGTCAGGAAGACTTAGTTCAGCTGCTTTCGCGGTAAGAAAGATAAGGCTTCTGACTGATATTGAAACGGCAAGATTAGTATATTTTAGTTATTTCCACAGTTTGATGTCTTACGGTTTGTTATTATGGGAATCTGCTGCAGATATAGAAACAATATTTGTACTGCAGAAGCGAGCTGTGCGAGAAATTTACAACCTCAAATCTCAGGATTCACTAAGAGAAATATTTAAAGAAGTTAAAATATTAATACTAGCTTCCCAGTATATTTATGAAAATCGGATTTATGTCCGCAAAAACTTGCATTTATTTTCAAAAAAGAGCGACGCGCATAACTATAATACAAGAAATAAAAATAAACTAGCCGTTCCAAACTATAGGATTCAAAAGGTTGGCAATTCATTTTTGGGGAGATGTATAAAATTTTCCAATAAGCTACCCGATCATATTGCTGAATTACCTATACATACATTTAAAACAACTGTTAAATGTATTTTAATGTCTAAAGGATATTACAAAATAGATGAATTTTTAAATGACAATAATAAAAATGTATGGAATAATTTTAAAGAACACAAATCTTGTAAAACTTTGAAAAGAGGCTATGACAATAGTGACTGAGTTCCTTTGCTGCTTCTTCTCAGCACTAGCCCACAATTGTCCCGAAGCAGTGGTAGGGTTCTATATTATGTTGGGACGTGTATAAGTGCTCCTTGCGAGCCTATATACAGAAATAAATGAATTTTATGAATTTAATAGTAGGAGTATAAAGTAGGAGGGAAAAGCTATTTCCCACCCGACTACACATGAAAGTTCAACTTTCCGAACAGGTGAGATGAAAACAGCTTTTATTACATAGGGAGGCAGTCTTAAAGTCAAAATGGGGTAGTCTGACGTGCGACTGTGTGTACATAAAATAAGGTCAATTCGTTTCAGAGAAGTGCTACCACAAACACCTTAAAAATTAGATGTTAATATTCAATTTATTCGTTCAATTTTACGAAAGCAGTCAGGGCACCCTTCCCTATTTCTTACAATTGAAACTGCATCAATGTATGATTTTTACGAAAAAAAATGCAATATCGATACAATGAATTAAAAAAATTTTCAAGTGACTAACGCCCTTGGTAGTTTAGTTAGGGGAGCATTCGCCCGGATAGCAAAAGGTCATTGGTTCAAGCCCCATAAGACAGTGGATGAATTTTTGCGTACAAAAGTTTCTTTCAGTAAAAACTTACCCCAGCATTCAAAAACAGGTCCAAATGCTTGTGCAGTATGGCTTGGTTCTGCGGGTTGCCGTGGCAGAAGTGTTGTAGGAACTCGTGCGCCAGGGCCAATAGTTCGTCCATGGCTGCATCGTCTTCGTCGTGAGGTACCTGCGCAACATTTTATTATTTATTTAATTATTTCAAGCAACGATTACATAGTCTTTTAGGTAATACAGGCTTGTAGAACAAACGTCACACAATGACGTATTCAAAAGAGACCAAGAATTTCGCACTTATTCGACATGAATTTAAATGGTGGATGGACTGCACGGTAGCTCAGTCGGTAAGAGCGTTGGCCCGGTAAGCCAAAGGTCGTGGGTTCAAATATTACCAATGTGCGAATTTTCGATTTCTTATTTAAACTTAAAGAAAGAACACCTTAAGTGTTAAAAATATTATATACCTTACAGACTCACATACGAGGGTCAAACTGAAAGTTCTTAGAACTGGCCACTTATAAACAATATAATAAAAAAAATATTCTAAAATTTGAAAATAGAACTCTTTGCCAATATTACTGAGTATATATTTCATTCATTTGTCATTTGTTTTACGACTTGGCGGCAAATTGAAAATTGTCTGTGTCACGTCAAAATGAATTTAACACGAGAAAATTTTCGTGCAATGATTTTTTATGACTTTCGATGTCATTTAAGTCAACAAGAAAGTTATGATAGACTACGATTGGCCTTTCACGATGAAGCCCCATCTCGTGCGACTGTTTACAACTGGTTTAATGAGTTTAAACGTGGTCGCACTAATCTCACTGATGATGTACGTGAGGGACGGCCTTCTACGGCGACGACTGAAAATAACATCTGTGTTGTGCGGCGTATGATAGAGACTGACAAAAGAGTGACCTATCAGCAGATTCGGACAAGCTTAGGCATCGGTATGAGTCAAGTGCACAAAATCCTCCACGAACATTTAGCGGTCAGGAAGCTTTGCGCCCGGTGGATACCTCATAATTTGACTAAGGCTCAAAAACTCCATACGGATTGGTGCCGTAAAATGATTGAAAGATTTAACGGAGGTGACTCAAATGCTGTGTTCGACATACTAACAGGTGACGAAAGCTGGATTTACTGTTATGATCCTGAAACCAAAAGACAATCTGCTCAGTGGGTGTTTCCTTTCGAGGAGTTGCCAACTAAAGTGAAGAGAGATCGAAGTGCGGGAAAAAAAATGGTGGCCTCGTTCTTTGGAAGGATAGGTCATTTCGCAACAATTGTGTTAGAGGATCAAAAAACAGTTTCTGCAGAATGGTACACTACCAATTGTTTGCCACTTGTCTTGGGAAAAGTTCGAGAGAAACGACCTCGCAGTAGGATCCTCCTTCACTACGACAACGCCTCGTCGCACACCGCCAAGCGAACGATCAACTATTTGGCGACATCAAACGTTGAATTACTGGGTCACCCGCCGTATAACCCCGACCTCGCGCCTTGTGATTTTTATTTATTTCCAAAAATTAAAGAAAAACTTAAAGGAAAGCGGTTTATGAATGCTGAAGAAGCGGTGGCTGCGTATCGCGATGCCATTGAAGAGACCCCTAAGAACGAGTGGGCAAAGTGCTTTTCCCAGTGGTTCCATCGCATGCAGCGGTGTATTGACGTCAATGGACAATATTTTGAAAAGATATAATAAAACTAATAACTGGCTAATGTAATCAGTTTTTGATTTTCTAAGAACTTTCAGTTTGACCCTCGTATATACCTGTTTTAAACAGAAAGCCTAAATTGCAGCAAAACGCCTTTTTTATTTTAGTACCTTGTCACAGTTGATTTATATTAATACTACTTAACTAGCAATATAGTAGATTGTACAACAAGAGCATAAAACAAGCCATGTAACCCTCGACGCCACTAACCGCCCTCGCCGTCAGATTATGATATTAAAAACACAATTAAATTCACTTCTATTTGAAGTGAGGAGAAAGAGTTTTGCGCTGAAAGCCAGAAGATAATTATGGACATTTTAATTTTATTTTCATCTCACCTGTTCGGAAAGTTGAACTTTCATGTGTAGATAGCCGGGTGGGAAATAGCTTTTCCCTCCTACTTTATACTCCTACTATTGAATAAAAGGCCACTATCGAAAGTATCGATAGTTATTGCAATAGCCAAAGCTGTATCAGCTATCGATAGTGATTTTAATATTGAACTTTAACACTATCGATAGTATAGATAGTCTATCAATACTATCATTACTATCGGTAGAAAGTTTTGCTTTTGCCTCAACTATCGATAGTCTACCGATACTATTGCTTTTGCCTTAATCGATACTATCGATATTCTATCGATACTATTGCTTTTGCCTTAACTATCGATAGATCGATATTTTATCGATACTACTGCTTTTGCCTCAACTATCGATAGTCTATCGATACTATCGATATTTTATCGATAATTTTGCTTTGGCCTCACCTATCAAAAGTCTATCGATACTATAGATATTTTATCGATACTATTGCTTTGGCCTCAACTATCGATAGTTTATCGATACATAGATATTCTATCGATACTATTGCTTTTGCCTTAATTATCGATATTCATCAATACTATTGCTTTTGCCTTACTATTGATAGTCTATCGATACTATCGATACTATCGATATTTTATCGATACTATTGATTTTGCCTCAACTATCGGTACAATCGATATTTTGTCGATACTATTACTTTTGCCTCAACTATTGATAGTCTATCGATATTCTATCGATACTATTGCTTTTGCCTCAACTATTGATAGTCTATGGATTTTCTATAGAAAGATGAAGCTTGCAAATAAGATAATTATTGTTTTTAAGTGATAAGCATTCACTATGCAATCTAAATATATTATTGCACTTGAAAAAAACGACCACCAGAGGCGGGAATCGAACCCGCGTTCCTCGCATACATCGAATGTCGAAAATTTCGACAGGCTCTGCCAACGCCAGGGTGGCCGAGAGGTTAGGCAATCGCCCGGTATGCGAGGAACGCGGGTTCGATTCCCGCCTCTGGTGGTCGTTTTTTTCAAGTGCAATAATATATTTAGATTGCATAGTGAATGCTTATCACTTAAAAACAATAATTATCTTATTTGCAAGCTTCATCTTTCGATTGTTAAATACTTGCAATAGTATTTCTTTCGAGTGTTGAGGGTATAATCCCAATAACATTGATGAAAGCAACGCGGCATTACAGCGTTAAGAAGCACTTGAAAATTTCGACAGGCTCTGCCAACGCCAGGGCGGCCGAAAGGTTAGGCAATCGCCCGGTATGCGAGGAACGCGGGTTCGATTCCCGCCTCTGGTGGTCGTTTTTTTTCAAGTGCAATAATATAATTAGTTTACATTCGTTTTTCTTGGATATTATTATTATTCGGTGGTAAAATTGCTTGCATAATAATGTGCTTCAAAAGAAAACAAATGAAGTTAAAGTGAGAAATAAAGTAATGCGCTATTTGATAAGGATTGCTTTCCCTGCTAAAAACGTCCTTGAGGAATGACAAGTGAGCCTTCTCCTCACATTTCAATGAGTTAAGTTAGCTAGTAGTAATAAAATTTGTGTATTTAAGTGTGTGTATTAGTACTGCAGAAAAAAGGTAGAAATTACTGAACACTTGATTTCTTCGCTTACCTAAAATGAGTAAAAGAAAAAACTGTAAAACACTAAGTTTTAACCCTAATCATACAGGGTAAACGTAATAGCAACCTGCAGCAAATCCAGCACGATGTTGTGGATACCAATGTTCCTTAGCAACTTAGTTTATTAGAAATAAAAAGCGCGCGTGTGTCGCTGCTCGCTCGCGACACTCAAGTAGATTAGCCCACCAAGGTAGGTCGCCGCACGCAGGTACGTTTTTGCTACCTACGCGGGGAGTTACACTGGTCTGCTACCGAATACAGATTGTTCGGGTTTCGACTAGCGATAATTTGAAGGTGTTATATTTATCAAATTTTAGAGACATAATCTAAATGGAATTTTTTTTTTTCTTTTTAATTTTTTTTTCTGAAAAATTGCATTTTTGTGTTTAGTTTTGTAATAGGTTCAAAATAGTATTTCACTGTTTTAAATTGGTTGCAAGATTTCTTAAAAAAAATTTTTTTGTCTATGACAGTAGATAATTTTGAATTAATCTTTATTTCACTTGATAGTCGATAACGTTACCTATCAAATGAATCATTTTTATAACCTCCAGATTCACAGAAATATATACATTTTTAAATAATTAAAATGGCTGCCATTTTAGGAGGGGGGGAGTTAGGACCCAACATGGGGGTTTTTTGTCGATAACATTTAATGAACTAATAGCCCATAAAATATCGCTAGTTTGGACTACTCGGACCTGCACACACTGTAAAAGAGGTGTAATATTAACCTGCAGCAAATCCAGCACGATGTTGTGGACACCAATGTTCCTTAGCAGACGCTGCTCGTGGCGCCGCGGCCGGCCCGTGTCGCCGCCGCCGGTGTTGCCCTGCGTGCAGTACTTTATCATGCGCTGGAGGATCTGGAATAGATTACATTTTATTAGTACAGTGGGCAAACTTAACTAAATGTAAAATGATATTTAGCTCTATGTCATCAACATAACGTTGAAATATTGTTGCACCCTGTACTCAAGGCCCAACAGTCCCATTACGTGGTCACTGCGCAGATTTCGCACATGAAAATCCGATTTTCTATAGTTTTCGTCTTTCTGTATTAAGGAACAGAAAAAAAAAGGAGGCTCCGAAAATTTAGCACCAGAAAATATATTAAACATACAAAAGGGCAAAATCAATCAAGCATCAGGATGATTTTCTATTGAACAAAATTCCTCTAACCGTGGTTCGAACGATGTCCTGAAGTATCTGTTAATATAGGTTTGAAACTTTCCCGATTGAATTCCTATCTATAAATTACTTTCTCAACTAGCTCCTTCCTGACAGAGATTCTCATACATTTGCATCGAACATGTGTAAGGAAAGAAATAAAAAATATTTATTTAGCACCAAAAACTACAAAACAACGGGGAGACTAGTGCTTAAAACTAATATTTGTTTCGTCTTAAGAAACGGTTCGCGGAGCTGTTCAAGACGACTGTCTTGGACGTTCGTCTGTATGTTCGGTCAGTTGACTGATTAGTACATTCCCGATATAGACTGAAGATGTATTTTCAAATTGGAGGATTATGCAGAAATTTATCTATAAAAATCACACCGCCATTAAACAACAAAACAAAGTCAAACACTATACATCAGACTACAAACACATTAATTAGTGCTTTTAGTAGTCATCGGTATTGACGATTAATCGGCAATGGGCTCAATTCCAATGCGCCCTGTCTAAAATTAAATTTAGGTTCAGTCTGTCTCTTTCTCTGCTAAACAAACGAAAAGAGTATACTATATAAATTTAGAAACGTCAGACTAAACAGCTGTCCGTTGCTAAGGAAATTAAAGACAATTTAGTAGAGATGTCATTCGATGACGACTAAAGTTAAACGAAAACACGCAAACACTTGTACAAATACCTTAGAAATCGCATGACTTAATTTCACATTTCTAAATTATTGTAGTCTGTCTCATTTCGTTTGTTTGATAGAAAAAGAGAAAGACTGAACCTAAATTTAATCTTAGACAGGGCGCATCGGAATTGAGCCCAATGTGAGGCCCGCTTACACACTAAAAACTAAGATTTTGTGATTTTGAAATTAGTTGAAAATGAGCATGTAAAATATTTTTATAATGGTATGTATTCTTATTTTTTTAATAAAATTTGAGATGAGACATCGACTACGTCGTTTATTTGCTCAACTTTGGCAACGGCCTATCCCTGCTACATAAAGTTCATCAAACAAAACCTAAAAAAATCTACTAAATATCCCAAAAAAAATATTGTTGTTTACCTCTTTGATTTTCTTATACTCGTTCATATGATCGTGCTTAGTCGCTCTAGAAGTGTCCAGAACGTTATCAAGAGACGCGTTCCGCTCCAGTACTGCACCGCCCGGTCCCACCGTGCCTGTTATACCTGAAAAATTTATACAGTTCATTTGATCCACTCGGGAGCAAATAAATCAAGCCACCTCGTTTTTGTGGTTTTAGCGTCATTATACTATAATACTATAGCTCATAGTTATCACAGAACGTAGCAGTGTATGCGGTAGGATAGAAAAAC
Source organism: Pyrausta nigrata (assembly GCA_949316185.1). Lineage (NCBI taxonomy): Eukaryota > Metazoa > Arthropoda > Insecta > Lepidoptera > Crambidae > Pyrausta > Pyrausta nigrata. The sequence continues at coordinate 2,992,165 of OX438961.1, forward strand.
ATACAACAATAAAAAAATGCAATTGATTTTAGAAAAGATAAATAGCACTGTCTTAAAAGTATGTAATGCGACCCATTTTAGTTTATACTTTCTACATAAAGCGTAAAATGAATCGAAATTCTTTACTGCTGAAAGACGTCTTAAAAATGCCATGTTCAATTCTGTTTTTTCTGAATTTTAGTGTTGTCACCTTTTTACTCATTTCGGAGGTACAGATTTATCGGTGGGTATTGAACACATACAATTTTCAGTATGCAATTTTGAGTTTGAAGACTTAATTTTATTTGAGTTTCATAGAACGCAATTCTAAAACATATTTATGAAATAAATAGTCCCTAAAATGTTAAATATTTTGTAATGATTAACAATATTATGAATCGATTTGATGCCTAAGTCCGATCATTCTACCAACAAATTCGTAAACAACCGACCCCTATTTGTCAACTGTCAAATTTCCCTGCGCGCGCGAAAATATTGAGTTTCTCATATCACTTTAATTCCCTATTTTGCGACAAGAACTAGTCTAGTCCTTTCCCGGACTCGAAACTATTTTAAAACCAAGTTTCAATTTAACCGATTCCGTTTTCCGTAAACAAATAAACAGACACACTTACGCAATTATAATATTATATCTTCTTCTTTTCGTGTCGACTCCGACGTTATATTAATTGGTAATTACCAATTAATAAGTAAACACATCAATTGGTGTGTTTGTTCAAACAATTTATTATTATATTTTTAAGGACTAATACTCGGCGACTGACAGAGCATTATCAGTAGCGATGTACAGGCTCGCATATGTGCAGGTGAAGAAGCACGTTGGGCAAGACAATTGGTGTGCCATTGTATGTGGAGACACACATCACAGACATGCGTCGTTCGCTACATAACCCCTTTTATACACGTTTTTTTTGCTTCGGCCGACTTGTGTGTGGTAAAATAATATTATATTATTTTATAATTTGTTAGTGGCTTGAAATACTTTTACTAACTAAAAAGTGCAGCGAATGCACTTTTTAGTTAGTAAAAAAACAATTGCATTCATAGTACTGAATTTCATGCAAGTCAAGCATGAAGCATCTGCAGTAACAGATGACCCACCATTTTTTCAGTTATAATAGTAATTTTAACAAAAAAATTGGTGGGTGGGTTGGTAAGTGCAAGAAGTTTAAACACATTTTGTGAAGGTGTTCTAAAAGAAACTTAAAAAATGTAAACATGCTTTTGTATGTGTTACTAAATAAGAAGGTAAACTCACTCGGTATCCGTAGGAGTGATCCTCTGTTAAACGAGGGTTCAATGAATGGCTGAAGGATACTAAACCACACTAAGATGAAGTTAAAGCATGACTTTGATTGGTTTACGTTTCCTTCTGTTTATCATACACACATCAAAAAAGTTTGTGATCACTAGCAAAATAATTAAGAATTTCTTTCTATGTGGAAAAACAATTAAATTGTTATATTAGTCTGTATTATTCTATAACCATAGACAAAGTAAGTAGAATATTAGTCGATCACGACTAAAATTAGAAACATTGAGATATGGCAACACTTAATTAAGTGTTGTCATTTCTCAAATTTGACGTTCTTTAATAATTGTAGTCTGTCTCTTATCGTTTCTTCAGCAGAGAAGGAGACATACACGTTTAGACGTACCTCGGAATTGAGTCCATGGATTAAATAATTACTTCGTCAAATAAAAAAAATATGTTAATCTAATGACTAATAAATTCAGCGATCAGGAAGTAAACCAATTAAGACATACAAAAAGATACAATAATGATGTGACTACACAGGAGTACTAACTAACACAGAATATAAACAGGGTTACAGTTCAGGAACTACTTAAATAAACTACCCACATTTAAGAAATACATAGAACAACAACCATAAAAAGGGAAAGGCAGACTGCACAGACAGCAAGTAATGTTTACAGTTATTAGTAAGTTACCCCATTAAAAATCATACACACATACGTATTTGTTCGTTCTTTCCTTATTTTCACATAGTACGAAACAAAATAATATTCGAACGAGTCAACGCCCATCAACAGTGAAATATACATCGATTTATAGGGAATAGCGTCTTCTTGTTCCCACGTTAAAATGCGTTCGTTTAAATTACAAACAGATGGTTCTGTTTGTACCTACTATAAGTCTTAGTGTTTTGGATTGGAATCGTTGGAAGATGTCAACATTTGATTTGACTGCTGTTCCTCATAGCTGAATGCTATAAGATTATATCAGCTTCAGTATACATTTGTATAAAAGAAGTTTATTTTTTCACCGGTATGTTTTGGTTGCTAGCGGGTTATGAATACTGAAAAACTCCCATTTAGCATTCATAACCCGCTAGCAACCAATACATACCAGTGAAAAAAAATTACTTCTGTTTTGTCATCACATCTAAATTTTCTGCTTATCAACCTGCTATAGCAAAATATCTTTTCACACTACCTACTCGGCAATGTTCAATTACACATCAAGTAAACCTGACTCAAAGTGAGTCATTGCATCCCTAGGGACGTAATATTGTATGAAATTTCATTACGCCCCTAGGGAGGCAAAGTGATTTGAATTTCGAATAAGAGTTCGTAGGCATGATCACACTAGCCCGTTCCGCACCAAAGAGAACATATTTGAAATTTGAACCTGGCAGCCAAGAATTTTAGCACGAATGGAATGAAAAAAAAAAGCGCGCGCTTCTAAAAGAAGAAATAATTAAAGAAAAAAACCGATGTATTTAAGAAATTACAAACAATCTTTTCGTAAAATTGTCAAGTGACGAAGTTTATGACACCGGAGTCCATTAGATGTAAAGCTGCTGGTATTGTTAATAATAATAATTTACTGCCACAAAAGTCACAGGATATATACCTACTTATAGATAAAATAAGGTATTTGTAGTACATTTTTTATTGCCTCGTAGGAAGTGTGAAAAGCAGAGTATTCTCCTCGGGGATAAAGATGTCTTCGTCTTGGGCGAGCTTAAATCCCTCGCTCCACTCAAGATTCTACTATTAACTCCCTGGCTATGCTCGGGAGTAAACACTAAACTCCCTCGCTGCGCTCGGGAGTTAACTCTCGAATCCTTCGTTACGCTCGAGATTCAAGATGACGCCCGTGACGTAAGACATCACTTTACCCCCTTGGTGAATAATCTACTATTCCAGCACCTTTTTGGCACACCAGGGCCCTATTTCACCAAACCGATATATGTCAGTGAATTATGTCGGCTAGAAATTGTAAACATTCTTAGCATTTATGTGACAATTGTCAGTATCAGTACAGTTGTAAAACAGGAATATTTTTTACAACTCGACATATTCTTGTAAAATTGTCGGAAATTCTTGACGTGAGGTCGGTTCAGGTTCGGTCAGTGTCTGTTTTGCGTAACAATTGTAGTGTTACGCCGTGCTAACAAAAGGTACGGCTATGATAGCGATTTAGACGGGTTCTCATACAGAAGAAATAATAGAGAATGGATAAATATTTCAATTAAACCGGTAACTTTGTATTTAAAGAAAAATATAGAATAAGTAAAGCCATTGTAAAATATATAATAAATGAAAAAACCTTAAAATATGATTTGATAACTTTTGTAACAATTGTCGCGTCTGTCACGTTTGGTGAAATAGGGCACTGGTGTGATCATCATTTTTTTTATTACTTCCTATTATACCCTGTTTTAAAATTATTTAATGTTATGTGCCAAACTAAAAAAACGTATGAAACACCCAATTTCTTACCTGAATGATCATCGAGAATACCAGCTCGTCCCTTGTTGAAGACCCACAGCTCGGACTTTTCTACGCTCTGCCTTAGCAGGTCTAGGTCGGCTTTGATCTGCTTGTAGGACTCGACGTCTGCGTCTGAGACTAAGAGCTGGACCTGGGAAGATTTTATAGATGTTTGAAGACCTGGCTATTTTTTATTCGTGCTCAAAAATAAGGAGACATAATAGGAGCCAATATTTTTTTAGTATTGATAGACAATAAATTGAATATAGCCTGACCAGGAATATATGGGACCTCGCCATATTGCGGAAAACAACTGGAACTAATTTCTTTTACTGTCAACAGAAACCTCAAATGGTCATTAACATGTCATCAATTGTCATAATGATTAGTGTCAAACTGGACGCGTAATCGAATTTTCTACCAAGTGCAATTTTTATGTGATAAAAATACCGAGAACTATTTGTTTTTGTAAAGAAAAGTGGTATATCATCGTGTTGCAATGTTTTTCGAAAAGAAAGTCTATGTGATCACTACGGTTTCTTTAAATTAATTACTGATATAGTTGTCATCACGAATTTTTGGTATGTCATATAGTGCGAATAGTGAAAATTGGCTACTGATGGATACGGAGGATATTTTAATAACGATTTTGTAAAATGTTTATATTAAATACTTGGATTTTACAACTAAAATAGTTCGTAGAGTTTTCCATGATTTTCTATACATTATTTTAAAATTATAAATAATATCATTAAGAAAAACAATGGATTTGTTTCTTTTACCCGTTAGTGGTTTTGCAAAAGTAATTGTGTTTTGGTCCAAAATTCAAGGCCAATATAACAAGAAGTAATGAATTTAATAAGTACTCAATTTGCGAGTGTTCTGTCGTGTTCTTTTATAGTATAATCTGTTATTATTAGGCAGCTGGCTTAAAAATGAACATGAATGTAAACTTATAAAAAAATATGTTGTTTATGTTCAGTTGCCAATCTACGATGGTATGATTATACAAAGTGTTGTCATATAAAGTGGATTCGAAGCGCCCTTAATTCAGGTCCCATATATTCCTGGTCAGGCTATAAATGTTTTTTGACGTCAAAAGATGGCGTAAAGATATCTCAACGCGTTATCCAAATGGCAATGATTAGCCACTTTTCATTGTTAAAAAATATTAAGAGGACGAGTTAATATCGAAACCGTAAAATTGTTTCCATTATTTAGAAACCTCATTTCGTTATTTTTTTAGTTACCTAATCTGCTCAAAACCAGCTTCGTGGCATGCCGCTTGCTCGGTTGCTACGAATAATGCTGAGCGGTCGATGTCTTTTCGACGCTCACACCTTCGTAGTAATAGTCTTGTGTTTTCCGTGATTGTAAACTTTCGTGTGTATGCTGAGTTAAATGTATTTTCTTTCTTTCTTTTTTTCTAATCTGATGTCAGACTATGTAATCATTTTAATAATCTTATCAGAAATTGCAAAATGTGCCTCTAATTATTATTTCAAAATTTGAATATTTACATTATTTAGTATTTTTTTCTTGATCTAGAACTAAATCTATCCAGAGGCACTTTTGATTAGTTTTTGTAATATTGGTAATATGTATATCACACTACTGTCGAAATGTAGCATTCAGCATCCAAAGACAAAACTATGCCTTGACATTCATCACTCACTTGTTTAAAAGCAGCCAGCACCTCCTGCCGTTGGCTGAAGTGCCTAAACAGCAGCGCTAGGGCTCCAGACACCAGGGCCGCCGAAGCCCCTTGAGAGCAGAGCTGCAGTAATACTCGGAGAACCATCCGACCCCCGCACTCGTCCAAGTCTAGTCCGTCCCTGTTATTTATTAGAGGCCAGTGAGTGAATGAATGGGTAAACGGATCATTCAATAGGGTTTACTGAAGCAAAAACTATAGTAAGTGTTAAACAGATGAAAGATCAGATCAGTACAAAAGTAAATGTGTCTGTCTATCGTGTACAAAAATATTTGATTACCAGAATTTTGTCAGTATTTTTTATATAAAATTTATAAACTGAATGAGAAACCCAAAAGATAATGTTAGTTTGCGATGTTTATTATACTAAATCTCGTGTTAGGGACAGTATGTATCGTTCATGCTATTTCTAAGCAAATTAGGCAAAGCTAGGATTCAAAACAATATTATAGGAGCATTTTTATTTTTTCATTGTAAGTACATAATTTTTACAAGTTCTTTACATGTGCACGCAGGGAGGGATTTAAAGAACAATTAAAAATACAATTAAAACAAAACGCAACAACACTCAAACTATAACTTACACCTATACAGTCTAAGGGGGAGATTCACAAGAGCCAGTGTTTTATTGGTTCCATGCTGTTAGTGCAGCATTTACAATGCATTCGGTTAGGGTTTGTTCAATTCAGTTCAAGCCATTTGCTTATGACCGCAATCTTGGTATCGATTTAAAGTATTTTTATTTTTCTTATTTAATTGTGTACATTACTTTTGTTCTATGTTTATCTCTAAATTAGTTATCTAAGAGTTAAACTACACGTAGCAGCACCGTATGTCACTTTCCTATATTTCTATCATGTGGTCATACTCCCGCTCTCTTTCTTGCGTAAATGACGTTTCTGAGTGACAGAAAAGGATAGAAGCATAGGTACGTGCGCTTTGGACCTGCCAAATGTAGTTCAATCTCAAGCCAGACGATGAGAAATTAGCTTCTATAAAATAACTAAATAATAAAGTCCAAGTTTGTGGTCACAGCTCAGTTAGACGCTGTCAATCGTGCATGCAAGTAATCATCTTACTAACAAATCTACATTTTTTGGGAGACAGCAATCCGGCACTGTCTGTATCGCTCTGAAATAATCGTGTTGCATTAGATACATAGGGCCTAGAAGAAGAGTTATTATTACAAGTCTGACAGAAAATCTTCAATCGCCAAATAATGACATAACTATTCCTAATTATTATATAATTTTCTCGGAACTTTTTACTTAAGAAGCCTCCCTTTGTGAAACTAGCATTTCAAAGGGATGCCATTAACGACGGCAATTGAAAAAATTCTTCAGTGTTAAAATAAATTAATGATTTAAAAAATATATATATCAAGTCCCAGTTAAACCCAGATTGCAGCCTGCTACAACTTAGACAATATACAATACAACACATTATGGTATTTCAAAGCTGACTCTTCGTGTTGGATCCATATCTGTGCGTACTCCCGCCTTTCCAAAGAACCGGCCTCGTGCCGACATTTTCCGCGGGAGAAAACAAATACTAATAATATTAACAGCCCATAAAACTGGAAGACTATTTATTCATCTTAATTTAAAAAATATATCATTGTAACAGGCAAGGTTACATTACATATTATAATGTCTAATATATTGAGAAGTTCCCGCCACCAGTTTCATGCGTTAGTCACCAACTAACTACTGCTCTACTGAAATTATATACCGATGTAGATGTACTAATGAACTATTGAAATATCTAAAATGAGGTGTAATATATTATAATAATTTCATTTTACCAAACATCTTACACACTTTTAAGTCATCAGTCAGTCATCATCAATAGTGATTGTATGTTCAGACGATTATTTAGCTAAAGACTAGGCAACACTGACAGGAGAATGGCCGCAGCAACTAACTTCACAATTCACTATATAATTTCAGTTCATTAATTCTGTCTCTGTCAATATTGCTAGCACAAGAATGAGAGCCATAAGCTAGTAAGTAAGTAACTAGCCCCAAACTAAGCGTGAGTTTGTGCTTTGGCGGCTAGGATATTGGAAAGACATACTTATATACGTTTATAAACATCCATGAGTTATAGTACAGTAAATTTGAACTGTAAAGTAACCCTAGTAGGAAAGTTTTGGGGTAGTTCTGATTTTTTCATTCCATATGTGTTTTGGGGTGCTAATTCTGAATCTGAGGTTTGCGGACAAAATTTCGTGACGCAACATTAAAAAAACCAGAAAAATGCGGGTTTTTTTTGGTTTTTTGGCTAAAACCCGAAAACTGTTAACTTTAAGTAAATGGTCTGTTTACAGAAATTAAAGTACTTAAAGTTCTCTACAAAATCACTATTTTGGTTATTGTACAGACGAACCGTTCGGTCTCAAGTGCAAGTTGAAAATTGGCAATTTGTACCTGAGTGACTGCAAAACCCACTTTTTAGATTTGTATTGAAAGGTTTTCAGTTAATTTCACCTAGTATTTAAGTTCATTATACCAGTGCTCGTGCCAGTACTAACTACTTTGGACCCTGCACCAAACTCAATACTCCAGTACATTTCATGTAAATGTAAAAAGGGCTGTCAACGCAATTGTGGATGCAGGAAGGCGGGACTCCATTGTGCCCCAATATAAACATCATGCGAAGGACTGTGTAACAATGTTGAGCCGCCAGAAGACGTCTCTGATAGACGTAGAAGAAACTGAAGAAAGAGAGAGAGGTATGTTGGATCTCACAAGTTATTTTGTAGTCATTCATCTCTCCTTGATATATGATATGTGTCTCACCTCTTTTTATTTTACTGGAGAACGACTCCTGACGCTGACGATGGAGCAATCAGACCCTGAGCCAGGACCCGATGCCATCGAAGAACCTCAGTACGATACGGAAGGTATGTTTAATCTCACAATCTATTTTGCAATCTTTATCTCTTCTTGATAAATGACATAACTTTAAACTTTTATTTTCCAGAACAAGCAGAACCAGGACTCATCGTTATCGAAGAACCTCAGCCAGGGCCTTCCAAAAGAAAACGGCTCATATAAATTTTGCATATTATAATTTATAATCATAACAATATATGATCATAAGTAACGAGATTTTAAGTTTTATTTTGTGACGAGTTCTCCCTTTTTATGATACCTACTGAATTTAAATATTTTTTTCCTTTTTTCTTTTCAATTACTTGTGTGGAAAACCAGGTGACATTTATCAAATGACAGCATCCATAAAAATTAAATATTTAAATGTAAAAAGTGGTTTTGCATAAACTGCTAAAAATTAACAATTTTCAACTCGCACTAGAAACCGAACAATTCGTCAAAAAAAAACAAAATACTTTTATATGTAGAGAATTTTAAGTACTTTTATTTCTGTAAATAGACCATCTACCAAAAAATAATAGTTTCGAGTTTTAAGCCAAAAACCGGAAAAAAGCAAAAAAAAAAACGTTTTTTCTGGTTCTTTTAATGTTGCGTCACGAAATTTTGTCCGCAAACCTCAGATTCGTATTTAGCACCCCAAAACACATATGGAATGAAAAAAATCAGAACTACCCCAAAACTTTCCTAGCAAAAATACAATTTAACTGAACTATTATGTACAAATACTGTTGGTAATAACTTTACATTTAATACTGTAAGACTGTGTTTTTAGATCCGATTCAGCATAGGAAGGTATCGTATGCGCGATCAGTGAGCCCTCGCTCTAAATAAATAAGTGCCTTCACATCCAATTGAGAGTATTTGTATACTCATCTGAATTAATAAGCAAGACCATATTCAAATGTCAAACTTTGACATTGGACAATGGTCTTGGACGACTGATAAATACGTAGATCCTATCCTATTTTGGGTCTATATGGGATTTCAAACTTTATTGTTGCATTTCTAAATATACACTTAACGACACAAACGGGATTTAATGCAGCTACATGACCCAAAAATCCTCTCCACTGGACGTTATTATCATTCTAGAATAATACGTGAAGTAATTGAAAATAAAAAACATGAAAAAATCAATCGGGATGATGGGTTTCATTTGTCATCAACATGGAATCCAGTGATAACAAAATGCAAATCGCGTATTATGCCGTCAAAAAGAAACCCGGATACTGTTAGTGTAGTTTGTCGAGCTGACTGTACAAGTTCAACAAATAATCAAAGTGGGCGGGTGGAAGAAAATATTTCAACACGCACAAGCAGACGACGCAGAGCTACTACAGTCAACCCGCGACTATGATTCGTGCAACCGAATCGAAACGTCAGGAACGTAAATACAAATTTGCCTTTAAAAAAGTATTATATTGCATTAAATCCCGTTTCGTTAAGTGTATATTTTAGGTCATTCAACCAGCGGTATCTTGCAACGGTGACTTATCTACGACATACCGACAGCTAAATATCCCCTCTGCCTGCAATCCTATCGCCTCAACGTCCGCTCGGGCAAGAGTATCCGTACGGTCTCCCGCTTGCTCGAACTCCTTCTTAAAGATCGACAGCAGGCAGCTAATGCGGTAGTCCAGTCGGACGTCCAGGATGAACTGAATCCAGAGGATAATATTAGCGTTAGGAATAGGAAAGCACAATAGAAGCACAAGCAAAGGGGACTGATTTCCGACAGCTAACTAGTTTTATAAAAAATAAAATATCTTTATGTCAGGCCACATGAACCCATACAGAAGTGTTGTTACAGAAGTGTTTTTTAAAATTAAAAAACAAACATACAAATTAAAATAAAAAAATAACTTAAAAATCAAAATCATAATTTAAGTTCATAGTTTTAAAACTGACAAAAATGTACTTTTGTTAAAAACTTGCAAAGAAATTGCTTAAAATATATACAATTAATTACAACTCGTTTTAAATTCATGTCTTCTATTTTTCTGCTAAAGAAATGAAAAAAGACAAACTACAATAACTTAGAAACGTTAAACTAAACAGCTGACAGTTGCTAAGTAAAGGACTTGTCCTCTTTTTGTATGTAGGCTGGTTTTTTATTCCAAGGTATCACCAACCACCAATAACCTATATTTATCTTTAAGCTACAAAAATACGAAACACGTTACGATAGAAATCAGAATTTTAAACGCCTCCATTTTTGAGAAAACATATGTTTTGTAACAGCATCATCCATTGATCACTTACTTGTATTTCCTGGCTGTATGTCTATGTACCATTACCATTGCCTTTCCACTGGTGGATAAATATTACTAGGTACTACCACAGATTATATAATAGGTACTACTTGGTACAACTGTCAATGGAATGTCAATTTTGCTGGCAATTTTTTTTTTCATGCGTTAATTGATATAGGCGAAGGTGCGGTTTATGTACAAACAAAGAGAAAAAATAATTTCAATTTTTCTCTAAATCGGAGGCCTTAAAAAATATATTAATTATGCAGAAAGGCTAGTTTTTGTGACTTCTTTCATATAATATTTAGTATATTCTGGTTAGAAATATTGACGAATAAAAAACCATTAATGGACAAGTCCTTTAGACGATTTGTTGGGATATCAAACGATCACGACTAAACATTATACGTTTAGACTTAATTATGTTGAGTCCGTCGAGTGTTAAATCAGATTAGTGAGACAAACACATTTTCGAGGGTCTCCAAATAATTCCATTTTAGAATCCCTTTTCGTTTTTGCTAGTGGCAGAGATATGTGTAGACCGTAAAAAAATCACTAAGGAGATAATTCTTAAGGAGGAGGAGTCACACGAGTCGTAAAATGACAGTGATCGTCCCCCCACTGACCTGCAATATCTCGATGATCTTGAGCTTGGTGTCCATAACGAGCGGGTGCTCGCGCGCCAGGGCCAGCGCTGATGCGCTACGCTGTAGTCCTGACGGGTTGGCCCCGCCCCCGCCGCTGCTAGCGCCGCCCACCTGACATATGATTATATAAATAATAAAATAATAAAAAAGTTTATTGGAAATAAAAAACATTTTGTACATTTCAAAATGTGCACGAAAATAACTGCTATAGTTTTGAAAAACTGTGTTGCAATTATTAACGCCCACCTCCAGTAACATTAATATGCAGTATTATTCCACTATATACAGACGAAGAAAGAATTACACAAGAAAAAGAAAATTAAATACAAGAAACACTGTGTGTGTGTGTGTGTGTGTTTGTGTGTGTGTGTGTTTGTGTGTGTGTGTTGTGTATGAGTGTGTGTGTGTTGTGTATGTGTGTTTGTGTACAGGTTGCATGGGAAAGGTTTGTGTGATATGATTTAGTTATGTTTGAAGGATGCCGCAATACTAAGCAGGGTTAATAAGGTTTTCGATATTATCGTAGCTAAGTGTATGCAGCCATCGGTCAAGAACTGATTTGCACTCATGATAGTTCAGCTTGTAAATATGAAGTTCCTTATTAATTTTGTTGTAAAGTCTGGGACTTAGGAACTGTTATTGCCGACCAGCCACAGCAAGAACTACCGCCTCTATGTTACATACCTTGTCATTTCTTCGCTTCTCTTTTCAAAATTTGGATCAAAAGATATTTCCGAGTGCTTACGAAAAACAGAACTTAACACATAGGATTGTCTTACTCTGGGCAACCCACATAACGAGTATAATTCATCTGTTGGAAAAAACATAGATTTTTGTAGCATGATTTTTAGAACAGCTCTTTTCGCTCTTTCGAGGCGAATAAAAAGATATTTACCAGCACTGCCCCACGCAGAGATGCAATATGTTAGAATAGAGTGAGCCAGCGCATAATATACAGTTTTAAATATGCTGTAATCGGCGGATACTCGAAGACACCTAAAGACAAAGATTAGTTTTTGAACTCGAGAGATAAGAGTGGTAATTTGGCAATCCCAGGACAGAGTACTATCAATCATTACCCCCAAGTATTTGATATTATGTGAACGTGATATGTGTGGGCAGTCACATTCATGCTGACCCCGGTCGACACACTTGTGGGCTTTTAATATAGAATCCGGTCGGCTGGGACGCAACTCTGGGGGCAAAAGCAATAAAGTTTGTTTTCTCCGTGTTTAAGGTGAGAAGATTAGCTGACAGCCACTCAATCACATTTCTTAACACAGCCTCTGCACGCTGTCTTGTGGAGGTCCAGTCATTACCGTTAACCAGATTTACTGTGTCGTCAGCATAATATGTTATTATTTTTGAGTGGGCTGATGATATGTTACAGAGTTCATTGATATAAATTAAGAACAAGGTAGGCCCGAGGACACTACCTTGTGGAACTCCAAAATTTATCAGTTCATTTATTTATGTAACTGTAAATTTTTACTTTTTGGAGTCTGTTGTCTAAGTAACTTTTAAAAATGTTCAGTGCCACCCCTCTAATGCCAACGGCCTCCATCTTGTGTAACAGTATGGGAACAGAGACTGTGTCAAATGCTTTGGACAGATCAATAAATACAGCACGTGTCTTTAACCTATTATTTAAATTTGATGCTATTGTATTAGTCAATTCTAAAACAGCGTCTTCAGTACTTTTACCAGATCTGAAACATACCTACCATTACTGGACAAGATATTGTATGAGTTTAAGTATTTCAGAAGCCTCTAGTTGATAATTTTTTCTAGCAGTTTAGATAGGGTTGACGGAACTGAAATGGGTCGGTAGTTGTTGACCTCTGCCTTATCGCCACTCTTGTGAATTGGATGTACAATCGCTATCTTAAATACTGTCGGGAAGGTACCCGTGGAAAGGCACAGATTAAAGACATGGCAGAGTATAGGCACCAAAACATGCTTCGACGCCTTGACTAGAGCCGAAGAGATATTATCCCATCCAGTAGCACAGTTGGTCTTTAATGACAGGATAATCAATTCGATCTCTTAATTATCTGTTTCAAGAAGCACAGTTTACTTGCGGGTTTGGTGATTCTCGAGGGATATAGGGATTGACGCGACTATTTACAATACTAAATGCAAATTTTTTACCCACATTTGCAAAGAAATTATTAACTTTGTTTACTGAGCGAATAGGATCCTTAGTAGAAAGAAGCTTATTACTAGATTTACTTTAAAAATCTTGAAATACTGCAAGACTTTGAATCAAATACACAATACTGAAAACTTTTAAAAAGTCTTGGTGTTTTGTTGCGCTAAGTTTGTTTCTTCTTCTTATTTTTATTAATTACTTTGGTTAATTAGTAAGTACTGTTATTACTGGTTGATTTCGCGCACACACGCACTTACAATTTTTTTGGAGCCCAAGTGTCACTTTTATGTCAAAATTTATAAAATGAAAATTCATTTCTGGCTGTAATTTTAGCAAGTAATTAAGAAACAGCTGTGAATTTTATTACCTATTTGGTTACCAGGAGCCCTTTAAGTTATTTTAGTATGTCAGACGAGGATGACGGAGAGGAAGCGCAGGGCTCCAGCTATGCGACCGAACATGCTAGCTCGTAGTTTGGCACGGTGTATCACCGAAGTAAAATAAACTCTTTTTCATCTCTCCTATACTCCTATCCGGGAGTAAAATAGCTTTTCCCTTCCTGATACTATTGAATAAAAGGCCACTAGTGTATTAGTTGTACAGATAGTATTGATACTATCGATAGTTTTTGCAATAGACAGAGCCGATACTATCGATATTTTATTTTAATATTGAACTTTGATGTTATAAATGTACCAAAATAAAATTATACAACTAGCGCCCTCTGTCGGTAAAACATGTAAAGTTCCATGACACTTGTGACTTTGAAATAAAACACGTTAGTCTGTTGCAAGCCATACTGTAGTTTTATTAGGTCCAGGATGACGATAGGGCTGCTTCGGCACTGCAGTGCGTCGCCGATGTTCACTGAGGCATTAGACCCTGAGCGAGAAACGACCCAACTCTCTGTTCTCCAAATTATATTTAGTTTAAGAGCATTAATATAAAACAATAAGAATTTATTTATTTGGCACTTGCGTAATTAATATAATTTAAAAAAATGCATTAGGTCCCTACAGTCAACGCCAAACGGCACTCATAGTCACCAGTCAAGGGACTCGTATTTATGCCTGCTTGACATTTTCTATAGACTTAACGGAACGGCAGACCTAGCTTTAAGCGCTAGTTCAGACACAGCGGGAACCGCGCGATTTCAGAATCGCATGGAAATCGCGCGGGTCTTATTTGTATGAGTTATTAAGTAATCGTTCAGACGTACCCGCGCGGTTCCCGCAACCCAACCGCCAGAAAATAGAATCGCGCTACTCCCGCGCGTTTCTATTACTATAGAGTCTTTTACTTCGCGTTCAGTTGCATTGCGGCTACCGCGCGGTTAGCACGTCCACAGCTCGTGAGTTCGCCATGGATCGTTTCGACACTGAACTATTTATTGATGAGGTGGAGAAGAGACCTGCATTAAGGGATATGCAGTGTGATGATTATTCAAAAAAAAAAAAAAACAAGAACCGAGCATGTACTAATCGGTCACTTAATATTGGATGCACCCAATACCGCCTTTTTCTTTTCTTTATTTTAAAGAGCAACCACAGTAAAACACATTTCTTCGTTGACCTCCATTTTGAAACTTTTGAAACTGACGTTATACGCACGAAAATCGCATACTAACCGCGCGTGTCTGAATAGCATCACAATTTTGCGGTTTCAAACCGCGCGATTCGTAAACGCTCGATTCCCGCATGTATGAACGAACGCTAAGAGCTGATTCCCTGAGATGAAAAGGAGCCAAAGTATCGACACAAGTTGGACCCCGTAGGTAAGCACAAAAACTAATTATTAGCAGTAATTAAATTATAAAATAAAGAAAAAGAAAAAACTTACATTCCGTGGGACGGAACCCAAGGTGATAGAAGTCATGACAGCACCCATATCGCCGATGCTGCGCAGGACTCCCCCTTCAGCTGAGAAACAATATTTGAAAGAAAGAAAAATTATTAATAAGGCGATCAATCACAATACATATAAATAATAATTTTACACAATACACATAAAAAAAAAAACACATTAAAAAATATATAAATAATAATTTATATTTAAATTTGGCTGCGAGAAGTGCCGAACACTTAAAAAAAAACAAATACAGGCAGATTGACTCCCGGTACCACTTTGTACCGCTTGGAGTCGAAACACTGGATCCGTGGGGTCCCAACGCTCTCTTTTTTCAAAGAGATTTCAAAGAGGCTGGTTGACATCAGTGGTGACCCAAGAGTGGTATAAGCATTGCTATCCAGCGCGGTACAGCTGCCAGCATCCTGGGAACCTTACCAAAGGATCCTTTTTATATTTTTTGTTTTTCTATTGTATTAAATAAAAATTAAAAAGGAAAAGAAAAGATTCAACGAAAAGGCTCAGCATTACTACATTATTTTTTACACACAATTAACAGAAACCCTATGTTTGACTATGTCTGAATTTTGAACTGTTTTTTTCTCGGATTCAAAAAGTTAAAATTGAGTTTTCCATTAAATAAAATAGCAGACATAAACGCTCAAAACATTTCGGATTTAATATGTATAAGCAACTTACGATTTTTCACTTCCTTTTCTTGAGTGGCTGCTTGCATATAAAGCGATCAAAATCATAATTGAAGTATTATATTACACATTTTCTAGAATTTTTCTTGTTAAGTGTTTTTTTTATTCAATAATAAATGGTAAACGAAAACAGACATGTATTTTATAATAAACTAATAATAATATTGTCCTCCTGGCCGAATTTCGACTGCGGCGGCCTATCACAACAGAGATCAGCCAACTGCGCGGGACATATTATAGTGCACAAGTGTGTGCGCAATACACAGGTGCACTCTCTGTTCCTTCACTCTCATAATTCGGTGAGACGGCAGTCCGACATGACCGTAGAGAGATCAGGCGCAGGACCAACGGCTTAAGGTGCTTTCCGAGGCACGGGGGTGTTAACACCACTAACTTCCTGACTCCGGAGCTGTGTCTGAGTAATTTCAAGACAGAAAAACCCAAACACTCTCGGCCCGACCCGGGATTCGAACCCTTGACCTCGTGGATAGTCCCCAGCGTGCTGACCTCTAGACCAACGAGGCAGTAATAAACTATTCAGTAACTAAAAAACAATCAAGTCGGTGCGCGACCCTAGCGATTGTCCAAAGTAAATGCATTCCCCGCAACATCACCCGTCACCCGCCGACGTCTAGCGTGCCTCGCCCCCCGCACCTCTAGCGACTCAGGAAGGTCGCGCACAAACTTGTCGAGCTATATTTACGTACATTCTACCTCCCCAGACAGGGCGTTGGATTCGTTCAGCAGGTCCATTGCGGTGACGCAGTCGAGAATGCTTAGTAGTGTCTTCGTCAGTCGGAGTAAGTCGCTAAAACTGGAAGAGTAAATAGAAAAAAATTATAGGCTTAAAGCTTGTGATCTTTTGTACTAATACGGCGAGTCATCATCAAAATACTGTTATTAAAAAAAAAAACAAGCGTTAATAATTCATTTATTTATAGGCGGCCAATTTGAAAAGATTTATTTCTTTATTGAGAAAATACAACAGCACATACATAAAAATTATTTATATCTAGTATTATGCATTGAGTATGGCCAATATAACAGATTTCCTTATAAACAGCCAGTAAGTACTAAAGTGGTAGCAAATCAATAAAAAAAATGAAACACATAGTTGGACACCATCCATATGATGATATCCATGATAAATAGTTGACATTTACTTACAGAATACATAGGTTGTCAAAGATGTGTCATTCATTTCAAATTAGCCGTTTTTTAAATAGATGTGTGTTCAACGGTTGGTAACTTTTTTAGTAATAATACCGTTATTTTACTGCCATAAGTATGTCTATCACCACCTTACAGTTGTGGTAAGGCCTGTGCCTTGCAACGCCACATATGTTTAGTTTTATTTAATACTACGAGTACATAATAAATCACATCACAGAATTAATTACCTATAGTCCAAGTACAGAAGGATCACTCCGCACAATACGAGAAAGTGCGAACTCATTTATAATAATAATAAAAAAAAAAACAATAATTATCATTTATCTCATCAGGCCGCGTAAAGGGTTGCCCGACGCTATGCCAAACGCTTTTTAGGGTTCCGTACACGAAGGGTAAAAACGGGACCCTATTATACTACTACTAAGCCTCCGCTGTCTGTCTGTCTGTCACCAGGCTGTATATCATGAACCGTGATAGCTAGACAGTTGAAATTTTCACAGGTGATGTATGTCTGTTGCCGCTATAACAACAAATACTAAAAACAGATTATAATAAATATTTTAGGGGGGCTCCCATAAAGCAAATGTGTTTTATTTTTGCGTTTTTTGGACCCTATTATTATCGGCAACAGGTAGACGCTTGAAATATTCACAGAATATTAAGTTGTATATTTACTTTAAAAATAAATAATTTAATTAAGATAATAATAATATTTAAGGGAGGCTCCCATACAACAAACGTGTTTTTTTCGCCAATTTTTCCACGATATTTATAATGGCAACAAGTAGACGCTTGAAATATTTACAGAATATTATGTTGTATTTCACTTTAAGACTAAATAATTAAATTAAAAATATATATTTAAGGGGGCCTTCCATACAAACGTGTTTTTTTGCCTATACTGTCTAATGTTGTAAGTTAATGGTACGGAACCCTTCGTGCGCGAGCCCGACTCGCACTTGGCCGGTTTTTTTAAGTCGACGAGCTCATGTACGCGAAAATCTTACCGGCGTGTGACAGCCTAACCATTCGGATCCGTATGCAGCTTAATACCTCGAATGTACTTGAAGTTAGCTTCAAACCTAAACTGCGTAGTGAGCCAAACCTGACGTAACATAACTTTAACCGTACCTGTAAAATCCGAAGTATATTAACTCCCTCGCCAACTTGACGACTTCAAACGTGAGCTTGTTCTGGTCGTGCGCACTGAAGTACCAGGTGCGAGTGACCACGTTGCACAGGTAGTTCTCCACGAAGCGAATAGTGCACGCAAACTGTTCTTTAACCTTCTGCCTGCTCGCGTCCGGACCGCCTTTTACGCATTGATAGCTGGGAAATAAATAAATAATAAATATGATTATACAATGAGGTAATACGTTCAGAAGTGCAGTAAGCTGAAGTGACCTGAGGAAGGTGGTCGGTGGTGGCTGGATGCGGGAAGCGGAGGACCGTGAAAATTGGCGCAGTCTTGGAGAGGCCTATGTCCAGCAGTGGACTGCAATAGGCTGATATGATACAATGAGGGTCCATGGCGTAGTGGCTAGCGGGTCGCCTCACATGCGGAAGGTACCGGGCTCTATCCGACGTGCCGCCATGTACTAATTACTTTTGTTGAGTTGTGCACATTAGTCGTTTCACTAAATGATGCTCTTACGGTGGGGGAAATCATCGTGAGGAAACCTGCACATTCGGGCGACTGAATGTGTAACCATGATCCAACTGTGGTCAGGTTCCCCTGTTAACAGGGTCAAGGAGGTCAGATGGCAGTCGCTCCACTGTGATTACCTGATGTGCCACATCCTGGATCATGGTCCAAGCGGAACCTAGCCCCTAGCGCGTGAGTGCACAACCGGGATAACGCTAAGAAGAAGATCATTATACAAGGTGTTACAAACTACCCATTAGAAGTGAAGGGAGCAACTTATAATCAGTAAAAAAATTGCTTCTATAGTCTGATATATTAATAGGTTAAATTTGACAGCTCAGTGTTATCACAGAACGTAGCCGTGAATGCGGAAGAAATTTATAGAAAACTCATAAAACAGTGAAAATAAAATGCTATTGATTTTTAAAATAGAAGAAATGGATAGCACTGACTTAAAAGTATGTAATGTGACACATTTTAGTTTGTATTTTCTACATAAAGTGTAAAATGAAGCGAAATTCTTTACATGTTCAGAGACGTCTTAAAACGGCCATATTCTAATCTGTTTTTTTTTAAATGTTAGTGTTGTCACCTTTTTACTCCTTATGGAGGTACAGATTTATCGATTATTCGGTTGGTATTGAAGAAATAACCTTTTCAGTTTGCTATTTTGAGTTTAAGGACTTACTGGTTCATAGAACGTAATTCAAAAACAAACTGCTGAAATAAATAGTCACTAAGACGTAGAATATTTTGTAATGATTAACAATGTTTGGAATCGATCGTAAATCTATTTGATGTCTGAATCGATTATTCTACCTACCGATTCGTAAACACCCGACCCTATGTGTCAACTGTCAAATTGAACCTATTAAATTATTCAGACTACTTTTAACTTCCCATACTAATTCGGTCTCGTCACTCATTTGATTTCTATGGAGAGTTGTTTTTTTATACATATTTCGACCCATGTTTCTGGGAGAAAGTTGTTTAGTTACTGATTCTGAGTAGCTCTCTTCATTTCTAATGGGTAGATAATTTAGTTACACCTTGTACTCTCGACCAATCCAACTAAACGAATGTCAAACAACTTACGACAACGATAATACTCAAGGCAATTCAAAAGTAATATTGTTACAATTTAGATATAATGCCAAAGTTTATTTTAAGTCCAATGTTTTTACCCGACTGCGGAAGGAGGGTATGTGTTTAAAAGTATGTATATATGTATATATAATTGTTTGGCATGCCCTATAGCCCAAACGGCTGGACACTTTTTGACATATGAAGTGTCGTTGAATTCGTCAGAACTGTGGTAGTGAAATAGGCTATAAGTATACCTTTTAAAAATCGCGCCCACAAATGAAAACAAAGGGGGAGTGGGGGATTAATTTTTTCCTTAGCACAGCAATATGGGTATCATATAAGATCGTTTTAAAAATATAATTATTTTTGCAACCGGATGTTTTGCTATTTTCAATAATTATGTTTGCTTGTTTAATTTCCATAGGCAATTTTTTGTATTCGTCGTTGCAAGTCGTTCGACATATTTGGCTCGGTCGGGTAGTAATAGTTTGATCGTGATATTCTGATGGTGAAAGGTTCGAAGTAGTAAGTAAGTAGGTAACACAGCTCCGGAGTCAGGAAGTTGGTGTCAACCTCGTGACTCGAAATATAACAACAAGCACTCACTCGTGTATGTGTATCCGGTCCGCGACCTCCGTCCAAAGGCGCGCGTACTTGACGGGCGTGACGGGTTCCTGAGGGTCGCGATCCGCGTGCAGATGCAGCATGAGTCGGCAGAACGACGCGCGCAGCTCGTACGAGAGTTCCGCGTTCGACATGCATCTGGGGGTTACATGTTATAAATAAGTTAGAGCTGATTTAACCTATTGAAATGTGCTTTTAATTGCTTGGCGAATATTGTCAACAACTTTTAAAAATAATGTCAGTAAAAAATACCTACAAATATATCTAAATCTATAAAATATGTGTAACTATAGTCGGTTGTTATTTTTTGTGTTAATTTTATTTTAAAATAATAATTTCAATTAACCTTGAGTTCAGACTTTTGTCTTTCGGTCAGTGACCAAGTTTGCGCACCGTAAGAGAGTACGGGCAGGATGCAGGTGTCAACGAGTTTGCGTTTAAACTCAAGGTTTGCCAAAGAGCCATGGAAAGGAGCGTGTTGGGCATTAAAAGGATTGATAAGATCCGGAACACCACAATACGCTCCAGAACTGGCATAGCGGATGTTGGCGAGAAGACAGCAAAGCTGAAGTGGGAATGGGCGGGGCATGTTTGCAGGATGCACCCAGACAGATGGGCCCAAGTCGTCACGCGTTGGATACCACCAGACGGATTCCGACGAAGAGGTAGACCCAAAAAGAGGTGGTGTGACGACTTGGACAGCTTTGCGACTGATTGGGTGTCATTGGCAGCTGATAGGTACCAATGGAAGGTGTTGGGGGAGACCTTTGCTCAGCAGTGGGATGATGCAGGTTGATAAAAAAAAAACAACAATAAAAAGAAATGTCGACATTGGGGTACATAATTAGAACCCTAAAATTGCAATACCTCATACTTAAAATATGAGATGTGTAATTAAATAGCGAAAGCGTCTTCATTCAAGTTGAATTTATTCTGTAAATGCAATGCAGCTCAGGTAGATGTCGTTGACGTCACGCAATGACGTATTCAAAAGAGACTAAGAACTTCGAAAGGGTAGATGGACTGCACGGTAGCTCGTTTGGTAAGAGCGTTGGCCCGGTTAGCCAAAGGACGTGGTTCAAATCTTACCTGTGTGCGAATTTTTGGTTTCTTATTTAAAACTTATATAAATAAGAAAGAACACTGTGGGTGTTATAAATATTAAAAAAAAATCTATTAAAACTGTTTAGCTATCACAGTGCATGAGATACAGGCTGATGACAGACAGACAGACAGGGGAGGGAGGCTAAGTTTACCCGTTTTTACCCTATGGGTCCGGAATCCTAAGAATGTATCTCACTTGAGTATAAGATGCACGTGTAGATGCGGCGAGAGCGTGTTCAGCGCGAGGTACTGCCGGTTGAGGCACATGTTGGAGAACAGGTCGAGCTGGTGCCGGTAGTAGTCCAAGATGGCCGCCGACTCGCTGGACGGGTCTTCGCGCGCTTCTGCCGCCAGCTCCGAGAGTAACCGGGAATCCTGGAAGTGAACACAGTATTCATCATCCAATTTAAGAGCTTGGCTCTCGTCGGTGGAGTTTTTTCATTCCTCTCTCTGAGATTGATGGAAACAGAGTGTAGGAGGGGACGAATGTTGGGCCACCTGATTCGACACGACAATTTCATTAAAACAGATAATAGAAACACAGTATTAATAATGCAAAAAACCGACCAAGTGCGAGTCGGACTCGCGCACGAAGGGTTCCGTACCTATACAACATTATACACTATATTATGATCTTTTTTAGATTTAGAAACGTTAGAACATTTTTTTATTTTAATTTAATAATTTACTTTTAAAGTTTAAATGCTACTTAATATTCTGTGAATATTTCAAACATCTACTGTTGCCGTTATTAATTAAGAGCAAAAACCGCCAA
This sequence comes from Pyrausta nigrata, assembly GCA_949316185.1. Lineage (NCBI taxonomy): Eukaryota > Metazoa > Arthropoda > Insecta > Lepidoptera > Crambidae > Pyrausta > Pyrausta nigrata. Next base: position 3,014,527 of record OX438961.1, read on the forward strand.
AAATATCACATTTGTTGTATGAAAGCTCCCTTAAATATAGTTTTTATACTGTTTTTAGTATAATTTGTTATAGCGGCAACAGAAATACACCATTTGTAATAATTTCTACTATCTAGCTATCACGGTTCATGAGATACAGACTGGTGACAGACAGACAGCGGAGGCTTAGTAATAGGGTCCCGTTTTTACCCTTCGGGTAAAAAAAGGCAAATTAGGTTTTTCTATTTCCAGTTTTCTTTCTCAGTGTTTTTGACAAATTTTACCTACTAAATTGTCTATGGATCCTATAATTATTGTAGCAACTGACAGCGGTTTAGTTTGACGATTCTAAATCTTTTTCATTTTGTTTCTCCACCAAGAATATGTTAAGATATTTTATCGAATAATATCTTATAGATATAAATAGATATTTTTCGTCTTGGCTAGGGGAGTTCTCGGTAATCCAAAGTACTATCTTTGGTATGTTACCTTTTTATTGTTCCACAGCAATATGACTTCGTCTTCCACAGAGTATTTACTCTTGTCATCTGGTTCTAATAATTGCGTCTTTTCATATTTTGTCGAGACCAATCTGAAAAATAAGAAAATATCTTCAGCCTTAATTCTATACACATCGTTATTGGCTTCATAGCAAATGGAATAAAGCCCACTTACTCATGTCCAGATTAGCTAATCCAGACTTGCACAAATAGCTTTCAACTCAGATCATAGGCCTTGCGCTAGTCCGGACAGGCGCAAGTGGACCTCCTGTATTACCTAAACCAGACTTGCGCAAGTAGGCTTTCAACTCAGATAATAGGCCTTGAACAAGTCCGGATCAGCTGATCTTGCTCTAACTTGTTTAAATGGACTTTAAAAAAGTTGTTTTTTTAAGGTATAGGTTTAGACAATATTTCAGAATTTACACTACACAGCCATACTTCTATTTTTAGCTCCAATTCAATGCGCTCTCTCTCCCACTCTAGCTAGCCGCTAGCTAGAGTGAGAGAGAGCTAGCCTGAGTAATAGAAACAGTTTATTACAAAAACTTAGTATCAGGTTTAAACCAGGACAAAGTATTAGCTGGTCAATTAGAAAAGCATTTCTTTAGTAGGTTATATCATGGAATGTGTCATTGATTTCTAATTTGTCGGCTAATATTTAGTCCTGGTTTGAACTTCGTCTTATTTTTTTTTGTAATAAGGTAGCTAGAGCCGGTAATATAGATATTGTCTTACAGGGCCTGGGGCCAAAGTCTGCTAACACTCGCAAAATTGTAATAGAATCGTAATTGAATAGCATGATTTTGACATTTGGCACATACTATAACTGTCAAATGCTTGCTATTCAATTACAGTTGTGGCAGTGTAATTTGGCAGACTTGGGCCCCTGAGCTTACAGACTGTCCCTTACCTGGTCTCAATAAGTATGTCCGAGTTGTTGGCACATAGCACGCTCTTGCAGATCAGCTCCTGCGTCACCGCTATGGCCTTCTTGTTCGAGATGCACAGGTCGCTCAAGTAGTCCAGAAAACGGGACTGCCAGGTCTTCATGTTTTTGCGGACCAGACCTGCGGTGTTTTGAGGTTCGAATTGCTTGACTTTGAACTAAGATTCCTAATTACTTGCTTTAGTTAAACATGCACCTGAAGACACAGATAAATCGAAACTTACTGAGCCTGCTTCCCTTTAGGACAGAATCCCGAAAGGATTTTCTCGTCTACCCCCACACTCCTCTCCCCAAAGCGGTGCGGCGACTATAGAAGCTGTTGACGTTTCTAATTTTAAGGTAGTTTTTTATATCCTTTTAGCAGTTGCTCCATTGTAATAACCTGATCTGCCACATCCTGGATCATGGTCTAAAGCGGACCCTGGGCCCTCGCGCGCGAGTGCACAACCGGGATAACGATAGGATGATGATGAGCAGAGAAAGAGACAGATGAACTTGTAATTCGCTCGAGATATTAGTCGGAAATAGGGGAATCATGTACGAACGACAACACGTCAAAGGTAAACACTGTGGCATCTTAAGCAATCGTAACAAGGGCTATTTCACAATAAAATATAATAGTCTTATGTGCTGTGCTGTCCACTGTACACTCACCCACAAAAGTCTCAATCTCAGACGCGGTGATGTGTTTCTCGAGTAGCTTCCTGTTGTTGTGCAGCAACGCTGTGATGGTGTCTTCGGCCAGGATGTCGTAGCCGATCTGCTTTTGCATGAAGCCGAAATGCTTCGCTATGTATTCCTGTTAAAGAATACACTATTTAATAGTTTTTAATATTTTTAACACTCACAGTGTTTTTTCTTATTTTATATAAGTTTAAATAAGAAACCAAAAAATCGCACACAGGTAGGAATTGAACCCACGACCTTTGGCTAACCGGGCCAACGCTCTTACCAACTGAGCTACTGTGCAGTTCATCCAACCGTGTGAAATTCTTGGTCTCTTTTTGTCTTACGTCAATGCGTGACGGAGGACATCTACCCGAGCTGTATTGCAACAGCAATACACTTGAGGATTTGAGAGCAAGATTTGGAGGCATAGATGATACTTGTTTTTCGTTCTTAATAAGGTTAGCTATGCGATTCTAACTAATGTAATCCTTTATAACAGCTGTAAATTTCTGACATGGCTCAAGTAATCGTGAAAAAGAACGAAATATTTATTCATTAACTTTCTTACGCTAATTACAATATTATGGGACACCCTTTTGAGTGAATATACACTTGGCATCTACTAGCACTAAATTGTGTAATTTGTTAGGAAATCTTTTTATTTAAGCTCTATTGCACCACCTAGGCGAAGAAAAACGTTTTCAAAGCTCAAATTGTTCTATCTCGAAGTTCTATTAAGGCCCCAAAAAGGATACATGTTCTTTCTATATGGGCCAATAAAATTTATTTTTGACTAGCTGTTGCCCGCGACTTCGTACACGTGGACTCGATGATACAAAATATTTTATACTTCCGTCGCCATCCAGCTATCATGATCTCTTAGTGTACCATGTCGTAAGGAGAAGAGAAGAATGAAAAATCAGGGTCAATTTTTTTATCACCTCGCCATCCTCCTCTGGTAAGAAAATTTCGCATGGCAGTGACACCGACTCTAAAACTAAATTTTGTCGTTTATCTTTCTTAGTAAAAGTGAAAAGGTTTTTTAAAAACTTTTTAGTTTACTTTATTGAAGGCAGTTTTATTCGTTTGTAAAAAATATAGGTATAGGTAAAAATATAGGTTTAGTATTAGTGTTCAGAAAAAAGTCAGACTTAAACTATACCGCAATAGATGAATGCGGTTTAGCATTTATTTATTGTGTCCCTAGCCCACTTAAAGGTTGGTTTGTAAGTCACTACTATCGTAAAGTTATTATTATAATTAGAATCCTCTCGTATCCCACTGCAGGGCAAAAGCCTCCCTATCCTTTCTCTTATATCATAAAGTAAGTAAGACTATTCTTACACTCGAAGTTTAATTTCCGTTAGTTAGTGATAAGTAGTCTAAAAAATAGGGCCAATTAACTTTGATCTTTCATTAATAATAAAGTAATTTAACTAGATTTCGACAAACTGTCTGTGGTGAAAGTATCCACAAACTACTTAGCGTTAAGGTCAGCACCATCAAATTATGACTCCGAAATGTAAACGCTTAAATACCTAAATTAATGCTAATTTGCTAAAGCAAATACGTGCTATACATGCCTATAAAATCTGAAGGATTCTCTCGATTTCTCCAGGTTTCCGTCACCAGATCGTAACTTGACAGTAGGATTACCTTTCGAGTTTAAAATCAGTCTGAAGTAATTGAGCATATTAATTTCTCCAGACCTTCAATTTGTGTAAGTCAATAGCAAATGCTCATCACGCTGAACAATGTCCCAACGGCGTTCTATTCACATCTCTTATAGTTGAGCTGAGCTGCTAGGGTTCTATATCAGTTGCTCCAGACCTTCAATTTGTGTAGGTAAATAGAAAATGCTCATCGCGCTGAACAATGTTCCCTAAAACGCTCTAATCATATCTCTTATAGTTGAGCTGAGCTGCTAGGGTTCTAGATCAGTTGGTCCAGACCTTCAATTTGTGTGCGTCAATAGAAAATGCTCATCACGCTGAACAATGTTCCCTAAGGCGCTCTATTTATATCTCTTATAGTTGAGCCGAACTGTTAGGGTTCTATATAAGTTACTCCAGACCTTCAATTTGTGTACGTCAATAGAAAGTGCTCATAACGCTGAACAATGTTCCCTAAGGCCCTCTATTTATATCTCTTATAGTTGAGCTGAGCTGCTAGGGTTCTATATTAGTTGCTCAAGACCTTCAATTTGTGTACGTCAATAGAAAATGCTTATCACACTCAACAATGTTTCTTAAGGCGCTTTATTCATATCTCTCATAGTCAAAGTCAAAAATAATTTATTCAATTTAGGACAGAAAATGCCACTTATGAACGTCAAAAATTTAAAAATCAGTATAATATTGGCCCTTAGGGGCCCGAACATGTCTCCTTATCTTTTGGGCCCTACTAGTGCTTCGAGACAAAACACAGACAATCAGGCAAGTGCTGAGAAGAAGCACCGGAACAAACTCAGTCACCACTAGCTGCCATAAAAAAGTAAAAAAAAAGTACAATAAAAAGGTAGGTACATCAGTTTGGTGCAGGCTGGATTGTCCATACATTGTCGTCATCAAGATAGTCTTGAATTTTATAATACCCTTTAGACATGAGGGTAGTTTTGACATGCGACTTAAACCTATTAATAGGTAGTTCGACAATATTGTGTGGTATATTGTTAAAAAATTTAATACAATTTCCCAAAAATGAATTAATTGTTTTGGCCAATCTAAAGTCTGGAACGACAAGTTTGTTTTTGTTTCTTGTATTATAAGGATGAATATCACTTTTTTTCGTGAAAAGATTTAAATTTTTGCGTACGTACATGATATTATCAAAAATGTGTTGAGAGGCCACAGTAAGTATATTAATTTCCTTAAAGAGTTCTCTCAGGGATTCGCGGGGACTCAGTTTATAAATGGCACGAATGGCTCTTTTCTGTAAGATAAAGATGGTATTGATGTCCGCAGCAGAACCCCACAAGAGAAGACCATAAGACATAATACTGTGAAAGTAACTAAAATAAACAAGCCTTGCCGTTTCAACGTCAGTAAGATGTCTTATTTTTCTAACCGCAAAGGCAGCTGAAGCAAGTCTCCCAGCCAGAGTGACAACATGTGGTCCCCATTGCAACCTCGAATCCAATGTAATGCCCAGAAACACAGTGGAGTTAGATAGATCTAGTTTCTCACCATTTAGTAAAATTTCTGTGTTACCTTGCTTCACGTTGGGTATGGTGAATTTAACACATTTGGTTTTTCTTGTATTGAGAAGCAAGTTGTTGCTTGTAAACCAATTTAACACCTTAGAGAGAGCCCTGCTTACATCGTCAAATATTTATTTGCCTCTTTTTGATTTGAAGATTAAAGAAGTATCATCAGCAAACAGAACAATCTCACAGGAGTCTTTGGAATATATCATAGTTGAGCTGAGCTGCTAGAATTCTATATCAGTTGCTCCAGATCTTCAATTTGTGTACGTCAATAGAAAGTGCTCATCACGCTGAACAATGTTCCGTAAGGCGCTCTATTCATATCTCTTATAGTTGAGCTGAGCTGCTTGGGTTCCATATCAGTTGCTCCAGACCTTCAATTTGTGTGCGTCAATAGAAAATGCTTATCACGCTGAATAACTTTTCTTAAGGCGTTGCTTTGATATCTCTCTTAGTTTAAGTGTACTGCTAAGGTTCCACGTCAGGTACTCCGATCTTCAAAATAAGTTGTAGCCTAGTATTTGCCCAGACTCAATAGCTACACAATAAAAAAAGTTTCATACAGATCCGTTCAGTAGTTGAGGAGATTAGCGTGTACAAACAGACAAACAGACATACAGAGAGACAAAAAAATTAAAAGTTGTAGGTTCCTATTCTGTTACTATTTTAACATCACCCTCAATTAGTTTTTGGTGAATACATCTCAATGTACAGATTGAGATGTATTGTACAATTGAGTACATCTCAATGTACAGATGCATCTGTTATACAGTTTTATTATATGTATAGATGTTCATAACCAAGTCTCCTATTTCAAGCCCTACAATTAAAAAATATTTTGATTATCGACTGTTAAGGCAAAGGTGGTTGCAATCGTAATGATTGAAACATACTTTTATGTGATTAATTTTATGTGGTGGTAGTGATTAATTCGTCGCAGATACAAGATGGCTTGGTGAAGTTATATGTTTCAATCATCACGATTGTCGCTCAGTGAGTGTTGTCGGCGACTGTACAACTCTTACTTGATTCTTCCTGTAGTCCTGTTGGCTGAGCCGTAGTATCCGGTAGCAGAGCCTGAAGATGTACTTATAGGGAGCGTAGCGAGGGTCGCACAGATCCTCGATCTTCAAGAACGGTTCCCCTTCAGTCGTTTCTTGGAACGGGCCCTGGCGAAATTTAAAAAAAATATATATTACGCAATAGGCTCGAGAAGCCCAAAGCCTTAGTAGTGTGTCTAGAAAAGATGGTAAGGTATTTTTTATATAAGAAGCCAAGTAAGTAAGTAAGTAATGACCAATTAATTTTTTGCTAGTTTTTACGAAAATAAATTTCGCTCACAAAAAATATTTACCGTCTTCTGGTGGGTTTCGAACCCAAGACCCCCCGCTATCCAGAGCGGAAGAGGTTAGTCTCTTGCCGAAATTGGTAAGTAAAAAGCGCGATATCGGCTTGTACCACTTAGTCTTTTTCAAAGATATGGCTGCCAAACGGGGTGTTAATATGTGTCCCCCATCTATATACCTAGGTATATAGATGGGGAAAAGACTGTAGTTTAATAGGCGTTAATCCTATATCAAAGCATTCCAATTTATACGGCTGTGTATGATTTCTGGGCTGTTTTCATAAGTTGTCTGTGTGTTAACTTTTTTTTTAATTTATTTTTTTTCAAAAATATACAGAAAGTATACACTTTATTCACATCTGCCAAACTGCACAGCAGTTTGTCGGCAGTTGTTCTCGCGTAAATTATAAATTCTAAAAACTACTTAGTAAAGGTAGGTACTTATAGTTTTAGTTTAACTTTATCTTATATAAGGTAATACAAATAGTAGGTAGGTAATAAACAATAACAAAAAAAAATAACTAGAATTACATAAGACCGCTGCTTCGCAGACAAAACTAGTCAGTAGCCTGTCTGATGTAGTAGATATATCTTACAAATACTAAGCTTGTGTGAGGATGGAGGATGGATGTATGAATGTTGTTACTCTTTCACGCAAGAAATCACTCAATGGATTTTGATGAAACCTACAGCAATATAGCTTATACATTGGAATAACAAATAGGCTATTAATAGGGAATTGCAAATGTTTGTGTGATGAGCACGAGCACTTTGTACCTAAGTCATGGATGTTTACAAACGTACACAAGTATGTCCATCCGCCATCCCAGTCACCACAGCACAAGCCCACGCCCAGTCCGGGGCCAGGCAACTGGTGTGTTTGTTGCAACAATTTATTATTATTATTTATTACATTTTGTGAAAGCTGCTAGTATTAAATAGAAAATAATTATAAAAATATAGTGTTTTCTGTTTGAAAATAAGTTGTAAACTAGATCACGAAAGTACTTACTATTCTTAGGGTACACGCTGTTTATTACCCACTACCTAGTCGAGTCTACCGCAGCAGGGCTATGGACATAACGATAGATAATGTTTTTTTAACAGATTCTCTAAGTGATTTTTAGAGGCAGCTTTACTAAGTAAATCTTTTGGGATCTCATTGTGTAATGTCGGTACAATATATCTCCTTGTTCTCTTTCCAAAGTTATTTACTTACTATTCTTAGGGTACACGCTGTTTATTACCCACTACCTAGTCGAGTCTACTGCAGCAGGGCTATGGACATAACGATAGATAATGTTTTTTTAACAGATTCTTTAAGTGATTTTTAGAGGCAGCTTTACTAAGTAAATCTTTTGGGATCTCATTGTGTAATGTCGGTACAATATATCTCCTTGTCCTCTTTCCAAAGTAATTCTTAGTTTTCGGTACTACGTATTTTCGTTTTACGGATTGTCTTATTTGATGGCCATATATTCGCTCCACTTTGTGCTCAGATTTGTTATATTGTTCTAATATTATTTGAGTTTTAACTTTTTTTATCAATGGGTAATATCTTACAAATTTTGAATAGCTTTTCGTAATCTTCATTACACTCCCTTTTAACCTTATAGCCCGCTAAAATCTTTAAAAATCGAATTTGAATATTTTTTATTTTATTTATGTGCACCGGAAACGTAAGACTGCCTAACCCGTATCCTATAGCTGCGTCTGCGAGCGCATTATATAACATAAATAGTATACATTTGTTAGTCATGTATTTAAGGTGATACATCTTGCCTAGCACACTACGTAGCTTTTTACAGACTTGATCAACATGCAAGTTCCAAGCGAATTTGTTATCAATAGTTAGGCCTAGGTATTTATACGACTGCACCTGTTCTAGTTGCACACATTTACATGCGTGAGTACTATTACGATGCAGGCAGTCGTATGTGTGACCCTTTATAACAATCTCAACCTGTTTTCTGTGGCTATACGGTGACGATATAAGCATACACTCTGTTTTGCTAATATTTATTATTATGCCGTTATCGTGCGCCCACATGATGATATTATCTAGGTCTTGTTGCATAACTTTTTGTATGTTTTCTGGGTCTTTGTCACAGTACAAAAGGCAGGTATCATCAGCGTACATATATGTTGTGCTCGACTTTATGACATTATGCATGCCATTTACATGCATAATGTACCCTAAGACGGATCCAGTCGGGACTCCATACTTAATTCTACCTAACTCACTACTAGTTCCGCTAATGTTAACCTGTAAAGTCCTATCCCTTAGGTAACTTCGAAACCACGCGTTAACCGGGCCTCGAATCCCACACTCTTCCATAGATTGTAACAGGCCATCATGATCCAAAGTGTCGAACGCTTTTTTAAAGTCAATAAAAATAGTCATAACAATTTTTTGGTCATTAAGGGCATTGTTAACGTCGTCTGTAAATTTCGATAATGCCATGTTTGTACTTCTATTCGGTCTAAACCCATATTGCACAACAGAGATAACATTGTTTTGTTCAAGAAAATCTGTAATTTGTTTAACTATAATTTTTTCCTAATTTTGTTAACTACATTTAGTATAGCAATTGGTCGATAGTTAGTGAATTCTAGGTGTGATCCGCTTATATATATAGGTCTTATTATCGCTTTTTTTAACTCACTTGGATACACACCTGATTTGATGCACATGTTTGCAAAGTGTGCTATTACTGGGCTGATTTTATTTTTAATTAGCTTTAAGTCCATAACTCGAATTTGGTCTGACCCTGATGACTTGTTACAATCTAATCTGTCTATCGTTTTCGACACATCGTCAGCTGATACCATTATAAATCTAAAACTAATGCAGCATTCCTTTATATATTCTTTTCTGTCGAGAAATGTGTGATTACATTTGTGTTTTATATCATCGACTCTAACTAACCTTCTACAATTGGAAGGAAAAGGCAGGCATACCCACTGGTCCCGTAGGAGACCAGGGTTTATATGGGACTACACCATCCCGGACATAAACCCACTTATTATCCACGACCACCGGTGCCATAAGTGAGGAGGTACATGCGGGTTATCGCCCTGGACATGTGCCCTAGGCAATCACAGTTAACTGACCTGGAGTATCTTAAACAGCTGTCTGAGGATGTACTGTTCTCTGAGCAGCTTCTGCCGGTCTCGGTTGGGGTTCTCGACGACCAGTTCCAACGCTTCAGACTTGTTGGGCTCGTTCTCGAAGCCCGCTATGAAGTACACTATGTCTTGGAGTAGGCACGTTAGTGCTCTGAAAGATAAATGTTTCTACATCAGTATCACTAAGTTATCAAATTTTTAAATTGTATTAAAAGTATCGCTGGTGACCGGACCGCAAATCTACACCACACCGAGCGCCATGGTGGTTTCCAGTGACCCCCAAACAATATGTTTTCTATTGTGTCTAGTTTCGTGGCAGTCAAAAACTTAGCGCTCAACGGGGTCTGCGGAGATCTGAGCTTAAGCATACCCACCAAACATATATTGAGCGCCATGGTGGTCACCGGTGACCCCCAAACACTAAAATTCTATTGTGTCTAGTTCCGTGGCAGTCAAAGGCTTAAGAGGATTGTAACAATCATTTGCCCGTTCAACCTGTTTTTTTTAGAATATACTCTAGGCTGCTTGCTTGTCGTAGGAAATATTTAAAATAGTGATTATTGACTATCTATACATATAATAAAACTGTAGAAAGTCTGGTCAAGTCTAAATTGATCTTAGTGGAGTTTAATGTTAGGTTTGTTTGCGGGAGTCGAAGGAATGAAAACAACCGATACGCTCAAGATCGTATATTCGACTGTCGCAGCAGCCGTTGCTTCTTTTTTATCTCAACCTACCGCCTAAACAGTGTAATAAAACCTGAGTTTTACCCTACAATATAACATCCCTCCACCATTATTTTAAAAAAACTTTTTATAATCTACAACTGTCCTGGTACGTTTGGAACGTGTGGTGGCTTCCTCTTGCGGCGCGGTACGACCAGGCTCGTCTTCGAGACGTGTCGGCGCGGTGACGTCATCCGACTGCCCGTTTCCATCATTAGCGCCGCAGTCAAACCAATCGTCATGATTATGTTCACTTTGATTAGAATGGGTGACGACATTTCCTGCTTGTGGATATAAATCAGTGGATACTACGGTTTCCTCTTGACATGATGGTTCCTCGTTGCTGCTCTGCTCTGTTGGTAATATGAAAGCAGGGACAGTCTCTTCTCTCCTAGCTTTCAGATGATGATCACCAACTTCTCCCCCTTTAAATTTTAACAATTGATTGGTATGTCTTTTCACAATTTGGTCGTTGCTGGTCACCCGCACCAAATACAATGATTTTCCAATTTTCTTGCATACTACGCCGCGAGTCCAGTAATGTTTTTGCTGGGTAAAAAGCTTAACTAACACCACATCGCCTATATTAAAGTTTACTTTCCGATTGCCGCTATAGTTATCACTCTGTAAGCACTGTTTAGATTTAACGCAACTGTCGAGCACTGCGTCCGATGGAGATGACGTGGTTGGTTCTAAAAGATCTAAACGACATCTTAACTTGTGGCCGAATAATACCTCAGCGGGAGATCTGTTGAGTGTAGAATGAATTGAATTTCGGTAGTTTATAAGAAATTCCTGCAACTTGACATTTATATCTTTCAAATAATACCCAGACAGCAAAATAGATTTAATAGCCTTTTTAATTATCTTTACGGCACTCTCAGCCTTGTAGTATATTATGTAGGTAGGTTAAGTGATAATTATAATAAAGGGTAGGACGCAAATTGTCAGCCTCTAGTCTGTAATAAATGGTGTACGGAACAGACGTGTTTCCTTTTTAATAAACATCTCAGTGGCGAACGAGGATTTCGCATTTTTATTTGTTTTGTGCGGGACTAGTGTGCACAAAAATGAGTACGATTGGTAAAATCGGTGAATTTAAAGTTGACGGTGGTAACTGGACATTATACGTGGAGCGGTTAGAGATGTATTTGGAGGTTAACAAGGTCGACAAAACCATGTGGCGGCCAACCTTGATTGCGGTTATGGGGGACGAAACCTACGAGCTCTTGAGTAACTTAACCAGTCCGGCAAAACCAGCAACAAAATCATATGAAGAAATAGTAAAATTATTGCAGGAACATTTACAACCAAAGCCAGCCGTCATGGCGGAAAGATATCGCTTTAGACAAAGGAGGCAAAAAGATGAAGAAACTGTGGCACAGTACGTATCAGAATTGAAACGGTTATCCAGATTTTGCGATTTTGGGGCTGGTTTAGAAGGCAACTTACGAGATCAGTTTGTATGCGGATTACGGAGTGACATTATCCGGCAGCGATTGTTCGCGGAGGACAATTTAACATACCAGGGAGCGGTAAAATTGGCCTCAGCATTGGAAGCGGCGGAGCGGGATGCAGCCGAGGTGGATTCGGGGAATAATACGGCGGGGACGTCAGCGGCGACCGACGTGCACGCGATGAGGTCATTCTCGCGAGGGCGCGGCGGGCGAGCCGGGGGGCGCGAGCGGTCATCGCTAGCGTCGGGGCGTCGGGGCCTACCGAACACGGGGTGCAATGCGTGTGGCGGGCAAGATCATCGCCATGAAGATTGCCGTTATAAGGAGTTCACATGTAGTAGATGTCATCGTCGCGGTCATTTGCGGCGAGTGTGCCCGGGACGGGGTAGACAGGACGAGGCCAAAAGGGGAATGCATCATGTCGAGGAATGCACAGAGGATTCAACCGGTGAGGATGCTGCGGATCAGCAGCTGACACAAGCTGAAGAGGAACTGTATCAGCTAAGCTTGAACGGATATAAACCGGTGAGCCTGTTTTTGCTTATTGATGGACACAGTATAGTTATGGAAGTCGATACGGGTTCAGCGATATCGTGTATAAGCGAGAAGACATATAGTAAATATTTCAAAAGTAATCCTATAGAACCATGTAATACAGTACTTAAGTTCTATGATGGCAGTAAGATTAAACCGTTAGGTCTTATCAAACCGCAGGTTACATATAATAATATTTGTAAAAAGTTAGAATTATTTGTGATTAAAGGTGGAACGACATCCCTCTTAGGTCGATACTGGCTAGCCGAATTGAATATTACTATTCCATGTTTTAAAAAAACTCAGGAAATTACTAGAAGTAATAATAATTTGCAAGTGAATTGTAATAATAATAATTTGTCATTGTTACTTAATAGGTATAAGGAGTTGTTTGAAGAAGGACTGGGCCGGTTTACCGGGGGTGCGGCGCGGCTGCGCGTGCGCGAGGGCGCGGCGCCCGTGTTCTGCAGGCCGCGCGCGCTGCCGTACGCGCTGCGGGGGCGCGTGGACGCCGAGCTGGACCGCATGCTGGCGGAGGGCGTCATCGAGCCCGTGGACTGCTCGGACTGGGCTACGCCTTTAGTACCGGTGAGGAAGGCAGATGGTGGACTCCGAATTTGTGCTGATTATAAAATTACATTAAATCCTGTTTTGCTGATCGATAGATTTCCCTTGCCGCGTATCGAAGACTTGCTTGTGGGTCTTAAAGGGGCGAAAATGTTTTCTAAAATTGATCTCTCCCAAGCCTATAATCAAATAGAATTAGATAGCTCGAGTGAACTCACCGTTATCAATACACATAGGGGTTTATTCAAGTACAATAGGTTAGTGTACGGCTTGTCTTCGAGCCCTGGAATTTTTCAGCGTATTATGCATAATCTTCTAGGAGATATCCCGAATGTAGAAATATTTCTTGATGACGTCATTATTGCTACAGGGGGAGGGGAGAAAGAACATTTGGCAACGCTAAATAAAGTCCTTCAAAGATTACATAGTCATGGCATGAGGTTGAAAAAAAGTAAATGCTCTTTCATGGTTGATGAGGTTAAATACTTAGGATATGTAATATCAAAAGAGGGAATTAAAGTAGACCCAGAAAAGGTAGAAGCTATTACAAAAATCCCTAGGCCCCGAGATGTATCGGAACTACGGTCCTTTTTAGGGTTGGTGAATTTTTACGCTAAATTTGTTAGAAATCTTAGTTTCATCTTAGCACCTCTGTACGAATTACTAAAGAAAAATGTACCATGGAAATGGAACAAAGATCGAGAAAGTTCGTTTTTGCGTATAAAGTCAATCTTAAGTAGTGCGGAAGTTTTAACTCATTACGACCCCGATCAACCTTTATTCTTAACATGTGACGCCAGCGCCCGCGGGATAGGCGGGGTGTTGACGCAGCGGTGCGCGGGAGTCGTGGGCGGCGCTGCGGGCGCGGGTGGGGAGCGACCGGTTATCTATGTGTCGCGCGCGCTCACCGATGCCGAGAAAAATTATTCTCAAATAGATCGCGAGGCGCTAGCGATTGTGTTTTGCTTAGAAAAGTTGCATCAGTATTTATACGGTAGGCGATTCGTATTACGTACCGATCACAAACCGTTAGTTAGCATATTTGGCCCTAAAAACGGTATACCACAAATGGCAGCTAGCCGGTTACAACGTTGGGCGATTAAATTAACTGCTTATTCATATGACATAGAATTTGTCAGCTCTAAAAATAATGGCGCCGATGCCTTGTCTCGTCTTCCAATCCCATTGCAATTACCAAAAACTGTGGATGGTTGGGAATTACCGGAACAAACCTACCTACATTTTGCACAGAACGAGATGTTGCTCGATCATAATGAGTTGAAAAAACAGACAAAGCGCGATCCAATGTTAGGGCGGGTGCTCAATTACGTCAGAGACGGCTGGCCGAGTAACTCGGAAATTAAAACTTTACAACCATATTTTAACCGTAGAAAAGAGATTTATGAAGAGTTAGGTTGCTTAATGTGGGGTCACAGAGTAGTCATACCCGAGAATTGTAGACACAAGGTACTGTTACAGCTACACGAACCCCACATGGGTATAGTAAAAACCAAAGCAACAGCCCGCTCTTACGTATGGTGGCCGGGAGTCGACGAGGCCGTGGAGGCCGTGTGCCGCGCGTGCACCGCATGCGCCGCGGAGGCAGACGCGCCGCCGCGCCACACGCCGAGCCCCTGGCCCTGGCCTGCAGCCCCGTGGTCACGCTTGCATGTAGATTTTTTAGGACCTATTTTTAACAAAACTTACCTAGTAGTTGTAGATGCAAAAACTAAATGGCTTGAAGTGTTTCTAGTATCGAGTACTTCAGCTTCGAGTACTATTCATAAACTTTCAGAATTATTTGCGCGATGGGGACTTCCCAAACAGCTAGTTTCCGACAATGGCCCCCCGTTCACGAGCAAAGAATTCGCAGACTTTCTGAAAGGCTGTGGTATCGCTCATTTCTTTACAGCCCCTTATCATCCGGCCTCAAATGGTGCGGCCGAGAATGCGGTTCGCACAATTAAAAAAGTCATTAGGAAAGCAACTACACAAAACCTTGATGTAAATTTATTTTTAAATACCTTCTTATTACATTACCGTAATACGGAACATTGCACTACGGGTGAAAGCCCTGCAGCACTGATGTTAGGTAGGCGACTGCGAACCAAACTAGATGCCCTTAAACCGAACGTTGAGAATAAGGTCGGCGTAGTACAGTCGCGTCAAGCGCAGAGCGGGGGTCACCGAAATAGTAATCGAGATTTGCACGAGGGGGAGGATGTATGGTATAGGAACTATCAGGGTGCTACAAGATGGTTACCGGGTGAGATAACACAGAAATTAGGTGCTACTGACTATAAAGTGCAAGATACGTTAGGGAAAGAGACTCATAGACATATCGATCAGCTTAAACGTAGGTCAAGGAGTTCACTTATTTGTCCTAACTCACCCCTGCTAGATGTGCCAGACGAGCAAGGGTTGCCTATGCCCAATACAAGCAGAGATGAGGAGACTACCAGTTCGAGGGGCCCAGAGAAAACGCACCCACCGATTCAAGAACCAGCACCTGTTACGTCAATGCCTAACAACGAGCGCGAGTTAAGCGTGAGCGGCGCCGCGCCCTCTTCTGCATCGCCTGCACCCCCGGAGCCGTCCCAGTCCCGACCAATACGGCAGTGCAGGCTAAATAAACCCCCCCATTATAAATTTTAGTTACATATCTAGCATTATTGTTGATTGAATGTTAATTAATTTTAGTATGACTAAATCTTAAGGTGAAACTTGTAAACCAAAATAGGGAAAGATAAATAAGGGTGAAGGATTGTAGTATATTATGTAGGTAGGTTAAGTGATAATTATAATAAAGGGTAGGACGCAAATTGTCAGCCTCTAGTCTGTAATAAATGGTGTACGGAACAGACGTGTTTCCTTTTTAATAAACATCTCAAGCCTGACCATTACTAGCCGGGTTGTAAATAGGAGACGTCAGGTGAGTTATGCTATTCAATAAACAAAATTTCTTAAACTCGGAAGACATAAAGGAGCTACCATTATCTGAGCAAATTGTATGTATCAATCCAAATCTTGCCATCACTTCACACAGCTTTTCAATAACTACACGAGAGCCAAAACCAGTAGAAACATCAAAACATTCGACCCATTTAGAGTAGGCGTCCACCACTATCAGGTACATTTTTCCACTAATCGGACCAAGAAAATCTAAGTGGACTCGATGCCACGGCGCGGCCGGATAGGGCCAAGGCGTGAGCGGGGCGCGAGGGGGCGCCGCGCGCTGCGAGAAACAGGTTACGCACGAGCCGGCAAGTCTCTCAATTGCGGCAGCCATACCTGGCCACCAAAACCTATGACGGGCTTCTTCTTTCATTTTTGTCACGCCTAAGTGACCTCTATGCAACTCGTTTAAAATAGTTGTTTGTAAGCTTATAGGAATTACTAACTTATGGCCTCTCATGAGACAGTTATTTTCTACAGATAATTCAAGTCTATGACTATAGAACGTTTTATACCTATCATTTATGTTATTTGGCCAACCGTTTAAGACATAGTGAGCGACGGTAGACAATACCTCATCTTGCTTTACAGCTTCCTGTAAGTCTGAAAACGATAGGAAGGGTTCACCCTCGTAAACGAACCGTACATATGCAGATTTGTCGATCGATTCAACGCATGAACCCGAGTGCGCGCGCGCATTAGAACAGGTTCCGTCGCCCACTGACCTACTTAAATAATCAGCACAATTGTGAACGCTCCTAATATATTCTATTTTATAATTGTATGCCGAAAGAAATATTGCGTAACGCTGTAATCTGTTCGCTGATATTTCAGGAATGCCTTTGTCCGGGTTGAATATTGATATGAGTGGTTTATGGTCCGTTCTTAAAATGAACGGTTTATTTCTACCATACAAATATTGGTGGAATTTTTTTACACCAAAAATAATAGCTGTAGCCTCTTTTTGAATCTGGCTATACCTTTTTTCAGCCGAAGTGAGTGATCGGGACATGTACGAAATAGGTTTTTCTAAGCCATCTTCCATTTGTGATAAAACCGCCCCTAAACCATATGGTGACGCGTCCACAGTCAATATTAGCTCAGCTTCCGGGTTAAAATGAGTTAAAATGTTGTCTGATGCCAACTGATACTTAATGTTAGCTACGGCTTCATCGTGCTCTTTGGTCCACGACCAAGACACATTTTTCTGTAGTAACTGATATAGAGGACTTAAAATCGAGGATGCATTTTTAACAAAGTTCCTATAGTAATTTACCATACCCAAGAATGACTTAAGCTCTGTAGCATTTGTTGGTGCACGAGACTGCAAAATGGATTCTATTTTCTCTGGGGATTTATGTATACCATTGCGATCTATAACAAATCCAAGATAGGACACCGATTCCTGAAAAAACGTACATTTGTCCTTATTTAAAACAAACCCGGCCTCCTCCAATCTACGGAACACCTCGCTCAGCCTTGACATCATCTGCGCGCGATCCTCAGCACACACACAAACATCATCCATGAATAATAGCGTACCGTCCAACCCTGATAGGACCGATTCCATGGTTCTTTGAAAAATTGCGGGTGCGCTGGCGAGACCAAACACTAACCTAGTAAATTTAAAGAGTCCTTTGTGTGTATTAATGCAAGTAAGCATTTGTGAAGCTTCGTTTAAAATCAATTGATTGTATGCCTGTGAAAGGTCTAACTTGCTAAAAAACTTTCCACCATGCAACTTAGCAAAAAGTTCCTCATGCCTCGGCAACGGATATTTGTCAACTAGTAATTGCTTATTGATTGTTACGGAGTAATCTGCACAAAGTCTGATAGATCCGTCTCGCTTCAATACAGGCACAATGGGACTGGCATAGTCGGAATATTTAACCGGTACTAAAATTCCTAAATTAACCAACCGGTCTAATTCTTTCTCAACGCTAGAACGGAGAGAAAACGGTAATGGCCGTGCTTTAAAAAAGATAGGTTTTGATTCTGGTTTAAGGTTTAAATCCACTTGCACTTCTTTAAAACAACCTAGTTTATCGGAAAACAATTTCGGGTATCTTAATGTGATGTCATCTATAAAATTGTTACAATTATTAACCGAGCAAATTTGTAAGTTAAATCGCGAAAAAAAATCTCTCCCCAACAATGGCGGACCCCCATTATAAACAACGTAAACAACAATTTCGTTGGTTTTATCTTTATACGTAAACGATAACTTTAACACTCCCATTATGTTCAATCGATCCCCATTGTAACTATGTAAAATAACGTCACTAGGCTCTAACGTAACATTTGAAAAGAACCGTTTATACATCTGCTCAGATATGACCGTAACCGGAGATCCCGTATCGATTTCAAAAATCAAATCCACCCCATTGACCACAACAGACTCCCTCAAGGGTTCCCCGCGTAAGGTGCGAATATTACAACATAATTGCTTACCATCGTCATCGACATCCTCACGGCGCTCGACATAATGCTGCCCATCTAGCTTATTACACATTCGCCTGAGATGGCCTTGAATACCGCACTTCCTACACTTGTAACGCGCAAACCGACACGTAGCCGCCTGATGTCCTCGGTAGCCGCACACGGAGCAGCGGGCGGCCTGGGCGGCCTGGTCTGCGGCCGGGGCGGACGCCGGGCCGCGCTGCTGCACACCGCCCGCGCCGCTCGACATCGCCACCTTCATCACCTGCAGAGGCACCGGCGCCTCCCGCCGTTGCAATGAGCTATGAGCGCCCGCTCGAGCGCAGCGTATTCCTTCTGCCGTGTCCAGGGCCGCACTTAAGGTCAAATCCGCCAAATCCTTCGTAAACAGCGTATCGCGTTCGGGTCCGGACTCCAAGCCCAGAACGAATCTATCGCGAAGGTGCTCGTCCAGATACTCCGCTTTAAAACCGCAGTGAGTCGCTAAGCTTCATACGCGCGCTGACCACTCTGCTAAGCCTTCACCCATATGCTGTGTGGCGCTGTGAAATTTCCACCGCTCCGCAAATGTGCATTTCTTTGTTTTAAAATGGTCATTGAACAACTTCACGACTGAATCGTAATCGAGTGTACCGACATCCTTTGGTGAAGCCAAATCACGCACGAGCTTGTAAGTTGATTCTGACAAATTGCTCAATAATATAGCTCGTCGTTTCGTACCGGCTTTATCCGAACCTGTATCCGCCGAAATGTCGTTCGCGAGAAACCACTGTTCTAAACGTTCTTTGTACACAGACCACTCTTGTACGTCATGGTTAAACGTCGATAAGACGCCAACCGCTAATTTCGCCATTATTGTTGCACGCGTTGCACTTTTACTCGTTCGCCAACTGTTAGGTTTGTTTGCGGGAGTCGAAGGAATGAAAACAACCGATACGCTCAAGATCGTATATTCGACTGTCGCAGCAGCCGTTGCTTCTTTTTTATCTCAACCTACCGCCTAAACAGTGTAATAAAACCTGAGTTTTACCCTACAATATAACATTTAAAAATGTAGTTATTGAAAATTTTGTCTGTATGTATGTTGTTACCAATTGACTCGAAATCTGCTAAATTTATTTATACTCATATTATAGTTTTAAGTATTGACCAGCACACAATATAGGCTATATATTATTTCAATAGCATAAGTACATTTAGGGATACAGGGTGACCTCTCTACACCATAGGGCATGGTACAAATAAGAGATCATGGTTACTGGTCAGCAAAACGTGCGAGTAATTTTATAAAAAAATTTCACATCAATCACACACGATAATAGCACTTACTTCCTCTCGTTGTGTTCTATATTTCCGTGATGCAGTTTAGTCGACAAGGCCGATAGCACCTTGCACGCGTCGTTGGCAAAGTCCAGGTCCCTCACTTCGCTGGGCGACACCGAGATCAAGGCGAAGGCCTCTTTGTCTTCTTTCACCACTGAACAACCCACCTGGTGAAGATGATTTCACTTTAGTCTGAGCTTGACTTTATGGTTTCGCAACATTTTTTATAATACTAATAATACGAGTAATGTCCTCCTAGCCGAATTAAGACTACAGCGTCCTATCTCAACAGAGATTAGCCAACTGCCCGGGAGCAGACCTGTGTATCTCCCCGCGGAGGTAGCAAAAACGTACCTACGCGCGGCGCACCGTAGGTGCTAAAACAAGTTGCGTGTCGCTACCGGCCAGCGACACGCTCGCGCGTTTTATTCACCGGCGGCCGCGCGGCTACGTTGCTGGCTGGACGAGAATGAATAAAGTACTAGAAAGAGGCGCTAGATGGCGTTAGAAGCTTCTCGTAGCAGTCAACCCTATCGCGTCGCGTGATATTACGTCACTGAATAGGTTTAGTGTATTATGAATCATATTCCAGAGCAATAAGTATGAAATTATCTTGCAATGGATTTTTGTAGGTGTCTACACGAAAATGTGCTTGACTCTGAGGCGAACTAAATTACGCCATATTGTTGACGACATTGAGTAGACATTTATTTGAATACAATTGCTAAGTCATACTTCTGTACGAAGTACTAGTATTCTGTGCCGGGAGATATTATAGTGCACAAGTGTGTGCGCACGCAGTACACAGGCGCACTCTCTGTTCCTTCACTCTCATAATTCTGTGAGACGGCAGTGCGACATGACCGTAGAGAGATTAGGCGCGGCACGGGGGAGTTAACACCACCAACTTCCAAACTCTGGAGCCGTGTCTGAGTTATTTCAGGACAGAAAAACCTAACACTCTCAGACCCCGGGATTCGAACCCAGGACCTCGTGGATAGTACTCAGCGTGCTTACAACTAGGCCAACAAGGCAGTTAATATTTTTTATAACTGATAACTTCTTGGGTATTGCACCTACTTGCACTGCAAATTACTTGCGGAAGCTAAGCTTCTTAACAAATTCATTGCTAATCTAATTCTATCTATTCTACGGAGGACTTTGCTATCGCCAAAGAAATGTGAAAATATAAATGCAATCACGTGACGTTTCGCTTGCTTATATCATTTTCATAGTGATAGCGAATTTTAGTTTAGAATAGATTGCATCTTGTCTACCGGCCCTCAGTTATCAAAGCTAGATGACTTTGTACCTTAGACATAACGGGCTTTTCTTCGTCTCTGTCAATGGGTATCGAAGTCGAGTGCACCCACGTATGCGTGCAAAGGTGTTGTAACCTGCAAAAACACGTCATTTTTACAACAAATCAAATCAAAAGCTCGATATTTTGTCCCGAAGACTTTGACTAAGATAGCCCAATTACCAATTCAAATTTTTACGGCCACTGAACTCAATTAAAAACAGTCTGCTCTTCTCCACTACAACCAGAGGCCCTACTCCTGTTGACAATATCCGTATTTTCAAGTCTAGCCACTCGCTCGTTTGCGTTGTCATTTTGGCTGAGTGACAAAGACGGCAACAGTCGAAACTACGGGCATAATCAAACGGAGTAAGGCTTCAGATCCGCGTCATTGGGAACGCATTTTTAAATTGTTTTCTATGAATCAATGAAAGACAGGACGATGGTGTGTACCTGACGTAGCTGCTCTGTGGAACCGGCGCGTCGGAGTGCGTCATGGTGGTGGGATCGAGCTCGAACAAGGTGGCTATCTCGGACGAGTGCGGAACCGATACCAGCTGGTACGCAGGTTCCCCTATTTCTACTGGCGCGTCTCTGTAACAAGATTAGGTAAGTAACATCAGATAGAGGCATAAAGCATAGTTTAAATATTCTTTGGATATTACGATAACGTAAGATAACAATTAACGATAATACGTAAGATATGTTATTTTAGTATTTATACAAAAACAATTTACTAATTTCAGAAGTCCTATACGGCTGACTTTTTGATCAGTATCCAAAAAATATAATAATCTACCCGAAAAATACTTTTTAGTATCGCCCAGTACAAAAAATGTTGAGATAAAGCATCTAGAAAGTGTCAGGGCCCGTAGCCAAATGGCAATCGTTCTGGAGCGAACTTCGCTATCGCCAATGAAATGTCAAAATATCTATGCAAAAGACACGTGATGTTTCGATGGCTTATTAATATGTCAGTTTCATACATTTTGTTAGTTATAAATAACGAACTTCGCTTGAGAATAAATTGCCACTTGGCTACGGGTTGGCACTTGGCTAAAAAAAACGAAAACGGCACGCAATTTACACTTCTTGTGGAAGCGGTGACCTTCACTAGCCCACCCCCGTATTTCATTGATGTCATGACGATCCATTTTTGTGCACTTTCACATGACTTTCACGCAAAATTTAAAATTGAAATTGGGAAAATATTTTAAGGTGGCAACTTGATCTACCTTTTTTATTATATTTTTTATAACTTAAGCAATTATTTTGCAAGTTTTTACGAAATTAAATCAAATTTCACTTACAAAAATTAATCGACTGTGTCATCCGGTGGGACTCGAACCCACGTCTCTTCGCTATCCGGGCGAGTGCTCTTACCAACTAAGCTACGGAGGACGTTAGTCAGTCGACGAATTTTTGCAAGTGCTTGCTACGCCAGTGAGCCGGCGTTCGATTTCATCTATACTTGGGGAATGCACCCGCATGTATCGAATGGAAATATTTTTATAAATATTTAACCATCAGTTAAGATGAAATCATTTTAACTTATTATATTTTTATAACTTAAGCAATTATTTTGCAAGTTTTTACGAAATTAAATCAAATTTCACTTACAAAAATTAATTGACTGTGTCATCCGGTGGGACTCGAACCCACGTCCTTTCGCTATCCGGACTAGAGATGCGCATAATATATCAATGAAAAGAAAAGAGTGATTCATATCATTGTGAGCTTCTGATATATGTATATCACTCTTTTATATCTTCGGCTCTTTTAACTCAGTGATACAGGATGCGAATCATTGATGAACGAGTGATTTATTTGCTTGCTGATCTAGGGATATAGGATTTAGGTGTTGAGTGAGAGAAATAGTAAGCTAGCTTGTCGTGCCAGTGAGTTACCAAGTCAAAAGTGAAATTTATCGATTTTCTGGTTCAATTGACTGATGGTTATGAAAATAAATGCTTTATTTTAAAGTAAATATAATGAACTTTATTGCATTCACATACAGTGCATTTTAGCTTCTAAAAATAACACGGCTCAATCCGTCATTCAACCGATTTTGAGTAAGACCTCAAACACTAGCTATCCTATTTCTCTCTCTCTTTCACATACTAGCGAGCAGTAACACCGTCTCACTCAGTCCTGTAGTTCAGTTCATTTCGTTCAGTCGCTCGAAAAGGAGTCGTATATCAAAAGAGATAAAGATATAGTTGAGATGCAAGTGAGTTATTGAGTGATTAGCTTCTTTGAAAAGATATATGTATATCATTTTTGTCATTCACTCAGGAGTTACACAAGTCTAATCCGGACGAGTGCTCTTACCAACTAAGCTACGGAGGACGTTAGTCAGTCGACGAACCTTTTTTATTTCATAAATGGACTCTATACACGATACCTAACGCCTACAGAAAATTTGGTCACTGACTAAAAAGTCACCTATATAAGGTTAAAGGAAACTTCTTGGCAAGAAAAAATTTTTAAACTAAGCTTTTAATTGTATCAGAGAAATAGGACCCTATACTTTTTTTAATAAGCTAGTTGTCATTCACGTATTTCCTAACAAAAAAAATTAAGAGCATTCTGTCTAGTCCCGAACATCCCTACACCAGCGAATATATCTTTTCATCTCACCTGTTCGGAAAGTTGAACTTTCATGTGTAGAAAGCTTTTCCCTCCTATTTTATACTCCTACTATTGAATAAAAGGCCACTATCGAGAGTATCGATAGTTATTGCAATAGCCAGAGCTGTATCAGCTATCGATAGTGATGTTAATATTGAACTTTGAACTATGTGTCGATAGTATTTATATTAACGCAGCTATCGATACTATCGATATTCTATCGATACTATTGCTTTTGCCTAGACTATCGATAGTCTATAGATACTATCGATATTTTATCGATAGTATTGCTTTTGCCTTAACTATCGATACTATTGCTTTTTCCTCAACTATCGATAATCTATCGATGCTATCAAAAATTTATTGATACTATTGCTTTTGCCTCAACTATCGATTGTCTATGGATACCCTCGATTTTCTCACAGTCCAAATGAAAAATAGTATGTTTAACTCGGGTGAAAGCACCCATTCCACTCCCGAGCTATTGGCGCTCTCACTGGGTACAAGCGCCAGAAACTTCTCGAGTGGAATAGCTACGTTCGTCCCTTGTATAACAATCTACTATTAGCTTCAATCGTGCCCAACGAGGACGTAATCGTGCCCCACTCTTCCATCATCATATCACGTACGTGCACGCATCGGCCGTACAAAAGTAGGCTTTTAATTAAGGTGATTTATGCAAAAGGTTCGTCTTTTTCGATTTGACCTATGAGCCAATGGAAGATCTGACGGATCTGAAAGTCAGATAATATATGTTTTTTTCATATCTTTATATAGATATGTCATGAACCTGAAACACGATTGAAAGATTTTGCCCCGATACATTTTATTTTCGAAAATGCCTTTCAGTTTTAAGACATTTTGTTATTATCTGTATACTATGTTAGATATTTAATAGGAAACTTCTTAAATACGTGGATATTACTAATATCGAGAATCCTAAAGAAGCATTTTGCTTGTTATCTACAATTTTCATTCATAAAATACTGTTTAATTAATTTTACATGCTATGTTGACCAGAATAAGTAGACCTATGGTGGTGGCATCTCTTTTTTCACGCGCGATCAGTAATAGCGCCATCTTTTTTTTATACCCCCGCAGGTGGGCGTGTCCATAAATCTGTATAGCGTCTTAAGACACGATGTACTCACGGCGGTCGATTGCACGCCTCAGCCGCCAAGTAGTGTCCCGTGGCGAGGTGCTTGAACCTGAATATAGAGTTCCAGTGGCCCGCACCCCCGCGGCACGGGTCGTGTTGGACCACCTGTAAATAATGAAGAATAGTGCAAATAGTGAACATAGATATTCTTCTGCTCTTGTAGGAGTGGCGATCGTATCACGTGCTTGCACGGTCCGAGCGCACTCGAATTGTGGCTTTTGGTAAACCTTTTAGACACTTACTTTTGACGCTCATATTTCTTGTTATTTGTTTATTGTTACAAGTTCTTACTTTCAGATAGCAATAACTTTGCAATAACAAAGTCTAAGCCTGAGTTACCAATTTACAAAGCTGGTTAAATAAACATTTTTTAATACAAGAGTAAAAACACAATAAACATTTATTTTGTATTTTTTTTTTAGTTCGATCATCTGATGCAGAAAAAATGTAGTTTTTAAATTTATAAAAGTTTATGACAAATCGGTTTTCTGTATACACACAGGTGAATATTCAGCAACATTTAATAAAATCTGATTTTAAAAATATTATGACTTGCAGCGACAACATTAAAAAATATACGTGCGATAAAATCATGCTACTACAAAGCAATTTTAAAAAAATCTGACTTCTTTTCTGTACAGGTGAGTACTCAATTAAGCGGTCGGACTATAGTGGCAGGTCTATTTCTGTGAAAGTTACCTCGATCTCCCAGAGCGCCTTGCTGCTGGTGGCGGCGGTGGCGCTCGAGCGGCCCGTGGTGCGCAGGAACACGTGGTGACGCTTCCTAGAAATAAATAAATAATTTCAGTTTAAATCAAATTTCACTTACAAAAATTAATCGACTGTGTCATCCGGTGGGACTCGAACCCACGTCCCTTCGCTATCCGGGCGAGTGCTCTTACCAAATAAGCTACGGAGGACGTTAGTCAGTCGACGAATTTTTGCAAGTGCTTGATACGCCAGTGAGCCGGCGTTCGATTTCATCAATACTTGGGGAATGTACCCGCATGTATCCAATGGAAATATTTTTACAAATATTTAACCATCAGTTAAGATGAAATCAGCTTTCAAGCTGATTAATTTCGTAAAAACTTGCAAAATAATTACTTAAGTTATAAAAATATAATAATTTCAGTTTATTTTTATTAACAACTTAACCTAGTTCTATTGTTTAGACGGCTAGAAAGATTTTGTGTGATGTTTGGCTTGTTAGTTTTATTTCCCGAATAGCAGAGCAAATATAAATACATCGAAATATTTTACGTTAAAGGAAAGAATAAAAGTTTGGAAGAATAAAACTTGGGAAATGGAAGATACGTTTGTCCATACAAACGTATCTTCCATTTCCCAAATCCGACAGTTGTGCAGACAATGTCGCAGGGACCCTAACATGATTATAATTCCCTAGTACTAATTATAAATCAACACCTGTACCTACTCGTCCATAGTGAAGAACTTCCCTTGTTCGGCATACAACAGGCGCACTACTTAGCCTGGAGATCTACTAATTCTCTTTGTGTTCCAGAAACAGCGTCACCTACCATGACGTTGACGAGTTCACTGTACCACAGAATCAGTACTAGTACTACGTACAGAAGCTTGACCTAGCAATGGTATTTAAAGAAATGTCTACTGAATGTCGAAAACGATACGGTGTTATATAGTTCGCATCAGAAGCAAGCAGATTTCCGTTTAGGCACCTACAGAAATCAATATGTATACTCTGGAATATGATTCAAAATACACTAAACCTATTCAGTGACGTTCTATCATGCGGCACGCTTGGGTTGACTGATACAAGAAGCTACTACTGCCATCTTGCGCACCTTTTAAGCACTTTATTCATGCTCGTCGAGCCAGCAACGTAGTGCCGCGCGCCGCCGGCGAATAAAACGCGGGCGCGTGTCGCTGCTCGCTGGCCACTCCCGATTTGATCAGCCCACCTTCGCAGGTCTACAGCGCGTATGTTCGTTTTTGCAACCTACGCGGGGAGTTTGACAGTTAGACAGCCTGACTGTCAAAAACACGTTTATGACGAGTTCACTGTACCTGTATTCGTCCATGGTGAGGAACTTCTCCTGCTCTGCGTGGAACAGCCGCACCACGTCGCCGCCCTTCAGGATCTCCTCCTGATTCTCTTTGTGCTCGAGAAATAGTGTAACTTTCCATGACGTAGACGAGTTCACTACGTTCACCTAGAAACAGACGTGGAATTTAAACTAAATTATTTCCAGTCAGTGCTTATCATTAGGTGGGATTGCAGTCAAATGTCTGCCTATTGATAAATAGTACCAGCCCAAGAATAGATTTAGATTGGAACGAGATCAAATTTTGGGTCACCCTAATAACACTGTCAACGAAAAATATGGAAGCCGAAAAAAGGTCTTAAAACACAAGCGAAGCGAGCGCAGCATATTTTGGGATTCCACACAATATGAGGGTCCAAATAAGCTTAAAAACACGACCATTTCTAGTCTATCCGTGTGCAATCCAGTCGACAAATAAGTATTATAAAATTATCGTATTAAATACCTACGTAAATATTCAATTTTTATGCTCTTTTGTAAATGATAAAAAATCAGAAAACCGTTACCTGAACAATTACTAAAACAAGCAACCTCAGCTCTGAGTAGGAGTAAAAACTAGGCTATTTTAAAACGCTTACCTCCATACAGCCTGCGTTGTCAGGTAGCTCGTGGTTAGAGGATACGTGTAGGACTTGTTGACCCGCATTCACGGGATTCATTATGACCTTATCCCCAACCACCACATTGTCCCCTGCAAACATACGAAACGATGCAAACGATATTATACAAAAAGTATGGCCAAAATCAATGGCAGAAATCTGAATGACAGAAATCCTTAATAACCGACAAACTTTACCTGGTTGTTGACAAGTGTATGATCATGGACAATACAGATCAGTCCAGAAAATAATAATATTGTTTTGTAGAGAATAAAATATGTCAACCACCAAGTTAATTTAGAAGCTCATACAATAGGTCTCCACAAAATTGCGACCTTTTTAATAAAGCCTATATTCAAGTCGATTGGCTGCCGAGTAACAAGGAGGTTATATGGCAGTAAATATTTATATGTTTACCCTTCGCGGATATTGGCGCATTGTGCCTGTTTGGGCTTCGAATAAAAAATCATTACTCAATACGTTATGTTAGCCCCTTTATTTACATATAAGGCGTAGCCTTTATTTTGGTATCGGTATGTTTGTAAATGGGAAATCCGATATATGTATACGCGGGCAAAGTCATAAGGGTCCGCTATAGTGCGACAAGTTCGTCCGCGACCCTCCTTGTCAAGCCAATATGCCAATAGCACGAAACTGCAGTAAGAAATCCCGTTCCCCGCAACATTACTCGGCTCCGCTGACAACTAGCGTGTCTCATCCCCCGCACCTCTGGCGACCGCAGGAGGGTCGCGCAAGGACATGTAATACTATAGTTTTGTTTCTTTGGCTCGCCTTACAGCCGGTTGGACGAATTTTGACATGTGAGGTGTCGTTGAATTTATCAGAATTGTGGTAGTGACATAGGCTACAATTTAGCGATGGGCGTTTATTACTAAATTAATCGAATTTTTTGAATGGTGTTTGTAATCGAATGTATTCGATAAGCAACCGCAGTCATTCGATTATCTTTCGATTATGCGGCGAGCAATATGGGAGCGCGCGGTGCGCAGGCCGTACCTACTACTGACGAATGCATCGTCATTCGTCGCGTCGATTAATCATTCGTTCTCTGCCTGTCCTGTCGCGGCAATTCAATAGAATGCATCGAAGGGCCGAGTATAATTATCATTCGATTGTCGATTATTATTCGTTTTTTTTTCCGAATTACTAAATCGACATTCGATAGTTCGAATGGTCGATTGTCGATTCATTCGAATATTTTTTTTTCGAACAATCGCCCATCGCTAGGCTACATCCATTTAAAGCTAGTGAAAAGACCATTTCAAAAATATAACAAATTTTTCGGTCGGGTATTGTGTCTACAATTTTTTTTTGTTTTAATTATATTTAATCATCAACAAAAACACTAGTAAATCAACTATAATAGAAATATATATATATATACAACTTATTAATAAAAATTAAAATAAATAATTTAATACAATAGAATAATATTCTAAAGAGGAAAGATTTGATTGTTTTTTTGTGT
Organism: Pyrausta nigrata; assembly: GCA_949316185.1. Lineage (NCBI taxonomy): Eukaryota > Metazoa > Arthropoda > Insecta > Lepidoptera > Crambidae > Pyrausta > Pyrausta nigrata. Next base: position 3,043,568 of record OX438961.1, read on the forward strand.
GTTTACTTGTATAGGCTCCGAAACTACTCGACCGATTCAAATGAACTCGGTACAGAGAAGTACTGTTTGAAACCCTGGGAAGGACAAAGGCAACTTTTTGTCGCGATATAAAATAGTCAGGGGGTTAAAATAGGGGATTAAACTTTGTATGGAAAATCCGTCTTTTGGCGGGGGCGAACTCGTGGGGAAGTTAGTAAGTTTTTTTTTAAATAATTAGGCATTATTTGTTAAGTATGTATTAAACCACTCACCAGTCGACCGGAGCTTGTAGAAAGGCATAACATAGAACCACGAGCCCTCATTACCATTTGCGTCTAAATGTACTCGCATTGCATTCTTCTCTAGAAGCGCTGGTAGGCGCTTATTTACCTGCAAACACAGATACATCACATAAAATATAACTTGAAAGGTAAGAAAATAAACTAAGTCATTGTACCTAATTGATGTTTTCTGTCTTTTTGTATTTATTAGAAATGCAACACAACGTAATTAAAATCGATAAATAACAAGTAAATCACTTTTTACTGTTTATTATATCTTCAAAAACTAACAACTAAAAACAAGTAAAAGTATCAAAATAAAAGTCATAGACAAAGTACAAAGATTTATAACAAAAGGATTTAATAAGTATCTATCGCCAACAGAATTCATGTGAGCTGACTGCATATTTTTAACATTTAATAATCTTGTTGTACATATGGATTTTATGATTTTGAAATAAACGTTTGAATTTAACTAAAATTATTTATTTAGTGGCCTAATAGTCCGGGAGTAAGAAATCTTTATCGGGACAGTTCGATTTCCAGATATGACAACAAAATTGCAAGAAATTGAAGTGAATCTTGCTAGCTAGATAATAGATGATCCACTTCACCTGCTGACTCCTATGGCTTAAGTAAGTCATCTTGTGCATTAGGCAATCCGCGTCGCCAATAACTGGGCACAACAAATTTAAGTCACTTTACCATCGACACTTGTAAATTTCTCTATGCAGTCAACAACGAATTGTCACGTATGTGGTATTTTTTTTCTTTACGTCGAACTCAATTCAGTTTCCATAAAGAAAAAAAACTTTCAGTAAGTACGCACGTACGTTAGTTAATACGTACAGTGCAAAATCACCATTATTACAACTACAAAGGTGTCAGTGTTAAGGTTGATGAGCTGTAGTCAATACTCTGGCATGTATACTTACAGTGAGATACTTGTTGGACTTGACGTGCAGCAGTTGTATCACGCTTCCGTACTGCACGACGGTCCCAAGTAGTTTTTTGTTCTCCAATTCGTTCTGCTTCTTTTCTATCTCCGCTGCATGCTGGGGAAAGAGAGACACAAATGTAAGACAGTGTGCAAGATTTTGTAGGGCTAGTCATAGGGTTTACTGCTAGTTTTTTGAACATTTTTTTGAAATTTAGTGAGCGACTTTAGCGGCAGCAAGTAAGACTTTTTTTATATAGAAAAAAAAAGTCGCACGGTCAATGCGCGTAATCCGTAACATTTTTTTTAACTCAAAAGAGATTGCCCATGGGACTATGGCTGAATGTACCTAAAGATTTTTGCGTAATAACGAAAATCGTTGTGTTTGCTTAGTAATCTTTGTTTATCACACGTCTCAAATTATTATGTATTTCCGTATAAGGGGTTCGGAAATAAAGAAGAAAAATCATCTGTTTTAATAAGGTTGAGGTTTAACAAGAAACAAGTCCACAGCGGTTCAAACATACACATTATAACATATTGATCAAAGACGCAATATTAAGATATAAAACAGTATACAAGTATCTTACTGGTGTAGGTGATGTGGCCACATAAAACGCACCAACAAAGGACAATAAGAAACCGTCTAGGAGTAGTAGCTATTAAAAAACTTAAAGCTTCAGCCGAAAGTCAATTACATTAGAACCTACTTTATTTTCACAATAAGTCTGTCACTATAATAATAAATTAATTTTTACTGAGGAACTCAACCCAACAATTGAAACATACAAGCAATAGTAATGACAGATTTCAATAAATAAATGTCATCTTTTTATCGAATTGTTTTAATTTTTATTGAGGTTATGCAGACTTTATGAATCAAAAACGGATTTGAATATTTCCGTTGTTCCTACCTTGCTTAGGTTTCTAGCAATATGGCTGATATGTCAAAGATAAGTTCAAAGGAAACAAGAAAACAACTTATTATTTTATAAAAACTAACCCCAAAAGGGAAAAATTTGTAAAAATAATAATTTTATTTCTTTTTTGGTATGAACAATATTCTGACACAAAAATTATACCTAGAGTACTGGCCGTGGGCAATCTCCTTTTAAAAGAAATGTACAAACACATACCTACAAGATTACATGATCAGTGATGATACCTACGTACAAACTTTTTTATTTTTACACAAATATGACCCTTTTTGCGAGATTTTCATGTAAGATTTTTGGCTGTTTTAAAGCATCTGCCTATCATCAGAGAAATCTGTCTTTACTTTTTAAAACTTTTACGTTTCTCAAAGAATGCAATCACAAATAAAACTTCCTATATTCAGAACAAAATTATAACAGTGCCAAAGAAATCAACTCGAGAAAAGAATCCATTCCTTTGATGTTGGATTCAAACAAAACTTTATAAATACACACTTTATGTGAGCTACTAAGGCATAACTGGGCTACTTCTTTGAGTACCTGCGTAGGAATGCCAAATTAAAATATTAACGAACTTTTTAATTCATATCCATTTTTTTTGCTCCCATTTTTCCACACTCAACCAAATAAATAAAAGAATTAAATATGCAAGGTTTATTGTTTGTAAATATACTTATCTGAGACCTTACAAAAAATACATCGAAATTCTTGAAACAGAACAAATGAAATGACAATATCTAATTGGTCATATTAATCGTAATATAAATGACAGCGTAGATAATACGGGAGTCCTAACTTTTTTATGTACGAATGCGTACTAAGGCAATTTATTCTAACAACTAGCTGTTGCCCGCGACTTCGTACGCGTGGACTCCATGATACAAAATATTTTATATCATGGAGTCCACGCGATCTATTAGTCTACCATGTCGTAAGAAGATGAGAGGAATGAAAAATCAAGGTCAATGGGCACTTTCTTTCTGATAGGTTACTATCACCTCGCCAACCTCCTCTGGTATTCTTACCTTTTAAAATTTTGCATGGCAGTGACACCGACATCAAAACTAAATTTTGTCGGATATCTTTCTTAGTAAAAGTGGAAAGGATTTATTTTTAACTTTTTAGTTTACTTTATTGAAGGCAGTTTTATTCGTTTGTAATAAAATATATGTAAGTTTAGGTTTTAGTGTTCAGAAAAAGTCAGACTCAAACTTCCCTACCACAATAGATGGATGTGGTTTAGCATCTATTTTTTGTGTTCCTGTGGTGTCCCTTGCCAACTTTAGGGTCGGTTTGTAAGTTACTACTATCGTAAAGTAAGTAAGTTAGACTATTTAGATTACGACAAACTGTCTGTGGTGAAAGTATCCAGGAACAACTTAGCGTTAAGGTCAGCACCATCAAATCTCCTGAATGTGAACGCTTAATTACCTAAATTAATGCTGTAGCATATATGGTATACTATACAGGCATATAAAATCTGAAGGATTCTCTCGATTTCTCCAGGTTTCCGTCACCAGATCGTAACTTGGAGACAGTAGGATTACATTGGGAGTTTGAAAATCAGTCTAAAGTAATTAAAAAAATATTTTATTCCGACTCATTTTGTTAATTTTATAATTTCATAATATTATCTAATAATAAAAAACAATGACAATTTAAAAAAAAAATACATTAATAAATCAACACAATGTCAACCCTGGAGGGAAAGTGCCCATGACACCCACTGCATTACCCCGCTGAATCGCCAAAAAATTAACAAAATGAGTCGGAATAAAATATTTTTTTAAAGTCTAAAGTATCAATTTTACTAACATAGTTTCTAAGCAAATTTTTACTAACACCAATATGGATTTATGGTCCAAAATAAAAGATTTTTAATTTGATTGCTCCAAACCTGCAATTTGTGGACGTCAATATAAAATGCTCATCACGCTGAACAATGTTCCTTAAGGCGCTCTATTCATATCTCTTATAGTTGGGCTGAACTGCTAAGGTTCGATATCAGTTGCTCCAGACCTTCAATTTGTGTACGTCAATAGAAAATGCTCATCACGTTAACTAACTTTTCTTAAGGAGCTGCTTTCATATCTCTCTTAGTTTAAGTGTACTGCTAAGGTTCCACGTCAGGTACTTCGATCTTCAAAATAAGTTATAGCCTAGTATTTGCCCAAACTCAATAGCTACATAATAAAAACAAGTTTCATTCAAATCCGTTCAGTAGTTCCGGAGATTAGACAAACAGACAAAAAAAATAAAAGTTGTAGATTCATATTCTGTTACTATTTTAACATCACCCTCAATGTACAGACGCGTTGGTTTTACTGTTTTATTATATGTATAGAAGACACCTCAAAACAAAAGTGTTAATAAAATCTTACAATATCTGTGGCTGTTTAATCATAATTAAATGGCCAACACGGCAATAATAAAAGAAGTTTATTAGTATTATACAACATAAAATATAAAATCGTGGAATACAGAATTAGGCGGCCTACTTTAAATCACCCAATTAACAATCAATCAAATATATCGTGTCCCATTTTATGCAGTAGCACATAAATGTCACCATGATATACGAACACCTATGCTGAAAATTAGGGTGCAGCCACACAAAAGAAGATTCACGAGAGGTTTTTCACCTTCAGTAGGTAGTGACAGAGCTTAATAAGACGAAAAAACAATGTGTGTAGCCTTAGGGTTGAACTACTATCTATCCTTTCCTGTAAATCAGAAAAGTCGTTTACTAAAGGGAGAAAGAGAGCACGAAAGACGGTTCTAAGTGTTAAAAAGATTGAAGTGTAGAAAATTGGGATTAGGTGTTGTCAAATGTATATCAAACCTTACTTTTCCCAACGTATCTGTACGTTCATAGCTGCCTTTCAAGCACGTGAAACAGCCACACTCTAGTCCCGTATTTTATTTCACTAAATTCTCGATATTATTGCAGTATTTTTTACATCAGACAGACTATCACCGAGAGAAAAAGAAGGAAATGCCATCTTTGACCATTTGATATTGTAATATGACAGTGTTCTTAGTTACGTGTGCAGGCTCTCAGAAAGAAGAGAATCATTCAAAGACATTCAGTTTGTGTTTTCAGCCCTATATCGCTTTGAGAGATTAATCTATCGGATTGTCAAATAAACAACACCGGCGGTCTAATGGACCCATCCGTCAAAGTGACGGCCATTTTTTAAGATGAAAGTGACGTGTGTGATCGATAAAAGCGGAAGTGAAAAACTACGTCGTGTCTGTCAGAAATGGTCAGAAACAGACTAAAAGGTGATAGATAGTTTAGTAGATGGGAAAAATAAAATACAATTATTTTGCTTTAAATTTCCGCAAATTTTTCCCATCTTATAATGGATTTCCGCAAAGTAACGCCTGATTCTATTAATTAGATAGTTTAGTTATTATTTATTGCAACAAGAAACCACAGTACAGACATACATACAATTTAGAATAGTCATATTAGGTTGTGCTAGAGATCGCTCCTTAAGACCGCCTACATTGTTGTAGGCGTTCTTATCGCTAGGAGCGATCTATGCCAGGCAACCTTCGGATAAATGAGAACCTACTTATAGGGGGTAAGAGCCGACCCGAATCCGTGAAAATACGGTCCGGTGTAGTCGTAGAACTAACAGTGTACGCACTACGACCGTTTTACACTGTGCGGTTTTCCATATGTAAAATCGATTTAGGCCTTAGTTCACCAACACATGTTTAATTTTTAATACATGACATATTGTGTATGGAAATTCTGTCAAATAACCGACAATCGAGGTATACCGGCTGTTGGTGAACTCGGGTCAAAGAGAAATAAATTAGGATAGAACGTAGCTAGTACGAACTGCACTAACAGTGAAAGAAAACGCAGATGCGTGCGGGATAAACAGTTCTTAAACATATGGAAACGCCGCAAATCTCTTCTCCTTTTAGACGTATAGATTAAATACGTCATTATTTGTGTGTGAATTTACGAAATTAAATGAATTTTACGAGTTGTTATCATGTCTTGCGTACACACACATACTTACAGGTATCCTTAAAAGAGAAGTAATGCAGCCGTTAGTTAGTTTACAAATTGAATCACTCAATTTCATAAAAAATAAGGAGACAGTTTATAGGACCTCAAGTCAAATGACGGGTTATTTTCTCCGCCATGAAGTGTCTGAGCCCTGGGTAAATTATTAATTAAGCTCCTATTACAAAGGAGCTTCGTCGGATCGCCACGCGCCATTTTGACGGCACTCTATTACTAAGTTTGACAACATTTTTAGAGAGAAATTGGAGTTTATCCCTAAAAGTGTCTGGGTAAGTGGGTATAATAAATTGACGGACAAAAGGCGTGTATTACTCGTACATTTAACGTTCGTTATACTTAGTGGAAAAGGCAATTAATTACCTAACTCTATTTTATTTATTATTTAATACCTTACTCAGAGACGTCAATTAAAGTTAATCCTTCATTTAGTCTCATGCCATGCTTTTCTATTTCATTTACAAAGATAGTGACAGAATGAGAGTTAATTATAGATTTAATTTAATTTACGACTGAGTACGGCAGTTAATCTTATTTTTTGGCTTCTAAACAAAACTGCTTACTTATAGGCTTGTATGATCTATGTATATTTCCTGATTTTTATTATTTTTTTATTTTAATTTTATTTACTAGGTTGTTGTAAAAAAACTTATTTACGCCTCAAACGTCATCGCTACACCTTAAAATACAGGAAACAAACTTGTATCTATATTTTTTACACTTTAGATAAGTAACCATGGAAGATGCGTAATAACTTTCAAATTATCAAGAAGACAAGATGCATTTTCTTTAAGATCATCCTCATTATTTTCTTTGTTTCCAGTAACATCTGGGTTAGGCGGAGAATTGTAATCTATAAATTAATTGCATCTACACAATTCACGCCATGAATACTACACATATTTCATCATGTCAGACAGCGAGAGAATCCTGTGATTACTCTAAATTGACTTGTGTGTCTGTCTGCGATTCACGTTCCCAATCAAAGTGATTAATTAATTGCACAGTGCGCAGGACCGTGACAAGTACGAGTAGTTTCTAGACTAGAAATTAATTGCTTGTTAGATCTTGAAAAGAGAAATATAAAACAAGTGAAAAACTTTATCTTTCTTCATTAAAAGATTTAGATCGTAAAAAGTGGTTAGAACCCTTAGGGCATTCACAGAATCAGGATTTCATGTGAAAACAACAAGCTCCGACTTTAAGCGCTACTTGTTAGACAAGTTCATGCGTGTCCCTCCTTGAACCCCGCAAGACGTGCGGGGGGCAAGGATGCGCCAATCACACGCGATTGTCAAAGAAAACCCTCTTCCCCGCAACATCAAAATTCAAATGCGTTTATTGGCATTATGAATACATTCAGGTCTTATAAATACAATGGAGCTTTATATAATGAACCTTTTGGGTATTGCAATTTTTAAGAAAGTAACTAAACTACACTCGAAATAATATTAATTATTTGGCGGTATGGGCTGTGACAGAGGATGCAGGAGGCTGCAAAATGTTAAATCAAAAGTCACTCCACAAGCAGTGATTGGCAGCTAGTTCACCTACGCAGGGCCAGAAAGTAATGATAACAACTATGTAACCTCACGAGCGTTCGTGCTTAACCACGAATACCCACAAAATTTTTGGCATTTTATTACATGGCCAGACCTCCAGCCGAGCGGAGAAAACTTCACTTCTCATCCGAGATCGTGAGTTCGAACCCCGCCTGTACCACTGAGTTTGTATAAAAACTTAAGTACAGTCGTTTTCAAAGATATTGCTGCCCAACTGTGAAGGAAAACATCGTGAGGAAACCTGCACACTAGTTCGCTAGTGTGTGAAATGGAGAGGGCAAGGCAAACGTTGTTGTGTGTGTTTCATTCCACATAATGATCACGACCCTCAGTTATTGAGGTATACGACAATGAAGAAGAAGACCACCCAAAACCAAACGCCTGCCATATATTAAACAAAAGCAGGCATTCCAATGTTGTTGTTCCATTCAAATGTTTTATTGCGAGTGCGAACAAAGTAAACTTGCGCTTTGTGACAAACTGGGTCAAATCAGAAACTGTAGCAGGACGAAGAAACGGTCACCTTAATTGAATTATACTTCGCATTTCATTCTATCTATGAATATAGTACGACGAAGAAAATGTCACTTCATAGATAGAATGAAATGCGAAGTATTAATCGAACTTCACTTATAGCCTACAGGGAATTAAGCTAATATCGATAAAAAAGATTGAAGCAATCATAAAATTGATAATTAAGTAGACTTAATTAATTGTTAATAATAAGTTCGTTTCTTTAGGTAATAATTACTAACTTTTTTTAAATAAAAAGTTTACTAGGAATAAAAACATTTTGTAAAATTAAAAATGTGCACGAAAATAACTGCTTTAGTTTTTGAAAAACCGTGTTGCAATAATGCCCACCTCCAGTAACATAAATATGCAGTATTATTCTACTATATACAGACGAAGCAAGATTTAAGAAATAAAGTTACACAAAGAAAATCAAATAAAAGAAACACTGTGTGTGTGTGTGTGTGTGTGTGTGTGTGTGTGTGTGTGTGTGTGTGTGTGTGTGTGTGTGTGTGTGTGTGTGTGTTTGTGTACAGGGTTCATGGGAAAGGTTTGTGTGATATGATTTAATTATGTATGATTTGTAAAAAAGTCTCAAGATACGCCTTTAGTACATCATGTACCGTAGTACCTAATAATATTTCTAATAAAAGCTTAGATGCTGTTCTTATAGCATAAAGATAGCTTTCTCCGGAGTAAATTTACTCAGGCCTTAATTAAAAGACCTAATTTATTTTCCAAGAGCAGACTAAGAATGAGCCAAATTAATTATTGAGAGCAAATATGATTTTTAATTTTTAGTCGTATATTATGGAAACAGACCTGTTTATTTAATTTTCCTGATAATGTGCCAGCAAAATTGCAAAATCAAATATAGTCATAAATAATATCTTGGTAAGATTATAAATAATAATGTCTGGATTGGCGCATTCTTTTAACGTTATTTTAAAACTCTACCAATTTCTTTCTCAATTTTATTACTAGAAAACCTTGTCGTAAATCTAGGCTAAAAAATGCAAAAGGAGATGCAGTACCTAATTGAAAAAAAGAATGATCTTAAACAATTCGGAGACAAGGAGCGTTGGTAGCGCAGTGGTTAGCGGGCCTCTCATGCCGGGAGGTACCGGTTAGATCCCACGTGCCACCATGTACCAATGACTTTTCACTAACCAATGCTCTTACGGTAAGGGGAAACAGCGTAAGGAAACCTGCATATTCAGGCACGAAATATGTAATCATGATTCAACCCTGGTCAGGTTCTCCCCTGTTAACAGGGTGGCGGAGGTCAGATTGCAGTCGCTCCACCGTAATTACCTGATCTGCCACATCATGGATCACGGTCCAAAGCGGACCCTGGACCTTAGTGTGCGAGTGCACAACCGGGATAACGCTAGGATTATTATGATGATGAAACAAGTACCATCTCATGGCTAACAAACAATGTTAGTTCCTACCATACGATTCAAATGTTTTATCGCACTGACAAAACGCACTTTACGTATCTGGGTCGTATCGCATCAAATCAGAGGGCCTACCATGTAAGACATTGTTCGTCTTTTCGGCTACAGCTGTTACACTCACTCGTGCTGTCTTGCTGGCATGAGTAACAGGAACGATTATACAAAAACGAGTGTTGCCGTCAGAGTAGCGCCACTCGACGAAAGCTGGAAGCCACTTGCGCCGCCATTAAGTTATTTTTACAGCATTGATTTGATTTATTGTGGGAATTCGCGGATTCAAACTCTCTGTACACAGGTGTGACATCTTTTGAAGATGGAATGGGGAGATTCTATGTTGTTTGGTCTGATGGATTATCGTGAAGGAATGGGTTAGCTCATTATAAGCATATTCAGCCGCAGAATGCTACAGTGCTTAATATAGGCCTCCCCTATCAATTTTCGCAGTGACCAATTCGCATTTACCGATATCCTGAGACCTTTAAAGAGTTTGTCTTCCACGAGAGCGGTATAGGTTGGTTATTAGAAATCTGCCCATTAATCATCAGAGCTCTTCGCGAATTGATTCACAAATCAATGTGGTCAAAACAGAAATTAGACGTGGATTAACCACTGCTTAGGAAGTAGGAATTAAGGAGCTAAAAAACGTCATATTTACTTACGTGTAACCTCTTCAGCAGTCCCGTGTCGGTGTTCGAGTTTGCCGACTGCTTGGCTGTGTTCCAGAACTGCTTTTGAGCGGAGTAGCGGTTCATAGGGCATATCTTGAACAGGCAATCTGCGGAAGGATTTATTTCTTGAGACTTATTGCTGCAGATAAGTGCACGTTCACAAGTCCGTTTTATATTTTTTATTCGGCGATAGCGTATGTAGCTGTATGGTGGTAATAAGTGAGAACTTGCTAGAACGACTACATACAGCATTGTTGAATAAAAACTGGCTGGTAAAATACACTACTGTAACTGTGTCAACGTGCACTAAGGTTGTGTTGCGTCTTGATACACAAAATCAGAAAACGGTTATAATTCAAGTTATTTTAATAACGCTGAAGACGTGAAGACAAAAAATATTATTTGAATCAAGTTAACAAAAATAAAATAACTTTGTTGTCGGTTTCGCAATAAAGTGCAAAAGGAGATGCATTTCTTCCATATCTAAATGAGTAGGTAACACAACATTTCGTCTTTGTTCAAATATCCTCCTAAAACATCTCATCTACTTGCGTTAGAAACCGCGAAACCAATATAAAAGTATGAAGACAATAGTCGTTTAGTCAAAAATAACAACAAACTTCCACTTCAGGCATAACTAAGGTAATATCCGACTTCCCCACAAGAATAAAGCTTATTTATGAATGTTACTCAACACTTGAACGGAGTTGAGAACTCTTTGGCTAACTTTTGCTTTGCCATCACAAGTTCAGCTTCGCTTCAAAGTTTAACGATATTTCAAGATAGTTTCCTTTTTTATTTGTTATTTTCTGTGTGTTTTTTGTCAACGTGTATCAAATATGTAAGGTTAACGGACTTGGTACTCCAATTGATGTAAGTTTTAGGTTACACCATTTGTAGGCTTTGGCACAATATACATATAAGTACATGTGGAACCACATCTGATCTTGTGGCTTCGGTCCCCTGCGATTTAGCGTAGGATGAAATAGCTTAGATATTGCAATTGAAGATGTCAACACCTGAGGCGGGGATCGAACCCTCGTTCCTCGCATACCTGGCGATTGCAAAGTAAATACTAACTACTTAAAAACAATAATTCATGGTGGAATAGTTATCAACGTCTTTTTAAGTAAGGCAAAAGAAATTAAAAGCCTTGTGCCCTTTTGTGTTTATTGAACATACTCGCAAATGATTGGTTGGTAATTTGGTATACGCACCCCGGAACTTTTTGGGCGGATCAGTCAGGTCACCTGCCTCTGGGCAGACCACACACCTGTCATCTACCAACCTGTTGACAATAACACATTCATTAAAAACCTTGAGTAAATAAACTACAGTAAACATCAATTAGCAGTAGGTATCACACGGCCGCAAGTGGAGAGTGGAACGTACGAATCGACTTTGGTCAATATAATAGTACGCAGAATGCACTTTTGTCAGAAATGCTGTTACTAGAAATTACGTTTCGCCGAATCTCTGTTTAACAGGGTGTCCGGGTTTCGACTAGCGATAATTTAAGGATTTATGGACTTTTAGAGATAAAATCCTAATGTAAAAAATGTTTTAAGGAATCACTAATTAAAAAAAATAAACTATTTTACCGTTTTAAATTTTTTCCAAGAGTTTTTAAAAAACATTTTTTTTTGTTCTATTACAGTTAATTTATTTCGAATTGATCTTTATTTTACTTGATAGGCGATAGCGTTACCTTGCAAATTAATAATTTTCATAATTTTTAGGACCTCCAGATCCATAGAAATTGTTTTTTTAATAATTAAAATGGCTTCCATTTCAAGAGGGCGGGAGTTAGAACCCAACATGGGGTTTGTTGTCGAAAACATTTGATGAACTAATAGCCCGTAAATTATCGCTAGTCCAAACCCGGACACACTGTAGAAAGTACGCTCCACTGAAGCTCGGTTTGCACAAAGAATCATATACTCGTATGTAAAGAATGCATTATTGTTAGACAACACTAACCGACCGACACATTGGTTAGCCGATGCAACTTTTCAAGAAGAGAATCTTCAAGCACCAGAACTAATTTCTCTTTCAGATCCCCATTTTTTCCATCTCCTCCTCTCCCCTTTTATCCCCTTTTGAGACTGAATTCTCGCATCACAAGGTTATTAGTAAATATGATCCGACATCACATTTTCATATTTAAACTTCCAACAAAAGTGCTTCGAAAAATATAGGTTATGTTTATTATCAAATTGAATCTTACCCAACTGATACGAACATCTGCCCGAGTGCCGAAACTCACAAACTTTTACCCGCTATTAGCTTCAAAAAAAAACTTTTATATCTTTCGGTTTTTAAGCGCGAGTCGCGTAACTTGGGAACGGTAACACGAAAAGTTTGACTTCGAATCTCTTCGAGATTGGTAATAGGATTGCCTAAATTCTATTTAGTAGGTACACGCTATTCAGAGAGGCCTTACCACAGAATAAGTACTACTACTCCGAACAGAAGTTTGACTTTGCAATGAAATTTGATGAAATATCTACTCAATGTCGTCAACGATATGGTGTAATTTAGTTCGCCTCAGAGTCACATCCTCGTTTAGACACCTACAGAAATCCATTGCAAGATAATTTCATTCTTATAACTATGGAATATGAACCATAATACACTAAACCTATTCAGTGAAGTACTATCATGCGACGCGATAGGGTTGACTGCTACAGGAAGCTACTTACGCCATCTAGCGCACCTTTCTAGCACTTTATTCATGCTCGTCCAGCAAGCAACGTAATGGGGATCCACACGCAAAGCTTGATGCAGATGGCGCAGCATAGATACGGCTATGTCAAACATTTTGCTATTGTTTATGTCGGGCTTTTTCGTATCTAATTTACAGTTTTTCGTGACTATCTAATGTTATTTCATCATAATGAATTCGTCAATGAAGTTATCTGAACTAAGACGAACTTCGGAAACTAGGATCAAAAGTATCTGGTAAAAAAGCCGATCTTATTGCGAGGTAATCATTTGGGTGTTAATCCAGTTTTATTACTATAAATGTTACATTTAATTGGTTGTTAAAATTATTTTTGTTGTATTTGTGTTACAAATTAACTACATAACAAGGTTTTTAACAAATACAACTAAAGTAAAGTAAAAGTAAAGTCAGCCTATTAGATCCCACTGCTGGGAAAAGGCCTCACCTCAACTATGAGGAGGAACGAGCCATACTCCACCACGCAGGCTCAGTGCGGATTGGTGGAGGGGTGTCTGTAAGGCAAGTGACAAACCTTACTGTCAGATGTTGTCAACCCGCGGTAGGGCCTCTGACTAGGCTTAACGACTAATACCAAGAGATATTAGCCGGGACCAACTGCTTAACGTGCCTTCCGAAGTACGGAGATGCTTGTCATGGTCGTCACTTTAATGGTCAGAATGGTCACCCATCCAATCACGACCGCGCCGTGGGTTGCTTAACTTTTGGTATCAGTACCAAAGCGCTGCCGCCACTGCGCCACAAGGACCTCAATACAACTTAAATATTCTTATTATTATTATTATTATTATACTGTATTAAATATTCAATTCCTAGCTGTAAGATTCCCGAAAACTGTTAAATAAAATAAAATAAATAATAAAACACGTACATGTTTGTTTTTAGGCTCGATCGGAACCGCGATGATACCGGGAATTTTGGTGTCGTAGCTTCACAATCTAGTTATACGATTAATGTTCCCGATTCAGAAGCTTATCATGATGTAAATAGTTCCAGTAAACTACCTAAAAATAATAAATTTTCTTTTTATAGCCGTTTCCTACTTCTTTTTTAAAACTGGGTCTTTTAAAAATAAATGAACAACATTATTGTAACAACTTGGCACAGCACATAACGGCATTATGCTTTCGTAGATTGAAAACACAAAAAAATACTCAAAAAAACAACTTCTGTTCTGGAATGACAGAAAGCTTTGGCCGCATCAACAATGCGCCACCTACAGGACGAATTTGGCAGTGAGGATCCTCATTCACACATAGTGCCGTGCACCGCCGGTGAATAAAACGCGCGGGCGTCTCGTTGCTCGCCCGCAACACCCAACTTATTTAGCCTCTTCCAATGGGTCGCCGCACGTAGGTACGTTTTAACTACCTACGCGGGTATATACACAGGCCTCGCCTTACTCCGGATGACAATATAAGTATTTTCTCGGATGTCCCGTCCCTTTCACTCATGCTATATAACAGCGCGAACGAGCGTGATGGCTAGACTCGGAAACGGTGTCGTCGAGTCAAAGACGATCGTCATTCGGAGCATGATCTTTGAATTCTTTTGACATCGGGCTCGATTCTAATGTGTCCTGTCTAAGATTAAATTAAGGTTCAGCCTCACTTTCTCTGTGAAGCAAACGAAAAGAGACAGACAATATTCATTTAGAAATGTCTGTCTAAACAGCTGTCATTTTCTTAGAAAATTAAAGACTCCAATCAATTTAGTAGGGATATCATTCGATGACGACTAAAGTTAGCTAGTAGGGCCCAAAAGATAAGGAGACATGTTCGGGCCCCTTAAGGGCCAATATTATACTGTTTTTAAATTTTTGACGTTCATAAGTGGCATTTTCTGTCCTAAATTGAATAAATTATTTTTGTCTTTGACTTTGACGAAAACACGCAGAAACTTGTAATAAAAATACGTTAAAATAAATTATAAATAAAATAAATTGTTCCAACAAACACACCAATTACCTAGCCTCATACTAAGCGTGAGCTTGTGCTATGGTGACTAGGATAACGGATAGACATACTTAAATACTTTTATAAACATCCATGACTTAGGTACAAATGCTCGTGCTCATCACACAAACATTTGCCCCTTGCGGGATTCGAACCCGCAACCGCCTGGTTTAGAAGTACGTGGCGCGAACTACTACACCAAGACGGTCGTCAAAAATAGCATCATTTAATTTGACGTTTCTAAATATTGTAGTCTGTCTCTTTTCGTTTGTTTAACAGAAAAAGAGATAGACTGAACTTAAATTTAATCTTAAACATCGGAATCGAGTCTATTTGTCTGTATTTCGGCTCCAGTGGCATGGACGGCTATAGTCGAAAATACGGACACCGAATCACATAGTAGACCTTCTGAAATATTCCGAGGGAACTCTTCAAACGTTACTGTAACTTCAC
Source organism: Pyrausta nigrata (assembly GCA_949316185.1). Taxonomy (NCBI): domain Eukaryota; kingdom Metazoa; phylum Arthropoda; class Insecta; order Lepidoptera; family Crambidae; genus Pyrausta; species Pyrausta nigrata. The sequence continues at coordinate 3,059,099 of OX438961.1, forward strand.
CCAATAAAATATGACTGCGATCGATTTGGAAGTATGTTAACAAAGATAAAATTTGTACAAGTACGTGTACACAGTAAGTAAATGAAAATTAGGTCACAGTATTAACTTATTTAATGTACATAATTTTAGACCTTTTCAAAATGACATAACAGCAGCAACAGCAATTTCGCACACATATTTCTCTTAAGAAATAAGGAATGTCGTATTTCAGGAATCTTAAAACTTCAAACTCTAAGGGGGTGAAAAGGGGGTGATTTGTGTGGTCCACTTTTTACTAATGGGTCATGCATGCATGATTTTTGGATGGAAGAGTCATTTTAACCGACTCCAAAAATTGAGAGGTTCTCAGTTTGACCCGTATGATTGTCCGCGGTTGCCTCGCGTTCGGCTGAACGGATTTTGATGCAGAAAATTGTTTCATTTTCACATTTTCAGAAAAGCGTTTGTTAGGTGCATTCTGGAGATAGTTTTAGTTAACACCAAGTCAGGATTCTAGGGATGGAATTATAAATCATATATCACATAAATCAAAGAAACTTGGAATCTTGCACTTTTCTTTTATAGTGTTGGTAAGCACCAAGTAAGATTTTTGGAAATTCAACCCTTAGGGGGTGAAAAGGGGTGAGGGGGCAGAGGTTACGTTTGTATGAAACTACGTCAGTTTTGAAGCTAAAAAAACTGGCCCAAGATGAAACACGGAAGGAAAGCGAAGAAGAAACTATAGTCTACGCGGAGTAACGAGAGTAAGTTCGAAGTCGCGGGCTAAAAGCTATACACGTATCAAAGAATTCCACGCGGACGAAGTCACGGGTAACGGCTAGTCGTTTTATAAGTTCTTAAGTACCATCATCTACCTGGGAAGTACAAGATGTTTTTTAGCATCTGTCCCATAATCACATACCTTCAACTTTCACTATTACCTACGAGTATAAATCTTACTACTAAGTACAACTTATAAATCTTATAATAATACAATCACACCAATTACCTAGCCCCAAACTAAGCGTGAGCTTGTGCTATGGCGACTAAGATAACGGATAGACAACTTTATAACTTTTAATACGTTTATAAACATCCACAGGTCGTCAATCGTCATTTCTCATCATCATAGCAGCCTATTGCAGTCCACTGCTGCACATAGGCCTTTCTATGACTGCACCAACCTTCACAGTCCTCCGCTTCTCGCATCCAGCCACCACCGGCCACCTTTCTCAGGTCATCGGTCCACCTAGCAGAGGGGCGTCCAAAACTACGTTTCCCGAGACGTGGTCTCCATTCGAGAACCTTACTACTCCAACGCCCGTCGGTTCTGCGACAGACATGACCAGCCCACTGCCACTTCTCATACTTGTCTACAATTGACTTGACACTTACCCCAAAGTACTCAGGAATCCTGAGACTGTGCCCTCTGCGTGGAGGGACACTATGTCCCCCTGGTGCAGGAAACTGTCTCCCATCTTCGCACCGTCTCCTTACCCCCACCATGCAACGACACCTGGCGACAAAATACAACATTAATAATGTCCTCCAAGCCGAATTTCGACTACAGCTGCTAATCTCAACAGAGATTTACCGAGTGCGCGGGAGATATTATAGTACACAAGTGTGTGCGCAATACACAGGTCACTCTCTGTTCCTTTACTCTCATAATTCGGTGAGACGGCATGACCGTAGAGAGATCAGGCACAGGACCAACGGCTTAACGTGCTTTCGAGCCACGGGGGTATTAACACCACCATCTTCTTGACTCCGGAGCTGTGTCTGAGTTATTTCAAGACAGAAAAATCCAACACTTTCGGCCCGACCCAGGATTCGAACCTGGGACCTCGTGGATAGTACCCAGTGCGCTGACCACTAGACCAGCGAGGCAGTCAAAATTACAAATGAGGCCGAGGAGATTTAGAATGACTTCAATGATATGATGATGATGAGCCATCTTGGAATCAATCTATCTATGGTGTCATATTAGATAGATGCTTTTTATTGCATACTACATACAGTAGACATTCACAAACTTTTCAGTCGTACTATGCAGTCTTATTAGTAAAAGAAATATCGGGTCATTTGGGAAGATGCCAATTAAGTAATGATTTAGATCCTAGATATTCCACAGTACTGAGTAGGTACTCTATCTGCCTTTGAGTATGTAAGTGGTTGGATATAATATGGTACCTAAATTTAAAAAAAAACAACAAAATGTAGGTTTCGACAATCCGAGGACAGTTTAAAAATTTTTATTGGGAAGGCACACAGGATAAAGCATTTTTTTGCAAATCTGGGCCCTTAGACCAGATGCAATCTTTCTATAGCGAGCGAACTTCACCATCGCCAACAAAATGTATGCAAAAGTCACGAGATATTTCGATAGCTTATGTCAGTTTCATACATTTTGTTAGCGATAACGAACTTCGGTTTAGAATAGATTGCATCTTGTCTACGGGCTCTGCTTCTTCCTACGGCAGTTAGATTAATATGCTGTATTGCTGTTGTCCGAACATAAATTAGGCAATTGCCAAAACTAGAAAGCTTGTAGTCAGTTTCAGCTCAGCATGGTCTATCTTTCATTAAAACACAATTTGACTTTAGGATTACTTCGCGATTTATTTACATTCTATTTAAACCTGACGTTTCCACGCACCCTGTAAAGTGTTCAAAACGTCAGGTTCAAATAAAATTTCAACAATTCGCGGAAACGTAAGAAACAAATATGGTCTTTCTCTATCTATGAAAACGTATAGGTAATCAAAAGTACACACAGATGTTAATTAGTTGAGTTCAAAAATAGCCAATTCTCCGAGTCAACGGGTGGTGGTGGCATTAGCGACATCGATTTAAAACCGGATTTGTCGGAAAACGTCAAATAATCCCAGATAATCCTAGATTCAGCAATTAATCTCAGCTTGTCAATTTTCAGAATGAAATCCGATTGTTTGATCTTGTCAATTTAACCAGACTTTCCTCGAAATTGAAATCTAATTATTAATAAATTAAATTAAACTCGGGCTCTTGTGTGGGACGCTACCTGTGTCGACACACTTGCAGCCTCTCATCTGCCCGGGACAAGCCGTGATGCTGGTTTGGCTGCGAGAAGTGCCGAAAACTTTAAAAAGAACAAGTACAGGCAGATCGACTCCCGTTACCACTTTGTACCGTTTGGAGTCGAAACACTGGGTTCGTGGGGTCCCAACGCTATCTCTTTTTTCAAAGAGATTTCCAAGAGGCTAGTTGACATCAGTGGTGACCTAAGAGCTGACAGCTACCTTGCTCAGCGTATAAGCATCCTAGGAACCTTACCACAAGGACCCTTTTTATAATTTTTGTTTTTGTGTTGCATTAAGTAATTTATCTTAATTTTTATTAATAAGTTGTATATATATTTAATTACGCTTTAATAAATTATAAAATTAAAAAACAAAATTATTAATAAGTAAAAACCTATTGACATATAAGAATCAGAATGTAGATCGATCCGCAATAGAAAGATGAAATAAATTGGTCTTGCTGAAGTAAAATAACGAATTTATTTTAAAATAGTGACTAACTTACGACTTTATTTACGCTAATGCTAGAATTTTCCATACAAACTGTTATCCCCCATTTATCTCGATGTTTTATGTTTTTCTAGGAGACGCATCTAACATCTAATCAAAAATCGGTCCGTCCGTTCTCGATGGTAAAGTATTACCATCGAGAGATGGTAGAACAAACCCGACTAGGTTTATACATATATATGTATATATAATATATATATTTATATATATACAAAGATATGCTTATTAGCAAAGAACTCATGTTTTAGAAAGCCAAAAAAAATACGCAAACCCAAAGTCATAAATCTGTTTAATTCCTAGAAGCTAATCCGCATCGCGAAATCTTAACAAATGACGCATCCATTCATGCTTGTTACAGTAAATACACGCTTTAAACCTAACGGGAATCAGTGCTACACATTTTCGAGGCACCTCTGTAAAAAAATGTCTGTGTTTACGGCCCTTGTTTACGCGGAGAAAATGCTTTATGGATATTACTAACCCCAGCAACGGGTTATGATGGGAGTCTCTTGGCATCAGGTATAATACCCACTCATTATCATCCTATCGTTATCCCGGTTGTGCACTCGCACGCGAGGGCCAAGGGTCCGCTGACCATGATACAGGACTATCACAGTGGAGCGACTGCCATTTGACCTCCGTGACCCTGCTAACAGGGGAACCTGAGTTTTTTGATCATGGTTACACATTCAGTCGCCTGAATATGCAGGATTTCTCACGATGTTTTCCCTCACCGAAAGAGCATCAGTTAGTGAAAAAACAAACAACTAATGTACGTAACTCAGAAAAAGTCATTGGTACGTGGCGGCACGTGGGATCGAACACGGCACTTTCCGCATGAGAGGCTCTAGGTATATCCACTAACACCCCTTCTCCAGACCTCTAATAAGGTTTGCCCCACGCATGCTCTTCTCCGCCCCAGCGGTGGCCGTCGTCTTTACATCTTAGGGATGTCTCGGGGACCCAGAGGCTATCCCTCCGTCGGATGGACCTGTGCAAGGCGATCGACACGAGTCCCTACTCCTATCTTCGCTTGGTCCATTGGGTTCCAAAAAGCTGTAGTCACGCCGCCTGATATATTTTTCGACCCTAGCTTTCCTACCTAATAAGGCCTGGACTCCACCAAAGCGTTAAGGAGAGGAGATGTGCAATGTTTTCATACATTCATATTATTTGACAGCTAAAAATCTGCAAGAGGAGTGGCAAGTTATATAGACCAAACATTCACAAGGCAATTACAGTCAGTAGGTTCGTCTAGCAATTTTTGTAAGAAGAACACATTGTTTACAAGTAAGTAATAAAGTAGTTTTATTTAATACCTACACCTAATCGTTATAAATAATTCATACATTAATTACACTGCTTTATCTACTGCCACGAAATTACCACATTTCTTTAAATTCTTTGCCCTAAATAATAAAGCTTCGATACAGTGAATGTTGCCGTTCTATTTTTAAGCAGTTGATCAATAACTTGAAAGGTAGTCAATATCAGTTCCCACAATTTATGTAGCTTTGCAAGCATACGAAAGCATTACTGCCTACACTTCTATTGTGACTCAATTGCCCGTGATTTACGCAAACAACCCGATAACGGCGATAAACTCATATTGAGTGTTAATTAACTCGTTGCCAAACGGGATGTTTGTTTGGGCTGCCACTAACAGCAGCGTACTAATATTGGGCTCGGAGGCCCTACTATGTAGTACCACAGAATAAAACAAAATAATAGTACATACAAGTACACGATGTCTGTATTTTTAATCCTTGACGAAAACGGAGAGGGGTATTATAAGTTTATCGGGTCTGTCTGTGGTATCGTAGATTCCAAACGGATGAACCGTTTTTTTTTGTCATAGATATTTTTTTACTCTTCGGCTTTCTTACTCGATTTTAATCGATTATTGACTTACAGAGTAGGGGACTATGATCAAAGTAGGGGACTCTGACCAAAATGTGCCATAATAACATAACTGAACATGTGTTTTCAAGGAGACCCATTTGTTCTCAGCCATTCTGACTTCAAATGTTTCTGGTAACCATTCTGTTTTCAAATGTTCCTGGTACGTGGCAGCACGTCAGGTTACCCATTTAAACTACAAAAACAGCCTTTATTTCGTAGGGAATAGATGCGGTCTCAAGGTCAAAGTGGGGTAGTCTGATGTGCGCCCGTGTGTACATACAATAAATAAACGCTCAACGTCGACATAAAAAGAGGTGACTGATGATGACTTTATTGTCAGGTGAATAAAATCGAGAGAAACCTTCAGAGAGCATAGTCAGCTCCTGATATAGAAAATCTTTTGCTATTGGGCCAATATGCCGAAATTGTTAGAATAAGATCCAAGTAAGTGATTATATGAAATAAAAGATCTCGGTTGACATGTTAATCACACAGGTTATTAAATCTGTGGTATACTTTTACGATCTGTGATCTATGCCAACGATTCTCAAATTATAGTCTTATTGTTTACCCTGGGATTCCATAAAAGGGTCAAAGGGTTCTACGTTCCATCGGAGTTTGTAAAAGTTATTAGCAGAATAAGTTAATTAAGAAAAATAATTATTCGACAAGGCAATAATCACTTTTGTTATCAAAATAAGGATTCGCTAAACGTGTTCACTTTTGTTATCAAAATAAGGATTCGCTAAACGTGTATGACCATCTAGGGTTCCGTGCCTAAAGTAATTGGAAACCTCTGATCTACCATTGGTGTAGTGACTAACAGTCTAGTCTCTAGGCTATAAATGAGGCCATCCCTTTTCTTTGTGTTGCAAAATATCGGGAACACAGATGAAGGCGGATTCCAACCAATCTTTAGTAAAAAACAAAGAAGTTTTTTTGCACTCCTGTATTTTGATGAATCCTTAAGATTAAAAGATAATGATCCAAAACCTTTGTGTGGCTGGCTGTACTGTTACAACATATTTTTTTTATTGTGTTGTGGCACGTGCTGCAGGCAATAGCTGGACATTTCAATAGATTATATACCCATCCATCATTACATCTCATACATTTCACTGAACACTGTCAGCAATTCCATGGCCAACGTACACCACACGATTCGACTATTAGTTTTAGTTAATGCACCATTGTTTGAGCAGACAGAATGATAGCGAGATACGTGCTTCACAAATCACCAATCTCGGTCTACTTGAATACCCAATTAAGGAACTTGTCTTGATCCTAGAATATTTTAGGGTTCCGAAGTCCTAACAAGGAACCCTGATAGTTTCATTTGTAGCCGCCAGAACATATGGATCTCTCCGCTCCGGTTATGCCGTATCTGTTGTCATATTAAAGTGTGGTCGAAGATTGAAAGTTGAAACACGTTTTACTAGGTAAATTATATTCATTATTGTATATAAATCAGTTTCCTAACACCTACTTCACAACCTTCAAGTGAGTAGGCTCTGTTGGACAAACCAACAATGTTGAAGATTAGGGCCAAGTTCACAAGCCATCGACTTAAATCTTATAGGATTATACAAATTCATTCACCGAACTGTATTAAGTAAACTCATCACTGAATGACACTTTTCCTACAAAAAGTGACGACTTGGATTATATTAGAACCGGGACAAAATAGTATATTTTCGAAAGCAAACTTACACGGCATAAATCCTTTCTACAAAAGATCACCTTACATTGGTTTGAAAAGATTATTTATTTATTTTTTAAATACAGTCAAGTCAGAGTTTTATCGTAATTACAATTTAACATAAAATATTTTTATGTGACATAGCTGAATGTACCCCATAATAGTAAATACAACATGTTTAAGTGTATGTATTGCTGTGCTGATAAGACAGAGAAAAACATTAGACAGATGAAATACTCAACAAACTTGAGACTCCGAGGTCTGGAAAGAAGTTGTTGCAGCGAAAAATTACAAAATTAACAATTATTCTTCTTGTACACTTATACTGGTCAACTGTAACATCACTATAGTATGACTTTAAGACAGGGGAATCCCAAGACAATCAATTAAATTTTTGTGAGTGAAATTTGATTTAATTTCGTAAAAAATTGCAAAAATAATTGCTTAAGTTATAAAAATATGATAAGTTAAGCTGATTTCATCTTAACTGATGGTTAAATATTTGTAAAAATATTTCCATTGGATACATATTTCCATTGGAGAAGTGTGTCGACCCGGGTAGCGTACCTCGTACTAAAACTGACCGAGAGATACACTCTCAAGCTCATACAGGTATATGCGCCGACATCGTCACACCCGGATAATGAAGTTGAGGCCATGTACGAGGATATCTCGAGGGCCCTACACACCACCACCAAAACCCACTTCACCGTTGTCATGGGGGACTTTAATGCCAAAGTGGGAGTGCTAGAATGCGACGAAACGCGAATCGGGCTACACGGAATCGGACACAGAAACCTTAGGGGCCAAATGCTGGTCAACTTCCTTGACATGCAGGGGCTGTTTTGCATGAACACGTTCTTTCAAAAGAAGCCCCATAGGAAGTGGACCTGGCGGAGCCCGGATGGTAAGACGAAGAACGAGATAGACTTCATCTTGACGGACAAAAGACGTATATTTAGGGATGTCTCTGTGATCAGCAGGTTTGACACCGGTAGCGATCACCGACTGGTAAGAGGCATCCTAAATATCAATTTTAAGGTCGAGAGAAGTCGGATGGTCAAATCCGTTCTTCGTCCGACTGTGCTCCAAACCGAAATTGGCACCGAAAAGTTCCAGCTGGAACTTCACAATCGCTTCGCAGAACTAGCAACCACGGAGAGCGTTGACCGGGACCTCGAAAGCGTGACTAGGGTGATCCACGAAGTGGGAAATAGGCACTTTAGGAGGAAGCGAGGTGGCCAGAAGTCTAAATTATCGGGGGAAACTCTGGAATTGATGAAAATTCGACGTGAAATGCCGGAGGGAGCTTCGTCAGATACCCAGCGTCTCAGCAAAGAGATCCGACAGTCGGTGAGACGCGACCTCCGATGCTACAATACGCAGCTCATACGAGAAGCGATTGAGCAAAATCGGGGGTCAAAAGTCTTTACTAAAAGACTGGGCAAGAGCCATCTGACGAAACTCAAAACCTCGAACGGCGACGTAGTCACTTCAATTCCGGAGATTCTCGCCGAAGTTGAAGGCTTCTACGGCCGACTATATGCCTCGCATGTCTCGAAGCCTCCTCCCGGTGCGACTGACCCGAGAGCCACGCTGACACGCCACTACACTGAAGACCTCCCAAATGTGGACGAAGACGAAGTGGCGGGGGCTCTCAAACAGCTTAGCAATGGGAAGGCTCCCAGTGAAGACGGCATTACATCCGAGCTCCTGAAGGCAGGAGGACCTCCAGTCATCAAGGAGCTCGTGAGGATATTTAATGCCGTCATTGCAAATGGGACTACCCCGGAGGCGTGGAGTGGGAGCGTTGTAGCGCTGTTTTTCAAGAAAGGCGACAAGTCGCTCTTGAAAAACTACAGGCCAATAGCGCTCCTGAGCCACGTCTACAAGCTGTTCTCGAGAGTCCTCGCAAATCGCCTCGCCGCAAGATTGGACGCCTACCAGCCACCGGAACAGGCCGGGTTTCGTAAAGGCTACAGTACCGTAGACCACATCCACACAGTCAGGCAGGTTATACAGAAGTCCGAAGAGTATAACCAGCCATTGTGTCTAGCTTTTGTGGACTACGAAAAAGCCTTCGACTCCGTCGAAACCTGGGCTGTTTTGGAATCCTTGCAGCGATGCCAAGTCGACTGGCGATATGTGGAGGTGCTGAGAGGCCTGTATGATATGGCAACGATGTTCGTCCAAGTTCAAGGTCACAAGACAAGACCCATCCAGCTGCTCAGAGGTGTGAGACAGGGGGACGTTATTTCCCCGAAACTGTTCTCAAGTGCACTGGAGGATGTCTTCAAGACTCTTGACTGGGAGGGATTGGGCATCAATGTCAACGGCGAATATCTCACGCACCTCCGCTTTGCCGACGACATAGTTCTAATGGCAGAATCGCCGCGGGATCTGCTAAAAATGCTGCACAGCCTAGACTCTGCCTCGCGATGCGTTGGTCTCCGGATGAACTTGAACAAGACTAAGGTCATGTTCAACGAACATATTGTCCCGGAACCGATAGCAGTCAGCGGCGAGATGCTCGAAGTTGTCCAGGAATACGTTTACCTCGGGCAAGTGTTGCAACTGGGTAAAGACAACTTCGACCGCGAAATCGCCAGAAGGGTGCAACTGGGTTGGGCAGCATTTGGGAAGTTGCGTCACATCTTCTCGTCGCCTCTACCGCAATGCCTGAAGAGCAGGGTATATAACCAGTGCGTCCTACCTGTCATGACCTACGGGGCCGAGACGTGGAACTTGACAGTCAAGCTGGCCTACCGTCTGCATGTCGCTCAGCGAGCTATGGAACGGTCTATGCTGGGGATCTCGCTAAGGGATAGAATCCGGAACGAGATCATCCGCCAAAAGACGAAAGTCATAGATATCGTTCAGAGGTGCAGTAAGCTGAAGTGGCAGTGGGCTGGTCATGTCTGTCGCAGAACCGACGGGCGTTGGAGTAGGAAGGTTAGTCGAATGGAGACCACGTCTCGGGAAACGTAGTGTTGGACGCCCCCCTGCTAGGTGGACCGATGACCTGAGGAAGGTGGCCGGTGGTGGCTGGATGCGAGAAGCGGAGGACCGTGAAAGTTGGCGCCGTCTTGGAGAGGCCTATGTCCAGCAGTGGACTGCAATAGGCTGATATGTATGTATGTATGGATACATGCGGGTACATTCCCCAAGTATTGATGAAATCGAACGCCGGCTCACTGGCGTAGCAAGCACTTGCAAAAATTCGTCGACTGACTAACGTCCTCCGTAGCTTAGTTGGTAAAAACACTCGCCCGGATAGCGAAGGGACGTGGGTTCGAGTCCCACCGGATGACAATTTCAATCAATTAAAGTTTATTTATTAACAAAGCCGAATTATGGATCATCATCATTACCGATCGCAAAGCCTATGGATTTCTACAGAAAACACCAAACACTAGGAGAAACCAAGTAATTGTAAATAGAGACACGTATACCTATGGCATAAAGTACTCTGGTAATCGGTATACTTCAATTGGCGGGATTTCACATTTGACGGGATTTTTTGTGATAGCTCTATTATTCATAAAGGTGCGCACTTTGCGGTTTATTATGGAGGTAAGCCGACCATAAAATGTAGTAATGGGCCGATTCCGTTGGGACGTCGAGGTGACATTTGGACATTAGCTAGCTGATTAAAGATAGGATTCCCACTTCTTTATTTTGAACGAAATCGAAGCCAAACCATATATTATTAACATACCAATATATCATTAACTAGCAGCTCCCCGCGACTTCGCCCGCACCAAAAGTCGGATTTTCCATACAAACTTTCATCCCTCATTTCACCCTCCTGATGATTTTATATCGCGACAAAAAGTTTATGTCCATCACAGGGTCTCACACTATCTCTGTACATTTCATTTGTATCGATCCAGTAGTTTCGGAGCCTATTCGATACAAACAAACAAAAAAAACAATCAAATCTTTCCTCTTTATAATATATTAGTGTAGAGTAGACATACACCAAAACGATGCGTAGCTTGTTGCTACACAACAAGCCACGCATCGAACATACATGAAATTTTAATGGCTTTATTTCTACTGATGTATAATTTATGTCCTTGAAAACTGACAAATTACTAACACATTACTAGCTTATGGAACCATTAAAGCCTATGTCTGTTACTACAACTGGGCGTTTATCCCTACCTACAAGGTGGAAGTTACAAGAAGCTTCTAGTTTTTAAGCTAAAAAAGTATGGAGGTCTGTTGTTCTCGTCTTGCAAACGAGGCAGCATCTCAAAATTCACAAAAGCAACCAACTCACCTTTACACCGATATTAAATCATGTTCAGTACAGCTCCACAAGCTTCATCAGCAGCTTCAGCATGTCACACACGAAGTAGAACAGATGGAGGATCAGCTTATACCAAGCACGTCTCGCGTCCAGGTACAAATAACACACAACTAGTGCGAACACAAGTGCGGCGGCGTAGCACAGCTTGCGCCTTTCGCATACCATCGGAACCTCTGTCCCTCAACCTACTCCCGGAATTATAACCCAAGAATCACCATCTTACTGCCGACACCATAAGGTCCACATTCAAAAGTTTTGCGGTTGTGATTGTGACCTTTTGTTGCGCGTTTATGATAAAACTTCTTGATAGTTGTGTTTTGCTAATTCAGACGCATTTTTCCACAAAAAAGTAATTGCAATTTTCCGCCGCGGCTTTGGGTGTTTGAGGAAATTGTGTTTTAAGATAAACAAGTACGCTTAAAGGATTTACAATAAACAATAATTGCTAAGTTCAATAATTAAGTATTGATTTTATACAATCAGCTAACAATTGACATTTTGGATTTGCATGTAAGGTTTATCACTGCGAGCACTGATTTGTCTGTAGTTTTCGATAATTTCGTAATATTAACTCATTCTTTTTCTTTTTTTATTTAAAATTTCGAGCGTGTCAACACGAGCCGGCCATTAGGCAATAAATATTATCTTGGACTAGCATTTTCCACGGCAGATAAAGGCCAATCAATACGTGGGTGCGTGTTGTCTAATCAACCATCAGGCATCTGTAGGGGACCGGCCTATATTTAGTTTGGAGGGCTGCGGACCGTGGAAGCCTTTGCGCGGAAAGTCAACTGACCTGGATCGAGAGGCTGTTTTTTTTTAGAATTGTATAAATAAAAAAGGTGTCATTTTTTTAACTCTCATAACCACACTTTTTAACATATTTTTATTGCAGTTAGTGCCAGTTTGACGCAATCAATCTATCTATCTAAACCTTATACCTAATAATGTGCTTTTGACTTCTTATGACTTTTAAAACGATAAAAATGGTGGTTGGCTAAATCTGCGTTCAGCTAAGGGCAATAACTATTTAGTTTTTTACGGAGTTTGTAACAAAGTTTCCTCTCGGGTCTTGGCACTTCGATCTTGGGCTAATAGAATAAGGAGATGGTTACTAAGAAAGAGGTAGGCTTATGGAAACTTCAAATATTTTTCATTTCATTTCGTTTCCCAATACTTTAATAAATTTAGATTTGGCTTATAAACTGCCTTACTTGACTAAAGTTCATATTGTTAGTCAGTCATTTAGTATGCTGATATAAAATGAGCACTGGTGATAAGTTAGAGTTATTATTAGTTTTAACTCGATTTTTGTATCGATTTTCCTGTTTTAGTTAAATTGTATAACTTTACAACAGCTGGCTTGAGCGTTTTTCCACAAATTCTCACAACAGAATTACTAAACCATTTTTTACGAAACTTTGATACCGTCGAAACTCTAATAATAAGTATTTGGAATATTTCTTTTACGAATTTTTCTATTAATTCCCTGAGGATCGGAAGACAGCCGGCGGTCTCATAACAATTGATTTTTTTATTGTGTCTGGAAACATGATCTCTGAAGTACAGGGACTAAAACGGAGACCTTATTTTGACAATGTTTGTGAAGAAAATTGCGAACTAGATCAATTGTTTATTTAGGATATTGCCATCTCGTTGATATATTCCAGTCTCGGCCCAAATACACTTTAATAAAAACTTTTTGCCATTTCGCTAAAGACCTAATTTCAATATGGCAGACAGAAAGATTGGGCACAGTTTTGGGCAAATATATTTGTTCTTTTTTGCATGAGAATATTTATCGCCAGAATTTTCTCTTAAATATTTTTATACCGGTTCTATTTACAGAGAACCGGCTCCACTAAAACAGAGTTATGACACCTAACTACCACATCCCATCTCGTCTTGTTTCCTTTTGTTAGAATCCCGACTTATACACGGCACTGTCATAATCCCTTGCGCCTTCAGAAACATCATTACACTTTTGCAAGCTTAAACGACAATACACAACACTTCAGAATAGAGTTAAGAACCCAAAGCTCTAGCGTGTGTAAGCTTGTACGAACTTTCCCCTAATTTCTTCAAAATGCAAACGAGAAACTACATTCAGTTTCCACCGGTTCCCGGGACAGAATAAGAAGCACTGACCAGTGAGATAACTAACGTTTAGTTTGTTTTGAAGTTCGCATGAGTGATGGAGGTGTGCAGTTTATTGTTTCTTCTGTAAAATGGAAATTATCTGGGAATTTTGTATCATCATGGCAAAAGAATCTATAGTGAGTAAACAACGTTTTGATAAAAGTTTTCTACTAATGTGAGGTAGTCATAGTGCATTAGCGGGGCACAGTCCGTCCTTACCGCAAATATCATGTATCAGTATGTGTACAGCTAAAAACATAACACGAGCCCGTGTTTTTTTTAAATACTTACTTTACTGGCAAGAAAGCTGCAACTTTGCTTGTACGTAAAGCCTTAATGTGAAGCGATTTTCGTCGAACTTTAGCATAACTTGCGAGGAACGAAGATTTGTGCTCCAATATATATATATATATTTTTAATAATAGGGAAGATGACAGTAAGCTAAAATCTTTAAAATAATGTGTCTATCTAGTAAAATATAGTATTTAGATTATGGAAAAAAAAATATTTTTAGGACGATTGTATTATTTTATTTTAGAAAATAAAATTGTAAAATACTGAAATCCGCCATGTTTTTTAAAACACCAAACAGATGCGAGTTACGTCACACTTTAGTAAATACTGTCACTGTCACTGAATTATAATTTAACTATAACACTAACGTTTGAAATATGTTTACTGAGGTGTGACGTCACAACAGACGCCATGACACCCTGCCGCGTTTTGGCGCCAATTTATGAACATTTCATTAAAATTGCATTTTTTTAAATATTACCTTTGTTGATTGCAAAAACATTTTCTTTTTTGGAAATAGAAGATAATTAAGAATATTTTAGAACACTTTCAAACTCTGTCATCTTGCCTATTAACCTTTTTATGAGAACACCCGGTTATTTCAAAGACATTGAGTTTGGGTTGGTACACATGTAGGTACATTATTTCAACGTGGCTCTTACGACGATTTTTCAGAAAAACCTTATCAAAACATTTAGGCGGCATATTCCCCAAAACCCTCATTCCCCTATTTTGTAGTCTGGGTCAGTCGTTTTGTCAGATAGTTTACTGCTGGATACTGCTCTTGTGATTTGCATAATGAAATGGAAGGGTTGGAATACAAGAGCAAGCATAAATACACACTAGGAATATCCCGCGACCTCTTCTGCTCCCGCACATACGTTAAATTTCCCATATAAACTTCCACTCACTTTTCAGCCACTTAGAGGATGATTTCTTAGATATAAACTATCCTATGTCTCGGGACTCATATCAAGTTTGAATGTGAATGTGGATGTCGTGGGCTCTTCTGTTAGAAATGTCAGAAATCGAATAAGTGTTGTTCGAGAATTCGAGTGAGGAAGAGTATCACCTACCTGGTGTTTCTTTAACGCCGATTCTACGACAGAAAATGATTTTATACAATAATATTTCGCTTAATAAGCTTTATGGAAATTCAATTAATATTTGACGATCCTAAGGCATTGCAGTATAGTAATATTACGAGCAGGTAGGAAGTATCTCCGCGTGTCCTCTAAAGGCAATTTAGCTAAGTATCCTGAAAGTGGAACGCAGGTAGAATGGTTGAAGTTAGGGCTGCTAGAAAAATTAATTCTGATTTAATGAATAAGTAATATTGAGTCGAGTAGCTTCGTGGCTCTACTCAGTGGAATAAACAAACATATTCAGATCACGTAGACGTAGACATCACAAACGAAATACATTATGTTATTCAGACAGACACATGAATCTGAAATGGAATACATTCAGCGAATGTTGCAGAATCAGTGATGTCAAGGTTTTTTATCAATTTAATAGTTGTAACTAGCAGATTTCCGCGACTTCATCTGCACATATGGCAGGTTTCCCAAAACTATGATCCCCTATTCCATCATCTTAATGTTATTTTTTTTTGTTATTGTGGTATTCGAGTATCGGTGACGCACTGGCCAACGGGTTGCCTCTCATGCGGTAGGAGCCGGGTTTGATCCGACGTGCCGCCATGTCCAATGACTTTTTCTGTGTTATGTACATTAGTTGTTTCACTAGCCGATGCTCTTACGGTGAGGTAAAATATCGTGAGGAAACCTACACATTCAAGCAACTAAATGTGCAACCATGATCCAAAATTGGTCAGGTGGGGAACCTGACCAATTCACGTTAACAGGGTCACGGAGGTCAGATGGCAGTCACTCCACTGTAATTACCTGATCTGCCAAATCCTGATCAGCGGACCCTGGGCCCTCACGTGCGAGTGCACAACCTGAATAACGCTAGGATGGTGATAATGTTATTCTGCTATTCGGGAGTAGGCATAATACATACAGGATTATGAAAATATATCCCGTCGTTCATGCATTATCTATCAACTTATGTCCGAGAAATACTAGTAGCTCAACTCAAGTAAATACTAGTAGCACATCGCAATTGTAACAAGCAATTCCGATCTACGGTGACCTACAAAGATATAAACGCACCCTTCCATATCAATCTTTATCGGCAGAACCCCAACTTCCAATGACAATCTGATCAACCCTTTCATTTAGTAACTTTCCTAACATATTCCCGTGATGGTTACTAGGACAAATTGGGGTAGTCGAGGAGACAAGGGACAGCCCTATACGGCCCCAATATCGTTTATAGTCGAACCGAAGGGCTGGCCGAAAGCCCTTGAGGTAAAGAGGCAAGGTATGCATAGGATATACGGGCTACATAAGTGAATTATGTGATTCTTATAATAAAAAAAAAATCTTTAAACCGATATCTATTTGTGCGGAGATCAATGTTGAATGTTGGAATATAAGTAATGTCCTCCTAGCCGAATTACGACTACGGCAGCCTCTCTCAATAGAGATTAGCCAACTGCACGGGACATATTATAGTGCACAAGTGTGTGCGCAATACACAGGTGTACTCTCTATTCCTTTACTCTCATAATTCGGTAAGACGGCAGTCCGACATGAGTCCGTAGAGAGATCAGGCGCAGGACCAACGGCTTAACGTGCTTTCCGAGGCACGGGGGTGTTAACACCACTAACTTCCTGACTCCGGAGCAGTGTCTAATTTTTTTCAACACAGAAAAACCCAACATTCTCGGGCCGACCCGGGACCTCGTGGATAGTACCCAGCGTGCTGACCACTAGACCTACGAGGCAGAGTTGACTGGAATATAAGTATGGATACTATATAGTCCGACAAGTTCGTTCGTTCGTCGACAAGACCTTGGGGGAAGGCCCGCCTGCAGTGCAGGCATCCTAGATGTCAGCGGGGACTAGTGGTGTTGAGACTTGAGAGAGAGAGGGGACGTCACGTGCTATTGGTGCTTCTCACCCCGCAAGCCTTGACTCGCGCAGGAGGGTCACGCATGATCTTGTTGGTCCATAGCGGGTCCTTGCAACCTCGTCAGCGCAAATATACCGGATTTCCCATACAACCCCCCCCCCCCCCCCCCACCTTTTCACTACTTTAAGAGATAATCTCTGTGGTGTAAACTATTCTATGTCATTCCCAGGGTCTCAACGGTCTCAAACTATTTCCACAGCCATAGACAAAACTGAACTCTTTTCGAAAATACCTATCTGAAAAAAAGGGATCCTATAAGGGTTCCTATTTTCCTTTTGAGGTACGGAACCCTAAAAACTGAAATGGATAGCTGGCAAAGGCAAATAAATAATCATAAGAGAAATGAACTGGTTAGTTGATGGAATTACCCACATATTTGTTTTGCGCGTTCAGCTCGAATTGCGAATTTGACCTACAAACTGGCTACTGATAAAGTCAAATAGATAACGTTTTAATAGACTTTAAATGACTCACAACTAGGAACAAAATCAGCTTTCGCAAATAAATTAACTTATCAAAACACCCGTCAAGACTTGGCAGACATTTATACGGCAATATTGAATGTAATGTAGTGTTGTTAAACCAAGTCATGACTGCCGTTAAAGACTGAAAATTACATACGATAACCTAATCAGATAGAATTGAGATGCATGTCTAGAAATAAACGATGAAAAAAACCGGCCAAGTGCGAGTCGGACTCGCGCAAGAATTCACTTGGTCACTTTAGAGATTTTATTGTAAGGATTTTGTATTTGGTACAAAATTATTCAACACCCAAGTTCTACGAGTACCTACCTACTGCCACAATAGAAAGATTTGTTTTCAGAACAGTAGTGTGACTCAGCCGTATTTTTGAAGTTAGAACCTACGGATGGGCGGAGCGGATTTTTATTCTTCATATGTGGTCAGGAATGAGTCATATTTTTAGTAAAGATTATTTATCATATCAAATATAATAATAAGTTTATTGCCTATAAACAGCACAGTATATCACCACCTCTATATCCTTCGTAATATTGGTAATATAAGCTGTTTTCATAGTTCAAATATGTAATGTGAAAACTGTCTAGCTATTGCTGGTCATGAGATACAGCCTGGTGACAGACAGACAAACAGACGGACAGTGGACTCCTAGTAAAACGGGCC
The DNA here is from genome assembly GCA_949316185.1 of Pyrausta nigrata. Classification (NCBI taxonomy): domain Eukaryota; kingdom Metazoa; phylum Arthropoda; class Insecta; order Lepidoptera; family Crambidae; genus Pyrausta; species Pyrausta nigrata. The sequence goes on from OX438961.1 coordinate 3,077,187, forward strand.
CGTTTTTACATTGTCAGTTCGATGAGACCAGGTATAATATACGAGTATGCTCCTACACATCATTGAGCCTTAAAAAATATATTTGAATCCTATGTGTATGAAAAATATCCACAGACCCTGCGGTTCACGCAATCTTTGGTGGCATTGAAAATTTTGCGAAAAGAAATTTTATTTTTTTAACATGCACACCAGTTGTCTAAGGTGGGTAGCTTTCATCCAAAATAAAGATCTCGTCGAACCTTATATATAGTTTTCCTTTAAAATGGTATTGTTTCGGGGATAATGTAACACAGACGACGAAGTATGTCACAGATCCCACATAAACCCCAAGAACTTGGAGTAAAAAATCGTACATAATAATGACGTTGAGCACAGATTATATCAAGGCAATTTAGACTGATTAATAAATATCTATTTCAAATCAGCTGTTTACAATCATTATATATATTATTCATTCAAACCGACCCACGGATGTAGATCATAACAATTTATTATGCTATTCAAATCAAAACCGATCCGACCGGTCTTCTAATCTATATTACTATAATAATTTAAGTACGTAGGATTTATCTCACAGAATGATCCATTAAATCGTCCGTCACCTGTTTCTGTTATTAAAGCAGCCCATTTGATTTCGGCGCACAAACATTCTAGTACGCGGGCCTTATTTATAAACGAGATCTCTCCTATAATAACACCACAGAATATATGCTACTTACGCCATCTAGCGCATCTTTCTAGGACTTTATTCACGCTCGTCCAACCAGCAACCTAGTGTCGCGCACCGCCGGTGAATGAAACGCGGGAGCGTGTCGCTGCCGGCTAGCGACACCCAACTTGTTTAGTCCCTTACCAAGGGGTCGCCGCGCGTAGGTACGTTTTTGCTACCTACGCGGGAAGATACACAGGCCTGATAATACAGAGTTATAAAATGTGTAATACCATGGGTCATTAAAATGTTTGCACGGAAAGAGGCACTCTTAAACTTTCACGTATCATTTTCCAGACATAATATAAAATTAATTATTATGTGGGTCTTATGGGGTTTCACAGGTTAAAGCTTGAAACAAATTATGAAATCATTCCTAAGTAAATTAATTTCGCAAACAAAAATTATAGAGGTTATCGGTCATCGTCAATAATAGAGGTCATCGACCCTGTCATCCGGTGGGATATTATCCATTCATTATGCAAATGAAAATGAATGTTTTTTTACCCAAAGATTGACTACGAGAGAAAGATTTAAGCGATAAGACCGCCTACATTGTACATCTCACTGTTTAAATTGTTTTGTTATTGTGATGAATGATGTGTAATAAAGAGATATTATTTATCTTCTACGTATTGTAATTGGTACGAAGGGTGTTAGAAAAAATGAATCTACTTGCGGTCGATCGCGGGCGACCAACTAGCGGACAAATTCTATTCCAAATTCAAATCGCCGGTCGCCCAAAAACAGTCGCTCACAGCCCAGCGACAACCCGCCAACTTCTAGTTCTAGCTCGTTTCTAGTTTCTAGCTTTCAAAGACCTGGATCGGTTTGATATTACGGGTGTCGTATTCATAGCAAACGCCCATTGTCGGGCACTAAACCACTCGCCTTTGGTATTCAGACGGCACCGGCGCTAATCGCGATCGTGTAAGAGATTGTATCTTTAGACGATATTCCCCGACCGTAATTGGTGTACCTAGTTAGCTTACTGAGATAACATTTGAAAGGAGAGTTAAAGAAAAAAGGGATTTGTGAAAAATTCGTCCAGGATAGAATCCTACTTGTTTTGTACTCTTGCATTGTTCATTAAAACCGGTCAAGTGCGAGTCGACCTCGCGCACTGAGGATTCTGTACTAAAAACAAGGCTCAAATGGCCGTATCTTGGGATTGCGTTGACGTACAAGATTGATTTAAATATTTATTGGCGTAGTATTTGTTATTATAGCAGCAACAGAAATACATCATCTGTGAAAATTTCAACTATCTAGCTGTCACGGTTCATGAGATACGTCCTGGTGACAAACATACAGTGGAGACATAGTAATAGGGTTCCGTTTTTGCCCTTTGGGTACAGAACCCTAAAAAGGGCGTTACTTACATACAGACAGACGGACAAAGTGATCCTAGATTTTTCTTTTAAGGAACGGAACCCTTAAAATGCAAGGGATGTAATACAACAAGTATTACACAGAAACTATGTCAACGGCACGTGTTGTATGTCCCTTGGGAAATGACATTATGTTCGCATGTCTTGGTTCGTTGCCTCGGCTAAAGTTACATGTAAACTCCTGCTAGTCTTAATAATTTACACTAATATTATTATAAAATAAAGAGGAAAGGTTTAATTGTTTGTTTGTTTGTATTGAATAGGCTCCGAAAGACCATGTGGGAAGAACTTTTTGTCGCGATAAAAAATTATCAGGGGGGTGAAATGGGACGAATGGATGAAAGTTTGTTTGGAAAATCCGACCTAAGAAATAAAGAAATAATCTTAAAATAAAATAAGACTGATTTTAAATTGTAATTGTAACCCTATCTGTGACTTCTGTGAGACTTTTAAATAATTGACATTATCAATAGGTCAGTTATTTGATCAAATTATTTTATCGAACTGTAAAAAAATCGGACCCTAATAAAGTTCAATGCAAAACTTAATGCTTAGTATAATTATAAACCTCAGTGGTTTCGCTATGCTAAGTCGATACCTACTTGTTTTGAAAGAGTTTTATATGATAATAAATAGAAAAAAATTTGACATTTTCATCTTGGGGCCCACCAGATTAAAAATATACTTATTTTGCGAAGGATCATCGGGAAATAAGATTATTCCCATCTAGCCCAGCGAGACGATTAAAAGCAGAAAAGAAGTATAGTATAGTAAAAAATATATGATTAAAAAATATATGATTGTTTACAATATGTACGTATACTTGTGAAGAGGTACACTCGAAAACTACCCAAAGGAAACGTGCACCAACCTTTTGAATTCTGTAGCCCAACTTTAAAATGAAATAAGAAGGAAACTTAGTTGGAACGACAGTAAAGAAATATCTAACGCGATACTAAATAAGTACAAAATTATCCAACACCCAAATTCAACGACTATTTCTCCAAAAAGTCTTATTTTGCACCAAGCCACGGGGTGCAGTTACACACGGCTGCAAGTCAGATCAGACGACGCCATGTTCCCTTCAAACCACCTTTATTCCCCACGCTAAAAGCTGTTTTTGCCTGTATACCTTGCCGTGCTGCTGACTGTACCTATACCAAGATCTGACTCCATACTCATACATCTTAACGATATTTTCGTCACTCACCTGTTTTCAACTCTGTGTATATAAAAATAGTGTCAAAACATACAAAGCACTTTTAGCGGCTACCATGAGCGTAGAATCGTAATTTGGCATGCCTTGAGCCTGAAGGCCTACTCTGAACGCCTGCAATAATAATGTCCTCCTAGCCGAATTACGCGGGACATATTATATTGCACAAGTGTGTACACAGGTGCACTCTCTGTTCCTTCACTCTCAAAATTCGGTGAGACGGCAGTCCGACATGACCGTAGAGATCAGGCGCAGGACCAACGGCTTAACGTGCTTTCCGAGGCACGGGGTGTTAACACCACCAACTCCCTGACTCCGGAGCTGTGTCTGAGTAATTACAAGACAGAAAAACCCAAACACTCTCGAGCCGACCTGGAATTCGAACCCGAGACCTCGTGAATAGTACAACTAGACCAACGAGGCAGTCGCCTGCAAGGCAGACGCCTGCAGTAAATAACCGATTGATCCGAGATCGAAAATTGACTCAATCTCGGTTGTTTGCGTATCCATTGCACACTACTTTGACCCTGGCGGCCGTGGCTGCCGTGGGCTGTTCAATGGTCACGCAAATAGAGGATTACCGTATTTGAATCAAGGATTCGGATTGGTTAATTAATGTTAGTGGTTACGAGGGTCAAACTGAAAGTTCTTAGAAAATCAAAAACTGATTACATTAGCCAGTTATTAGTTTTATTATATCTTTTCAAAATATTGTCCATTGACGTCAATACACCGCTGCATGCGATGGAACCACTGGGAAAAGCACTTTGCCCACTCGTCCTTAGGGGTCTCTTCAATGGCATCGCGATATGCAGCCACCGCTTCTTCAGCATTCATAAACCGCTTTCCTTTAAGTTTTTCTTTAATTTTTGGAAATAAATAAAAATCACAAGGCGCGAGGTCGGGGCTATACGGCGGGTGACCCAGTAATTCAACGTTTGATGTCGCCAAATAGTCGATCGTTCGCTTGGCGGTGTGCGACGAGGCGTTGTCGTGGTGAAGGAGGATCCTACTGCGAGGTCGTTTCTCTCGAACTTTTTCCAAGACAAGTGGCAAACAATTGGTAGTGTACCATTCTGCAGAAACTGTTTTTTGATCCTCTAACACAATTGTTGCGAAATGACCTATCCTTCCAAAGAACGAGGCCACCATTTTTTTTCCCGCACTTCGATCTCTCTTCACTTTAGTTGGCAACTCCTCGAAAGGAAACACCCACTGAGCAGATTGTCTTTTGGTTTCAGGATCATAACAGTAAATCCAGCTTTCGTCACCTGTTAGTATGTCGAACACAGCATTTGAGTCACCTCCGTTAAATCTTTCAATCATTTTACGGCACCAATCCACACGATGGAGTTTTTGAGCCTTAGTCAAATTATGAGGTATCCACCGGGCGCAAAGCTTCCTGACCGCTAAATGTTCGTGGAGGATTTTGTGCACTTGACTCATACCGATGCCTAAGCTTGTCCGAATCTGCTGATAGGTCACTCTTTTGTCAGTCTCTATCATACGCCGCACAACACAGATGTTATTTTTAGTCGTCGCCGTAGAAGGCCGTCCCTCACGTACATCATCAGTGAGATTAGTGCGACCACGTTTAAACTCATTAAACCAGTTGTAAACTGTCGCACGAGATGGGGCTTCATCGTGAAAGGCCAATCGTAGTCTATCATAACTTTCTTGTTGACTTAAATGACATCGAAAGTCATAAAAAATCATTGCACGAAAATTTTCTCGTGTTAAACTCATTTTGACGTGACACAGACAATTTTCAATTTGCCGCCAAGTCGTAAAACAAATGACAAATGAATGAAATATATACTCAGTAATATTGGCAAAGAGTTCTATTTTCAAATTTTAGAATATTTTTTTATTATATTGTTTATAAGTGGCCAGTTCTAAGAACTTTCAGTTTGACCCTCGTATTAATTCCGGTTGTCCGAATTTTCAGCTTTTCTAGCCATCGCATTCACTCTCGTTGTAGCGTTGACTAAATGACAAGGACGAGTTAGGCTGCGGAAGAGTTTCTCTGACATCTGCCTGGTTGCTATCTCAAAGCTCCCTCCTCAATAATAACACCTGAGGACACTGAGTAGTTTTTAGCCTTCCTTAGTGGGCATACCCGCCTTTTTTTAATTACAGTCATTTTAAAGATATCGCTGCCTAACGGTGAAGGAAAACGACCTGCACACTAACTAGTGGTTGAGTGTCGTTAGCTAGCACCAGCGAAAGGGGATCCGCGTCGCCAGCGAAACACACCCTGCTTCAATACCTACTGCTTTCAAGCTGCTGAACACAATATTTACCTTTTAAATTGCGAAAAAGGGGTGTTTCATTTCACATAATGACCACGACCCTTCGTCATGAGGTATACGACTATGAAGACCCGCCCTTACCGGGTGGTCAAGACTCTCACTTAATCATCATGGAAGACCCGCCTTTACTGAGTGGGGAGTTTCACATCATCACAAGTCAACCCAGCGGTGTCGTATGTAAAAACCATTTTCCAGACGATAAAAACAATGACATGGACGACTTGAGTCGAAAATGCGGATAGCGTCTTACAGTACACAGTAGGGCCTCTGCCGCTTGCTGTAAAAACGCCGTACTAACTAATAGGCTTCGGGCCACTAAGGTAGCGGCAACATGGTATAACAAAAATCTAATTTTTGAGCTACTGCTGGTTTGAACTTTTGAAGGTAAGTGGTACGAGGGGAAGTTTTGCGCTGTGCAGATCATATTGTAAACAATCACTGGTTTGAATGTAAGTGGTACCCATGGACGTGAAGCGGGGTAGTCCTGCGCTGTTACCACATAATAAATTACAGTACTACGTCTGTCTGCAAAGTGCAGATTGCAAACGAGGTTCCGGCCTAGTGCGCGAAATGCAGTCGAAATGTGGGTACAAAAAAATCCTGTGAAATTTCAACGCTTTATTAAAAAGAAAGCACTTGGCTTGGATAACCCGAAAAGTGCCTCGTGAAAATATGATCCGAGACAGTTTCTAACATTAAAAAAATATTTCTTGAAATTAGTCGTCCGTGCTCCGCCCTAACGACGTCTCCTGAAGTCCTGAGGATGCCAAGTGGCAAAAAGAGTCGAGGTATTTTTCACGTTAGTGTTAGTGTGCATTAGCTGTGCGTGCTGCATGCGAATTGAGAAAGCATCATACTAAATAATAAAAAAATATATATTTATAGATTTTCGCAATTAATAGATTAACGTCTGATCTCACGATTCCCTATAGTTTCAACAATTGTCTTTCATAATACTTTTTTTCTTTTTATGTGAATCTTGATAATTTGCAGTATATTTGTGCACATCTTTGAGAGTTGTTTTATATTATTACAGTTTTAGTATTCCGCTAGTAAGACGGCTAATTTAGTGGCTCCACGTTGCCGAAATAAAATAATCGCGTTAAAACTAGAAAACGCGCCTCACAGTTATCAGTTGAACAAGCTGCCCACTGTTTCCAGTAATGTTTGTGTTACCTACACTAAATATAACTGACCTAGGATAAATAGTAGCACCAACTAGCGTAAGATATTTAAAATTAAAGAAAAACATTCTTCAAGCAGGTACATGCATAGTTTTAAAAATACCTAATAGGTGGTGCATTGGATCCAAGCAATTTCGAGGATAATTTTTATCCGAAAATAAAAGTCGTACTTAATGTAAAATAATATAAGTTAGTACCGAAGAACTTCAAGAGAACGGATAAAATGAACTTAAAAATTCTTCTTTGTAATATCTAACTTTTGATTACAGAAAACATAAAAAAACGATCATATAGAAAACTCTTAGAATATTTAATCTGAAATAATACCCAATAGGTATGTATACCTTTAGGAATTTTATTGAAGTGTCAAAAATCATTAAATTAATAACTTTTATGGAACAAAGTGAAGTGATTATCAGACCTGTCACCATGGTGATACAGGGCCCAGGTGTTTTTGTCTTGTATTCCAAACTTGGATGTGGTTTATTGAAAAACCGAGTGTTGTGTAAAGAAGTTTCAACACATACACGTTATGTAATTATGTAGGTAGGTACGGCGGACTCTCGAGTTTTCTGCCGCGAACTGTGACCTCTTTTGTTAAGATAATAGGTATTAAAATATAAACGCACAAGAGGTGATAGCTTTGGTGTTCCACGACTTTTACATGTCTTCACAAAAGTTACACCACAGATTATATCGCTGCTACCATGGTAGGTATAAGCATTGAGACATATACTAGTCAACACTGTCTAGGGATATTTTGGACATAATAATACTATGTTTTGTATATCCCTAGACAGTGTTGATGTGTGTATTTCAATAAGTATAGGTAGTTCTTATCTCATGTCTGAATGTCACACCAAAAATATTTTTAAACACCTTACACAACGAATTATTCGTGCTCTAAAGGTCTGTGCCCACTACACCATACCATACCCTGAGTCACTGAGTACCATATGCCGTGCTAGGACCGTACAAAAGAACACATTTTTGATTTTCACCTTAGACCTTAGAGTAAAAAGTTAAAGTTCAAAATGTTTATGCTCGGCATACGTCGATGCACCGTTTTGGCACTGTCAAAAAGAACACCGCGCCAGGCCTGTGTATCTTCCCGCGTAGGTAGCAAAATCGTACCTACACGCGACGACCCTTGGTAAGGGACTAAACAAGTTGGGTATCGCTAGCCGGCAGCGACACGCTCCCGCGTTTTATTCACCGGTGGTGCGCGACACTAGGTTGCTGGTTGGACGAGCGTGAATAAGTCCTAGAAAGATGCGCTAGATGGCGTAAGTAGCTTCTTGTGGCAGTCAACCCTATCGCGTTGCGTGATAGTACGTCACTGAATAGGTTTAGTATATTATGAATCATATTCCAGAGTTATTATCTTGCAATGTATTTCTGTAGGTGTCTACACGAAAATGTGCTTGAGTCAGAGGCCAACTGAATTACACCATATCGTTAACAACATTGAGTAGATATTTCTTTGAATTTCATTGCAAAGTCATACTTCTGTACGGAGTACTAGTACTTATTCTGTGACTGCGCTTATACATTTTTAACTTAAACTTCTCTGTATAGGGTTGAAATTCAAATGTGTATTTTTATACGATTATATTTGACGACCGTCTTGGTGTATTCGTTCGCGCACCGGACTTCTAAACCAGGGAGTTGCGGGTTCGAATCCCGCAAGGGGCAAATGTTTGTGTGATGAGCACGAGCATTTGTACCTGAGTCATGGATGTTTATATGTATTTAAGTATTTCTATCCGTTATCCTAGTCACCATAGCACAAGCTCACGCTTAGTTTGAGGGCTAGATAATTGGTGTGTTTGTTGAAACAATTTATTATTATTATTATACGGTCCTAGCTAGCACAGTCATGTTTGTAGTGCGTGGGACATTTTCAAGTCCCCCATTGACAGTATTTGGGAGACTTTATTCAAATGTCCTCCTAGCCGAATTTCGACTACAGCAACCAATCTTTAACTAATTATTATTATGTTCAAGATTATCACCAGTTGTTAACAACAAGTAATGAATAACCTGTCTTTTTTAAGATGTAGTAATCCTATTGTAATTTAAGAGTAAAGTACCTATGTTCCTAGTATAGTATCTATGATTTAGATAAACAGACAAGTAATGCAAAACTGGCCTTGCCATCTCCTTGTCATTGAATTCTGTATAAACGTATCGTTAAACGTGAGACAGAACCAAGTTGTCCTTTTCTCAAACAGGGAATTGTAAAGAGGCAGATATTTACTGAATTGAATATAAGATCTATATATTTTAATGTAATAACAAAATATCATTGCTGCCTTGGTCTGAATTTTTAATTTCCTAAAACATGGTTTTTATTCACACGTTGATGTTGTATGGACACCTAGATAAAATAAATACCTAATCTTAAACCATCATATGACAGACTAGATAGATACATCTCCACTTACTAGGTTTCCTGCGCATGAAATAGCCAATTTAGTTAGATAATCCTTTTCACAGGCACAATACTTTTTTACAAACCAAAATCAATTACCTAATATTTTTTTTGCATTTTGATTGATGCAGTCAGTTAGGTGAATAGTCACCTAGTTACAGAATAGACAGCTCATAGGAGCAGATGTGATGAATTCATATCTAGAGGCAACTTCCCAGTGGAAGCAGCTCTTCAGCCCCACAGCTGACATGTGAGAGTGCAGTGCCTCTGTTTATTTGAGGGTGTTGAGGCTCAGGATATTGCACCTTTTTATTCTGCTTGACAGTAGCCAGTTATGAGTTTGGTTGGTATGACTCTCCCTATTAAATGAAGAATTATAAGGGTATTTCCTCTCATACTTGTAAGCATATTCTAAAAATTACCATCTGTAAACGTCCAACTAGCTTGTTAATGCTGGCATCAATTAATTAGTGTCTGAGATGCGAATGCTACTGTGCGAGTCAGAACAATTACCATCCTTCGAGTGATTGGAACCAATTGTTATATTCATCTTGAGCAATATTTGGGCCTGTTACTCTTTGTGTTGATAAAAACAGTTGTATTGTGATTGTTTTTTCTGTCACTTTACATTAGCTGTATTTTTTTATTTTAAAAAGAAGTACAAGCTTTTAGACCTAAGCTTAAGTCTGCTTAATTACAGGATCAAAATTGTAATTGAATAGTATGTAGGGTAAAGATACCGGTTATCGGCCAGTTAAGCGACTTGTTGACTTCTGAGTTGATTTCTATCATATTGCTGTGCCTCAAGGCTTTTTAAAAAATAAGTCATTTGACCCTACAATAGTCTAGTTTCATAAAACCTAACGTTTATAGGCGTAGGAGTGATACATCATTTTAAAATATATGATATTCGTAAAAATAGCGAATATACCGGTTATCGGCCTCGTTAACCAGTTATCGTCCACCAGTTTACTGGTTATCGGCCACCTGATTCAAGGTAGAAAAAAGAGTCTTATTTGATAGCTCATAAGGTTTATAATAGTATGACAGTTAATCAATAAATACTTTAAAAGGGGTGGTATAGTTTTACTCTCTTCTGCGACTTAAAACACAATTAGGTAACAGATTCAAATCTCGAGTCAAACAAATAGCTATTTTTGCCGTTGGACGAAAGTTTAGTGGCCGATAGCCAGTGAGGACGAAACCTGTTTCCGGCCGTCTAAAATAATTATAACTTCATGTTATTTTTGAATTAAATTTTTATACGATTCTGTTGTGAGATGTTCATTGATTAAATATCGCCTAAAACAATCATATAATAAAAACACCGTAAAATTCTAACTATTTTAAACGACCGGAAATGGGTTTGGGTTTTGCTGGATATCGGCCGCTAAACCTTCGGTATTTTGGAAGGTCATATCTCAGAATCTATGAGGTACCTATACTGGCGGCCGTAATCTAGTAGTCAATTCACAAAATTCTAGCTGTTCACTAATATAATGAAATCAATGTTGGTGAATTTAAGGTTTTCGCAATGCTGGCAAACAGAAATGACGTGATTAAACCGGTTTGCGACCACCCGGCCGGAAAGTGGTTTTTGACATAAATCTAAACCTATTGTCCGACCACTAAAAATATTACAGATTATGAAATGTTTGGTGAGTTTAGACATTGGAATATTAAATTTTAACATGTATTTAACACACAAACCATAAACAGTCACCAATAAAATAATAGTAACACTAAAAAACTTAACTTTAAAAATTCATCCACCTGCAATTTTTTTTGTTAAATCTACCACGCATCCACACACCAAATTTTGAAATGACGACTGAGGGCTTAACACGCAAATGACGAGGTCATGCTTAAGGATTATGAAGCGTAAAGTTTGTCCGGGTTGAACGGTGCAAAATTAGAAAGGAGCTGTCTATTAACCTTCCTATTATTCAATATAATGTGCAAAGTGGCCGAAAAGGGGTATGTTTACCCTATTTAACATTTTGCCCGTACTAGAACAGTCAAGCTATTCAATTACAAATCTATTCAAACCCAATTCAAACCACCAACGATCTACTCAAACAAGTCCAAAAAAATCAATCAAGATACATTCTGACTGTGTTTGTGAGACAAATGCTATGATTTTCCATTAGATTTCAATGAAAATTAATCAATGTAGATTGTAGAGTTAAAAATTTGAATATTACTTTAATCCGTATTTCCCACTACCCTGTGCTATTAATTTGTTGAGCTTGTGCTATGTTGTCTCACCTGTGTGGTCTCCCACACAAACATTTGCCCCTTGCGGAATTCAAACCCGCAACCGCTGGTTCTGTAGTCTGGAGTGTGAATCACTAGACCAAAATGGTTGTCAAACAATGCACAATTGTGTTAAATACTGCCTAAAAATAATGTTACTGGACTACTGGGAGATAAAATTGTATAACGAGACTGAAGTGGCATATGTAAATATTAGCACAAGAATTTTATTTACAAACAAATCGCAGGACTAAGATGATTATCTCATTGTTTTCTTATCAGAAACAAAACAAACAAACATTATGAAACTATTTTTGGACACAAGGTACAAGATATCAAGGCCAACAAGGTTAAAAAAAGTTGAGAATGCCTTGTCTTTTAAGTTTACCTCATATGTACAACTTTGAAGGCTTGTAACATAACCTTATTTTTAGTGAAGGAAGAAGTGATACATATTCCATATTTTAGAACCCAATGCACTAAAATGAAAATAAGCCCGATCTTGTTCAAACAAAAAACAATAAAAAAGTATGACCTTTTAACTTCATACATCACATTAAACTGTACCATACTACCATGTACATAAGTAATAAAAATAATATTGTTGGGTTTTTATACAAGAAATATTTTACTTTAAATGTATGTACCAACCGGACCCAAAAACTTATTCAAAATTTGATTTGAATAGGAATTTTCATATTTTTAGAAAAACACTTCACTAACCTTTACCAACACTATCAGAGTGCAAAAACAAATTTCATTTTTGAACATTAGTAAGTTGCAAAATCATCAGATATGGGGTACTTTGAAATAAATCATGTAGGTAATCTAATAAGACTCCTATTAGTATTCCGCCTATTTATCATGACGTTACTTATTGTAAACCTTGATAAGTTCTTAAAATGCGTATTTTCTGTACAATTTACAGAATACTATACAGAAAAACATGAACAGTGTATCAATCAAGCCTATTTTTTCTAACATTGTAGCAAGAAATGACACCGGCGCCAAACCTTGGTGTCAACATTTCTCGTGGTGACAAAATAACGACACAGCAATAAAGGTGGTGGCTGCGAAATGCATAAAATAATCTTTTTAGAGCCGTCGGCCTGTCGTCGTGAACATGATTAAACACTAGGCGAACAAATGTTTATATGGTTATCTTACCCTTATCTTGTAACTCCACCGCACATGAGGTGATAACACATAATCACTAAAACGTCACTTTAAAGATTAATTAAGATTTCATGCAATAATTCCAAGAAAACATGAAAAACTTAGATTTCCAGTTACACACGAACGCAACACGTTCACCTCGGTACGAAGGCGCGCCACTGTCAGTGTTGCCATCATTAAATTGTATGTACCTCAACAAAACAAACGTCAGAATGTGAGGGTAATTTTATTTGGGTATTTATCATACTGCTACGCTTCGGCATTTGCGATTTTGAAAATCTACAGACAATTTACTACACTCACGACAATACGTAGCACATGGAAAAGATTTTACACTATGACACGGTTTACAGAGTTGTACAGAATTACAAGGCATTTGGTTGTGTAGCTCCGAAGAATGACATCTTTTGATTCGATGGAAATTCTTGTTTATATCGAATGGATAATTACAGTCTGATGACAAAAATGCCAAAATGATGGGTGATTCGTATCCAAGTAATGAACGTAACCTGCGTCGTTTGTCTCTTGATAATTTTGTATATCTAGAATTTGATTTTCTTCTGGTTCTTGGTTCTATAGCTGCAGCGTAGGCAGTTGCTGTATTTCGAGAGTATATGTTTCGTCTTTTAACATTTCGACCACCTGTTGAACTAACATTTTGTTCCTCCATATCGTAAAAAAAACTTCTGACGTTACGATTTCCCATTACGTTTAACTATATTTTATAAATTTTTGAAAATAAAACTTATAATTTTGCTTTAGTTGTGTCAAAATATGTCAGAGAATTCACATCATTGTCAGATTGTCAGTCTTGGTTGTCTATTATTTTTAATCATTATTTTACAAAGCTCACAAAGGAGGATTGTAGGTGCACTACGTGGAGGTGTAATCTAAAATCCTCAATCTTATTTACTATGAACCAATGTTTTGCTCATACCATTTTAACAGGCGCTTTGCTAAAAATCACAAAACATAGATATTATACTTAACTAATTCACTGACTGATACTAGACAGACTCAACATAATAAACGCGTAAATTACTAAAATAAGTCGTGCATTGAGCTACTTGGTATTGGTGATAATAGCAGCAGCTTAATCTACATGTATATAAAGCAAGAGTTACGATTAGTAAAGAAGAATTAATGAAAACAGTGGCCAATAATTATGTAAAGAAAAGTAAAAAAAACTGACCAATCCAGAACTTAAAAGTAATATTACTTAAAATATTATTTAATTTAATTATTTAGGCATTTTTTTGCAAGGCCTGGCACTTATATATTAGCATATTGCAGTCCACTGCTGGACATAGGCCTCTCCAAGACTGCGCCAACTTTCACGGTCCTCCGCTTCTCGCATCCAGCCACCACCGGCTACCTTCCTCAGACCATCTGCACTTTGATTTATGAAAAAAGCCCACAGGCGTTATTTCAGATAAGCATAGTACGAAAATTTTGTTGTTGGAATTTTTGATGTATGTATTTATAATCTGACAAAATCATGCTTGACTTTCCTGTGCTCCCGTAAGACGTACGTGGGGGGTGAATTGCGTCAATAGCAATCGCTCCCTTGTACAAACCGTACATCACGATTACTGGATAGCGATGGGATTATGTAGGTATGAGTAATTTTGTTACATCGAAACTACGCAGTCATAACATCTATGTCACAATAAACAGATTTGTCGTGGTGGGCGGGCGGCAGCTAGTGTTGAATGAGAGGTGGCTGATTTCCCCGTGTCTATCTATCTATAATCGACCAACACGCAACTAGCATGAAAGAAACATTATTTTTTTCTCATCAATAATATGTATTGGTTGTTGCTGATCGTGTTATCTACCGTTTCTGGATTATACGATTTGTTTTCAAACTAATTCGAATGTAATTTTACTGATCGTGTTATCTGCCGTTTCTGTTATTTAGATAATGTTAATGCTTATTCACTACCGCTATGCAATTCACGTTATACAGTATGTTGTGTGCAGTCACCTCAAATAGGTATAGCTACAGTCCAACCACTTATTTGAGACGTCAACTACGGGGTACAGGGGTGCGGGGGTAGGCGAGAATGGGGGTTTTGAGTGGTGTGGGTGGCAGGCGCTTGTGAATCGATTGGGTGACTAGAAATAAAATAAAATAAAATGACTCAAAAGAGTTTCTATCTCTCTATCTTTGGATCTCCAATGTTCTAACTTATTTTTGTCATATCGTTAAGTACGGACCTAACTCAATAAATCATAGCTCTTATATATTTTTTATTGTTTGAAATGGCTCTTGACTCTAGCTAGACTTAGCCAGACGTTAGATACGTTTTGAGAACAGCCTTTGCAGTTAATTCAGTTTGATTAGGTACTTTGCACTTATATTGAAGAAATGATAAGAAACAGTTTGAATTTCAGCTCATTCGCAAATAAGTAGTAGATTAATAAATACAAAAAAATGATACTTAAGCAATTTGTAGTGGTGGCCATTGTGTCAGCTGGTATGTAGAAACAAATATTATGTAATTTGACCTTCTACTTTGTGGCATTTCATATTTAACCTATTAAATAACGTTTGATTAAGATATAACTCACACATATAATTTAAAATCACGGTTTTTAAAATTGTCGAAGGTTTCTGATTACGTCACTAAAGATAACCACAACATCTACTCTATTTCACTCACCCATATAACTACCCTTATATTTCCCCAAAAATAAGCTTACGTGCCCCTAATTTGGTAACACCTTCAGAAACAGATGACCGTCGCTTTCTTTTGACAGGTGGACTTCCGGGTCCTAATGTTGTAGGTATGACGTGACATTCATTTAAATAAATAGCGGGAACGAAATAAATAAGTTTTTTTCTATTTGATCAGAAAACTTACAGACTGATGTAATATTCAGTTGCAGGTGTGGTCCCGTGTTCTTTTTCTAGATTCTATGATGATATCTACACTCATAAAAATATTATAAAGAGGATAGATTTGATTGTTTGTATTGAATAGTCTCCGAAACTACTGGACCGATTCAAATGAAATTAAGTACAGAGATAGTTTGAGACCATGGGAAGGACATAGGCTATTTTTGTCGCGATATGAAATCATCAGGGGGATGAAAGTTTGTATAGTAAATCCGAGTGTTGGCGAAGTCGCGGGGAACTGTTTGCTATAATGAATCACAAAAATATCCAAGCTATTATTATTTTCAGTTGTATCAGCCTACGAAAGCCCGGACACTCGCATAGTGGGCGGAGAACCCGTCTCAATATACGACTACCCTTTCTTGGTCTCTGTGGTGTACGCTGACCCTGAAACTGGTGAGGTGGAGCAAAAATGTGTCGCCTCCATCATATCCTCATGGCATGTTCTAACTACTGCTTACTGCTTCGAGTAAGTATATTTTTGTTGCAGTTGCTTAGGGGTCATTTATAAATTACGTCCCGAATTTTGGCCTATCTCCTCGTTCTTGTCAATGGGCACACTTGGTTGTAAACAGTTGCAATCAGGGCACAAAAGTTCGTATGGGGAAGGTTTAAATAGTTTGTAATTGAAATAGGATAAAATATTAAAACACAATTTTACGGATTACTTCGCGAATTATTAAATTTTATTTTAAACCTGACGTTTCGAACACTTTACAGCGATCGTGGTCACAGGAAGACCCTATCTCCTAGATCGTGGACACAGTCTCCCTGTGACCACGATCGCTGTAAAGTGTTCGAAACGTCAGGTTTAAAATAAAATGTAAATAAATCGCAAAGTAATCCGTAAAATTTTGTTTTAATGAGTTCAACAATTCGCGTAAACGTAAGAAACAAATATAGGATAAAATATTTTTACTGTTAGGCCTGTTATGGGATTACAAGTGGCATAGAGAGGAAATTATTATTGAGTTGGATTAGGACCGATGTACAAAGTTTAACTTCTTACGTTTTATGAATTACCCGTTGGTCCTGCGCCTGATCTCTCACCGGTCATGTTGGATGGCCGTCTCACCGAACTATGAGAGTGAAAGAACAGAACGTGCACTTGTGTATTGTGCACTCACTTGTGCATTATAACATCTCCCGCGCAGTTTGCTAATATCTGTTGACATTGACCGTCGTAGTCGAAACTCGGCTTGGTAATTACGAAATAAAGAACTCTCACTCACAATAAAAATTATTGTAAGCCCTGTATACATAATGGTTCTCTGCCTTTTATTAGGTTTCATTTTTTTCTAGGGGCAGAAACATCGAAAACTTCAGGATCCGCGTCGGTTCAACCAACAGTCTCGAAGGAGGCCGGCTCTTTGAAATTTACTACCTTAAAATCCACCCAGACTATGTGGCCAGCCCCCGCACGGCTGACATAGCCCTGGTCATGCTGTACGACTACATACCTATGGCTGACAACGTAAAAATCGTGTACATACCGCCCCAGGAGACGTACATACCTGATGGGTATACCGTGAGGACACTGGGATGGGGCTTTGGGGGTGTAAGTATTTTTTTGTCAGTGGAGCCTTCAGAACATGTATATTCTTATATCTACAAATATCTAGTTATAGTCCGAAAACTGTCTCGTTGGTCAAGAGGTCAGCACGCTGGGTACTCGAGGTATCGGGTTGGAAATCCGGGTCGGGCTGAGAGTGTTGGGTTTGTTCATCTTGAAATAACTCAGACACAGCTCCGGAGTTAGGAAGTTGGTGGTGTTAACACACCTGTGCATCAGAAAACACGTTAAATGGTTGGCGCTGCGCCTGATCACTTTACGGTCATGTTTGACTGCCGCTCACCGAATTATGAGAGTAAAGGAACAGGGAGTGCATCTGTGTATTGCGCACACACTTGTGCACTATAATATCTTCCGCGCAGTCGGCTAATCTCTGTGGAGATAGACCGCTGTAGTCGAAATTCGGCTAGGAGGACATTATTATTATTATATTCCGAAAAAATCGTGGGTGGGGGCGAGCGCGGGGCATGCTAGACGTCACCAAGGACGAGTGTGGTCGTGTACACCGCGTGCATGAGAGTCACTATCTGAGTAATACCACTATTATTTACTGTGTGGTAATACTCTTATTTAAAAGTAGATAGTCCAAAAGTAATTAGAAGATTAAGATTACAAACAGTCTAATAATACCCCGATTAGTTTTATATTTAATCTCGATAGCTGATCCTAGCCACAGAATAAGTACTAAGTATGTAATGTTGATGTACTTAATGATAAAAGTACAAATATCTACTCAATGTTGTTAACGATATGGTGTAATTTAGTTCGCCTCTGACTCAAGCCCATATTCGTGTAGACACCTACAGAAATACATTGCAAGATAATAACTCTGGAATATGATTCATAATATACTAAACCTATTCAGTGACGTACTATCACGCAACGCGATAGGGTTGACTGCCACAAGAAGCTACTTACGCCATCTAGCGCATCTTTCTAGGACTTTATTCACGCTCGTCCAACCAGCTAGGCTATAAGGCTAGCGACACCCAACTTGTTTAGTCCCTTACCAAGGGGTCGCCGCACGTAGGTACGTTTTTGCTACCTACGCGGGAAGATACACCGGTCTGTCCTAGCATAATGTTTGTGCTGTCGCTTTGTCGGAACAACCATGTAGTCCGATGTGCTAGCGACAGACAAACATTATTACGCTAGGATCAGCTATCGAGATTAAATATAAAACTAATCGGGGTTAATACCCCGAAGCACATCGGACTATACATGATGGTTGTTGTTGTAATATCGATTCCATTGTAACAGCATAAGTTGTCGCTGAGCTTAGCGGTCTACGGCAACATTGTGTCGGTGTTATTACAAAAAAAATTAGTATAAGTACTAGTACAGAAGTTTGACTTTGCAATGAAATTCAAAGAAATATCTACTCAATGTCGTCAACGATATGGTGTTATTAAGTTCGCCTCAAAGTCAAGCATATTCTCGTTTAGACACCTACAGAAATCCATTGCAAGATAATTTCATTCATACATCTCTGAAATATGAATCATATTACACTAACTAAACCTATTCAGTGACGTAATATCATGCGACGCGATAGGGTTGACTGCTACAAGAAGTTACTTACGTCATCTAGCGCACCTTTCTAGCACTTTATTCATGCTCGTCCAGCAAGCAACGTAATCACACATAGTGCCGTGCGCCGCCGGTGAATAAAACGCGCGGGCGTCTCGTTGCTCGCTTGCGACACCCAACTCTATTTAGCCCGTTCTGAGGGGTCGCCGCGCGAAGGTACGTTTTTACTACTTACGCGAGGAGTTACACAGGCCTGCCATGGTTTAAATAAGGTCTAAATATTAGCCGACAACCAGAGGAATGAATGACACATATTCGTGAGATAACCTAAATAAAATTTAAGTCATTTATTTAAGTATGTCTATCAAAGTATTTGAGTATGTCTACCCGCTATTCGCTAGGTTGGCTACAACATAGCACAAGCTGACGCTTATTTTGGGACTAAGGTAATTAATGTGATTATGTGACGGCCTGCATAGCGAAGTGGCTCGCACACCGGTTTTCAAGGTGTCGCCATCTGTGAGGTCCCGGGTTCGATCCCCGGTCGGATCAATATAGCAATTCAGATTTTCTATATGGTCTCGGGTCTGGGTGTTGTGATACCACCGTTGTTTCAGATTTCCAAAACACAAGTATTTAAGCTACTTACTTTGGGATCTAAGCAATGTATGTGATGCTGTCCAATATTTACTATTTTTTTCTTCTTCAGCACAATGTTTGTGTATTTCAGGAGGATGGTCCCAAGTTGGACAATCTGAACGCGTTCGATACGAAAACAATACCGCAGCAGCAGTGCATCGACTACTTCGCTGATGATGAGGCGGTCAGCGTTTACGACCGTGAGATATTTATTATTACCTAATTACCTACATACTGCTATTGGTCGTCGGCACACCGTCTTCTAACCAGACAGACCAGCGTTAGTATCAACAGACCTCAATGTCTTCTACCTACACAGATTATGCCATTCATCACCTTATGACCATCACAGTCACTTATCTCCACTCAACAAACTCATCATTTCAGAGGTGATCTGCACTCAAGCGCCTAACTGCAGCCTCTGCCACAGCAACTCCGGCGCACCACTCATCATCTTATCACTATCACTTAAACATCAACTCCACTCAACAGATATCACCGTATACAAAAATAGCCTCATACATCACCTTATCATAATCACCGATCTCCACTCAACAAACTCATCATCTTTCCAGAGGTGCACCCAATCCTCTAACCGCAGCCTCTGTCACGCACGGCAACTGGCGCACTACTCATCATCTTATCACCATCACATATACATCAACTCCACTTAACAGACATCGTCGTACCTACATCGGATTACTCCGTACATCACCTTACCTTTGACTGCCTCGTTGGTCTAGTGGTCAGCACGCTAGGTACTATC
The DNA here is from genome assembly GCA_949316185.1 of Pyrausta nigrata. NCBI lineage: Eukaryota > Metazoa > Arthropoda > Insecta > Lepidoptera > Crambidae > Pyrausta > Pyrausta nigrata. The sequence goes on from OX438961.1 coordinate 3,097,275, forward strand.
CACGAGGTCCAGGCTCGAATCCCGGGTCGGGCCGAGTGTTGGGTTTTCGGTTTTGAAATAACTCATATCTACACAGCTCCGGAGTCAGGAAGTTGATGGTGTTAACACCCCCGTGCCTCGGAAAGCACGTAAAGCACTTGGTCCTGCGCCTGATCTCTCTACGATTTCGGACTGCCGTCCCACCGAGTTATGAGAGTGAAGGAACAGAGAGTGCACCTGTGTATTGCGCACACACTTGTCCACTATAATATCTCCCGTGCAGTTGGCTAATCGCTGTTAAGCCACTGAAATCGAAATTCGGACATTATTATTACATCACCTTACCACCATCACAGTCACCGATCTCCACTCAACAAAGTCATCATCTTTCCAGAGGTGATCTGTATGCAAGCCCCTAACCGCAGCCTCTGTCACGGTAACTCCGACGCAACACTCATCATTCTATCACCATCACATAGAGATTAACTTCTCTCAACAGACATCATCGTACCAACATAACATAGATTACTCCGTACATCACCTTATCATCACAGACAGGCCGATCTCCACTTAACAAACTCATCATCTTTCCAGAGGTGATCTGCACTCAAGCGCCTAACCGCAGCCTCTGCCACGGCAACTCTGGCGCACCTCTCATCATCGGCGAAGTGCTAGTCGGTATAGCTTCTTACTCCACAACTTGCGACGATTCAGCGCCTGATGTGTACACCAGAATTGACCGGCATACCGGCTGGATCCTGCAAGAGGCCGTTCCGCCGTACGACAGGAGTGGAATTCCCGTCGAAGTAGCTAAAGTTTAAGATTTTGTTGTAATTAGGTGCTGATTTCGCCATTTTTATCCACTTACGCGTTTATGAAGCTGTTATATTACTAACCACTTATTACACCATCCTATTAGTGTAGCATCCTACTTAGAAAATAGGAAGCTATAATCGCAGTTCACAACTTAGGTTCTTGCTTCTAGTTAGGAAGCTCGCTTCCAAACTAGGAAGGTGTCTGGGGCCCCACTCTGTAAGACGATATCCGCAGCTTCGGCTGTAACCGTCCCTGTCACTAATGTCAGGATGTCAGTGCGAGCGAGCGCGAAGGCTCAAAAATACGGAAGACGCAAAAATACGGATAATGCGTTATCAGAGTAAAGCTTCTCCATCCTTCCTTCCTAGTAGGATGCGACCTTCCTAGTTAGGAAGCTACAAATAGGATGGTGTAAAAAGTGCTGTATAGGTTAACCGCTTGAAGACTCGCCTGCGGGGTGGCGGGGCGCGGAGGTATGACGAGAGCGGGGCCTGGTTTCAGGCGTATTTTCGTCAAAATGCCTACAGTATTCTGTGGTCAAAAATCTAACGCTACAAACCCCCGCCACCCGCACTTCTCACGGTCCCCGCTTTCGATTTACCCCCGTCCCGCCACCCCGTAGGCGGGGACGCAACTAGGTGGTCTACTTATACTCCACGTACAGTTTCATAAACGCGTTTAGAGTTATAGTCCGTCAAGTTCGTGCGAGACCTTCCTGCGGTCGCCTGAGGTGTGGGGGGGGGGGGGGGGGGCGAGAAACGTTATAACGCGTCTCGTCAGCAGGTGACGAGTGATGTTGCTGGGAATGGATTTGCGTACAATAGCGTGTGATTGGCGTTTCTTCGCCCCCCGCACGTCTTGCAATAATGAGAAGGGTCACGTAAGAACTTGTCGGACTATAAACAAGCTTTAACTACGATTGTAAATTATGGTGAAATTGGGTTACAAATGACTTTCAAGGTTTTGAGAAAGTTATGTTGTAAATAGTAATAAAATTCCTGAAACTAAATAAAATATTTTCATTTATTGATTTTCATTTTACATTTAATATTGCGTAAAAATCCTTACAACAAGTGTAATGTATTGGAATTGTTGGAAATGGTCTCGGCAGTCAGCGGAAGACTTAGGAAATATCTTTGGGACATTTTTATAGAAAAGGCAACATTATTTTTTTACACAAGGCAAGACATATGAAAAGGCACGATATTTATTGCTTTACCTTACAAACTAACTATGCTAATAAATGTATTATTAATTATTTTAAACCTTAAAAACGCAAGATCGGTGGTTTTCTTTAACATAATGGTCAAAATGGTTTTACAATTCCGTTTAAAGATGGCTGCCATCTTATCCTTATGGAATTTCTAGGTTAGAACTAACAACCAGAATACAACATTTAGTACTAATCTTAGATGTTGGCTATACTTTCATAGTCAGTCAAATTCAAAATACAACAAATAACTAGTCTTACTTAGGTACACTTTTCAATTTATTTAACTTAATACATGTAATTAATTAATTGATAATAATGACAAAAAATTCATTGTAAGAAATATACATTACCTACTAATCCATTTCTATATTCCTAATATAACATAACTTACACATTCAGATTTAATAAGAGATTCCTAAATGATATTCCAATATTACCACTTTAGATGGCTTAGCAAAGAATTGCCATAATATTTTTAATAATTATCATTTTCTTCAATTAATATTAACTATTATAGTCATAATATAATAAAAAGTTGCCAGCAGCTAACTAGTATGTACCCACTTATATTTAAAACGTATACTAACATTTACAAAAATATTTGATACCTAACAATGGGTTTTAACCTTGGTTTTAACACTTGCAAAATTTACAACAAGAAAAAATTAAATACATTATAATGTTCCCACATTTAATACTAATGATTGAAAAGATTTATAAAATGGAAATGTGTAAGAATACTTGAGCAACGTGGCAACATCTAGATATAAAAGCAATATTGAATAGACAAAAGGAATAAATTCCACAAGTAGATTCCTATAAATTATATTAAGTGAACATTTATCTTTATGTTATCCACATATGACAATATGTATAATTCTTGCAACTCTCAAAGTTACAAGAAGGTAGAAATAGATTTGATACAGTACAAAATACAATTTAGTCAAATACATACAAAAATGGTTTCAGAAAATTGGTAAAATAGCACTAGATTATAGATCAATCATCAATCAATACTAGATAGTCTAACTTTAAGTAAAATAACATGATTTATATAGTTTAGAAATACATTTTAGTAATATAAAATAGCAAATTTGTGAGTTAACTCACCTTTATAGTATAATTTGTGAAACATATGATTTTAAAAATTTATACAAGGTTTAAGTAGGTAAAAAAATAAAAAGCACGTAAACTTAACATGCAAATGGAAAGGCTTATATGGCGTTTTGGACGGATGTTAGGTATCTTTTCATACCACTAACAATGCAAGAGGAGTCAGGATCACAACCTTAGAAACTCCAGCTTCCTCATGAATAGGCAATGAGAAGTTCTAAGCAGGCCATATTTTGAATATCTAGAGAGTTGATGTTTTGATAAATTTGGAGCCTAGTTCAGCTGAGGGTTTTAAGGTAGAATAATACATAATTGATGACTCATATGCTTCATAATTTGGCATGTTTAAGTGTTAAGGAAGCTGGCCACACACACATGCATTTTCATTAAAACCTTTTCTTGGCTAAGCTAGGACTGTCTAGTCAGACAGAGACAATGCTCCACAGCTCGAAATTATTTTTCTTTAGCATTCTTCAGAGTAAGAGAAAGCTTTTTTAACTACTTTCTTTGTATTGGAAGAAGGATACATGCAATTGTAACTTATTTTAATCTTTTCGCGATAAATAAGTGAACTAGATAAAAATGATTAACAAGGACATTGGTAAACCACCAATGTACAAATACTACATTTATTTGCCATTAAGTAGGGTAGGTCACTAGATATTTTTTTATTAAGTAACATGTACACGTAATTGGCAACTATATGAGTAACAATTCATTAAAGCTATATTACATTTTACTGTAAGCAAAAATGTTTTACAAACATGTAATTCATATAAATGTACCTATGTATCTTAATAGTTATGTTTATTGCTTTGCTTAGTTCTTGATGTAATTTAGTAAAAATGCATATCAAAGTTAAACCACAACACGAGTATTGGTACTTTATGTAAATATCATCAATATATCAAACAACAACAAGTGCAGCGTCAGGTGATTTTAATAAAAAATCCAACCTGCTAATATAGCCAGAACAATACTTCATGATCTCAAACCTGTAATATCCAGTATTCCTCAAAAAACTGCTTGTGGCAGGTTAAACCATCTCAAACTTCAATGAAAACTTTTATGAACGAAGTTGGCTTTCGAACTACTCACTAAGTATATCTTCTTAGCAACATCTTAGATTCAGTCTTCAAATTTCACCATTTCTCTCATCAGCCACAAAGCTCATAATTATTTTTAAATTTATGCACTTTCTTTGCAAGATTTTACAAAAATAAATTTTGCAAAACACTCAGATCTCAGCTCGACCAATCACAATCATTTAACAATGGTGGACTTGCTTTCCTCCCCTAGTAAGCCAATCCCTATCTGCTGTTCAGCCACTAGGCTTAGATTAAATTTTAATGGACTCTGACACTAGAATCCAAGTTATGATTATCGACACTATAACACAATAGTTTTAAATATTTTTTAACACCCTCTTCACTTTATTATTTAATAAGTTTAAATAAGAAACCAAAAATTCCCGTGTGCGAATTTTTGGTTTCTTATTTTAACTAAAACACAAGTTCTCGACTCAATCTTGATTATCACCAGTATTATTACTATAACAAGCTCTTGACTTAATCTTAACGTCACAATCACTAAGTCATCTTCAGTAACGAATCACAATCTTGGCAACACTATAACTCCTCAGCCACAAAACACTTGACGACCAGCACGTATCTCCTCCTGCCCGCCCGGGTGGACAGCAAGTATCATCAGTCGTGCGTCGCGTGCGGTAGGTGCCCTACTAAACTGTTAATGGATTCTATAGTAGCCTTGGCATCGGAGCTCTGTTTAGCTTCTTCTTCTTAGCCTTATTCTACCATTTTCTTGGTGTAGGCCTCCTTTCTTTCATGCCAGTCTCTTTTATCCTGAGCCACCTGTATCCACATCAATCTGTTTAGCTTGACGTTTCTAAATGAAGTTCTGTCTGTTTTTGTTTCTCTGATCAGCTATTCCTCCACCTGTCCTTCTATCTTATGAACGAAAGTTGGCATTTAAATAACTCACTGAGTACATCTTCTACGTGACATGTTGGATTCAGCCTTCAAGTTACACTATTCCAACGCTCTTTATGACAAATACCTACAGCAATGCGAGAGGGAGGAGGGGGAGTGGAAAGAATTTACTAGTTTCTACCTCGGTTTGAAAAGATCGAAGACCCTTGGCTCCTTAGCTACAATGCTTCTAAATAAAATTTTTATCGACACTGTCACTAATTTTTAAATTAAATTAATATCAACACCGTCATAAGAATCTTGATCCAATCTTGACATCACAATCTTTAGTAACGAGTCACAATCTTTAGTAACGAGTCACAATCTTTAGTAACGAGTTACAATCTTCAGTAACGAGTCACAATCTTCAGTAACGAGTCACAATTTTCAGTAACGAATCACAATATTGGCAACACAGTCTTTGCACAGTCTTGGCAACACTTTCTAAAACTCCTCAGCCACAAAACACTTGACGACCAGCACATATCTCCTCCTCCCAGCCCGGGTGGACAGCCAGTATCAGTCGTGCGTCGCATGCGCAGGCAGCACGGTAAGCGTTACAGCGGCACCAGACCGCTTTATAAGTGCCACTACAGACGGGTGTGGAAGGTTGCGAATTGGCACGTGGTTGATGGCCACTATGGTGTCACCAACGTGGAGAAGACCACAGCGAGCGGCAGGCGAGTTGGGGATCAGTTGGCCTGGGGGAGAAGGTTATAAGAATGTTACAATCAGCTATTAAATTGTTGTTTCAAACAGAAAAGGTTAATAAAAATGTGACAAGCAGTTAGTGTAGTTCAGACGTGACTCTATCATAGCATTGGCTCATTAAAACACAATTAATTTAAAACCTGACGTTACGAACACTTTACAGCGTTCGTGGTCACAGGGAGTGTTTTAATGAGTTCAACAATTCGCGTAAACGTAAGAAACAAACATAGCATTGGCGTCATAATACAGAGTTGACCCGTTCTGATTATTTGATACTTTTAGTTAATAGACAGACATTTAGCCGCAATTTTGCCTAAGCCGCGTAGTGTATATATTCTTTGCCTAAGGGTAAGCAACGGCGACCGAGGATAGGTCATGTCTGACAGTAAGAACCTATTTAGTCCTTTCGTTAATGTATACTTATAGATGGTGTAAAAAATTGAAAAAAAAAACAATATTGGACTTGCTTCATGGTAATGAACATTTCATGATGACAATCTACTGAAGTCGAGTCCTTAGTCCATCCCGATTTCAGCACCGTTTTTGAGTAATCCCATTTGAACCAGGTTTGACGTTGTCATTCTTATGGTAAATGATAAAATTAATAAAATCAGAACTGAAACCTAGTGCTCTGCACATTTCACTTCACCACAACCTTTTACGAAAAAGAACATCGTAGGATTACGTTGCTAGATGCAGACCGCTTAAACATAGTCACATTAAGAGTTTACATCCGGGAGTAATAATGATCCTTAATGCTTAGGAGTTCGTGGGTACTTTTACCATAGTTTTTTTGCACTGTTTCGGTATTGCGTTAGAAAGTACGGGCAATTAGTGTGCTTATCACAGAAAAAAACCGGCCAAGTGCGAGTCGGACTCGCGCACGAAGGGTTCCGTACCATTATCCATAACATTAGAAATTATATTATAACCTTTCTTTTAGTTAGCAAAAAATACGTGTTGTTGCCCCCCTTAAATATATATATTTTTTAAATCTATAATTTATTTTTAGCTTTTAATATGCAACTTAATATTCTGTAAATATTTCAAGCGTCTGCGTATTGACGTTTACTAATATTGAGCAAAAAACTGTTAAAAAAACACGTTTATTGTATGGGAGCCCTTAAATATTATTATTATTTAAATAAAATAATTTATTTTACAAATTTATATTTATATTGATATTCTGTGAAAATTTCAAGTGTCTACCTGTAGCCGTTATTAATGTAGAGCAAAAACCACCAAAAAAAATCAGGTTTGTTGTATGGGAACCCCCCTTAAATATTATTTTTATTCTGTTTTTAGTATTTGTTGTCATAGCGGCAACATAAATACATCATCTGTAAAAATTTCAACTGTTAAGTTATTACGGATCATGACAAACAGCCTGGTGACAGACAGACAGCGGAGGCTTAGTAATAGGGTCCCGTTTTTACCCTTTGGGTACGGAACCCTAAAAGTAAAGTAAAATATTTTTATAGCAAAAAATACCTGCCTAAGAATAAAAATAAAATATTTGCTACTGACCTATGGTGCTGGTGGCCTTGTTGGTGGAAGAGATGACGACGAATCCGAACCCCTCGCCGTCTGCGCGCGTCACCGTCACGTCGTAGGGCGCCGCCCAGTTTTCTGCGTACTGACCGCCCCCGCCACCGCCATACCTGATGTACATCGCATTTAATTATTACAAAACCAAGTGTTAACAGAGTCCTCAAAATTGTTGTTATAACTAAAGCAATTATTTTTCTTAAGTTTTTACGAAATTAAATTAAATTTCGCTCACAAAAGATAAGATAGATAAGATTAAAATATAACAAATACATGCACTATACATTAAATACAGCGAAAATTGAATTACTATTAAAAATTTGATATAAGGAATTGGTTATTAACAAATATCAAATAATACAATGGAATTCTAATGTTCCCTGTCTCGAAAAGAGACCGACTACTGTTAGCGGCCAGAAAATCGACAAGCATGGGACGGCACTATTCTCTTGACTGAGTGTGCCCCTCCCTACTTCGTCTGTCAATCTGTCATCGGGACGGACTTACGATTCGCGCGCAATAATGTGTAGTATCGCAAATATATTAATTAAACAGTTATAATAGCTGAAATAGTGTTTTATCTTAATACTACATTAATGTAGAAACGTCAAATTAAGTGAAGCGATTTTTACTTATTTTTACAAGTTATTGCGTGTTACTTTAGTCGTCATCGAATGACATTCCTAGTAAATTGTCTATGGACTCTCTATACTGGATACTGCTGCTATCAGCAGCAAAGCGCAAACACTTGTAGAAATAGCTTTACTTAATTTGACGTTTCTAAATAAATAAAGTTCGTCTCGTTTCGTTTATTTAGCAGAGAAAGAGATAGACTGAACTAAGAGATAGGGAACAGTGCTAGTGCTATTTTATTTACCATGCGAAGTGAATCGGGTACGATAGTGCGATGTCGGTTTTTCGAACGTTACTCGAGCGGGAAACGAATGAATGATAGAGAACGAGATTCGATATCTGCAATTTTTTTAATATTTAGCAATACATTCAAGACCTCGCACCTTAATTATATGCTATTTCGCACTGTCAATGAAAAATTATAAACGAATTTCGACTACGGCGGCCTTTCTCAACAGAGATTAGCCAACTGCGCGGCACATATTATAGTGCACAAGTGTGTGCGCAATACACAGGTGCACTCTCTGTTCCTTCACTCTCATAATTCGGTGAGACGGCAGTCCGACATGACCGTAGAGAGATCAGGCGCAGGACCAACGGCTTAACGTGCTTTCCGAGGCACGGGGGTGTTAACACCACCAACTTCCTGACTCTGGAGCTGTAACGGAGTTATTTCAAGACAGAAAAAACCCAACCCGACCCGGGATTCGAACCCAGGACCTCGTGGATAGTACCCAGCGTGCTGACCACTAGACCAACGAGGCAGAGTGAAAAGTCATATTAGTATAGCGCTGTCACTTAGCATGCTAATTACATTAATAAAAAATTGCAATAATTTCCACTACTAATATAATGTATGACTCACATAGGCACAGCGGGCGGGTAGACGGGTGCGGGGTGCAGGATATTGTAGGTCGCGGGGGGGACTTGCTGCGGCGGGGGTTCCGCACTGTGGGGACATTTATTTTATTAAAAATTCAATGGTAATGTGGTTCAAAAGTTGCTTGACAAACATTGTAAACAAACTTGAGATTACTTTTTACCGAAATTATTTATTTAAAAATAAGATAGACTCAAAATAATATACATCATTATATACCATATTATTATTTATTTAACTCATATAACTTTTTATACCTAAAAGTATTTTTTCACCAGTATTTTTTAAAGATATGATAACTATTATTATTTCAGTTATCAGGCAGGCAGTTGAGACAACTGATAACAGTTTTTCAGTGATTGTATACATGCAATGTTTGATAAGTTAACAAAAATTGACTTTATAGTTCATACATGTTTCGATTGGAAGCTTGTTCTTTGATCAAATTTTTATTATAAGCAATTGAATTTAAAAGAGCATGCACTATTACGGACTGTGGTATTGGAGAGAAAAACTGATATTAGGAAAATTCTAGTTATGCTTGGCCGCTATGTCATAGGAAATGACTTAAGTCTAGACTAAGTATTAAGTAGTTTTTTTTATATTTGACTGCACAATCTCTTCAGATTTTAGGTGAGCGTATGCGACGATGCGGTCGTTACTGTAAAAACAAAGCTATTATTTGAAAAGTGCATCAAACTAGATTATGACTTTAGTGCACTTTTCTAGAAGACTATGATTTGGAAACAATGACTTATAATTTCCGTACGCCACAGCGGCCTCTGATTCATAAAATATTGTTTAAAAAAAACGCATTTCTGACAAAATTAAGTGATAGCTCTCTTTTGTGTAAAGTGGGCCCCACGTCAACCTACCCTGGTCTGTCGAATTTTCGAAACCATATTTCAACATTATGTTGATCACATAGAGTTCCAAATCGTTTGAGATATTTTGACAGATTTGGGAAGGTTGATGCGAGGCCCACTATTACATACTTTAATTTACTCGTTTCATTCGGGGCAAAAATAGGTTTCCTCTAATGAATATTAACACGAAAAAGAATGGGGTATGTGAAAATGAGTTTTGGTATAAGGTTGTTGTTATAAGGGTTCACACAATATATTTAATTACTTACGGTAGTAAAGGTTGGTGCGGATGCGGCGCGGGCATAGTTGGTAACCCTAGCGGCTGGATGTCTGCTCGGTTGTGTCTCACGCCTAACATCACCTAAAATACACGATATGCATTTTTATATGGTACATCATACGTGACAATTCGGTATGTAAAGTAAAAAACAAGATGTAGTAATTTTAAAACCATTAAGAGATTTTATGCCCATAATGTGATTATAGGCATAAAATCTGTAAATGGTATTAGTTGCTTACTATACCACCTAAAATGAAAAAAAAAATTACGAAAGTACGGAGTATAATTTATCCTTCATATGCCCTCTAAACGCACCGGAAACCGACATACGAGTATGACGTTACTATTTGCATGTGTGAGAGTTTCCAATGGAAAAAAAACTTTGCTTCCAACGACAATCCTGTAAAAACCGGCCAAGTGCGAGTCAGACTCGAGCACGAAGGGTTCCGTACCATTAACTTACAACATTAGGCAATATAGGCAAAAAAAACTTAAACTTTATTTTGTTCATAATTTCAAAAGTATTCATCACAGGATTCCCGAAACAATTTTAAATAAGATTTTCCGCCCGTTTCTTTACGTGAGTGATTTGAAGTTTATAGGTCCAAGACTTAGAAATTACAGGGGGGGGGGGGGACGACACCGTGTAAACGACTTTGGCGGGCTATATCTCGCAAATGGTAAAGCTGATAAAAAAGTGTTGTATGGAAATCCTACTCTATTTTCATAGTCCTTTTCAACGATATCCCACACAAGGGGGTGCACTAACCCCCCCCCCCCCTTTACATGTACGGGGAGGTACCCTTAAAAGGGGTAATTTAATTTTTTTGTATCTTTAAAAATGAGATCTATATGTGAAGTATCCTCGAACCAAGTTACATGCAAATCAGTCCATAAACGTAGAAGATATTCTGCTGTGACAGACTAGGACGGACTGAACGATCTCATAAGGGTTCCTTGTCGGACCACGGAACCCTAATAAACATGAAAGAAAGTCGTAAGTGGTTTGACATCTGTCTACTTGGCTTGGACGAGTAGTACGCATGGTTAATATTAGTTTAGGCTATACTTACATGCCCTCTAGCGGCGGCGCGGCAAACTGCGGCCACAGCTCGCGCGTGGGTGGCGCCCGCCAGGGGGACTCCGTCCACCGACGTCAGCAAGTCCCCCGGCCGGAGCAGCCCGTCCGCCGGACCACCTACAAGGAATAGGCAGGTTGAGTCATATTTTACGAAAAAAGTTAATTGTTAGCTTTCAAGGGTGCTTGCTTATAGTATAGAAAACGTATCCGCCTTATTACTTATACCCGGCCCGGCGAACCTTGATCCCTATGACAGTTCATGTTAGTGATGGGTCGTGTCGATGAAACTTAACTTTTTTAACCGACTTCAAAAAAGGAGGAGGTTATCAATTCGACTGTATGTTTTTTTTTATTAACCGACTTAAAAAAAGGAGGAGGTTGAATGTTGAACCTGCAGAAACAGCAAACAAAGCGGACATATTTTTTGGATGAAATGGCAAAATCCAAAGGTCACGCAGTGATTTGGCTACCGCCCTACCACTGCCAATATAATGCTTTAAAACTTTGTTTTGATGATTGGGATCGAGACGTGCGATACGACAGCATTGTAGATGAGCCGTTTTTGATAAACGTAGGCGACAGCAGCTACAGTTTAGATTCAGAGTTCGTGACACAAACCCTAATGTCATTATCAGATTCAGATTAAAATATATAAATAAATGATCGCTGAACAGCTTTTGTTTTATTTGGTTTTGTCCTACAGTAAATTTTTAATTCTCTTGGGTATACAATCGTGAATGCATGTATGCCGCGCTCCGTTCTATTCAATAGAGACTGTACTAATACTTAAGTATGAAAAAGTAATGACACTCATAAGTTATTACTTAATTATGCCACACATGAAAACTGATACTAATAAAATGTAATCTTTAATAAAACAAAACCTGGTGTCCCCAGAAATATTTTATAAATTTGAGTGAAATAAAAACAATTTCATGCAACTTTTTAACATTCAGCACCTATAACTTAAATGATTATAAATCATGTACACTCGTTTCCATTATCGACATTTGTTTATCGATATTTTCCGCACTAGTCGATATCATCCGAACGAAGTAACTTTTGCAGGACGTAAACGTAAAGTCTGATTGAGATAATTTCTTGTAAATGTTAAGAATTGTTATAATTCCGACGGAATATCATTTTAATGGCATATATCTATGTTTGAGAGTTTAGGCAGTGGATTACACGTGGAGGGCGACAATGATAGGTGGAAAATTAGTCAGGTCTGAGCACTTATAGGTAGGTACTTGCCACATCTCGCTTTCAGGGTTTAGGTATCACTTCACAGGCCACAATCACTCGAAATGTCTGTAAGGAGTTTCACAGGACACACACGCGGCGAAAGCGCTCTGGTCGGTCTAGTACATGTGTCATAGGGAACGTCTCGATGTCGACTCGATCTCCGGGGTTCTCACGGTACGTTTTAAACAAATAAAAATAAGGCAGGTATGCGTGTGAGTGTGCGCGGCGTAGTATCAATAGGGTACACAAACAAATCAAAATATTGTAGTAAACATATCGCCCGCCCTAAACACGTCAAGTGTTTACGAGAAGGTTAGGAAGCTAAGGGAAAGGAAGTTCACTGGACAGGAAGACGAACTAATTTCGTCAAAGATCTCTTTAGGCTACCGGTAGGAGTTTTAACATCTACCACACGAACAACTTGGTCTTGGCCAGGGTATAAATTAATAATGCGTCCACGACGCCACTGCAAAGGGGGGAGGTTGTCATTTTTTATGAGCTAGCTCACCTACTTTAGGAGGATCACTAGGAGAGGGCCATTTATTTCTAATTTGTAATGTATTTAAGTATTCTAAATGCCAGCGAGACCAAACATGCTGGGTAATTTGTTGGATTAGCTGAAACCGTGTAAGGCGATGCAATTTTACGTCTTTATAAGGGTACTCCGGAATTGCAGTTAAGGGTTGTCCAATTAAGAAATGGCCGGGAGTTAACACTTCGACATCATTAGGGTCCGGAGAAAGTGGGCACATTGGGCGTGAATTTAAAACTGCTTCAATTTTAGCAAAAACAGTGGTCAGCTCTTCAAACGTAAGGGGGGTATCGCCTACTACTCGTTTTAGGTGCGATTTCGCCGATTTAACCGCAGCTTCAAAAAGACCTCCCCAATGAGGGCAAACAGGAGGATCGAAAACCCACGATATGTTCCGCTTTGAAAGCTCAGAACCAATAGCCGCCTGGTTTTGAGACAGGAAACACTCTAACTCCTTCAGGTAATTGTTAGCACCGATGTAATTTCGACCGCAACCAAATACGATTAGGCGAGGTACACCACGACGCGACACGAATCGGGAAAAGGCCGCAATAAAGGCTTCAGTAGTTAGGTCCGACACAACCTCAAGGTGAACGGCTTTAGTGGAAAGGCAGACAAATACACACAGGTAACTTTTCACTAACCTTTTGTTCCTATAGGCCTGGACTTTGGTAAAAAAGGGTCCTGCAAAATCGGTACCTACACCGTCAAACGGTCTAGCAGCCGTGACGCGGTCTTTAGGTAGGTCACCCATGAAGGGTTGAGATACAGCCGCCTTGAGACGATAACAGGGAAGACATTTAAAAATCACATGCTGAATAGCTCTGCGTGCAGACAAGATCCAAAACTCTCTATTTAACATGGCAAGAATTGCATTAACACCTGCATGAGCATTCTCACGATGGTAATGTGAAATAAGGATGTTCACGAAATTACCATTCTTAGGCAGAAGAAGGGGATGGCGCGCATCAAAGGATAGATCGGAGTTTCGTAATCGACCTCCAACTCAAATCAGGCCTCTGTCATCTAGAAATAAATTCAACTTTCTCAGGGAGTTAGTGATAGGATCGCCACGCCGTAAGCGATCAAGTTCATCAGAAAAGGAGGTAAATTGAACAATTTTCACCAAAAACAAAAGGGAATCTCTCCGTTCCTCAGGGCCTAGGTAGGACGTGTAAGATTTAGGAAATAAAAACCGCCTTAGGTAACAAGTCACGTTTATTAGCTTGTTGAAAGAACTATACCGCTCTAATAAGAATGAGGGATCCGGGGTAGGAACATCGGCAGAGACTACTAAACAACGTAGTCCAGGAAGATCACTACTTGGGTTAGGTTCCGAAATACCGGGCCAGTTGTCAGGAGACTGCGTCAACCACAAAGGTGAAAACCAAAGGGAATGGTCGATCAGTCGGGTGACTGACATACCTCTCGATGCACAGTCACTAGGGTTCATGTAGCCTGGGACGTGCCTCCATTCACTAGATGTAGGACTATTATTAATCTGGGAGACACGATTAGCCTCAAAAGTCTGAAGGAGGTGAGGAGTGGTTTTTAACCAACACAACACGATTTTACTATCCGTCCAACTATGGATTGAAGTCAACACAGACGACCTTTGCAGACAAAGAGCGACGTGATGAAGTAATTTAGAGAGGAGGGGAGGTCCCAACAATTCCAACATGGGAATTGTTAAACGGGTCCGAACAGGGGCAACTTTAGATTTAGCCATAACAAGATGGACGGAGCAAACACCAGACGGAAGTTCCGCACGTAAATAAACAGCGGCAGCATATCCCAATTCAGAAGCATCACAGAACCCATGTAGGGATAAGGAGGAGGAACCTCTGGGAAGAATATGATGGAGAATGGCCACTTCACTAACCTTCGCTAGGTCCTGAACAAATGCAGTCCACTCTAAAGACAGGGGTTCATTTAAAGGATCGTCCCAGGATAAGCCTGACATCCATAAGCGTTGGATAAATTCCTTAGCCTTAAATACGACAGGAGATATCCAGCCACAAGGGTCATACATACGGGCAGTCAAAGATAAATCTTTGCGTTTTGTAATAACTGTATCACGGGTATCACAGGTATAATTGTAGGTAAATGAGTCACTCACAGGATTGTATTGCACACCTAAGATAGCGACAGTCTGAGGATTATCTGGGTCTGAGAATGAATGAGGAAGTTGCAAATGATCCGGGGGCATATCATTTAGGAGCTCGGGCCTGTTACTAATCCACTTACGGAGTTCATAACCACCAGAGGCCATTATTCCTATAAGCTCAGTTTTCAAAGCCCGGGCAGACGCAACAGTATCAGCACCAGTAAGACAATCGTCGACATAAATATCTCTCTTAAGGACTTCAGCAGCTCGAGGGAAGGTAAGTCTCTCTTGTTCAGCGAGCTCAAGAAGGGCACGAATTGCAATGAATGGACTGGAACGAAGACCATAGGTATTGGTATTAAGTTCGTAGGCAAGAAGTGGCTGAGAGGGACTCTCACGCCAAAGCACAAGTTGGTACCTTCTATCATCAGGATGTACCCAAGTCATACGAAACATCATACGAATAACTGTTACAAACACTACCTCGTGCCTGCGGAAATTTAGGAGGATGTAAGAAATATCTCGCTGAAGCTTAGGGCCTGTATGTAAACATTGATTCAGGGACACTTTAGAGGACGTAGGACTACTACTATCGAACACAACACGTATTTGGCACTAACAGACTTAAAAATTCCATGATGAGGGATAAAATAATGTTCCCGGGTCGAGTCATATGAAGAAAGGGACATATGGTTTAGGTCAAGGTACTCACGCATAAAGGAAATATATTTCTCTCGAAAATTAGGATTGGCTTGCAAACGCTTCTCAAGATTATAGAATCGCCGTAAGGCATTGGTTTTAGAATCACCGAGAGGTGGACGATCATGAAAAGGAAGTCTAACCATAAATCTACCATCGCTTTCACGAGTGGTAGTAGCCTTAAAAAAGGTTTCACACTCTATATCCAAGGGGTTCGCAACTGGAGATTGGGGGGCCTCTTCGATTTTCCAGAATTTTTCAACTATTTGGGACAGCGAGAATCCAGTCATGGGGGGTTCCAAATCAGTAAATCCTCCATAAACAGGACCACACAGGACATAACCAAATATCGTCGAGATAGCAGTAAGGCCATCAGGGGACACAAACAACTCGGACCTTAAAAGGCGACCAATGACGTCAGCTCCAAGAAGTACACTTATAGTACCAGGTTTGTAAAATAAAGGGTCAGCAAGAGGGAGGTGCTTAGTACAGGTAATTACACTTTTAGGTAAGTCTACCCTTGGGAAGGGTACCAGCAATCACATCAACAACTATTGCACTAGTGGAGATTTCTGGAAAGCCAGAATTAACTGGCTTAAATGAAAAGGATACAATGCCCGGGGAATTAATCGCTTGAACATTACCTATTCCACGAACAGGAACTGGAGAAGAAATGATAGGTAAGTTCATGTGGTCAACAACAAGCTCAGTAATAAGAAGGCAGCCCTGAGCACCAGTGTCACATAAGGCACGCGCTTCCACATAATATCCAGAAGAGGTTTTAACATGAATCAAGGCCGTAGGTAAAAGAACGAGAATTGCGAGGTAAAGATGTAAAAGCGGGTATGGAAGGGGGGCTATCTAGTCAGGATTGTGGGGCCTCATTGTACTTATGATGAAATGCACGTTCAGCCTGGGTTCTTTGACCTAGAGGGGCATTATGAGTACGGTTACAGTTGGGTGCAGGTGGGGATCGCCCGCCCGAACGGGGAGGTGATGTTCTACGGGAATCACGAGGTGGCGGGGTACGAACACGGTGCCATTCATTACGTGGGGGTGACACACGGTCCGTTAAGTGACTTTGTGGAGATTGCCGCGGTTGGTTAGAAGCTAAGGCCGCGACGTCTTGGTATGAGCGCTCGCGATCGTAATTCACAGGAGAGGAGTCATTATAACACAGTGACGTGTGATGACTGGAACTGGAACGGCGGCACGTGCGACAGCGATAATTTCGCGTGCATTGGGATATGGAGTGTTTATCCAAGCATCGATAGCACAGTCGGGCTTTTTTTACAAAAGTAACACGTTGACGTGTAGGAAGGCGAATAAAATCGGGACACTCGCGTAAGTAATGCGAAGTACTATTACAAAGGTGACATTTAGATGTCGTTGCAAAGGTAACAAAGGCTCTCGCAGGAGGTGGGGAACGCGCGTTAGGTTTAGGCAAACGAGGGGAGCTCACAGTAGGGGGGGTAGTAGTGTCAACGACAGAAGCACTACCTACATTGTCGCAGTGCCTACATTCATCCTCAAGAAAGGTAATAAGATGATCAAAAGTAGGGAGGTGATTAGGATTATCGCCATAACGACTTTCAAATCTCGATTTTAACTCTGAAGGCAGTTTAGCAAGGCATAAGTGAACTAATAGGTATGACCAATGTTTAACAGGAAGTTCCAATCTCTCTAAGCATCGATAAGTCGAAAGCAGCGGGTTCAGGAACGACACACGTAACCCGGAAAGTTTAGGCGTTATAATAGGGAGCATCATTATTTGAGCTATGTGGGTATCCGCTAAAACACGAAGGTTATGGTACCTACGTTTTAGGAGGTCACGGGCCACGGTGTAATTGCCCGCCTCAATCTTGAGGTGTTGTATCAATCGACGAGGTTCATCCGATAAGGCTCCTACTAAATAGTGTAGCTTCAATGTGGGGGTAAGGCTAGGCTGGTTGTCCACCACGCTTTCAAACTGGTCTATAAAACTGATCCAACTATCGGGACGGCCATCAAACTTAGGTATAGGTAGGTCAGGCAATTTACTAGCCGGGTTATCAATAGCCAGGGATTTATTATCCTTGAAAGGGGTGCTAGTACGGGTCGTATTTCGTCTAACTTAATTTTTAAGTCGTCTACTTTGTCCCTTACTACGCGCATCTCGTTCTTAACTTGCACATATTCTTGTTCATAAATCGCAGGATCGAGATTACCTTACAGCTTGGAACAAGCGGCAGAAAACTTATTGCACATAAGTGGCAGGTCGGAAAGACGCGCTCGCATACGATTGGAGGAAAAGGTCTCAAGAACTCGGTGGGAATCATCAACCCAGTCACTAATATAACGGAGTTCACCTATAGCTTCACGGTATTCAGCTGTATCCGTGTAAAGTACGGCCCTTACGGTCTCGTTGCCGGTTTCGGTATCCGACATTTTATTTACTTTAAATTGCAAGAAACAAGGTAGGTAAATTAAACTCACAAAAGATTCCAATAGGATGCGTAAAGGAACAAATAGTAAGGGACGGCACAGATGCACCGGGTATAGCAAACGTAACTCGTAAACAACTCGCACGCGGTCACGCGGTAATGGCGTGATCAATAGGGAAACAAAGCGCTCGCGCACCTCACTTGCACTCAAAGGGTAGGTAATTAACACGCTAATCGATTTATTCGACACTTATGTAAAAGGGGTTGTACTCGAATGTTATTAAGGAATTTACTGTAAATAGATTAGGTATATGACGAGACGTTTTCTTCAAATTACAAAGGAAGGTAGCAAATAAATAACTCTCAATTAAACAAATTACGTTACTAATAAGGGGTCCTAATAAAAAACTACGCTCTGCTACCAAAATGTTTGAGAGTTTAGGCAGTGGATTACACGTGGAGGGCGACAATGATAGGTGGAAAATTAGTCAGGTCTGAGCACTTATAGCTAGGTACTTGCCACATCTCGCTTTCAGGGTTTAGGTATCACTTCACAGGCCACAATCACTCGAAATGTCTGTAAGGAGTTTCACAGGACACACACGCGGCGAAAGCGCTCTGGTCGGTCTAGTACATGTGTCATAGGGAACGTCTCGATGTCGACTCGATCTCCGGGGTTCTCACGGTACGTTTTAAACAAATAAAAATAAGGCAGGTATGCGTGTGAGTGTGCGCGGCGTAGTATCAATAGGGTACACAAACAAATCAAAATATTGTAGTAAACAATCTACCGTACCTTAATAAATTGCATTTTTAGAAGCCTCCAATTCAATTCTAATGTAACGGTGACGCCACTACAATGTTGAGTCGTAGGAATAACTGTCAATGTCATAAAGATCAAGGTTCGCCGGGCCGAGTATAGTGCGGATTCGAATCCCGCAAGGGGCAAATGTTTGTGTGATGAGCACGATCAATTTGTACCTTTAATTGTAAGTCATGGATGTTTATAAATGTATATAAGTATGTCTATCCGTTATCCTAGTTACCATAGCACAAGCTCACGCTTAGTTTGGGACTAGGTAATTGGTGTGTTTGTTGAAACAATTTATTTATTTATATTACTTATAATGTTGCAGTTTCCATGGAAAAACATACATTTTTATTCGCTATGTGCAAAGTGAGCGGTGGGGCCGCTGGGGACCTTTAAATCAATCGCAGCGCACGATATTGTAAAGTCAAGTAATTGATATATTTTTATAGAATTCCATACTAACGGTTATTACCTATTTTTAAGTAAAAACGTTATAATTTACGATATAATTTACAGTACGTGTTGTGTTATAAAGTGTAAAAATAATGGGAATAGCAGTCCGTCCGTGCAGGTTCTATTCATCACCAACATAAAAATAGAAATTGGAGTAAAAAAAAAATTTGGAAAACATTTTTTTTCCTTTATTTGGGATAGCAAACAACTACATACTTTATCTTAATACAATAATTTAGGCCATTGAAACATTTTAGTTCTTTTTGAGTTTATATAACACAAACGTACATACAAAACTTTCCCGTTATAATATTAGTGTAGTAGTATAAATGAATGGCCCGTCACTGTGATCTGTGATTTTGATCGTACGATACGGAAACTTGTAGTAATATGCCCAGTAGGGCGAGCATGTTGCATACTTGCGGTTGTGTTTTTGGACGGTGAGTGTACGTAACCGTATAGTTTAGACACCTACAGAAATCCATTACCTACAAGCGAATTTCATATTTATAACTCTGGATAACGACTCACTATACACTAAACGTATTCAGTGACGTAATATCATGCAACGCGCCTACTACCATAGCCATCTAGCGCACCTTTACAGCACTTTACTCATGCTTGTCCAGCCAGCAACGTTTTGCCGCGGGCCGCCGGTGAAAAAAACGCGCGCGTGTGTCACAGCTTGCTCGCGAGTCCCTGCTATATTAGACTGCCGCGGCAGGTCAGACAGGTCGAGTGAGATAGGCCTGGCGGGGTTTTAGTGTACGTACCGGGCACGACGTATCTGACAGCGACGCGACTGCCGTCTTCGGTCCCACAGACGATGCGGAACCCAAAGCCGGCCCTGCCACGAGCTAACCGCACCACTACGTCTGCTAACGGGACGATGTGGTCCAGCCCTGGCCTCGACATCACAAACAGTTTGTGATGGCCGCTAAACGATCCTATCAGTTATGGTAAGCTCCGTTAAGTGCCGCCTGGTAGCTACCACCCTCCCACCGGAGTCCGGCGCCAAGCAGCTTGCTGTGGTCCGTCGGTGAGTGGGAGTGACAGAACCTTCTGGGTCTCCACTGTCGACTCGTCTACGTCACGTCTGGTTTAGTCTAGAGTCACGAGCTTCCACCTAGACAAGAACGTTATTAGTGTACGTACCGGGCACGACGTAGCCCACAGCGATTCGAATGCCGTCCTCTGTCCCGTCGACGATGCGGAATGCGGATGCGAATGATCGATCCATTAGACGGCGAATAGGATGAAATCAATCGCTAGTATCTCGAAAACGTTGCGTGTTAGCGCAAAAATAATAAAGTTTTGACTTTCCCCGTAGTCTTCCTCACTATGTATTTAAAAACACCACAGCTTGTATATGACAAATATAGATTTTTCATACTTAAGATTCATTATTATTACAAAATGCTGCAAAAATTTTCTGCACCCCTTTTGCGACACCTTAACTTCTGGGGCTGTTAAGTGTTGAACAGTGGTCAATACTTACAAAATCATATAAAGTAATCGACAAATGAACAATCGAATTATTATAACCCGATCACCACACGAATGGATCACGATCGACCCGGGTCACAAGAAATGATCGATCATCACAGATGATCCATTCGTGTGGTGATCGGGTTATAATGATTAGGTCGTTAGCTCTGCCACCTGCTTCCACCTAGATACGAACAATACTAGTGTACGTACCGGGCACAACGTATCCAACAGCGACTCGACTGCCATCCTCGGTCCCACCGACGATGCGGAACCCAAAGCCGGCCCCGCCACGAGCTAATCGCACCACTACGTCTGCTGACGGGTCAATGGCACCGCCACCCGCTTCCACCTGAGATAAGAACAATATTATAAACTATTAAGGTGTTTCCTTTTGATATCGAATAACTATAGGGTTGTCAAATTAATTAGGCCATGTAAATTATTTTTATTACAAATACAAAATAATTTTAAAAAGTCACGACTATCTATGTGTAACACTTACGTGAAACGTCGACTTTGCTTACCATTATTATGAATTTACATTATTACAACAACACATAGTTTTGTTGTAATAATAGTTTGTAATAATGTAACACATATTTACATTATTACAAACTATTGATTTTTGGGCATATTATAGGGTATTCTGTAATTGTTTTACCTTAAAATTATAACATCAAAAGGAGCACAATGAACAGTTATTAACATTTAAGTAACCCAATAAGGCACTACGGCCTAATTGGGTAGATACTTGACACTATCCACAATCAAATAACTAATGATTGACGACCGTCTTGGTGTAGTGGTTCGCACCTTGGACTTCTAAGCCAGGCGGTTGCGGGTTCGAATCCCTCAAGGGGCAAATGTTTGTGTGGTGGACACGAGCATTTGTACCTAAGTCATGGATGTTTATAAATTTATATAAGTATATAGTCTATCCGTTATCCTAGTCGCCATAGCACAAGCTCACGCTTAGTTTGGGGCTAGGTTATTGGTGTGTTTTGTGAAACAATTTATCAATTTATTTATAAAAAAAAATAACAGCATGATTCTAACACACATTCATTGTTTTTTGTAATTACCTGCAATGTTTGATTTTTAATTGAGCTTAACTAGAAAGGAAAAGGAACTATCTATAGCCCGAGAAAACATGCGGGGGACGAGCAAGCGAGGAATCATACGCGATTGCCAAAGCAATATAAAGTCATATAGTTCCCGCAATATCAAAGAATCATGTCTGCCTCTTTCTAAAATTCCTATTTCTCTTTCTCTTTAATTTCCTATAAAAATCAGTAAAAAAAAAACTTTTAACCTGATTTACCTGAGGGTAGTTGCCAACGTAGACGGTGTTGTTATGAGGTAGCGCGTCGTTATCGTAGCAAGATGGCGACCGCCGCGACACCGGGGAATGCATGTGACGGCCGGGGGATGACTCGCCTAACCTGAATGCGAGAGGAATCTATTTTGTATGACCATTTCCTATATTTATACATGGTGTGTCTTATCATATATCATAATCATAATGTCTTATCATAATAAAAAGATTATTCATACACATAATTCTGGTACCTCGATGACAATGTGAGAGCCAATTATTTTTAACGATTTCGGTGATGTCTCCATTACTCATTATTTTTAAATCAGAAAAAAAAATAATTTGACAAAAATATTGTATCGATAGAAAGTACCCAAGACAACAAAGTATATTCGATGGAATACATACTTTAGTTTAGAAGTTCTCATGACGCATACTCAGTCTTGGGATAAGGTTTACATTGCAAAAGCGTGCCGCATTTTTAGGAGTGACTCAGAACTAGTAATTCAATCGAACTATGCAAAGAACCATTTTTTACGTATATAATTTTTCTTATCCGCCGTTAAAAATCGTACGCCTGGATAATTTAACTCATTCACGGAAACACACGCATGCACGATAACGCTACGTAACGATCAACTGAAAAATGCAAAATTAATAGTCATTATGGTGCGCGACAGTTGCGTTATCTCTTTTACTTTATTTTAGATAGGTTAAAGTAGGTGTTATTCCAAAAATATGATGGTTAAAAGTTGCGATAAAGACGTGTCGTTGTATTTTTTTCCCTAGATCTATTTTAAATTGTTGGCACCCCTTTTCAATGTCACCTTGTATAAAACCCAATCGTTCTTACCTCATTGGAGAGCCCTTGATGCGACCATTAGATGAGTTATTAGACGGCGATTGGCTCTGCAACCTGCCCGACGGCGAGTTGGCCAGCAGTCGATCTGTCGCACTGGCGTTAGAAGGGGAGTGGCTTCGTAGACGACCTGTGAGAGATGATGCGTACATTTTAAATACCTATCGACCGTTAAAAGCAGAAATTGATATATAAAGCGTGTCCCGGGTTTGGACTAGCGACAGGCCTGTGTATCTCCCCGCGTAGGTAGCAAAAACGTACCTACGCGCGGCGACCCTTACTTAGGGGCTAAAACAAGTTGCGTGTCGCTACCGGCCAGCGACACGCTCGCGCGTTTTATGCACCGGCGGCCGCACGGCTACGTTGCTGGCTGGACGAGAATGAATAAAGTACTAGAAAGAGACGCTAGATGGCGTTAGAAGCTTCTCGTAACAGTCAACCCTATCGCGTCGCGTGATATTAGGTCACTGAATAGGTTTAGTGTATTATGAATCATATTCCAGTATGAAATTATCTTGCAATGGATTTTTGTAGGTGTCTACACGAAAATGTGCTTGAGTCTGAGGCGAACTAAATTACGCCATGTTGATGACATTTCTTTGAATACAATTGCTAAGTCATACTTCTGTACGAAGTATATTATAAGTATATAATATTCTGTGCTAGCGATAATTTATGGGGTATTCATTTATTAAATGTTATCCACGAAAAGCCCCCATTTGGGTTCTACCTCCCCCCCCCCACTAGCAGCCATTTAAAAATACTTTTTCTATGGATCTGGAGGTCCCAAAAGTTATGAAAATGATTAATTTGAAAGGTAAAGCTATCGCCTATTAAGTGAAATAAAGATCAATTCAAAATTATTAACCGTATTAGAGAAAAGAAAACAATCTGAGAAATCTTGATAAAAATTTAAAACAGCCCGTAAATTATCGTCAGTCGAAACCCGGGCACACTGTATATGAAATGCAATTTTCCCATTGTTTTAAAAGCTATAGTTCTTGAATGTGATTGCTGCACTTGTGACCAGTGTCAGACCTGTGTATCTTCCCGCGTAGGTAGCAATAACGTAGCTACGCGCGGCGACCCCTTGGTAAGGGGCTAAACAAGTTGAGTATCGCTAGCCGGCAGCGACACGCTCGCGCGTTTTATTCACCAGCGGTGCGCGACACTAGGTTGCTGGCTGGAAAGATGCACTAGATGGCGTAAGTAGCTTCTTGTGGCAGTCAACCCTATAGAGTTGCATGATAGTACGTCACTGAATAGGTTTAGTGTATTATGAATCATATTCCAGAGTTATAAGAATGAGATTATCTTGCTATGTATTTCTGTAGGGGTCTACACGAAAATGTGCTTGAGTCTGAGGCAAACTGAATTACACCATATTTCTGACAAAATTGAGTAGATATTTCTTTGAATTTCATTGCAAAGTCAAATTCTGTACGGAGTACTAGTACTTATTCTGTGCCAAAGTCAAGAACCGGATAATGCAGTTGACACTCTTACCGGTAGAGTTGGAAGGAGAGTGCGGCCGCATCCGGCTTGTAGAGGGAGATTGTCTATGGGCTGCCATCCCTCCCATCGCCGCGGTGGTGGGGGAGTGCAACATGCCGTCTTCGGGGAAACCTGTTGGAGACCATAATAAGCTTTAGGACATTCATCATCATGCTAGAGGGATGCCATAGACTCATCGCACTATAATAATAAAATGAAAGCTTTTTTTAGCTTATTATATTGATTGTAATTATAGGATCTTGACCAAAACTCTATAGAAACTGGGCACACTTTGCGTCAGCATGCGTCTTTACAAAATGTTCGGATAAAATACTCGTATATAAATATTTGAAAAATACACAAAAAATATTTTTGAAAAATAATCAGGGGAATACGAGGAATTCAATGGCAGATTAGGCAATTTGAGGTTATGTTTTGTGATTGCAGAATTAATTATGTGATTAATTTATGTTTTTTTTATTAAGTGTTACTTTTAAATCCCTATTCGTTAGATTATTTCAAAATACCAGTGCAATTATAATTTAAAACAAGATTTTTGAAATATAAACTACACCGATTTTGGTCAATATCCTTTAGCCATAAGCAAAAATACTATTGAGACGGCTTTATCTTCAGCAGAAAACGGATTTTATTTATTTCTTTATTTACTGGTGGTATACTACAGTGCAGAACACAAAGTACACCAGTAAACACATAAATCATTCGCAATCAAAATTTACTAATATAACATCAATTAAAAAAAGAACAACAATTCAAAGTCAAGTCAAAAAATAATTATTCAATTTAGGACACAAAATGCCACTTTTGAAAGTCAATAATTAATATCAATTACTATTGGCCCATATGGGGCCAGGACATGTCTCCTTATCTTTTGGGCACTACTAGCGCTTCGCATATAGTTCCCAATTAATAAATGTCAAGGATTAATAAAATTACTATGCTACGTCACACAAGGATTTGAATCGGTCAGTGTCACGTATCCATACTAATATTATAAATGCGAAAGTCTGTCTGTCTGTCTGTTACCTCTTGACGCTTAAACCAGTGAACCGATTGAGATGAAAT
The DNA here is from genome assembly GCA_949316185.1 of Pyrausta nigrata. NCBI lineage: Eukaryota > Metazoa > Arthropoda > Insecta > Lepidoptera > Crambidae > Pyrausta > Pyrausta nigrata. The sequence continues at coordinate 3,122,898 of OX438961.1, forward strand.
CTGGTATAGAGACAGTTCGAGACCCTGGAAAGGACATAGGCTACATTATGTCGCGATATAAAAACATTAAGGGGGTGAAATGGGGGATGAAAGTTTATATGGAAAATACAACTCTTGCGGGCGAAGTCGCGGGGAACCTCTAGTACTGTATATGTGTGTAACTTACCTATAATTATTGTCTATTAGGTACTGAATTTTACTACTACGGTGGACCATCGTCGCAAATTCATGGCGCATCAAAATTAATGCAGCAGATTTTGAGTGCATCAAGAGGATACTTAACGTAACTAAACAAGCGCAATTGGGCTTTTAATTCAAAATTATAGGCCTTGCGCAAGTCGGCCTAAGGCCTGATATTTTAAATAAATTCGTTTATTTTCAGATATCATATACCATACCATTTTTTCAAGTGCAATAATATATTAAAATTGCATAGTGAATGCTTATCACTTAAAAACAATAATTTATCATATACCATATTATGGTTAGTTACGAACTCGTTTTCTATAGCTTATGTAAAATGTATCTTACCCCCATTGTCACTGCTATCAGCAACACTCGCATTCCCCCGCCAGTACGCCGCGTTCATGTCCACATGCACCGTGGGGGTAGGCACCTCCCCCCAGTTGCCATCCGTCCACTGCGCTTGGTTCCCCGCCCACCCGTTGCCGTTGGTGGCATCCCCCCAATTCTGGGCGTTTTCCGCCCAGTTGCGAATGTTGGAGTTGTCCACCCACGTTTCTCGCTCTTGCCATCGGTTCACCTGTCACAGAATTTGGAGTTTAAATGCTGAATTTAGATTTTTAATCAATTAATTTCCCTACCATTAGAATACAATTTTACGGATTACTAAGCGATTTATTTAAAACCTGGTGTTTCGAACACTTTACAGCGTTCGTTTTGAAAAATTAAACTACCGTCACTCATTGATATTAGTTTACGTTCCTGTTTACGCAGAAAAAGCTAACCGTGTCTTGAGATCTTGCAGTGCGAGGTGTTACTTTGGTTTTTGCTAGAATAGGATCCCATACCGGTGGAACTTTCCAACCATCTTCTCCATTGAAATTTGGATGTTTTCTAATTACAATGGCTTCACGTAGCATTCGCGGAATAAAACGCCGTTCTTTTGCAAGTATTTTAGGTTGGTCGAAACGAATGAAGTGGTTGGGTTTTACCGGCATGGGATCCTATCCTGCCTTTGTGTTGTGTTACCTGTGACTGCTCGTTCCAAGGAGTCACGACGGGTAAGGTCAGTCGTCCACCGGGAGTGTACTTCTTCGCCGCCGGTCGATCAGGCTCTCTCGTTTCCTGTCTTTGTGTTGTGTGTGTATGTGTGTGTGTGTTACCTGTGTCTGCTCGTTTCAAGGAGTCACGACAGGCAAAGTCAGGCGTTAACCGGGAGTGCTACTTCTCTGTCGCCGGTCTGTCAGGCTCTCTCGCTCCCTGCCTTTGTGTTGTGTGCGTGCGTAGGTGTGTGTTGTGTGTGTTACCTGTGGCTGCTCGTTCCAAGGAGTCACGACGGGTAAGGTCAGGCGTCCACCGGGAGTGCTACTTCTCCGTCGTCGGTCGATCAGGCTCTCTCACTCTCTGCCTTTGTGTTGTGTGTGTGTTACCTGTGGCTGCTCGTTCCAAGGCGTCACGACAGGTAAAGTCAGTCGTCCACCGGGAGTGCTACTTCTCCGCCGTCGGTCGATCAGGCTCTCTCGCTCCCTGCCTTTGTGTTCGGGCACTGCATATGTTGCTTCCACTGCGGCAATAAGAAATAAGTGTCACGTTTAAAGAAGTTATAACAACAAGCAATGCCTAATTATTTAAAAACAAAATACCCGACTGCAAAATTTATTATTTCGCGAAATGGTATTTTCATTAGTTTTCATATGATAACCATATGGTTATTCTTACCCTGTTTTACTTTAACCTACCCCCCTTTTTTTAAAATTGCGGCTGCCATTTTTAAAATTATGTAGGCTATATCACTACTACAATTCTGACATCTCACCTGTCCAAATCCAATCCGTCCAGCCGTTTGGGCTGTAGAGCGTTCCAAAAAAGTGGGCATACATACACTCGAAATGCATTACCCTCCTTCTGTCGCAGTCGGGTAAAACAAACGAAAAACGATCCTAGCACGATTAGGGTATAGTACGGTGTAGTAGAAACAGACCATTTATATGTACTGTTTAAGCCTGCTAAATAGATAGACGTTTTATTAGTACAATTAATTTCCTTGTTGCTGTGCTGACGAAGCGTATTGTGATTACGTAGACAAGCCATGTTTTGTAAAAATCGTTTCCGTTATAACGTTCTACCAAAACCCTCTATAAATAAATTCAAAAACAAGCAGACATAATTATTTAAAAAATAAAACACCCGACTGCAAAAATTATTATATTTTTAAAATGTATAATAATTACTTAAATTTCATTTGACCCATTTGCTGTGGTAAGGAAACAGTCGATCCCCCCTTCCCCTCTTTGTGTCCATTTGCGGGGGCCATTTTATAAATGTATATAGCCTATGTCACTACCACAATTTTGACGAATTCAACGACACCTGTGCCAAAAGATTTTACATACATACTTTTGTCAAACATAACCTTCCTACCGCAGTCGGGTAAAAAATAATCAGCTTACCAGAGTTCATTTCGTTCATGCCATTTAGCGTGTCCCTCATATTGTCTTGTGTGTGCAGAGCTGGCGACCGCAGTTGTTCCGCGGTGGGGGTCTTACTACGACCGAGTTGACTGGCGGCTTGTGCGTCTGGGAGTAGAAACAAATTTGATAGTTTTTAATATTTTTAGCACTCAGTGTTCTTTCTTATTTATATAAGTTTAAATATTGCATGATGGAATGTTTGTTGAAACAATTTATTTATTTATGGACTGCTCGGTAGCTCAGTTGGTAAAAGCGTTGGCCCGATTAGCCAAAGGTCGTAGGTTCAAATCCTACCCGTGTGCGAATTTTTGTTTCTTATTTAAACTTATATAAATAAGAAAGAACACTGAAAGTGTTAAAATATTAAAAACTATTGTATAGCGAAAGCGTCATACTTCAAGTTGAATTTATTCTCTAAAGAATAACTACTTTGCCCACTGCTGTTGCAATGCAGCTCGGGTAGATGTCGCTGCCGTCACACAATGACGTAAGACAAAGAGACCAAGAGTTTCACACGGGCGGGTGGACTGCACGGTAGCTCAGTTGGTATTAGCGTTGGCCCGGTTAGCCAAAGGTCGTTGGTTCAAATCCTACCCGTGTTAGGCCTGTGTAACTCCCCGGGTAGGTAGCAAAAACATACTTACGCGTGGCGACCCGTTGTAAGGGGCTAAACAAGTTGGGTATCGCTAGCCGGCAGCGACACGCTCGCGCGTTTTATTCACCGGCGGTGCGCGACACTAGGTTGCTGGTTGGACGAGCATAAATAAAGTCCTAGAACGATGCGCTAAATGGCGTAAGTAACTGCTTGCGGCAGTCAACCCTATCGCGTTGCGTGATAGTATGTCACTGAATAGGTTTAGTGTAATATGAATCATATTCCAGAGTTATAAAAATTAAAATATCTTGAAATGTATTTCTGTAGGTGTCTTAACGAAAATGTGCTTGAGTCTGAGGCGAACTGAATTACACCATATCGCTGACAACATTAAGAATATATTTCTTTGAATTTCATTGCAAAGTCATACTTCTGTACGGAGTACTAGTACTTATTCTGTGCCCGTGTGCGATTTTGGTTTCTTATTTAAACTTAAACAAATAAAATAGTTGAGGCATGGCGATTGTAAGTTCGATCCCTGTACCACTGTGTTTGTACACGTCAGGTCTGGTTACCCATTTGAACTACGAAAACAGCGTTTATTGCGTAGCGAATAAAGGCGGTCTCAAGGTCAAGGTGGGGGAGTCATCCGTACCTAGGCCCATTACGTAGGGAATAAAGGCGGCCTTGAGGTCGATGTGGGGTAGTCTGACGTGACCCAAACTTAATGAAGGTCCATCGTTCTTACCTGTGCATGCAAAAACTTTTATAAAACGAAGGTCTGGGGTTTTCGGTTTTAAGGATGTTATATGATACTAAAATAAACGTGGTAGTAAAAAAGTTAGTTCCGAATAATAATAATGTCCTCCTAGCCGAATTTCGACTACAGTGGCCTATCTTATCAGAGATTAGCCAACAGCGCGAGACATATTATAGTGCACAAATGTGTGCGCAATACACGGGTGCACTCTCTGTTCCTTCACTCTCATAATTCGGTGAGACGGCAGACCGACATGACTACAGAGAGATCAGGCCTATAAAAATTATGTTGGAGCGTGTGTATGTGCCTGTAGGTCTACATATAAAGCAGTGACTTTTTAAAGATAACTTACTGGAAGTCGGTTGTAGCCTAGTGGCAGAGCGACTGCGCGGCGCGCGCGCTACAGTGTTGTTCCGGCGCCACACTCGGAGGGTAGTTTCGTGCATTGCTGGACATTCCTTGAGCACCTAGAGCAAGGAATATATTTTATAGATACATATCTAGTATTTAACCGCCCGCGCCACTTCGTCTGCGTGTCTGATTTCTCGCCTAAAATATAACAATTTTCATACTTGATTTTCACGACAAAATGTAGCATCTAGTCTATGCTGTTCCATCATCCTCCTAGCGTTATCCCGGTTGTGCACTCGCACGCGAGGGCCCAGGGTCCGCTGACCATGATCCAGGATATGGAAGATTAAGTAATTACAGTGGAGCGAATGCCATCTGACCCTGTTAACAGGGGAACCTGACCAGTTTGGATCATGGTTACACATCCAGTCACTTGAATGTGCAGGTTTCCTCACGATGTTTTCTCTCGCTGAAAAGATTGATACTATAATCGGTAATCCTTCGCGAATCTGTGTAGCCCAATCTAAATATACAATACGTCCTATGGCTATGTTACATGGAGGGAAATAGATTTTTTTTTGGGAAAAAGTGAATAGACTGCTTCTAGACAGACATGTCCCATCCTCGACCGCATCGTCACTTACCATCAGGTGAGATTGCGGTCAAATGTCTGCCTATAAAAAAGGGGACTTCATTTTGATTTGAAAGACTATTCCTGCTGCATTCAAAGATTCTTGAATAATCGGTCTACCCCGGGAATCGAACCCCAATGGTTTCCAAATGGTAAAAGAGACATCCATAATTTTACAATGCCGATCAAAAAAGTCAATCGGGAAGAACATTTTTTCCACATAAGATAGCATCTTTTGGAAGACAATGAAATTTTAGATTCATTTAATGACATAATACAAATAACAGGTCATGATGACTGGATAGCGATGGGAGCACGAGTTATTATGTTTCATAAGGTTTACGCAGACGACGTGGCTTGCAAAAGCTAGTTCAACATTAATAACCTCTTACCTGGACAACATGTTGGTGCGGCGAATGTCTGACGTCCGTGTCACCGATTTGTAATAGTAGATCCCCTTCACGCAAACCAGCGCATCTGCTGCGGTCCAATACCTACAAAATAAACTTAACATGACAAATATGCTCACATCGGAGACCAAAAGAAACGATAAGACTATATGACGTACAGCTTTGGGATCTACATGGGATCACATTAAAAACAACAAAACAATTAGACGTACGGCTCAGCCTTGGCAACACTCGGCTGACCACTGTAGTAATTCTTAAAAAAACATGCCAAGCGTGAGTTGATCGCGCACTGAGACGCTTCTTTTACAAACTCGTGTAATTGCAATATGCTTTTGTGATGGAATAACAAATCTCGTAGATTTGTTATTTGCAGGATTTACTTGTGCTGTATGACCTTTTTTGTCTAATTTCATAATTCTATATCTATTAAATCTATGGAAAGCACCCTATAGGTTATAATGTCCCTGCGAAGTTTTAAAAAATAATCCCGAATAGCCATGACATAAGATTAAGCCACTGTTTAAAATCGTCCGCATGGATAATTTAACTAATTTATGAAAAAATATGCACGCAGTATCTGCGTACTATTTAACTGAATTGCAATACCTACATTAATAGTCAATATGGTACGCAAATGTTGCGTTATCTCTCTATTTACGTTACTTTCGGATATTTAAAAAGGATGTTATTAGGGTCTCCCTGTGAGCGTGGCGGGCGTGCAAGACCATCGTGATATAGCAAACCTATTCTGTGAACATTTTAAAGTGGAACCTCTTTCTATATACTCCACTGATCTGGTGTTCGATGTGGATGTGACGGCCGGTGGTAAAGAAACGAGTATTAGGTTTTCAGCTAAAGAAGTAGCTGCTGCTATACAGAAAATGCAGAGAGGCAAGTCACCGAGCCATGACAATCTTAGCATTGAGCATCTAAAGCATGCTGGATTTCATCTACCTAGGGTGCTAGCTGTGTTTTAGTTTGTGTCTTAGTCACTGTTACTTACCTAGGGATCTTATGTATACGATGGTAGTCCCTATTGTAAAAAATAAGACTGGAGATGTGTCAGACATGGCCAATTACAGGCCTATCTCACTGGCCACTATAATAGCTAAGGTGCTGGACAGTCTGCTTGACAGACATCTATCCAGATGTCTGTCAAGCAGACTGTCCAGCAGTCACGTAAAACTTCACGACTCTCAATTTGGTTTTCGATCCTGTCTCTCCACAGAGAGTGCTATCCTGTGTCTTAAGCAGACTGTACAGTACTACACAGCCAGAAACACACCGGTCTATGCAGTGTACTTAGATCTCTCCAAAGCGTTCGACTTGGTGTTGTATGACGTTCTGTTTCGAAAGTTGAGGGAGGAGACAGATGTGCCGCCTGACGTAATTTCTTGTATGTTGAAGTACTGGTACAGGAACCAGGAAAATATTGTAAAATGGGCGGGACAACGCTCTGATGTGTATAGATTGGACTGCGGTGTAAGGCAGGGGGGTCTGTCCTCCCCGAGGCTTTTCAACCTGTACATCAATAAACTGATCGGTGAGCTCAGCAGCGCCAACATCGGGTGTCACATAGATGGGATTTGCGTAAACAACATCAGTTATGCGGATGATATGGTGCTGCAGGCCCCATCGATCAGTGCTATGCGTAGGCTGTTGAAGATCTACGAACGATACGTAGATGCTCACGGACTCAGATACAACGCGAGGAAGAGTGAGTTAATTGTTTTTTAAAGCAGGTAATAAAACCTATGAAAATGTACCTCCCTTGTATCTGCGTGGTACTCCTCTTAATAGAGTGGATCGTTTTGAGTATCTGGGTCACTGGGTGTCGGAAGACCAGACTGATAACCTGGACATAGAACGCGAGCGCAGGGCCCTGTCAGTGCGTTGCAATATGCTGGCCCGAAGGTTTGCAAGGTGTACGGATCAGGTCAAGGTGACGCTGTTTAAAGCTGTCTGCCAAACCTTTTACACTTGCAGCCTATGGGTAAGGTATACGCAGCGTGCTTACAGCGCGCTGAGAGTTCAATACAATAACGCGCTGAGGGTGCTGCTTGGGCTGCCGCGATATTGCAGCGCATCCACCATGTTTGCTGAAATGCAAATAGATGGATTCCACGCCATTGTTAGAAAGCGTTGTGCGTCGCTTTTAAGTCGGCTGAGGAGCAGCCCAAACCGCATCTTCAGCACGTTAGCCGAACGGTGGGACTCACCGCTGCTACGGCACTGGATGCGCCTGCACACTAATTATAAAATTAATTTGTATAAACTAACACTAGTTTTTAAGATTGCGTGTACTACTAACAAACTATGGACCAAGTCCGAAATAAAAACATATTTAATTTAATTTAATTAGAAAAACACGATGATAAAAATAATTGCGATAGTCGTTTTCCTATATCATATTTTTTAATTTTGGCATCCCTTTGCAATGTAACCCTGTAGATACGACGAAACGTCTCATATCAATCAAATACCTCAATACCTTTTTAACCTTCTGCCCGTGTACACTGTCCGCTATAGTGAACCCAAAGCCTGCCGCGCCTCGCCGAAGTGTCAACAGTAGCTCGCGACCTGGCTCGCTCGTTGACAGATTGTTTTTGCGGTGTTGGTGGTCTGGTGAACACAATTGATCGATTTATGAAAGTTAATATACTAAACATCGAATTCGCTTTGCGCAAAGTGGGCGGTGGGAATCGTAAAATCGATCGCAGCGCGCATCAAATGTATCAAATTGCTATCCATACTAATATTATAAATGCGAAAGTGTCTGTCTGTCTGTTACCTCTTGACGCTTAAACCACTGAACCGATTGAGATGAAATTTGGTATGGAGACAGTTCGAGACGCTGGAAAGGACACAGGCTACATTTTATCGCGATGTAAAAAACATTAAGGGGGTGAAATGGGAAATTAAAGTTTATATGGAAAATCCAACTCTTGCGGGCGAAGTCGCGGGGAACCACTAGTATTTTCATAAAGACAAAAAAGAAGAAGAGAAACGTTACCTACGTTTTTTGTAAGTAAAAAGTTACAATTTGCGATGTAAGTCACATTCGTGTTGTGTTATAAAGTGTAGAAAAAATAGTATAAGCAGTCCATGCGTTTATGCAATTATTCGTTTTGACTAATAGGAGTCAAAGTGGTCGCCATGGTCTTTTGAATCTATAATCGAGAGTCCCTTCTCGCAAAACGCGTTGTATAGTATATCGTTAATTTATAAATACATAGTTTATTTACAATATGCAGTTTTATGGTAGTACCCCGGTAACACTATAAGGTTTCATTTCGGTAACGGATGAAACTTAAAGGGCAAAGGCAACGACATTAGTAAAAAAAATTTGTGAAAAAAACTTTTATTTGTATACGCTAGGTTGCGAGAAAAACTCCAAAAACATTTTGATTTCTAAGTTGTTGTGTTGTGACACTCTTTTGCTTACGTTTGGTACACACACAAGTTCAGTGCATCAGTAAATCAAAATGAGAGAGACAGAGGCAAAAACTTAATTTTTTTTTTATTTCTTTGTTAGGAAAAATCAAAATAAAAAATTGCCCGTTTTTTGGAAAATTATGTTTAGATCCTATTTATCTGATATAGTAAAACGCTCTGTTGAAATATCGTCACTTGCTAAAATGTAACCTTGTATACATACCTGTTGCGAGTGACAATAGGTGATCAGCAGACGGGCATCTAGGCACAGCTGGGCCTTCACTAGAGTCCAGGTCGAAAGACCTGTTCCCTTGGGCGTCCAGATCAAAAGACCTGGACATCATTCTACGCTGCCCCGGACTGTGGGGCGCTACGGGCGAGTTGTCCGTCTCGTCCCTGCCTTGGTTCGGGTCTACGTGGTTGGGGGAGTCTAGGTTGAATCTGGAATGAGAAGTCGTGTTATACGAGTAGGTCTGAAGTGCTCATCATTGGTGTAAGCATAGCCTAAATGGTTATTCACATGACAAAACCTGTTTTTGTCACGACTTATACTGAACGGGGACCTTTTTGGTACACTATCCTAGATTCATAAGATTTTTTATTTTATTTTAGTTATTATTTTCGTCAGTTGTTTAAATTTTCTTTACTCTGTCTGTTGTGCCAAATAAATGTTTTCTATTCTATTCTATTTTTTTATCAATGAGAATCGAGCGTAAAAGTAACATACTATAGTAGCAAATAAAAATGTTTATAATTACGTTGCAATAATATTATGGCTAATATTAAATAAGCCTACTCAGATATTATGTAGATCCCACTGCTGGACAAAGGCCTAAAGCGCATAAAAGCCATACCATACGATGAAGGGGAAACTTTGGGCTCTGCTTTACAAGGAGATAAAGCAATCACAATTAATATACCCAGCCCAAATAAACAAATAAACCCAAAACTTAATCACTCGGGGCGAAAACGTGATAAAAGTAGTCTTTTCTCCCTTTCCGTTTTTTGGCCATGTGTTTAATTAATGGATATGACATTAGTCAAGCGAGCTCTCATAGCAGTTTGATTCATCCAGTCTTTGACATCTTGTTTATAGATAAATTATTGTTTTAAGTGATAAGCATTCACTTTGCAATCTAAATATATTATTGCACTTGAAAAAATGACCGCCAGAGGCGGGAATCGAACCCGCGTTCCTCGCATGCCGGGCGATTGCCTAACCTCTCGGCCACCCTGGCGTTGGCAGAGCCTGTCGAAATTTCTAAGTGCTTCTTAACGCTGTAATGCCGCGTTGCTTTTATCAATTTTATTGGGATTACACCCTCAACACTCGAAAGAAATACTATTGCGAGTATTATCAATCGAAAGATGAAGCTTGCAAATACGATAAATTATTGTTTTAAGTGATAAGCATTCACTTTGCAATCTAAATATATTATTGCACTTGAAAAAATGATTGTTTATCTATGCTAATTTTACTATCATTACGTAGCAGTAGCAGTCACATAATCATAAAGTGGGTGTATCACCTGGTCCTCAAAGCCCGGGTGAGCTGCTGCATAGCCACGGCGTCAGAGGTGGCCGGCGTGGTGGCGTCTACCGCCAGCGTGCTTAGTACGCGCGTGTTCGGGTCTTCAGAGTCGAACGATAGGGGGTAGCCTGGGAAACAGAAACCGGTATGGTATTAATTTTTTTTTGTGTTTTTAGTAATTGTTGTTATAGCGGCAACAGTAATACATCATCTGTAAAGAAAATCAAATGTCTAGCTATGACGGTTCATGACTTCCAGTCTGGTGATAGACTGACAGACAGCGGAGCCATAGCGTCCCACTTTAACCCTATAAGTACGGAACCCTAATACAGGGCTTTAGTTAAGTCAGCTTGTCTCACTCAACGCGTAGCTAGCGAAATCCAGTAAGCACACCTGTATATTTTAGGTGCAGACATCAGAGTAAACACTGTGGCATCTTATGCAGTCTAGACTAACCTTGTAGCAAGACAGACATCCGATTTTAAGAAGGTAACTGACCTTTTCTGACCTTGGAAGGTTACTGACCTATGACCTTAGTAAGGTTACCGACCTCTGACCAAGTGTAACGTTACGTCAAACCCCGGCGCGATGGACTGGAATATCTGTGCGACGTGCTCATGTGACATACCTCGCACTACCCGGCTGTTTATTCTTACCCCTACGTTGACCTTAAAAGACTGACCCTAGGACCTATGACCATAGCTAGATTCCAGACATCTGATTTTAATAAAGTTACTGAACCTCGACCTTTAGCAAGACTATTGATCTCTGACCTTAGGATGGTTACTAACCTCTAACCAAGTACAACGTGACGTCAGACCTCCGGCGCGATGGACTGGAATATCTGTGAGACGTGCGCTTGCGACAGACCTCACACTGCCCGGCTGCTTGTTCCTACAACTATGTTGACCTTAGAAGACTGACCTTAGCGCCTATGACCATAGCAAGATTCCAGACATCTGATTTTAAGAAGATTACTGACATCGGGCGGCAAAAAAAATACTGACCTATGACGTTAGTAAAGTTACTGACTTTGACCTTATTTATTTATTTATTTGTAAAAGTACACAAACAGAATGCTGTCTTAACATGCTAATACATAGATTTCTTAATTCTTAACTAAACGGCAATCCAATAATAGTGTACATGTGCTTACATTTTCGAAGCGTAGTGCAACTTAATAAAATTGAAGTAAGTAATTTAAGTAACTACATATTATTATTTGATATAACTTAAAAAAGTAGAAATGAAAATGAAAATAGAATGAGAAAAAGTGAAATCAACTAAGCATGTAAGTTTAGCCACCCGTCGAGGGGAAGTTGAGAATACTTGGCTTTTATTGTATCAGAGATGGCTTTTTTATACTGGGAAAACCTGACTTAGTAAGATTACTGACCTCAGACTTCACACTGCTCGGCTGCTTATTCCTACGTTGACATTAGAAGACCGACCTTAGGACCTATGACCATAGCAAGATTCCAGAGATCTGATTTTAATAAGGTTACTTACCTCAGACCTTAAGAAAGTTACTGACTTTTGACTTCAGTAAGGCTAGTGACTTCTGACCTTAGTAAGGTTACTGACCTCTGACCAAGTGCAACGTGACGTCAGACCCCGGCGCGATGGACTGGAATATCTGCGCGACGTGCGCGTGCGACAGTCCCCGCACCGCGCGGTTGTTTACCCCCACCACCACGTCGCCTGGCCGGAGAGCGCCTGTTGAAAAAAAAACATGAAAAGACAACATAATTTGCGAATCAATGAAAGATTTTCTGACAGCTCTAAATTTTAGTTTTATTTTATGTTCATAGATGGCACTATTCATCTAAGTTATATAAATTCATAAAATTCATTTATTTCTGTGCATAGGCTCGCAAGGAGCACTTATACACGTCCCAATATAAAATAGAACCCTACCACTGCTTCGGGACAATTGTGGCTGTGTATAAATATTGCGTTGAAATCATTGACATTCATTGAGCATAAAACAAAATCAAATTATTGTAATATTATGTGTCAGGCTCAGGATATGGATAGTGGAAGTACTTACGTTATGAATTCGCGAGTTTCACAATACAGTTAAAAATAAAACTTTCATGAAACAACGTCTTAATGATCACTAAATTGTTAAAAAAGTACGCGTGAATCTAAAACCTCTTAAACATAAACATTGAAACATAATAAATGCTAAAACCAGCCTTTTTCATAAATAAAAATCTAACTGATTTAGTGTGTTCAACGCCATCTAGCGGATTTTTAAGTATTGTTTTTGACACTAAGAAAATCGCTCAATGAACACGTCATTTTTGACACTGGCAGTCGTGGCTACCGTGCACTGTTTGTTCAATGGATACGATGACTGGTAATTAATTTCGGGCGTAGATCGATTAGTGGATCGTTGAAATACTAGAAAAGTCGATCGATGACATTGTAACATAATTCGGTTCGTAAAGTAAATTTTAAGGTAAATGTTTTTTGACCTTTTATCCAGTAGAATAACTACTTGTAATTAATTATTAAAAATTTGAACTTGTGACGTCATAAGCATGCCTATGACGACTCACTCTCATATTTACATGATTGTCTTTGGAATCAAACTTTTTTTCTCGATTGGAAGCTCTCACACATGCAAATAGTGACGTCATATGTCGGTTTACGGTGCGTTTAGAGGGCATATGAAGGATAAATTATACTTGGTATTTTCGTAAAAATAAGCTCAATCTTTCAATTTTAGGTGGTATAAGTAACTGTATAGTGATTATGGGCATAAAATCTCTAAATGGTTTTGAAATTACCATAGGTTGTTTTTTACTTTACATACCGAATCGGGGGCGTATTGGCTGAATACTGACCATCTATCCAAGCTGGGCTGTGAGGCACAATACTGCGTATCTGGAGGTAACCTTCTGTTTCTGGAATGCCTTCAGCTCCGATAAGCGTGAATCCCAGACCCTGGAACAAATAATGCGGTATTGTGTTGGTTATATTGAACTAGTCAGGTTCCCCTGTTAACAGGGTCGCGGGGGTCAGATGGCAGTCGCTCCACTGTGATAACCTGGTCTGCCACATCTCTGGATCATGGTCCAAGTCGGACCCTGGGCCCTCGCGTGCGAGTGCACAACTGGGTTAACACCAGGATAATAATGATATGTTGGTGATGTTTTCTCTGTCTCGGGTGTAGGTGTTGTGGTACCTGTTGTTACTGCTAGTAATTGCATAACACAAGTGCTATAGCAACTTACTTTGGAGTCAGAGCAATATATGTGATGTTGTCCAATATTTATTTATTTAAATCGTCAGTAGGGTAGATTTTTAGTGACCTGACTCATCAGTATAGTGGTCAGCAATCAGTATAGTGACTTCTCTGGTCTCATTACAGTCTTACACACAATGGAATGGAATTTCAATGGAATTAGTTAGTTTTGAGGTCTGCTTATAAACTATAACTTTTAGTATCTATTTGACTTAAGAAGAACTAACCTGGGTCCCTTTCGTAAGCGTGAGAGTGAATCTCTCTCCGTGAAGCTCACCCGTGGGCGTGGATCCGTTCGGCTGGCTGTTGCCATTCGTCTCCGTTGCCATGTTCTTGGCTGGAAAAAGTAACGTTAGTTAAAATACATGCTACAACTAAGTCGTAAGATAAGCACCTCCTTGCTTGCTACAGATAGGACGAAAAAATGCTGACCCCATGAATGTGAATTGTGAAGCTGTTATAAAGTAGGTAGCCAGTGCTAGGCAAGTGAAAAACTTTCATCAATAATAAATAAAAATAATTTATTTCAGGAACAAGTCCGAATCCAATTCAAGAAAATACATATTAAAATGAAGATAAGATAAATTAATATTCTTAATTAGGTAAACCATTGTTTACTTATTTAAGTTTCTTTATCTGACAATGTAAATACAAAAAGGAGGAGGATATTATCGTCCTTTAGGCCAATATTTATTGTAAACTATTATAAATTGACATTCTGAATTTAAATTGGATTGACTTAAAAGTTTTTTTAAATCACGTGACATGAAAAAATCGAGAACCTCCTCTTTTTAAAATATTCAATTAATCATCCAATGTATAGTCATGCATAACATTTTCTAAGTAGCCTAGTCAACATGGAATTTCTTCACGGAGTGTGCCTATGGCATAATTAACTGCCAAAGATTATACTATCGCATGCTCAATTGGACTGATTAATCCATGCTTTTACCCAACATGGTAACAATTATCTATTTAAATTTCTAGGGAAAAACTAAACTGCCTGTAACTTAAATGTTCCCGTAACGTGATGTTACGTTAACTATCATCATAACTGTTGTAGATTGTTGAAGGATGCAATCGATTGATAACTGCTCTATTAGGTTTATAATACCAAAAGTCTGTCAATTTGCAAAGAAATAACTACTAAATTGGAGGCATCAATTTACTTTCTTACCAATGCCACTTTGATCTTTACATGATTTATTGTAATTTAAACTTATAGTAGTAAAAAAACAATACAATTTTACATAATATGTTTACATAATCAGTTTTATCAGCCCTTTTTAACACTTTATACTCTTATATCTGCCATACTCAGAGACGTCAATAAAGATAATACTTGTGTATGTATGTCTCATGCAGTCCTTTTCTATTTCATTGACAAAGAAAGTGACAGAATGAGACTTAATTAAAGAATAAATTCAAATGATGACTTTTGAGTGCAGCAGTAAGTTTAAGTTTCATCATTAGGTACTTAAGTACCTATTTTAATTACAGGTTTCTGAAGTCAACTTATATTTTTATTCTGAATAATAATAATAAATGATTGTTTACCTCTCAGTCTAGCTTGCAATACAGGGTTCTCATACTGAGTTCTCCGGTTTATGTGGTCAACGTAGTAGGACCCATATCGTTCGTCTGTGACCCTCTCCCAGCCATAAGGCAGTTCATCTTCACCACACTCCCCGAGTGAGTGCTTCCGCACTCTTGCTAAGCGAGGGTCTAGCCAATGGGATGTTCCAGTATTGTGGCTGAAAAAGTATAAATAAGTTAGATTCATTTTTGAATATCAATAATCAGCTGTGTAATGATCAGAGAAAGTGTGACATTATTACACTATAAGCAGTTTTTTTCGATTTTCTATTTTGACAGTTGGTTGTGCTATGAGTGGTATAATAAGGGAATGGTGGGGTTTTTTAACATAAAATATCAGATAATTTAATTAAACTTAGTTGATCTAAATTCATATTTTTAAAAATCTGTTTGACTCATGGATATACATATGTATTTTTTAATTACTTTTAGTAGATACAGTACTGATTTTATTGAAACAACATAATATTTTCATAGTAAACTATATGTAATCAAATCATTTGTCAAAATTCTGTACAACAAACAAAATACCCGTGTACCTTTTAGACTTCTTTCCAAAACACATCATAGCAAAAATATCTTTTTTAGCAACACACATAGTTGTTAACAATACTACACTGGTTTCACTGTCCGTAAACTATTCACAACAACGCAAAATTAACATGTACATGCTGTTTGGTAAAGAGGGAAAGTAGCTACCACACATACTATGTGTTTGAGTACTGAAACAAAAATTCTGATGAACTAAGCTACTAATTATAGATTATTTACTCCAAAACATTGTTTAGGTCATTTATCAACTGTCAGAGCATCTGTGCTCTATCAAATAGGCAATAGAAGTAAAACATAATGTATTCTGCCCGTCACATTAAGTTTCTACTGATTGAATTTATAATTAACTAGTGGTTCCCCGCAACTTCGCTCGCAAGAGTTGGATTTTCCATATAAACTTTCATCCCCCATTTCACCCCCTTAATGTTTTTATATCGCGACAAACTGTAGCCTATATCCTTTCCAGGGTCACGAACTGTCTCCACACCAAATTTCATCTCAATTGGTGCAGTGGTTTAAGAGTCAAGAGGTAAGAGACAGACAGACACACTTTCGCATTTATAATATTAGTAGGGATGTTGTGGTTAACAATCATTGTTGTTATTCTCGTACATGGCCTACAGGAACATCAATTTATTAATGAAAAATGATAGTTTTTAAGTGTGTAACTAGTTTGGGCATGACAATTTGAAATGCAAGAGCAACAAGGTTACTTACTCTATGAAGTAGACTTCCCCAGTTGGTGTAAAAGCTTTTTCCCACATTGGGGGCAGTGGCCCAAGATTGTATTCATCTTCATCATCTCTTTTGAGGCCTGGATCACCCACTCTCACACCCACCACAGAACCACCAATAGTCCCTGCAGTTCCTGAGCTATGTGTGGAAATACCAGCTGAGGATAATCTATCAGAATCTATAGAATTTTGGGCCATCTTTGCCGAAAAACAGGTTTATCTTCCAACACTGCACCAAAGTTTTAACTTTTCAAAAATAGAACATGTTCACAGACAACACTTTTTTTCTAACACTGTCATCGGCAAGGAATTCACGAAAACAAAACAATAACTGCATGCCAGTGACCACGCATGAGTCATTTTGAGGTCTGACGACTCTTCACTTGTCGGGTCGTGTATATTTCTACCTGCTTTGCAATAATAGATTCCACGTAACGACTAACTGGATTGCGATTCGTCTTCCGTCGGACCGTGTCATAATCTCAGCGTGTTCAACCCGTTGCAGTTATCTGCAGTGCAGGTGCATCTTTAACGAACGTTAACGATGATGAAAACCACACGCATTTCCCACGTCCTAACGTCAATCGTAACGGTACAATCATAACACAAATTTATATGGAACACCTTGTAAACAACATAACAAGTTCACTTTCTCACACAAAACAGACGAATTCCTAACTTTTTAAAAGTAGGTGCAACAAGTGCATGCACACAAGCACAGCTTACAGCTGTTTGTTTATACATACGTAGGTGTTCTAATTAAAAGGTCGTTTGTCTTTTATTTAATTAATTACGAACTGCATCAATATGCTTGCTTTAGATTAAAACACTCATTTTGCCACTGGTCAACAGTCATTTTATAGATTTCCACTCAATAATTCACAACAAAATCGAAAGGAACAAACAACAAACGAAAAACTCAAGCAATTTATTGGATTGGTTGTTGGACCATAGACAAAAAACACCGTTGACTGATGGATGATGATTGACTTGACTGACTTCCTTTTTTTATACTTTATGTTGCGATCCACATGTCAAGATTTACAAGGCTTTAATATTATTTTAAAGGCTAAATTATTTCATTTTCATATTCCACTGGTCCAAAGACCAGATGGACGAAGGTTTTTTTACAAAACGAAGTCTTCTCTGATTTGAAGCGTGTAATGCTGTAGGTACACGAAAGCATGTTAAATATGCTACTCTCCGCTAGATGGCTCTAACTGCATACTCATGATTCACGTGCCAAACTGCCATCTATCGGTAAATGACTGAAACTCGATAAAAAGCTTCATTGAGCTTTCAAGAACACTTTTTACATAAAGGTTGTTTTACACTCAATTTGTTGGTTAAAAACCGGTGAAAAATAACTAATGGGTAGGTATTTTACTCAAGATAATAGGACACTTGTCAGCTGCCAATGACACCCAATCGGTCGCAAACACGCAAAGCTGTCCAAGTCGTCTGCATCTGCAATTTGCATGAATTGATTCCACCGGCCCCTTTTTACTATCGGGATATAAGCAGGTGGGGTTTCCACTTTTATGTCGTTGACATAACTACCACGAATACGCAAACATTTTAAATATACGCTTCACTTGCGGCTAGAGAGTGAAATACGTTGCCGGCTGAAGTGTTTCCTAAACCACACCTAAACACTAGATCTGTTGGGCTGTTGGGCTAGAATAGGCTGTTACTAGAGAGATCATGTGATTGTCATCCCCGGCCGCATTATCAGATGAGATTGCGGTCAAATGTCTGCTTAATATTAAAAAAAAAACATAGGGGATACCTATGTTTTTTTTTATCTGACGGTGATAAGCCTAGTCAGAGGCCTAGGGCGGCTCGATAACATCTGACAGTAAGGTGGTCCCTTGACTCACTTGCCTTACAGACACCCCTCCACCAATCCGCACTGAGCCCGCGTGGTGGAGTATGGCTCGTACCTCCTCATAATTGAAGTGAGGCCTTAGCCCAGCAGTGGGATTTATATAGGCTAACTTTACTTTATCTGAGAGAGGAGTCTGCCCCATCGGAAGCTATCGACTACGGAGACACTACAGAGGTACCTAATGGTCTTCCTGGAGTGGTCCGGTCCACGAATTATCGTTACAAGTACCTAGTATTCTTCGGTGCCACACTGGCGGGAGTGTGAATTATTAACGACGCACAGGACAATAAATTAAAGAATCACAACCGCAGTAACACTAAGCGCAATACATCTTGGCACATGCGGTCTGTTAGGCTACAGTTTAATTAAATGAGACAATATAATGTCCTCCTAGCCGAATTTCGACTACGGCGGCCTATCTCAACAGAGATTAGCCATCTGCGCGGGACATATTATAGTGCACAAGTGTGTACGCAATACATAGGTGCACTCTCTGTTCCTTCAATCTCATAATTCGGTGATACGGCAGTCCGACATGACGTAGAGAGATCAGGCGCAGGACCAACAGCTTAACGTGCTTTCCGAGGCACGAGGGTTTTAACACCACCAACTTCCTGACTCCGGTAATTTCAAGATAGAAAAACCCAAACACGCTCGGCCCGACCCGGGATTCGAACCCGGGACCTCGTGGATAGTACCCAGCGTGCTGATCACTAGACCAACGAGGCAGTCAATGAGAACAATGAGAATGAGACATTATAATGACTATTGAACTCTAATTAGCAGTACTTAAAAGTGCTGTAACGTTTTAGAGAAATAATTGTTTTTGGTTCATTTACAGCTTTGTGTAGAAACTAGATCATAATAGAAAGATAAGAAAGATAACTGTTTAGTGCACAGTATAACAGAAAAAAGTACGGTAATTTACACCGAAACATGAACAATGTAGGCGGTCTTATCGCTGTTAGCGAACTCTTCCAGACAACCTTTAGGAAAAGTATGAGTATGTTCTAGTACTCCTCCCCCTTTAATCCCCCGAGGTAATTTATGCAAGGCATTTATTAATTGGTGTGAGGAATGGGGATAGTTCGCATTATGGTGATTTTGTTACCAACACAGACCTAAAGCTACTAAAGTAGGTATACCCAATTCCGATAATTAAACCAGCCACCCTTCTTCACCAACGTCGGAAACGACAGATTTCAATCTGATTGGCAGGTTTTCGAAGACGTCAAAAAAACGAGATTCTCAAACGTCGGAATCGAAAACTTTGACGTTTCCATTACCTAGGCAGATATCACATTGAAAACTTACTTTCTTAATATACTGTTTTAATACTTACTTAGGTAATATCGGAAACTCAAAAATAAAAAGGTACATGGCAGCAAACCCTTAATCGAAAACTCCGTTCTAAAAGAATGTTTGACATTCAAATTCGAAATACGGAAACGGGTAAAAAGATTGGAACATCTGTTAACATCTAGTTCATTTAATCATCTGTTAGCTAGTGTAGTGGTGACAGAGTTTGTTGCGGTGTTTTTTCCCAGACTTGCTTGCCAGATTGACCGTGTCTTATCTCGGAGCGCTAAAAGGGTCCAAAAAATAGGGACTGACTGTTCATGTTCTGACCCATAGCCATTCATAATTGGCATTTTCTTTTCATTTTTTAACTCCTGCTTCATCTTAGTCCGATAGCAAAGATAAGGTCTACGATGGAGCGAGCTTGCCCAGGAGTAGCCCATTTACACGCACTTTAAATCTTCTAAATTAAATAAATGAATTTTAAAGCTTTAGCTTAGCCAGATACTGTTTAAATTTTATTATTTATTTTTATTATATTATATATATATATATTTTTTTATTTATTAAATCATGTGTCAAGATGTAAGTCTTATGATGATGATGAGCATATCCATATAAAAGTCAAGGAATTAGCTTTTAAGACTATTAAGTCCGCGAGATGTACGCTTTCTTAATAATATTCCTACTTTCTTAATAAAGTTTCAGTAAAATAAGTCTCAACTATTTAGAAGTATGAGGACGCAAGACTGCAATAAAATATTTACTGTGAGTATCTGAAACGAATAACATTTTTCATCACTTCCCAAATGCATATTTCAGTCTAAATCAGAGTTCCTGTTTAACAGTCTATTTTTAAACCTTTTCATTCACGTATCTCTTTCTTAGGTAACTTAAAACTAACATCAATAACTCAGCGATAGCTACGTAAAAATTACATTTATCACCGCTTTTTTCGACCAATTATTTCAAACTGTCTCTGAGCTATCATATCACAGTTTCGAGTTTTATTATTCGAATCCGGGCGTGAATCGTATGACTTACGGGCGCTCCAAAATACATCGTACCCACCGCACATTTTCTCTTCACCCGCTGCCACCTAAATTTTATATTAAAAGCACGTGAAACCGCCTTAGTCACGTATGTTCGCTGGCCGGGTACGCAGACTCCGCAATAAAAATTCCATCAGCTCAAATCTCGAGCTATAGCATTATATAACGGACTATCTAACAAAATTACAAGCATTCGCGCCGTTTTGTGATAGCCGCCAATATCAATTGACGCGCGAAACTCGAGTTGACTTTTCCCGCGCTTTCGGACCGCCATCTTCTGAGCGGATTTTTTCGAGTTTTCCGGAAGTAAGTGCAAGGGATATTATTATACAGCCAGTAATTTTTATGGGCCTATTTTTAAGTGTTTTTGTGAGTGAATTCTCTGTAATTTTTTGACCACCTTGGAGCTTAAGGTAGGTAGAATTTCTTTGAGTTTTCCAGAGCGATTTTATTGAGAAAATTGAAGAAACTCGCAACATGTTCGCCTCGGACGTTTGGCAAATTGTTCATGTGTGCCGGGCAGACTAATTATTGCGTAGAAAGACATCAAATTAGGCTTGGCAGAAATGCTGGATATCGTGCAGTTACAAGTAATATTAAACGCTGGACGGACCGGCATCGAGAATGTCAACCCGTGATGTAATCGGTCAGATTCCGCTATTTTCGGATTTGCTTGGATTCTGTTATTTCGAATCCAACACTTTGATTCTGTGTAGGTTGATTTCTATAAATATAGTAATCTTTTATACACAAACACTGTAATTTATGAGACGTCGCCGCCTGAGTCATCTTTGGATCATGTGATGTTGATTCATGAAATTTTCTTGCATAGCTACATGACTTTACTGTATCTAAATCTACCTAATCTCGTGTGGTTACATTGGGAACTGTCTGGATTCATCTCATATTTATTAAATAATGTTTTGCAAGCCGAAACTCACTAGATTCAAAAGCTGTTGGAATCGTATCGCCTTGCTAATGTTATCATTTTAAATCTTGAGATCAATCAATCTTCCTGAGTCCTGCCAGTCCATCAATCATACACACTATACACACACAGTTCTGTTAATTTCTATTGTCACCACACTGTCTCGAAATTGCCGTGAACACCAGACGTACCATAACTTCTAATCAACTAATCAAAACTTTCTACTTAGAAAAATATAGATTATTTTAGAGTATTTTTCAAGGTTGAAATCATTTAAAACACTTAATCAGCAAGTTTGTTCTACCCGAGCATCTGATTCTTAATACATGAAGACTGGATGCTGTTACTAAGAAGAACTGATCTAAACAAAGGCCGCCTATTTTTTAAATTAATATAGCATTCAACTTTCTACAGTTTTATTAAATGTAAGTACAACTATGTTACCGCCAAAATGTCTGGACGAAGTTATTTGTGCTCTGTCCGGTTCCTTTATTAATTAGCGCAAAACTGGGACAAGGATACTGTTTAGTAGGCATTCCTATTTTCACCGGATTCTCGAATATTGTCGCATTTATATTGTGTTTCTTGGTATCGCTCGTTAATACGGGAATCCATTAGTTTTAGTATATACAGTAAGTGTCTCCATTAGTACGACGAATAAATAACATCGATTTTGTCCTCGATTTGCAGTCTCTCCAAGAGGATCTTCTTCTTAGTCGGTTTCTTTGCTGAAGGTCGCGTCTAGCTTGAAAAGTTGATCAATCGGTGCACTATGATTCTCCACGATGTTTTGTCCTCGGCTTTCTTTAGATCTTTGGGTTATCGACAGGTCTATGAGGGTCTTTACTGGGTAGATGAGCGACCGCGTGGTCTATTCCTGTCGACATTGCCAACTACCATCAGCTTTTCTAAGCTGTCAGGGTCTCTTCAAGCGACATGTCCAAAATGTTTGAGAAATCGCTGAAACCGAATAGCGGACAGTCTTGTGGTTATCTTGAGCTTTACTGAGGAAGGATATAGACGTGAACAATCTTGAAAGTCCTGTAAGAAAATATGTATTATTATTATTTATTTAAGACCTTTTAGATCCATACCTTTTTGGTTTAGTAGGCAATATACGAGTGTTATTTATTTATTTAATCTAGTTAAAGCTTTGTTGCACAATTAGATTTTGTACAAAAGGCGGACTTAACGCTTAGTGGAACTTCATGTAAATTATTATACATTAAGATAAGAATATAGCTTTGAGAATAGGAAAGAAAAGATGCTGGGGTACTTAGTGCGACACGATAACAATGACCTTCTTAGCCATCCTCTTTTATTTTTCCCACTATAATCAATATTTTATGGTCATCGCACTTAGTGTCCCACAGTCTTTCCTTTCCTATTTACGGTATGTGTCTTTTTTTGCCTATAGACATTAAACCTCCACTTTGGTCTTCTGTTCCATCCAGCATATCCCCTAGGATAGAGCTCTATCCTCTGCCAACACCACATTACCTGTGACATTACAAAGGCCTCTATTTTCTCCCTGTTGCGCTAGGTCATTACCCACAGTTCTCTGCCATACAAGCGACGTTTCCCATGTTACATGTAAAGTTTTACAAGCATAAAAGTAAGAAGTGAAAGTCATAAAAGTAATTTATTTATGCATGTAGACCCACGGGGGCACTTGTACACATCCCAACATATTTTTACGCCTTTTGCGAAAAAGTTTGATGACACAACTTTCGTAATAATGGGGATCCACACGCAAAGCTTGATACAGATGGCGCAGCATAGATACGGCTATGTCACACATTTTGCTATTGTTTATGTCGGGCTAATTCTAATTTACAGTTTTTCGTGACTACCTAATGTATTCGTCAATCAAGTTATCATAATGAATTCGTCAATCAAGTTATCTGAACTAAAAGACGAACTTCGGAAACTAGGATCAAAAGTAAAAAAGCCGATCTTATTGCGAGGTAATCATTTGGGTGTTAATATAGTCTTATTACTGTAAATGTTACATTTTATAGGTTGTTAAGATTGTTTTTGTTGTGTTTGTGTTACAAATTAACTACATAACAAGGTTTTTAATAAATACAACTAAAATAATAAAACACGTACATGTTTGTTTTTTAGGTTAGAATTCTACGATCGGAACCGTGATGATACCGGGAATTTTGGTGTCGTAGCTTCATAATCTAGTTATACGAGGAATGTTTCCGATCCAGAAGCTTATCATGATGTAAATAGTTCCAGTAAACTACCTAAAAATAATAAATTTTATTTTTATAGCCGTTACCCACTTCTTTTTTAAAAATAGGTCTTTTGGAAATAAATGAACACCATTATTGTAACAACCTGGCATAGCACATAACGGCATTATGCTTTCGTAGATTGAAAAAACACAAAAAAAAAATACTCAAAAAAACACAACTTCTGTACTGGAATGACAGATAGCTTTGGCCGCATCAACAATGCGCCACCTACTAGGAGAATTCGGCAGTGTGGATCCCCATTAATCAGTAAGATCTTATCTTAAAACAGACCAAGTACAACACGCCAAGAAGTTACATTTTATCAAAAAATTGTTCAAGATATGGCTACTGGTGTCTTGACATACATTCTGTGTAATAAGTATCGGGAATTCGTCAATAAAACAAAAAATACAAATTATTCATCTAAATTTATTTTATCGCCTTCAAAGTAGGCCCCATCGCTTGCAATACAACATCTCCACCGCTTCACCCAGTCTTCTATACATTTTTCATAGGCTAATTTTCTTTTATGGATTCTATCGACTCAAATCGTTTTCCTCGAAGTGGTAATTTTAACTTGGGAAATAAAAAAAAGTCAGACGGAGCCATATCAGGTGAATACGGTGCTTGGTCGAGAACTTTTGTTGAATCTTTCGCTAAAAACTCTTTCACTATAATGGCTGTGTGTGATGGTGCATTATCAAGGTGCAGCATCCATGAGTTGTGTTGCCATCTGGACGTTTTCGGCGGATACTCTCACGCAAACGCTTCATGACGCCTAAATAGTATTCTTTATTCACTGTTTCTCCCTCTGGAAGGAATTCGGAGTGAACCACACCACGGTAGTAAAAAAAAACTGTCAGCAACATCTTGATTTTGGAGCGACTTGCTCCAAAATCAAGGTGATGCTGACAGTTTTTTTTTTGAGTTTCGGCTCGTTTTCGTGACGCCATTCCGAAGACTGTTGGCTTGTTTGCATGTCGTACTCATAAAGGTCGGATCCGTAGAAGCTCGGGAAACCATGTCTTCAGCGACATGCTCTCGCTGCGCTTTTTGAACAAAATTAAGCTCTAGTCGAGCGGCGACGCGTTTCATGCCTAAAATGTCAATGAGAATGTTGTGGACGAACTTAAAAGATATGTTCACATCACTAGCCAACTCTCTCAGACTCATACGTCGGTTTTCGAGCACTAGCTTCTTGATACTGTCGATGTTTTCTTTGGTCGTAGCGGTTGAAGGTCTACCAGAACGAGGCAAGTCTACTACTACTTCTCGGCCTTCTTTAAAAACCATTCATAAGCCCATGTTTTCGATATACACGATTGCCTGTAGGTATTTCGCAACATTTTTAATGATTCACTACATGAAATATACTTTCGAAACACAAAATTTAAGGCACACTCTTTGTTCAACAATATTTTCCATTGTTGAAATCGCCGCGAGGACTCAAAACTATGACCAACAAAAAGTGTAGTTTAAAACAAATTAAATGACAGATCCCGCTCAAATTTTGCAGTAAAAAAATTAGAACGACCTCTTTTACGCGGGTCTTTTTATTGACATATTCCCGATACTTTTGACACAGAGTAGTATGTCCGACACACAGCTTTTATTACAGTATAAGCGGCTTCACGTCAGACTCTCCCACATTGACCTTGAGACCGCCTATATTTCCTACGTAATAAAAGCTGTTTTAGTAGCTCAAATGGGTGAACTAACGTGCTGCCGACATGAGTGACATTAATTCGCTCGAGCGCAGTGCGAGACCGTGCGCGCACGCATGCCATTTTTTTAGTGATTAAAAACTTTAATAAAAAAGTCGACTTAGTGCTAAAATCAATATCGGCCAGTCAAACCTTTGGTTCCTTTTTGCGTCATGCAGAAAGGTGGCAATTAGTGCTCGCGTGAGGACTTACTTGTCAGTAACCAGAGGGCTATCACGGTAGCCGCCTTCTTGGCAAGTTAGATTTAGCCCGTGTTCTTGCCGACACGAAAGAAGAAGAAGAAGAAGTGAACTAAGACATTAACAAGAGTATGTGTTACATTTCTGAATAAGGATTTAGTAAACACTAAACCAGGAACTTATATGGAATTCCAGAAGAATCAAGGGCAACTCTAAATTTTACAGGGTTCGTAATGTGTTTCAAAAACTTTTAAAAACTATTCGTGCCTACTCTTCATCTAACGTTGCTCAGCTGATGATGGAAGGTATAACTCCTTATCTATCAGAGTAAGGGAATTAGGAAAACCCTGGTGCGCGAGTCCGACTCACACTTGGCCGGTTTTTTATTAATAGGCAGACATTTGCCCTCAATCTCACTAGATGGTAAGCGACGATGCAGCCGAGAATGGCGACAGAATTGTCACGTTAATGGATGCTCTACAAATTCATAACTCTCTACAATGTCACATCTCTTAATGTAATAAATGACAACAATACGATTACCTGGTTCTTATGTATTAATTACAACAGGTGACAAATCAAGGTGTTGTTCAACAGATACAATGTTTTAAGCATGTAGACTGCATGCCAACCCTAAACTCGTGGTTCATTCCGGGATGCGGGAATCATCGTTAGGGCTGCTACGAAAATAATTGAATTGGGCCTTTTTATCAAGAAATAAAAATAAATATTGATTTGAAACTCTCACGATCATATAAATGAACTTTTTCAGCGCGCTTCTTTCTGACTAAGCTGCTCATACCTTTGCAAAGCATCGAGTACATGTCACTTTAACTACGATTAGTAAGCGGTTCCATCGTTCTTTTTTTTTGATGGCGAGCGATCCACTTCTTGGTGATAAAGCCAATGCTCGCCATCAAAAAAATAACGATGAAACCGGGGCTTATGGATTTTCAACACAGAATCACTAACTTAGTGATACCAAACATAATTATTGAAGAAACAAAACACCTGACTGCAAAAAATAATATATTTTTGAAATGGTCTTTTTACTAGCTTTCATTTGATTCCATTTGAAAATAGTGAACATCTGTATTGTACGTCTTTATGCTGAAATAACTTAACTATAAAAAATGATTGTGAACGATGATTACTAAAAATATAGAAACTGGATCTGGAACTGAAAGCTGAGTATCCTATGGTAAGGAAAAATCAATCCCCCTCCCCCCTTTATTTTCACTTACGGGCGCCATTTTATAAATGTATATACCATATGTTGATAGTGACATTTATTAATTTTTACGAATTCAACGACACCTCGTATGTCAAAAACTATCCAGCCGTTTGGGCTGTAAGGCGTGGCGTGACAAACAATTGTACATACATATGCTCTCGAAAAAAATAACGCTCCTTCCGCAGTCGGTTAAAAAGGAGTGACGTTCACTACAATTTTTGATGGCTTTAGTATTATTCGTATAAATGTCAACCCTAGTCACATGATCCCGTGGCCTGATCCCGCTATAAAACACGATATAAATAAACGTCCCAACTGCTCTATTAATTAGGGTTATACCAGGATTTCTGTGCTATTTTCGACATAGTTTCTTTTGTATCTTATTATATTTTTTGTCAGAGTGCGCTTTCGGAGTGAGAGCGAGACACAGATTGTAAATGACGCACGTGCCATATGTAATAAAAACATTTTATAGATTGACACAATAATAAATTCATTAATATTACAACCACATAAATTATTGTTACAAGGATGACAACTGTTTGATGTTTAATTATGATTCAGGGATGTTGATATCTATCTGATTCGAAATAGTACCTACTGAACCTACCTTCTCTTGTATTTTATATTTTATTGTTGTATTGTAGGTACCTTTTCCTTCTAGGAAAACTAAGAAAATGCTAGTTCTAAATATTCAAGAACGAGTGTCTTTTTTTATTTTGGTCCTGATTTTCTTACTTTATAAAACTATTTCCAAATACTTAACGTGTAACGTAGTTGAACTAAAATGAGCCCTTTTAGAATTGTGTGGCTCATTCAAATCATAAAAAGAGTTTATTTAAGCATTTAGATTAACCCTTACACACGACCCTACATGGGCACTTCCACTGCACAGCTTTAAGATAAATCTTGGGCTAGTGGTGAAAAAAGCAGCGGAAGAAAATCAGTCACTATTACTGTCAAAGCCTGTTTTAAAATCGTTCATTCTTACGTCGAAGAACAATAATAAATCAATGTCGAAGAAGGTCAATGTTGGTTAATCTAATTTGCCTGCTTCAATTCCAATTTCATGATAAAAGCTTTACATTTTCCGCAAATCTCTTACATTTGCGAAATACCGTTGATAGTATAATTTATCTAGCCACAAATGAAACAGCGACTATTCTTAGTTTTTACAATGTTATGGAATCAGAAGGTTGCCAACCTCGTTTACGCATTCCAATATGATTTTGAGTATGTGCTAAGTAGGTAGTCCCATGTAGCATATGTTGAACTATCGAAATCGATGGTATCATTATTGTCATTATCATCAGTGTATCAATTTTTGAACTATAGATAGTCATCTCCTTAGATACTGGTTACATAATTAGTATACAGTTGCTAATTTTACACTTGATCAAACAAAATGTGCGTATATTAGAGAAAAAAATATCGATTAAAAAAAAAAGAATCGATAAGTATTTTTTTTAAACCAATATTCTCATCGTCCGGTCCGTCCGGCTTTTTTTTCTCTTTAAGTAAATGGTGTATTTTATTCAAAGTAGTCTTATTTGAAAACTAGAAAGACTAACAAGCAAAAAAAAACTTACGATATCAAATAGAAACTTGGTAATTTTCTTTTTACCCCATTTAAATGAAAAAACAAGTTTTTTAAACTTAATGTAAATATTTTTTTTTTGGTTTTTATCGATACTTCATTATCTTATATCTGTACATTTCGTTTGATTAAGGTGTAAAATTAACACACGGTAAAAAATAAGTTGACAATGATGGTTCCGTAGAAAAAGTCGTCGTGTTGCAGATGAATATCGTAAGTCAACATTGTCATGTAGTGTCAAAAAGAACACGCTAAATAGAATAATCGATAGTATATGGCATGCATATATTTATTTTTGATTGTATTCCGTAGAGAAATAGTTCGTTGTGACATAGTAGTTAGTTTCCGTCCAACCGAATAGATATTAACGCTTTGAAACCAAGATAGATATATGTCATTAGCGCGCAGAAATTTCTCTCCTCAAATTGAGACAATAGGCCAAATTTTGCATTCAAACTTCGTACACAGGTGACATTTGACACGTAAAAAAATGTGAGCTCGGTGCATCAAATCTAATCGCCACTCTGTAGAAGATCACATATCTACCTATTTATAATATTTATAAGTTTAAATAAGAAAAATACACTAGCATTGTATTTTGGGAATACAACATACGTGTTCTTATATCACTTAAGACAATTTTTGTTCGACAATTAACTACCTAAATGTAACAAAAATTTTATGGTAAACTTAACCTAACTTAAACTTAGTATACACAAAAAAATAATAATTTGGCTATGATGGTTTCGTAGAAAAAGTAGTTGTGTTGCAGATAAATGTCGTAAGTCAAAATTGTCATGATGTAGTATCAAAAAGAACACGCTAAATAGAATTATCGACAGTTCTGCTATCGAAACTTCTCCAAGACTTGTACGCCATGATGAGTCACAGTATGCTTAGACAATGTAGCATAACAGATACTGGATAATTTGTCATGTTTTGGAGTCTGTACGTCATAATAGTCCCATTGTATGTCTGCCAAAATATGCCAAGTTTTTTGCGTTCTTCAGTTCAGTTGAAACATTGAATCAGACAAAAAAAAAAGAAAAAAAAGTCACATGCCAAAGTTCTCGGCATTGAGATTTATTTGTAATTAATACTTTTAATGCCTTTTTTCGTTCGCCAAGGCATTTGAAACATTTATTTTGGCGTTGGGAGGACGTAAGATTGTGGACAGACCTCCAGGATTCTTTTTATTGCTTCGTTGCGCACCTAAAAATGGGCAATATTTTTTTGACAACTCAGTTGACGAGACTCGCTGCAGTTGTCTAGGCAACCACTTACGCATCCCCTTTGAAGTTGTCATCTTGCAAGGATTTGCTTCAGTTGCCATGCAGACCAGACCGCCAGACCTGCGTGCGCACCCACTGTGTCAAGTTCTCGTCTGAAGGTGTGCGCCAGTGTGCGCGAACTACTGTCAGGCATCCGTCTATCAACGTCATAGTTATTATTATTTTTGTTTTTGTATGTTTATTTTATTCTTGTAAGTATTAATTTGGCAGGCTTTTTTCTAAATGTATTTGTGTTCCGAGTAATTTGTTTATAGTTTTTATGAGTACATTGTCGGCATCATCAGGTACCCACTCACAGCCGCAGTTTCTTCACTGCCATATTTGTAATTCTAATAGGCATTTTGACAATAATTCTTGGGTTCAGGCTTCGTTTCCTATTCGATTCGGTGGTGTCGGAATTCGCCAAATTTCTAGTGTTGCTCTTCCCGCCTTTCTCTCCTCTCTCCATTGCACTTCCGTTTTAGCAGGAAAAATCTTTAAACATTCTCGCCAGCTCTCTTAGGTAAGAGAGGCGGAGGAGTTTTGGCAAGGTCTCTGTCCTGGTGTAGACATCCCAAAGGAACGTCATCAACAAAAACTCTGGGATGTCCCTCTTGCGAGAGAGACCTCCAATTCTTTACTTCAAAATTCTGTCAGTGATTGTTATCGTGCAAGGCTCTTGGCAGTTTCCTGCAAAGATTCAGGCCACTGGCTTCATGCTTTACCATCAAAAAATCTGGGCACCCTTTTTGATAGTGAGTCATTCCGGGTGTGTGTGGGTCTGCGCCTTGGTACCCCTATTTGTAAAGTTTTTACGTGTCCCTGTGGCAAGGAGGTCGACAAATATGGTCTCCACTGTCTTTGTTGCCAGCAAAGTGCTGGGCGTCTAGCGCGTCACGCTACTCTTAATGACGCCATCAGGAGAGCTCTTGCCAGCATCAATGTTCCTTCCACGTTGGAACCACGTGGTTTGGTCCGTTCTGATGGCAAGAGACCCGATGGCCTCACGCTCATTCCCTGGGAGCGGGGTCGGGCCTTAGTGTAGGACGCAACTTGCGTCGATACTTTGGCCCCATCTCATCTCAGGGAGTCAGCGCTTAAAGCTGGAGCGGTAGCGGAGTTAGCTGAAATCGCGAAACGACGCAAGTATGCATCATTTGCAAGTGATTATGTGTTTGCGCCGTTGGGCGTTGAAATTTTTGGACCGTGGGGGCCATCCGCTAAATTACTTTTTGGAAAAATTGCTCCTAAATTAAATTCTGTTTTGGCAAATAGTAAAGCTGGCTCGTTCCTCGCTCAAAGGATAAGTATAGCTATCCAACGCGGTAACGCAGCCAGCATCCTCGCCTCCTTGCCTCAAGGACACGGGTTTATTTTTGATTAAGTAGGTTTTAAGTTAATTTATTTTTATTTCATGCATGTCTTTGTGTTTATTTTCTTTTATTGTTTACCGGAGGGTTGGGAAGTAATATTTAAT
Organism: Pyrausta nigrata; assembly: GCA_949316185.1. NCBI lineage: Eukaryota > Metazoa > Arthropoda > Insecta > Lepidoptera > Crambidae > Pyrausta > Pyrausta nigrata. Next base: position 3,154,295 of record OX438961.1, read on the forward strand.
AAAAATAAATTTGTTAACAATGAACCCATCAGACAAATATTTACTATTTTAGGGTTCCGTTGTCCGACAAGGAACCCTTATAAGATCGTTCAGTCCGTCCGTCCTAGTCTGTCACAGCAGAATATCTTCTACGTTTATGGACTGACTTGCATGTAACTTGGTTCGAGGATACTTCACATATATATCTCATTTTTAAAAATACAAAAATTTAAAATTACCCCTTTTTAAGGGTACCTCCCCCCCATACATGTAAAGAGGGGGGTAAATTATTTTTTTGAGTGCACCCCCTTGTGTGGGGTATCGTTGAAAAGGACTATGAAAATAAGGTAGGGTTTCCATACAACACTTTTTTATCAGCTTTACCATTTGCGAGATATAGCCCGCCAAAGTCGTTTACACGGTGTCCCCCCCCCCTGTAATTTCTAAAGTCTTGGACCTATAAACTTCAAATTAATTACGTAAAGAAACAGGCTCGGAAACTCTTATTTAAAATTGTTTTAGGTATCCTTTGATGAATACTTTTGAAATTATAAGTAAAATAAAAATATATACTTTTTTCCAAAAGAACAGTATAAACTTAAAAAAGTTTTTTTGCCTATACTGTCTAATGTTGTAAGTTAATGGTACGGAACCCTTCGTGCTCGAGTCCGACTCGCACTTAGCCGGTTTTTTAAATTGGTCTACATACAGGATGCTCCAAGAAGTATGGTAAAGCGGTAGTCCAGAGATAGAGTACTTCTTGGGGTACCCGAATCACCCCCATATATGTTTCAAGTTATGATTTATTCTGAATATTTTTCGACCTGAACAAATCAAAATGAAATTTATACAAAAAGTTGAAGATTTTTTTGAGATTTCTTTTATGAAGCTAAATATGACGTTTATCTGTCAGTTTACTTTTGACAGTATGCATTTTATAATTTTTTTCACAAAGTATTATACTAGCAATAAATTAAGAACAAAGCGAAAAAGCGAAAGCGAGGTTGTTAAAAAGAAGCAAGAACTCAAAACACTGTTAAACGCGACGAACAAACTGAACGAACGACGGTGCACCTTACATACAGTTGACTTGACATACCGTACAGTTGACTTGACATTGACAGTTTTTTTTTCAGGTCTTTTAGGTTATAAACGACCTAAAAAGGCTGGGGCACAAAGCCGTAAACCCCAGAATAAAACACCAAATCTTCTTTACAAAGTAAAGTGAAAAAATAAGTGTTTGATTTAATTTTTAAGCCACTAAACTACGGACTAAAAAAATTTAATTGTATTTTTAATGAAAATAGCAATATCTTACCGATTTTTTGGTACCACATACATGTCGGGCCTGGGATAGGACATCACCTTTCAAGTTAAAAATCGGCCTTCAAAGACATCGAGGCAGAAAATTCTAAAGAATTTGGCCATCAGATAACCAAAAATTCAGTCAGACAAAATTGAACTAGACTGAAAAAAAAGCGCGCGCTTCTAAAAAAAGAAATAAATAAAGAAAAAATTTTTCGTAAAACTATCGAGTGATGAAGTTTATGACACCGGAGTCCATTTGATGTAAAGTTCCTTGTATTGTTAATAATAATAATTTACTGCCAGAAAAATCAAAGTACATATATATACTTTAGATAACATATGTTTTTTGTAGTACATTTTTTACTGCCTCGTAGGAAGTGTGAAAAGCAGAGTATTCTCCTCGGGGATAAAGATGTCTTCGTCTTGCGCAAGCTTAAATCCCTCGCTCCACTCAGGATTCTTCTTTTAACTCCCTCGCTCGGGAGTAAACACTTAACTCCCTTGCTGCGCTCGGGAGTTAACTTTCGAATCCTTCGTTACGCTCGAGATTCAAGATGACGCCCGTGACGTAAGACATCACTTTACCCCCTTAGTGAATAAGCTACTATTACATACTTGCTATTAGTTTACTAGTTTACGACTACGCCGTAGCACAGGCCCGTAGCAAGGTGAGGTCTGGTTCACCGAGTGATTGCTACGCCGTAGGAGCACCTAACATAGGGGATTGACTACGGCGTAGTTACATATTATACAGTGTGAGTCTTTAAAAAGTGCACAAATGAAAATGGGTGAAACTAGACCCATTTTTATCGATGGAAAAATATTTAAAAAAAATCTGAGTTTTATTTTTTTATTTTTATAGATTTTTTAAAGTTTAATTACCTTCTGTTGACTTATTGCAAAGAAAATGTTATAACTTTTTATCTAGGAGGTATATCCTGATGAAATGAAAACAATAATAATGGTAAATAACAGATAATACTAAGAAAATACATACAATTCCTAGAAAACGTCAACAAGTTATAATAAAATTTTACTTCTGAGAAAAATCTGTATTTTAATTGGTGTTTTTTTTAATTATTTGATAAATTCCTCCAATTAATGCCCAAATTACATTTATTTATTTGTATATGTTATAAGATAGTCAAAAAGAATCAAATAATCGCCTGAATTGTCATATGTGCCTTTTTTATTATATCTTATATGTACCTACACTAAACATTAAAATATAAAAAATATGTCTGCAAAACTACGCACTTCCGGAGATACATAGTACCAATGATAGGATACGATTACTGCATGGGAGTATGAGTCAGCAGCGAGTCTATGCAAACAAAGTCGCGCAACCACTAGTATGAAGTACCAAATATTTTTTGATTTGTGGAAAAATAACAATATCTTTTTAGATTTTATAAAATGTATTTTACTTTTACCTTAGGTACTTTTATGCTGAATGGTTTAGGAAGCAGATTTATTTAAAAAGGTGATGGGTTTATTTAGTAAACCTATACCCAGAATCGCCAGCAACGATTTGATGTATAAAACATCATATCGTTGCTGGCGATTCTGGGTTTTCGGTCTATGAACCTTTGGTCATCTCCGATTGCTACAAACTAAGATAACAAAAAACTAATTAAACAGTTTTTTGTTCTGGCTTACCATCAAATTATTAATGTTTGCTGTAACAATAAGTGACAAGACTAGAAAAATAAACAAGAACTACCTACCATTTGCACAAATCCTTTAAATAATTTTAAAACAACACATGTTGGAAAACTGCAAACAAGAATTCATTTAGCCGAACAATACTTCGAGCACGTCTCCCATGAGTCACAAGTCTTATTTCGGTTTTACGTCTAACTGGTACTCCTTGAATGTAAATACTATGAGAACGAGAGTGGAAATGTGCGTACTATCAAAACAGCAAGTAATGATTGCTGTTCTTTGTTAAATAGTATGGTTAGATATGTGTTTACAGTGCGGCCTAAAAAGTTTTACGATTGAACTTTATGGTAAAGTATCAAGACAACAAATTGCTACAAAAATAGCAGAAAATAAATGGAGGCGCCACTGTCAATAACAAGTATCAAGACCGATTATTTGCTTACTAAGCTACCAGTATTTAAACGACAGCAGCGCCTCCATTTATATTCTACTCTTTTTTAGAGTTCCGTATTCGGAGGATAAAAACGGGACCCTATTCCTAAGCCTCCGCTGTCTGTCTGTCTGTCTGTCCGTCCGTCTGTCTGTCTGTCTGTCACCAGGCTGTATCTCATGAATAATATTTTTTGCCATTTTTTGCTTTTTTCATTTGTAATGGCAACAGAAAGACATTTAAAATATTCACATAATATCATGTTGTATTTTACTTAAATAATAAATCATTTTTTTAAAATTACGGGGTACTACCATACAAACGTGTTTTTTTGCCTATACTGTCTAATGTTGTAAGTTAATGGTACGGAACCCTTCGTGCGCGTGCACTTGGCCGGTTTTGTTGCACTATACTCGGTACCTAAACTGACCTTTTACTTACTTTTCATTATTGGTTACGTCTCTACAAAACCTCTTCTAAGCGCTATTTCTCATAGTTTAGTCGGCAGCACGTCAGGCTACCCATTTGAACAACGAAAACAGCTTTTATTACGTAGGGAAAAAGAAGGTCTCAAGTACAAAGTGTATTCTCACGTGCGGCCGTGTAACTTACTGTAAATTATAATCAAAAAGAATATTCGACTTTTCTTAAGTTGGTAACCGCCCCTAAGGGTTTATTTGAACTTTTTTCTTACCAATATTAATGGAGTGATTATCTGAAAGCCAGAAAGATGATTTTCCCCCTTTTCGAAAAAAAAGTTTATGGCACTGTATAGTTATTTTATATTATATAGTTTTTTAATTATTATTTCTACACTAACCTTCTTAAAGCTTCTCTTAACAGTTTGATTTCACCCATTTTGCCAGCTGTCAGACACTACGGTCTCATAGCACGAATTGCACATAATCAATTCCAGTAGATTTGTTGACGAAATAAATAGGTCGATCTGTTGACAAAACTATATTCCTGTTAACTCCGCAATCTTACAAATGGAAGCAAGCGTTTCCCGCTAGCAAAATAATAATTTATATTGCCAGAACCAATAAACATTTTAATAAATACGGTACAGATGCGAAAAAGAAAGATGGCCGCCTGTCAGATGTTTAGTGCGAGAAAATTTGACAATGTCGCACTTATGAGGTTACCGACTCCTGCGTGCCTGTCCCAATTTCTTGGTATTTTTTATTAAAGTATTTAGTTTGGAGTCATAATATATTTATATTGGTGTTAACTGTCATAGTGGTGACTCTGCTTCTAGTTTGTATTTTTTGGGCTTTTTTTAATTAAATAGTATTCACCATGTATGTAATCATCGATATCTCGATCAATCGAATCAATCGACAACGAAAACAGCAACAGTTTTTCAAAAACGTATTAATGAAATAAGGTTTTTCATATACTAAACTCTTTCTACTAATTTATTGTTTACTTAAGGAGAATAAAACCTTTTTGAACTTATAAAATAGTGACTTTTGATGTATATAGTGTTCTTCTTTTGATTGAGTTAAAAAATAACTACTACCTAAGACTATAAACAATTCTTATAACGCAGATTTATTCTGTGCTATAATTATATAGTAAACAAATAATCAAAAGGAAGTCAGGAAAACATCAACAGCCAATCAAAAATGTATTTGGTAAGTATCAATACATTTTCATACTCGAGTTCACCAATGAATACAGCCGGTAAACGTAAATTTACGGCTTATTTGACACAACTCCCATACAAAGTTTGAAATATAATATTAGAACCGCTTGTTTAAGAAATAAACACCCATGTGTTGGTGAACTTAACGCTCAGAAAACTACAGTTAAACGTCAGTTAATCCGTATTTAATCCCGTAAACTGGGAGTAAACTCTCCGTTTTCCTAAATGCGCGTCTCATGTATTTATAGAGCCGGGCCAACGATTCTTCGTTACGATGGCAGATATACATGTGATAGTATATATTAAACCTATACTACAACTAGGAACGTGTAGACGTTAGTGCCTTAGTCGCAGTGTAGTTTAGAAGAAAAAATTGTCTGTGATCTGTTTTGTGACGTGCATTTTGGCGGTAAGTGATCCTATTTTTGTTTTTTTTAATGTTTGAGTAAAAGTGGTCTTATTTCTTGTATTTTTTCCACGGATTTTTTTTTATTAAAACGTATTCAAGTTTTTTTTACTTACTTGTAGTGCTTAAAAATTCAAAAAAGCTTGATTTTAGTTTTAGGTTATGTATTGTAGGTACTGGCCGTTAAATTAAAATTGTTTAATTTATTTTATGTTTAATTCGTTGTTAGTGTTTCGTAACGTGATAGCTTGCAAGTGATTGTACATAGCCAAAATAGAATTATGAGCGCATAGAATGTTGTTTAGTTTATATTGCGTTTGATCTACGATTATCACTATTTTGCGAATACTTTAACGAGTACGGATCAAGAAACGATTTATTTAGGTCGTAATATTTTGTGTAGAATGATGAATTTCAAGATTTAAAATAAGTAAGTATGCATATTTCACAGACGACGAATGAGTTAAACATAAACTTTCACGATGACATGCCAATAAATAATCAACTACTTATGATATTTGATTTCAAATCAGAATAGGTAGTTAATTCCTGTTGTAAACACAGACTTGCGGTGTTATTACAAAAGAAAATACTGTATTTAATCTGTGTTTACCTACCTAGGTATTAAGATGGCCAATTTCAAAAGAATGACACATGGTTTACAGTAAACATTATAATAATTGAATGAATACATTTAATGTATTAAACATTAAATAAATGTGTAAATAAAGTGTTGATCTCAATAACGCAGAGAACTGACTTTGTGTCAATAGGTTTTTTTATAACATCCTTTTAGAATCCGCAAGTTAAAACACACCATTATAATCGATTCCGTCGGTGGTATCAAAATACTATACGTAAATGTAGTGCAACTTACATGGAAGTAAATAAATAGGCAAAGAACCCCACCCGGCCAGCGGTGCGCGGCGGGAAAACAAAAAGAAATCCAAGATGGCGTCCTGTTCCTGTCATATTATAGCTGTCACAGCTGTCAGCTACTGTCATTGGCTGTGAAACGTTTGGTGCGCGCTAATTACTGCTGTCAGTAGTCGTGTTGTTTTTTTAGCGAGTTTAAAACGTTATTAGTGTCAACTATAGGCGATGTACTTATTAAAAGACTGATCGATCACCTTTATTGAAAGTCGTTCATACGGGCTTGTTGCACCATCTTACTTTATTTTTACAAGTGCCATTAACCTGTCAAAGTCTATACGAAAATCACGGGTTATAGTTACAGTTACGGTTAAATTAAGGTCGTGCAACTCGGCCTAAATAAAAAAAAAGTCGGGTTTTTTACACCATATTTTATAACTAAAGAATGACGGAATCGATTTTCGTATCATTTGATTGCTTAGATTAGCCACTTTTTCTTAAATAGATGAATATGAAAGTTTGCACTGAAAAAAAGAATCAACAAAACTAGTTTTGTTAGTTGAAGGTTTTACTAGGGAAGTCAATTTTTGTTAAATATAAACAATCTTCTGGGTATCAGTAACAAACTAGTTTTGTTCTAGTTTGATAACCAGAAGTTCGCAAGTCGCTAGATTACGGCCTACTAGTAGCCAAATTTTGGTTACTGTTAACCAATATTTTTTTCAGTGTGTTTAGGGAATCTGGGATTTGTGTAGATGAAGTCAAAGTAGTTTAACATAAAAGAAGCAGTTTTTTAAATACCTACCATGACACTATTAGCCTTAATTAACAAATTAATATAAATGCTTTGCAAGGAAAAAAAGAATTACATCGTCGAAAGTAACACGCATGCGCCACGGAGCCACGTCCTTGAATTCAAGGATCCTGTGTACTGCTACGCGAAGTGAGTAGTGTGTGTGAATATTGTATTTTTACCAATAATAATAATAATAAATAACAAATCTTTATTTCATCTTATAAGTAAGTTACAGGTTATCCAATTTGCAAATGAAAATTGGAATTACATAGGAGCTGATCAATATTTAGAAGATGATTATTAACGTCTGTCATGTTCTAGTTACCAAAATGTTACATTTAATTTAGTAGGATTTGATTTTAATTGACGACCGTCTTGGTGTAGTCGTTCGCGCACCGGACTTCTAAACCAGGCGGTTGCGGGTTCGAATCCCGCAAGGGGCAAATGTTTGTGTGATGAGCACGAGCATTTGTACCTAAGTCATGGATGTTTTTATGTATTTAAGTATTTCTATCCGTTATCCTAGTCACCATAGCATAGCACAAGCTCACACTTAGTTTGGGGCTAGGTAATTGGTGTGTTTGTCGAAACAATTTATTTATTATTATTATAATTTTAATCAGACAAAAAAACCCTGAAAATAATTATGTAATGTAATTTGTTGGCAGAAATATTACCTATACTCAGGCTGCTTAGCGGATTTTATTTTAATAACTAGCAGTTCCCCGCGACTTCGCCAAAGTCGGATTTTCCATACAAACTTTCATCTCCTATTTCACCCCTGATGATTTTATATCGCGACAAAAAGTAGCCTATGTCCTTTCTAGGGTCTCTAACTATCCCTGAAAACGTGGAGAGGGTCTTTATTTTATTATTTAGTGAATACTACATGTAAATCACATGTTAAAATTTAAAACAGCCATTAGGTATAATATCAATAGACATTGCAATATGTGTGGGAAGTTGAAGTAAAACTATAAAGAGAAAGTTTCCCTGAGAAAGGAAGTAAAATGTATTACTTATATATAAAATGCCTCCACAATTTTGTGATTGGGAAATGTGTCAAATTAACAATCGATTTATACTGGGCCCGGCGAACCTTGATCCCTATGACATTGACAGTTATTCCTACGACACAACATTGTAGTGGCGTCACCGTTACATTAGAATTGAATTGGAGGCTTCTAAAAATGCCATTTATTAAGGTAAGGTAGATATATGCCATTACAATGATATTCCGTCGGAATTATAACAATTCTTAACATTTACAAGAAATTATCTCAATCAGACTTTACGTTTACGTCGTGTAAAAGTTACTTCGTTCGGAAGATATCGACTAGTGCGGAAAAATATCGATAAACAAATGTCGATAATGGAAACGAGTGTACATGATTTATAATCATTTAAGTTATAGGTGCTGAGCTGAATGTTAAAAAGTTGCATGAAATTGTTTTTATTTCACTCATATTTATAAAATATTTCTGGGGACACCAGGTTTTGTTTTATTTAAGATTAGATTTTATTAGTATCAGTTTTCATGTGTGGCATAATTAAGTGATAAATTATGAGTGTCATTACTTTTTCATACTTAAGTATTAGTACATTCTCTATTGAATAGAACGGAGCGCGGCATACATGCACTCACGATTGTATACCCAAGAGAATTAAAAATTAACTGTCGGACAAAACCAAATAAAACAAAAGCTGTTCAGCGATCATTTATTTATATATTTTAATCTGAATCTGATAATGACATTAGGGTTTGTGTCACGAACTCGGAATCTGAACTGCAGCTGCTGTCACCTAAGTTTATCAAAAACGGCTCATCTACAATGCTATCGTATCGCACGTCTCGATCCTAATGATCAAAACAAAGTTTTAAAGCATTATATTGGCAGTGGTAGGGCGGTAGCCAAATCACTGCGTGACCTTTGGATTTTGCCATTTCATCCAATAAATATGTCCGTTTTGTTTGCTGTTTCTGCAGGTTCAACAGTCTGACCAATTCTTTTTTGAACATTTGAATGTTAGCTGCCACACCATTGCGTTGCAACCACTCTAGGATTTATCCTTTATTATTGTTGCTGGTAGTGCTTTATTCACTTGGACGGAATGGTATGGGGTGTTGTTCATCAAAATATAGTGGGGCTCATTTAAATTATCCATCATCACTTCGTGATCATCGGTCGTTTTAAATGATTTGAAGGCCCACAAGCAATTAGGCGCAAAACTTTTGGCTGTACCAGGGTGGCAGTACAACTGGCAACTGACTACAGTGCTAATGAAAACTAAAAATTTTATAAACAAATTTAAACTAAAAAGTACGAAATAATATTTAAATGACCTAACTGTTCTACGGAATTGTACAAGAAACCTATTTCCAATTTATTATCTGTTATTTTTTGGAGTCGGTGCCAACCAAGCTCGATATTCTATCTACTCTAAGCAGCCAAGAGATGGTTTAATCATGTCCTTACTTGCAAAAAAACATTGAGTTAGAATTTCTGGCACCGACTCCAAAAAATAACAGTTAATAAATTGGAAATAGGTTTGGAAGAAAGTAGTAACGAGAAGGAAGACTGTTTAAAGAAGAACATTTAAAGATTTACTAATAGCATTTTTAATTTAGTTTGTTGTATATCGTATCATCGGGTTCCCTATACAAATACTCGGTACTCAGACTATCAAATCCATCGTTTCAGCGGTAAGAGTTAATTGATTTCTTGCAGTAATTTATATTTCTTAAAGTAATTATATATTTTTATTGTTGGGGGCGGGAGGGAGGGGTTAGGGGGGGGGGGGGAAGAGGAGGGAGCTGCGCCTTTGACTTTGTTTTGTTAGCATCCTATACAGTACCTGACAAAACATCTGGTGTTTCTATTACTAAACTCCTAATTTTTAAGGAGTTCCACCATCAGCTCAGCTCCACATAATGACTATCAGACGTAACAACATGTCAACATTAAGATACTAGTACGAAAACACTATACGTGCCTTCAAAATTTGAGGGTTTCCCTCGTTTACACCAAAATCCCATCATCAGATCTCGACTGGGCCAAAATAGGACCAACTAGAAGGTATAGCCTCTAGGTAAACATTTTTTTTTTAAAACGGTCCACAACTGACTGAGATATGCGGTAACATAGCCACAAAAAAAAACATACAGTCGAATTGATAACCTCCTCCTTTTTTGAAGTCGGTTAAAAAAGTTAAGTTTCATCGACACGACCCATCACTAACATGAACTGTCATAGGGATCAAGGTTCGCCGGGCCGGGTATAGGTTCGATGACTGATAAAATTGGTTAACAATTCCCTTTTAAAAACATACTCCTAACCAAATTACGTTAACACAACGTCACCCCAAGGGCACAAATTCGTCCTTCCTAGACGTTCCCGACAAAACCTTGAACTCGGTAACCTCGTCGTGACCTTCATAGTCCTCGTGCCCTCAATAACGACCTTCAGGCAAGGCCGACCTCCATCCCGGATGGAGGACAACATGTAAGGTCACTGACGTCATGATACGTCAGAGCTCGGAACGTAGCGTACGTGACCTTGGAAGAAACCTTGTGAGGTAACGAAGCGAAGGATAGGATTTTGTGCGGGGTCAAGGACTTTTTGTGGTTCAGCCTTTTGGCATTCAGATGCGTACAACTTTGGCATTAGGATGCGTAGCAGTAACGTATTAAGTATCCGTTTTTTTTATTTATTTATCGTTTTACAAAGAATTACAAAAACATTTCAAAAGCACGCACCTTTTGAAATAATTTAGTATTTTAATATTAGTGTTGGGTTGTATCATTGTAATCTAGCTTCCTAGTTTTTTGTTGGTACCAAAATGGAATTTCAATGACTTTCTACGATCGAACAAATTCGATCGAACCAATATACCAAAGAGACGTGGAACATTTTACGTCCTGCTTTAACAACGAAATAAGGAGATACGTAGAAAAACTAAGGTAACGACTATAGCCCGGCGGATCAGGAAGATTAAGCCTTTGACTGCCACGAAACTAGACACAATAGAAAAATCATTGTTTGGGGGTCACCGGTGACCACCATGGCGCTCAATGTGTAGTGGCAGTGGGCAGATATACAGTTTATGTATAAGGAACTCTATTGCACACCATAACAGAGAAAAGTACAGCAATTTACACATAGATATGTACAATGTAGGCGTCTTACTGGCACTTGAAGGTAGAGTCAGTTGCAAGTTGTATTTTTGTAAGGCGTATATTCTATGTTGTATGTACTAGCAAAGCGTTTCTCCACGACTTCAACCGCACAAAAGAGAGTTTTTCTTAATATTTTTATATAGCGACAAAAAGTAGCCTCCTGCCTTTGTCCTTCTCACTATATCTATACCACAAATTCCATCGCAATTCAAATTCCACTTTCGCATTTATAATGCATATCGTAATATAATTCATCTAAGCTACGAGAAATAAAGCTTTTGGAATATCAGCAAAACATTATTTTATATTTTGTTATTCAACAAAAGCGACATTGGTGTTGTCAACAAACACACAGAGGTTATTTGCGTAATTAAAGATTAGCAATTAATTTATAATTAGTTAACCTTGACAATGCTTGTAGTCTTGTGCCAGAAAATCCCATTTATTTTTGATAATGTGTGCCGATAGACACTTTAGAAAAACCTGAATTAGATAATTATTTAAAGACTGATCTAGAATCAAAGAAAAAAAAAATGTGGGTGCTGCCAGCATTTTTGGAATTGCTACACGTCAGTCAAGAGTGTAACATGTTTGTTATTATCAACATTGGAGAATGTTACATATTTTGGTTTTCGATAAATATTTGCAGATTTATCATTCGTTTCTCGAGTTTGTTTATGACGGTGCCATTAAGGATGATGCAATTTTTGGTACCCACCTCACCTCCAATAGCAATGTGTGATACCTCGTTAGACAGCTCTTAGTAACCTGAATAAAAGTTACTATGGCGCCAAGTTCCGATCGTTAGTCCGTTCATAGCTGTACGGTATTAAAGTCTCAAAAAAAGAACTAGCACCTACTTTTAGTAACTACCACCAATAGCAATGCAAGATACGTTGTTAGGTAGCTCTTAGTATCCTAACTAAAGGTTACTATGGCGCCATGTTCCGTTCGTTAGTCTGTTCTGAGCTATACGGTATTAAACTCTCGGGATAAGTGGTGCTAGTGCATCTACTTTTAGTAACTACCACCAATAGCAATGTCTGATACGTCGTTGGATAGCTCTTAGTAATCTAAATAAAAGTTACTATGGCGCCGAATTCCGATTGCTAGTCCGTTCTGAGCTATTTGGTATTAAAGTCTCAGAATAAGAACAGTACCTACTCATAGTAGCCATCACCAATATTTGATACGTCGTTAGAATCAGATGACTATTAGTAACCTAAATAAACGTTACTACAGGGCACCAAGTTTCTATCGTTCATCCGGTAATACCTACACAGTACCTACTAAAATCTGAGAATTAGTAATAGCAACTACATACTTTTGGTACTCACTTCCAATAGAAATGTGTGTTACGTATTTGGATACTAGATCTTAATAACCTGAACAAAAATTACAATGGCATGTTAGACTATGGCATGTCAGCAGGGATGGGTGGATTCTGCGGGGAATGAGGTGTTCTATCAAGTGGTACCTAGACTGAGAAACGTTAAAAGAGGACGTTGGAAGTGACTTGACCATTAGGGCAGTCTAATCTCAAATATTAGAGAGCAAGGAGGCATGACAGGCAATTTTCTTGAAAATCGGAAATGATTCTAGATAAGTTAGGTACCTATGTAAATTAGAAAACGTTTTATTACCTAAGTACTTGATACAAATTGACGTAAGAGCTACCGCTTTTATAAATAAATTGATTTGGGGTGTATGTAAGTAATAGAAGTAGGCGTTCCGTTCGGCTTAGAGATTTATAATCCTAATCTAGGAACCTAAACTCTACTATCCACTGAAATTAATTACCAAGCCGTAATCCAAAAATAAACTAAATCTCTGGATTTTTTCATTTGTAACCATTGAACAGTCCTCGGTAGTCATGACAGCTAGTGTCAAATAAGCGCCATGGCTATACAAAATGCGGTCGTCGGTGGCGCAGTAGCTAGCGGGTAGCCTCTCATGCGGGAGGTACCGGTTCAATCCCACGTGCCTCCATGTACCAATGACTTTTTCTGAGTTATGTATATTAGTTGTTACACTAACTGATGCTCTTACTTACGGTGAGGGAAAACATCGTGAGGAAACCTGCACACTGTGTGACTATGAACCAAACTGGTGGCAGTCGCTCCACTGTAATTACCGGATCTGCCACATCCTGGATCATGCTCCAAAGCGGATCCTGTGCACTCGCGTGCGAGTGCACAACCGCGATAACGCTAGGATGATGATGGTACCTCTATACAAAATACGGTTTCGGACATGCAACGTCTCGGAGTGTTCTTATATTTTTTAATTACTTACCAAACATCTCAGTTACGTGCTCAATATTTAATCACATACGTCCACTTTATTGTATAACGTTAATCCGTAATGACATAGCTAATGTATTAGATGCATCCACGTGATGGCCACCCACCCCTATCAATTTGGCATCTTTACCGCATTCTTTGTGGCGTCATAATAAAATAATATATAGCAAAACTTACATACTTAATATGTCACATTGAGCATGTAAGTAAGAACTGTATAAACAATGTCACGTGGTAGATGTGACATTGTTTAGTATTCATCGATTATCGTAGTAGTATCGATCGCTGGACAATATTTATGATAAATCGGACTGATAAGACAATTGTCACACGAACAGACGAGGTTTTTATCTTGGTATAATAGCAAATTCTCCAAATATTTTAAAAAACAACTTAAGGGAGTCTGTATAACTTGTCAATGCTTATAAAAAACACATCGAAATCGGTTTAACCAAACGCGAGATCGCAGACAAACATACATACACGCGGGTCAAACTGAGAACCTTCTTTTTGAAGTCTGTCGAAATGTTAAATTTCTGAATTCAGTGACACCATACTTTAACTGACATGACGATAAAGATGGTCCTCGTTTGAGACATCATCCTGTCAAATTAGTAGGTAAGTGCTCAAATCTCCACAGATCTACGCCATACAACCCACTCGTAAAATCGTTGAATGGAATTCCAAACTCCACGTGTGTTCGAAAGTCAGTCAGTCAATCGGACCAATAGCAAGCTGCGTGTGCGCCGCCCATATTGGCGGGCGATATATCTGCGGCTAATTTATTGGCTCGGGAACTAGGGATTGTTCGATTGTAATGCCTAGGATAGCTGTCTACACTAATATTGTAATTGTTTGTTTGTATTGAATAGGCTCCGGGAATACTGGACTGTTCAAATGAAATTTAGTACAGAGATAGTTTGAGACCCTGGAAAGGACATAGGCTACTTTTTGTCGCGATATAAAATCATCAGGGGGTGAGATGGGGGATAAAAGTTTGCATGAAAAATCTGACTTCTGGCGCGGGCGAAGTCGCGGGGAACTGCTAGTAGTTTATTGCTTACTCATAGTCACATGTACCAACTTGATAGCTGTAATTTATATACTCACAGTCACATGTATCTACTTCTTTACTTTTACCAGTCATGGGTACAAAACAATATTGGTGTCTCATTTTGCGCAGTAGGCTAGTAAGCCGTAGCTATTTCTTTAACGTTTGGGCTTAATCAAACCTGACCTCAAGTCTTGAAAACGAGTTAAGTGTTTTCACCATCATTATGATTAAATGAAGTCGCTCACGATTGGTCGATTATTTTGTGTGAGCGAAATTTAATGTAATATATTAAAAACATGCAAACAAATTGCTTAAGTTATAAAAATAATGATCATAATGATTATTGATTATTATAGTCAAGGACAAGACGTCCATTGTTGAACACAGGCCTCCTCCAAAGGAAGGGGTCTGCATCCAGTGCTATCCTGTGATCTTTACAAGACCGTTTGTCCATCTTCAGCGGTGGAAGGCTTCGTTAGGTGCCTGGTAGCTACCACCCTCCTACCGGAGCCCGGCGCCAAGCAGCGAGCTGTGTTCCGTCGGTGAGTGGGAGTGACAGAACCTTTTAGGTGAGCTCGCTCTACCGTCGATTCTGTCTACGCCACGTCTAGGGTGTCTAGAGTCAAGAGCAACCCATTTCAAATATAATAAAAATAAAATATTGCCCGTGGACGCCCTACGCTACATCTTCATTATCATCATATCAACCTATTGCAGTCCACTGCTGGACATATACTCTTTAAGACTGCGAAAACTTTCACGGTCCTCCGCTTCTCGCATCCAGCGACCACCGGCCACCTTTCTCAGGTCATCGGTCCACCTAGCAGAAAGGCGTTTTTGATCAATGGTTTCGAATGTAGAAACTCTCTGCCTAAACAGCCATCAGTTGTTCGTGTTATGTGCCCTGCCCACTACCACTTGAGCTAAGGGCTAAGGGATTTAAACCAACACAGAAGAAGACTTAAAATAACAAAAGCAACTTTTGGGCTGGTGAAAAGCACATTTTCTATATTGTTTGTCTAGTTTGAAACACCCATAGTGTTTCAATACCACCGTTGTTGGTAATTGATTTCTAAAAGATTTAACGTGTTTTTATCAACTTACCTTGGGATGGGAACAATGTATGTACCATTGCCCTTTATTTATTTAACCCTTACCCTACCTAGTCCACCTACTTAACACGTAATTAGCCTATCCTATAATGTTATAATCTATCTAATAAACGTAGAAGATATTCTGCTATGACAGACTAAGACGGACGGACTGAACGATCTTATAAGGGTTCCTTGTCGGACTACGGAACCCTAAAAACTGGGCAATAGCGAGACAAACTCGAGGGTTCCATACTAACTCGTGTAGGTAATTGCACCAAAATATTTTTTTTAAGTAATCCCTGCCGTGTCCCATCATCACATGGCATATGGTGGGTGGGAGGATGGAATGGTTCATGATTATAGGACTATGGAAAATAGTGAATTATTGGTTTTGATTCTTCTGCAAAGTGTTAAAACTTGTGAAAAGTCAGTCTTTTTTAGTGTTTTCTAAGCCTCTTAATGCGTCTTCAATCGTAAGTGGCTTACCTATAAGAGCTATCTAAAACTTGTTATGAAAAAAATACTTGTCAGTTTGTCCAATTGCGCCACTGTAGCCATCAACAAACCCCAATTAATATCCCACCCAAAATGTTCCCCACTTTTTAATTCGTCCGGTCATCTTACGAACAAACTTATTAATATAACTCACCATTTCTCCTGTGCGGTCTGCGGTGCGCGCGCGCCGTTCTCCGGTGATGACAAAGACAGCTGTCTGGCATATGCCCAACGCATTGTGACAGTCGTCTCCCGTTTAATTGCTAATTAATTAATTGTTCAATCGATCCACTGACAGTTAACGACAGATACTAGTACCCCGGTTTGCTGAACGATCAATAGTTAGCGAGGAGTTTAAAAAGATTAATGATACGAATTGTTTGGTGTCTGAAGATCAATAGTTAGTGATTAATTGTTGGAGATAAATTAGAGAGGATTGTTCTAGGACTAGTTAATGAGAGTATGTTAATCACTAGAGAAATAAATGTGTCTATGATTACAATTCTTAAGAGTCTTGGACGAAGTATAGAGATCGATTGTTGTTTCAAATGACCTGTGTGATGTTCTATAAAATAATCATACCGTGTTAAATCATGTTCCATAAAAAGAATACAATTATACTACCTACTACTCTTTTTAACGTTATTCACTTTTTGATACTTGTGTACCAATAGCTATTCTTATCGGAAGTAGCGGGCTATTCCCGATACAAGTGACTATGACTACTTCCCGGGAAGATTCGGCAAAATATTGTTACCAAGTTTTTAGATATCATGATTTTTTATTTTATTATTTATAAAAGTACTGATCCGTCATCTCAATAGGGCTAAGATTAATGTTTAAGGTCCACTTGCGCCATGGCGGACTAGCTAATCCGGACCTTTTCAAGGCCTATTATCTGAGTTGAAAGCCCACTTGCACAAGTCTGGATTAGTTAAACCGTACTTGCGCAAGTGGGCCTGCTTGCCTGTGGGTCTGCTTAGCCCAAAGGTATTACTGGTAGAGAATGCCACTAGGCATTATGCCCGCCTTTTGTACAAAGTTTTAGTTGTGCAATAAAGCTTAAATAAATGAATAAATAAGATAGGTATAATCTCCATGAAAATCTGTTAAGCAGTTTTTGAGATCATCGTAAAAATACATTACACATACAGACAGGACGCGGCGATAGAATTCATGATATTATTCTCTATTATTCTGAGACATTATTTTCCGCATGGACAATTTTTTTAGCAGAAAAAATGTCTAGCATAATGTAGCCAATATTTTCGGCACTTCAACACACTCATGTGATATTGTTACCGGCGCTATGTTATTGAGATCACACCTGGCATGGATCCAACCTTTTTGTGTTTCATTGTTGCCATCGGTCAATGATATCGGGGTATACTACATCATAGGTTAATGTGAGTCATTGTATTTGAGGACTAGCAGTTCCCCGCGACTTCGCCCGCGCTGAAAGTCGGATTGTCCGTATAAACTTTCATCCCCCATTACACCCCCCTGATGATTTTATATAGCGACAAAAAGTATCCTATGTCCTTTCTGGGGTCTCAAACTATCTCTGTATCTAAATTTCATTTGAATTGGTCCAGTAGTTACGGAGTCTATTCAATGCAAAAAACAAACAATTAAATCTTTCTTCTTTATAATATTATATGTAGTGTAGATTATGTGTTTTATTAACTTTTATAGACAGCATTTTATGTTGGTTCGTTTCTAAAAACGGTTGGATAGCTTATGTATGGAGAAGCATCAATGAAGATCAATTGTCGAACTGAGAGACTGCAGATTGCAACCGTTCGAACAGTGTGGTTTCTTTAACCTCGAACAGTGCGGCCTGCGGTTCGGACTTGTAAAATTGCGGGATGCATGTCAATTCTGCTATTCCTGGGACTAACTAGCCTTTAGGTACTGGTTGGGATTGTCATTGAGGCCAAGCTGATAAAAACCGGAATTACAGCGGTGTGACAACCCTTGAAGCACCCATAATCTTACCTGTCATCAATATTTCAAGTGCGTTTCAAAGAAGGTAGGTATAGCTCATAGCTCACAGCATATTATATTGGAGGTAAGCCCTGCTGTGCCCAGTAATAATGTTCTCCTATCCGAATTTAGACCATAGCGGCCAATTTTAACCAAGATTATTCAACTCTGTCAGATATTCAAGTTCGTAAGGATGTGGGCAATACACATTACACAGGCGCACACTCGGTTTCTTCTCTCTCATAGTTCAGTGACCATACAAATTTCACCGACATGATCGGAGAGAGATCAGGCGCAGGACCGCGCAGGCTTATCGACCTTCTCGAGACACGAAGGTGTTAACACCACCAGCTACCTAACTAAACAAGTTGTTTATAACTTGAAAAACCCAAAAGCCACCAGACCAACTAGGCGACAGTGTTTGAATTTATGTAAATGCTGAAGAACCATACATAAATTTTTGTCTTGAGTTTCATAAACATAAACCGATTAAAATCTTAGTAATGTGGCGCAATGAACATCAGGCCTACAGCAACACTAGGAAAAGAAACTAAACAATTCTTCCTTTTTGTCTCCTCTCTTCACACTCCCTGACATTGTTGCGGCCATTTGTCAACGCTGCGCGTGAGTTGATTTAGTGACGCTTCTGACATTTGCACTATAATATACGAATGCGCACCATTTGGTACAGGACTCTATATGCAGACCTCGTTCCACTTAACTGCAGATTTATTTGACTTGATTTTGTAGACTGATTTGCATATTTAACTATCTTAGTTGTATATTGATTTTGAGAAAAAACCCACCAAGTTGGAAACCGTTTATTTTATTTGATGCAGGGAGTCCCGTTAATGAAAGATAATCTTGTAGATACAAATTAGTTACATTATGCTCTACTATATGCTAAACATTTTATTAAAGTAAAAGTGTTGCCATTTTCTAAGAGGTTTTGAGTTTTTACAATTTTTTGGGAGTCTTACTAAGATTTTAAGTAAAAAGTTACTATTGATTTTGGTGTTTAAAATATTTAATATCATTAAAATAGATTATATTATTTAATATTATAAAATAAACTTCAGCCGGCAACGAATTCCACTCTCCTAGCCGTACGCAAGAGGAACGTAGATTTAAAACGTTTAATGCGTATGAGTGGCATGTTATTTCCCGATGGTAAAATAGGCCCTATTTTACCCATGGACCCATTCGGGTAACCCCTTCGCACGCTCGCCGAAATGTAGCATGTATAGAACACCTAAAGGCACGCCACCGTATGCCTATGCTCGAGGCTTTGCAGCTTAGTTTCACAAAGTTCAGTGTTTCCAACAATTCGTGTTGCTCTTTTTTCGAGTCTAATGCAGCTAGTTAGTATTTGGCAGATCCATCCCAAAGGTAGCAGCAACTTCATACAAGATCGAACATAAGTTTGGTAGAGTTGTAAAAGATGCCTCTATTTGAACTACCGCTTAACCTTAGAGAGGATTTCAAGTTTAAACGAGACATTACGATATGTACAAAAATGAAGTAACTTATTATTTTATTTAACGCATGTAATACCTAAATAACGTCTGCTTGTGTCCGCCTGTCTATTCGACTTTAATTATCTTTCAATATATCTTTGAATTAAGAGAGAGCGTCCGTGGCGCAGTGGCTAGCGGGTTGCCCCTCATGTGGGAGGTATCGGTTCGATCCCACGTGTTGCCATGTACCAGTGACTTTTTCTGAGTAATGTACATTACTTATTTTACTAACCGATGCTCTTACAGTGAGGACACCTGCAAATTCAGGCGACTGAATGTGTAACCATGATCCAAACTGGTCAGTTTCCCCTGTTAACAGCGACACGGAGGTTTGGATGCAGTCCACTGTAATTACCTGATCAGCCACATCCTGGATCATGGTCCAAAGCGGACCCTGGGCCCTCGCGTGCAAGTGCACAGCCGGGATAACGCTAGGATGATGATGTCAGCATCAGCGTTATCTATGAATTAAGATCTGTGTAAATAAATAAATAAAACAAAAAGCAACGAGCAATTATGATACAAAGCGTTTATTTTAACTAAACACAAAACCGTGTATCAGACATTCTAGTTCATTAAACTGAAGTGATAGTTAGAACTTTGTGAGTTCTGTGATCTCGCCAAGAATAACGGTTACGAATGAAATGAACAGTTTTCAAAGTAAATAAAAATATAATGCAGATGTGTCCAGTAACCCTGCTTGCTTCCCGATTTCAAATAAACTGGCAAGTGAACTGATAATTATAGTTCTATCGTCGGCCGTTTTTAAAAGAACCGATACAAAATCATATTAGAAGCCCTCATAATCATGCTCAGTATTTAACCTTCTGCCACTAAGGTGTAATTATTGTTTCATTCCACTGAGGTGTTAGACTGGTAGACACCTTTTTGAGATGTTGTACGAATTACACTTTGACTTCAATGTTCGTATTTTTCGTTCTTAAATATGTACTGTACAATATACAACATATCTAGATGAGAAAAGTGTGAAATAAGGAAATTACACAAAAAATTCTGATGGCACATTCAGAACATCAATTTTTACACAGTCTCCCCTGACCCGAATTATAGATATTGTTACTAAGCTTTTTAAATAATGAAGAACATATATCAAGAGTTTTCATAAAATTTCATTGTTCAACAAACTGTAATGCTGAGATGGTAGTCTCGTAGACACTTTTTTCAAAAACACACATGACTAGTCATCCCAAGCTGTCCACACTGTACAAGCATCGTCTGCATGGCAATGTACTAAAATCACGAGAGTCGCAACGTAAACAACGACGATATAAGTACATAGTTTCTGATTAGTGGTGTCTGAGGGACTACCATCAGTTGCAGAAGGTTAATAGGAAAATAAGAAAATAACTTAGCAAATGCATGTATATAGACCACCAGGACGTCAAGTTAATCTCTGCTGTTGTAAATACGGAAAAAATACAATAAAATGTACTGCATAAGTGTTGTCACCGCATCGCCTGCTCTAGGGTTCATCATCATCATTTTAGAGTTATCCCGGTTGTGCACGCGCAGGGTTTGCTTTGGACCACGATCCAGGAAAAGCAGTTCAGATACCTAATTACAGTGGAGCGACTGCTATCTGGCCTCCGTGATCCTGTTATCAAGGGAACATGACCAGTTTAGATCACGGTGACACATTCAGTCGCCGAATGTGCAGGTTTCCTCACGATATTTTCCCCTTACCGTGAGCATCGGTTAGTGAAACAACTAACCGCCCGCCCTAGAAATATAGTTGCAAAAGGTAAAGAATCATAATAAGTAGAATTTCTTATTTTTGGATAGGTAGAAAATGCCACTTGGCGTTAAGTCCGCCCTTTTGTACAAAATTTTCAGTTGTGCAATAAAGCTTAAATAAATAAGATTTCTATATTGTTGCAATTATAAAAAACAAGTTTCAACTTCATTTTTTTTTTCTTAAACTCAGGGAACCTTCTTGATCTTGTTACTTCATATGATTGGGGTTTGAGTTTTTAGCTTACGAGCTCTGCCTACAGTTAAAATTGGTAGAGCATTGTTTTTTTTATTTTGTTGGTGTCGCCTCTGCCACCGTGCCAAAATAACTTGTTAGTGGGAGATCGGGCTATTGTGTGGGCGCCATTTGGGATTTTTGATGGTGATAATTAGGCTGAAGACTAGTTTAGTGACTTTGACTGTGGAGATGTCAGCTACACAAAAAAAGAATAGTAAGTGTTTTTAACTGAAAAAAGAAAGTAATAAATAAGTGAATAAGTGTATAAGGGTTTCCTGGTTACGAGTTTACTAAGTATATTTACTCTGTGACGAGTTTACAACGACCCCTCTTTTTCAGTTGTTTACCATCGTTTTTATATTTACTACCATTCCATATATTAATATTACTATTATTAGGTATTCCAAAAAGTTACTGGTCGAATATAACTATTCACAGCGACCTATTTAAAATGTCATCCAATTAGAAGTGGCACAAATGAGGTGACGACAATTTTAAATCTGCCGTACTGTACTTTATTCGAAGAATACTTATTTATTAACTGCCGCAGGCTGAATTGTTTCCTAAACAATACAACATGGATTTCTTTAACGCCTTGAGGACCATAAGACCGCCAGCGTTCCGATATCAATTTATTGATTGCCTATTGTGTCTGAAAACATGACACTTTAATGATTAAGAAATTAATGAGTAGGCTGTTCTATAACAAACATGACCCATCGTAGGCCGCATCGTCACTTACCATCGGGTTAATCGGGTAACACAGCGGTTAATTGTCTGCCTAATAATTATTTAAAAAACTGACAAATATTTAAAAAGCCGCCCTTGTATGTTACAACAGGACATAGATTGCATTGCAACTTCTTTGACTTAAAGAGTTGGGATTTCCTCAATCTACTCGTAGGTGCATACTACCTACTAGGTGTTTGTTATTCCTACTTCTTCTTCTTGGTCGGTTTATGGCCAAGCCAGGGCTCATTGGTTGAACACCTCACCATTTAAGTCCGCCAATTTCACTTCAGTTATTTGATTAAGCACAGTGATAATAGATCACCGTTATTTGGAAGTATAACAATCAATTGAAATGAAAGTTACAGCGACAGAAATTTCTGCACCGCTATAATTAAAAAAGCAAAAAGGTCTTATGAAAAACTAGAGCTTGAGAGGGCTCGTGGCAGTAATAGCGTGCTTTGGCAAGCCATCAAGAAAGTCAGTGGTGCAAATAAAATAGTAGACCACTCATCCTTACTTGTTTCCTCTCAAAACCCTCAAGAAAGCATAAATGATGTCAACAATTTTTTTGCTAATGTTGGTAAGAAACTGGCGGATGATATTACAAGTACTTGCGGTAGTCAATATAATCAACAAATCAAATCAATTCAACTGACCGAATCCATATCCCCCTCTTTTTCGTTTGTTTTGGCTCCAGTCGAGGAACGGGAAATTGCGACTCTTATTAGTGGTCTGAGGAAAAACTGTGCTGTGGGAGTAGACTTAATATCCTCCAAAGTGGTTAAAAGATATAGGGCAACGCTTTCTGCCCCACTAACTTATGTTATCAACTTGTCGATATCAACTGGAACATTCCCAACAGCACTCAAAATTGCCCTGATAAAACCAGTGCACAAAAGCGGCCCGAAGGACTGTGCCAATAACTATAGACCAATATCTATCCTACCTACGCTTTCCAAGATCTTTGAGCGCATATTGAATGAAAGGCTAGTTAATTACTTGGAATCTAAAAATATCCTATCTCCCTCTCAGTATGGTTTTCGCCGGGCTAGATCAACGAATGATGCTGTACACGACCTCGTAAATGAGATAGTTAATACCTTAGATGCAAAAAAGAAATGCATAACAGTATTCCTTGATCTAGCCAAGGCCTTCGATACAGTTTCAATCCCTCACCTCCTCACAAAATTAGAAAAAATCGGAGTTCGTGGCATACCGTTAAAACTTTTCAAAGACTATCTAGCTAATAGGACGCAGATAGTGAAAATTGATGGCTGGCTTAGCGATGAAGCTGTTGTTACTCATGGCGTGCCGCAAGGCAGTATTATCGGCTCAACGCTATTTTTAATTTATATTAACGATTTATGTCAAATAAAACTTAACGAAGGAAAAATCTACACTTTTTCCGATGACACAGCTCTATTCTTTAGTGGTCCTACTTGGCGGGAGGTGTTTGAGTCGGCACAGATGGGGTTTAATACGGTGGGAGATTGGCTAAAACAAAACATACTTACACTTAACGTCTCAAAAACCAAGTATATTGCCTTCGCTCTACGATCAGACCAGTTGCCTCCACTCAATCTAAGCATAGTGGCCCATAACTGTGACCGGGACGCCCTGTGTTCTTGTCCCAACCTCATGAGAACTGAGAACATTAAATACCTGGGAGTATGCATCGATCAAACACTGACTTTCCGATCGCACATTGACACCCTTGTTTCTAGACTCCGCAAGCTCATATATGTTTTTAGAACACTCAAACATGTGGCTGATCTCCAGGTAATCAAGATGGTCTACTCTGCCTTGGGTCAACCTCGAGGTAGAAAGAGCTCAACGCTGCATACTAAAGGTCGCCGCTGGTTTCCCTATCCGCTACCCCACAATTGACCTCTACAAACACTGGGATGTGCTTACGGTTAGGCAGTCTTTTATTCTTCACACTGTTCTAAAAATGCACACATCTCTGAATTACGATCCCGAGTTGGTAAAACACAGGCGTAGAAAAGGTCCTGTTTGCCCTGGTAAACTCTTTAGGACCGCCACATCGCATAACTTCTTCTGCTACCTAGGCGGTTTTCTATACAATAGGCTAAACAGTAACCTCAAAATTTATCCTCTACCTAAGAGAGAATGTAAGATAACGGTGTCCAATTTTCTCAAAACACTGGACTATCGGGAAACCGAGGAACTACTCACTTCTCCAAAATAATATGCTCATAATAATATATAATTATATATTTTCCCCACCCATCAACTCACCCACTCTCATTTACACTCAGCCACACACTCGCACACGCACATACACACACACACACACACACACACACACACACACAACACACACACACACACGGTGTAGTTAGTTACAATTCTGCCTCCATGTAATGTAATTAGATGTTGTATAATATGTGTATTACTGCTATGTCCAGTTAGTGTCTCACCACTAAAAAAATACCTAAATTTTTATCTGCATGTTTTTGTTATTGTACCACGTTCTTAATTCTACGGGGGGTCCTGGTGACCTGTGTCTCAGGTTCGCAAGAAACCTACTTCAGGCACCAGTCTCTCACAAAGAACAGGAATTAGATAAGTAACACATTTGTATGCCCATACTGTTTTTATATTCCTATTTGTGCTGAGAAAATAAACTTTATTATTATTATTATTATTAAAGAAGTTGTGTGCCAAATTATTTCTTTTTTTTCCCAGAGTGTAGGCGTTCCCATTGTTTTAGTAAAATCATTTATTTATTTTTACTTAGGCTATAAAAATCGTTACTAATCAGGGGCCCAATTCTCGCGCCTTCGATATTATATCACATACGATATTTCTCGAAAAAACATGGCGGATATCACAAATTGTAATAAATATTGGACATTTTCATACTTCGAGAATACGCAACATAAAATTTTTGTGATATCCGCCATGTTTTTTCGATAAATATCGTATGTGATATAATATCGAAGGCGCGTGAATCGGGCCCCAGGATACCGACATTTCCTTTCGACTTTTACGAGGCATTCTTGTGGTGAATTTTACGTCTTATTTGATTTAATTACGTAACGTTACGTCAATGAAGAATGATTGTCTAATCGTTGGTTTTAAGCAACTGTCTGCGCTGGCATGTTTATTGTTTGTGATTCAATTTACTGGTATTTTCGTTCACCCCCGTCCCTCGAAAAGCACGTTAAACCGTTGGTCCTGCGTCTGATCTCTCTACTGTCAAGTTGGACTGCCGTTTCACCGAATTATGAGAGAGATGGAACAGAGAGTGCACCTTTTATTGCGCACACACTTGTGCACTATAATATCTCCCGTGCAGTCAGCTAATATCTGTTGAGATTGGCCACTGCAGTCGAAGTTCGGCAAGGACATTATCTTCGGTCTTGATTTAAAAAAAACGCTACATCTATCTAATCAGATGGCAGTCGCTCCATTGTAATTACCCGATCTACCATATCCTGGATCATGGCGGGCACAGAATAAGCTAGCCCCGGGCCCTTGCGTGCGAGTGCACAACCGGGATAACGCTAGGAAGATGATGATGATAATTATCAATGATTAAACTTTCTTCAACAGGAAATGTATATTTTTTGGAGATAAATTTAGACACGGGTGGAATTTTTGGAAAATAAAGTGCCTAATTAAATCCTGATCTATTTAGTAAGATAGCACAATGAAGTCCTTACAATGATATATCTTTAACTAAACAGCTGACCCGTAGCAAATACACTCTATTATTCAATGCTTGGCAAATTGTCTTACACATGACAAACAGTGCGAATAGATGTTACACTCACAGTGATCTATTATTGTTAGATTGTTTTATTTAAAGACGAAAGCTATTAGAAATGAAGATAAGGCGTTGTGAAAATATAATTTTGATTTTTAGGGTTCCGTACCGGGTGTAGGAAAATAGAATGACTTTGTTGTCCGTCTGTCTGCCTGTCTGTCCTTTTTCTCAGGAACACGTGGAGCCACCTATCAAGATGAAATTAACATCAAATACCTACTTAGATGTCTGTGTTCACTTCGTTATTGATAGTCCAGGAGATCACTACTAAGTCAACGGAATCGAAAGATAGGGAAAATTGAGCTTTATTGTATCATATTTCGCAAGGGAATCAATAGGGGACCAATAGTCCTACTAGAATAATGAAATTTGGTAAGGAAGAAGATATAAGTAACAAATTCAAAAGCGGCTTTGTGGTTACAACGAAAATAACCTTCGCTGTGCAACCCTCAGTGCGCGCGACTCGCACTTGGCTGGGTTTTTTTCTATACTCGCAATCGACGGTTACATCGAATGTCGCTTCTTCAGTTCAGTTCTTCTTCAGTTCGGTTCAGCTGACCCAATAATGTGCATCTAGATCAAACGCTCAACTCCACACAGATGCAGCGATCGTGTCGCGAAGCAGCTGCGTTATAATAACACCCGCCGGCCGGCGCGCGCGCATATTAATACCGCATCTTAGGCCAGGAGCTAGGGTACCAAAATGTTCCCCGTTGGAAAAGGGTCAAATTATCATTTTCGTCTATTTAACTTTTTATATTTGCCAGCGTCAAAATAAACATAGAGTTTACTTTATTATACATATTGCAATTGTTGTATTGCATGCCGCACGTCAGTCTACCCCACTTTGACCTTGAGACCGCCTCTATTCCCTACGTTATAAAAGCTGTTTTCGTAGTTTACATAGGTAACTTAATGTGCTGCACACAAAATAACTATTCTAGTATACTATAACGAAAACGATTAACTCACTGTTATTTTAATGTAAATACCTAAACAATAAAGCAAGTCATCATCTTAAATCTAAGACACAGAGCTAGATAGTGGAGTAATACCTCAAAAAAAGTTTTGACTCACTAATCGACACACAAAAACACGATTTGCTTACAAAATAAGAGACATGGACCTTAGTATATACCTACTACTCCGAGATTCAGGCCAACCCAAGTAAATATTCATATGATATAACTTCGTAGAAATGGCAGCGATCTCCTGGACTATCAATAACGACTTCTCACAAGATATATTGCTCCGTAAACAATGTATTACCATTAGCGTGTTTGTGTGTTGTAACTAACCAAACAGTGCTCCCAATTTTTAGGATGACGCCTACAGCTGGATGCTGTTGCAACAACTTCCATACTTTTTCATGAAGTTGTGAATTTCACTGCTCAAACGCAGCCAGCATTCTCGCTTCCTTGCCTATTGATATGGACACGGTTTCATTGGATTACACGCGTGATCTTCCTAGTGACGAAGTACTTATTCTGCGCGTTGTAGCTGGGCGTATGGACTGTCCATACATGAAGCAGTGGGTTGGGTGCATATTTTTGCCTAGATGGTTACCTACCTATTGATGTTTTCTGTCTTATTGTATTTATATATGAGGTAACTGAATATCTTTAACGTAATAATCTTGCTGTAACTATGGACTATGTGTCTGAAATAAACGTTTGAGTTGATTTGTCTTGATTGTATTGATTGATTTGACCGTCTTGGTGCAGTGGTCCGCGCTCCGGACTACAAAACTAGAGGTTGCGGGTTCGAATCCCGCAAGGGGCAAATGTTTGTGTGATGAGCACGAGCATTTGTACCTAAGTCATGGATGTATAAACGTATATAAGTATGTCTATCCGTTATCCTTGTCGCCATAGCACAAGCTCACGCTTGGTTGGGGGCTAGGTAATTGGTGTGTTTGTTGAAACAATTTATTTATTTCGGTAGTTCACCACTATCCAGTAGGTATCCATACATTTCTGCGTAAATAGGAACGTAAATTAATATTATTGAGTGACGGTAGTTAACATTTTTCAAAACTTTGTAATGACAAATAATACCTTAGTCTCCTTGTGACCACGATCGCTGTAAAGTGTTCGAAACGTCAGCTTTAAAATGAAATGTAAATAAATCGCGAAGTAATCCGTAAAATTGTGTTTTAATGAGTTCAACAATTCGCGTAAACGTAAACAAAACAAATAGGTATCCATACAGCTTTGCGCACGCTAAAAAAATTATATAAATAAGTATTGGACACCATCTCAATAGATTTTTAAGTTTTGGTTAAGTGTATCTACGTATTTAGTTTATTGTTTGTTTTTAGGCGTGTTTCAATAAAATTCTTACTACTTCAATCTTTTCACTATTTAATTTCATTTATTATTTCAAACAAATTTCTAGAGCATGGATAGGGAAAAGCACGTTAAGGTCATCCAGCCTTAGGTACTAACTTAAGACATTTTAATTTTGATGATATAATGGGGACGGTTAAACCAATTATTATTTAATTTATGGGATTCAACCTCATTTTATAAAATGTTGTTGTAACATATTTTATTTATGTCTCAACTCACAGTTCACTTAATAATAATGTGACAATAAATACCACTTCGGTAAATGCTTTTTTATAGAGAGCAACGCCATCTTTTGACCAATGGAAACAAATATAAAATAAATCTATACTGCTAACGCTCTCTAGCGTCAAGCAGTGGCACTACATTTGATACGTAACTGTTCCAGACAGCGCCATCTCATTCAAAACATCGGAAGCTTTTGTAAACAAACTCGGGCAGAAACCCTGAATGCTGGAAGCCCTGAAGTCGCTGAAATCATCTCACGCGCACATAATCGCAGGATATATTTACGTTAGCGCCCAACCAACGTGAACTTGGCATGGGCGGCCGAAAATAGTTTAGTTTGACATATGTACGAGGGAAACATGTAGTTTTTATTTTAAATATCGTTGGCGAATTTTATTTTATACCTAGATTAAACGTGCTCCTTTAGATGGTCCTCAAAATGGATGCGGGGTAACTATTTCTCGGCTTACGCTTGATTGTTTTGCAAATTTAGCATTTTGCAGCCGATTGTGAAAAGTTTGGGACGTGCGAATGTTTTGATTTGCTATAACCTCTCTTTGTGGTTTTGTCGCAAAATTTAAATAGAACCGGTTATTTTTATGATTGATTTAAGCTACAATATCAACCCCACTTTATTGCACGAAATCTTGTTAACCTTTATCTATATTTATATTCGAAGTAAATAGACCTTCACTATAAACTTCTTTACTTGATTTAAATCGAAGCTTTTTACTAAAACGCGACAGTTTTTTTGTGATGTCTTTACGATGGAATAAAAATGTTTATTGAATAGCAAAAGTTAAAGTTTTTTTAAATACATATCACACATGTGACATTGTATAAGTGAAATATGAACATCGTTAGTTGAGTTCAGAAGTTTAAACACCATAACTTTAAGATAGTGTTTATTTAAACAGTGGTCATATTTTTAATAATATCTGACTTTTAAGATTGCAAAATGAATGCCTATCACTTAAATTTATCATATACTTCTTGTAAAACTTCCTTTTGTTTATATCAGCTGTTATCGCACTCGGTCATCATCATCTAAGCCCTTTTTCTACTATTGTGGTATAAGCCTCCTTCAACTTTCTCCACACTGTTCTGGGCCACGAAGAAATAAAATTACTTTTTAATAAAACTAACGATATTTTCCTTTTTTCAGAGGCAGTGACAAGAGGCTGGGTGACCAGCGCGACCCGCGGTGGTACATTGACTCAACATACGCCTCCTCTCTCAAAGTCTCCCTACGACTACCTACCAGGCAGTTCTTAGAAGGTAAGTAACATTGTAGAATAAGCTTCGAAACTTAATTTATATTGTTATATGCAAACAATTATAATATGCATAAGCCTTTCTCTTGAAATGTTCTATCTATTGCTAAAAACTGCATTCAAATACCTTGCATATTTTAAAAGATTTGAAAGCATACAGACAGCCGGGAGTGATTTTGTTTTAAACTACCTATGTAAAGATATAGAACGATACCAATTCTAGGAATTTTAATTGTAAGCAATCTCTTAAAATGATAATTAGGCTATTTATAAAGGTTTAAATTAACATATTCGCTTCCAGACATTTATCAACCATTCTATCGTCCAAGTGACGTAAGGCTACACATAATGGGTATGTCCGTGTGACCCAGACCCTGTTTTCATAAAACTTGCCATTTTATGCATTTGTCCATGTAATATGTTTTCCAGTCCTACGATCAATGTCAAAACTCCATGTCCGAAATGTTTCTTGATTTTATCTTTGTTGTTTTGCCCAATTTTCTTTGTTGTGGCGTCCTAGTTATTGCGCATCTATTGTAATAAAAATATTTCCTAAACTTCTTTGCTAACACGCTCATAACTTTTCTGATCAGCGCCATCTCTTAGTGTGTGACAGAACTTGTAAGCATAGTGCTAGAAAAAGCGGATCGCATTGAAAGACTGCTCAATACGGTTGAGTATGTTAGTGGTTGAGCCGCTGGTCGCTAGATGGCAGTGACATGTATTGCGACTGCAAGTTTACCAACCCTGAAAGTTTCAGCAGAGGTCGGTTTTCATTAGCGTTTCAGAGCCTTTTAACAAAGGCAAAATAATTGTTTCATTCGTAAAATTATGGAATTTTCGGACTTTCAAAATCGGCCTAAATTCGAAATTTTGAAGCTTGTGCATTATGTAGGTACAACATCATTTCGTTAATCATTTTTGCATGAATTCTTTTGACTACTGCCTTTTATACCTATATTTATGTATTTATTTTGTTTTGTCTATTTTGACTAGTGAAATTTAAGGTTTATTCTCCGATCACATTTTTGTGATCTAATTTCAAATTTGACTACCTATTTCTGAACAGAAGAACTCTATCTTCGCAAAAATGATTTGAATTGACTATGAACACGAACTAATGAATATATTGCAAAACTAAAAGCTTTGGACAGCTCGGTCAAATATTCCGGTCAAAAATATACCTTTGGTATTTATCTATAAGTACACACAGATACTCGAATGTGACGCAATATTATATGTTTTATGTGAACAGGTGTCGCCACTGGCTATCATATGTTATAAATATTAGCCATTGCTATCCATAACGTGCTAAATGTAAGTGAGGAATCTGACTTGAGGCTGGTCACGATCCAGTAAATTGGCTGATTAAAATTGTATGACAGATTGTGGCTACTCATCTTCTCACATCTTATAGTGTACTAGCAGTTCCCCGCGACTTTACCTGCGCCAAAAGTCGGATTTTCTATACAAACTTTCTATGTCCTTCCCAGGGTCTCAAACTATCTCTGTAACAAATTTTATTTGAATCGATCCAGTAGTTTCGGAGCCTATTCAATACAAACAAACAAATCTTTTCTCTTAACGTTAGTAGTTGTAGATACCACTAACTTTCGACTATAAGCCACCATAGGCACTTGACAAAGACAATCGGATTTACTGTGGCAAAAGCGTACTCTTCGAAGTATGGCACCATGGTTTAGCAGATAATCAGGTCGTCTTTAATGCCAGAGTCAGCTTAGCTTAAACACCATTGTAATATAAAATACGAAGTCTCCTAAAATTAATTAAATTGAGATTTAGTTGTATTAAGACATGGTGTTTCTCTATGGGGACGAATCAGGAATGCGGAGATACGTAGTAAGAACTAAGGTACATATTCCTGCGGATAAGTACTCGTAGGTAAGCTCTAGTGGTAGTCTTAGGGGGCCGAGGACCGAACTTATACCTCACGAAGAAGTTGTTAAGTTTTTCCCCACACGGCTATCACTGACTGGGTTATACAATGTCAAGTTACATCACAAGACACATATTCGCAAGCAATTCGATATCATTCATTCTTGTTTCCGTTGGAAAATTATAAAAGCTTTAACTGTTCGCGCCATTTAGTGCGACACTTCCGTTTCCCATAAAAAAGGCGGCAAGACGCGACGCCATTTTTAAATTGTCACTTTTATCTGGCAATCTGTACGTTAAAATCTTGTAATACACGTTTTTTTGTCTTAATCTTAGACGAATTGGCACTTTTTTGACAATTAACTAGGTATATATGCCTAACACAAAAAATATCACTACTTTTAAGTGACAGTCAGTTACCCATTACTGGTTAACAACAGATGACAATTTATAAAAACCGGCCAAGTGCGAGTCGGACTCGCGCACGAAGGCCTCCGTACCATTACACAAAATTAGACACAATATTATGACCTTTTTTAGTTTAAACAAGCAACTACTTAATCTTAGTCACTATTGAGAATTTATTCTAAGAATTTTGTATTTGGTACAAAATAAGCCAACACCCAAGTTCAACGACTATTACTCCTAAACTAATCTTTGCCACTATAGTTTCCCTTTAAAGTTTGTGAAATGCGCTATCATCATGTTTTTTTTTTAGATTTTTCAGGCCAGCCGTTAAGCATTTAGAGAGAGGAGGCACTGTACCTGGACCTGGATACTGGACCAAAAAATTGCAATTTAAAGTTTATTATTTCGTAAATGGAGCAATAAATAAATAAAAAAAGAAACTAGAAACCCCATTTCACCAATGACTCAAAGTCATTTTAAAATACCGACACTTCCCCACTTCACAAGTAGGGGAGCTACCATTAAAAAATATTTTTCAAAATTTTATTTTACCACTTTGCCGGCGTAGCTTTCTAGTACCAAACGGTCTCTTAGCAAAACCTCGGACAGACAGACGGACATGACGAAACTACCATATCAGGACTACGGAACCCCAAAAAAGATATGTGTGCAGAAGTCACATTATATTTCGATGGCTTGAACCTATCATACATTTGTTAGCGTCCAGTCTTGGGGCTTGTTTGAGTAAGTTAGGGTTCTAATACCTTTGGGTCGGAAAGAAGAACCAGGACCCGTAGACAATATACAATCTATTCTTTAGCAAAGTTCGCTACTACTAACAAAATGTATGAAACTGACATAAGCCCTCGAAACATCACGTCACTTTTGTACATGTTTTCACATTTCGTTGGCGAAAGCGAAGTTTGCTATAAAATAGATTGCATCTTGTCTTGTCTGGTTCTCAAAATGTGCCATGGCACAATCGAACTTTGAGCTACTAAAATTTCTAACCTCTCAAACCGATCTCAATGAAAGAAAATAGATAACTCTGAGTCACCCATAAGTATGTTGAATCACGCAAATACTCTGCCTATCTCGCCCACAGCACGCAAATTATTTACAACGATAGCCAGTTGGCACCGCGGAATTTTTGTGAACGTTAAACTACCACTTTTTGTATAACAAGAGATCTCAGTTGATTCGCGGACGTAATTTGTCTTGAGAAGATATTTATTGGCAGAAAGAATTCTGCTGAAATTCGATTAAGAACTAAGACGTTTTGTCAAACACCGGTGTTAGTTTAGTATCTACAGTGGCCAACACATCAGACATACATTTTTGTTGCAAAACCACTTATGTTCCAACTAATAAGATGCCACAGTGTTACAATGACATGTTTGTACAAAAAAGTTAGACTAGGTAAGCCTGATTAAAAGTTATGCTGATAAGTTGTAAAGTATTAACTATTCTGTGATGTATGTATTTATATCTTTGACTGCTTCGTTGGTCTAGTGGTCAACACGCTAGGTACTATCCACGAGGTCCCGGGTTTGAATCCCGGGTCGGGCCGAAAGTGTTGGGTTTTTCTGTCTTGAAATAACTCTGACACAGCTCCGGAGTCGGGAAGTTGGTGGTGTTAACACCCCCGTGCCTCGGAAAGCACGTTAAGCCGTTGGTCCTGCGCCTGATCTCTCTACGGTCATGACGGACTGCCTTCTCAATTATGAGAGTGAAGGAACACCTGTGTATAGTTGAAATTTGGCTAGTAGGACATTATATCTTTATAAAATGCTAGCCGTTTCCCGTAACATATTCTGCACTCAAAATCAATCAAATTCTGATTTTGCCCGAAAATTACTTCAAAAGAAAGTCTTCTTTTGACAAAAATATAGTAAGTACCTTCAATCAAAGTTCACTTTGCACGTGGCCAGCAAAGTAGCGAGAAGTAACAGTCTGCCGGCACTGGAGGCAATTACTCTTTACCTTAAGCTCGCCTCATTAGCAGACGGCTCATTTTAGCGTTTGGTGCCAAATTGTTGGGCGTAGTGCACACATGCGGACGTAATCAGAGGTATGATAATTTGACCATAAGTTGATAAGTGTCCTATCAATTACCAAAATAGTATAAATAAAAATAAATAAATTATTTCAACAAACACACCAATGACCATAGCCCCAAACCTAGCGTGAGCTTGTGCTATGGTGACTAGGATAACAGATAGAAATACTTAATTACATATAAACATCCATGACTTAGGTACAAATGCTCGTGCTCATCACACAAACATTTGCCCCTTGCGGGATTCGAACCCGCAACCGCCTGGTTTAGAAGTCCGGTGCGAACGACTGCAATCATAATAACATAATAATGTGAAAGTATCCTTACATATTGATATTTTGGGTATAGTAAAAGCGCAAAATTAAAAACGCTATTATTTAGCGTAAGTACTTGCAATAAAATAGAAAATAAAACAATTTTTGAAAACATTTCTTTTTGCTTCTGTGATTATTTTATGCATTAAAAAAAATAGCTGTACCCGATTTCCTTTGCAATGCAACCTACGCAGCTACATATAGAATTTTTGGACCCGGAAGGGTCCTCCTCTGGAGACCTTTACAAAATTTCATTACAATCTGATCATTGGTTTCGTAACTCATGGTTAGAGACATTAATTTTTATTTATTAGTAGATATTTTCTAAATAATAATGCAACTCTAGTGTCAGACTTTATCCTTGTTATTACAAAAACTTAGTATCGGGTTTAAGCCAGGACTAAGCTATTAGTTAACCAATTAGAAAAGCGTTTCTCTATTAGGTTATGTCAGGAATGTGTCATTTATTCCTCTGTTATCGGCGAATGAATGACACATTCGTGATATAACCTAATAGAGAAGCGCTTTTCAAATTAGCTAGCTTATAGCTTAGCTCTGGTTTAAACCTTATACTAAGTTTTTGTAATACCACAGTATCGGTGTTATTACAAAAAAAATTGACCAGGTTTAAAATAGGTCTAAATATTAGCCGACAACAGAAGAATGAATGACACATTCGTGACATAACCTAATAGAGAAGGAGTTTTTTAATTGGCTAGCTAATAGCTTAGTCCTGTCTTAAACCCGGTACTAAGTTTTTGGAATAACGGGGTATGAGTTTTGTACGTATTTAAATCTCTATCATTGAGAAAAAAAATCGATATAGAACTTACTCTCCCTTCACTATGTTCAAGTAATCGACTCGATCTAAACCAACCTTTACAATTTACATATCGCAATTGGGTCTGCGGAATCCGCAATCTAATATAATAAAATGTCACCTTACATTTGGCAATGTTTCAGGTCGTTTGAAAAACTGAGATTCCTGTGTACATGTACCTCGGTGA
Organism: Pyrausta nigrata; assembly: GCA_949316185.1. Classification (NCBI taxonomy): domain Eukaryota; kingdom Metazoa; phylum Arthropoda; class Insecta; order Lepidoptera; family Crambidae; genus Pyrausta; species Pyrausta nigrata. The sequence continues at coordinate 3,190,075 of OX438961.1, forward strand.
CTCACTAGCGCCGTCCGCTATTCGTCTATTAATTGAGAATTAGGATTAATCTATCATCAATATACAGGGTGTCCAGTAATTCAAGGATCATTCTTTAGGTGCTTATTACACCATCATATTTGTAGCTTTCTAACTAAGATCCTACTTAGGATCCTAACCAAGAAGGTAGCGTCCTACTTAGGATCCTAACTAGGATGGCAGGAAGAAATGGATCTATGCAAGAAGACAGAAATAAAAATAAAAAAATGCCACTCTGAAGCTGTCAAATTAACAAGTGAAAAATTACAATCATAGATTCGAATCAAAGAAATTGATTCGAATTAGCATGCGGACTCGAATCGAAAAATATAATGCGAGTCAGCACGCGAATTCGAGTCAACTCGACAAATTAGAATCAAGCGATGATTCGGATCAACATTTGAAATCTCATTCGAAATCGAGTTACTACTGCTTGATTCGATTGTAACCATTCGCACCACCCACCATGTGATACGAGTCCCATGTCCAGTAAGAAGGTAGCAATCGTATCCTACCTAGGATCCTATTTAGAAAGGTAGGAACCTAAGTAGTGAACTGCGATTACATCTTCCTATTTCCTAAGTAGGATGCTACACAAATAGGATGATGTAATAAGTGCTTTAACTACAGATTAGTCACATCCTGCCCTACTACTCGTATATGCCAACTTTATTTTACTAGTGAAAGGATTCATGAATTTATTAATTAATTACACAAATTTTATAGCATACTTTTGCTAAGTAATAACTTAAAGCCTATGCATGTCAGGTTTTTCTAGTACTATTTGTTATCTAAACAAAATACAAACTTATCAAAATTTACAAGAATACAAAAAACTTGCGTGCAAGCTTTGTTGCTGTTGAATATTTTTGAGATTTAAATATTTGTTTTCGTACGGCTGTTTCTACAAATAATGACGGTATAAAAATCTGTTTATTTTTCTAAAAATACTCTTTTATTTCACTAATAAATAAATATTCTTTTTCTACCTTAAACTTTTATACAATTAAAAAAAAAAAAAAACTAAAAGTGTAAGTCTATTTAGAGCGCTTATTTAAAAAAATAAGATTTTTATCAGGAGAAGCCAGTCGTCTGCTTGACATAATAAAAATATCGTTCATATTCAGACGAGTATGAAAGATATTCCTGTTATGCAAAACATATTTACAAACCAAATATGTAATATCGGTCTGGACAAACAATTTAAAAATAATGTTGTTTTTGTATACTGCACATTTTTATGTAACATGCCACTCCCGTGTCAGTCACTGCTCGTAAACAATATTAAAAACTTAAAACGTAACGCAAAAATAACGTTCACTATAATTGTACTTACGTACGTATATATTGTGTTTAAAAGCTTAAAATGTACATTGAAGACGTACGAGATGGCATCTGAATTTGGAAATAAACCAAAACGGCATTAACTGCTATACGTTACGTACGAATCGATTTTACCAAAGTCGGATAAGGAATATTCGTCGAATAGAATACAAAACGCGTTATTTGAAAACGTCACCTATTTCTCAGCAATCATTTGAGTAAATGTCTTTTTAAAATCGGTCGTTTTATACTTATCCGTCGGGTAAGTCTTATCTGACGTTAGTAAAATCGACTCGATGTCCATTAAAGTTAATCCTTCATTAAGTCTCATGCCGTCCCTTTCGATTTCATTGACAAAGAAAATGACAGAACGAGACTTAATTATAGATTAAATTTAACTGACGTCTCTAAGTGCGGCAGTATGATCGCTACCTTGGGGTAGAAAGGTCGTAAAAGCCATACAAGGTTTATGGCTTTTACGTCCTTTCTACCCCAAGGTAGCGATGTATCTTTTAAAGATCACATGAATTGCTTAACCATTTCCGACTATACCATCCCCTGAAAATCAGATAAACCGATTTTATAATAACTTTAAATCAAGAGGATACTATTTAAAAATAAGGTTTAAATAATGTATTCTAAAAAAAGACAAGTCACTTACAAGAGAATAAAATAACATTACATTAGGGTAATCTGTCTATCGCTGAATCGATCAAAAATTAACACAACGTAAAAATATTCAACAACACATTTTCAAAGAATTTTGATTACCAATAAATGAGCTTGTAAATCTTTTGAACAACAAGATGGTATCTTAATGTAAAGCTGTGTATCCTCAAAGGTGATACTTTTTGGCATAATTAGTCTTATTAGGTACTTACTTTTGGTAAGAATAATAAATAATAAATTGTTTTAACAAACACACCAATTACCTAGCCCCTAACTAAGCGTGAACTTGTGCTATGGTGACTAGGATAACGGATAGACATACTTAAATACATTTATAAACATCCATGACTTGGTACAAATGCTCGGGCTCATCACACAAACATTTGCCCCTTGCGGGATTCGAACCCGCAACCGCCTGGTTTAAAAGTCCGTGGCGCGAACCACTACACCAAGACGGTCGTCAAGAACAAACGTAAACTTGACAGGCGAAGACTATTTATTTAAGATTTCTTGATAAAAAATAGGTCGAAAAAACATTTATGGCCTTGCGTGCATCTTTTGAATATTTGAAAAGAGGGAGACAATAGTGACTGTATAACAAAATACAACACGTTTCTAAATAAATAAATAGACTGAGTTTTTTGTGCTGCTTCTTCAGCACTTGTTTGCAAATTACCCGAAGTAGTGGTCTTACTAAGAAGATTAATCTACACTAATATTATAAAGAGGAAAGATTTGATTGTTTGTATTGAACAGGCACCGAAACTATTGAAACGATTCAAATGAAATTTTGAACAGAGATAGTTTGAGACCCTGGAAAGGCCATAGACTACTTTTTTTCGCGATATATAATCATCAGGAGGGTGAAATGGGGGATGAAAGTTTATACGGAAAATCCGTCTTTTGGCGCGGGCGTCGTCGCGGGGAACTGCTAGTTCACTATAAGCTATCTGTTGCCTGCGATTCTGTCTACGTAGACTCGATCGATACAAAATGACTTATCCATACTGAACTAGGTAATTTGTGCTTATACACACATCGCCGTCTGTTAATCATGACCTCTTTTCTGAAAAGAGGTCATCCTGTGTGTATGGATGTCCAATAAAATTGTGCACTGGACTATACTAGTACTATGCGTATGCGTCAAACTATAGTATGCGAAAAAAAATTCAACAGATTTTCCCCACTAACCTGGGGCTTTATTTGTAAATCAATGTAAAGGAATTCGACTTTGAACACATTAATTATGATATAAAATAATAATAAAAAAATAACAAATGTTACTTTCTTCTATACATGCCATAAAAACAGGATATTGATTTCCGTAACACCAGACAATGTTTACGGCAAAGTGACATTTAAATTATTACTCCCGAAGGTCAAAATGGCGTGCACACGAATGCAGACGTCTCGAAATAGCCTGCAATCAAGTTTATTAATCGGTGTTTACTAGAGTCACGTATTAAATACCAGCTGGATGATGTATGACCTGGAAAGAGTTGAGAATCGTTTCCTCATTAAATATTGTGGGCGATGATATTTGTCCTGCGAAGTTAAAATACTTTGGGTGTGATGTGATGCGTGTGATCAAAATTGCTTGCAGTAGGTGGATTTGCTTGATACTTGATGATTCAGAATAAACGGACAACATAAGTTCTGACACATTTTTATTTTCATGAAAAATTCAAAATTCGAATTCAATAAACTTTTTTGTGGCCAGCATTCTAAATTCAAAAGTTTTTATTGTGTGACAGAACTTATGACCTGACTATGTATAATCTGAGCCTCTAGGATTATCAATCAATCAATTTAATATTTGCACGCTAGCGAAATAAAAGCAAATTTTGATGAACTGAAATAATATTTGACTTGATTTGACACAATTTAAGACCTTTAATGTATACCCAAAATAAATTCATTTGTGTTTGTTTTTGTATCAAACAACCAATCGTTTCGAATCTAAGTTTCTTTGGCTGAAGGCTGAAGTGTTCCCTAAAAACGAAAAAGATAAAAAAAGTGAATATGCTATTGCTAGCCAGACATGACCCATCTTCGGCCGCATCGTCGCTTACCAAGGTGGGAATTGGGAATGCGGTCAAATTTTCGCCTAATAAATAAAAATATTTGAAGTCCAAGTCAAATAAGTACAGTCAAGAAAAAAAAATAGGCTTTTAACGCCACCTCCTGTTGACGTACTTATGATGAACTGTCAATCGCTCTTCTTACTTATATTGTGTACATAGAAATAGTTAGATTGTGACGTCACATTGTACAACTGTATTTTTAAATAACTTATTAGTATTCGAGTTTAGCTTGGCTTAAAATCCAATATTAATAAGTCAGCCTATAAGATCCCACTGCTGGGAAAAGGCCTCACCTCAACTATGAGGAGGAACGAGCCATACTTCACCACGCGGGCTCAGTGCGGATTGGTGGAGGGGTGTATGTAAGGCAAGTGACAAACCGTACTGTCAGAAGTTATGAAGCCGCCCTAGGGCCTCTGACTAGGCTTAACGACTAATACCACAGATATTAGCCGGGACCAACTGCTTAACGTGCCTTCCGAAGCACGGAGATGCTTGTCATGGACGTCACTTAAATGGTCGGAATGGTCACCCATCCAATCACGACCGCGCCGTGGGTTGCTTAACTTTTGGTATCACTACCAAAACGCTGCCGCCACTGCGCCACAACCACCTAAATCCAATATTGCAGAAAGTTAAATAATATTAATGAACGTGTGTTTAAATGCTGTTTTTTCAAGATATAGTTTCGTTTCTTGTATCAGACTTTGAGTTTATTGTTTAACTCCGCTTATTTTGTTTTAGGTACTTTATGACGTATTCTACGACAGCAATTTTATTAACACTTAAGTATAAAAGAGGATCCTTATAAATGTTCCTTACATTTTGTTCCTAATATCAAAGGACATACGTGTGTAGGATATGATACGAATTACTTTTTTATAAGTCAATCAAACATTGAGCAGGACCAGAATAAAAATTTACAACAAAATTATAAAATGCCAAGGTTCTGTTTATTTATGAAACAATTTTTATCTTTGTGATACATTAGTTAAGAATTTTATAAATAATTTGAAGCTAAATTGTGAAACAAAAAGAAATCATTTAATTATATGAAATAAGAAATAAAATTCATTATTACTGGCAAGTTGAGACGCAATAAAAACCTAACAAAATAGAAGGCAATGCCCGTTTATTTACACTCTTCCAGCCTTTATTTTTAAATCATAAACGGTTATAAAAATACAAAAGAATTTGCAAACTTATCAAAGTGAAAGGTTGTACAAACACTTTTCTTCGGACAGGACAAAGGAACAGACGTTCATACTGCCTAAGTTTTAGGCAGTATGTGTTGTGACGTGAAAATATGGCGGCAAAACGTTTGAAATAAAATGTATAATTATTTTGATATGTATAAATAAGTGTACCGTGTGGGACCGTGCTCGCGTCCTAGTTCATTCCCGCCAGTCGCCAGTTGCCCAGGCTGGCTGGAAGCCTGGTCGGATTAAATAAAGGTGGCAAGTGAAGTGTTAACTGTGCTCGGTAAAATTCAAATTTCGAATACGGTTGGTGTTATAAAAAGCGAGAATGGCGCGAGTACGAAGTTTTTTTTTCAGCCAGGAATTTTACACTGCACATTTTTTAAATAAGTTAAATGATTATATAAATCAAAGCACAGATCGAAAATCTTTGCAGTGATCAGTGAGGATTTCTATATGGCTTATTGTTTGCTACGAAGTTGCTACGACAATCGCTATTGTGCTACGGCGATAATAATACGTTCAATCTACGAGTTCGTTCAAATAGTATTGGATTGAAAGTTTTAGGAGCATGTTCGGCGTATTACTTTTAAGTATTACTACTTTTTTTATTTCAAGATATAATTATGTAGCTGAAACTGATTTTTTTCTAAATTACTTATTCCTAAATGTCCTAGGTTTAACAGACGATAGCTTGTTCCCTTTAAATATGTGTGGAATTGTCTTAAAGATCGTTAAAAAAGTTTGAACCAAATGTAATATTCTAAAGTTCAGGTTACAGAATTACATAATTATGAAAAGTAGGCAGACCACGCTGAATTTCATAAAAATAACTAAACAGTTCTGTTCAAATTCCAAGGACTTTATATTAATTAGTATAGACGTACCTAAACATTAACCTATAAAATATATGCGTAAAGCATTATTTCCAGGGATACTCTCCTAAGAATCAGATTCCACTCAAAACTGAATCTTATTCCAACTGAATAAGAAGCGCTGGAAGTGTGCAGAATATATTTTTCACAGAGTTTATTTTAGTATTCTGTAACCGTGCGGTCATTTTATTGTAGGTACATAATTTAGAATTTATTAATGTTTTTATTTTAGGTGTCCGAGCCAAATATTTTGTATTTTTGCAGTCAATACTCGTGATTTCGTAAGTCAGTCGTCAAACCGATGGTGAATGCGTGTTAATATAAAAAACAGGCGTGCGTTAGACAGAAAGATATAATAAAATGCATTTTTACGACAAAATTTCAATGCAGTATTTTGTTAGCTAATAAAGCGCGCTTGACGGAGTTAAAATATGGATGGATGACCAGTAGAAGTGGACACATTCCTTGACATTTTCATATTCTAATGGCATACGTAGAACTTGGAACACTGACGACGCATAGTTGCAAGGTTTTTTCCCGCGCATTTACTTTGGATACTACTTACTCTTGTCATCTAATGCTAATTAAATTCTCGAAATATAAACATTCACTATTGAGCATCTGACTCAATTACTCGTAATTGGAAATTTTATTAAACTGTTTTGGTACGTACGTAAGATCAATCTTACGAAGATTAAAGATTAAGATACTAAAGTATATAATGTATATCAGCTGATGACATATTTCCACAGATTTCATATCTTTGCTTTCATGCAGCATTAGTATTAGTTGTTCGTAAACAATTTGCTTAGCTTCTCACCACCAGGAAGAATAAATTATGAAATTGTTTACGACCGAAGCACCCAATTTCGTGCACTTCAAAGACGACATTGAGAGACACGATGAATTATCGCAACTACTTTGTCGCTATTTCGAAGGTTCTTACTTTGACATAAATTACTGTTCAAAATGTAGCTATAAGCGAATAAGCATGCTATTTTATTGATAGTAATATTATTAATGCGAAAGTGTGTCTATAACGTTTTGACTCTAAAGCCGCTAAATCAGTTTAAATGAAATTTAGCAAAGAGGTAGTTTGAGAGCCTGGAAACATAGGCTACTTTTTGTCGCGATATAAAAACATCAAGGGGGTGAAATGAATGATGAAAATGTATTTGGAAAATCCAAGTTTTTGCGTGGCATTCGATTCGAATTCACTACAAAATGAGAGACGATCTCCCTCCGCCCCTCAAAAGTTAGTCGATGATGTTCCCATACATTTTGTGTTTCATATCCAGTCCAGATCAATCCATCCAAGTTCGTAAGATGTTACAACAAGCTGTTGGTTTTCGTTTTACTAATAGCTTAAGGAATTAGTCGCTTAGTCTTTTCAGAGGCCTTAGGGCGGCTTGATAACTTCTCTCAGTATTTTTGGGCTTGCCTTGACTTCCTAACACATCTCTGTATCTGTTAACTATCATGGATCTAAAGTACAACACAGCTGAGTTGAGGCAGTTGACAGTAACTGAGTTTGTTTCTTCTCAGCATCATACTAATCCCATATTTTGTACGGAAGTTAGGGCCTATAACGTGTTTAGGGCTTACTGAGGATCTATACAGGGCGTGATCGTAGCCAGTTAATATTAAAGAAGGTTAATATGACTATATATACTAACAACTTTTACTTTAAACTGTTTTTTTTTTTACTTTTAGGCCAGTACCTTGCCGTGGGACGTACAATTTAACTTTTCATGAGAATCTGCCATCACTCATTTTGCTAATCCTCTGTCAGCTAACAAGAGTTAGCTGTTCGTTGACGCCAGATCAAAGACTAGGGTAATCTCACACTAACGCACGCTTAAATTATTTCATTGCATCGTAAAACGGAACGTGTATTTTATGCGGTCTTGTTAGGCATGTCTCTGCGCTCATAATATTGTAAAATGTAAGAAATGTGACCAATACACAGTCGCTGTAATAGGTGGGTGAAATGCTCAATTTATAGTTCTAAACAATGATTTAGTTGTGCGTAAAGTTTGTTGTTATTTAGGGATTTCACAGCATACCCTATCAGCAAAACAACCTAAACTTCTTACGAGCAGTAAGCAATCTATATCTACTAGGTATTTCGACAAATATGGGAATAAAGAAGAACTCGGAAAAATCTAGGAGTCAGGAACTTGATGGGGTTAACGGAAAGCAAGTAGTTGATCCTGCGCTTGATCTCTCTCCGGTGTCGGGTTGCCGTCTGACCGAACTTGAGTGGAGGAACAGAGAGTGCACCTGTGTATTACGCACATACTTATGCAGGTTATATCCCTCGCGCAGTTGGCTAATGTGGTCGAAATTCATACAGCTGGAGGACTGTGTTCTGTTATTCACTCCTTAAAAAGGCATGATAACCTAGCGGATAAAACTTCACTTCTCATCCATGAATTCGTGAGTTCGATGCCCGCCACTACCACTGAGTTTGTTTAAAAACTAAAAACAGTCTTTTTCAAAGATATCGCTGACAGTGAAGAAAAACATCGTGAGGAAACCTGCACACTAGTTGGATAGTGTGTGAAATGGAGAAGGCAAACCACTCCATTAAAATTGCCGAGAAAGTCGTTGTGTGTTTCATTCCACATAATGATCACGACACTCGGTCATGAGGTATACGACTGTGAAGAAGAAGATTCACTCCTTTGTCACGTGTATCACGAAGGTGTTCCACGTAACTTGGCTTCAGCTATGCCTTATATAAATAAGAAAGAACACATTTTAATGAAAGTGTTATTAAAATATTAAAAATATTATAATACGAAAGCGTCATCATTCAAGTTGAATTGATTCTGTAATAAATAAAATAACTACTTGGCCCACTGCTGTTGCAATACAGCTCGGGTAGGTGTCGCTGACGTCACGTTATGACGTAAGACAAAGAGACCAAAACTTTCGTACGGGTGGATGAACTGCACGGTAGCTCAGTTGGTAAGTTAGCCAAAGGTCGTGGGTTCAAATACTGCCCGTGTGCGAATTTTTGGTTTCATATTTAAACTTGGCTTTGGCCTTTTCGATTTTCATTGCCATGCCTGTGAAGGTTCATCACATCTATATTATATAAGATGCGTATTTCTCCAGGAATCTTGGCGTTATGCACTGGCGCGTCTTACGGTTATTTACGACAAGGACAAGTCCGATTGGCAGAAACCTTTAATATAGTAAAATACACTTTAAATCATTGATATTAATTATGCCAATGTAAACACAACCTTTGTAATTGTATGTATAACTTTAGTTTTCGCGGTGACTAAAATGTATATTTATTTAATTAAATTCATTGACGACCGTCTTGGTGTAGTGGTTCGCGCTCCGGATTTCTAAAGCAGAGGTTGCGGCTTCAAATACCGTAAATGTTTGTGTGATAAGCACGACTAGCGTTATCCCGGTTGGGCACTCGCACGAGGGCCCAGGGTACGCTTAGGACCATGATCCCGGATGTGGCAGATCAGGTAATAACAGTGGAGCGACTGGAGCAGTGTTGGATTATGGTTACACATTTAGTCGCCTAAATGTGCAGGTTTTCTCGCGATGTTTTTCCTCCCCGTATGAGCATCGGTTAGTGAAACAATTAATGTACCTACATAACTTAAAAAATCTATCTGGTATTCTAGTCGCCATAGCGCAAACTCACGCTTTGTTGAGGGTAGGTAATTGGTGTGAATGATTGTGAAAAAAAACGTGTAGGCAAGTTATCAATATTTTGCAAATAGTCACTTTCTTCAAATATTTTTGTAAGATATATCGTTCCATTAAATGACAACGATTTCTCAATATCTAACTATCTATTCAGTTTACAAGTCAAAAATTGACCATAAAGTTATAAAAATATTCACATTATCGTACTTAAAACAATTGCAATTGATTAATATTGATAAAACGGAATTTTACTTATTACGGCACCCACAGGATAAGGAGTATATAGCTTATACTTTGTTTTTCAATTTAATATTTAATGTAACATATACACAACTTATCAATAAAAAATACGGTAAATTATTGAATGCAATGGAAAAACAAAAATTATATAAAGGGTCCTTGTGGTAAGGTTCCCAGGATGCTGGCAGCATTACCGCGCTGGATAGCGATGCTTATACGCTGAGGAAGCAGCTCTTGGGTCACCCACTGATGTTAAACTGTCTGCCACTATCTTTCAATTAAAAATGATGTTTAGTCTTGCTATGATTAGGGACAATATTAGAATAGAAGTTATTGAAACAATTGTTAAATCAGTTTAACTAATAACTCGTTCAAATAATAAAAATATAACCCAAATCCAGACCGCCTCAAGGCAAAATGCCTAACGGATCGTTTAATAGGTAGTGGCAGCAAAAAAAATATTTTAACAAATTGCTTTAACACTAGTGTTCATCTAAATAATGTATTTCACAAGCACACCGGACATTTTAACAGATTATCGTCATGAAATCAGGAGCTTGAGCCAGGAACACGGGAAGCGTGTCATTAAATGTACGGTACGGTCTGCATAAAAAGCTAAAAAATAGTTTTGTGACATACGCTTGTCACCAATGTGAGTGTGATTTATAAATGTAATTTGTTACTGGAAAATTTTGGTTTCAAATGCTTGTTTGTGAATCATTAGTAGTCATTTAGGTAGGTATCGAAATGCATAATTTGACGCATAGGTCTTCTAATAATAATCTTGTATTAATAGAGGATAGTCGAATATTTTTTGAGCGGATTATTTGCCTCATTACTTGGCTTTTTGAGAGGCCTTAATAATAATTATTACCTTATGAATCTGAGATATGCCTTCTGCTTGTAGTATCAACACAAGTAGAAAATTTTAAACTGATACAAAAGAGAGAAATTCATGTGTTGCGTTCACAAAAATATAATTTTATTTATAATATTTCTAACATTACACATTAAAATGAGGATTAAAGCGACTGATACTAGATAATGTACTTATGCCGACTGACAGTTAGTCAGTGACCACGATCAATGTAACCCAGTCGAAACGTCGCGTTGGGAAAATTAAAGGTAAGTGATTTTTTACCTACTATTCGCGTATCTACTATTGTGCTTTGGCGAATAGGAATAAGGGAAAGACATACGTATATACGTTTATCTATGACTTAGGTACAAATGCTCTGCTCATCACACAAACATTAACCCCTTTCGGGATTTGAATACGCAACCTCTGGTTTTGTAGTCCAGAGCGCGAGCCACTACACAAATCGGTCGTCAAAAGGCAAATTGGGTGACAATTAATTTTATACGTTCCGGCATGCAAAAGGTTAATAGTTCCCCTTTTTAATTTAATGTGTTTTTATTTTTGTGTGCCGTTGCTGACCGTAGTTAGTGAATCCAGTATCTAGAGTATCTGTTCCAGTTTCCAGATTTAAAGTCGCCGCGTGCGTTTGCGCAAAATATTATACGGTCGATGTAATACTCGTACACTCATAGAGGGTGACACATATACCAACAGTGTGTCCGGGTTTTGACTGGCGATACTTTATGTGCCATAAATTAATGCAATGCTATCGATAAAAAACCCCTGTTTTGGGTTTTAACTCCCTATTGAAGTTGCAGCCATATTATTGTTTTTTTTTTAAATAGGTACTATATCGATGGATCTGGAGGTCCTAAAAGTTATGAAAATGATTCAAGCCTATCAAGTGAAATAAAGATCAATTCAAAATTAATAAATGTCATAGAGAAAAAATAATGTTTTAAGAACTCTTGCAAATAAATTGAAATTGTTAAATATGTTTTTTTATCCAATTATATCTACCAGTTTTTTGAAAAAAAAAAACATTTGGTTTGTTTTTAAAATTTGATAAATTAAAAAGTTTAAATTATCGCCAGTCGAAACCTGGACACACTACCAACACAATCGTAATAGGTATGTCTCTCTACCAAGTAGGCTGTTATTTTTTTTCAAAGACGTTAAAATGAAGTGAACTTATTTGTACACTAACTCCCGCTATACTAATCAGAGTAGGTATGCCCGGCCAAGAAAGTGGTCTACCAGTTTGGACAGAATTTCATTTGTTATGTAAAATACCGATAAGGTTGAACTCGCTCATGCATTTTAACAATGAAATAGATGCACATGACCTATTAGGTACTAGTAGTCATCATCATATCAGCCTGTTGCAGTCCACTGCTGGACATAGGCCTCTCCAACTCCAACGGCGCCAACTTTCACGGTCCTCCGCTTCTCGCATCCAGCCACCACCGGCCACCTTCCTCAGGTCATCGGTCCATCTAGCAGGGGGGCGTCCAACACAACGTTTCCCGAGATGTGATCTCCATTCGAAAACCTTCCTACTCCGACGCCCGTCGGTTCTGCGACAGACATGACCAGCCCACTGCCACTTCAGCTTACTGCACCTCTGAACGATATCTATGACTTTCGTCTTTTGACGGATGATCTCGTTACTAGTAGATTACTAGTACTACGTCCTCTACGTCTAGTCGTTACTAGTAGATCGTTGATTACTAGTAGTAGCTGTCAGAATATTTTTCTATGGGAAAATCAACCCTGTTCTATGGAGCGAGAATGATTTTCAACCATAAGGGGTTATTAGATTACACGGTATTCAGTCAGTCTTACTGGGACGGTCTATCCCCCATCTCGTTCTTTTACTGGTTAAAGAAGCGAGATGGGGCACAGACTGTCTTAGTAAGACTGTCTGAATAACGTGTAATCTGATAACCCCCTTAGGGTGATATACCACTTTCTTATCCGACCGTACAGATGACAGCACATCAAAGTACACGCCGCGGTGTCTTATGTTGTTGTAATAGGGTCGTTTTTGCAATAAAAAATTATATGCCATGTGCCGGCCACTGTACACACGGTCGTGTATGATCATCAGACTACCCCACTTTGACCTTATAACCGCCTCTATACCCCATGTATTAAAAGCAGTTTTCGTACTACAAATTGGTAACCTGACGTGCTTCCGACTGTACTTCTGCCCATGACTGTTACAAACTTTAGCAAGTATATTACTCGGTAATGATGTTATATTACTGGATGACTATTTATTCACTTGCTGTACATTCGAGTCTAAAATTATTTATCATATAGAAACTTACTTATTTTGACTCTTACTATGAGGGAATCTTCTTAGAGTTATCCCGGTTGTGCATCCGCGCGAGGGCCCAGGGTCCGCTTTGGACCATAATCTAGGATAAGGCAGATCAGGTAATTACAGTGGAGCGACTGCCAGTCCGTGACCCAGTTAACAGGGGCACCTGATTACTGTTGGATCATGGTTACACTGCATTCAGCCGCCTGAAAGTGCAGGTTTCCTCACGATGTTTTCCCTCACCGTAAGAGCATCGGTTAGTGACAACTAATGTAAATACATCACTTAGAAATAGACATTGGTACATGGCAGCTCGTGGGATAGAACTCGGTACCTTCCGCATGAGAGGCAACTCGCTAGCCACAACGCCCCTTTAATAAGGATACAAGATGATGAATAGTGGTCACACAATTTTGTAGACGACTGTACCAATTGGTTGCCAAATTAGTATGACGTTCGCAGTATGAGGAATGGTCAAAGGGACGTTGCTTACAATTAAAATGTTTCATTAACAAGCAAATGAGTCATTAACATTGCTACAATATTAATGCACCGACGTAATAAATCGATCATTAAAATTACACTGTTTACGTCCTTTGCTTGACATAGAGTTTTGCAAACCATCAATTTCGTATTTTCTTTAAAACGTATATGCAGCGTTAAGTCCATACTGTCCTTGTAAAGTCGCTCTACTGTAAATTACCTGATTTGCCATATCCTGGATCATGATCCAAAGCGGACCCTGGGCTCTCGCGTGCAAGTGCACGACCGGAATAACGCTAAGATGAAGAAGAAATTACATGCTTCGGCTTCAGAATCCCCGTGGCCTATAATCGAAATATAAGAGAGAAACAATTAAATTGACATGACTAAAATCTATGATGAGTCTGGGCACGATTTACTATTGACGAGTTCCGTAGTTAAGTGTATTTCAGGATGGGTCAACCATACTTATGATTATTTTTATACTTTAGCACTTAGTTTGCAAGTTTTTACGAAATTAAATGAAAGAGCATTCGCCTGGATAACGAACAGTCGTGGTTTTCAGTCCCACCAGATCTCTAGCCGTAGGTACGCAAGAGGAACGAAGATTTAAAACGTTTGGTGCGTATTAGTGGTATGTCAACGACATAAGCTTACTTTGAAATTGAAGCAATGTATGTTAATAAGGACTGTTCCAACAATCACACCAATTACCTAGCTAAGCATAATGGATAGACATACTTAAATTCGATTGGATAATCGTCTCGATAATCGTCGTTTGTGTGTTGAGCACGAGCATTTTCAAATGCTCGTGCTCAACACACAAACATTTGCTCTTTGCGGGATTTCAACGGAGCGCGAACTTCGAAAATATTTATTTGATTTATTACTGGCGTATTTTGTGTAGTAGTGACCGTACGTACACTGTAGGTCACGATGTAAAAGCGGTTGAGGACTAAGATCCGAGTTCACCAATCCTTAAACAGCCGGTAAACGTCTATTGGCGGTTAATTTGACAGAATTACCATACAAAATATGTCAAATAATTCTAAACCGGCTGATTAAAAAATAAACATGTGCTGGTGAACTCCAAGTTGAGATTAAAACTAAAGCTAGCCTATATAGATCCAACTGCTGGGCATAGGCCTCACCACAACTATGAGGAGGTACGAGCTTACTAAATTAAAGATTTAGATTACGAGTACATAAAGTAGCTTTCCGCACAAAGAAACATAAAAATGCTTCATCTTAACTGATGGTTAAATATTTGTAAAAATATTTCCATTGGATACATGCATGCATGGGTAGGTACATTCCCCAAGTATTGATGAAATCGAACGCCAGCTCACTGGCGTAGCAAGCACTTACAAATATTCGTCGACTGACTAACGTCCTCCGTAGCTCAGTTGGTAAGAGCACTCGCCCGGATAGCGAAAGGACGTGGGTTCGAGTCCCACCGGATGACACAGTCGATTAATTTTTGTGAGCGAAATTTGATTTATTTCATAAAAATGCTACTAAAAAGCACTTAAGATACTGAAAGATTCATAAGGACAAGCTAATGTAAACAGTATTTGAAACACGGACGTCGTGGTAATTTTATTTAGATTGAATGTTTAATAACGACCACATCAAATAACGTTTTATGATATTTGAAATACCGTTAATATGTTTTGTGTGAAGTCGAGGCTTTTACTGCGCATTTAACTTATTTTAACTGGAACTTAAATTGGCGTATTATAGATTTTTAAAGCGTTTTATGCGACAAGAAGACTTTGGCTTAGCGATGGGCGATTGTTCGAAAAAAAATAATCGAATGAATCGACAATCGACCATTCGAACTATCGAATGTCGATTTAGTAATTCGGAAAAATAATAATCGAATAATAATCGACAATCGAATGATAATCTATACTCGGCCCTTCGATGCATTCGATTGAATTGCCGCGACAGGACAGGCAACGAACGAATGATTAATCGACGCGACGAATGACGATTCATTCGTTAGTAGTACGGCCTTCGCACCGCACGCTCCGGTATTGCTCGCCGCATAATCGAAGGATAATCGAATGACTGCGGTTGCTTTTCGAATTATTCGAATGGTCCCTCCATTCGAATAATTCGATTAATTTAGTAATAATCGCCCATCGCTACTTTGGCTAAGTATAGCAATCCATTCAGAGATAATAATTTCCTAAAGTAAAAAAGTATGGACAGACAGACGGACCCACTGACAGATGGAGAACAAATTGTTTCTATAAGGGTTCCATTTTTCTTTTCAAGTACGACACACTAAAAAGGAGACTTCGAAATCTTAAATCTTTTATTTAACCTTATAAAGTATATTATGTTTATTTTTACCGCTTAATAGTTTTGCTGTGCTCCACCGTGAAGTGAAGATAGGCATTGATAGATACATCTCCAGGTTTCCACTTCTCCTTTGTTTTCTTTTCGTGTCGACACTGGCGTTATATTTTTGAGGACCAATACTCATAGGTTTCCCCTTACTATCCTCAAGAGAGATTTTACAACATCTAACAAATTATAATCAATATGATGATGTCCTCCTAGCCGATTTCGACTAAGGCGGCCTATCTCAACAGAGATTAGCCAACTGCGCAGGACATATTATAGTGCACAAGTGTGTGCGCAATACACAGGTGCACTCTCTGTTCCTTCACTCTCATAATTCGGTGAGAACAAATCTTTGTATTGTGACGGCAGTCCGACATGACCGTAGAGAGATCAGGCGCAGGACCAACGGCTTAACATGCTTTCCGAGGCACGGGTGTTAACACCACCAAGTTCCTGACTCCGGAGCTGTGTCTGAGTAATTTCAAGACAGAAAAACCCAAACACTCTCGGCCCGACTCGGGATTCGAACCCGGGACCTCGTGGATAGTACCCAGCGTGCTGACCAATATAAGATAATCAATATAAGATGTGTTTAATGATTTATTGTTAAAAATAAAACTTCATAAATGATGTCCACCCTGTATATACGGCAGCTGCGCATCGGCGATGTTTTCCAGGAATTATAACGAAATGTGTTTATCTAACACAAAATATTGGCGGCCCGAAGATTATGCGTCGTGAGCTGTTATTATTAACGCGGTTATGATATAAATATAATGAGCGGTCTACAATTATGATCGCAGTTAATTATTGCATCAAAAGAGGTTTGAACCTCTCCGTGCTACTATCAGAAAATCACGTGTAGAATTTATTCTTATTCGTCAATTCTGTGAATTTCTGCGTTTTCTGCAAATCAGTGTGGCAAAGGACTGAGGGCCGTTGGGATAGAAAAGTTCTATATTGGGGAACCTATGATCAAAGGCTATGTAGATTCGTTATTTGCTGTATTTGTTTTTTTAAGTTTATTTATACTTACTGTACTGTAGCTGTGAATCTTGTATAAAAAAAATAAATAAAAAAAGGCGCAGGGTAGGACGTCCACAGACAAGATGGACAAACGACCTTATAAATATCGTAAGATCACACTGGATGCAGACCGCTTGTAACCATTCGTTGAGGAAAACCGTGGGGAGGTTCAGCAGTGTACGTCCTACTAATAACCATTATTCATGGTCATCCATTACCATTTACCACCATTATTCATCATTCATGCCGATCATGACGATCATTTCTGTGGGACATATGATTAAATGATTATGCAAATTTAAAAAACCGTTCTATCTAGGCTCTGTTGCACGAATTCTTGACATGTTATAAATAAATAAATATTGGACAACATCAATTTATTTATTGCTCTGATCCCAAAGTTAGTAGCTTAACACTTGTATTATGGAAATCACAGGAACAAAGATGGTACCTGACACTCAAACCTAGCTCAGGTTTGAGTGATACCAAGACATCCATACATATTTTCTACATCCATAGATATTTAAAAAGTATCTATGGAAGTCTTAGTATATTGACCCGAACGGGGATCGAATCCTTTTCAACGGAAATGTCGACACCACAAAAAGTGTAAGAGTCACTTGACTACGACGGCTCGTTTCAAATTAATTAAACAAAAGTAGGAATGCTATGAAACTGCATACCTACATAAAACACTTAAGAGTATTTGACGTTTAGTTATACAGATGTTATCGACAAAAAAAACCCATGTTGTTGCCCTCTTGAAATGGCAGCCATTTTAATTATTTTAAAATGCTATTTTTTTGGATCTGGAGGTCCTTAAAGTTATGAAAATGATTCTTTTGGCAGGTAACGCTATGGCCTATCAACTGACATAAAGATCAATTCAAAATTATTAACCGTCAAAGAGGAAAAACTTTTTTTTTTATATTTACTAAAAAAAACAGTTGCTTAAACCTATTACAAAACTTAGCCCTAAAATGAAAATTTGTTAAAAAAAAAAAAAAATATTAAAAAATGTCTTAAAAGGACTTGTCCATTAATGGTTTTTTATTCGTCAATATTTCTAACCAGAATAAACTAAATATTGTATGAAAGAGTTCACAAAAACTAGCTTTTCTGCATAATTAATATATTTTTTAAGGCCTCCGATTAAGAGAAAAATTGAAATTAATTTTTCTCTTTGTCTGTACATAAACCGCACACCTTCGCCTATGCCAATTAAGGCATGAAAAAAAAAATAGCAAAATTGACATTCCATTGACAGTAGTACCTATTATATAATCTGTGGTAGTACCTAGTAGCAATGGTACATAGCCATACAGCCAGGAAATACAAGTAATGATCAATGGATGATGCCTCATTACAAAACATATTTTTTCTCAAAAATGGAGGCGTTTAAAAATCTGATTTCTATGGTTTCGTGTTTCATATTTTAGTAGCTTAAAGATAAATATAGGTTTATTGGTGGTTGGTGATACCTTGGAATAAAAAACCAGCCTCCATACAAAAAGAGGACAAGTCCTTTGTTAAATAAAAGGCCCTTAAATTATCGCTAATCGAAATCCGGACACCCTGTATATTCGTTCATGTTACTATGTTTAGTGTTTTACTTTTCCGGTAGGTACATATCTACGCGCTGCGACATGACTTTAAGTTTTTAATAATAATATTTACTTGAGAAAAAATACACCGTAGATTTTCTTAACCCATGGCGTAAGTCTATCGGACTTCTTATATCATTTTATTTATACTTAATTGCGTTGCCTAGTCGTTATTTCTAAAACATTTCAGCACGTCGTTAAAATACTGAAATCTGAACAATTTCAAATCGTTATACATCGTTAAAATAGTTCGTATCAAATTAACCTGGGAAGTTTGGACTGGCAGTTTTAATGCTATGTTGTTGGATTTATTGATTCTTTTGCATTTCGGTGACAATACAGCGTTTTAAGGCGGTCCTGCGCGAAATTGAGAAAATTTACGTATTTCTAAATCACTTGTAAGATGAGCTGAATTAGTTAAATACATTAAAACAACTTATTTACGTTAGCACAAGGTCATAGTTTTGTTGAAATTTGAAACAAATTCTGTAAGATATAATAAACATGACTTGTAGCTTATGATATTTAAGAGGATTTTTTTTCGGAAACTTGGTGATTTTCACTCATGAAACCATAATTTGTACATGAAAATGATTGTATTCATATTCCGCAGGTCCCTTCCTTTTTTATATACACGAATAAAATATAAATAAGAAAATATGATCAATTTTTAAATTTTTAACACAAATTAATGTCAGATGGTTTTGCGCATTGCGCAGAATAAAACTATTCTTCTAATTTAATCATCGAGTCTAAAACCTTAAAGCATATGGATCTAATTATTAATATTAATAAGTTCGATTCTGTTTGAAGATCGTTTAGGCTTACTCGACTTACTTCACGCTGCACCTCCATAAAACAAAGCAAAGCTGGCAAGTGATAGCTCACGTGATATGTCAATTTAAATAGTATTTTTCCGAATAGGTATTCGCTTTTAGCATGGAGTTCACCAACACATGTGTTACTCGGCCGATTTAGAATTATTTGACATATTTTTATGGGAAATCTGTCAACCATGTTTACCGGCTGCTGTATAAAAATTGGTGAACTCGGGTCTTAAAAGATTTTTAACTTACTTTTAAAAAGGAGGATGTTTTATGTTCGACTACGAGTATTTGCATGTTTTTTTTTTATTTGTGTAGGTTTACTAACTGATTTTTTATTTGTGTAACTCCCTGACAATTGTCAGGGAGTAAATTGTGGACCGATTTTCAAAAATATGTTTTTAATTAACGAACATACTCCTGAGGTGGTCCCATTGGCACCAAGTCAAGATCTGACGATAAGATCTTAGGTAAATCGAGAGCAATCATCATTTATAAATCATATTTTTTTATTTATCACCGAAATTTGCGAGTGAAGGAACAGAGAACTCCAGCTCCAGCGTTAATCTTTGGGGATTGGTCGTAGCTTAAATTCGATAGGAGAATATTATTATTAAGTAGGTAGTGGGTTCTTACAAATACGAATCTCTTAGAAGTTTAATCTTGTATCTTATCCATCTGTATCATTACGAAAACAACCATGACCTACCAAACCTCACCAAGCAGTCTGCATCGTGTCAGCACATACGAGAGATATATTTTTAAACTGTTCCGGCGCCATTATATGTAGTTACTGGAACAATGCGAATAAATGTCTGGTACTCCAAGTACAGTTGGCCTCAAAATGTTTAATTTAATACATAAATTATTGTGCGTTTACACGATTAAGTAGCATTATAGAGATATAGTCAATAACCTTACTGACTAATTTAAAGAGCAGACATTCAGTCAATATAGGTTTTGACCAATAACCTTATTGACTAATTTTACCGGTCAATAAGGTTATTGACTGGTTAAGGGTTTTGACTGTAACATATATATATTTTTATTAAGTAACATAATATTTTAGACTGAAGTTTATTGCACCCAAGAACATTGCAGCAAAGATATTGCAGCAAACATTTTGATCAAAATCCTAAATGGTATTTAGTACTTACAACGAAGAAAGAAATGTTTTATTTATTTGATATCAATACCACCGTTGCGTCTGATTTTCACTACAAACATGCATTAGCAACTTAGATAGTTTTATGTCAGAGCAAGGTATTTGATGTTGTTCAACATTAATCACATTTACAATTTAAATATAGAAAAAGGTTACATTAACTGAAAGCCTTCATAAAATGCAATATAGTGACAGCAGGAAACATGCTAAACATAGGGAAGCATTATAACGTGATCAACGCTAGAACCAGCTTTTTTCATTTTAATAAAAATATACCTGGCTTATGTTAGTCAACGACATCTAGCGGATTTTTAAGTACTGTTTTTGGACACTAGGAAAATCGCTCATTGTATTTTTTTCTTTCGTCTTGTGCCAAATAATGTTTCTATTCAAACCACGACTAATTGAGCGGATGCCTTGGATTTTAAGTTACTTACCATTTTCTTAAAATAATTATGGCGCTAACTGTACGTGTGATCTCTCCAGCATGCTACCGAGCCCCATTCCCCGGATTGACCTAAAATTCGACCGTTAAAGATGAAACAAATGTATGAGTGTTATGAGGTGCGATCATTATTTACATGATGTTCCTTTTGTCTTATTTTTAAGGTTACAACCACGTGTGTTTTGTTCGGGGATAAATAATATCATTCTGATTCACCTCGGTCCAGTTTCTGAATCGATTATGATGTGTATTAATGATTTTTTTAAATATTTTTCTTAATTTCCATCGTGGAGAGAGTTAGAGTTTGTCTTTTATATTAGGTCAAGTGGCGCGCGGCCATGTAATATGATACCTCTTTTATTGTAAAATTGTTGTTAGTTAAAAATGTTTTGCTTTATCCCGATCGGAGTAATTTAAATTCCAAGAATTATTAGGTATGTAGAATAGTTATTCACGGAATTACTTTCATTAACATTTTTATTATTGAGTTTCCAATATTTCGGCGCTGTTGCAAGCGCCACGACATGATAACTATAAATTATTAATACTATCTGCCTGCTTGAAACTGCCTAAAAGCCTTATTACAAGGTTCGATTGAAACACAAATTTTCCACGAAATTTCTGCTAAATTCGAAAATATAATGTTTTCAAAAATATAGTTGTCTTTGATTATGATTAAGATAAAGCTTTTACACGACTTAAATTGTTTCCATCCATTAAAACAATAATACGATTTATCACAAATTCGCTAATGGCGGCCATTAAACTATACATCAACTGTTCTTTGATTCCCTGAGTCCACTCATTTGTCATACAAAAGATTAAAAAAATTGAAACAATGTTCGCACGGACATATAAATCAAATTGGGTTTTTCTAAAATTATTATTTAGGTGTTCGGGTAACGTGTAAATATGTGGTGGAAATAAATTACAATTTGAAAACGTTTATATTGGTGACATGTTTGAAAGCGACAAGGCAGTTAGCGTGCCAAAAAGTGAAATGTTGTTCATGTTTCAACTTAGAAAGGACAAAGGTAGAATCGCCCAAATGCCAAAGGCGCTAAGTTTGAAATCAACCAAAATTAAAATTCATAAATTAATTAATGTAATTCTGTACACAGATTCACGAGGAGTGACTGCTCCATTTCCTCTTAATGTTAACCCCAGCTTCAAAATTCTTTGATTACACAAGCTTTTGCGTTTTCACGAAATGTAATGATATCGTTGTGGTTCTTTATTTATTTATTATTTTTATTTAATTAAACTTCATTGCACCAAAAAAGAAAGTACAATTGGCGGACTTAATGCCCTTCTCTACCAGTCAACCGCGTGGAAATGCAGAAAGGTAATCAGTGGCGGGACATTCAGTATTGATACACTTTTAAGGAAAAAAATACAAAATTCTGTAAAAATAAGCGTACATACTAGATACATACATACACATACATAAATTTATATAATAACATACGAGAAAATTTGTCAAGGAAAGTGATATGACGACATTATTATAGACGAAAACGACAAGTAGTGAGACAAATGAAATAGGTGGTCACTCCTGAAGAGAGTCAAGGTAGTATTTCCGGAGAGACTTCTTGAACGCAAATTTGGTAGGAGATATTTTGACCTCGTAAGGGAGGGAATTCCAAAGTCGAATCGCAGATCTGGTGAATGAGTCGGACATAAAGCCGGATTTGAAAGGAGGTATAAAGGGACAAATTGTAAGTAGAACGAAGGTTGCGTGAGGTGGTCGATCCCTGATAGGGAAAACGTTGCTTCATATTTTATCTCAGTGTATTGTTAATTAGTGCTGTAAAATAACTTATAAATAGACTTAGATTAAAAAAAAGGTGATGGTACAGTCATCAGCACGTCAGGTTACCCATTGAACTACAAAAGCAGCTTATATGACGTAAAGAATAAGGCGGTCTAAAGGTCAAAGTGGGGTAGTTTAGCCACGGTCGTTTGGCCACGGCTGGTGCCTCGAAACGTAAAGCCGTTGATGTGTGACCGAACTATAAGACTGAAGGAACAGAGAGTGCACCTGTGAATTGCGCACATACCTATTGCAGCATTACAATATCTGTCTAATCTCTCTGCCTCTGTTGAGATTGGCCGCTGTAGTCGATTTTGCTAGGTGTATTGCTGTGGTGTGTACTGTCGCGTCTGAACTAACATAGCCTGTTCTTCGCTGAAAATCAATTTATTTTAATATCATAGTGAATAAGATTAAATAATAGAATACTTATTTTCCTTGAAGATACATTAATTTACGAAGCACTGTTATAAAAAATACATCACTAGTTTTTAATGGCCCGGTTAGCCGTGGTTAGTCGTGGGTTCAAATTCTACCCGTGCGCAAATTCTTGGTCTATTATTTAAACTTCAATACATCACTTAGGACTTGCTTCCCTGCTCTGACTGCGTCAAGCGGGAGAAACAAGACCTATTTCTAATCAATCAATATTTAAAATTCATAATAGCTAGAACGCTAAAAAGCTTCGAATGAGTTAGGCATAGAGGTTCTATTCATAGCAATATGCCTCCACAGTGCCTCAGGTACACAATAGGCAGTTCTGTTAGTTACCTTATGTCAGATATCTTGCTGCTTTTGCTCACCGGAAAAGCGCTAAAACTCAGCCATTTAAATCATTAGGTTTGGATGTTTTATACGTGCCCATCACAATGTGTCCACATTGTGAAAATCGCTGAAAATACCGGTTCTTAGCACGTAATTTATTATTCTTTGGTACAACTATGTATGTTTTGCTTTGGTAACAACAAACAACGCAATGTATGATTTATAGTTAGAAATTCCCCTTGTACTTCTTTGAGTACGTGTTGATTGCACTGTTGCCAAAAATAGCTTGTTTTTAGATTCCAATACCAATGAATCATATCTTTGTGAAAAAAACAGTCTTAAGATAAGTCTTACTCGTAACTATATATTCAGTGTATTCCTTAATTATATGTTTTCAATTAAAATTCGTCAAAATCGGTTCAGTGGCTTAGGTGTGAAATATAGCAGACACAAAAAGAGCTACTTAGGTTTATAATATTAATAGCAACTTTTCCTTTATCTTTTATATTTTTATAACTTAAGCAATTATTTTGCAAGTTTTTTTACGAAATTAAATCAAATTTCACTTACAAAAATTAATCGACTGTGTCATCCGGTGGGACTCGAACCCACGTCCCTTCGCTATCCGGGCGAGTGCTCTTACCAACTAAGCTACGGAGGACGTTAGTCAGTCGGCGAATTTTTGCAAGTGCTTGCTACGCCAGTGAGCCGGCGTTCGATTTCATCAATACTTGGGGAATGTACCCGCATGTATCCAATGGAAATATTTTTACAAATATTTAACCATCAGTTAAGATGAAATCAGCCTAACCTTTTATATTTTTATAACTTAAGCAATTATTTTTTTCCTTTATCTCCCATTATTTTGAGTTTTAAATACGTCAAGGTTTTTGAACAAAAAAAAACTTCAAATAAAATTATGAAAAATGCTCAAAGCTTTTAACAATGCCATTTAATATACGAAACTCGAATAAAAATATAGGTTAAAGACAATGATAATAGACAGACAGTGCACTTCAATCAATGTCCCCGTGCAACATAAGTAAGTCGTCGCCAACATTTTGAGAGTATTTTGGAAATATTATACAGGGTGAATGTTATTTATTTATTTGCAAGTACACTGTTTATAAAACTGATTTCAATAACTAATATTAAGCTTGATTCTCCACCATATAATTGATAGAATCAATAATAGTTTTCTATATCTCATTTACATAAAAATAATCAATTAACTAAATATGTACACCTAATAAAACTTGAAAATCTACTTATTCAAAAATGTAACCGTGTCCATGAGGCAAGGAAGCGAGAATGCTAGCTGCGTTTCCGCGTTGGATAGCCATACTTAGCCTCTAAGCGAGAAACGAGCCAGCTTTATAAAACTTAAAAAGTATCACTACATGACTGTTGACTGTAAGTCATCATCCAATTTTTTTCTAGGCCTTTGGTATCATGTATTTAATGTATTGTGACACTCCCTTTTCACTGCTTTATTTTTATGGCGAGTGCTATGTATATCTATAATTAGCAAATGCACAAGAACAAAACAATATCTTAAGTAAAAACT
Source organism: Pyrausta nigrata (assembly GCA_949316185.1). NCBI lineage: Eukaryota > Metazoa > Arthropoda > Insecta > Lepidoptera > Crambidae > Pyrausta > Pyrausta nigrata. The sequence continues at coordinate 3,215,396 of OX438961.1, forward strand.
GTGTACATTGTGCTGTTGATGTGCTTAAATAAATAAATAAATATAGAGCCGATTTATAAAAAAGGTAAGTGAAGTTGCCACCATTATAATATTGATCTCAAAATTTTTCAATTTTAGCGTCGCCGCTAGCGCGTAATGTAAGTAGTGTAAATTGCGTGCTGTGGTCGTTTTATTATTATTTTTTTAGACACTTTCTAGATGCTTTATCTCAACATTTTTGTACTGGGCTATACAAAAAGGAAAAACCCGTGTCTTGGTTTTTTCCTCATAGATTATAATATTTATATTTGGAATTTTGGATGATGAATAAAAAGTCAGTCTGTATAGAGTGTTCAGAGAATAGTTAACCAATGTGCTTTTCGTGTTAGAGAATACTAATGCCTGTCGATTAAAAAAAACTAAAATAATGAAGCAAGCAGTAACTTATTTTTAACCAGCCCTAGAGCGTGATAAAATGATAAATGAGTTACCTATCGCCTATTGTAATAAACAAAATATTTAGTAAAAAAATGTGGTACGACTCAAAATAAACATTATTTTTTCATAAAGGTAAACACATTATGAGACTATTTACTTACTTAGAAAAAAGAATGGTGTAACACAACTGACGTGTTTTGATAATCCCTTGAAATCGATACTCACGTCGCACACATCAACCCACCCAAATCTGTCAAAATATCTCAAATGATATGGAACTCTATGTGATCAACATAAGGTTGAATTAAGGTTGGGGAAACTTGACAGATCAGAGTACGTTGATGCGCAGTCTTTTCGGGACACCCTGTATTTTCTTCTATGTATTTCGGGAGCGGCAGTATGTTGGATCGACGCCTATCATAACATACAATATTGATATGTCTTTCAACATTTCTTCTCGCTAATAGAAACTGTCTGGTTTGATTTTAATAAATTCGTTGTAAGTCTAATTTTAACCCCGTTTTGCGGCTAATACGTTTTAACGCAAGTTTATTAAATTGTTGTTTTTGTTCATCGAATGGTGTATGAAATACGCACACAGAAAAAATAAAAAAACATAGGTAAATAAATAAATAAATTGTTTCAACAAACACACCAATTACCTAGCCCCAAACTAAGCGTGAGCTTGTGCTATGGTGACTAGGATAACGGATAGAAATACTTAAATACATATAAACATCCATGACTTAGGTACAAATGCTCGTGCTCATCACACAAACAGACAAGAATTTCATTTTGTCATTTACCTACGTGGTTCATAGTCATGGATGTATGATATAACTGGTCCTGATTTATGATTGGCCGATTTAAAGAATGATAAATGGATCGGCATAAAATCCGTTTGATGTTTATTGAATTTTTGTTTGGTGCAAGTGAAATGGAAGTTGTTAATTATTTTATTACGGAAACCGCTGTGTTATCGCTTCGAATATGTTTTACGATGATGCACGTCAACAACTGCGCCGCCATTTAAAAAATAATTTTACTCTTATGACCTGGATATTTGTTTTTAGTTATACTTAAACTAATATCATGGTTGTAACTCAGACAGATATGATGATGTATCAACCATAAGTCAAAAAGCCATAAAAACATGACGTGATATTAAAAATCGTTAGATTATTTCAATGCTAAACATAAAAACGTTACTCCAGTTGTGTCTAAATAAATATCTTTACAAGTCATTCATTACGCGCCAAAAGTATTCGAAAATGTTGGCGACACATGGCAAAGGTTGCGCATAAATACATCCGCGGCGTAACAATTTTAGTTTTAACTTTTTAATCGCGGTTTTTAAAAGTTTCGCTGTCAATGTTGCCAACAATTTTTATGATGTCGACGGCGTTCGAGCATAAAGCTTCTAACTTTACACTTTTAATGTGACGTAACCAGGGATACCAACGTAAGGAACGAGGCTAAAATGGTCGCCGTGACGCTAACTGGTCACGGGAATCTAAACAATTCGGATGTATAAATTAAATCGTCACACATTAAATTGTGATGCGTAAAAATAAAATTAGAAGAACTAGGGAAATCGCTGTCATATATTTTGCGTTTAGAGATAAAAAGAAGGATCAATTAGGCATAGCTAGAAATGAATTTAGGGTGTTGAATGAAATCCTGTATTTCAAGAACGTAAGTCTATCAAAAAATAGTTTAAAATTTTCTTTATACATTTAAAGAACGTTTGGGAAATGATTTTTGCTTTAAATTTATTTATCCTGGATAATTTCCACGGTAAAAGTTGAAGCTGGGCAAAGACCTCACCTCAACTATGAGGAGGTACGAGCCATACTCCACCACGCGGGCTCAGAGCGGATTGGTGGAGGGGTGTCTGTAAGGCAAGTGACTAACCTTACTGTCAGATGTTATCAAGCCGCCCTAGGGCCTCTGACTAAGTTAAACGAATATTATCAACAGATAAAATTATTGAATTTAATATTTCGAACTTTGAATAAATTATACAAAGATTCGTAGCAATTTCGTCACACCTTAGTAAGTAACCTTATATTTACAATGTAAGCTGTAAAATGTAATAAAGCAAGCAATAAGCCTCTGGAATACCTCTGGTCTCTCCTAACTATCAAAGAAACCTAGAGAACCAACAACAAACCACACAATTCAACAGAGCACAACACACAAGCAACACTACAATTACATACACGACAAAATCACACACACACTGGCATGTTTAACTATTTGAAAAGTGACTAGCTGGCACATTAAATGGCGTTCATGAGTGGCCTGTGGAACTCAATCGTCGGGGGCAGCGAAAAAGAGGTCACCTGGGAAGAAACTTCAAGTTTCTATTTTGACAAATACAAGTACTTCTCAGTATCCGAAGTTGATAAGGAGGAGATAACTATTGTGTTTGGTGAAGCGCACAATATTGGATTCAACAAAAACAGTTTCGGACTTGATTATACGCCGCTGAATTTTGTCACAATCTACCATATTGACACTAGAAAAGGTTGGTTTGATGTTTTTAAAAATTCAGAAGTTTATTTGATTGATTTGATATCCAATAAACAAATAGGATAATTTCTCAAACTAGGGGGACTAAACGGGTCGCCGTGACACTAAGGAATTTAAACAATTCAGATGTATAAATTAAATCGTCACATATAACAAAATACCTACTATCACGATCTTCCATACTTAAAATAGAAGGAAAAAGTTGGTTTGAGGTTTTTGATATAATACAAAAGTTTACTTGAACGTCCTGTTAGGCATTACAACCAAATAGTATACTTAAATTTGGGAAGTGGAAGTTTGAATGGGGAAACATTAGCCGATGGACTGATTTCAATGAAATTTTTGATATAGAGATCTGAGAAGTAGGTAAGATACCCTTAAAAAGGTGGAAATGGGGTGAATGCTTGTATGAATACAGCGTTGTTTGTATTGGGATTGTGCAGATGAAGGCGGGGGGTAAACTGTCAGACACAAGATCAAGAAACTAGCTGAAACTCAGATATACGAGGGAGCTTTTGCTTCCATTTTGAGTCAAACCTTCTAGCATACGCCCTTTAATTTCTATGAATAAAAAAAATCAACAAATTTTCTTAAATGCAAAGAAGGTACTTATATGATTCGTAAGTAAGAACTAACCTGAAAGTGGATGTTGAGAAAGACATTATAAATACTTCCAAAATAATTAGATTCTGTATGTTTTTCATTCAATAAGGCAGATGGAACAGCATGTAGTTTTCAGAAAAAAAATACATGTAAAAAATGTCTTTTCACGCCTCGACAGGATTGGCGTTGGCAAAAAGATTTTTCACGTGTTTAAGTGTCGGTTGAAAACCTAATGTCAGCCTAGAGTATTTCATGAAGTAGGCAGATCGCACTCGGCTCTCCCTGAAGCATATTCCTCTGGGTTTCTACACCATTTTTCACTATTTTTAACACCAGTCCATCTTTCCAGCCGAAGTCAAGATGCCGAGCGGGAACATAGACAAGCCAGTGATTGAAGACAACAGGGATGGAACAGTCAGCATCAGATACGACCCTCGCGAGGAGGGCATCCATGAGCTCTACGTCAAGTACAATGGAGAACATGTGCAGGGTATGTAGCTTCACCGTTTCTTCTTCTAAGCGTTATCCAGGCTGTTCCAGGGTCCGAGGGAATCCATGAGCTCTACGTCAAGTATAATGGAGAACATGTGCAGGGTATGTAGCTCCACTGTTTCTTCTTCTTAGGGTTATCCAGGCTATGCATTCGCACGCGAGAACCCAAGGTCCGAGAGCATCCATGAGCTCTACGTCAAGTTTAATCGAGAACATGTGCAGAGTATCTAGCTCCACTGTTTCTTCTTAACGTTATTCCTGTAGTACACTCGCAAGCGAGGGCCCAGGGTTCGAGGGCATCCATGAGCTGTACGTCAAGTACAATGGAGAATATGTTCAGGGTATGTAGGTCCACTGTTTCTTCTTCTTAGGGTTATCCAGGCTATGCACTCGCACGCGAGGGCCTCGGGTCCGCTTTGGACCGTGATCCAGGATCAGTTAATGACAGTGGAAGGACTGCCATCTGACCTCCGCGACCCTGTTTACGGGGGAACCTGACCAGCTTGGATCTCAGTTACATATTGTCACAACATGAAGGATTTTTGACGATGTTTTCCCTCACAGTAAGAGCATAGGTTAGTGCAACAAGTAATGTATAAGTCAGGAAAAGTCATTGGTACATGGCGGCACGTGGGATCGAACCCGGGTCCTCCCGCATGAAAGGCAACCCGCTAGCCACTACGCCACAGACGCTCACCTGTTGCAGCTCCACTGTTGACCGCCCGAAATTAAAACAATTCTGGCTACTTTCCATTGAACAGTTAACAGTAGCCACGGCTGCAAGTGTCAAATTCGTGTTCAATTTTTATAAGTTTAAATTAGAAACCAAAATTTGCACACGGGCAGGATTTGAACCCACGACCTTTAGCTAACCGGGCCAACGCTCTTACTGAGCTACCGTGTATTCTAATATGAATTCTATCCACTTGTGCGAAGTTTCTGGTTTCTTTTGAATACGTAATTGCGTGGCGAGCGACATCTACCCGAGCTGTATTGCAACCTTGATTGCAACAGTTATTCATTGCAGATGAAATTATACTTTCGCTATTCAATAGCTTTAAGCATTTTTTTTCAAAAACTTGGTTACTTTTACGCATGAAACAATAATTTGTACATGAAAATGATTGTATTGATATTCCGCAGGTCCCCATCTTTTTAATATACACAAATAAAAATTTAAATAAGAAAATATGAACACTTTTCAGTTTTTGTCTGAACGTTTTGCGCATTGCGCAAAATAACACTATTGTTCTAATTAAATCATCAAGTCTGAAACTTTAAAGAAAATGGATCTAATTACTAATATTAATAAGTTCGATTCTGTTTGAAGATCGTTTAGACTTACTCGACTTGCTTCGCGCTGCACCCCCTTAAGATGACAAGTGACTTGTCATTGAATAAATTTTAATTGAATCGTAATTAATTATAATTAAAAAAAACTGTCGGTAGGCCTTCGGGCTACTCATTGTCTTGTTCTTCTAAACTCTCAAGTAGATATTCTAACGATTAATCACTATCTCCTTTTCTTACACTCCAGGTTCCCCCTACAAGTTCACCGTGGACTCCATAGCGTCTGGCTACGTGACGGCATACGGACCTGGTCTCACCAGCGGCGTCAGCGGAGAGCCCAGCCTGTTCACCATCAGCACCAAGGGAGCTGGTGCTGGTGGCCTGTCCATGGCTGTTGAGGGTCCCAGCAAGGCTGAGGTTAAAATAGTTTATTGTTGCATATAGTATTAATAAGTGGCACTTACAATACACTTCTTAATATTGACCTTAAGATCAACCAGCTATCTCCACTCCAGTGTAAATATGGTGTGCCATTTTTGAGGCACCTGTATGCGATGTTATTGCCTGTTGAAATTATGATTTATTTTATTTGGAGTGGGTTTGCTCTTGACTCTAGACTAAACCAGCCGTGGCGTAGACAGAGTCGACGGTGGAGCAAGCGCACACAGAGGGTTCTGACACTCCTACTAACCGACACAATAAACAATTATGAGAGTGAAGGAACAGCGAGTTCACCTGTGTAATTCGCATACACTTGTGCAGTATAATATCTCCCTCCTCTCTGTTCCTTAACTCTCATAATTCGGTGAGACGGCAGTCCGGCATAACTGTAGAGATATCAGGCGCAGGACCAACGGCTTAACGTACTTTCCAAGGCACGGGGTGTTAACACCACTAGCTTCCTGACTTCGGAGCTATGTCTGAGTTATTTCAAGCCAAAAAACCTCAACACTTTCGGCTCGACCCGGGACTTCGTGGATAGCACCCAGCGTGATGACCACTAGACCAACTAGTCAAGTACCACAATAATAAATAAATAAAATGTTTTAAACGATTGTTCATTTCCAATTGTAGATCACTTGCCATGACAACAAGGATGGCACAGTCGCAGTGTCGTACCTACCCACAGCACCTGGAGAGTACAAAGTTGCCGTTCGTTTTGGTGACAAACACATCAAGGGATCACCCTTCATTGCCAAGGTAAGGAAAAGCTAACGGCTGAAATTATATAGCCCAATATTTATTTTTGTTGCCAGCAAAGTGCGAGGCGTCTCTCCCGTCACGCTACTCTTAATGACGCTATCAGGAGAGCTCTTGCCAGCATCAATGTCCCTTTCACGTTTAAACCACGTGGTTTGGTCCGTGATGATGGCAAGAGACTCGATGGCCTATCGCTCATTCCCTGGGAGCGGGGTCGGGCCTTAGTTTAGGGCCGCAACTTGCGTTGTTACTTTGGCCCCATCTCATCTCAGGGAGTCAGCGCTAAAAGCTGAAGCGGTGGCGGAGTTAGATGAAAACGCCAAACGACGCAAGTATGCATCACTTGCAAGTGATTATGTGTTTGCGCCGTTTGCCGTTGAAACTTTTGGACCGAGGAGACCATCCGCTAAATTACTTTTTGGAAAAATTGCACCTAAATTAAATTCTGTTTTGGCAAATAGTAAAGCTGGCTCGTTCCTTGCTCAAAGGATAAGTATAGCTATCCAACGCGGTAACGCAGCCAGCATCCTCACCTTCTTAAGTTTATTTATTTTTATTCCATGCATGACTTTGTTTTAATGAACAGTCCACAGTAGCCACAGATGTCAGTATCAAGAAAGCGAGATTGACTTAATCTATTACTGGTTATCAACAGAATTAATAGTAGATTGTTATTCAAGGGACGAAAGTGACCATTTTATTCGTTCGAGCGCCAATAGCTCGAGAGTGGAATGGGTGCTTTTACCCGAGTTAAACATCGTATTTTTCATTTCGACTGTGAGGAAAGTATCGATAGAATATCGATAGTTGGGGCAAAAGCAATTGTATCGATAAAACCTCGATAGTATCGAAAAAGCATTAGTATCGATAAAATATCGATAGACTATCGATAGTTGACGCAAATGCAAAAGTATCGATAAAATATCGATAGTATTGATAGACTAACGATAGTTGAGGCAAATGCAAAAGTATCGATAAAATATCGATAGTATCGATAGTTAAGGCAAAAGCAATAGTATCGATTAAATATCGATAGTATCGATAGACTATCGATAGTTGAGGCAAAAGCAAATGTATCGATAAAATATCTATAGTATCGATAGCTGAGGCAAAAGCAAAAGTATCGATAAAATATCGATAGTATCGATAAAATATCAATAGACTATCGATAGTTGAGGCAAAAGCAATGGTATCGATAAAATATGGGGAGTATCGATGGACTATTAATAGTTGAGGCAAAAGTAAAAGTATCGATAAAATATCGATAGTATCAATAGACTATCGATAGTATCGATAGACTATCGATAGTATCGATAAACTATCGATAGTTGAGGCAAAAGCAAAAGTATCTATAAAGTATCGATAGACTATCGATAGTTGAGGCAAAAGCAATAGTATCGATAAAATATCGAAAGTATCGATAGACTATCGATAGACTGCGATAGTTGAGGCAAAAGCAATAGCATCGATAGTATCGATAGACTTTTGATAATGGAGGCAAAAGCAAACGTATCAATAAAATATCGATAGTATCGATAGACTATCGATAGTTGAGGAAAAAGTATCGATACTCTACCGATAGTATCGATAGACTATCGATACTATCGATAGTATCAAAGTTCAATATTAAAATCACTATCGATAGCTGATGCAGCTCTGACTATTGCAATAACTATCGATACTCTCGATAGTGGCCTTTTATTCAATAGTAGGAGTATAAAGTAGGAGGGAAAAGGTATTTCCCACCCGGCTATCTATACATGAAAGTTCAACTTTCCGAACAGGTGAGATGAAAAATTTAAATCATTTAAGTTTTAGTGACAATGTATTTGAATAAAAGGGTATTGAAAATGTCGCTCGCTGTTAGTTTTAAGTGTACGCAGTATTTACGGATATGATGGATGTTATTGTATAAGGGGTGATGTTGTTGCATATCCTATCGAATATGCAACACTTGATTTGAAGTTTAGGCCTACAATCCGTCAGCCAAATCCAAATTTTTTAAGTGGCTACACAACACCTGAGACAGCTACAACCAAGGGGATATCGTATCGAATATGCAACACCTTAATTTAAAGCTTAGTCCTTTAATTATATTGAGTTCGTCAGCCACATCCGAATTCCTTTAGTGGCTACTCAAAGCATCTTAGGAAGCTACACCAGTTACAGTAGATTCCAAGCAGAGTTACAGAATAAGAACTAGTACTTCGTACAGAAGTATGACTTAGCAATTGTATTCAAAGAAATGTCTACTCAATGTCGTCAACAATATGGCGTAATTTAGTTCGCCTCAGAGTCAAGCACATTTTCGTGTAGACACCTACAAAAATCCATTGCAAGATAATTTCATACTTATGCTCTAGAATATGATTCATAATACACTAAACCTATTCAGTGACGTAATATGACGCGACGCGATAGGGTTGACTGCTACGAGAAACTTCTAACGCCATCTAGCGCCTCTTTCTAGTACTTTATTCATTCTCGTCCAGCCAGCAACGTAGCCGCGCGGCCGCCGAGTGAATAAAACGCGCGAGCGTGTCGCTGGCCGGAGCGACACGCAACTTGTTTTAGCCCTTAAGTAGGGGTCGCCGCGCGTAGGTACGTTTTTGCTACCTACGCGGGGAGATACACAGGCCTGGCAGAGTCTTATTGGGCGAGATTGTTTTCAGGTGACTGGCGAAGGTCGGAAGAGGAACCAGATCTCTGTTGGCAGCTGCAGCGAGGTCACCCTCCCGGGGAAGGTCAGCGATAATGACATCCGCAGCCTCAACGCCACTATTCAGGTTATGACTACATTATTTATTATTTTGTCCTATATTTATGCCCTAGAACTAAAGAAAACAGAAGTAGAAGACCACGATCCCGTGCTATGTTAAATAGAGAGATCGCCGTATCCAGCAATCGAAGGACCCATCCTCCTCACATGGAATCGTCGCTTACCATCGGGTGAGATTGCGGCCAGATGTATGACTTTAAGTTTAAAAAAATCTTTAGAATGAGACTTTAATATGAAAATAAGCATATACTTCTAGTTGGGAATAATGTAACTAATCAGTACATAGAGAGTTATCCCTTATTTGGAAGATTTGTAGTAAATGTATATTTCCATATTAATACAATCACCAGGTACAGTTTTTGAGTTACAGATTTTTACAAATATATTGCGATTTGTCAAAAGTTTATTTCAATTTTCACACGAAAAGGACTTTTGCCAAACAATCTATTTTAATAGTGGAATGTATTTTACGACAAATGATTCCAACTTATTGAACGAATTAAAGTAAGTCCTCTTCCAGAACGGATTCGAATACATACTAAAAATTTGTGTGATAAAACAGTGGATCACTTTTGTAGTTCTCGAATCAACTTGGCGGTTACCATGACGGCGGTGCGACTGCCGGCGGCCACATACATACAACAGGCGCGCCCGGCACCGCCGCAGGTCGCGCCAATTTACTGGAGACCCTGAATGCTTCTTCGATTAGGCGTCACGACACGTTGCGTCACAGATTGTGGCAGTTTTTAATAACGTGCTTTCAAAATTAAGCGAATGAAGAAAGTTTATAGCATTCTGTACATATAATAAATCTTTAACCTCAGTACCTATTTTCCAAGGTCCAAGGTTCTAATTAACATTCTTACCATTCCAGGCACCGTCAGGCCTTGAAGAGCCTTGCTTCCTGAAGAGGCTGCCTTCCGGCAACATCGGCATCAGCTTCACGCCGCGCGAGGCTGGCCAGCATGTGGTCTCCGTCAAGAAGATGGGCGTCCACATTCAGAACTCACCTTTCAACATCACGGTGGAGACGCAGGAGGTTGGAGACGCTAAGAAAGTCCAGGTAAGTTTATATTAAGGAACAGGGCCTGAAGATGCAATGTATTCTACACCGATCTTTGATATCGGTAACGTAAAGAAAAATATGTATGCGAAAGTCACGTGATGTCACGATGGCTTTTTTCAGTTTCATATATTTTGTTGTTTAGTGATATCGACAATCGCTTTAGAATACGTTGCATCTTTTATTGACTGCTGGATTGTGATCTCACAATGTTTACAGAAAAGTAATACGAAACCATTTTTTTTTTTAAATTAGAATATACGAGTATACATAAAAGTAGGTCGCAAAAAACCCTCATTCCCTCTACCAAGTTACTGGTGACAAGAAGGCTGGCAGCGTTACACCTCTAAATGGCCAAACTCAAATGTTGCCTTAGGTAACAACCAGCTTTCCTGTCACTGTCCAGGTTCCTTAGACAAGATGCAATGTATTCTAAAGCGAACTTCGCTATCGCCAACGAAAAGTAGTAGCAAAATATGTTGTATACAATATGTGCTGTTTCGATGACTTATGTCAGCTTCAAATATTTTATTAGCGATAGCGAACTTCGGTTAAGAATAAATTGCATCTTGTCTGGTCCCAGCTCAGCGTAAAGTTTCCTGTCTTATGATGATGTTGTTTGCAGGTTTCTGGCACGGCTCTGAAGGAAGGCAAGACCCACGCCGAAAACACATTCACAGTTGACACCAGGAACGCCGGCTACGGTGGCCTCTCACTCTCTATTGAAGGTAGGAACAATGTTTGTCTTGTAAAACATCATAGTCCTGTAAAGACGAAGTCTTGATTCAGAGATCTATTTGTAGAATATAAAGCTTTAAAAGGTAAAAGACAAGTATCCCGAACAGACACTATACCACACAATGTACTAGACAAACATGAACGTAAAATAAAAATATATGAAATGAATCAAAGAAAAAAAAATCTGAAGAAGAGGCATTTTCTATAAAAAACTTACTGCATCAATAACGTTGTAACTTTCCTTTAAATATAAATCTAAAAAATAATCTTTCTCGAAACAATCTGTTGTATCTATTCTAATAATAATATAAAATTTCAAGATTATTAATTTAAAACAGCGATTTTACGATACAACAGAACAGTTTAAAAAAATACTCACCTTAAATAGTATAAATTTTAAATTTAATTTAGCACATATTGGGCTCAATTCCAATGCGCCCTGTCTAAGATAAAATTTAGGTTCAGACTCTCTCTTTCTCTGCCAAACAAACGAAAAGAGACAGACTATATTAATTTAGAAACGTCAGACTAAACAGCTGTCCGTTGCTAAGGAAATAAGAGAACCTATAGACAATTTAGTAGGGATGTCATTCGATGACGACTAAAGTTAGACGCAAACACACAAAAACCTGTACAAATAAGTTAGAAATTGCATCACTTTTGACGTTTCTAAATTATTGTAGTCTGTCTCTTTCCGTTTGTTTGATAGAGAAAGAGAGGGACTGAACCTAAATTTAACCTTAGACAGGGCGCATTGGAATTGAGTCCAGTATTAAGTAGTTTCTTAAAACATTACAACTATTCTAAAAACTACTATTTAATTAACTATACTATTTAACAGGAGATGCTTGTGGCGCAGTGGCGGCAGCGCTTTGGTAGTGATACCAAAAGTTAAGCAACCCACGGCGCGGTCGTGATTGGATGGGTGACCATTCCGACCATTTAAGTGACGTCCATGACAAGCATCTCCGTGCTTCGGAAGGCACGTTAAGCAGTTGGTCCCGGCTAATATCTGTGGTATTAGTCGTTAAGCCTAGTCAGAGGCCCTAGGGCGGCTTGATAACTTCTGACAGTAAGATTTGTCACTTGCCTTACATACACCCCTCCACCAATCCGCACTGAGCCCGCGTGGTGGAGTATGGCTCGTTCCTCCTCATAGTTGAGGTGAGGCCTTTTCCCAGCAGTGGGATCTAATAGGCTGACTTATATATTTATACTATTTAACAAGTTACTACTATTTTGTAAAAAAAGCATTATAATTCGTAAGTCTTGTTTAAAAACCAAAAAAAGCTATAAACTTGAATAAATACACAAAAAAACAAAAGGAAAACATTTTTCGTCATCGAGCGAGATTCGAACCCATGTGCACGTCTTCTACGATTCTTCAGTCCGACGTCTTACGCATTACACCATGCGTAACGAAATTACCGATCTAAATCTGCGTCGAACAGTTACAAAAGAAAAACGCATGAAAAAACCTGCATTTTCCCAAACATTCAAAATTTTCGCGAGATCCTTAGAGCCGTTTCCGAAATCGGAAATATGTAAATAAATATACAAGAATTCCTTGTTTAATGTTATAACTACCCTTTAATCCCAGGTCCCAGCAAGGCGGAGATCCAGTGCGCGGACAGCAAGGACGGCGTTCTGGCCATCAGCTACAAGCCCACGGAGCCTGGCTACTACATCGTCAACCTGAAGTTCGCTGATCATCATGTGGAAGGCTCACCTTATACTGTCAAGGTGAGTGTTGAAGAAGACATACTGCAGCGAGTGAGTTAAGTTAAATAGGGTATTATATTGTCACGTATTATATTATACACGAGGTCCCGGGTTCGAATCCCGGGTCGGGCCGAAAGTGTTGGGTTTTTCCGTCTTGAAATTACTCAAGCACAACTCCGGAGTCAGGAAGTTGGTGGTGTTAATACCCCCGAGCCTCGGAAAGCACGTTAAGCCGTTGGTCCTGCGCCTGATTTCTCTTCGGTCATGTCGGACTGCCGTCTCACCGAATTATGAGAGTGAAGGAACAGAAAGTGCACCTGTGTATTGCGCACACACTTGTGCTCTATAATATCTCCCGCACAGTCGGCTAATCTCTGTTGAGATTGGCTACTGTCGAAATTCGGCTAAGAGGACATTATATTTAGGAACTCTATCTATTAGACAGGTTTCAAGTACCTAGTCTTTTACATCGCTCTATAGAGCGAGTAAGCGCTGAATATCATGGGGTTCGTTATAACGAACCCCATGATATTCAGCGCTTACTAATTAAATATTTCAATAACGACCACATAGTAAAAGTTGTAAGTATTAACGACCATATTCATTCCATAAATATGAAGACTGTTGAAACTAACATCCTTTTGAAGACTAAATATAGAATTATTGTCATTAGTCAGCGTTAAATTCTTAAGGTTGGTTTTTGGGTTAATTGAAGGACTATCGAAAACCTTCGAATAGAAACAGGTTCCAAATATAGTTACTTTATGGGCCTATCTTTGATTTAACGTCAACCATTTATTTTATTTGTTTCTTACGTTTAGGTACGCAAATAGTTGAACTCATTAGAACACAATTTACTTCGCATTTTATTTAAAACCTGACGTTTCGAACACTTCACAGTAGGTATACTGTAAAGTATCACCAAATTTGTTTCTTTCATTCTTTACTTAGAAGGAGTTCATGTAAGTTTTAGATTCGAGTCCGGATAGCGATGTCCGTATGTTTAACTGCATTTCCGCAATATTTAGCTAATGTAAAAAATCGTTAAATGGCTAATGTACTTGGTAGCTCAGTAGAGAGAGCATTTGTCCTGAACGCGAAGAGTTGTGAGTTCGAGACCCACATAAGACGACAGTAGAAGAATTTTTGAGTGCAAAATTGTACTTTGACTAAATTTATTCACTTCGTAGGTGACAGGAGAAGGCAGCAACAGACAGAGAGAGAAAATCCAGAGGCAACGCGACCCTGCGCCTCTTACCGAGGTCGGCACCAACTGCAAGCTGACCTTCAAGATGCCTGGTATGATGGATTCGGTGAACTATTTTTTCGAGGAAAATGCACTAGAACCACATATTTTTTAAATAAAATACAATCGGCATCGGCATGCATCTTACTTTTTAGAGTTCCGTAGTCCTGACAAGGAACCCTTAAAGTTTCGTCATGTCCGTCTGTCTGTCCGAGGCTTTTCAAAGAGACCGTTAGTACTAGAAAGCTGTATTTTTGTAGGTGTATGTATAAAAACTACGCCGACAAAGTGGTAGAATAAAAATTTGAAAAATATATTTTTTAGGGTAGCTTTACGAAAAAAAAACCTATCCCGTGGGATATCGTTGAATGGGTCTTTTAAAATGACTAAAGGATTTCTGAGACAATTTTTCGATCTAATGCTCCGTTTACGAAATATTAAACTTTTACTTTACGGAACCCTTCGTGCGCGAATCCAACTCGCACTTGGCCGATTTTCGTTACTGCATGTACGGGTATCAGCACATGAACCTACGCACTCCAGCATCTTATGAATATGTAGCAGGGGTGATTTTGTAGCGAGAGTGTATAGTCTGATGTGCTGTTCTTAAATATAATATTTCCAAAATTTTGTGGGACCTATCTGGTATTGAATTTTAATTAAATCTTGATATCATAGCAGCGGTATATCATAGCAGTTGTTGGCATAACACTTTCCAATGAAAGAAGAGGGACATATCTACCGTTTTTGAAATTTGATACTGTTTTTTCGTATTCTTGGGTACTTGGGTGGTTGGCAATCAAAGCCAAGTAATAAACTCTTTAGGGGATATATCGTTTCAAGAACTCACATCCTACTGTTCATTCCTCCAGGCATCACATCCTTCGACCTGGCCGCGACAGTGACCAGCCCCGGCGGCGTCTCCGAAGACGCCGAGATCCAGGAGGTGGAGGACGGCCTATACTCCGTCCACTTCGTGCCTAAGGAACTGGGAGTCCACACTGTATCTGTCAAGTACAGGGAGATCCATATTCCTGGTAAGTGGTAGACTGAGGTACGACTGCTTTGGTCTAGTGGTCGGCATGCAGCGCTGGTCCACGGAGTCCCGGGTTGGCCCGAAAGTTTCTAGGTTTTTCTGCCTATAAAAAACAGCTCCGGTGTTAGGAAGGTGGTGATTTTTACTTTTTCCTCGATCATGGCGCTTGCATCAGTGCCGAAATATCGGAAAATAAAATGGTATAGGTTAGCAATTCCGTAAATAACTGATGGTTGTGACCATGAAAGTTTAAAACATTATATGAATTTAGTGATGTTAACACTCACCGGCGCAGGAGATATTATAGTGCACAAGCCTATGCAAAAATACACTCTCATAGTTCGGAGAGACGGCAATCCGACTTGACCGGAGATGGATCAGGCGCAGTCTTAACGTGCTTTGAGGCATGGGGGTGTTCAAACTGATCAATAACTTGCGTGGCTGCCGAGGCACAGAGGTGTTAACACGAACCAATAACTTACCTACGTGCTTGCCGAGGCACGGAAGTGTTAACCCGGACCATTAACTTACGTGCTCGCCGAGGCACGAGCGTATCAACCCCACCAACTTCCGGACTCCGAGTTGTATTTCTGAGTTATTTCAAGACAAAAAGCCTATAGACTTCCGCCTTACCTAGGATTCGAAAACGGAACCCCTTCGATTGCAGACAGAATGCTAACCACTAGACCAACAACCACACCTAAGACGAAGATAGTACCTAGAGCAGAGACTGCCGTAAATTTTTGAACTCTCATTAGAAATAAATGTAACAATAATTTAACGACCGTCTTAGTGTAGTGGTTCGCGCTCCGGACTACAAAACCAGGGTTCGAATCCCGCAAGGGGCAAATTTTTGTGTAATCGAGCATTTGTACATAAGCACAAGCTCACGCTTAGTTTGGGGTTAGGTAACTGGTGTGTTTGTTGAAACATTATTTATTTATTTATTAAAACAATAACATTGTAAGCTCATCTTTTCATTTACACACACTAACAACGCACCCACAAACATACACCAACACACACACATACACATGAGCGTGGAAAAAAACCAGTTTTTGTTATTTAGTACTCATTTAAGTTTGGGGGAGGCCATTGCCCAGCAGTGGGATGATTCAGGCTATATATAATAATAGTAGTAATTTAGTATGTAGATATAAAAATAACTGATTATAAAGAAGAGCGGTTCTTCCTACCATGGGCGATATTTAATAAATAAATAAATTATAAATTGTTTCAACAAACACACCAGTTACCAAGCCCCAAACTAAGCGTGAGCTTGTGCTATGGCGACTAGGATAACGGATAGACATACTTATATACATTTATAAACATCCATGACTTAGGTACCAATGCTCGTACTTAATACCAATTCGAACCCGCAACCGCCTGGTTTAGAAATCCGGGGCGCGAACCACTACACCAAGACGGTCGTCAATGTTTGCTTAAAGGGAAGTTCCCTCATCTAATAAGCTAAGTTACAGAAATAAAAATATTTGAATTTGAATCTTCCAGGATCCCCCTTCCAGTTCACAGTGGGTCCTCTAAGAGACTCCGGGGCACATTTAGTCAAAGCGGGCGGCACTGGTCTCGAGAGAGGCGAAGCCGGGCGCTTCAACGAGTTCAACGTGTGGACCCGCGAGGCTGGCGCTGGGCAGCTGGCCATCTCCCTTGAAGGGCCTAGCAAGGCCGAGATTGACTTCAAGGATAGGAAGGACGGGTCGTGTGACGTGTCTTACAAGGTTGACGAGCCGGGTAAGTAATTTATATATTTTTTTTTTGTGGTTAATGAAGTTTCTATAGTCAGACATCGACGCAAGACGTGCGGGGGGCAAGGAAGCGACAATCACTCGTGATTGAAGTCACCCGTTGACATCTTTACCGTGTCTTGCCTTTTTGTTGACCATTTTGCTGGTTGCCCATCTTTGTTGATGGTTTGTAACACTAGCATAGAATAAATTATAGTAGGGGCATAGTCGTTATTCCCTCGTCAGTTACACTGGATTGACTTCAAAGTTCTAGTACCTACCTACTACCTAAGAACTTAGTTCCTATGCCTGTTTATGCTATTTCTACTTAGTAAAACTATTAACGAAAATCATCGGCGTTCTTGGTTTGTTCCTCCAATGATTAATCCTGTGTTTACATTGGAAAATGTAATTTATGAGTTCAGTTCACTAAATAAAAAAGTTAAGCACAGAGTCGTAGTAAAAATACTCGGATGCTTTTATCGTAGGCATAATCCATAATCAACAATTCAAATCCGCCCCCGCGCTGAGCCCGCGTGTGGACACAGCAAATAAAAACATTATAAATACTCAAATGCACATCATAAATAAACTTAACTTGTTCCTTATTCGAATGTTGACCACGCCCATTGACCAGCACCGACCAATGGGAACCAGGTGGCTCGCGGCAAAATTTACCGCAAACCATTTTGACAGATCGATTTTTTAAATTTCTTCGCTTCTTTTTTCTTTTTGCACTTACCACGAGGACGTATGTTGTTTTTTTTGGCAATGGATGTCGCAATTTTCGTCGGCCAGTGATTACTCGGATTTACGATACGCGTTTTTGCTAATGAATCTCACAATTCGCGAGGATTCTGCGGTTTTTGCCGTTTTGGATTAATTAGGATGTTTTATTGATACATTGTTTTAGTAGGTTATGTATTTTATTTGATTACATTACAGATAAAGCTGTTAACTTTCGTCAGTTACAAAAATCAATGCTCTAAGGAAGCCTATTAAAAGTATTTTACAAATGGAGCCTAGAGTTTGAAGAATGTTTTAAAAAACTCAACAATCATTCAACTTTCTTCTTTTTCTTTTTACTAAAAACAAACCTAAACGGGAGCTTTGTCGGTCTGCCGCAAAGAGCTATCGAATTTTAAATTGATAAAAAATTAGTTGTCAAGTATAAGGAAAACCCAACCTTTGGGAAAGCCTAAATATTTTTTCAAACAGGTGGGTTTCACCAAAACACACTTATGTCGCCAAAAAAAAAAGCAGAAGATTACCTTTTGTGGTCTATTTTTATGTCTTTTTTGCTTCACTGTATAGTCTCTTAACGTAATTATTTGACCCTCAATTACGTTGGCCATCTTACATCATTAAATTACTACTTATCATTAACCACATAAAATGTTTTGATTGGACAAAACATGAAAAATACCCAGTGGTCAAACTTTTAACAAGCAGTCCAAGAATACTATTCGCATCAAAACTTCAAAACAAAATTATGACGATACGAAATCGACGCACAGTGGTCGATCGTTCAAAAATACCGGCGCAAAATAACTGTCGCCGAGTGTCGCCCCAAAAATTTTAAATTAAAAACTGCAAAACTTAAGTCATTATTATTTGGGATAGAGAAAATTCTAATCGAGATACACTTATGAAGTATTCCGGTGCAAAAAGAGCGCGGTTCTTTGTCGGATGCTGTGACATTTTTTTGGACTGACGAATACAATGGGACTACGGACAAATTTAGTCCAAGCTCGCATTCCGGGCTGTTGGTGTTTAAGAATCATTTTAATTGACCGCTGGACCGAGGAGCGTTTTAAAAAAACTCAAAAAGTGTTAGTAAATTAATTATTATGTGGGTTCCTTACATTTTGTTGAAAATTAGAAATGAAGTATTTTTTGACAAAGTTTATCCATCGACGTGAAGAAAAATATGGACTCCGTGTCGCCTACATTAAAACTGTAGCACCAAAGTAAGCCAGTCATCGTCGTAAATACACGATCTTCTCACGCACACACTCACACCAAAGTAAGCCGATTGGCCGCAATCGGCCGCCATTGTACCCCTATGATCTCACACACACAGGCTTGAACCCTGCTTCACTCTTATGTACCGCGGTACGGAGTCCATATATTTTTCAAGTCGATGAGTTTATCAAAGTCCTTTTAAATAGATGTAATGCCAAAAAAAGTCATTCTTAACCTAGTAACTGTGGTATCAAACAGAGAGGGGAAAGGAATTTGTAAGTGAATAAGCGAAAAATGAGCTTTTTAAATACAAAACTTTTGTCGCACCGATTTTTTTTCGGCATAACCCAAAGGTATGGTTGGTAGAGAAACTGTCGCTAAGTTCGCCTTTTGTACTAAGTTTCAGTAATGCAATAAAGCTGAAATAAATAAAATAATATATATAGCAGTCCATTTTCATAACTAAAAACTAGGCATAAAATATACTTTGAAATAAGTTAACAGTGGTGTGCGGTCACTTTCTTGGGGAATTTCCCTAATACCTACAATTAAAAAATGGACAGTCTTGACTACAGACTTTTTTGGGTTTTCTGCGTCACCTTACGGAACCTAAAAAATGCCTAAAAGACCAGGAGCAGACTACGCGCTATGACGGAATGCCACTTTTGGACGGGTTTTTTGGCCGGGACCCTTTCGCCCAATGGGTCAGCCCGGTGATAGTATTACAAGGATTTGTGTTTTAGATATACCTAAGTTGATGCTGGACTTTTATTTGATTACTTAAGGACATTCCGCAAAGAACCGTTGAGTAGTTTTTTTCTAATTGAAGAATGATTTTACTTTTTATGCAATAAAGCAGTGAACATGTATTAGTATCTTATTATGTTAGTAAGTTATGTTTCTTACACTTCCATTAACGTGCCATGTTCCTATATGTATTGGAACATAAACGAATAAAAGAAATGGCGTTATTCCTAATAGGAAGTCTTAAATTAGAAACGGGTTTTTTTATTTGGCAGCTGCGTCTTTGTATCTGAAAGAAAAACTAATTGATTATTTTACTACTCCCAAACTTTTAATCATATCAATCACTGTATTTTGAATAAGTCATTTATAAGTTTTGATAACTTCTGACAGTAAGGTTTGTCACTTGCCTTACATACACCCCTCCACCAATCCGCACTGAGCCCGCGTGGTGGAGTGTGGCTCGTTCCTCCTCATAGTTGAGGTGAGGCCTTTTCCCAGCAGTGGGATCTAATAGGCTGACTTATATTTATAAGTTTAAGGTTAGTTTACTAGTGTGTTTAGTTTAATTGTTTGTTTTTATCACTTTATAAGTCTTAAGTATAACATTGCTGAAGATTCATTTTCGGACCCAATCCTACAATTATTGTGATCAAAAAGATAAGAATTTTCTTTATATTTATTTATTTATTTATTCATTAAAGTATGTCAACAGCACAATGTACACATCTAATCCTTAAAACTAGTCATGGTTATGTTCTTATACATTTGCTAATTAAAGATATACATAGCATTGGCCAATTATTAGTGAGAAGGAGTGTTAGGCGCCTCGTTAGGCACCTTTACATTTTTAATTTTTATTTGCTAAACGTATTAACATAGTAAACTAGCGATTTCTTGCGACTTCGCCCACACGAACGCTTCTGAAAAAGAAAACTATCTTATATCCTTTACCTACACTCAAGCTATCTCTATATAAAATTTCACTTAAATCGGTTCAGTTGTAAGCGTGAAGAGACAGACAAATAAACACAGGTTTGCATTTTTAATATTAGTATGGATACTATTTACTACTTAGGATGGGACTCATCAAAGCTGACTAAACTCGGTTATAAAATGCAAATATTGAGGTTATTAGCAAATCAAATAATGAGGGACTGGGGTTTAATTTCCACTTATCGCCAGCTGTTTGGAGTATATTTTATTTTAAACGCTAATGATACTAAAATGATGAACAATCCATTTAGAAATGTTTACGAATACTAATATAAATTAGGGGAAATGTGTGGCTTTCCTAGACTTATGCTAAAGTGATAAAGTTAATCAGCTAGAAATGTAGAAAAAAGTGTATCTTGTAATAAGCAGAGGTCGGAATTAGGTAGAGTTATTTATGTACTTGCATTGAAACGTTGATACTAATGTGGACCTTCCAGGGATTTCTAATAGACAATCCCGTGTAGCCAACAATATAACAAATAAATAATAATAAAAACGTCAGAGATAGCCAAATAAAACAAAGATAATTAACATACAATTTTTATTAGTTTACATTAATTTACAATACAATCATACATCCAACGTCATTGATGTAAGGTTGGCAACGTCGCGCGTGCAGTAGTTTAAATTGTGTAAAAGTAAATAACTTTTTATTTAAAAAATCACGGGATTTTCTCTGCTCTTTAAAATTAATCTTGGGATTTGAGGCATATACACTTTATTCTGTCGCTGTATGAAATCAGTGTAAGTACATGAATAACTCTACCTAATTCCGACCTCTGGTAATAAGTTAACGAAAACAAAGTTTGTAATGTCGCAGACACAATATTTTTTTGCGATTAAACTTCCCTTGGCTGCAACTCACCTGAAGATCCTCAAGTGAAGATGATATTGATCCCATAATGAAATGACGAATGCAAACTTAGAAGATGGTTGTTCCCAGAGGTCCACGATTCTATAGTTCTTCTTTTCCTACCGTGTCCATTCGGTTGATGCCTTCTTGTCCATTATCTCCGTAAGCACTGACAGTGTATTTGTTTAAAAAAGAGGTAGACCTGTCATCTCGTACTGCGCGGCGATTCGAATTTGATGCTCCGAGCACACGTTCTTTTACATGTCGATAAGTCATTAAACTGGAAAACGATTAATAAGTAGTAGAAATAAGTTAGTTGGTGGCAGAAACACTAATGAGTTTGCATAGCTCTATGACCAATATAAAAAATTACACTTAGCTACGTTATCTATCACTGAGACATGTAGGTTATATTTCATTTTTCCATTTTTATTACATCTTAATAATATCGCGGGTCGATTTCCATAATATTTCTGCTTTTTTTATGAAGTTATGATTTATGAAAAGGTTTGAATGTTTCCGCTATGTTTTCAACCTTACAAGACCACTTACGTTTGGATTACTCTTCACACACACCTTCATCATTATGAATATTACAATCTAGTAATTCCATTGGTGATGCTGCAGCTTTGTCACTGCTTGTCAGTTTTTTCGCCCAAAAGAACGTTCCCACAAGAATTCGAAATTGATAAAGCCATTTTTTCTTTTCACAAAACAGGTGTACCAACCTGATAATGACATAAATCGCATCACCTGTTCGCAAAATCCTTAAAACTGAAAGAGGAAGCGGACCGGGCATCGAACTCGCAGTCGACATGTCAATACCACCACTTTGCATGAGACCTACATCATTATTTGGACCACTGAGACGGATGGGTTGCACCGTTTCTAACTGGAGTTCAACGTTCAACAGAATTTGATTCTCGATTCTTACAAGATGTCAAGCTGCGATATGGTTAACTGGCTGGTTACTTTTTTGAAAGAAAGAAAAAGTATTTATTTAGCACCAAAATAACAAAACAATGGGGTACCAATAAGCCTATCTTTTTCGCAGCCGTGTACCTGCGTTTTTATGACAGAAAGCGATAGTGCAATTTAAATTTCATTCGGTTTAAGTAAAAAATACTGCAATATTTGTTATTCTAGATAACGTTTTTGTGACTAAGAAGAAGGTTAATAAGATTGGAAAGGATATATTTTTTAAATTAAATGTTTCACTGGACTTTCTGAAGGTCTGCCGATGGCTTTTACGAATCCTTCGCTTATGCTACAAAGTATTATTTATGTGCTTTATTTGTAGATTCTTTTCGTTTTAATAATATTGGCATTAACATCCTTATTAGTCCCTCAATTAAATATCAACTCACAAAACGAAATTATGAACCCAAGATTAAGTAACCACGGTTAACGCCACACTGGTGCCACCCGCTCAACCTAATTTCTTAGCAAAACGAAACGCAAAGAAACATCCTAAAAACACGAGAAAATCTTTATGCCCATTCGGCAAAAACTAAGGTAAAAAGTCGAGTTGGGATGTAAATAAATCTGTAGCTACAATATGCCCACCGCGACGATACGACGATCATACATATGAGCTGGTCAAGGGTGAGCTGGGATATTCTTATAAGAATACCAAGTTTTATTCTATTTGTGTGAACTGAAACCAGTGCAAGCATTCGTCCAATAAGCAAAAAAGCAATGCTGAAATTCGAACTTTTTTTAGGATTCTTATAACCAAAAATGGAATTTGAATGATTCTAATAAACGCTCTTATGTATAGAACCTACAAGCCTGCAACCAACGTCGTGCCTATATTTTCGTTTCTATGACTGGTATTATCGTTCAGTATCACAAGGCAGATAAATTTAAGTAATAGTTGTATTTATTTAGGAGCACTGATGTTTTCTTCTAAGTAATTCATTACTTAGTAATAAATATAGTAGCTGCTGTGTCGTATAAATAGATATCGCTAAAAAGATGATAAAGAAGGACCTGCGTGAACTCCAAATACTTGCCAATTGGCACGAGATTGCGCAAGATCGGAGCGAGTGGCATCTTCCGATGTAGGAGGCCAAGACTCACTTTGGGTCATTGAGCCAGCAATGTAGTAATAGTTGTATCGCATTCTGAACCTGCTTATGAGTTTTAGTTACCTCAACCTAAATCTTACAGAACCCCAAAACCCAAATGCAAAAATTTGAATTTGCAGCCCGGTCTGGAAAGAAATATTGGAGGCATCGTTAGTCCGTTATTCAGATTGAGTGACATCCCTCCCCTTTGCCAGTTTTTTCTCAAAATTTAAATCGCGTTTTTGCCAACTTTTGTCGGTTTTTTAGCCTACTGTGCAAATTTATATTTGTCGGTTTCTCGTAGAGGAGGAATTAGAGTATTTATTTCCGGTGTGTTCCTAATTGGATTGTTTTAGTTGTTTTATTGTTTAGTTTGGGTTTTGTTTTAGAAGAAATTAAAAATATTTTCGACTTCAATTTGACGGGGCATTTAATCTTTGCTAAAGCGTAGCGTAGTGCGTTCACCGGCAAAATAGATAGGCGATCTTGTTAAGATCACACAGTCGCACTGGTTGCAAGCGGTCACTTTGGAAACCTATGAAGGAGGCGTATGTCCAACAGTGGACTAGACATCATGGAGCCGATAATGATGGCAATACCACGTCCTTTCAAAAAATATTTGCTTTTATTGCTTTTATCTAAACTTAAGCTTACTATGGGATGATTGTTGTAAGTAAACTTAATGGTAAAGACGCAGTTTCGCTAAACCTTCTGCTCTTGTATTTCCTTTGTGCCCTCTTCCTGCGATGCTATTGCTAGTCAAAGCCAAGAAAGCGGTGCAGGTTTTTGTCACTATACAGAAAACATAGTGATATGGCGGTGGTAACTCGTCATCTTTGTTGATAGCAATTCTTTTTTAATGGATGGCAGTCGATCCGCAATACAAGTGGCTGAATTCTGGGCTGCTACGATGTAATTCTCGTGTTCCATCGACTCGCCAAGAAGAAGAAGAAGCATTTCCAAATTTTACATGCAAATGTGTAGTCCTCAGGAAAAGTTCCTTACGGCCGGTCGCCACTTATGACATTTTGTTCATATGCACAGCATTATTAATGATTGTTAGCAAAATGTATTCAATGACAACTGGCCATAAGATATCTTTTCCTCTGGATTGTCACAAATGTTGATCTTAACCCACTTCTCCCCAGGCGAGTACCGCATCGGGCTCAAGTTCAACGAGCAGCACATCCCAGACTCCCCCTTCAAAGTGTACATCTCCCCCGCGGTGGGTGACGCGTATCTGCTGGAGGTGGCCCAGTTCCCTGACCAGGCGCAGGTGGACAAGCCAGCGCAGTTCTACATCAGGTTCAACGGGGCCAAGGGAGAGTTGGACGCGAGGGTGAGTTTGAAGATAAAGTGATGCTTAATTAAGATTTTTCTGTCTTAAAATAATTCAGACACAGCTCCGGAGTCAGGAAGTTGATGGTGTTACACCCCCGTGCCTCGGAAAGTACGTTAAGCTGTTAATGTAAACGATTAAAATCAAGAACTCGCTCATGAAATTGCAGAATGAATTTGCTAGATGTCGCTGAATACTTAAAAGTGTAAGTTATTGCATTTTTGATGTGTTTTGCTTTGCATTAGTAAAAATTAATTAGATAGCAATATTATGAATACAATAAAATTAAAACTTGTTGAACTAAATTAAATGACAGAGCCACTAGTACTTATAATTCTGTGACAGAGCGCACTGTTCGCGTCGACAGACTGAAAACAGGAAATCTAGGTCCTTTGTATCATACAGAGTTTGGTTACTATACTAAACAATGTCTTATATCTCAGAGGTGTATGAACAAAGAAATCGCAGTGCCAAAATTTGGTAACGGCAATTCACAATCTTTTCAAATCTCTTGCCTATAGGTATCTATAAATACAATAGCCACCCAGTTCGGTCTATTTAAGGATTTATAAACTGACCACAATAACTCTGCCAATAAACGCCCCGTTTGATTTATCGTGAGAACATGACGGTGGCCGACTGTACCTACGAGATTTATGATCGATGGGGCGGACTGTACGTAATATTTGATGTACGTGGGGTCGGATTTTTGGTATTTTTTCCGTGATGTGGATCGTGTGGACCACTGGGTGTGATGTTTTAAAAATGGGAGAAAACTCACAAGCTTGTAGAAATTATTTTACAAGTTCTAAATTCGTTTATTAGATTAAATTATTTTTAGTCAGATGTTTTTGATCCAATCATAAGTGAAGTATAAGTACAAGTAAGGAAAAGATACGATTTACTCGTATTATTTGCAAAGGTTTATTCATTTTACAATTTAATTGACTAAGTTTATTTATTTATTAAGATAAAAGTAAAGTTAATTTAATAAAAAATATGCTTTTGAAATGTTCTGTTTTCCGTTAAACGAAATAATCTTGGCAAATTATATTTCATTTTCCATTTACATTTGTTAGTAGGTAATTGGTAGGTAATGGTAAAATCACTTTCCAGAAATATTTACAATGTATTTGAAACTACTAAATGATTAGATTGTATGCTTTTGAAAATACGTTTACGTGTTTCTAAGACTCAACCTTCCTCAAATTATTTAAAAATATTTTTTTACTCATTTGGCTCATTTAAAAAAAAACGTTATTGTTGTGTAGGGACACAGTAGCACCACAACTATCACCAATGAATATTCCCGTAAAACCAAATACCAAAAAGCAAAGTCGAGTGATCTAATAATGCATTCCAAACTAGTGTTTCATTGCACAGTGGGCCGGCGCGCGCGGTGCCGGACAAAAAATGCAATAAAACCGGCCGGCACGTGACCGACAAATAAATCTCGCCGTTTAATATTTTATAAAAGCACTGAATAGGGCAAGTTTCCGGGTTATGATATAAAAGTTAATATGCTCGAGATTTCCTCTGGACTCGTGTTTTGTTTGGTTCGTAACTTTTTAATGTGTTTTGTTTGTGTTAATGTAGGGAGTAATAGTAGTAAATAGTTTCGCGCTAATTTAGGGGTAGGCTGTAAAAATAATGTCCTCCTAGCCGAATTTCGACTACAGTGGCCAATCTCAACAGAGATTAGCCGACAGCGTGGGAGATATTATAGTGCTCAAGTGTTTGCGCAATACACAGGTGCACTCTCTGTTCCTTCACTCTCATAATTCGGTGAGATGGCAGTCCGACATGACCGTAGAGAGATCAAGCGCAGGACCGACGGCTTGACGTGCTTTCCGAGGCACGGGGGTGTTAACACCACCAACTTCCTGACTCCGTAGCTGTGACCGAGTTATTTCAAGACAGAAAAACCCAACACTTTTTCGGCCCGACCCGGGATTCGACCTTGGAACCTCGTGGATAGTACTCAGCGTGCTTGGTCTAGTACCAACGAGACAGGCTATAATATTATAGTGCCTATTTCTACGGGCTAAGCAGTAATTATATGCAAAACCTTAAGAGCAAAAACTATTTCTTTCAAGGCCCTTAGACCCCATGCAGTTTTTCTACAGAGGACATTGTCATCGCTAGCGAAATGTCCAAATATGGATGCAAAAGTGTTTTGGCTTATGTCAGTTTTATATATTGTGTTAACGATGGCAAAGTTCGCTTTAGACCCGAGTTAACCAATTCTTTAACAGCGGTAAACCTCGATTGACGTTTAATTTGACAGAATTCCCATACAGAATACAAAATACTAAACAGGCTATGGTGAACTCGTTGGACGGACGACCTTGTGAAGGTTGCTGGCGGTGGTTGGATGAGAAGGGCTAGTGATCGGGATGAAAGGCGTTGATTGGGGGACACCTACGTCCAGCAGACGGCTGAAGGCTGATGTACGGGCCCAGGCTAGAGAACTCCTAGCGATCACTCAACATGATCATTTATGGTTATTTCACTTAGTTATCATTCCTCCTCTTTCAGGTGATCTCCCCCTCGGGCAAGACGGACGACTGCTTCATCCAGAACATCGACGGAGACCAGTACTCCATCAGGTTCATGCCGAGGGAGAACGGTGTCCACAACATCAACGTCAAGTTTAACGGTGTCCACATCCCCGCGTCTCCTCTTAGGATTAAGGTTGGTTGAGCATCTTTCTAGTTAGAACATATTGCATAAACATACATCCTGGATCATGGTCCAAAGCGGACCCTGGGCCCTCGCGTGCGAGTGCACAAGCGGGATAACGCTAGGAGGATGATTACATAAACATACAACATAGATATTGCGCTCGACAGAATTATTAAATAGTACCTATGTGCGTTCATCGCATACCAGGCGATTGCTTAGCGCTGGGCCATCCTGACGTTAGCAAAACCTGAATTCTTTTTTAAGTGCGACACCTTATCTTCTGCGTAGTAATTGCAATTGCAATTGTAAAAGATTATTGCTTAAAAAACATATTTTTTTGGGATTTATTTATCTTAGGTAATGGCGTGATGATGCAGTAAAGTTAAGCAGCACTTTTTAATTGATTAATTAAATAATCTAATTATGATCACTCGCACGGAACACATAACTTACCAGGTTATAGCGGTAGGAATCATTAGTAATCATTCTGAAGTAGATATAAAATCTTTTAGTAATAAATAATGAGACTGTTTGCCGAAAGGAAATTTTTGGACCCAAAAATCATTGATTCACAAAAGAGCATTGGTATGAGAACTTAGACTAAAAAGAACCTACTTGTGCCTACTAAAAAGAACTTAGACTAAAAAGTACCTACATCAACCAATGCTTATAAGAAAAAATATTAATCTATGGTTTTTTTTGGCAAAATTTTACATCTTATTAATTTTCTGTGTCCCACAGGTGGGCAAAGACGACGCCGACCCAGCGGCTGTGCATGCCCACGGCCCTGGACTGGGTTCAGTTAAGACTGGTAAGTTATCTTATTTATTAACATTTACTGTTTTTATTATTTATTTATTTATTCAACAGTAAACATACTGACTTACAGTCGCCCAAAGCGTCAGTATTCTAGTCACACACAGTAAAAAAAATGGTCGAACAAACATTAAAATATAGAAAATCAAATGAAACAAATAAGATACATCAGGATTACTATAACATATGTCGCTAATATTAAATATTATGTCAGAAAAAATACATTAGAGTCAGTCAGAATAATTAAAAGTTTTAGTATCATAAGGTACAGAACACTAGAGAAATTTTAATAAATATAAATAAATAATACTTTGCTGCACAAAATACATTTTTGAGGTCTCATTTTTATACACGCATTTAGAGTACTATAAGTACTATGTACAAAGTACTTTATATTTTTATTTATTATGTGGTAGTACTCTATACTTGAGCACATATTATTTTTTGTCATATTTCTGCGACAAATAATTTTCTATAACACAACCAAAGGTTGCCCGAAAGAGATCGCTCTTAGCGATAAGACCGCTTACTATATACCTGCATATTTTCTATGGTTTTGCAATAAAGAGACTTGTAAGTAAATCTCATAGTAACCCCTAAAATGTTGTTTTAATGAACTTCACATGCCATGTCAACATGGGGTCTGTCCGAGCTGAGAGTTTTAATATATACCTGTTTAATTACCTACTTTAAATTCACTCTAATCCTGATCATAGGTGTGAAGACGGACCTGATTATTGACACCTGCAACGCCGGCGCTGGCATCCTCGCTGTCACTATGGATGGACCCTCGCGGGTGGCCATGGACTGCACAGAGGTGGAAGAAGGTTATAAGGTAAGAGGGTTAAGAACTTTTGATAGCATTAAGAACTTTTAAAGGAAAGAAATTTTGATAGTACTAAGCACTTTGATAGCATTGTAACTTTTAAAAGCATTAACAACTTTTGATAGCATTAAGAACTTTTAAAGGAAAGAAATTTTGATAGTACTAAGCACTTTGATAGCATTGTAACTTTTAAAAGCATTAACAACTTTTGATAGCATTAAGAACTTTTAAAGGAAAGAAATTTTGATAGTACTAAGCACTTTGATAGCATTGTAACTTTTAAAAGCATTAACAACTTTTGATAGCATTAGGAACTTCCATGGTATTAAGAACTTTTGGTATCATTAATCCCCTTTGATAGCAATGAAAACTTTTGACAGCATTAAATATTTTGATATGATAACATTAAGAATTTTGATATCTTGCATTTATTTTTAAAACATAAGGCAAACAGAACGTTCACTAGCATAACGAACTTCTTTGCCAAAAATCTTCTACTAGCATGAAGCAATGAAGAGCTTAATTTATTTACCAAAAAAAAAACCGGCCAAAAGCGAGTCGGACTCGCACACGAACCTTATTAATGTAGAGCAAAAACCACCAAAAAATAAAGTTTGTTGTATTGGAGCCCCCTTAAATAATAATTTTAGTCTGTTTTTAGTATTTGATGTTATAGAGGCAACAGAAATACATAATCTGTGAAAACTGCAACTGTCTAGCTATATTACGGCTTATGAGATACAGCCTGGTGACACAGACAGACAGGCTTAGTAATAGGGTCCCGTTTTTACCTTTTGGGTACGGAACACTAAAAATAAATATTGAATTTCTGGACCTTTTTAATGGGTTTAGGAAAAATAATAATGGGGCATTTATATGTATAAGTGTGATCAATAACCTCAAAAATGTATATTATTTGCTAGGTCCGATACACGCCTCTGGCCCCCGGCTTCTACTACATGAGCGTCAAGTACAACGGTGCTCACATCGTCGGGTCTCCCTTCAAGATCGAGGCTACTGGTGAGTTCCACATATTGTTTTAGAATTACTCAAAACTCACCACGCGGATCCGAGTGAACCATTACGGCACCGTTCACTCTTGTCTGGTTCATTTTCCTGTATTCTATGATTGTTGCTTTAGTACCCCTATTGCATTTTTAACACCCCGCTTAATTCATTAAAACACAATTTTACGGATTATTTCGCAATTTATTTACATTTTATTTAGTCTCCCTGTGACCACCCACGGTCACACTTTACAGCGTTCGAAACGTCAGGTTTTAAATAAAATGTAAATAAATCGCGAAGTAATCCGTAAAATTGTGTTTTAATAAGTTCAACAATTCGCGTAAACGTAAGAAACAAATATGTGACCCCGTATAATACCTACATAAAACTACTAATAATAGGTACACTTTTGTATAGTTTAGCCCATATTTGCAAGGCATACGTTATCTCAATTTTAACTCCTAATAAATACTGTATATTGGGTTGCCTTAGTCATAGTCTAGCTGTAAGACCAATTTTGTTGAAGAGAAAAATCTAAATTAGGTATTATTACTCTTCAGGCGATTTAAGTATTTATTGAGTTTTTGTAAGCTGATGATCACTCAAATTGCAAATACGATATGTTGCGAAAAAATAAGCCAAAATAATTTTTAGATCAATTTCAAATGCGTTTATTGCCATTTACCCAAACTTACTCGATACTATACTGACGATTTGGATAATTTAAGTACAATAAACATAGATAGAGGATAAAGTAAAATTGTACCAATTCGGTATTCAGATTCGAAACTTAAAATATCTGGAAGAATGCAATGAAAAGAAAAAGTTCAATTCTTTAACGCACCGTTGAATACCGTAAAAAGGCGTAAGACGTGACTCTTTTAATTGCAAGTGAAGATGATATACAGGCTGTTATTTTAAACAATCGCCGTATTTAAAGAGCTAAATATGACCATGACCGAGACGTGGAACTTGACAGTCAAGCTGGTCCTCCGACTGCATGTCACCCAGCGAGCTATGTAACAGTCTATGCTGGGGATCTCGCTAAGGGATAGAATCCGAAACGAGATCATCCGCAAAAAGACGAAAGTCATAGATATCGTTCAGAGGTGCAGCAAGCTAAAGTGGCAGTGGGCTGGTCATGTCTGTCGCAGAACCGACGGGCATTGGAGTAGAAAGGTTCTCGAATGGAGACCACGTCTCGGGAAACGTACTGCTAGATGGACCGATGACCTGAGGAAGGTGGCCGGTGGTGGTTGGATGCGAGAAGCGGAGGACCGTGAATGTTGGCGCCGTCTTGGAGAGGCCTATGTCCAGCAGTGGACTGCAATAGGCTGATATGATGATGATGATGAAATATGACCATACATACAACTTTTACTTCGTGGTCATCATCGAAATCTTAAAAATATTAGATGCACTGTACAAAATAGTTCTTTTATCTCGATGGCAAATATGGAGTGACAAATATTTGTTTATTGAATTTTCTGATGACTTCATATTAACTGTTGTAGGTATCACCGCCCAGTCTTTATTTACATTATAAACACAAAAAAACTACATATACGATTAAACTAACCTAAAACTTGATTTATATAAAAACAAAACCGTCTCCTAGAGGCAAGGAAACGAGAATGCTGGCTGCATTTCCGTGTTGGATGACAATACCACAGAATTAGTGCAATACTAGGTACCTCTGAGCGAAAAACGAGCCAACTCTTTTGTCTTCCAATAAAACGTTTAATTTGAGTGCAATTTTTCCGAAAAATAATGTAGGTACCTAGTTATTGATAGTCATATCTCCTTACATTTAAGAGGATTTGTACTGTGACAGTTTTAAAATACATCCTGTATTTTCTGTTGAAAACAGTAAAGTTTTTTTTACCAATCAAGTTATTGTTAAAGAAATCGCAAAGTATTTTAGTGAAAAAACAAATTTTATCGGTGGACTATTTTCAGACGTGGTCAATTACAATTTTCACTAAAATTAGGTTTTAGTCGCAAACGATTTGATATACTTTTAAGTGATGAACTAGAAAAAACCAATGGATTTAAATTAGGAAAATTGGCTGTCAAACTTGCTAACGTCTTATTACCGGACAAACTCTTGGGAGCGAGATAAAAATCACGACAGTGGCACCAGTAGTACATAAAATAAAACTTTAACGGTGCTATTCCAAAAAAATTAGACCAGGTTTAAAATAGGTCTAATTATTAGCCGTCAACAGAGGAATGAATGACACATTCGTGACATAACCTAATATAGAAACGCTTTTCTAATTGGCTAGCTAATAGCTTAGTCCTACTAAGTTTTTGTAATAACGGAGTAAGGGTCAAGTTCACCAACACATATTAAGCCTAGTTCAACAACACATGTTTAATTTTTAATCAGCCGGTTTATCATTATTTGACTGTGGAGCGGTGTTTTTTTCTTAGCATTTTTGCAGTCAGTTTTTTTTTAATTACTATGTATGTACTTACCTATTACTTATTTACCAATATGTTTACGTTACCAGGTGCAAACCTCGCCGAGATCGGAGCTCAAGAAACATCCTCAGTGACAGTGGAGACTGTCCAGAAAGTGTCCAAGTCAGGGCAGAAGCAGGGTCCAGTGCTGCCGATGTTCAAGTCTGACGCTTCCAAGGTCACTTCCAAGGGCATGGGCTTGAAGAAGGCGTACCTGAACAAGCACAACCAGTTCACCGTACA
Source organism: Pyrausta nigrata (assembly GCA_949316185.1). Lineage (NCBI taxonomy): Eukaryota > Metazoa > Arthropoda > Insecta > Lepidoptera > Crambidae > Pyrausta > Pyrausta nigrata. The sequence continues at coordinate 3,248,275 of OX438961.1, forward strand.
TGCTGGTGATGCAGGTAAGCTTTATCACTTTAACAACCTTCTTTTTATTTAGAATGGGTTTGCTCTTGACTCTAGACTAAACTATATTTGGCGTAGATAGAGTCGACCGGTAGAGCGAGCTCACCCAGAAAGTTCTGGCACTCCCCGACGGAACACAGCAAGCTTGTTAGCAGGGCTTAGTGCTTAGGTGGCAGGGTAATAGCTAGCTACAAGGTGGCACCTAACGGAACCTGCCACCTTAGCTCACCGTTTGACGACCGTCTTGGTGTAGTGGTTCGCGCCACGGACTTCTAAACCAGGTGGTTGCGGGTTCGAATCCCGCAAGGGGCAAATGTTTGTGTGATGAGCACGAGCATTTGTACCTAAGTCATGGATGTTTATAAAAGTATTTAAGTATGTCTATCCGTTATCCTAGTCACCATAGCACAAGCTCACGCTTAGTATCAGGCCAGGTAATTGGTGTGTTTGTTGGAACAATTTGTTTATTATTTGTTGTTAAGAGAATACCAACCATGTGTTCAATGCTGTAACTCCGATAGCTTCTATGCAACAAAGCCTTTCTATTTTTGACATCAATTTAAAAATTATTGTAATTTAATAGTTTAATCTTAGGTAGGTAATTTGACAATTGTTTAATTTAGGGGAAAGGTGTACATAATGATCCCTTTAAGGAAAAAATAAAATTATGGCGAAAGTATAACAGTCATAGAAATTGTTAAACTAAATTTAATTCATACATTTAATAGCTGTTAAATTGGCTTACTTATTTTTGTAGACATATGTATATTTTCAGATTTATCACACATTTCCTGAAAGCTTATTAGAGGATCATTTTAACCAGATACGTGTTTAAAATGATCCCATGGGTAAGGATAAAATGATCCCCGGAATCATTTAGCACTATAATAAAAATAATGGTTTTTGGGCTTAAACAAAAAGGTTTTTCTATTGTTTTTTAGAAATTATGTATTATTATATATACCTTTACTATATTAAAAATAAAACCTTTTGTTTGGTTTCCACACCACATTATATTATCAGAATCAATTTTTCATGTGTTTAACAAGTTCTAGTTCTTATTCTGGTGTAAAAATTGTTTGTTTACTGCCCATTATCTTAGCTGCACCAACAGCAAGCTTATTTTTTCCTTTTTTTTTAATGCCATAACTGTCACAGAAAACTGGTCTACTGGCTGTTTTAAAAGGCATTCCATCTTTAACAGCATCTAGGGCCAAACTCATTGAAGCCCCGCTCCAGTTTTGACGAGTAGTTTTTCTAATATTTTTCCGCGGCAAGATCTTAGTAGAAAAAAAAAATGGGGTAAGATAATCCTGGAATCATTTTAAACCTCCGGTTTGGGATCATTTAACCCCATTAAACAATGTTCACGTACATCACTCAAAACATAACTTTAAAACTCACCATGCGTCCAACAAAACATGTTTAAAATGTCATTAAATGTCAAGTTAATCCGTGGCATAAACAACTGTTTGAAGAAAATTAACACAAAGAATAAAACCTGCAGTTGATTTTTGACGTACCTTGGATGAAAACTAACAAATTTTATTAATTTGGTCTGCGTCGATGCTCGTGCGTCACACCGCCATGATACTTCACTAGACGGCTGAGGGGGCCGCGAGTGACGTGTTTACTAATGAATTTGATAGATGGCAATAGTAGTTTACTGAGAGTAGCGGGGAATCATTATACCTCTAGGGATCATTTTGGCCACCTATCCCCTATGTGATGTAATCTTTTGACATCAAACATTTCAAATCACCTTTTTGACATGTATTTTTTAATTTATTCGACATTGTGTTGTTATTTACTACGTAATTTGACAACTAACTATGATCTATTGACATGTGTTTTTAATTTGACATGAATCTTGTGTATTAATAATATTATTATATTATAATTAAACCTGTAATTTGTAAAAAAACGAATTATGGTACAAATTACACATTTAAATAGGTAGTAGGCAAAAAACCAAACAAAAACAGAAAAGAAAACAATAATGTAATGGTCAATGCCAGCCACATGGTGCCTTGCGTGTCTGTGATGTCCAAATCAAGAGGATTTCACTTGTCAGTTAAGCCAGGCGCTCTGAAGGCCCTAGCGCTGGTTTTCAGTACCGAGTGAGTTTCACGGGCAATGGCGCGAACACTAAGTATTTTTACTTTCACTCGCTGTTTCCTGCGACGTCACCCGCGCTAATAATGGATTCCACATACAAACTGCACTTGTACCATACACATTACACAATGGTGGTATCACAACACCCAGCCCCGAGAAAATTTGGAAAATATGGATTTCTATATTGACCCGACCGGGAATCGAACCTCAGAGATGGCGACACCTTGAAAACCGTGTGTGCGAGCCACTTAGCCACGGAGGTCGTCGTCTTTCCAGGGACTCAAACTATTTCTGTACAAAATTTCGTCGTATTCCATTTAGCGGCTTAGAGAGGAAACAAACAGACGGACACACTTTAACATTTACAATAATATTAGTATGAAAAAGCATGGATAATACATACTTACTTCAACCCTTCCGCAGGCACCAACATCCTCTACGTCGGCATCTACGGCCCCAAGGGACCTTGTGATGAGGTCCAGCTCAAGCACAAAGGCAAGAACAACTATGAATGCTGGTACGTCGTCAGGGACAGGGGAGACTACATCGTCATCGTGAAGTGGGGGGAGGAGCACATCCCCGGCTCCCCGTACAAGGTTGAGGTCTAGGCATTGGGTGGGTTGACAGCGTATGTAGATGTGATGATTGCGTCGAAAACTTTGATGAAATTTCTAATTAAAGGAGATGGCCGAAAATGGACCCAAGATAATCGTTTTATGTTTGATTTTAGAAAAAAATCGCGAGACCTGACAACATTGCTTTGAAAAATAAAGTGATTAAATACGAAACTACAAAAACAGTTACCTAATAAGTAATCATCTAAATGATTGTACTCACGTTTGTCCGCGTTTTCATAAAGTCAGGTCTGTGATCATCAATACAGCAATCTTGTAAAAGAGAACTCTAGGCAGTGGTTCCTTCTTATTCTTTGCAACTTCTGTACCCACTTTATTAAAAAATATATATATTTGAATTTCTAGTCAAGTGATTTCTAGTCATTGAAATAGAGGACTCTTAAGCCTTTCAGTTTTAGTATTTGTTTATCCATTTTCCATTTTAAGGACAATTGGTGATTAAGTTCCTAATAAATTTTAGATATGAATGGTGGTTTTATATGATAATATTCTGTTATCCTTTTTATCAGAGATTGATTTTAAGTTTTGATAATAATAATGATCGGTGAAATTCAGTAACTTTAAAGTCGCCTTGACATTAGTCTAAGCAAACACAAATATCAGCAATTACAAGTCTACATGCGCTGTCGTAAACTTTAGTAATAAGTTTATATTTCATTAGTTATTACTGCTCCATCGACATTTGAGGCGGTTTTTAAAGGATTCCGGGGAGGTTCTTTACATGAGAATGGTAAAAGTTTAGAAAATGATCTCCAAGTTAAAAAAAAATACAAGACTGAACCTGCCCGTTGTCCTTTCATTTATGCGTTTTCCTTTTCGTATTTTACCTTTTAGTTAAAGCATTTGGGAGTTCTAACATCCATGTTTTTCGGAGTCTGGTACCATTTCACGGCATTATATGATTCTCGTTTAGTTATTAGGGCGACTAAATGACAATACATATAAAGTATTAACTTTAAATATTCCCTATTATTTCGTAAGACCAACGAGTTGCAACTTATTTCCAATATTCTTTGAACAATACACGAATTTTCTTTATTTTTCGCAGATATCTCTTCTACGTCTTTTTTGGGTAAAAGTAATGTTAGAGGATTTCAAAATTCGTCTATCGTTTTAGGATTTTTCTTAAACTGAAAAGTAGGATTTAAGGATCTCGTCATTTATTTTTGCTTAAATATTTCATTAAATTTAGTTCCTTCTTCAAACGTGTTTATTCCGAAAATCCTCCTTTTATAAGACATAATGAAGTGAGTTGCAATTTGTGATATTTATTTTTGTAAGGATATTTATGTATTCCGCTTTCTAATTCTCGTATGATTTGTGCTGGATGAATTTTTTTTACCTACGTAGGTAGAATTACCCCTATATTGTAAATACCTATTTTAAGAGTTTAATATAATGTATTTTGCGACTGTTGACTAAATAAAAGAGGAAAGTTTACCAATTTTTTATTCCCTCCCTTGGATTGGTGTAAAATGCATAGATAATTTAATAAAAGGTGTAAAAATGAAAAGACACGTCATGATTCTTGGCATAGTTGTAATTTTAATTGATTTTAAGTAACAAAAAATGATTTCGTTTACTTCCATCTAATAATCTAAACCGAAAGGCTAGAAAAGCAAAACTATCATAAAACGTAATTACTTACAAAAATATGTTTTAATCATAGTAAGTTTACACTTAACTTAAAAAAATCAAATTACAATATCACATTTCTACTTACAATAGAGAGATATTGGCTTATTTCTTACATCCGATGTCCAAAAACAATTTTGGGATAAAACCATTGTCATGTAATCGTATCCTTTACATAAAATGCGCACCTTTACATCTTTCAACAACAATTCGGAAGAATTAAGTATTGCCGTAATTACCTAATTAACAAATAAACATTTGTACAAGAACTTATTTAGCATTTGGCTAGTGTTGTGACAGCCCTCCGCTGATCCCTTGGGGATCACGCCACTAATAACCACAACCTAACAATTTAAAATAAAAAAACTGATTCGCAGCAAATCAATACAAAAGAACAAGTACGATTCCTCCAAAAATATTACTCTTCTCATCCTTCCCTATCACATTTCGTTAAATTTTACCTACTACAGACGATTCCTAAACAAAATAACAATTCCTCGTATACTTGAAATAAGTCTAAAAGTAATCGTTGTAAAATTTAAAATAAAATAGTCGGGACATAAGTACCTTCAGTTTAATACATTTCCAATTACTGTCGGCTACCTGGATGGTCTTACGGCTAGTATAATTGAGCATAAGCATTTTAGTCTAAAAGTAAACAAAAAACGTCTCAATAATTTTCAAGTTTTCTCAAAAATGTCTATTTACAAAATATTTACAAAATGTGCACCTTTTATCGTACCAAATGACAATAATACGAAGCGATTTGGCCACTCAATAATGTACAAATGGAAAATTAAATAAAACATAGAAAATATGCTGAACCTTCGCAGATAAAAGAAATTGTTGAAGTTTTCACAGAAGGCAAACCACATTTTCCAGACCCATAAAAGAGGCTTATTGTTTTAAAATAGATACGAAATAAAACTAAATAAATGAATCCATACGATCTAAGTAGGAACTGAGTGCAAAATGTGATGATTCAAGAGATCTGTATTTAGTAATAGGTATGTACTTATCCATAAAAATGCAACAGAAACAAACTAAGACCCAAATGGTTTTAAGAATTCAAACTAGTACGTGTGTTATTTTAACTATTACAAATATTCGCTTATCAGGAACTTTTAACTTTAAAATTTCAACCGTATAATAACATGTTGGAAATAAATTATTGGGTATTTCTATATACTTTAAAGCTGTCTCACTGAAAATCTGTTGTGCATTGTTTGTAAAGAAATTTGGCTTATTTACTGATCTTGACACAACTGATTAAATACATTGGAAAATAATTTATTAGCTTTAGAGATCTAACCACCTACCAGAGGCTAAATAAACGATTAAAGTAATGAATAATAAAGTAAATAATACTTTCGATCAACTACAGCTGCTGTCAACAATAGACCCTTCAGAAATGATTTGTGCAATGGAATCATTATGTGCGTGATTCTAAGATTAGTTATCTTGAAAGCAGAAGTGGCACAGGACGAGTCGTAGCGAAGGACTGATCAAGGAGACGTTTGATGAGGTAACAAAACTTTTTGGCTTTAAAATTTCTTCTAAAATCCAAGACCAACCTTTCCTTACTACAGATGCGTCATCACGGATGTCTGCTTTGAGGAGAACTAATCTACAACCTGTGAAACGACCGATAGTTCAGAACCACTGTATAACCATATCATCTACTCATAAAATTCAGAGTATTCATACACGATTAAGTCTAAAAACATGGAGTCGTTTTACTAACGATAAAACCAATTTTCGTATTTCATACATTAATACCACTGTCTTCGAGAGATTCTAAACATTTTAATAATTATTTCGTTATTTAAATACTAATAATACCATCGTAAGTATTAAAGTAGGCGTCTACGTCGGCAAGTTATTGTTTGTCTTTGTGGGATAGAGCGTGGGGGAGGATGTGCTCAGCAGGGAGTAGGGCAGAGGGCTGGTGAGCGTAGTTCCTGATCTGGTGAAGCGAAATCAGCTGGTTTGGGAAGGAGTTAGGCTGCTGCTTGCCTTGCTGAAAATGGAGAGGGTCGTAGAGGTACGGCCGCGTGGGGAGAGCACTGTGGTGGGAGAGCCCGTTGAGGTGCGGGGCCATAGAGTTGATAGGAGTGAAGGCTGAGTTCGCGGCGGAGGAGACGGGCGTGCTGTGGATGCGGTCGTCTTGACTCTCATGCTGAGCGAACAGTGCCCGCTGCTGTTGCAGCTGCTGTTCGTGGTGGTCGTCACTCTCACGCTGATGATGGTAGCCTCCATCATCAGACATATGCGCAGCTGAGTCTGGGCTCACCTTTGGCCAGTACGGATGCTCCGCAAACGGAGCTGCTGTCGGCGCAGCGGCTGCTAACGAGCGGTTCAAACCACTTAACCCAAGCGCTGAAATCGGCGGCCGCTTATCAGCCCTCTCTGCGTGCTTGTTCATGTGCTTGCTCAGATACGTCTCCTGCGTGTAACTCTTTCCGCAATACTGGCAGATGTGCGTCTTCAAATGCTTCGATTCCTTGTGTTTGGGGATGTGTTCCAGCAAATCCTTCTCGTGCGTGAAGCATTTGTAGCAGGAGTTGCATTTGAAAGGTTTATCGGTTTGGTGGCACCGGCTGTGGCTTTGAAGGTTGGAGAGCTGGGAGAAGGCTTTGGTGCATCCGATTTGGGTGCACCTATAGGGCTTGTCTCCCGTGTGGGTGCGAATGTGTTGCTGGAGATGTGAGAGCTGGGTGAACTTGCGCTGGCAGATCTCGCAGCGGTACGGCTTGATGCCGAGGTGGATTCGGGAGTGCTGGGCCAGGTATGAGGAGTTGGCGAAGGCTTTCGGGCACTGGGTGCAACGGTAGGGCTTCGCTTCTCGGAGGTGGATCTGCGTGTGCAGCTGCAAGTCTGCTTTCGAGCCGAACACCTGGAATGAAAGAAAGTATGATGTTAATAAAGGTAAAGTGATAGGCAATCAGACGATTTTTAATGCATTGGTATTATATTCAGACAGTTAAGAATTAAACACGTCTCGTCATTAAGGCCCACTTGCGCACATCAAGATTATCTAATCTTGACTTGTTCAAGACGTATTCTCTGAGTTAAAAGCCCACTAGCAAAGTCTGGATATATAATTCGGACTAGGTCAAGGCCTATGATCTGAGTTGAAAGACCATTTGCGCAAATCCGGACTGGCGCAAGTGGGCCTAAATGATGTGACATGTTAAATTCTTAACTAACTGCCGAAATTAAAAACCAATCCGTAATCCAAGATTTATTGACATATCTTCGATCTCAGATCGGTTATTAATTTTGGGAGTTACAGACATAAGTATTAAACGCGTTATCTCAAGGTCTTTTAATGAACCTAAGTGTGATTAATATCCTAAGCTTTGTTTGCCCAAAGTCAATAAGACACATTGCATTATTCAAGTACCACAACTATTAACACAGACTAGTCAAGATCACCTAAGCGATTATCCTAAACAGTCAATCATCACTGAAAGTGACTTTGCCCTTGGACGACATCCGCAGGCAGCCGGAACAAATTAGCCGAGCAAAACAGGGGTTTTTATTAGGGTTCCTTTACGCAAAGATAAGGAACTTAATACTTCAGAGATCATGTTTTCAGACACAATTGAAAATTGTTATGAGACCGCCGGCTGTCTTCCGATCCTCAAGGGGCAATTATAGTGCATACTATATATATTTTATTTTTAAGAGTATAGGAAGATATTAAGCTGAATTTTATATCAAATTGTGTGAATACGCAGATTCAAATCTCAATCAAATAAATTAAAGAAAGATATATCTTTATTGCACATCACAAAAGGAATAATAAAGTAGTTAACATCATATAAACAATAATGTAACCATCTTAGAAGCACGTGTGTAAGTTACTTTCCGTGAATTTAAGCAACAAGTAAAAATATATCGCAGAAGTAAACACTTGAAAGCCGATAAATCATAAGTTGTTATTTCAAATCTTCAATAAACATCGTTTGTACCTTCGAAATGCTTAGTACGACTCACACTTGGCCAGTTTTTTATTTACTTAGAACACGGCAATAAAGGCAGGATGCCACCGTCACGGAGGTTTTCACGCTGATGATTTCGCTTCCTGAACCATCTGTGAGCGGTCTTATCTTAATATTAGGATGGAAGCATTTGTCTAATGATATTCACTTAAATTTTTTACTAAGGTCAGAGTATCAATGTTACTGAGTCTGAAAAACAAGAATAATGAAGAGATAAAGGTAATTTTTAAGTGGGTTGAGTATCTTGAAAAGATATATATATATTTTGCATTGTTAATGGTTATAACAATGTTGCATGGTATTCCAAAAAGCATTTATTGGAATTCCAACAAAAATATATTCATGTTTGCAACATAACATGGGTCTGGACTCTGTAACAACCATTGATAATAACCTTTAAATTAGAATCCGTCTAGTCAACGTTACTTATAGACCAAAGCTAAGCTATCAACTAAACAAATCTACACGTGCCAACATAGTAGCTTCTATTAAACAACGCCGACACTCACACATTCAAGACTGTTTCCAAGCACCATTGATAGCCATTGTAAGGTTCCAAATTAGTTTCCAAGCAAAACCGCGCGTCATGCCTACGATAGATATTATTCACAACAATCGCCCCGAACACGCTCCTACAGACGCCGATGCTAGAACACGACTCAATTTCTGATCAACAAATGAAAGTAACAATCAAACGGATATTAATCTTGAGGCATAAGCAAATAGAGTTGATATTGCATCACCGCATTCAACTGATGACGATCGGATTCTGCTTGATGCTGCACGAGTTCTGTAACATGGCATTAACGAGGCACATCTTGCTTACAATTTTGGACCTAAATTGGATAGTGGTAAGACGATAGTTCAATTGTAGATGACGCTGAGGTTGATTGTACAGACTTCAGTGCAGGACACGGTAGCACGTTGGATGACTCGTAAGAAACCGAGACACGAACGCAATTGGTCACAGACTGAATGTAATTAAAGTTTGGGCCCGGCTAATGGTATGAAGTTGAAATTCGAGGTGGTGCCTGACTTTTAATAGGACCTCGTGAAGGATCGATTCAGTTAGGAATCTCTTAAATTGGAGCGTAGAGCGTCATCCGTTTTGTTAATAGAAATAGCTGAGCGTGATTTTCTTTTTGTTGAACAGATGTATTGATGACTGAAATAGCGCTGATTAGTTAGCCTATCTTTGAAGAGGTTTGGGTGCGATTTCTTTGATGTTAGTATTTTCTTATTTAATAGTTCTTAATTTAACTTAAAAGGTTTTTTCTTATTACATGTTTAGTTCAAGGATCAGCATTAACTTTCAAACTAACCCAGCAACCAAAAGCATCAGCATCTCAGGATTTAATAACAATAAAAATAAAACCCCGAAATCTTTTATAATGCCTTTTACGTACGTAACTAGTCATAACATCATTGAGACGTTGGTGATCAAAAGATAGATGTGTTTTTATTTAAAATTGTAGTGTCTGGCGCTTAATTCATATCACGAATAACGAAATTTAAAATACATAGCGAATCAAGACTAACAGTGATTAGCAGCAATGAATCAAGTGCAAAAAGTAGAATAACGCCGCAAAAACAAAACAAATTAAACAATTTGGTAAGCGTAATGATGATTTATAATGCGAGTACAGCTAACTGAAAAAAAGTTAAGAAAAAGACAAAACGGTACGACAATCGGCATTATATTGTAAGGTCGACTTTACACTTAGAAGTTACTCATAAATTGTTAAGTATTTTTTGCATCGTGATAAAAAATATGTAAATCGTCTAAAAAGCCGGCAATTCAACAACTCGTAATAATGTTAATATTTTAAAGCATGGTAATTTGCTATAAGAAATAAATGTACCTACAACATTATAATATCAATACTGCTTTTTCATTAAAACCAAGGTAGAGTTTAATTGAGCAATGAAATCGAAAGTGGCATTTTTAGAGGAATAATTGTTTTCACGTGTTATAAAAGCAAGAAAAATTAACATGTTAATTGTTATCTTCATAGCCGTATACCTCATGACTGAGGGTCGTTATCATTATATGAAATGAAACACACACAACGACTTTTTTGGCAATGTTTAATGGAGTGGTTTGCCATTGCCTTCTCCATTTCACACACTAGCCAATTAGTGTGCAGGTTTCCTCACGATGTTTTCCTTCACCGTTAGGAAGCGATATCTTCGCGATAGCTGAGCGGAGAAAACTTCACTTCTCATCCGTGAGGTCGTGAGTTCGATCCCCGCCTGTCCACTGAGCTTGTTAATTGTTAAAGTATTTTAAAATTATGTTCCTAAAATTTTTACTAGGTTTTTAACAAATGCTCCTCATAAAAGCACAGCCCTTGATTGGGGTTATATACATGCAGAACCCTTTTTGACAGAAGGGCTAAAGGATTAATGTCATCATGGACGCAGGATATTTCAAGACTGACCCTTCACAAGTGTCTTGGGGGTGACAATATTCAGGGGAAAAAACATTGTACCTATTAAAAATGTCAATATTTGTCTGTTTGGGTCAATAAATAAATGTACCTACGCAAAAAAAATAAGGTATTGGATAACGATTAAATTCTACAATTATATCTAAGACCACTTCCAGCGTAATTTTTGTTTAAGGCATAGTAAGTTTATAAGTCTTAAAACATAATGTTAAACCTTTCGTTCCGTTTTCGCCTGAACTCCATAAAGAGGAAGTTTTTGTAAAAAAAGTACCCTTCAACGGTGTCATTTCTCAAATTTAACAGCAAAGCTTATAATTATAGAGAAAGCAAAACTAATTTCCATACATTTCTCGCAAAAACACGAAAACGTTAAGGGGACGGCGACTAATTTTCTTAAATGCATAACGTGAAAATTTGTCTCGGGCAAAAAGGTTTAAGCGACAAAAAGTGACCGCGGCTTTTTGCGACCCTTAAATTATTATTAATAGAGGGCATACATTTTGTGTATTTATCTAAGGATATTAGGGTTTGTCCTGGGGCAGGATTTTCTCTAATAAGACATAGTTTTTACGGGCATGATTAATCAGGCTAAACAGGGGTGTTTGACGCCATTTTTAAAACGTGGTTTTTGCTGTGATTCATAACGGTGAGGGTTTAGGGAGGAAAACTCTAGAAATACAATGCATTTCTTTTACAAATTTAAAAAGACACAACGAAGTATATTTTAAATAAAAATCACAAGCATGTTACTCGAGATATACCTAATCATAAATCTAAATCAATTATTTGTCTAAGAGATTTTGTTTTAGTTTTGCCATCACTGTATTATTATGTAATTATAATTCAGGTGAAATTATTTGAAACTACCTACTGCCTACTAATTGGCTTGCGACTTTAATGGTAAATCCTATGTTACATGCATAACATACCCCATCAACTACTGACACTTGAGTGACGGGAGAGGTTTAAAACCAAATTTTAAAGCACATTTTCTAAATACAATGCAACAAGGCTAAGAATAAAATATATTGTATTATTTGACACAAAATAGGTATTAATACAATGTGGTCTTTAAGTCAAAGGCACCAGTGAGTATTGTTTTTGGGAGTGATTGTAAAATACTATGTGTAAATAATAAATGTGTGTTGTCGGGTCAATGAAGTAGATGTTGTACCAGTGATGTTAATGTAGAATATCAATATCTTAAATGAGATACATTTGAAGGTCAGTTAAATTATATTTCGACTATACTGGAAAATCATTCTTCAGTATACAAGCTTACAATTTAAATAACGTTTTCAATGCTAGATTCAAGATATTTCACACGTAGTTTCAGTACGTAGTAAGTACGTACGTAGTAATAGGATCTTTGAATTTTGCATGTCGAAATGGCTCAAAAAACGTGACATTTGTTAGAGGGTCGGCTCGTGTCGATTTAAACCGACTCAACCGAATTTTTACGCTTAAATCCGCATTACTTCAATGCTAATAATGTTTTTAGGCACGATTTCCAACTTTTTCGCTGCTGTGGGTGACAAAAAGAAAACATCAGCAAACTGATTCGACTTTACTTCCTCGGGAAAGAGTTTTATTTCGTGTGGCGATTTGAGAAGAATAAGTAGGTCTTGGTCAAGTCTTTGAATGACGGGAAAAACTGTTAGTTTGTATCTGAAAAGGTTCAAGTTGCTCACGCTCTCCGCATGGGGGCGCCGCAGGTTTTGAATTATTCGGTTTTTAGAAAGCCATTGGACATTGGTAATTTTTATGTTGGATTTAGTAGAAAAAATATATATACTTATATTCGTTTGCTAAGTATTAATTTATATCAGTCGAGTAGAGAAAAAAAAGAAAATTTATTATTTTAAATTAAATTACCAACTGTCCATAATGGAAAATATTGTTGTTTTTTAAGTTCAGTATAAATAATAAAAAAATCAAGAAAGTGTTGTAAGCGACAATAAAGCTTACCAAAAATGTCCAACGCCTTTACGCCCATTTAGAAACTTGCCGCTTGATTTCCCGCTATTTACCTAGATCGATATTTTTTTAACTCTTGCGTCAAATTGACACGCATGGTCGCGCTGACATTGGCTCCGATCTCGGTTTTTGTAAAATCAAAAATGGAGGTCGCTTGGAAAACTTCTATATCAATATAATAGTTACAAGCGCCGTAAAACGAATATCCGTGATTTGCCAGAAAAAAAGGTGAATAAATAAATACAAAAAATAACACGAAAGTTTAATTGATATACGGACTAAAATCATCGACTAGAATTTATATTCAAGTTATTAAGTAATTCTGAGACTTATTTTTCATCTAATTGATTAACTAAAAGTGACGAACTAAATAGTATTTGCTGTTCAGATTTTATATTAATAGTATTACATAAACATTATCCACAACAATATCAATTACTAAAATACGAATTAGCGTGTTTAATTTTAATTTATAAAAAAACTACAGATTCCTTAATTAATTTGTGTAAATTGAGATTGACACTTGGCGATTAAGACAAACATCCATGCCTAAACGGTTTAAGTAAATAAATTGATTCGGATGTCGATTTGACTCAAACGCCTTCCTTAATTTAACGATATTATTACTTCCTTATTTATTTATTATTGAATGAATACAATACATAAAATGCACTGAGAATATGTAGAGAGAAATTTTTATAAGATACAATACGAGGTGCTACTCAGCCAGGATCAAAGCCTGATCCGGTAAAACCGGCACACCGAGTAGCACAATTTTTGGGGAAAGACACGCTCTGGGATAGGAAAGGAAGACCGACTAGCCGAAGCCCGTCGGCCACAACCAACTAGATATTATGCATCTTAAGCTTGGTATAGGAATATAGGTAAAGACGGGTATCAGTATTAGGAACGAGCGTTGGTGAGATGGGCGTCTGGCCTTAGGTGTTTAACGCACCGAGAATATGTTTTAATTGTACTTAATTTCTTAAGTGCTTGGTCATTACTACATTAAACCAGACTGATATGTGTAAGTCCCAAGTTCACCAACTTTCAAACAGCCGGCAAACATAGAAAAACAGATAATTTGACAGAATTCCCATTTAAAATATGTCAAATAATGCTGAATTGGTCGATTCAAAATTAAACATGTGTTGGTGTTAACTCCAGGCTTAGTTGGGTGTTTTTTTTTTCTAAATGGTCACTGGTGAAAACCCTCGCGACCCAGCGAATAGAAGTCTTTTAAAAAAACGGAGTGGTTTTTAAGGTTCATTGCCACCAGCTTGCCTTAACGTTAGCCTTTAGAAAGCTTTAGAAATTTGTAAAACTCCATTCACAATACCCCTTCCTGGTGGTTATGGTATGTGAGGCTCGGTTTCGCCATTATTTTAACTAAATAAAAAAAATACTACTACTACTAACTACTATAGATATTATGCTAGATACTAGTCTATAACGAACAGCAAAATTCTTTGCGAATACACTAGGTATGCGAAAAAAACGCTGATTAAGGTATAGTTACGTTTAAAGATAAATGGTAAAGCACAAGCAATGAAATGTTTACAAATATGTTTTTATGCCATTGTAACAAGGTCTCAAATCGAATGCAGATGTATACATATTGATGCTCGTGACTGTACAAGTCAGCTTTAGTGTTTCTGAATGCGAAATAGTGTCATTTTGCTATTTTTGAAACGACTGGACCGATTCAAATAAAATTTGGTACACTGATAGTTCGAGACCGTGGAAAGGACATAGGTTACTGTTGGATGAAAGTTTGTACGGAAAATCCGACTTTTGGCGCGGGCGAAGTCGCGGGAGTCTGCTAGTCATCAATATACCAGAAAAGAGTACGTCTGTTTATTGTAAGACTACAGGTGAATATGCTAAAGGTGTTTAACATTGAGTACCGCGTCGTGTAAAATTTCCCTTGCGCCGATGTTGCGCGCGCGCTGTGCAAATATGCCGACGTAATGACATGTAGCCAGAGTGTCGAGTAGACATAACATTTTTGAAAGGGATTTCCCTTTTTCCGTTATTACGTAATCGCTTAATAATATCAGCCTATTTCATAGTCCACCGCTGAACATAGGCCTCTCCAAGACTGCGTCAACTTTCACGGTTCTCCGCTTCTCGCATCCAGCTACCACCGGCCACCTTCCTCAGGTCATCGGTCCTCCTAGCAAGAGCGCATCCAACACTACGTTTCCCGCACTACGAATCGCTTTATTTGTACTAATATTATGAAGAGGGAGACTTTGTTATTTTTTATGTGGCTTTTATTTAAGGAGGTAATCTCTGGAACTAATAAACAGATTTTTGAAATTCCAGATTAGCAGAATGCTAGGTTGGTACGCTTTTGTTGATAATATGCAATATTTTTGTTTTCAATTTGTATTTTTCTTAATTGTTGTGGTTTATTTATAATCATCATATTATCATAATCTCTTTTCAATAATACTGTCTGTACGTACGTACAATATATTGCGAACAATTTTAATCCTATCGCCCCAACGTATTTACTCTGGATCATTGTTCCTAGATATATCACATTATTAAAATAATATTTATTGCCCGCTCTAGTACTTTATTAGCTCTATGCAATATCGGATCGATGGGTCCCATCGTTAGTTCGGGATCCAGGACCCATTAAGATTTCCGCCCGCCACCGTAAGATGCGCAGGAGCATACAAACTACGCTATTACAAAACGACATAACCGCCCAACACAAATTCAACCTTATCCCGCCAAAAATAGGGAACATATTGGTCTGTTGAAAGAACAGCTATCATCACGCGATATTGGCGAAATATGGATTGTATTTTTAAGCAGCTATAGCTCATTTTACTTTGACGTATTCGTCATAAAAACCGTGTCAGTGTAAAAAGAGGCGTGCTCGTCAATTTGAACTTTAATTTCAGCGGTATAAAGTGCAATATTTAATTTGATAAGTGATGAATATTTCTAAGAAATGCGAGGTTGTTTGGTATTACTCTTTTTTATGGTGGTTTTAAGATAATAGTATTGATTTACCACTATATATGGTTATCTATACCATAGATTGCAATTCAGAAGCAGCTTTGAAGTAAGTCTTGCATTTTTATGGAGCTTTTAAGTTTGAAAGCGAAACTTTTCTACAGAGAGTACAGTTGCGCCCTTAGACAAGATGCCATCAATTCTATAGCGAACTTCGCTATCGCCAACGAAATTTCAGAATATCCTACTTTTGCTTAAAAAGTCACGTGATGTTTCAGTTTCACAAATTTCGTTCCTGATCAAATTGATTTTGATCAAATTGCATCTTGTATAAAGGCCCTGTGTATTGAGCACTTCATATTTGTATCATAGTGCGCAGAATTGTGCACATGTCAGTCATAGTGCGCAAGCACGTGTAAATTCTTTTCTTTGCATGGTTCTTTTGTTTTCCATAAAAAATTAAATAACATGTACCGATGACGGCATATGCGGTATCTTAAGATGTCGCGTCGCAATTAAAATGTAGGTCTGATGTACATGGCTATACCTATTTAACCGATAAATACATTCGTAAAGAGTTCATTATTGTTGAAAGGAAGTTGCAAATATACCTCGACGTAAGTAGGCACCTCTTTTAAAAGCTTTTATAAGTTCCATAAGGTTTAGGTCGTAAGGTTTATAATCCAATAGTTACTTGTGGCAGACTGTAGGTGAGTACTTACTAATAATTAAGTAGACAAGTGGTAGCTACAATGGCAGCACCTGTTTCGACTGACATTTGGTATCAGGCGCTTTTGACTCCGTAAAAAGGGGTAAGTTATACAAAAGTCGTATGATTTGGGCACAAGGTTACGTTTTTGTCCCTTTAATAGAAAGTAATTTTTTACCACTTTTTAGAACAGGGTTACTGAGATTAACTGTGTAATATACTTATATTATTCAATAACTTACCTTTGGTTACTTTTATTAAACAAAATATGCTAGTCACAGTGCTGCAGTATAACCATAAACTCTGTCTCCCTGTGACCACGATCGCTGTAAAGTGTTCGAAACGTCAGGTTTAAAATAAAATGTAAATAAATCGCGAAGTAATCCGTAAAATTTTAATGAGCATAAACTCTGTATTCATTTTCCAAATTGATACCGACTGTCGCATTTCGTATGAAATTCAAATTCTTCATTCCAAAAAATTAAGTAACAATCTGAATTTTATGCGTTTATTTTTTATCAGATTAAGTATGTTTTGGATTAATATCCATCTTTATTTAAAAAACAACTACCTACCTTATTGCTGTACTTTTATGCATTTTTCGGTATTTATACCGACATTTGATATGTAAACGAGATATTTAATAACAACTTGACAGTATACAAATAAGTATGCTATAGTGATATAATTAAAGACATTATATTATTATTTAATACTTTAATACTTACTATTGTTTATTACTTAAAATAATTAGACACATGACATTGACCTGGGATTTTTTATCGCAATTGAAACTTCCTTGTTAATCGAAATGTTACTCTTATGTCGGAGTACAAGATAAGAAGTCAAAATATGTACCAAACTTGTCTTTTATTATAATACTAGCAGTTCCCCGCGACTTCGCCCGCGCCAAAAGTCGAATTTTTCATACGAACTTTCATCCCCCATTTCACCCCCTGATGATTTTATATCGCGACAAAAACTATGTCCTTCCCAGGGTCGCAAACTATCTCTGTACCAAATTACATTTAAAAAAGATAAGAAGGAAAAGAAGAAATGCAAACTAAATTCAATAAGTAAAAAAAATGGTCATGCGTCATTTAAAGTAAGTGCAGCTGTCCCTTAATAAAATGTATTAAATAAAATATTAGTGAAACAAAACGCATAAGTGACTTAACATTTATCATTAATGTATAACAAACAAGTAAAAAATACTTCAATTAATATGCTCTTATTTAATAGACCACATAAGGCCATAAAAATAAAATATATTAGTCCTATAAACAGTAATAGAATTGCAATAAACTATAAAAAAACTCCTACTAGTGTTCGTACACAGGAAACGCTCGAGCAGTGCGTCTTTTTCACTCCTATAGAGGTTTATTGTCCGTCCCTCTCTATAGTAATACCAGTTTTGGCGCGGTAAAGAATTATTATCAATGCGAGTCTGTTTGTCGATGACAGGACCATAGATATATCAAAATCATAAATATCACACACAGGCAAAAAAATGTAATAGAGTATTTTTCTTCTTCTCAATCTATTAAATTAGTGTTATCATCAGAAAGTGTTCATAATTTGTAACAATTTTTTATGAAATGAATTCACCAGACAAGTTAAAACAGAATAATGTCCTCCTAGCCGAATTTCGGCTACAGTGGCCAATCTTAACAGAGATTAGCCGATAATTTTGTGTTTAAAAAAGGACCGAAATATATGAATTAAAATACCCAATTTAATGAGTAACAATAATAACACAATGTTTTTTGTAACCACTGTGTTACATAATCTTTTTTTTTTCAGTTTTCGATACGATACGATATTAGGACGTACATGCACGTCCAAACGCAGATTGCACCTCAAACAGTAGTGAGAAAATATAGAAGAATACGTGACTAAGTGATAGCACTTATATTCATAGGCTTTCGCATTTTTAGAAAGAAAGAAAATAATGGACATCACATATCACACGAAAACAAACAACGTAATGGACACGGTTATAAAACAAGAAACACAGCAATTTATTTTTTGTGTACTTTTTTTATCCGCTCTATCCATTCAACACTCTATGGTATGGTATGAATGGTGTAGGATAACGTAATACGGCAGGTGACCACTTTGCCGAGCTTGCCACCAACTTTAACTTTGGCCAAAGCTTTTTGCAGAAAAAGCTTATAAAAAAGCCGTTTTTTTTTAACTTGTACCATAATATTTGCAGGCGAGTTTTGCAACATAATAAGTATGTCTTGTCGTTACTTTAGTAATACGATTCGAAAAAGAATATGACTTTTTCTTTTTAAAATTAGAGTCGGTTTTCGAATAAAATTACATGGTCTTTAAACTTTTTTTTAATTGAAGCAAAAGTTTTTTTTGTTATAAAACACAATTTTATTTAAGTTGAATAGAAACAAAAAAATATTTACATTAGATTTGGTTGAAATAGGTGAAAATACAGTGCACAGTTACGGTAGTCAACGTTTTCTAATTTTAAAAGTATTATTTTATACGCTCAGTGTTTTAAAGCTTTTGGAAATTTTAGACCTACAGGGCCGGAGTCTTGCAACGCTTAACCAACCCTTAAATAGAATTCATAAATTTAAAAAAAAGGTATCAAAAAAAAGCAGGTGAAAATATCTAGAAAGGTTGGCGTCGTGAGCCAGTATCCTGCACACAAAACTATAAAAAAAACTGACCAGTGCAATTCTAAATCCACACTCCTGCATCCAAATCGTTATAGGTCAGTAAAACTCGGGCTGAGGGTGCATCGGTATTGTATGCACCCTCTGAAGGGACGATGACCGTTATCGTTAGGTCATCAGGGGATGAGACGGGATGAAGGGACCAGGGGGATGATACGGGCTAATAATAATGTTTGAATGAGAAAAGTCGCAGTGCATGTAAATGGTATGATTGTTGAACGTTTTAGTTAGGATGCTACAATTATTTTGTTGATTTCAAAAGTTAACAAACGCCAAAATAAAAGTTCAATATTGTACAGTCGCTAGCATGTCAGATATTCCAGTTTTGTTAACGAAATACTTCTATAATACCAACTTTGAATATCTTCAAGTGCCATCGTCAGTCGTAATCACAAAGATTAGAATAAAACTGACTGAAGTAAATAGAACGAAATCTTAACTCTTATTAACATAAAAATATATTCTTAAGTATAATAAATAGGTACTATGACAGTGGCTAACGTCAAAACTCATGTCTAAATTCTAAGTCTAACTAACCACCTTGTCTACGTTACTTTTGCAACAACCATATTACTTTGGTAAAGGAAATATTCCATAATATGCCTGTCTAAAATAATAAACTATGGCAGTCAATAACCTACAACCTTATGTCAGTCAATTTCTAGATATGTGTTTATTTAGAAGGACAAGCAAATAACATTGTAAGTATATTTCAGAATTCGTCAGACAATTACGAGAAATGAGTCTGCAATTCACTTATTGCTTTTGATCACGCAAAACAATACAGTCATAGCAATGTTCCCAAATTATTGTTATATTTGGTAGGAAATAAAATTCATAATAATCATAATGAAGTGAGATTTTTTGAACATAATTTATAGACAGTGATAATATTTAAAAAATTGTCGCTATGGTCATAGACTACCTATTTTATGTTACGGTGTCAAAAAATTTGACAGACGTAATCAGTCACCAAAATATAACACCTAACTTTAATTACTAGCGACCTGTCCCAGCTTCCATCGGGTAGAACGTAGAATAAATATCTATCTTTAAAGGAAGATAAGGAATACGCAGGTCAAGAAGAGCAAACACACAGCAGTGGAAAAAGGTGATGTCATGACGTATGATGTTGAGGGTGTTGAAGGTGCTGGCAGAGTCCAGAGAGGCGTGGAAACTGCTCCACCGACAAGAGCGCAGCTCTTCAGTTATGAATTAATGATCTTTAAAGGATAGACATCGCAGACTTTTCTGTAGACCTATAAAAATAGTGGAGTATGGCTATTACCTCTTCATAGTTGATGTGAGGCCTTTTCCCAGCAGTGGGATCTAATAGGCTGACTTTACTTTTATAAAAGAGATATGTGCAACCATTCATTGTTTTCTTATATCTCAAACTCATTAGGCAGCATTTCGATTAGGGCTACCAGACGACTTGTTCTTTCCTGACATCATAAACAATCGTCGTTCAATTTTGACAAATTGCGCACCTAAACCTTTAGAAACTTCATAAAAATAGAAACTACGAGTACACTCAGCCGTGCCCTACATAAAAGCATAGAAAAAAGCCGCACTCCATCGCAGGATGCGCTCGCGCAGATTTGAAACGTGAGCAGGATGCGTGGAGAGGGATGCACGACCTGTCCCACGACCTAGCAGGTGACGCCACATTTGTTCCTAAAACACCCTTCGAACCCACCCTTAAACAAACTTAAAACTTAAGAAAATAGAGTCTAGTTTCAAATGATCAAATATCTTAAGTCCCGTGGGAAATCGAATTTACGTATCTGCGGAAATTCTTTTTTTTTCTATTACGCCGATATCCGTTGCACAATTGTAAAGATGTATTCAGAATTAGGAATATTTAAGCCCATTGTGCATTTTGGGTGCTTTTAGGGAGATTTGATAGATCGAATTTGCGTGTTGATTTTGCGCAGTGTGAGAATATTTCGAAGATGGGTCGAAGGTTAAGGTAACCGTTGGAATGATAAATAGGTTATTTTGACCTAATGGAAGCTATTTTAAAGCAAAATTTATAATTTGTAACAGCTAAGAATAACGAGACGCTAGACGAGAGAGAAAATTTGAATATCAGCAAAGCATTAAAACTATTATGGAAGAAATCAAGGAAGACGAAGAACAAGCTGCATGCAGCAAATAAAGGTATTTGCGTGTCGTATCAGACGTCAGAAGGTAAAGAGAAGGGCGTAAGGTAGAGACAAGTGAAAGATAACAATAAAACTTTAATTGATACTTAATAATCAATTTGATGATGATATTGAAACTATGAATTTTAATCATAATGTAAAAAAATATTATCACAAATCTAGGTAGTAATAATTTCTCAGATACAATCCTGCAGAAACCTAGACATATTGAAATGTCTAAAAAGATTGATGGTGGCTTGGTAAGACCTTGTATTTGTTAGGAAGACAAATTGTCAGAATAATAAAATATCTTTAGGATACGAAAATTGGATTTGGTAAGCAATCAGCATTTTGACAACCCTATGACATGACTCCTCTAATGACTGCAAAAAGTTTGTAACAGTATAAAATAAAAAAATCTATTCCCGACCTATGGACGATCTAAAAGTTAATATAAAACCATAATACACGCCTTATTCTTTATGGCATTATTTTGTATGGCTAGAGCGTGTTAGCCAGATCAAATTTTGTGGTCCCTTAAAACAAAAATGGCGCAACCCAATTTAATGGCGGTATTTTTATTTTAAAGATCTCTAAAGATTTTTTGTCTCCGCGACTACAATTCGTCTTCACTAATGCTAGCTTCTCCATACAAATTGTTATCCTCTATGTAACCCATGTAAAAAAATTCAATGTTTTATAGTTCACCTATTCCGCTTCCGCTATTCGGGGAGTAGACAATCCCAACAAAATAAAAATCATGAAAATCAGACCAGCCGTTATCGAGTTACAAATGGTATAACTAACCCGACCTTGTTTTATATACATAGAAGAGCATTTCCAAACCTTCAAATGTCTAATGCACTAAACTTTAGTTAGATATTAACTAGAGGTGCTTGTGGCGCAGTGGCGGCAGCGCTTTGGTAGTGATACCAAAAGTTAAGCAACCCACGGCGCGGTCGTGATTGGATGGGTGACCATTCCGACCATTTAAGTGACGTCCATGACAAGCATCTCCGTGTTTCGGAAGGCACGTTAAGCAGTTGGTCCCGGCTAATATCTGTGGTATTAGTCGTTAAGCCTAGTCAGAGGCCCTAGGGCGGCTTCATAACTTCTGACAGTAAGGTTTGTCACTTGCCTTACATACACCCCTCCACCAATCCGCACTGAGCCCGCGTGGTGAAGTATGGCTCGTTCCTCCTCATAGTTGAGGTGAGGCCTTTTCCCAGCAGTGGGATCTAATAGGCTGACTTATTATAGAAGGTTAGTGACTAAACAAACAACTAAGGGAACTACAAAAATGGGGTAGACAGCTACCTACTTGCAAGAAACAGGTGTTATGCGAGTCAAGTCAGATGGTATATTGGACCACCCTGTAGAATTATATGGGAGAATGAACAATGTTCATACGAGATTTTAACACCATGTCAGCTGAGGTGTGCCATGTTTTGCTTGTGAAAGTAAAAGTTTTACATTGGAAGCCTTAGTTTGCAGGATGTTTGCAGTTTTTGTGAAGCTTATTTGACATGCTAAACTGAACATTGTGACTTATAGTGGATGTTACACCTGGGCCATGACTCCTAAACCAAAAAATGTAGTCAAATTATTGTTACCTATTAATTAATGTCAAACCGAAGATCTATTCCCATCTAATACCAGTCCCTAGTGTAGAGATAATGTGAAAGTATTAAGTGTAAGTACATGAAGAGATACGGTCATCAATATACCTACTTTGACTTCTTAAAACGTTGTGTGGCATATTGCTGAAGAAATTGAAAATCTTGTGTCATAGTCGTCATAGATTATTACTTCCAAGACTTCTATTTAAAACACTATTATAATTTTACTGTAGAAACCTAAATAGAACCAATAGTGTCGCGTCGACTAGTGGTCTGCTGCTGCGATGTGTGATCGGCTACGAACTTATTCCTAACAAAATATCCAACTATATTATATTAACACTTGAATAAGTATAAGACGGCTGAATTGGAATTATTTAATGACAGAATGGTGACTTGTCATACTCGGGTACTACTACTACTTTAAAATGCGTGTATTTTAAATTATACGTCTGATATTAATAAGTGTTCCCTATATTTCTGTATGGAATGGAAACGTAGACAATTCTGGCACGGGAGAGACATAGGATTGATGCATTTGAGATGTGGTTCTGGAGACGAATGCTAAGAATTTCGTGAACTGCAAAACGCATCAATCCTGACGCAACTTCGAGTTAAAGCTTGCTTGCACCATATGCCAGCAGCGCATTTTCGCATACTTATTTCAGCCACTCAATGCGCAGAGGTGGTGATAACGTGGAAAAACTAATAGTGGTTGGAAACACGACACCGACAAGATGGACCGATCAGGTAAAGAGAACTTCCTCCTAATTCTACAAGGTTGTAAAAAGCGTGCTGGACAGAAACCGGTGGAGGTTAATCATCAGCAAGAGATGCAGCCTTGATGCTGACCACAATCCTCGACATGTGTGAGCGTCTAAAGAGATATAGTTACTATTAGTAAGTATTTATTACAAACGCTAAACTACTTATGTCACTTAATTTAGATCTTAACTAAACTGGTCGACCAAAATATGCAATAGTTACCAAAACAAGTAGCAGCCAGGTCCGACAGACCGGATGAAATATTAACCCTTTCGGCCCGCAATTTGCATAGATAAGCCACCCACAGATAGGACAGTTCGACCTAAGACGCACGTTATCTAACCCGATTTATTGCCACTAATACATTTTGGGTATTGCTGTACTAGTAAGGTTTATATTTGTATAGAATTGCATGGATTGTAACTATAATTCTGCAAATAAATGAAATAACTAATGCTACGAAGTTCGAATGAAATTAAACATGCCTGCCTATTGAATCAAAAGGAGAGATACAAAAATAATAAGAATATCTTATATAGTATTGTTGATATATAAATATGATGTAAGACCTCCATTTCTATACCAATGTATTGTCCTATATTGTTATCGGATTTGATTAAGCATATTCCATATTAAATCCTTGCATTACAGTATTCTCTGCTCATCTTAAAAGTCAAAAAGAATTTTTAATTGTAAGAAGTTTACCATGGCATAGCGTAAGTACCGATACACGCGAATTAAACATTGCTCCATGGCTCGAACTTTAATAAAATCATCATTATCAATAACATTACAGCTTCAAACTGCGCTACCGTGTTACACGGTGCCCATAAAACACATACGTTATTAGCATCCAAATGACTGTTATGGCAATAACTTAACACTAACGCCATTGAGGGCCTCGTTACGTATCGGGTGTCGAACGGGCCCGGTGCGGTACTGACAACAGCACGTACTCATATCGTACGTACGTAGTTGTAATAAGGGACATTTTGACAGGAGACAAGAATTTCGGTTGTGCTGCCTGCCCACCGCACATTTGAAGTCAGAGATTTGGCTGGGGCATAGTTTTTAAGGCAGGTTGAAGTTATTCGGATTTAAAGTGTGAAACATTTGAACTAAATAAAATTACTATCTACCTGTATATTATTTGTTATATAATAATATTATTTTGTTTACCTACTTACCTACTGGTACTATGGTAAAAAAATCCTGTCTTTTTCCCAAGAGTCGTTTTACACGTTAAAGGGACATATATATTTTGTCATATTGCTGTCACACTTTGAGTAAAATCCATCACTTGTCAGATTTTCTGCGTCTTGTCTCGAAGCACTAATAGGGCCCAAAAGATAGGGAGACTTGTTCGGCCCCCCTAAGGGCCAATATAACTGATTTTTATATTTTGACGTTCATAAGTGGCATTTTCTGTCCTAAATTGAATAAATTATTTTTGACTTTGATCAATTTAACACATTATTTACAAGGTTTCTGTATAAGTATTAAAATAAAACTAACCTCCCAACCCTCAACCTTCACACATCGCCCTAGTAATTAATATCCAAAATAGTTTGCATTTTAGTAACAATTAATTTTGCCCAAAAGTGGCAAGTGCAAACTAGTGGCGAATTATAAAACCGCCAGTCATTGCTCTTGGGTCGCGGCCTGATTTTAATGATGGCCCCCGATTCGAGTGACGTCATTAATTATTAGTCACGGGCCCGATGGGTTAAGTTTGAAGTGGGATGCTTTTCGATTCCCGTGTTATATTGAATTATTTAAACTAGATTTATAATAAAATATTTTTAATTTAGCTTCAAACTTGCAATTGTTTCAACAAACTTCAAAAAAGAAAGTCTTTGATTAGCCGTTTTTTTTTAAAACTTTACATTACTTATTTTGAGACTTTCTCCACGCGAATATCGAATTTCGAACGAACTTCCACCGTATTTCTGTGATGAAAACTATCGTATGTCCTCTCTTGAGAATCACTATCACTTTACCCCATTTTGCAGCGTATGTACTTGTACTATTAATTCTGTGCGTATATTTAAAAAAAGTCGTTAACTTTTTAAAACGCATGCGGCCCAGATATATATCCAAACAGCCTAGCAAAACAAAGAGTTGAAAGAGTGGGCATTACGCAACTCAATGTCTGGGTCACATCTGTGACGTAAAGTTGTGTGCGACGCGCGCCGGTCATGTAATCGTAAATGCGATATAAGTTATGTACTTTTTTGCGATGATTCAATTTTTTATAAGTAATGGGCTTACTCTTGATCTTTATCTTTGCCCGAGAGCAAAGAAAAGGTAAATATATAATAGATAAAATGAATAAGTTGTGAATGCTTCAGTGAGTAGGAATGCCATAACGTAGGTAGTGTTTTTTCTGAAAATTCAACGCTGCGTTGCATAGCATAAAGCTTAGTTAGGTACTTTGCGCACGAAATCTTTCAATAGGTATGCACAGCAAAAAAAAATTTGTTTTGTCATAATTTTTTAATTCAATTCAAAACATTTATTTTAGACCATACAATAAAAGTTGCACACTGCTTTCTTTTACATTGTAAGATAGGATGGGAAAAACACTAAGATATGATTTTTGGGAATTCGCCTCATGAAAAATGACATTAGTGACAGGGACGGCTACAGCCGAAACTACGGATATCGGCTTACAGAGTGGTATCCCAAACACCTTCCTAATTAGGAAGCTAGCGTTCTAACTATAGGAAGGTATGAACCCAAGTAGTGAACTGCGATTACATATTCCTATTTACTAAGTAGGATGCTACACAAATAAGATGGTATAATTAATTGTTTAAGAGATACTCCGTCTGGCTGGGCTTGCATTGAGCACGTTCAAGGTCTGCGGAGCGCGGTGCGTGACGTCATTACGCGGCGAGTCGCCGGTTCGATTCTCGGACCCGTGCCAATGGAGGTGTGGTGGGAAGATCTGGTGACGTCTTTGGATTGTTTTGTTAGGGAGAAGTGAAAATAAATTGGTTGATGCTTTTAAATATAAGACTGCTTCAATTAGGCGACTCTCTGCAAAAAAAAATTAAATGTCTACTGTGTGTTGTGTAATAACTATGAAATTAGTTATTTCTAATGTCTAACTATGGAATTGGTTTAAAAAAGGAAGGTCTAGTATGTCGTTGAAAACAGTTTCGTACTAATCAAGTTAATTAATTTTTTTTTTTCAAAAATAACAATTTAAAGTGAATATGAGCACATTTCTGCTAAGTACACGTTTCGAAATAAAAGAATAAATATAATAGGTATGTATATCAAATAAATAAAAAAAAACGTATGAAACTTGCGTTACTAAAATTACTTCAGACATATTTTCTGATCGGTTACTTAAATAAAACAATTTTGATAGATTCTTTTTTTTAAGTTACAAAAATATAGTAAGTAAGCTGATTTAATCTTAACTGATGGTTAAATATTTGTAAAAATATTTCCATTGGATACATGCGGGTACATTCCCCAAGTATTGATGAAATCGAACGCCGGCTAACTGGCGTAGCAAGCACTTGCAAAAATTCGTCGACTGACTAACGTCCTCCGTAGCTTAGTTGGTAAGAGCACTCGCCCGGATAGCGAAAGGACGTGGGTTCGAGTCCCACCGGATGACACAGTCGAATAAATTTTTAAGTGAAATTTCATTTAATTTCGTAAAAACTTGCAAAATAATTGCTTAAGTTATAAAAATATAATAAGTTCTTTATTATTTAGAAAATAAAATTAACGACTAAGTGCAAAAGGAATATCATAGCGAAATAATATCTTTATATGGTTATTCATGTAAAGATATATAGATCCTGCTATAAACAAGCAGGTGGTGTGAACAGCATTTGTGGCAATTAACATAAAATATTATTAGACCCGTAAGAATAATACATTAGAATAATAATTCTTATTGCTACAAATAGTATGTACTTATACGTACTTAGCTACACGCGAAGATTCAAGTACACCGAAATTGACTGCCGAATTATTTGATTATAGCTCCTATTGCAAGGAAATAAGAGTGTTTAAAAAAGGGTTAAGTGAAGAGCGACAGTGAATTTTAAATCAATAAAGGTAGAGTTGGTTTTTCGTCGTGGCGAGTGAATAAGTTTGGCTTAGAAGGAAGTAATGCTATCGGACATGTGGTTATTATAAGCGACTTAACGACTAACTCAAGAACATGTTCGAGTGTAGAGTGACCATACAGCTAGATCCTTATTTTTTGTTCATTTATAAATACTTCCAGTACAAAATAAAGGTACATTCAAAATCATACTTTTAAAGCCTTGATACAGGAACGC
Organism: Pyrausta nigrata; assembly: GCA_949316185.1. Lineage (NCBI taxonomy): Eukaryota > Metazoa > Arthropoda > Insecta > Lepidoptera > Crambidae > Pyrausta > Pyrausta nigrata. The sequence continues at coordinate 3,276,337 of OX438961.1, forward strand.
ATGTGTTCCAATAACAATTGATTACTATTTGTATGATTTTTAATATGTATTTTTTTAATTTTTGATTTTGTTAAAAAAATAGCATTTAAAAATGTAAAACTTGACAAAATAAAGAAATGGAAAAAATCTAGGACATATTTGTAATTTTTTGTACTTTTTCTTAAATAAAACTTTAAATAACTAAATGTCAAAAATGTATTCAAAAAATAAAATGACCCTTTCTAAAAAATACTCAAATTAAACAAAAAAGTCCTTAAAAAAACCAAAATAACATGCACCCGAAGCAAAGAATGCCTCAGCCTCCGGCAGGGACGCCAAATTATATCACAGAACTGAGATAGACAAATCGCGTGACGAGCCGACTAGACTATTACGGCAATTTCGGTAAGAGACGGGTTTGCTTGTTAACGTGTAACATCGTGGGTCGTTCAAGTTTTGGAAGATCAAGAACCATTTTTAATAAAAATTAAAAAAAAAAACATTTAAATGTATTTTTTATAAATATAAAATTAAATATAATAATTATACAGTTTGATTCATTTCGCTAATAAAAATATTATTAAATTATTGCCGTTTGTAAAATATATAAATTTCTGGCTTTATTAACAATTCTGTTTTTACCTTTGTCGCAAAGCCCACTTTGACTGGTAGAGAATACCGCTTGCCATTATTACGCATTTTGTACAAAGTTTAAGTTATGCAGTAAAGCCTAAATAAATAAATAAAATATATACTAATGTTTTTACCACCTGTTAAAAGTTAATGGGCTAAAAAGAGTTATCCAGCCTTTTTTTAATATGAAATTTAAAGAAAGATTGGAATTAAAAATAATTTGTACATAAATCCATACTTAATATTATAAATGCGATAGTGTGTCTGTCTTAAACCACTAAACCGATTGAGATTAAATTTGGTATGGAGACAGTTCGAGACCCTGGAAAGGACATAGGCTACGTTTTGTCGCGATATAAAAACATTAACGGGGTGAAATGGGAGATGAAAGTTTATATGGAAAATCTAACTCTTGCGGGTGAAGTCGCGGGGAACCACTAGTAACATTATATTTTTTGGAAATAGGTACAAGTAAAGAGAAAAAAATAAAATTAAATAGTTGAGAGTTTTAGTAAATACATTTTTTAACGTAAGAAGGGAAACGGCCGAGAAACATTTGAACATGGCAAGTTTACATGAAAACACTCGTTGATAAAGTTTCCTACAAATACAAAGAACAACATATGAGACAACATGTCAGTTGTCGTAATAGTGTAGTATTGTTTTACAGCATGAATAAAGAATACCAAATATGTTTAGTTTTCTTTGCCGTGAACTCTTATTATGAGGTCTCGAAAAACTCTGGAAAATGACTGAAAATGAAATATGAAGTTATTTTGTGTATTCATCTAAGATACTGATTTTTTTAAAATTATTGTGTTACTATTTCATTTGATTGATTATTTTTTTAAAAAACCGGACAAACATTCGAACATACAATCTCATACGTCTTAATGCAACTTCAATATATTTACATGTTGATACAAGAACAATGTGTATTGGTATATACTAAATTAAAGTCGCAAATAATTATAAATAATATATGTTTTTGTAACGAAGTGTGTGAAGTTATTATTATTAATTTAATTAAACCAACAAAGCAGCGTAAATTAGTCAGGTATTACAAAATAAAAAATGGCAGTAATTAATAGTAGCAATTCCTTGTAAATGAAAACATAAAAAAACGAATAAATAGACAATGTGTAACTGAGGAAAAACAAAAAGCATTTGTTTTATTCACATCTGTACGTAGTAACGTGATGACGCAATACCTAACTCAACCGTAATGGTTGGTGTCAATCAAAATTACACACCAGCAAATTTGAACGTGCGTCCGTCCGAAAAAATAGTAGCTCATTATAAACTTTGTTCCTTTACAATAGAGATTTTTATTCCGGCTTAATGTTCTCTTAAACGATCACGATTATTTTGTGGGCGCATTCTTAGAACTGCCACGGATCAAGACCTGCCGAGTTGCCTACAAATTTTTGGTCGGACAAGTTCGAAATTCCAAATTTAAATTTTTCATGTTACATGTCGACATACTGGCTGGTTAGAATCTAGCGGTGTTATTAAAAAAAAAGACCAGGTTTAAAATAGGTCTAAATATTAGCCGACAACAGAGGAATGGAAAACACATTCGTTACATAACCTAATAGGGAAACGCTTTTCTAATTGGCTAGCTAATAGCTTAGTCCTGGCTTAAACCCGGTACTAAGTTTTTGTAATAACAGGGTAGTAGTTCTGTTGATACTTGTAAGAATTACTTGCATACGTATGTAGGTAAATATTGTTTTTGTTATTTTTTAATATTTGAGTAGGTACGACTGTACAAATGTTTTTAAAATCCAGTTGCGTTCCGATTAATATGGTGAGGCGCCATTTAAATAAATTACATCATTTTCGCCCGGACAGAATCAAAAAGGTCAAATTTCAATAATGATTAATCGTAATTACTTTTATTCCATTTGTGGGATTAATGATTACTTTACTATATTATTATTTAATTTATTTTCTCTATAGTAAAAATATGATTATAATGCCAACCAAATGCTAGATAACTACATAGACATTACGATCTTATTAGAAATTAATTAGATGTAAGACATTGCATCAAAAACAGCTTATGAAGTCAATGAACCTTGCAAAAAGTTGTTTGTAAGATATTATAATTTATTTAGTAGAGTATTACAAAAAATATGACACATGTCTTTCTCACCCTGTATGTTGACATTGACCGTCGAATAATAAACCAGTTTACGCGGACCTGTCTCATAGGTTTAATAAAAAACAGATGCGGTTCTTTTGGAATGGTAACGTGAACTTTCATTCCATATAAGTGTATTGGTAAATTTTAACTAAACTGAATTTTCAGCGTTAATTATAAATATATATTTTTAATAACAATAGTGATATAGTCATATACAGGATGCATCGGATGACACAGTCGATTATTTTTTGTGAGCGAAATTTAATTTTATTTTGTAAAAACTTGCAAACAAATTGCTTAAATTATAAAAATATTTAAAACTTATACAGGTTGTTAAAAAGTCGGTACGAGTACTCGAGTGCCGTTTTGAGTCTTTGAAACACAGGAAAAAGAATAATAAAAATCTAGCATTTGATATTACACAAATATGAAAACTATTAAAGTCATCAATTTAATGTTCGTAATATCATAAGCACTGTACCTACTTCAACAAATTAAAGAAATCAAAAATAAATATTCATAATATTATTGACAAATGCCACAAAAAAGTACACAAAGTCTTTGAAGTTTTGCTATACCTAGTTGACGGTGCGAACGAAACCAGATTGTCATACATATCCATTTTTTTACTCCAAAATGCACCAAAGATAGATATTTTTTTAGATACGTACATCCTCCAAAAATATTCCTTTGCTACATTTTCGAAAATGCGTAGCCTAGCCAACGTAAACATATCAGTCATGTGCGGTTGGCGACATTGACAATGGTTTGAAATTGGAATGCGGCCTTGGCGCGAAATCGGTTCCTCGACGGACAACGCGGGCGAATCGCGCGGGAAACGAGACGAGTTTTTTTTTCTATCGATAGAATGTGCTCTGTGACTGCTGCGGAATAGATACTCGATAAAATGCAATACACAAGCTGCGATTATGAAAATTGCTTGCTAGTTTTATAGTCGAAGATAGCAAATTCTACATTCTGCAGAGTATTTTATTTTTTTACTTTAAGATAATGGCTTTTCAAATGAAAGAACAAAGATCAACCACGTTCAAAACCAAAATTGTATTTAAAAATTAAAATTGTATGTGAAAATATTAAGTGTATTCACGTTTGAGGTCATCTTTAAATACAAAAAGGCTGTCCATGATAATATTAAAGAAAATCACAAATTTAAATTGTCACGTATTTTCGCAGGAGAAATAAGATTTAAAGTATTCAAATATGTGCTAATTTCACTCAAATCGATTTTGAAGGTTGAACTTTAAAGATTGAAAGTCAAATTTGGCAACAAAAAAAATCGTTTCGGTTTTACGAAGAGCGAAAACAGACGCAAACACACTGGAAGATTTTTGTAAATATTAATAAATTCAGTAAAATTGATTTTCATTAGCCGTTATCGTTTCAGAGTAATTAACTACCAACAATATGTCAACTACCAACAATATATAAAAAATTCCAACCCTGTAATTCTTAAAAGTCAAAGGCCATACCTAAAACATATTTATTTATGCACATAAACATATTTAAAAAACGTATAATTACCAATGTTAATGACAAGTTACTACAAAAAACTAATTTTCTAATCGAAAAATATTAAAAAAATATGTTGTTTTTTAAAAAAAGAAGTAAAAAAATGAATATGGAAAGCGTAAAAATTATGCAGTTTCTTAAGTTATATCAAGTTTACATAGCAAGGGGGACTTATCTGTCCTTGTAACCATTGGCAAATGTACCGGGTCATAGAGCATTCTTATCGACGACGTACGCCATACATTTTAAGTATACACACGGTATGAACAAGATTTTAAAGGTATTACAGACGGCTGAATTGATAACGCCATGGCCGATTTTTCTTATATAAATATCCATACTTAATATTATAAATGCGAAAGTGTTTCTGTCTGTCTGTCTGTTACCTCTTGACGCTTAAACCACTTAACCGATTGAGATGAAATTTGGTATATAATCAGTTAGGGACCCTGGAAAGGACATAGGCTACATTTTATCGCGATATAAAAACATTAAAGGTGTAATATGGGGGATGAAAGTTTATATGAAAAATCCAACTCTTGCGTGCGAAGTCGCAGGGAACCACTAGTGTTTTAATAAACTGAAACGCATTCGTATTATTATGCGAATACGTTTCAGTATGCTAACAGACATGTTGTGACTATATATAAAAAAAATAAATGACATTATCCAAACTAAAAAAGTAGAAAACATAAATAATTATCAACTTATATTGTAGTGTACAATAATTGATCACATGTGGCTATATCTTATTCAAATAGCTATAATAATTTTATAACAAATAAAAAAAACATTATTTTATTTCGATATTTTTTGATACGAAATATAGCCATTACTATACTCTCTAGCAGGTAATCAAAACTGTGAAGCAATTTTTAATAATTTGACACTTGAGAATTAATATGTTTTTACAGGAATTAGGTAGTTTAAAGGCTGATTTTTTAGATAAATTTCAAGTATTTGCTAATAAATAAATACGCTTATAAATGTACTTTCTTTTTTGGCGCAATAAAGATTAAATAATTTTAAAAAAAGTTTACAGGAGAAAAACAGCATCATTAGGTCGAATAAGTTAAGCAAAAGCAACCCGCTAGCCACTGCGCCACCAACGCTCCTCGAATAAGTTAAAAATAAAGGAAATAATTAAGCTGCAAAAAGAAATAATTATCATTTGGTGAATACATTTGCTTAATGTGTTCTAATTAAGATCACCAGACGTTGCAAACTGCAATCCGAATAGAAAAACAGGTTTTGCATTTACACATCAATTTCTTATTAGTATTTAAATGCAAACTGACTTTTCAGACTATCTTAGTAACTATTGATATGGATGTGAAAGTAGGTACCTACTAGCAGGGTAGGATAGTCACAAAAAAATATTTTAAAATTTAAAACATATTTTTTGTGTTTTTCTTTCTTTCAGTTTAGTATAAAAATTTGGCAAAAATTTGTAAAACTAAGATTTTTTTTCTTTTAATTCAGATTTAGGTTATCGTTTGCTGATAATTAATAATATGCTACCAAAATATAAACGTAAGTATACAAAAAAAATACGTTGATTAGGTCATTTCTCTAAGCACCATCTCAAAACATACGCATTGAAACAAAAACAAAAATAAAAGCAATGATTATATCGACCCGGAAAACGAGCATTTACTGAATAAATGCATTAACTTCACACAGGCGGTTAATGTAATTGCATTAAAAAACACAGACAATTGGTAACGTCTCTTCAACGTCTATGCGACCTGAGTAGGGTCACTGTGTGTGGATTTATTTAGGAATATCTATTTTATTCGTCTAAGTAAAATATCGATTTTTTTTTATAGTCCCAAAATTTTGTTAGAATATTTGGTGTTACTCTTAATTTATCTTTACTTTATTTTAGTATTATTCATCAACCGTTTCACTCACTTTAATCTGAATTAAAATCACTTTATTTGGAAATATCTTTCAGTGCTTCAATATTTTTACTATAATATTATCGGGTGTCATGTAGGACGCGAACAAACATTGACAACAGCATGTTTAATCCTTAAAAAAGGAACATTTTCCAAAATTAAAATGACATGATCCATGATTTGAACATTATCATCTAGATATTAACTATTACTAGCTATTTTTTATGGAAAAGATTTTTTTTTCTACTGATATCGACGTTTTTTTATAATAGACAAACATTTTCATGTTCACATTTTTTTATGATAGACAAAGATGTTAATGTCACAAAATTTTCATGACATCCTGTATGTTCATAAAATCTCAATTTTACGGACTACTTCGCGATTTATTTACATTTTATTTAAAACCTGACGTTTCGAACACTTTACAGCGTTCGTGGTCACAGGGAGACGAACGCTGCAAAGTGTTCGAAACGTCAGGTTTTAAATAAAATGTAAATAAATCGCGAAGTAATCCGTAAAATTGTGTTTTAATGAGTTCAACAATTCGCGTAAACGTAAGAAACAAATATCCTGTATGTTGTAATGGCAAGGCTAATAAAAGGAGCTTTTTAAAAGTTGGTAACCCTATCTGGGCTGGCCTGGCCTTGACGAATTCGTGTACACGGACATGTTATCAAACCATTATTCAAAGCCTTCGTTTGAGCGTACATTGTCTGAAATCGAATCACATAGCTTGGTTAGGTACTTGGCAACAGATGCTTTTACCTTGAACTTGAACTTGGATAAATTTAGTGTAATCTGAGGATCTGATTTTTGCCTACCATTTATGCTTTGGGTACTAGGACTTCCCAAAACACAATGTTTTGGAAATTGCCAAGACAGACAGACATGACATGAATGATGTATCTCTTCGGCCGCATCGTCAAAGTGAGATTCTGGCTAAATGTCAGGCAATTTACAATTTAATCTAGCTGCCATTCGGTAACATGGTGGCATAAAATGATGACAAACTTAAAATATAAATGTTTTAGACAAATAAGTGAATGGAATTATGTGCAAATTTGCATTAAAAATAAATTACATCTCATTACAGACTCGGCAGATAAGTTTAATGTAACCAGCCGGTTCTGGTTTATCTTTGGAAATATGTTGGAATATGTCTTAGAAACTTTAAAATTGTAAGTTTTAAATTGTCTAAGGAAAATTCCAGTTTTCCTACAACAACTTTTAAGCTATTAAACATACTATTTGCGCAGATAATTTTATAATAAACTAGAATAAGATAATACAAACTAATCATTCAAATACAAATAAAATAAATAATTAAAGGAAACGCTTGTGTAAAAAATCGATTTGTTTAAGAAAGCAACAAATTAAATGCATGAGTAGCGTTCAACAGACACTTGAGAAATCCTCCTATTTGGTACTCGAAGAACTATTTGACGATGTAAAAATCACGTGTGTCGACAAGTACCATTAAGAATAATAAAAAACGAAAAAGATCTGATAGATATAAAATTAAGAAAATTTATAAACGTGAAATTGCCATATAAAGCGGATAAAATCTTATTGGCATCGTCAAAGGACAATTCAAATCAATTTGACCACTAACAAAACCAATTAGAACGAACGTTAACGCTTATTTAAAAATCAAAGGCAGTTTAAAATTTAACATTGGAAGTGCTAAAACTGTTGAGGCAGACGAAAACATAATTTAGGAATCATCTAAAGATTAATGGCTTCGTACGCGGAACAAAGTTTAGCATCGTGATTCTGCGATCCGACGAACAATGCGCCCGAGTCGCCGAATACCGACTTTAATGACGTCAAAAACATTTGAAGACTTCCGAAGTGTTCAAGGTTAAGTGGTAATGATTAATTTACTTTAATTACATAAATCGAGTTCTTGACTCGAGATCGTCGATAAAGGTTGAAGGGCAACCAAGCCAAGGCGTAACTGAAAAGGAAGAGGGCTCAGAACGGAGCCTTGGGGAAGCCCCTGAAAGAAAATTGTCGCAGGCAAATTAAGCAAAAGATCTAACCTTCTCCTCTTGGATGCTTTGACCTCCGTTTTCTGATAAAGGAGTTGAAGGTGCGCTGTATCCTTTCGGTCCGTCGTCGTGAGGTGTCATCTGCCTTTGGACTTCGTTCTCCTGATCGTTGTTCACTCTGATATCGTGAAGTCCACTCTTGAATTCGGATAACCTTAACACGGACGGTTTGATTTCTGGCATCTCATCTGGGTGTTCGTACCTTCGCAAATCTGTTATATTCGCTGACAGATGTCTGTGATGGTCAATTGGAGGTGGCACGCCTATAGACCTAAGGTGTTCTATACTCCTGTGTATATGAGAGTAATTGTCTAAAGGAATTTCTGCCATCAACGGCGAATTGTGATAATCTAGGCCGCCACCGTCTGGCCTGTAATCGATTGTCCTGCCTTCCATCATCTTGATCGTTTTAAAATTTCTATCTAAATGTATAAAGTCGTATTATTTGGCACTCTTTTTATATAAAAATATACGGCGTTTTGTCTTATAACCCGTTCGTTATCCGTGTCATGGAATATTTCGAGATCCTCCGTTACGTTTGCTGAAAAATAATTTAGTCTATCAGAAGCCGTTCTAAATTCAAAACTTGTCCAAAATGCTGTCATGTTTCCGTAATCCAAAACGACAAGATAATCCGTAATTGAATTCTAAAATTGAAACTTGTAAGTAACGAGTTAATAGTCGTTTGTCTATTTAAAACTAGATTTGACCGGTAAAAAAGGTGGCGGTTTTTTTTCTCGGCAGGTGACGAGCGCACGTAGGTTGTGTGTCAACGATCTAGCCCACATGCCGTATCGAATAAGGCTACGATAATCACACTGCACGTACATCAACGATACAATTTACTGGTGCAATCGCAACCGGTTTTGCTAATGGTAAAAAAAAGAAACAAAAACTAAATAAAAAAGGGTGGAGATTTTAGATTTTTGGTTTTTCAAGACAACACTTGATTGCTCGATTGTACCCTAGCAATACGCTGTCAAAGATATAATTGCGCGTATAGAAAAGATAACCAACAATGCTTGCAGTCAGGAACTTGTTCTGTCTTCGTATTATCGACCTTACGCGTATGTCATTAAGGGTTTCTTAGTCATTTTTATAAATTGGCCAAACGATGATGCCGGATGTAATTTGGTCTGTACACAGGGCCTCGGTCAATCGACTTTAAGATTTGTAATCATACTAGTTTGAGCAGGGAAGTGTTTTATATGGAGTAATTATCTTTTTGTTAACTATTACATCGTTAAGTTAGCACTTTGCAATGCCATGGTATTTGTGGGGTTATAGTATTTTCATAATGTTATTTAGGTATGTTATTGCTTATTACCGTGTGTCCGATTATTTTTGTTTTTTGCTGAAAGATGCACGGTTTTATTTATTCTATTTTTTTTCCTCAGCCATGAGAGCTGCTATATTTACTAGGTCTCAATAGCCAGTTATGGGCTATTCCAATTAATAGATCCATAAAATTTTCAGATTGTAATGTAGGTGACAGTAGGTTCATCAGTTATACATGTGTTTAAGATTTCTGTATTCTGTAGTCATATATAAAAATTGAAAATACAAAAAATAAAAATAAAATATTAGGTATAGGCCTTTATTTATTTTTATATTCATTTAAAGGGTAAAAAACACAAACAACTAACTTAAAATAATTTAATTTTTTTTTAATAAAAATCAAACTTTATACTTTTTACGTTTCTTATTAAAACACATGTCGACAGAGTTGAAAAAATGTTTAAACGTAAAACATGTTGTAAGGTGGATGTACGCTACTTGTTTTCGATGGCAAAAAATGTCGCCGGTACAACAGATTTTTTTCTACCTATTAGTTGAAATGTTACTTTGCTAAGTAGTTGAGATTTCGTAGTTACTGAAGCGTGCATTACAAGGTTACTTGACAAGAAGTTTTCTGATATTGGATAACAGCGTTTCTAATAACTTGGGTTGTGCAAAAAACGCGTAGAAAAACTGATTTTACGAGGCCAATCTTATTTCCACGGTTAGTAACACAACAAGTTGTTAAAAAAATACAGCAGTGCTTTTTACTCTTGACAACATTTTGGACAAGATTAATTTTTTTAAAAAAATATGATAAAAGTGGCAGGTCACCTGTTGCATCTAAATATAAAGCTAAGCAGTCTACAAATCAAATTAGTACAAAAATAACGCGAGAACATATCCGAAAATATTTCCGTATTTATAGACTGCGCGAGATTCAAGGTCACTCTTGACAGATGGCCGACTCGCAATTACAACATCGGGAGTGTTACGTAAAAATAACACCCACCCTTAATTAAATAAGTCCTGCATGCTCACTTTCTAACCCCTTAAGCATCCTGGACCTGCCACTTAAAAAAAAACAAAAAAAAAATACCTGTCACTATCCAAAAATCTTCACAATCACCAACTATATCACCATAAAAATCACAGTTTGTTCCTATCTAATTGTCACTAAAAATATATCACATTATTATGGTAACACTAACGTCACAACACGTCCAAAAGGCAACAGTCCAAGGCTCGATCGCCAAAATTATTTAAAAAATCCACGTATAATAAACATTTAAAAAAATCGTCCGAAAAACTGAGCGCCGTCGTGCTCTTGACCCTGCGGTAAAATTATGAATGCGTTGCTAGGATCAAAATTACCAGATTTTTTGTGCTCAATATTTTAGTGTGCTATATAATTCGGTGTAGATGTGGGTATTCCACACGTGACGGATCGTGCTGTCTTTCTCGCACTTGCGATTCGCTTGCAGTCTGCAGCTAGAACATGTGTTCACAAAAAGCCGGCTCGAGACAGCCACTAGCACCGGCTACTCGCGTCAACAAAAATGCAATACAAAACGCCCGCTCGCCCGCCTTAAGACCGACGCGGCAAAAACGAGACTGAAATTCAGATCTATAGTAGAAAAAGTGAACTACACCGCGCGAGGGGTACACTAACACATAAAAATGAAAAAAATCACACGGACGACAACATTGAACGGCGAGCTTAAAAAATCGGAGTGGGGATTAGTTTGTTCCGCTCGCCTGAATAGTTGCGTCTCGCTCGCTCCGCATGAGGCCGCACGCACACAGCGCTGCGGCGGTTAAGCGAAAAAAATGTGTACACATTTTTTTATTATTCACGATTTTTATGTGTGTAAGTGGGCTCCGCGGGAGCGAGATGGAAAACGGCGGGCCGAACTCAACCCTCGTTGTCGGAGAGGGACAGAGCGCGTCGCCACGTGCTCGTCCCTTGGTATTAAATAATAATTAAAATGGCTTCAAGACCGGCGATACGAGATATTCGGTAGACGATTTTTTGGCAGAGCTTTTGCCTTTTTTGTTATGCTTTTTGCGGAATCGGTGGAAACGAGGTGAGGTTTGATAGTGTAGTCATCATAGATAAAAACTCGCGGTCCAATTGACAGATAATGAGCGAAAAACGCGCAGAAAAAGTCGCGCCGGGGGAAAAAACCAAGGACGCGCGGCGCGAAAAGAAGTTATTGATTAAAACAGGGCTGTCATTGACCAGACGTAGTTAAATGAGGGTGGTTAATTGTATGCAGGAGCGGATCTTGTGAGGATCGATTGCTTTTCGTCCGTAAGAAAAGAATTTGAATTTGAGAACGTTTGAATTAACATTATAGTTGTCTTTGTCATAGACAAGTTTTTTAAATCAAGCAAAAATTAAATAGTTTTAAAAACTTCTCACCATTCCGTAGGATTAGCTTTATAGAAATAAGGTGAAATTAGATTTTTAAAGGAAAAGACAAAATTTACGGCTACATTCAATGAGAATAGTAACAATTATATTTTTAAGAATTTAAAAAAGATATATTAAATTATTAATAAATAATTTTAATATTTTACATTATTGACCAATCACCTTAATAGGTCACATGCTTTATAGATTTATAAATTCAATAAGTCATAGGCCTGCACTGGACTACCAAAACGCACAAAAGCTACCATAAAAATATGCTATCATAAAAATATTTCCAGAAAGTGAAGGTAAAGTTAAATTTCACTTTTCAACCTGGTATTTTCGGGTTATCATCAAAAAATTGACGAACAGAGGACAATAAAACAATAAAATTTTTCGGCTTCTACAAAAGCTCAAAAAGTGCAGCACTTTCCATCTACAAAAACCCAAACAAACAGAATGTTTATGACAATATTGTAATAGATCGCAATAAAACTGATTGTCGGCAACTTCTTTGAAAACTTTTATTTTTCAATTCAAGGTCACTAAATTGTGACGTAGATATTTACGTTATTGTGAACAAAACACTATTAACATTGGAATGTCACGTACTAACGATTTTTAATAAGAATTTTTTTTCGACCAAAAAGCTTTCTATTTTGAGAATTTTGACAAAATAGTGTTGACTGGAATATTTTTTGCAAATAATGGCCCAAATCAGATCCTAATCAAATTATTGCCTGAGAATAGAGAAGAGAAGAAAGTTTGTATAGCAGCTATAGTAACTCTTTCTCTACTATGGAATACCATAATATCATCGTCTTGACCTCAAGTTCTAGTACCCTCACTAAAAATAACTACTCCTAGTATACGACTTTAGTTTAAAGTCTCATTTTTTTTAAGTTTTATCAAATTAAGTCTGTAATAAAAGTTGTTGTAAATTCACTTTCAAATATACGTTTCTAGAATGTTAGAACTTTGAAACCACATTGTATAAAGTGTCTGCATTAGCACTGCACTTATTATGACATTTTTACAAGAATTGTACTACCGAAGAAGTAGCAGGTCTAAAAACTCAGAGTTAGGTTAGTGCTAGAATAACATATCGAAACACGACTTTCCAAATTTTAGATTTTCCTCTACTCCCACCATTATTACTATCGTCTCCTTCATTATTCTATTTTAAAAAATGTCATTTTTTACTCAATTCCTACCGTCACAAAAGGGGTTGGAATAAGATTTCGATTTCATTCATTTATATTTTCAACCAAATTTTTTCGTACACGTTCTAAGCAATTGACGAAAAGTTTTTTTTACTTGCATAAGGGTTAGTACAATCGAGTGAATAAGTTTTTTGTAACCTGTCGTAGGGTGCGGAAGCAGAATGTCGATTTGATCAGGGATAAAATATTATGATTTGCGTATTTTTATTCAAATTTCTCTAATCAGGTGAAGTATACAGGTGTTTTGTGGAGCGTGGGATATTTTATAAGTATTCAATTTATTTCATATTGAAACAAAAAAAAGTTTTCAGTCAAAACTTCAAGTAGGTACATATTAAAATTTAGTTTCGTTATTATTTACTTATAGCTGTTTTTGTTATAAAATATTAGGTACCAATCAAGAAACTTGGATCCTATTTTTTTTATTCAAAGAAATAATCTGAGATTTCCTTGCTTCCAATTACTCAAACACGTACCAACTAACATGTGCAGCTAATTTCTTTTATCCCACCATCACGGAACCTGTATTTTGGGACCGCCATTTTGATCTAAACGATCTATAGCTCATCACTATAATGATCGTCTCACGAAGTTATGTTAAACACTATTCTGTATCCATCGCTTAGTTTGATAAAGATATAAAATGTGGTAATAATGATAAACCAGCAATGGATGGAGAAGAAGATAAGATATCCGTAAGTGGGTCCAAAAAGTAGCTTCTTGGTACAGTCTTGCTCAGTCATCCGTCACGCGAATGAACAAACCGGATTCCCGGCGTACAATCCACACCAAAAGTAGATGACCATTTTTTGACCTTTATTTTCAAAGGCATACGGCTACTTAATTACACAGCATCGCCTTCTGTATTTGGGCTTGACTAAAACAATTTTTTAAATCATATTTTTATTACTGATAAGGAATGAACAACTATTAATAATGCCCAGGATGAAGAATTTATACTAACACGGAATGGACATGAGTTGGTTATTATTTCCAGTGACCGTTTTCTGAATGAATAAATAAAAAGTACATATTAAGTGTCTTTGATCAAACATAGGAAGCTTCATTAATATTTTACTAAGAAGATTTCAATAAGAATTTCACCACCAATAATATAACTAAATTTTATTGCTTAAATAGAGATCGGCTTCCTTTGTAACTACTCATGGAGTGCAATAAAGTATTTGTTTTCTTTTCACCTAAAGCAATTTGGTAAGCACAAAAGATCAGTAAATATAAGAGTGAAACTTTTGACCTTGAAACAAACAGGAGGATAGCTACCAGAATTTATTCAATAAAAACAGAAACAAAAAGATTCTTTTGTACACAAATTATGTAAAAAATACACTTTCACGTATTTTTTAGTGGCCTTAAAACATTTGGGTGGGCGAAAAAAGTATTTTCAAGCAAAGGGTAGCTAGCACAGATATTATAAAACAAACAATAAGAGACGGTGGTTGGGATGAAAAAACAAAACCATCGGAATATGCACCTGGTATCATACTTTTTATATTGATCACTAATGTTTATTATAATCATATAAGTTCCTCTTCCTGTCGGAACATCGTGGGCGCCTATTTTTTACCAGATTTCACAAAAACCTGTAGTTTTCAATTCCGTTTTGAACCTTAACCCTGTAAAAATAAGAGTCTCCACATGCAAATTGGCATTTTTTCATCAAGATCCGCGGTTTATTGATGCAATGTGTTCTTCTGATGTTTTTTGCCCCTATTTATACGGAATAGATTGTTTTACGCAGATGTCGCGAGAGAGCTAAACATCGACGATTCAATTTTAGGGTGCGTATTTTCTAATATATAGTACTAATGCACTCATTGTTTAAATAAGTTAACCTGTACTGTAGACAAGCTATTTGAAAGCCATTTAAATATAACCTATCTTTGATTGTAACTTAATATAAAAAATCGTGCATTCATATCGACATGATGTCTTTTAATAATGTCTCTTAGGTGATGTGCTGGCTAGTTAGCTGTAATAATTTACATACCTATTTATCTGTTGTTCCTTCACGTATTATACATAAGCGATGGAACTCTCTAATTGGCTAGATGCTCTTAAATTATTTTTAATTGATACATGTATTTATTAAAAAAAAGTTGTAGAGTTTCATAAAAAAATAAATTATTAGTTTGCTTTGCTTAGGCAGCGTTTTTTTTATATTAACATTGCAGACCCTTAAAATGTTGGCATTGCTTAAGCTTAAAAATTACAATCGGGTTTTAAAAAAAAGAGTATTTTTGACCTTTCTACTTTAACCACCTTAATTTTGTTAAATAAAAATATCTAATTACAAAATGTTCGATAACACCAAAGAACGTGTATATAACACTATGATAATAAGGAGGTCGAAAGAAGATATTTGTGCCACAATTGTACAAAACAACAATTACACTAGGTACAAACTCAACATAAATATCGAACTTTATATTTACAGCTAATTCTTGTAATATATTAGCTTAATCTTAAGAAGAATCTCTGCAAGTGGGCACATTCAATTAACAATTTCAATATCATTTTGAGAATCGGGAGATGCATCTATAACTGCATCCGTCCATCCTTCGCGCTGCATGACGCCAACGCCATCCTTTGTATTTAAAACCGACCCATATTTTTTTCTTCATCCCTCAGAATGTTCAAATTTCTCTACCTGCAATCAACCCTTATCTTCTTCTCGACCTAAGTCGAGTACATGTACCAATTGATCTTCAACTTTATTAAAAAGAACTAGCGTCCAATTCATTTTACTCGTTTTGCTAGTTACATCGCTTTTGTTCCACAATTCATCTGCAACATCTTGTGAAGCATCCCCGAAGACTTAATGACCTACCGCTTCCTAATCACTCATTGCAATATCAGTTACGTCACCACCTATTAAGGTTTCTTTTGCTTTGCCAGTTTTCGGATCGTGCTCATTAGATGGAAGCAATTCAAATAGATTTTTGCCGGTGCACACGAAAATGTGCGTTTCCCGTAGTTTCGGAATTTATCAGAATTAGTGACGCGTCCTGTGGAGCTTTAGTTTTAAGGGTTTCTAGTTAACAAAGACTGAAGTGCCACATTTCGTGAGATGGCTTAGATTTATGCGTTGCACTTGGTCAAGTTAAGAGAATTTGTGAGACTACATGGTGTTTTTCATGAATAGTTTTTAGAGAATGTAATATTTGCTTACTTTGTATTATTCCAAATGTTCTGCTTGTATAAAAATGAATAACTTATTATAATTTTTAGAATGTTTAAAAACAAAGTAATTTCAATAATTCCAAAGTAACTTAAAAATTTAAAGAAAAGTTCATCTGTAAGTTTTAATGAATAATAATAATGTACACAAGACTACAAGTCAGACTACACTTGTTGACTTTGAGATCGCCTCTTTTCCCTGCTAATAAAAGCTGTTTTTGTAATTCAATTGTATACCTTGCTACCGTGCCACTGACTGTATCTAGATATCATGTGTGTAAAAAGTCTAAAAATCTCAAAAATTGATCCATCGACAGATAACAATTCCGCGATTTCCACGTCTATCCAAATCTATAAACACAAAGACACGCCAATATTTCACGAGATTTTATAGCAAAATGCGTATTCAATACGACACAAAGCGGCCACCTGAGCTTTGACAAAGAAAAAGTCCCCTTTCTATTAAAAAGAGGACTTTTTGAGAAAAAAAGAAATCCCACGATGCAGTTTTTTTGTCTCAAAAAATCTGTCTCCTGCTTTTTATGGCGTTTGATTGCATTATTGTGCATTACGTTTGAGTTTTGGAGATTACTCGTATTGTGATTTTGTGTTTTTTTTCTTACATTTTTATTAGGTCAGTGGTCTATGAGCTTCTTCATTTTTAATATTTGGCGTGATTCGTATAGATGTAAGTTCTATTCTTCAAATAAATATTCATACTATTAGTAGAATTTGCATTATTAACAGATTCTTGTCGGGATCAATTGTGCTTACACTCGCTAACTCGACAAAAATGTCTAAATTCCTTGAGTTTTTGCTAAAATTATTTCATAAATTGAAACATTTATTGATTATGTTAGAAAATCTGTTATTTACTTACATCTACTTACTTGAAAATATTAACGAAAAGTAAATGAAATAGATTCCTAAGACCTAAGAACATAACCTAAGAATCGATTACCTATTAAAAGTTAAGCAACTGCTAGTGTTAAACCGTAGCTTAATCTGTTACGGAACCATAAAACTTCTTCTCAAGTCAAGATATACTTTACCACCCTAACCCGACCTTTCATCGAAACGGTCTCTCTTCACAGAGAAAGTTCAACATATAATGGATATTATCTAGCTTCTGATGATGTCCTCTGAGCTGAATTCCGACTACAGTGGCCAATCTTAACAGGAATTAGCCAACTACGCGGGAAATATTGTAGTGCACACGTGTGTGCGTGATAGGCAGGTGCATTATATGTTCCTTCACTCTCAAAGTTCGATGAGACGGCAGTCCGATATGACCGTAGTGAGATCAGGCGCAGGACCAACGGCTTAACGTGCTTTCCGAGGCACGGGAGTTAACACCACCGACTTCCTGACTTCGGAGCTGTTTCTAAGTTATTTCAAGACAGAAACGAAACCCAGATTTTTTTCGGATCTACGTCCGGGACCTTTTGGATAACTCAGCGTGCTGACCACTAGACCAACGAGGCAGTCGAAATCTAGTTTGTAATGTATAAATATATGTCTGTATGTAGCCAAACACGTAACCTTGAAGTGCTCTCATCGATTCGTCGCTACTCGCTAGTTTTTGCTGGTGTCGTAATTATAAGGCTGTATCCATACTTATATTATAAATGCGAAAGTGTGTCTGTCTGTCTGTTACCTCTTGACGCTTAAACCACTGAACCGATTGAGATGAAATTTGGTATGAGACAGTTCGAGACCCTGGAAGGCTATATTTTGTCGCAATATAAAAAGCATTAAGGGGGTGAAATGGGGCATGAAAGTTTATATGGAAAATCCAACTCTTGCGGGCGAAGTCGCGGGGAACCACTAGTATATAATATATGTAAGTATATTTAATATGTATAGTAGATCTTACTTGTTCGCTCAGTACCTACTGGTAGGTACATACTAGTCGTTGACTGGTAGTTTGTAGGTGTTTAAATGTTCGAGGTTTTTTGTGCTACTTGTACCTATTTATTTTAAGAATCGATATTATTGAAAACATAGCGATCTAATATAGGTGTGTTACATTAATTGACATAATTGTCAATGGAGACCTACAAACACAGATATATTTTACCACAAAATCTCAACATTTTGGAAAAAAGCATACATTTTGCAAATAAAAATAAATTGTATGAGGATATCATATTGAAATTTAATCTTAAAACATTTTAAAAATCACCTAAATATCTAAAATTAAACAAGGAGCAAGAACCTGTCTCTTTATTTAGAGTCTGTTGAACAATTTAACAATAAATATTTAATAAATAGGAATACTTTATTCCAGGCTATTTAATAAAAGAAAAGAAAAACAAAGACATGCATGAAATAAAAATAAATAACCTTAAAAACTACTTAATCAAAACCCGTGTCCTTGAGGCAAGGAGGCGAGGATGCTGGCTGCGTTACCGCGTTGGATAGCTATACTTATCCTTTGAGCTAGGAACGAGCCAGCTTTACCATTTGCCAAAACAGAATATTATTTAGGTGCAATTTTTCCAAAAAGCAATTTAGGGGATGGTTCCCACAGTTAAAATGTTTTAACACCAAACGGCGCAAACACATAATCACTAGCAAGTGATGCATACTTGCGTCGTTTGGTGTTTTCAGCTAACTCCGCCGCCGCTCCAGCTTTTAGCGCTGACTCCCTGAGATGAGATGGGGCCAAAGTATCAACGCAAGTTGCGTCCCAAACTAAAGCCCGACCCCGCTCTCAGGGAATGAGCGTGAGGCTATCGGGTCTCTTGCTATCATCACGGACCAAACCACGTGGTTCCAACGTGGAAGGAATATTGATGCTGGCAAGAGCTCTCCTGATGGCGTCATTAAGAGTAGCGTGACGGGCGAGACGCCCAGCACTTTTCTGGCAACAAAGACAGTGGAGACCATATTTATCGACCTCCTTGCCACAGGGACACGTAAAAACTTCACAAATGGGTACCAAGGCGCAGACCCACACACACCCGGAATGACTCACTATCAAAAAGGTCCAGCCAGATTTTTTTATGGTAAAGCATGAAGCCAGTGGCCTGAATCTTTGCAGGAAATTGCCAAAAGCCTTGCACAATAACTAAAAATAAATAGGTAGGTATACTTTACTTCAAATCTCAAGAACTCTATTATTGCAAATCTTTACATATAGGAAATCACATAAATAAGGATAAATCTAAATGAGGCAGCTAAAAAACAACATCAACTGTGGTAAGGTAATATTATTAATATACCTAACAGGCCGAGAGGTTTATTGACACACTAGCAGTTTCCCGCGACTTCGCCCGCGCCAATAGTCGGATTTTGCATACAAACTTTCGTGCCCCATTTCACCCCCCTGATGATTTTATATCGTTACACAAAGTAACTTTTATCCTTCTTAGGGTCTCAAACTACCTCTGTACCAAATTTCATTTGAATCGGTCCAGCAGTTTCAGAGCCTATTCAATACAAACAAACAATACAATCTTTCTTTTTCATAATTAGTGTAGGTTAAAGCTAAAATTCACAGAATTTTTATTTTGTACGTAGTAGGTTAAACTTACGATTCACTGCGCCTGCTAAACTATACTAATAAAAATGCGGAGTGTGCGTGTGTTTATCACAGATCTGCAGATCTAATATTAGCTATTGTGTTTTATTACTATTCCGTATAATAACATCGTTACACCGTCTGTGAGATGTCTGAGAGCGTAACTAGTTTTACACGTTTATGCCCGAAATTCTTTCTAGTTTGGAGGTAAGATGACATTTCTTTGGAATGCTTTTTGGCGTTATATTTCCGTGGAATGAAGTTACTTCATAATAATAACGGCCTCGTAGCCAAATTTCGACCACGATGGCCAATCGAAGACAGAGTTTAGGGAGATATTATTGTGCAAAAAAACATGTGCAAATTGCAATACACATGCACTCTCTGTTCCTTCATTGTAAGTTCGGTGAGACGGCATGCAGTCCGACATGACCGGAGAGAGACCTGGCGTAAGGCCAGACCCGTTCACCAATATTTAAACAGCCGATTAACCTTAATTGACGTTTAATTTGACCGAATGTATATACGAAATATATCAAATAATGCTTTACCAGCTGATTAAAAGTTAAACACGTGTTGGTGAACTTGACGCAAGTTTTCGGATGCATGGGGATGTTACCATTAAGTTCCTGACTCCGAGCTGTTGTTGAGGTTTTCCAATAGATTCCGACTCGACCCGGGAATCAAGCCTAGGAACCCTTAGGCAAAAGTCAGTGAGCTGACTTCTAATCCCAAAACCAACGCTCTAAAAGTACCACCACTTTATCAGAGGTGACTTATAAATATTTCTTTCTATTCCCCAAAGGCCCCACTTGTAGCACAGGTAATATAACACAGGTAGGTATTTAGAATTACGCGGTACGTATTAGGCGGTGGCCGTGACTTTCATGCTTGAAACGAGTTCGGCTCTGTCTGGCGGTGTGACTCGGTCTGTAAGTGGGGGAATTTGATATTAAACAGTGTGGCATGTGTGACAAAGTAATCTAGAATGTTATTAAAAGCTAACTATCCCCCGCAACATTGCCAGCGTAAAAGTTGGATTTTTACGCTGGCGATGTTGAAACCTATGTCCTTTCCGGTACCGTTACCATGAGTTTACGGCGGTTTGACTCGCTAGCGACGACGTAAAAAAAGTGTATGGAAAATTGCACAGCGCCTCTAGCGGTTACTTGGAGAACTAAAATTTTCCATACACTTTTATTACGTCATCGCTAGCGAGTAAAACCACCGCAAAGTATGGTAGTAAGAAGGTAGAGATAAACAGGACTTTCAAAAAGGAGATGTTAAGTATCTTTTATTTGCAAAAACTAAACGAAAAGAGGGTGAAATAGAGACACGATCTCGTGGGGTACCTACCGCCAGTTCGATTACATGCTATGTAAGTATTTTTAAAATTAGATAGGTTGTGTTCTAGATCAATATTTGTAACTTTTTTTAATTTAAAACATTTACCCCCTTACTTATAATGATTTTGATATTGCTATAACACTTGAATAAATATGTGACGGCTAATTTTAAATATTTGTCTGCACTATGTAATGTCACCTATCTGTCATTAATTTCAAACTAGCTGTCTCTTATATAAGTGGCACAGCAGTGGTAAAGTCATTATTAGCAAGGGGGTGAGTTTCTTTTTCTATCTCAGTCGACAGTCTTGATCAAATTACTACATTTGTTTAGAGAAATGATAAAATCGTGTTGTTATTTTAACGTACTCTGTGATATGATTAAATCATTTTCATAACCAAATTTGACCCAATCTCTGTTTTAGAGTATATCTGTGACATATTAACCTATATATTTATGAATAAATCTATTTAATGGTACTATAAAGTATGCCACAATTTGCGTACCAAGTCACACCATACGATGAGCCGTAAGTAATAACGCAGTATGTGAACTTGACATTGTAAGTGTTGTACAATGGTTATATCGCTAGTGGCGAGCTTTAGGAGTTCCGCTCGTGGAGAACCATGTTTGGGCTTCTGATTTATTACTAGCAGAATAATGAACGAACAGTATTTTAGGTGAGGACGGGAAAAGCTGAGGAGAAGAGCTTTTAAAGAGAGTCGATCGCTTTTTGTCTACTAAGCCCATTTTTATGAGCTTAGTAGAGAAACAGCGATTCGTTGAGGGTGTAATCCCAATAACACTGATGAAAGCAATTACAGGCGTTAAGAAGCGAAAAAAATTCGACATGCTCTGCCGACGCCAGGGTGACTGAGTGGTTAGGCAATCGCCTGGCATGCGAAAAACGCAAATTCAATTCCCGCCTCTGGTTGTTATTTTTTAAGTGCAATGTCTAATCTTTAGAGAAAGAGCTCTAAGGTAAGTTTTAGATTATAGTCTCTCTCTCTCTCTCTCTCTCTCTCCCTCCTGTGCATATAATTATAATCCCATCTGATGGTGAAGTCTGCTTTTTTAATTTTTATTTTCTACTTTGCCCTATCGGATCTATCATATACGAAAACTCGAAATAAGTTTGACCGGCAGTCTACTATTTTTAAAGGTTTACGGTCCACGATTACAATTGCAATTTCAAAACAATGATATGTGATATTTTCCCATTATTTTATTCTAGTGGCTACCACCTTTCCACCGGAGCCAAGCAGCTTGCTGTGTTCCGTCGGTGAGTACGAGTGTCAGAACCTTCCGGGTGAGCTCGCTCCACCATCGACTCTGTCTACGCCACGTCTGGTAAATTCTAGAGACAAGAGCAAACCCATTCTAAATAAAAATTCTACCTTTGGAAGCTTTCATTGCTTTCATGAAACCAATCATTATTGAGATTTGAAAGCAGCACAGTCGGCAGTATGGCTAATTTTGATATTAGAGGTAAGAAAATACGTAGATAACTTGTATACTGTATTTCTATGGAAATAAAAAGGGGGGTACCTACATTTGTTTGAAACTCCGTCTGTTGTGAAGCAAAATCAGTAAAAATTGGTATTGATTAAGCTATTTGGTTAGCAAGATAGCAACCACCGTGAAAGCAATTTTAGAAATTTGCCTGTCAGTTTTGTATCTAAATCGAAAAAATAGTATTTGGTTAGAACAAAAATGGATTTTCAAAAATTCAACCTCAAAGCATCCATGCCTTAAAGGAGATGAAAACGGGGTGGAATTAGTTTGTATGGATAATTCGACATTCACGCGGACAAGTTCGCGGAAACCGTCTTGTTCTTCATAATACTGGTTCTACCTAGTATACAGAACCCATATCACAGCCTGGATTTGGACTTGATTAGTTGTTTTCAAATAACGAGTACTCATAGTCAGGGCATTAAATTTAGCATGCCTGTCGTCTAGGGTATAGGCTGATTGTCGTCAAACCGTGAAGGTATTCTTCAGAGCAATATAGGGCCTCTAAATACGAGGCAATCTGTTCTACAGTTGTTGTGGAATACAGGTACAGAAGTTCGCTATCGTCAACGAAATGTAAAAATAAATGTATGCAAAAGCTATGTTTGTTAGCTAGGGAGCCAGATCTACAGTTTTTTTTGGGTTTTAATTATTGGCTTTGAAAAATTCTTAAATTTCTGCATGAAATGTATTTTTGGAGGTAATTAATTACACTACAAAAAACAAAAATTCTAAAATACCGGACCGTTTGTAAGTAACCCCCCTCTATTTTCTGTATTAATATAAAGGAATCAGACTGTACTAAAATTATTGAATAGTATGCAAGTCAGTATGCAAGTACAATTTAAGAACTTGCCTCAAGGACACGGTTTTGTTTTTGAATGAGGCATTTGTTTTTTATTTTTAGGTTTGAGGTTAATTTACTAGTGTATTTAGTTTAATTGTTTGTGTAAATATTAAATTAGTAACTAAATCCCTAACCTTAAACTAAATCACCTGATATGTGCCTGAATAAATCAAGAGTTTTTTTTTTAATTCGATATTGGTCAAATAGTCAAAGTTGTTGTATTTCAGCACCAAAATTCATTGTTGGTGTTTTTCAAATAAGCTTGTTTAATTTTGTGTATGGTTTTAGTATACTTATTTATGTTTTTACTTCGTATTTTTACTTGCAAGTCTTCTCACCAAGCCAGTAAGCTAGCAGACACAGAATGTGACCAGATGGTGAGTGAATGACCAGTGAGCTTCACACCTGCTTAGGACCGTATCCGTTCAAGATAATAAGTATATAAGGAATATGATGCTATGGACTTGTGATTTCAAATTAATATTAGGAAAATATGTCATCGCGCTTTTATTAGCGGCTTATGTCAGATTTAATTTTTTTTTTACTGATTTCAATGACAGAATATAATAAAAATATAATACAAAAGAGTTAGAGTATAATTTTTTAGGGTTTTATAATATGACTGACCTAAATGTGGCTATAATTTGATTATTTCTCAGAAAGAACTATAACAACAAGAACAACCACTATTTGTTATTTCATTTGTAGTCTTTTACTAAGAACTTTAGTATTTTATAGCCACCGGACTTAGATTTTGAAGTTGCTTTGTCCTACGTTATAGGGGTTGGGGGCTTTTGGTCACTTTTGTCATTTGGTAACCATTTTTAACTTACATACAAAAAAGGGCATTTGGTCATCGGTAAAAAGGATAGGATGAATCTAAAATTAATTTAATTATTTATTAAAAATTAATCAATTAGTCAATCGTACAAGTTCTAAGCATGTAAAGTTTATAATTCTTAATTTTAGTGGATGTTAATAAATTTTTGTTTAAAAACGGTTCATAGATTTTTTTTTCTTTGCGACAACTATTAGTCATTTTCCACACCCCTTTACCGAAGTCAAAATAAAAACCAGATCAGCATTATAAAAACATTTACACCTTACATTTCGACAAGTGAATAGTAAAAAATCTAGCAACAACCCCCTGTTAATAATACGAATTTTTTCTCCAAAACTGAGAAATGTAAGAATCTGCGCGTGGCCGCATGCGCAGGTAGAAATTTTAAGGTTCGCAGGTAGAAAAAATGTTTAGTGGATGTGAAAAAAGGTTTCTATGCGACCCCACCCTTACTCCTACGATTGTTACCCTGTAGTAGGACCAAGCGGCGTTGATCCTTGAATGCCGCAAATTTTAAAAATTGTTGTGTTACAGTGGGAGCGAGTGTTGACGATATCCAGATTACTTTCATGTCGTCGTCATATATAATTAAGTAGGCATTTGTCATATATATATATATATATATTGGAACAATGTTCATTGTATGTGTTAATGATCTAATAAAATAAAATAACATAAAATTTGCCTCTACAACACTTCACTTACACAGTCTGACTGCTGTTGTCTATTCTTTCGTTAACATATTAGGCTGTAGTTGTGCTGTTGTTTAGAAATTTTTAATTTTGTAATCATCAAAATCACAGACAGAGAGGCTATCTCATCTTAAATTGATATTTACCCTGACTCTAGCAACTGTCAAAGTAAATAAGCATTTGCTAAAATGTTGATTGAATCATAATTACTAATACCTTCTTATTGCTAAAGTGTGATTGCCAGCTAAAGTAAGTTATTGTTATAATATGCAAACTTGAACAATACACACGTTTCTTAAACGAAAAATAAATATATCATGTATACATAAAAAGAAAAGAAAATCATTAACGATGCACCTGGTTTATGCAGTGACAGTTATAAATATTTATTACTAGGTAAGATTTGGTTGGTAAAATTAATAAGACTTACGTACAATTAAGAAAAAAAAGTATTTACGTTTGCCACTTTAGTGACGTAAGAACTCCACCAAATATTTACAAATTTATTTACTTGTGAGTTACCTACTTAACTTTTGAACTTGCGCATTGAAAATATTACAATGAGGAAGTTCTAGTTAAGATTCATAAAACACAATAACTTGGAGAATTTCAAAGTATTTTTTTGTGACTTCAGGCCACGGAATGCACACAACAAAGGTTTCGCATAGTGTTTGACGTGATATTCTATTGTCTTTTTGGTGATATTTTTCTAATTAGTAAACATAATTCTAGTCGAAATAATTTAAAATCTAGGATCAAAGTCAAATGGTAATTGGGATTGCGTGAGTTGCGGCTTGTTTTAAATTATGTATATTATGTAGGTGGTTATGTACCTGGTAGGTGTAAGGTATTTTATGAAATAAAATTTATGTAATTGAAGCCGTCATTTGCTAATGCCAATGTCAGGCTTTGGGATAAAAGCATAAAACTTTAACAAAAAATATTTATCCACCTTTTTTATTACTTGTTTTTTTTTGCAATTCAGTCATGAAATATTTTTTAGCGAAATATATCGTCCTGTGACTGTCAGATTTTTATAAGCTCTACACTAACTGACATAATTTTACTATCGTCCATAATTCATTATTTCAAATTTTTCGTAATTATCATCTTATTAAGTCATATCTTTTTCGGTAGGTGTAACAAGTATACTAAAGCTTCCCGATTCAAGTATCAAGACTTCGAGATCCACTCCTAGCGCGGGGGTGGGAATGGCGCGCACACAATAAGTTGCGCCCGCGCACACGCACACACGCGCGTTTTAGCATGCACACAAAGGCAACAGATTTATCGCTTGCCATGTGGCGACTTGTGAGATTTAGAAATACACAACTTGTGCATTTTTGTAAATGCATTTCGTGTGGTGTGGCCAACCAGTTTTATTTCACGACCGTAAACTTACAAGGTAGAAAGAGTTTTTGTATGTTACACTCTTCTTCAAGTTTTAAAATAAAGCACATTGTTACAAGTTGAAAATATTATTTACTAGAGGTTCCCCGCGACTTTGCCCGCATGAATTGGATTTTCCATATAAACTTTCATCTTCCATTTCACCCCCTCAATATTTTTATATCGCGACAAAATGTAGCCTGTGTCCTTTCCAGGGTCTCGAACTGTCTCCATACCAAATTTCATCTCAATCGGCTTAGTGGTTTAAGCGTCAAGAGGTAACAGACAGAGAGACAGACACACTTTCGCATCTATAATATTAGTATGGATAAGTTATTTACTTTACAAACATATTCAGATTACAAAACCTTATGTCTAATTCATTGTAATACTAATGCGACTTGATTTTTAAGAATTTCCTTAACATTACGTTTTGCTTACTATAAAAATAGCACAGAATTATAGTTGTATCTCTGTAAGCTATAACCTAATGCACAGATGACAGCGAATCAAGGTTAAACAAAACGTGTAGCTGATTTGCTTTATGATATGTCATTAAACCTCACAAATACCTAATGCACTTTATATGGAAAAAATATTGCCATTACAAAATCTTCTTCCTTTTTTTTCCAAAAGCGTTCTAATGTAACAAAGTGACATCGTGACTAAACATTTGAAATAAAAATTAAACATATTTTTATTTTATTTTTTATTTATTTATTTATATCAGGCTGCAGATTACGGACGTAACACAAAACCATAGCAAAGATACCTTAAAGACTAACATACATACAAAATATACTTATATTTATACTTTCACTAAAATGTCCAAAAAGTTCCTTCACTAACGCTAAGACTAACCAGCTATATATTTCCCTAATGCGACGAGACTAAGTGTCAAGACTATTCCTGTACAATGACCGAGTGCCATACCGAAATTCAAATCCACGACCTAGCCCAACTTGTCTTTATGATAAAAACAATAAACATAAAAACAGCTTTAAAATTCAAACACGTGCTTAGAAAAAGTTCCGAGCTGTAGTATTTGCAAAAACTGCCATTGTAGACTTTTTGTTCTTCTTTTTGCTCCCGTTTCGATCGCGAAAAAAGTTAGAATTTTTTGGATGGCGCTTCAAAATTTTACAATAAAATGAACCTTATCTCTATAAAAATAAGCCATATGAGTATTATTCAGAATCGAACCCGTTACCCGAAGTGCCCTTCTTCTGTAAGTCACCAGTTTTTGTTGTTTATTTGATTTCTGTTGCATAACAGGTCAGATATTTGGGAAGCACTTTTTTGGGGTTGCCCAGGCTGAGAACTGGTTAGGTTTTTTTCATTATTCTTGACACAGTTATCTTTGAATGCTTACTAGACGCTTTTTGCTCCTAAGTTCTTATAGGTTTAGGAATCCCAAACAATCTTCAATGGTTTCCCAGTAAAAAATATTAACTCCCGACTCTGCTTGTCAATAAAATTCATATTTGGAAATCAGAAAGAAAAAGTTTATTTATGTACTTTAACTAATTTTTATTTTTCGTAAACGAGTCATATATCATAACAAACTTTTAAAATGTTACTACAAAAATCCTTATGTAGGCATTTTGCGGTTTCTTCTTATAATCTTAATCAAAGATATAAATTACCATTCGCGTAATTACATCAAAATGAATAGGTACAGCTCAATGCGCTGTTATTAAGACCGCTAATTGTCCGATTTTATTATCTTTTTTTGCCAACCATAATTATCACGAAATGTAAATTTGACAGATGGTGGGCAGCCATGTCCCAAGATGGCGGTTGCCTAGCAACGGTGCGTGGGCGCAGGGCGCAACAGGTGATAGACTCGGTTTTTTTTTTATTATATGGGCGGCGACACGCTTTGAGCTGTGATGGGAAGATTCAGAAGATTGCGCGACATTTTTTAAGGTTCCCTGTTAGCAACTGTGTCGTTTGCCGTATGCCACGTTTAAAAAAATGTTAGGTTTTTGAAAATCTTATTGCTATGCAAGTTATTAAGAAAAGTTTCATTTACTATAACAAATTAAACACAGAACAAGTCTTTAGATTTTTTAGGTGAAAAGGGATGTTGTACAACATTATAATCGTACATAGGTTTTATTTTTATCATTAAAATAATATATATAGGTACATACACTGATTTGCGTGTCTTTAAAATCAACGTGTAACATTTTTATTTAGGTTTTAAATCGACAACAATGTTGCTAGTGTAGGTAGGTATATAAGTTTTTCTGTTATTTAATAATATGTCTGATTTAACTAAGTCCAATCTTCAACTTAACTTTTCAGATAGTAAGGCGATGTTTTGTAACCTTGTAAATGTTGGTTCACTTATTCAAGCACTTGCAAAAATTCGTCGACTGACTAACGTCCTCCGTAGCTTAGTTGGTAAGAGCACTCGCCCGGATAGCGAAGGGACGTGGGTTCGAGTCCCACCGGATGACACAGTCGATTAATTTTTGTAAGTGAAATTTGATTTAATTTCGTAAAAACTTGTAAAATAATTGCTTAATTTCTAAAAATATAATAATGTTGTTTCACTTATTTAAGTATCAAAATTACGCCTGCCAACTATTTTAGCTACAACTATAATAAAAGTTCAAGTTTAGGTCACGATCAATCTGTCATCTAAACTCGTCTTAAATCTACACACGTGTTTTTTTATTTCATTATCCTAATAAATAATTAAATTTCGGAATGTCACAGGGACACATCTGGGGCACACTTGTCTGCCTTCGCTATAACTCATTATTGATACGTTATATTAGTGTGGATAAGCTCTTCTTAAGTGACAGATAAAAACCACAAAAATATCGGAAGATTTCGAAGTTGTAAAATTAGTTCTCTTTCTGATTAACTATCGTATCACAGGAGTTTGCAAAGTTTACTAATTGGACGGACCTCCATCTTTAATTGACAAAGTTAGGTTTAATTTAAATAAAATTTGAAAGTTATGCTTACATTTCGACTTCCTATTATGTCATATCACCAATTTATTCCAGTTTATTCCTCAAACGAATTGCTAGGTCTACAAATGGCTGACTTTATGCTTTGTTGTAGCATTTTCTACCAGTCAACCATTGATTGGGCGAGGCACAAATATAATCATTATGGCGTAAAAATAAAAAAAGTATAGATAATTCAATTATAATTTGGAGTAGCGTTAAAAATCAATAAACCAAACATAAAAATTCGAAATTATCCATGTTAGTACATCATACACATGACTGTTGTAAGTCAACACACGGTATTGATTCTAATCAGCGTGGAAACATTCATTTTCAATTTCAAACGTTTTGGGACAGGATACTGAAAAAGTGCGTCAAATAATATACACGCCACGGTGGTCTCGACGAGCAAAGGTCTTGGGTTCGAATCCTAGGAGAATCAGGTTTGAAGAAAACAAGATCCCTTGCTTCGGAGAGTACGTTATTAATATCTGATATCAGGGTGGTTTTAAAAGCTCTTCATTTCGGAATATTAGTATGCGGATATTACGAAACAAAAGACTGCCAAATACTCGATCGCTTTCAAATTGCAGTGGTTCAGGAAATCATTAATAGCTTTAAAGCTATAGCACTGCAGGCAGATTCAGTGGATCACCACACGAAATTTTAAAAACTAAGTCAGAGAAACATGTTGATCTTGCTACCGCCTCTATTCCCTACGTAATAAAATCGGTTTTCGTCGTTCAACTGTATGCCTTGATGTGCTGGTGAATGTAAATTAGTAACAATATTACGAGCTGCTGCTATTTCTATCATATCTTGTGCGGGAAGACCCATAGTTAGTCATCAGCTCTAGTAGGCAAAACCATTACCATTTTATCTGATCTTCCAAAGAAAAAATAATTAACAATACAAGTTATTCTTCGCGGGCATCAATTAAGTAAAGATAAATTAATTATAATTATACACTAACTAATATTATATTTTGCACGTTTAGGTCGACCTTGAATTTTTTCATCCGTATCATAAAAGAGATAGAGTCAGCAGGCTCACTAAATAATACATAAATTAACCTAGCCCCAAATTAAGCGTGAGCTTGGGTAATAGCGACTATGATATCGGATAGACATACTTATATACGTTTTAAATCCATGACTTAGGTACAAACGCTCGTGCTCATCACAGAAACCTAGCTGGGTACGGATTCTACAATAAATATTGCTTTTAGAATTTACGGAAACCCATGAAATAACAATACCAACTTATATTTGATGGCAGGTTAAAAATAAGATTTAGTTTTTTTTTTAAAAAAAGGTCGAGAGAACTGATTATTTAAAGATTTTGCGATAACTTATCGATTTTTATAATCATCATGACCATATTAATCGCAGGACGTCCACTGCTGAACATAGGCCTCCCCCGTAGATTTCCAAAGTAACCTGTTAAAGCGGCCTGCATCTAGCGCGATCTTGCTACTTTTGTACGACCTATTGGCGACCGTCTCGGTTCGCGCTTTGAACTACAAAACCAGTGGTTGCGGGTTCGAAACCCGCAAGAGGCAAGTATTTGTGTGATGAGCACGAGCATTTGAACTTAAGTTATGGATTTTGATAATCGTATTTATGTATGTCTGTCTATGCGTTATCCTAGTCACTATAGCACAAGCTCACGCTTAGTTTAGAGCTAGGTAATTGGTGTGTTGAAATCATTTATTATTATTATATAAGGTTTCATCTTCCCGGTGGACACCCTACGCTTTTATGGTCCTGAATAGAGATTTTAATTTTGAGTGATTGTCAAAAAATTATGGTATGGTATGATTTAATCAAACTCATAAACAGTTACCAGTTTGACCCTTGGCCAGACTTTGGCTCAATTAAAAAAAATATAAAAAAATACTTTTTTTACTTGCTTACTGGGACTGAGCTTACTGTATCAATTGTATTGTATGTTGACGGTTGTGTTCGAAAAATGAATTAAACCTGACGTGTAATAACGAATTAATTGAATTATGATGGATTGTCTGTCCGATCGAGCGGAATAAAGTTTATTAGTGGAATAGAGCGTGTAATGTGTTAAATAAAATATAAGTAGAGATCCGTAATTTTCTTTCTAATGTATATCTACCTTACATATTATTATTAAAAGGTAAAGTTTGTAAGTTCGTTTGTCAGAAGTGATCTTTGCAACTACTGTGCCGACATTGTAATTATTTTACCAGTATACAAAGCTAAATTACTTATACCATGAGTTATAATAAGTCATGTCCTATTGCCAAAGTAGACGTAAATAAGTAAGGATTCCTAAAAAGTTGATATTTTCTAGAATTTTAATAAATACCATAAATGATTTTAAAAAAATTAAAAATTTACAAACTAACTTAATTAATTAAAAACATAAAGCAGGTAATGTTAAAAAGGATTTCTATTATTTTGATAGCCTACATTTTACATCTATCTGTGTAAATTGCTGTATATTTTCTCTTATTATATGCAATTAAGAGTTACCTATCTATCTATTAAGTCCTAAGCCATAAAAGCATAAGCATTATTGCGCCTACTTTAGCACTAAAGGTATACCTAACCTAAATATCTAAAATAAAACCTAGAGCAGACGCCAGTCCCTCGCAATGTAAAACTGTCACCTGTAGTATGTGTCTCTTCCTGTACCTTAGATTGTGAAGCTAATCATAAACGGTGTTATTACAAAAAATTAGACCAGGTTTAAAATGGGTCTAAATATTAGTCGACAACCGAGGAATGAATGACACATTCGTGACATAACCTAATAGAGAATCGCTTTTCTAATTGGCTACCTAATAGCTAAGTCCTGTCTTAAACCCGGTACTAAGTTTTTGGAATAACGGGGAAAGAATCTTTATTTAGGGAATTAGTATTGGGCGCTCCAAAAACACAAACAAAATACGAACTTAACATGACCTATTGGATCTGTTTGTACAAATAAATAATAATTATATAACGCTTATTTCGTGAGGTGATCTCATCCAAAATTCTGAGTTATGGCTCTTATGATTTAGAGGTGAAGTTATAGAGTGTTTGGCATACAGGTAAATATTATAATCAGACAGGTCTGTAACTTAATGGATGGAGGTAATTCTCGTTGATTATTTTATCTATCTAAACATATTACAATAGCAGGTCGAACTGTGTAGATTGATTTAAAAAATGAAAATGTTCCTTAGGCCTTGGTTTAGATCACAACGAGTACAAACATTTTATTTAAAAAATATATTCGTATGTTAATACGTAAGTATGTATGATTGTTATATACTAGAAATAAAAACAAACTTGTCATTCCAAACTTCAGATTAGCCAAAACAATTAATTCATTCTTGGGAAATTGTGTCAAATTTTTCAATAAAATACCTCATACTGTTATCGAACTACCTATTAATAAATTTAAGTTACATGTCAAAACTACCCTAATGTCGAAGGGGTATTATAAAATTCAAGACTATCTTAATGACGAGAATGTATGGACAGTCCAGCCTGCACCAAACTGATGTACCTACCCGTTTATTTTGATTTGTTTTATTTTTGTGGCAGCTAGTGGTGACTGAGTTTGTTCCGGCGTTTCTTCTCAGCACTTGCCAGATTGTCTGTGTCTTGTCTCGAAGCGCTAGTAGGGCCCAAAAGATAAGGAGACATGTTCTGCCCCATATGGGCCATAATTGATTGATATTTTGACGTTCATAAGTGGCATTTTGTGTCCTAAATTGAATAAAGAATTTTTGACTTTGACTTTTTGACGCGAAATCTGCTGAACTAATCTTAATTTACCTACCACTGTTTAAAAATAGATATAATAGTCCAGATTAAAATATAAGGTGTGTTTCTAATCGACAGACACATTACATTTAGAGATACAGAGACTTCCCATTTCTAAACGACATAGTAAAAATATGAAGTCACAATTACTGGACGGGGTGGGAGTATGAGTCAATTTGTATCACCAAGTCTACTCAGACGAAGCCCTGGGAAATAACTAGTTTCGTATAAAGTAAATATATAAATGGTGGTGCTTGTGGCGCAGTGGCGGCAGCGCTTTGGTAGTGATACCAAAAGTTAAGCAACCTACGGCGCGGTCGTGATTGGATGGGTGACCATTCCGACCATTTAAGTGACGTCCATGACAAGCATCTCCGTGCTTCGGAAGGCACGTTAAGCAGTT
Organism: Pyrausta nigrata; assembly: GCA_949316185.1. NCBI lineage: Eukaryota > Metazoa > Arthropoda > Insecta > Lepidoptera > Crambidae > Pyrausta > Pyrausta nigrata. The sequence goes on from OX438961.1 coordinate 3,310,015, forward strand.
GGTCCCGGCTAATATCTGTGGTATTAGTCGTTAGGCCTAGTCAGAGGCCCTAGGGCGGCTTGATAACTTCTGACAGTAAGGTTTGTCACTTGCCTTACATACACCCCTCCACCAATCCGCACTGAGCCCGCGTGGTAAAGTATGGCTCGTTCCTCCTCATAGTTGAGGTGAGGCCTTTTCCCAGCAGTGGGATCTAATAGGCTGACTTATTATTTTATAAATATATAAATTGTTTCAACAATCACACCAGTTAGCTTGCCCCAAACTAAGCGTGAGCTTGTGCTATGGCGACTAGGAGAAGTGGGTATCAAGAGGCTTGGTTCCATACAGCTCTTTTAAAACGAATTTTGAGTTCATGCCGTCTCTTACTCTGCTACGAAGCGAAAAGAGACAGACTACAATAATATAGAAACGTCAAATTAGTATACCGAAATCATTGTACAGAATTGAATTGAGAAATGTGTATGATATTAGTTGAGATTATTAATTACTTACGTAAAGAGCCTTATGGCTACATGGGGGGTAGCCGTATGTGCCTAAATCAAGACTCAATGAATAGGTTTCTTAAAGAAACGTTAGGCTTTTCTGACAGATCTATGGTTGATTGCTATGACAATTTAAAAATTGTCTAAGGTTGACTGGTAGAGCATGCTTTAAATTAAGTTCACTATTTGTACAATTATTAAATTTGTGAAGAAAGTATAAACAGACACTAATATTATAAAGGAAGTATAATATTACAATGTTATACACAACGAAACATTTGTATTTTTGTGTTTGTAATGAATAAACTCAAAAACTACAGAACCGATTTCAAAAATTTTTTCGCCATTGGCATGCCACATTATTCTTGAGTATAATATGCTATATTTTATTTTGCATATTTTTGAAAATTTGACTTTTGACGCGGGTAAAGTCGCGGGGGACCGCTAGTTTAAACGAATAGTTTAATGGTTGCAAGTTGGTGTGATTTAGGCCCTTCTGATGATGACAGATGCTTGACGTTCAAGAGTATTTAGAATAATTTTGCTAGGATCGTGAGGTCAGATCCGAGCCGTGTCTTAGCCGAAAACCTGTTGGTAGGGTGACCATGGTTTTTGTATTTCCGGTATACTAATAATTTCGACTCAAGATTCGTAGGAGTTTTTTATTCGCGCTACAGAACGCGATTTTTCGCAATTGCAGGAAAAACACTTAAAAGCTTATGAAAATAAGTGAATTAAATATATGCAAGCTAAATGGTTCCTCAATTTCCAGTCATAAATTGGCACTTTTTATTGGCAGACTTCAATCCAAATGCAATAAAAAATTAAGTTACAAAGCAATTTTTACTTGAGTAATAAGCAGTTAAGTGAGAAGTTTACCTAAACATAAAACAACTAACTCGTATTTGGCACAGAACGGCATTTATAGGTATAAGCCCGTTAATTAAATTCAGTGAAGGAACTGACAATACCCACCTTATGTTTCCCTTATTGTAAGTTACTGTTCGAAAACTATACAGCGACCTATTTTTAATAAAATCCACCTAGAACACAGACAACATAAAATTCAGTCTCACTGTATTTAATTTAAATATTTTTTCATATAATTCGATATTATTACACATGAAAAAGAAACCGCCTGAGGCAGGAATCGAACTCGCGTTCCTCGCATGCATGCCTGGTGCCGCATATAAAAAGAAAATTTCTGACCTATACATCAAAATTATCTGAGTGAAATCAAAATGGTGGGCACCCCAGCGTACCTAGCATGGAAGCACGTATTTCGACTAATGCTCGCGCGTCAATCATTTCGATTGCTAGGCAAAAACATTTATGTATTCATATTCATAACTATTGAGCTTGGGTCTTAGTACAGTCACCCACATACAACACCTCACTGATGCCTCTATGCTATATTCGATACTAGCGATCCGCCCCGGCTTCGCACGGGTTATATTAATAGTAGATTATTCACCACGGGAGTAAAGTTTTGTCTTACATCACGGGCGTTATCTTGAATCTCAAACGTAACGAAGGATTCGAGAGTTAACTCCCGAGCATAGCGAGGGAGTTAAAAGTAGAATCCTGAGTGTAGCGAGGGACTTAAGCTCGCCCAAGACGAAGACATCTTTATCCCCGAGGAGAATACTCTACTTTTTACACTTGCTACGAGGCAATAAAAAGAGATTGTACTACAAAAAACTTATGCAATACAAAGGTATTAAAAGATCCTATAAAAGTCAAAGGGCTTTTTTGGCAGTAGATTATTACCAATCATAAGCCGATTTACATCTAATGGACTCGCCAAATATATTTCGTCACTCGACAGTTTTACAAAACCATTAGTTAGTGTTTGTAGTTTAAAAAAACAGGTAGTGAATTTAGATGCGCGTGCTTTTTTCGTTCTTGCAAAATACCTTGGCAGGTTCTTATTTACTTTCGGATCTTTCCTCTTTATAATATAAAAAACGGATCTTTCCTCTTTATAATATAATTAATATAACTAGTTATGTATGGATTGTTTTGCCAGTTCGTCAAAAATGTCTCTTCTATCACGTTGTCTCCCCTGTTGGCGTCAATAGCGTCAAAAATTCCATAAAGTGCCAACTATAGTAGGGTTTTATAGGATCTTATAAACACATAAACAGCATTATAAGGAAATACATTTATTAATACATTGTCAAAACGACTTGTTGCTGATGATAAGCATTTTACGATCCACTATCACAGCACAATATCTATATAAATAGGGAATAAAATCTTTTGACGCTAATAAATTGTATTTCTGAAATCACGGACATTTCTTAAAATCAACCATTTGGAGTCAAGGTTAATTTCACAATTTTGTTGTAAAATCATAATTTGTGTCCAATTCGAAATGTTGAATTCTAATGAAGCATATAATTAAATTACGCGCATTTAAATTTAAGAACTCTTACTTTGAGTACGCCCTAGATTTTTATTTGTGAGTTACCTAATTATTAATTTTAAAATATGGAGACGATTCTCATGCAAAAGAAAAAGTTTACATTCGTAAAAAAGTTCGAAATACGAAATTTTTTCGAACGTTACAAAATTAATGTGCATTCTCAGAATTTAACAATCGAAATCTACTTGGAACTTTTCACTAGAACGGACAACTTTGCGTATGCATTACCACACTAAAAAGTTCTAATGCGTGAGGATCTCAGGATTTCTACTTACAAAAAAAAATATTTGAAAAAAGGTTTATTTAAAGGTTTTAATACATATGTACTTTATTTATTTTACAGGCGCTTACGGTGTTATTCTTTAAAAAATAAGAACTCTTATAAATATACACTGTTTAAAAAACAAAGTATTTTATTTCTCTGACTATACAAACCACGCTTATATTCACTGATACCTACCTAATTTAGTTACCAAGTCAGCAAATAAGTAAAAACTCTTAGACGTAGGCAAATTAAAGAAAATATTGTGTGTACCCACTTTTTTACGGTGATCATTAGGTGTTTACCAAGAAAAGGCTTGTCATGACTGTTTTGCAAGTGTTAGTTTGGCTCAATAATAATGAAAAAGTATCAGTAGGCTCACAATCACGTAAAGATTTTATAAACACACAGCCGCACGTCAGTCTACTTCAATTTTAATTTCGGATCACCTCTATTCTCTTTGTAATAAAATAATGTTTACATGGACAACCTGAGCCCGTAGACAACATGCAATAGACTAGAGTCTAAAGCGAAGTTCGTTATCGCTATTAAAATGTATAAAACTGACATAAGCCATCGAAATATCACGTGACTTTTGCATACATTTTGTTGACGATAGCGAAGTTCGCTATAGAAAGATTGCATCTTGTCTAAGGGCCTTGGCGTGCTTTCGACTGTACAGTCGTATCAGTATCGTACAGCCAAATCGACTGACTTAAATTTGTCACAACAACAAATGATCAATGTTGATCAGACTGAAAATTTGTGGATAGCAAGATCAGGGTAAGTTTATATGTTGCCGTGTGTACTTGCTAGCGCATCAACCACCAACCGAAACTTCTTATTTTCTGAAAAAAAAAATCGCCAAACTTCATGACATTGCCGTTAGGATGGAAATTATCTAAGAAAATTTGAGTATCCCTGACCACTGTTATTCTTTGATCATTGAATTTACGAGTAGGATGGAAAATAGGTAGGATGGTCATCAATTGATCAAGTAATCATTGGATCCTTAGTGAGGTGAGGATGAAAAACATATAAAATGTGTAAAAAGCATAGTGGCCTCACACCAATGCCATTGGGCTTATTTAATATTTATAGTACAGATGTAAATATTTTTGGATTATTTCCATTTCTGATGTACCTACCACTGGTTTTAAGGGAAGCATAGCAACGCATCGAACCTACTATCTTCATTTCCATTATGTGTATACTTTGGTGTTTATTCGGTAATAACTTTAATAAGTTGTATTATTAGAAACAAGTGGCTGAATGTTGAAACAATATGGATATTATAATGCGATTTGAAGATATCCTCAAATTGGATAAAATGAATATTAGATTGGGTCTGTTTTTAGGACTGTCCGTCCAGTAGTCGAGCATTTATGCCAAATCACTCACACACTATTAAGTAATAATAACATCTATTTATTTATTTATTAATTGGATATGATTCACCAGCAACACATCATTAAACGTGCAAAAGGTGCTTGTGGCGCAGTGCTTTGGTAGTGATACCAAAGTTAAGCAACCCACGGCGCGGTCGTGATTGGATGGGTGACCATTCCGACCATTTAAGTGACGTCCATGACAAGCATCTCCGTGCTTCGGAAGGCACGTTAAGCAGTTGGTCCCGGCTAATATCTGTGGTATTAGTCGTTAAGCCTAGTCAGAGGCCCTAGCGCGGCTTGATAACTTCTGACAGTAAGGTTTGTCACTTGCCTTACATACACCCCTCCACCAATCCGCACTGAGCCCGCGTGGTGAAGTATGGCTCGTTCCTCCTCATAGTTGAGGTGAGGCCTTTTCCCAGCAGTGGGATCTAATAGGCTGACTTATTATATTATACATCATTAAACATTACAATAAAAATCAATATGGGTAACACGTGTAAAAGACATGTCTTTACAGGTAAATACAGCGTTTTTTACAATTAATCGACTTAAAAAATATACAAAAGTAGGCACACTTAACGAAAAGAAAAACATTTACTAAATTTCAAGAAGAAGTAGAAAGATTGAATGGATATAATATTATTAATAATGTATTTCTTATGAGAAGAAGAACTTAACATTGCCACACCTTCCTTTTAAACGCTTGGTTGCAATCTTGAAAAATGTCGATATCGCAAACCTTCAAATCATTGTAAGTTCGCATACACCGGTACAATGGGGCACACTTACCTAGGTTAGTTTTACAGTGAGGTAAATTAAAGATATTTTTTATAGGATGCCTTGGTATACATATGATAGGGGACAGTGAGATTTATCTGTCGAAGCAAATTAGGAAATCTAGTTATTATTTTCTTTAAATATTACACACATGCTGAATTATATAAAACATAAGTCAGTTTTAATCCATCCTACCTAGAGCAACTGAAGAATCAACAATTATTATTTATTTTATAAATAGAGCGCAAATTAAATCATTATTAACAATAAAAAAGCAACTTGTCCCCGTCTTTTTCTAAGAGAATTTAACAAATTCTCAAATCGAAAAGACAGAAAATCTAGTGCATGCTAATATCTATGGTTAAAATTATAATTTGGTTTGAAATATGTACAAAAAAAATGTCGCTCGTATAGTAAAAGTTGTTGGCGTTGTTATACAGGGTCTAACGAAATTAGTTATCAACCGACAAAGGGGGGTATCTATACATCATACTGAATACGATGGCAAGAAATGAACCATAGTTTTATAGTCATTTTTCAAAGTTATGTTTTCTAACAAAATAATTCAATTTAATAATACTGCAAATGATTAAGCACGCTGTATCTTTACTTTACGCATACAATTGCATCAATTCACAGATAGTGTAGTTAAATGAACACAATTCACAACGCATTGTACGAAAATCACACACACACAGCTGTAAATAGTGTGTTTTTTCACAACTGAGAATTGCGAATATCTCGGTAACTAGTCTGATTTTTTGGCCCAAATTTGGTGAGCTTGATCAGTGTGATGTTTAGATATCCCCCTTTGCCGGTTGATAACTAATTTCGTTAGACCCTATATAACGAGTTCTTAATAAACATTCAGGCTTTTAAAGTGTAAATTCATCCTGTATGTAGGCAATCTGTGATCTTACATAAAACCATAGATAATAAATAAATTGTTTCAACAAACACATTAATTACCTAGCCCAAAACTAAGCTAGAGCTTCTGCTAAGGCGACTAGGATAACTGATAAACATACTCATCCATGACTTTGGTACAAATGCTTGTGCTCATCACACAAACATTTGCCCCTTGCGGATTAGATAAATCAATGTTACGTTTTACTAAAGAAACTTAACTGATAATCTAATAGCGATGCTTAATTCTGTAACAATTCCTAAACTTCCTAATACGAACAAAGCTGTTAACTGTTTACATATTAAATCGAGCCCTAAAGAAGTCAATAACACAATAATGACAACCTATGAATACATCAATCGGTCAAGCCCATTGCATTAACGGTCTCCGTGACTCAGAAACGGCGAAATTTAAATAAAACCAACTTAAAAACCAGTTAAAGGACAAATAGAGACACAGTGACCCAATAATTTGGACGAAAAAACGGTTTATTATGTAAAAAAATAATTCGGTACAGGCTGCTAGTGCAGAGCGATTGAGTAAGTTGAGTTCGGGAAAAATAATAATTAATAATAATTGTTTTAACATACACACCAATTACCTAGCTTAAAGCGTAAGCTTGTGCTGTGGCATACTTTATATACGTTCATAAATAACCTTATGAACTGATATATGTATATGTATATAACCGAATGACTTACAAACATATGCTCAGGCTCAAACTTTGCGCCCTTTGCGGGATTTGAATCCGCACCACTGGTTTGTAGTCCGGAGCACGAACCAAAGCTGTCTTAATATATTATTGCACTTGAAAAAATGACCGCCAGAGGCGGGAATCGAACCCGCGTTCCTCGCATTCGATTCCCGCCTCTGGCGGTCATTTTTTCAAGTGCAATAATATATTAAGATTGCAAAGTGAATGCTTATCACTTAAAAACAATAATTTATCAAAGCTGTCTTCTTGAAAATGTTTAAATTGTTAAAATTACAAAGGGTAGTTGGCCGGTAGAGATCTCGAATATCTTGTATTTAACTACATAACAATATAACTACTTAAGCCCTAATTGTTTGATTCTGTTTTAAAAGGTGCGCGATTTTGTTATAAAACTTTTCCAAACAAAAGTGAAATCATAAACATACTTAGAAACTGTGGGTACAGAAGAAGATGTAACCTGCCTACTTAAGTGATTTTTGAGTATGAGTGAAGTATTTTATCAAAATCAACTGTGTGAAAGTACCGTAGTAAGTGGATAATTTTATTTCGAGCAAACCAAAAAATCACTGAATTTTAAATCTCCTACGTTTTACTGTAAACACTTTTGTACTGTGTCACTACACTTTTTTCCATGCCCATAAAACAAAAAACAAAATGGCGGATTAGAGTTCGAAAAACGAACACAATGAGTGAATCGTTGTTTTTACGAGCGGCCAGTGCGATAACGAAAGTTATTTTTTTTTAATTCGCGCAAAAAGTTTGCGTAATTAGGTGGCAGCCATGTTTTTTGTCATTTTTGGGGTCACGCGGTCGAATGATGGATCCTGTACTATAACCTCTAGTTCTTTATTGTTTGAAGGTGAGATGGTAAATTAAGCAATATGAGTTTAGAGTTTTTTCCTTCATCAACGGAGTCGGTTCAAGGGCAGGAAATTCATTAAGGGCGTAATTTAAGATAAAGTTGTGTTGATTGTCTTCTGGTGTCGGAGCCTAATATCCTCTTTGGGTCGCTGCTCGCTGCAGCGATGTAAGTAAATGTTTATAAGTAATTACTACAAGGAGCAAAAGGCGACATTTCTAAGAATTTTGGGAGATAGACATGCCCACCACACTGTAAAATTATTGTGCTGTTTTTAAGCTTATTGATCCCTATTGGCTGTGTTATAAATTATCTATTCTCACCGAATTATGAGAGTGAAGGAACAGAGAGTGCACCTGTGTATTGCGCATACACTTGTTTACTATAATATCTCCCGCGCAATTGGCTAATCTCTGTTGAGATTGGGCGCTGTAGTCGAAATTCGGCTAGGAGGACGTTATTTTTACTTTATGATAAGTAGGTAGAAGGTTGCTACATTAAATTTTCTCCCTACACATTAGACAAACAGCATCTCTAACGCTAAGGGAGCTTACTTAAAATGTCATCTTAGTGAGAGACCATCATTTGCTACAATGCATTCCCTAAGTTAAGTCTAACTTAGGATATGTCATAAACCTTCTTTCTTCCTTACCTCCCAACCTAGCTTAATGTAAATACCTACAGAACTTACATACACAGTATCGCTCTATCATGACCATAATAAAAAATCATGAAACTATTTTTTTTGTCGAAATATCCTCATTACAAGTGTTTTATTGGCTCAAAGTTTGTTAATTGCTGTTATATTCGTGCTTATACATTTTAGGCCGGTTTTACATATGACCTTGGTACGGGTAGATGGTTGGGGATATAAATAAAACATGAGTTGAGTGAGACTGAGATTGTAATAAATAATGAATACAAATCACCTACATCGTTAGAATAAGGAGTTACCTAGGTCTGATGGATAAATTGAGTATTGAAACTGCAAAAGTGCGTTGTTAGCCACTTCTGGTTAAAAAAAAGTTGATTGAAGTAACTACTTTGAGAAGCCGTAATGGCTGGGAATTCAGATGACATTTCTTGAGCATAATATGATATTACTCGTATAACTATCTTAAATTGTTTTAGATATTATCTGTACCTGGTTATCTGTCGGTAGCCTTAATAATTGTCCAGAAACATGATTTCAGACATGAGTACCTACCTACCTAAGGTGCCTATGTTAGGATAAAGTAACACATAAAAGCAAGTAATAATATTTGAAAAACTCTACTTTTAGGCAAGATTTTTTCATAGATAAAATAATATTCGGTTGTTAGGTTTAAGTAAATGTATAAAAGTGTAAAACATGTTATATCGTGTTATACCTATTATTGCTATGAATATTTGTAAAAAATCCTTGTTTATATCCAATCCAGTCCTAGTCTAGAATCTAAATTATTTTGCACAACTAATTTACATAAAAACGGACTTAGAAACCTGTTCAGTTCAAGTTCAATGTTACATCATTCGTTTATTTTGATGTTTGAATACAAGTCACTAAATATCAAAGCATTTTGCATCTTTTGAAAAGCAGAAAAAAAAGTTTTGGCGTTCCTTTCTTGGGATATTCTTTAAAAAAAAAGGTCTGTTTTGGAACCTATAAAATAATCTCATTGGACAAGTAATGATAAAGAATGGAGCATGTTAAAATATTTATTATAATTGATACATTTTAGTACTCATTTTATTCCTATAGCTCTTGCGTATCTCTTAATCCCAACAAAATCTTGTTGATATTTGTTGGGATTGGGCGCTGTGACCAAAACCCGAAATATGGGGGTATTATCATGGTTTTAAGATTTTTTTTCTTGTTGGCTGCTTAAGGTAAAAAAAACTTATTTTCTTAATCTATGAATGCAGTAGATACCTAAGCTTCTTACTCAACTTATTTAAAGGGGTAAAAATACCACGAACTTATTTCACTACGTACCTAGTAAGTTCTCTACAGATGATCTCGTATGGAAAATATGCGTAAAAAATAATGACGACAAAACGGCTACAGAATTCGAGGAGCATTTCGAACGTTATTATTGCATTGTCACCTGTCATCTATGAATAACGCTAGTGACGAAAAAATTGTCCCAAATTAGACGTCATGTCGTCACAGTTTAGCAAGCAAAACAAAAATCGAAAACCAACGCGGAAAGCCATACCGGAAAAACCTGGCGAGTAGGTAGCAATCTCTTTGAATATGCGTCAGATCACGAATCTTGCGCGGGCGCAGAAGGTCATGACCACCGCAAAAACTTGACAAGCTATATTCAACCTTAATTTTAAAAGATAAGGTTAAAAATGGTATGTGGAGAGATAAGAAATAAGGCATTATAAAACACTGTGATGTAATGCGTCCGCTACAAGGTCAGCATAGACCGAAAATCAGGTTTTGGTTGCCCCCCTCGCCCTCCGCCGCGGATGGCGCGTCATAGAGGCGGTGTGACTTGCTATAGCATATCAGTAATAATTTTGAAATTAATTTTCTTGTAAAAATAAATAAGTAAAATAAAAAAAAGAATATTTTTATAAATATTATCGCTTCTATTAAGCTAAATAAAGTAACTTATGTGTTTAGAAGATAGATACTTTTAATTGCACACCACACACAGTAGACAATTATTTATATTACAATTAAGGCGTACTTATTGCTAAAAGAAATTTCTCCTAGACAACCTAGAGCGCGGATAGAGGAAAGTATAAAAATGTAATTGCGTCGGCTTGGATTAAGCTAAAAGAAAAAAAATCAGAAAAAGAAAGCATCAAATTTTATATCGTGCATCACAATTTATTTAAATGTGGAGCAGCTTATAAGAAATATTACAATGATTTAAGTAGGGGAAAATCAAACAAACCTTCTACGCAGTTTCAATTTTCTATCTCTTAATTATAAGCAAGTGTAAAAAGCAATGAAAGCAATAATAATTGCTCCTTGATAAGTAATACGTGTTCGAAATTACTGGTATTAATTATATTAATTACCTACTGTTTCTTTCTGTCGTGTTTTAAGACAATTGACTTATGTAAGTACTCCTTTAATTATAATTAATCAACAAAATCGTTAAACAGATTTATTACTCTGTTATGTGTTTTAAAAAATAATTACGTAAGTGTTTTAATAGGATTCTATTGGGACTACTTATTTTATAATCATTATCATTACTTTTCAATGTCAACCGCCTTAAAGCCAGTTTGTGATCAAGAATCATATATAATTTTATAATGTCCTGATATCTTTTAGGCACAGATTAGTTACATCATGCCCTATTAAATGCTAAAATATGTTTCAAGTAAAAATGTTACAATTTTTGAGACATACATATTTAATTGTTGTATGGCTACTTCTTCTAAATTGATGACTTTTTAAAAGTCGGTTTCTATTTTAAATACATTTGAATATGCCAAACACCAAATTTAACAGTAACTCTTTACTTAAAAATATGTTACTAGGGCTCCTAAAATAATAAAAACTTAAAACCAAATATCAAAAATGGTAACACTTACAAAATTTTTGGCATATAGCAGGGCATGATGTAACTAATCTATACCTAAAGCCACTAACGGAACGCCCTGTATAAAAAACATTCGCTCAAAAACAATACCCTACTCCTGACGCAGTCGGGTAAAAACACAGTGGTGTCGCCAGCAAAACGGACACCGTCTATTCGGAATTCGTCAAAATACTCGACACCGACTACCACATGGCTTGCAAGTCATTTTTCATCGGCGACTTGAATGTGTGCGTAAATAGACGTTTGTGTGCGTAAAAAGACTTACGTGTGTGCGTCGGATGTATTTTTGTGTGCGCGTGCGACGCTAAGTCGAATATTAGACAGTGAATTTTGGGGATGATTTTTGTTTGAAGTAAGCTCTTGTGTAGAGAGTTGGCGAAATATAAAAGAAAATACTTTAAGAACGACATAAAAATAATTTGGCAGTGTTTCTTTAAAACTTTGCAGTAGCACTTTTTGCATGCTACTACCTAATTGAATATAGCAGGTGCTACAATATATGAGTCATACTTATGATGTAAGTGCTCAAAAAAATCTTTTCAATTACCTACGTATTAGTTCCATCGTTAATTAATTAGTTAAAAATGTATTAAATTATTGAAATTCTGAATCTTTTCTAGACAAGTAGATATAAATATACCTGAAGGGCTGAACAAATAAGTACATATAATAAAATAGCCTACTCTGCAGAGATTTGTATTTGTAAACATAAATTGGATGATTTACGATAAAACTGTATTATATAACAAAAACTTCTTGGATACGTAATAAATTAATATCTTAACCAATTCAGCATCCCATTCAAGAATTTGATGAAATTGAAATTAATGTTTTAATCCTTATTTTTTAGAACTATTTTTTTACGATATTCATAAGTGTTAAATTCAAGCTTTCATTGTAAGCCCGAAGGTATGAGGTTCTATAGATCGACACTCCGACCAACTTACGCCATCTAGGCGCGATCTAGCGAACTGCTGCTTAGTTCACAGCATTCACACTAGATGTCAGGCGTAGTACTATGCTAGATAGATCCCTTTAGCGATTTTCTTGTGGTGTCATTTGAATTATGCAATGTGCATTATTGGGGAGGATTGACATGTAAATGTAAAAATACCTGTTAGATGCATCAGCCAGTGTACATACCTGAAACAGACGAAATATTTATTAGAGCTTTTATGTTAAACATTCTAAAAATACATACGAGTATGTATTCCATATTCATAATAAACAAAAACTTGTAAGACTATGAATGAAATTTATTTGCAAGTAACAATGACTCATCGTTGTTAGTAGAACTTAGAAACTATATTAGTTTAATAAATAAAAACACAACAAAAATAAATAAAGATGAAATGAATAGTTAAAGCGGCCAATTCTGCACCACTCCCCCCGAAATGGTACATGGTACGTAATATAATATCACATCTATGTAATATTTTTGTTATGTTTTTGCTTTTAGTGATAATAAATGAAAAAAAAGACAAACACAGAAATGCATTCTACCGTAAACTTCTATTTAAAAATATTGAATTGATTGATAATAATAAATACGTATAAACATTACGTAAGTAAACCTATGTAGGTAATGTGTAAATATAAGCTTATATCACACATATTTTATAGGACAGAAATTACAATTGTTTGATATTCATAATTGCTCAAACGGTCACACAAATGTTCGTTGGGCTCGAAAAAAAAAACTATTATAAAACAAAACCAGTGCCTACTACAAAAAAAGCTACCCCAGAGATCATCAGCATCACCCTTAAAAATCCTAACGATTCACCAAAAAGAAGATTCCCACAGCTTAAGACTGTGCCAATTTGCATACGTGCAATGATTAATTTTTTACCCGGCCCTTTTTCATCCTACTCACCCCACAAAAGCTGAAAAGATCATACACAATATGATGCCATTAAAATAAAAGATTAAATAGTATCACTCATTTGCATGCGTCTGTGAGAAAGGTGTGCCACAAGGAGCTGCCCTGGGCCCAACTTTTTATAATGCGACCAAAGATAGACAATGAAAAAATTGTCTTTATCACACACGTACAAGCGGTTTTTTTATTTGTTTTTCCCGTTTCACTTCGCACGGAGATTTGCATAGCCAGTTTCGGCCGCCCTTCCTTTATTTTTGCATACTATTTTGCATATTAAAGTTTCAAGACTGTCTTTTCGAGTATGTTTATTTTGATCTTTATTTTAAGGATAGAGGAATTTTTAATTCACGAATCGTGGGGTCAGGTTTTTATGCCATTGTACGTATCATTAGTGATGCTTTTGCTATAGTGTGAGAGTCTTGAAGATTCTTTATTAATGTAAGGTGAATAATTAAAGTTGTTTGGAGCAAGAAACTGTGTCCCCATAGTAATTTCTTTTGTATGTTTAATTGAATTCCGGTTTTGATGCGCCAGTCATCGTGGAATCTTTTTTATTCTTTTTTGTTTGAATATTAAGGAGTTTTTTTGTGCGGCCTTTGATTTTGGTGATTCATTTTTTGAGGAACAAACGGCAGATGTTTGGGGCGTAATTAAAAAAATCGTGAGAACACGGGGATGCGGATGTCCGTATTAATTAGATGCTTTGTTACTGTCTTATTGTGTTGTAGGTAACCGTTAGTAACTTTATAAGATTATTAATTTAAACTTAATGTCTTCAAACGACGGTTAAGAATACAACGGATTTGTTTAGGTGTTAATAAATAAAATATACATATTACGTTTTTAAATATGTTTGTTTACCTAGAATATAACTTCTAGATACTCAAAAGTGTCTTCGTATGACTTTATTTGAATACCAACTCGGTAAAAAGAAATTTAAGAATTAGGTGGGTTTTATTTCTGAAGATGTTATTTGCATGAAAATAACCCGAATAAAAATAAGACTAAATACTTTTAGAAGTAAGTAGAATAAGTTTAGCACAAATTACAATATTAACAATATACATAACAGCCACATCAATGCAAAATAAATTAAATTCCGATCAAAACTAGCCATTCAATAACACAATTGCTCATTTTGCAATCAGTGTTCGCAGACGAACCCTTTTCAAAATATTATATTTCCGAGGGTTGATAGATCTACAACTATTGATTTTTTATCGATCGGTTGACATTGACGCGTGCGCGATAATGATCTGTGGATGATTTAGCATTGGTTTTTGTGGTGACCACAGTCACGGGCTACAATTTTTCTTTGATATAGTTCGATTCATCGGTTTCCGGTAGTTTTTTGTGGTTTTTCTTGTCGAAGTAACTGTAATCTAAAAAGAGACCTTGCGCCGATTTATCTTTTGGGTGTTGTTTTTGTAACATTTCAATGTTTGATGATGCAATAAGAATGCACTTCGTTTGATTTTTATTCTTCATAGTTTGATATAATATCTTAATGTATTTTAGGGATCAAAATGGGTAGTGAAACTGATAAAACGACTTTCTTAGCGATCTTAGAGTGGTTTACCATTGCCTTCTCAATTTCATAGAAAATCACACACCAACCACCAAATGCAAGTTTCTTCACATAATTGCCATTAAACTCACGTCACAGATTTCTTTAAAAATTACATACTATACTTTTGTAAAATTTTACAGGAACAAATACAGATTCTACAAGTTTTATCTTAAATATCTAAGAGATAAATAGAAAATGGTATGATGAAGCCGCAGAAAACCATTAACTAATCATTTTATACAGTGGTCTAGTGCTCAGCACGCTAGATACAGTCCAAGAGGTCCCGGGTTTTAATCCTTGTCGGGCCGAAAATTTCCGGGTGTTTCTGTCTTGAAATAATTCAGAAACACAGAGTCATGAAGTTATTTGTGTTCAGCCCCGTGTCTCGTTAAGCATGTCAAGCCGTTGGTCCTGCGCCTGATCTCTGAGGGTCAGCGGATTGGCGTTGTTGCATAGTAAAGGAACAGGAGTTTTCTTATCTATAGCATATAAGTACCACCTGTGGGACTACATAGATAAATAAATGACTTTATATACTTTTGTACTTTATTATCTAATGCTCAGTTGGCTATCTCTAACGAAATAGGAGCCGTTGCCAAGGTTCGGCTAGGAGGAAATTATTTTTATTTGATATATTATTATTAAAAATCTTACGCTCTTCACAAAACACCATGATAAAACCTAATGAACAGTTTGATCCCGGATTATGAGTACTTCACGTACCTTGTTTTATTGTGAAGCTTACAAAATCGGCTTTTTCATAATCCCCTAAGAAACAGCCCTTAGATAACTGTCGATAGCTGTTTTGTCCTCTTTTGTTAGCATTTTTAAACTTTAAACCCTTTTTGTACCTGGCTATTATAAGATTATTGGCTATTGATGCATTATGGGAGGCGAGAAAGGGTCTAAGTGCCTATTTTGGATTCTTCGGTATTTTGCATGCCATTGTCGTGGTGGTTAAATTATTACAATATTGATTCGTATTGATTGCCATACTTATGCAGATTGGGGTTAAATGGCGGCGTAATTTTTAGAATGAATTGGACTTATACGTTTTTGTTAGTTGACCCTAATTTTACTAACGAAACGTGTCAAACAATACTGTTTTTATAAGAAATTAGTGACCCACCTCCGTCTATTTATTTGTATCTTTGGCAAGTTTCTCAAATTACTCTTTTTAGAGTATTTTCCAAAATATATAATGGACGCAGACAAAAAGAAATCAGCCAAGGGCCAAGTCCCGGGTTCAATCACCAGTCTGGTCAGTATAGAAATCCATATTTCCTATATTGTATCCGATCTGGGTGCTGCGATGCCACCGTTGTTTTTGATTTCAATAACAAGTGCTTTAGCTACACACTTTGAGATCAGAGCAAAATGTATGTGATATTGTCAAATATTTATTTATTTAAATAAATCAAACCATTCTCGGAGTGGTTTTTGACCAATTAATAAATACGATTATTCTATAATTCATGCAATTTCTCAGCGATTTTACTGAAGTAAATATTGCACCCAAACAATCATAGTCCGTTTTTATGTTGGAATCTAACTACGGCCATTCGCTATACGGGCAATTGTTCTTCCAACTAAGCTACAAGGATTTATTTCAATCACGACCACGAAAGTCGTCTAAGAAGTTACTCTTTTTACTTAATTTCAGATTTTTTTTCTTAGACAATGTTTTTCCGTAGATAAATGGTTATTTAAATATGTATTTTTTACCAATTTCACGAAGAATCACACAAAATTATAAAAAAGTAGCGTATTTAAACCACTGGGATATGTGATCATGCTACCTGAGCCGACGTAATATTTTCGATGTTAAGTAGATTTAGAAATTATAGAACACTAGTGGTTCCCCGCGACTTCGCCCGCAAGAGTAGGATTTTCCATATAAACTTTCATCCCCCATTTCACCCACTTAATGTTTTTATATCGCGACAAAATGTAGTCAATGTCCTTTTAAGGGTCTCGAACTGTCTCCATATCAAATTTCATCTCAATCGGTTCAGTGGTTTAAGCGTCAAGAGGTAACAGACAGACAGACAGACACACTATCGCATTTATAATATTAAGTATGGATTATATGTATGTAGATAGATTCTTTAGTGCAACCAGAAAACACTTTACAAACAAATAAAAGAAAAACCATGTTGGTAGGTACAATGTAGGCGTTCTATCGCTGGGAGCGATCTCTTCCAGACAAACACAAACGACACCAATTGGACCTGAGTAAGCGCTTGGTTTAGGTTACATTTCGATTTAGCTAACATTTCGAATTTGTATTCCGTAGCAATTTATTCAACGGAATTGTCTCTCAGTATCTTCCTTACCAAGATTCCCACAACCTACTAGATAATGCAAATATCCTTAATCTCTGCAATTTCCATAAAATCGTGCGTAGCTTAAGAATTTGGCAATGACAAATTACTGCGAACCACTTCTCCTTGGAACCCATAGATTCTCACATATCAATAAGACCTTTACAAGGCACAGATGGTTCTAAAATAAAATTGAACTTTGTGGATTCAAAAATAGGGTAGCATGTAAAATGTCAAGGTGATTGGTACGGTTTATGCAGTAATTGGCGCAGTGCGAATTGTGATGCAAAAGATTGTCATTGTGCATGTTGACATAATACCATCAATCTGGTGTTTGATTTATGAGGGATGCGGGTTGGATTGTCGATAGATACAAAACCATCGATATTTTAAAATGCTACTTTTGTATTGGAAATTGTAATGAGGTTTCTTTGCTCTAGGCTATTAAAACCATAAATATGTATATACTCATTTAGTGCTTTTTGCTCATGGCAATCTAACAGATTTTTGATATTTGTTTAAGTAAGTTGGTGTTCAATAAACATGACACTCAACAACAACAAATAAACAACACACAATGGTAAACATTATCAATATTTGTGTTTGTAGTATCTCGTCAACATAATGAATAAACTAATTGTGGAAACTTGTTAGGCTTCAGCACTAAACATTATTTGTAAACTAGATGTAAGATTAATAGCTGTTTGTTTCCCTTATAAAGATAAATAAATAAATAAATAAATATTGAGATTAAGAACTCAAAATACCTAATTCACCACTTTTTAATAAGTTTCCATTGAGGCCAAGATCCAAGCTGTAGATCCTGACTGCAGTTGCACTGGTAAAAAAGCCACATATACTAATCAACACTGTCTAGGGATATTTTGGATATAATAATACTATGTTTTGTATATCTCCAGACAGTGTTGATGTGTGTATTTTTATCGATAGCATCATCCCCAATTTTTTTATCGATACATTACCATCCTTACGCGTAAGCATTAAAATGACGGATTATCCCAAGACATAACATAAAGGTGGTTACCGGCTTCGCCTATTAGCAAACCAGAGCATTGTCATTCTAATTTTGTGTTTAACCTGCATAGTGCAACCCAACCTTTTTGATAATTCGTGCTCTGAATGCAATATGGGTACTTAAAGTTTTAAGATAGTACTGCTAATATTGTTTTTCGGTTTAGGTATATTTACATATTAGCTTCCGGTGCTTAAAGATTGGACTTATCGTTTACAGTATACGCATTTCCTGTGTAGGTTCGTAAAATAACTTCATAGTTAGATGTAAGATACATCAACACAACGGGAAGGTACCCAATCAGCACTGAATTTTTAGAGTGTTTCTCTTGTTGTATAAGAAAGAAAGTAAAGACATTTACTTTATATAATCGAATGATGCGTTACTTTGGGGAAATCCATTGTTAAATGGGAAAAAAATAATTTATTTTGCTTTAAATTTCCGCTAAGAGACGCTGGCGCAGGCACTAAACCATACCAACCGTAACTACGTTGAGTATTAGTTTGGGCAAATGCAGAATGCACCGCCCGCCCTCCCTCAATACGCATGCACTACAGCTACGCAGTTGTTAGTATCCAACACTAACGTGCAAACCTCAACGCGTTTCGTTACTCTACGCGGCATCTCCTGAGGGTGGCGCGTGGAGAGGCGTTTATTTTGATATTTATTTGACATTCACACACAGGTTTTTAGAAACACAGGACAGGCTTAGAAATTACAAGGTTAGTTCTAAAAAGGTGAGTGCCAAAAAAGGCATAATATACTCGTGACTAAATAAGTACCTAGCATTTTTTGTGTTAAGCACTTAAACCGAAATCTGTTTGTGTATCAATTTATGTTGAAGTATTAGAATCCCCCCTAAATGAAATGAAATATTCACAGAATATTAAATTGTATATTCACTTCAAAAACAAATAATTAAAATATTAGTTAGATTTAAGGGGGGCTCCCATACAACAAACGCGAATTAAAATTAAAAAATATATTTAAGGGTTCCCATACAAACGTACTTTTTTGCCTATAGTGCGCGAGTCCCACTCGCACTTGGCGGGTTTTTATTTTCTGTTTTTATTAGTAAAATTATTTTAATAAACAGTTAACTCATGGTCTTTTTTCATATATTTCCACAGATCTAACTTAAACGTAGTTACAACTACACATGCCAGTTGCCAGTTACTCGTGGGGTAAGTATTTTATACAATTCAGAGCAACTTCGTGGACTATTAATCTTGATGCCAGCACCAGGTCCCGTCATCTGTGTTCGGTATAAACCGTCTCTTTTGTCGTTTGGGAGATGATAAAATTATACGCTATCTCGAGTCGATATAGGAACTGGAAGAAGTATAGGATATGTATTCATATTTAGGCTTCTTCTTCTTAGCGAGTCGATGGAACACGAAAAAATTACATCGTAGCAGCCCAGAATTTAGCCACTTGTATTGCGGATCGACTGCCGTCCATTAAATCCGCTGGCGTGCAGGTGTTGGGGCACGCCGGGCACGATGTTAAGTGTGCCATAGTTTGCACTGCACCACAAACACAGTCCACATCGGAGCTTACCGAAAAAAATTCTACAAATATTTAGGCTTAGCACAGTATTAAATATTTCGTCTAAATAAAATGCCGGATTTCCCATAGAATCTGTTTTCCCCCATTTCAACCCGTTGTTTTTTTTTCAATGTTTTATAGTTAGTTTTTTTTTACTTTTTAGCACTCACAGTGTTCTTTCTTATTTAGGATTTGAACCTACAACCTTGGCTAACCGGTTAGCCAAAAGTCATAATAGGTTTAAATCTTATACCCGTGTGCGAAATTTGGTTTCTTATTTAATCTTGTATGTTTTATAGTTATTCTGTCATAAGAGGAGGAGACGAGTCTAAAAAATAATTGAATTCATTGATTATCGATTAATATAAAACACATATTATTATTATTATTCTTTTACCCTCACTAGTTGTCACGTAGTCAATAATTTTATTTTAATGTCAACATTTGTGTTTAAAAATTCATCAATGGAATAAAAGCATTTTTCCAAAAGCCAAGTCGTAAGTATGTTCTTGAATTGTCCGACTGGCAAGGCTCTTACTTCCACGGGAAACTTATTAAATATTTTAATAGCCTTACAAAATGCATTATTTGACTTTTTTTCAATCATTGTGGTGGGACATATAATTTATAAATATCTCTACTTTGAGTTTTACCGAGTACCCTGTCATGCAAGGGAAAGAGACCCGGGTTCTTTCTTACGAACATGCAAACATGATGCGTGAAGGTTTAAGAAAACTCACAAATCTATTAAACTTTAAACTGCTATAGATATTAGTATAAAAAAAACTGCCTGACTCTGAAATTTGTTAGTGGCATTGTGCCATTGCGTCGTCGCTGTGCAGCTTTCGCAAGTGAAGATATAATTTTTGGGAATTTCTTATATGCAAAAAACAAATCAAAAATGTCTTTGTGTACTGAGAAACAGATCAAAAGATAAGGCTCCAAAATGTTAGCACTAGCAAACATATAAAACAATATTCACTTACAAAAAGGGCTAAATTTGTCTAAACTTCAAGAAGATTTTCTATCGAGCCAAATACCTTATATCGTATGCCGAGATCCATAATTATCTTAACGATGTCCTGAAGTTTCTGGTAATAGGTTTGAAACTCTCACGATCTAATGCCTATCATAAAAATGTTTTTTTTCAACGCCCTCCTTATGGACTTAGCTTCTCATAGGTACATTTGCATGAAGGTCAAAGTCAAAAATCCATACTATAATTATAAATGCGAAAGTGTGTCTGTCTGTCTGTTATCTGTTGGCGCTTAAACCACTGAACTGATTGAGATGAAATTTAGTGTGGAGTGTCAAGACCCTGGAAAGGACATAGGCTACATTTCGTCGCGATATAAAAACATTAAGAGGGGGTAATGGGGGATTAAAGTCTATATGGAAAAACCAACTCTTACGGGCGAAGTCGCGGGGAACCACTAGTAATTTATATAAATTCAAGTTAGGACACAAAATGCCACTTATGAACGTCAATATTTAAAAATCAGTTACATTGACCCTTAGGGGGCCGGAACATGTCTCCTTATCTTTTGTTCTTTACTATCGCTTCGAGACAAGACACAGACAATTTAGCAAGTGCTGAGAAGAAGCACCGGAACAAACTCAGTCGCCACTAGCTGCCATAAAGAAGTGATAAAAGTTACAATAAAAAGGTAGGTACATCAGTTTGGTGCAGGCTGGACTGTCCATACATTCTCGTCATCGCATATTTTAAGGTGTATGAATTGTTTTGGCCAAAGTTATCACGCAAAATTCGATCGCATATTTAACGGTGTAGACTATAAACACTAGTACAAATATTATTTCAAAATTTAACGTTTTCATTTCGTGATGTCTCCCAAAATATCGGGCTTAATTCTCCAAGAATAACAAACAACGTAAAGACGTCCCTTACATGTGGTTACTCTGTATGTCTGTTCGTCTTCTTAAGTTGGCCGCAAGGCGATTTGCGGGGTTGAGACGTTTTTGCTGACTCTACATAGAGTTTGTGGCTAATGTATTGCTGTATAAATAAATATAAAGCCAGCATGGAAAATGGAATAAGAGATAAAACCGTTTATCTTTGTATTTACATCGTAAAAGTTAATAATTAAAATGTTTAAAACTGTAATAAGGTTATTATATCTGTCCGTATTAGTTAAACATCTCTGGGAAAACCCCAGATATACAACAAGACATAGTGAAACTTTTAAGTCAATAAAGGATATATAATATTAAATCACAACACAATTACGCTGAGATAAAACTTTAGCAATAGCCTCGTCCAATGGTTGACTGGTAGAGTAAACTTATAATTAAACATGTAATAAAAAGGAAAAAATCCAGAACTCCTAACAAGCGAACTTATACTTATGTACAAACAAGTTAATATAGTAGCGTGTCAATCATAAACTATTTAACCTTTAATTGACTATAAAAATAAAAGCTCTATTTTGCGACTGCTTTATCATATCAAATGAAGACAATAAAATAATAAAATAAAGATATACCGACAAGATCCTCAAACCATTTCACAGTCAATCATGTTATCTTTTATCTTTCTACAAGCGCCACCGTGTATAATTGTATATTATAATTATATACATTGTGCTTGCAAGTGTATACGCTAAATAGATATAAAATTGCTGACTTCCTTTATACGATGTTTGCGAGCTTCTGCCGTAAATTAACAAATTGGTTTGCAAAACCCTTTTGAAGTAAACTGAGTTCTGTACCAATATTTTGTGAAATATAACATATAGATGTGTTGACATATAAATTGGTAGTAAATACTGTCATCCTCATAATTCTTTTGCCTTTTGTTCAATTTTTGTTTTGAAAACTCAAAAAAAATATAGGAAATAAGGATGTCAGTAAAAAATTTGCGTGAAAGAAAGAGCGACGATCCGGATAAATACATATACCATCATTGGCCACAGCATCTTTACAGATGATTGTTGCAGCATCACGGGGATATAGTTTGGGGGGTGCAACGTTTCGGGTGACTATAAAGTCAGATGGCAGCACGACACCTCTTGCCACACCTGTCACAGATGAATCGCGACTCAAGGGGAGGCGTGGCACTGCGTTGAAGAAAATATACCACTAGTAGTACTATATGACTACATTCCCAATGGTTAGCATCGTTGTATAAACAGACAATAATTTTAATCACGACCATCAAACATGACCCTTCCTCAGGCGCATCGTTGCTTACCATGAGGTGAGATTGCATTATTGCGGTCAAATGTCTGCCTTAATGAATTTTAAAAAAATAGACTAACAAAATCCAAAAAGTTTTCTAATTCGGTTCCAATCGGGAACCAAAACCGAGACGCTTAGCGTCTCCTTGGCTAATCTGGGCCAATATAACCATGACACGATTAAAAGAATTAAAAAAAATTCAGGCCAAAGCCCATAGTATGTTAGTAAGCAATAAACTTATGACTAATGTTAGTAAGCAATTACTTTTATTTTTATTTATTACCCGCAAATAATTTAATTCTTTCAAAAAAGAAAGCAGATTTTTTTTGCGAAGTTTTATACGTTTATTATTTTTCACGGATCCATAAAAATGCAGTTTTTAAAATAGCCGTCAACATAATGAAGAGTTGTAAATTATCAACGTAGGCTTGTCTGATAAGAGCTCTGTTAACGGTCGTATACGAAGATTATTAATATAAAAATGTTAAATTGCACGCTATGTCTAACGCTTGCTTGAGCGCGTGGGGCCATAAAATCAGCGCACTGAAAAAAAGGATCCTCCAAACTAGTTTTGTTAGTTGAAGGTTTCGTTGTAGGGAAGTAAATGTTTGTTAAATATAAACAATCTTTTGGCTATGAGTTGGCGCAAGTCACTGGTTTTGGCTACTAGTAAGCCAAATTTTGGTTACTGTTAACCAATATTTTTTTTTCAGTGCGGTGATGCCGGTAACGGTAATTTTTGATTAAGACAGGAACGTTAGCAAGCGTTATCCAGGAACTAAAGTAGACAGAGGCCTTACTCCGGTTGACGATGTCCGTATTTTCGAATGTAGCCGTCCCTTCCACTCACGACGGAATGACAACGCGAACGAGCGTGATGGCTAGACTCGAAAATACGGACATCGTCAACAGGAGTAGGGCCGCAGATACGGAGTCTAAATAGCGTAAGTTTCGATATTTTTGATCCTATGACTTGTCAAACTGCACTAGTTTGCATTTACGATGTCATAGACAGTCAAACGTAAAATAATATCCAAACAATAAAACTCTTTCAGTACAAAAATTGATAGTAAAGGTGCTGAGTTGCACCAACAGCTACAGTTAGATACAGCAATAACTATAACAATAGAAAAGCGCGAGAAAGCAGTAAAAGCAATAGCAAATGTAGATATTCTGATGCAACAACTAACTCTGAACCATCACTTATATGTCTGAAATCAGTAGGCTTTAGCCTAAGTTTATTGCTTTTAAAATGCTTTAGTAATAAAATTAAATACCTTAAACATAATCTTTCTTAAGAGACGAGCATGTACGTTAGATATATACTCTTTATTGCACATCACACACTGTAGTCTTTTACGTTGTTCAATTTAGGCGGTCTTATTGCTAAATGCAGTTTCTCCCAGACAACCTTCGGGTATAGGTCTAAAAATTGTTAGAGCGGCGCGGCGGTACAAACTATTTACGACATGATATACGCATAAGTATTACAATAAAATATTGTAATACTTATATCTAAACATAAATAACATATTGCAGCTCGTTGTTCAGCAGGATTCCCAATCTGCTCTTTTTGTGGCCCCACACACAAGTTCTCGTGTCAACTTTTAATTGCGTACGCGCCGCCCACCTGCCCACAAGTTACACTTAGCGAAATGTGTACATTTGCTGTAATTGCTCATTATTATGGAAAATAATGTTTGACTCACTTTCCTGCGCTTTTTAGGGTTATGCCAAATCAATGGTTCCGCGCACAAGGTATGTTTTGAAGTAATTGCAATTTACGTAATTATTTATATGTTTATTTTTTATAGTTATCCTCAAATAAACAGTTGCAAATAACCGGTTAAGACCAGATGATTTTTTTTTAAAATAACAAACACACCAATTACCTAGCCCCAAACTAAGCGTGAGCTTGTGCTATGGTGACCAGGATAACGGATAGAAATACTTATATACAATTATAAACATCCATGACTTAGGTACAAATGCTCGTGCTCATCACACAAACATTTGCCCCTTGCGGGATTCGAACCCGCAACCGTTGGTTTTGTAGTCCGGGGCGCGAACCACTACACCAAGACGGTCGTCGTGATTGGGAGGTGAATGATTGGGAGCACATCTTTAGGATTTGTTCTTTTGTAATTCGGACAGCTTTAATAAACATTACAAATACTACAATTCTTCAACCTGGGCCTCAATTCTGCTATTTTACTACAAATTGCTATGTCGCAGACATGCTATTGATATGCCAGCGCCATTGGTCTAAAAACGGTATTCTACTAATTTTAAGAAGAACGTCGTCAGCATGTCACTGGCCCGTCGACAGCCTCGCACTGGCTAGGTTTTATACTGTAGAGTATATTGTACTAGTGGTAATTTAATCTGTGTAAAAACATCAAACAGCCAAAATTGACCGAATTTCTTTGCCATATAATAAAACTGTAAAACCGATGCGTCTGTACATTGAGTATTTTTACCAAAAACTAATTGAAGGTGATGCTAAAATAGTAACAGAATAGGATTCCACAACTTTTAATTTTTTGTCTGTTTGTACACGCTAATCTCCGGAACTACTAAACGGATTTGAATGAAGCTTTTTTTTATTATGTAGCTATTGAGTCTGGGCAAATACTAGGCTATAACTTATTTTGAAGATCGGAGTACCTGACGTGGAACCTTAGCAGTACACTTAAACTAAGAGAGATATGAAAGCAGCGCCTCAAGAAAAGTTATTCAGCGTGATGAGCATTTTCTATTGACTCACACAAATGGAAGGTCGAGAGCAACTGATATGGAACCTTAGCAGCTCAGCTCAACTACAAGAGATATGAATAGAGCGCCTAAGTGAACATTGTTCATCGTGATGAGCACTTTCTATTGAAGTACACAAATTGTAGGTTTTGAGCAACTCATATAGAACCCTAGCAGCTCAGCTAAACTTTAAGAGATATAAATAGAGGGCCTTAGGGAACATTGTTTAGCGTGATAAGCACTTTCTATTGACGTACACAAATTAAAGGTCTGGAGTAACTGATATAGAACCCTAGCAGCTCGGCTCAACTATAAGAGATATAAATAGAGCGCCTTAGAGAACATTGTTCAGCGTGATGAGCATTATTTTTCTATTGACGCACACAAATTGAAGGTCTGAAGCAACTGATATGCTTAAGACTGATTTTCAAACTCCCAAGGTAATCCTACTGTCTTCAAGTTACGATCTGGTGACGCAAACCTGGAGAAATCGAAAGAATCCTTTAGATTTTATAGGCATGTATACCATATATGCTACAGCATTAATTTAGGTATTTAAGCGTTTACATTCAGGAGTCAAAATTTGATGGTGCTGACCTAAACGCCAAGTAGTTCGTCGATACTTTCACAACAGATAGTTTGTCGAAATTTTGTTGAATTACTGTGTTATTAATAAAAAGATCAAAGTAAATTGGCACTATTTTTTATACTACTTATCACTAACTAACGGAAATTGAACTACGAGTATAAGTGGTATAGGTAATAGTTTTACTTACTTTACGTTATAGAAGAAAGGTTAGGGAGGCCTTTGCCCTGCAGTAGGACACGACAAGCTACTAATAATAATAATATCTATACGATAGTAGTAACTTACAAACTGACCTTTGAGTAGGCTGGGGACACAATAAATGAATTCTACGAGTAAACCGCATTCATCTATTGCGGTAGGGAGGTTTGAGTTTAAATTTTTTCTGAACACTAAAACTAACGTTACCTATATATTTTTTTACAAACGAATAAAACTGCCGTCAATAAAGTAACTAAAAAGTAAAAAAACCTTAACACTTTTACTAAGAAAGATATACGACAAAATTTACTGTCACTGCCATGCGAAATTTTCTTACCAGAGGAGGATGGCGAGGTGATAGTAACCTATCTAAAAAGAGTGCTTATTAACCTTGATTTTCCATTCCTCTCTTCTCCTTACCACATAGTAGACTGAGAGGTCATGATAGCTGGATGGCGACGGGAGTATAAAATATTTTGTATCATAGAGTCCACGCGTACGAAGTCGCGGGCAACAGCTAGTCGGAAATAAATGGAGATACCATGGCGACAATATCTGACTGAGGCGGAATGTTTTGATAAATTCTGTGTCCGGTAAAACAACCATAGGGTCGATATTTCGCCTCTCCGTACCTACAATTACACGAACTCAAATTTTTCCATTTGAAGGTTTCGGTCACCCATCTATTTACAACCACGCCTAATGTTCCTTAATCATAGAAATCACCACTAAACGTCATGCGCCCGTGGCCAAACGGTCCTCGCACTCTCTGACGAATTTCTTGATCATTTGAATTGCTTTCTCTCTCTTCTCTCTCTCCCTCCCGTACAATGCATTTACCGGGATCATAGTTACCCAAGTTCATGTTTACTCGCCTATTAACTTGTCTTATCATTATCAGCATATTTAGTCTAATGTTCACTGTAATATACTAACTAAAAGTACTGAAATTTCCTAGTGGCACTGGTCACCCATCCATTTACAACCACGCCTAAAGTGCCTTAACAATTGCAATCGAAATTGACTTCCACGCGCCACTGAACCGGGCGTTCTTCTCACACACTGACAAATTTCTCGATCATTTCCGAGACATTTGCCTGTCCACCCTCAGACCCTCAGTACAATGCACTCATTTCGCCCTCTGTTCTAACGACGTCATTAGTACCTCGCAAAAACCACGCGAGGGATTACCCCACTAGGTGGGGCTCCCGGCTTTGCTTGCGGCCATTAGCCAATGTTGTGGTTGATACAAAAATTGGTATCGTGGTAATTAAGGTGTGGGATGCAATTTTGGGAGATTCGGAAATAAGTTTTATATTGAAATCTGTCTTACGTTGCATTTGGGTTCTATCTCGGTTCTTTGGCATCTTTGGTTCGCTATCTCAGCTATATGTATGTATGTAGGTATGTGAAGCACAATAAGACTAATTTGACAGGTCTATCAAATTTAAGTCACTTTGATATCAATATTCACATACCTAATTATCAGATTATCTTGAAGCTTGGACGCATCCATGTCGAAGTCAAAAAAAAAAAAAATTAGCACGCTTGACATATATTTTTAAACAAAAACTGTGCATTTTCAAGATACTTTTCTTGTCTTCCTCGCTTCCTTTTTCCTTCTATTCTTCCTTCTATTATCGTTTTAATAAAATTGTCGTGTCGAATCAGGTGGCCTAACATTCGTCCCCTCCTACACTCTATTGTTTCCATCAATTTCCTTTTTTCCCTAACCATAGACAAAACTTCTTCATTTGTTTTCTTCTCCGTCCAACTTATACGCTCCATTCTCCTCCAGCACCACATCTCGAAGGCTTCCAGTCTCTCTCTGTCCCTCTTTGTCAATGTCCACGCTCCACATTATCCCCTACTTCTGTTAAAATAATGTATCTAAGTATCGTGATTATTTTAAGCATAATATTCTACAACCTAGCCAGAACATTTTTTTAAATTTAATAAGTGTGTTTTTTTTACACTTACCGATACAAACGGGATTTAATACTTTTTATAAATAATAATAATAAAAAAATAAATTGTTTCAACAAACACACCAATTACCTACAAACTAAGCGTGAGCTTGTGCTATGGTGACTAGGATAACGGATAGACATACTTATATACATTTATAAACATCCAGGACTTAGGCACAAACGCTCGTGCTCATCACACAAACATTTGCCCCTTGCGGGATTCAAACCCGCAATAAGGCAAATTTGTATTTATCTTCCCGACGTTTCGATTCGGTTGCACGAAACATGGTCGCGGGTTGACTGTGGTAGCTCGGTCGTAAAAAGTAATTAGTTGCATTAAATCCCGTTTGTGTTGTTTAAGTGTATATTTCGAAATGCAACAACAGAGTTTGAAATTGTGTTTTTTCCTTTTTTCGCAGTCCCAAACTTAAATACCGTCTTAATTCCCCGCGCTGATAAATTCTGACGAATAGTATCTAATTCAATAATATTAATTAGAAAACCGTTAGTTTCATTGTTTTATTGTGCACCGTTTTGGCGTCTGTCGAGAGTTCAAACAAAAAGCGCCGGCAGCCGCCCTGGAGAAGGGATCGGCAACATTTGGGCACAAGATTATCAAATATATACAATAAAATAAAAATAAATACAATAAAATCGGTTTATTTCAGACTATTGCCCATAGTTGATGATGATGTGCTCCTAGCCGATTTCGACTACTGCGGCCTATCTCAACAGAGATTAGCCAACTGCGCAGGACATATTATAGTGCACAAGTGTGTGCGCAATACACAGGTGCACTCTCTGTTCCTTCACTCTCATAATTCGGTGAGACGGCAGTCCGACATGACCGTAAAGAGATCAGGCGCAGGACCAACGGCTTAACGTGCTTTCCGAGGCACGGGGTTTTAACACCACCAACTTCCTGACATCGGAGCTGTGTCTGAGTAATTTCAAGACAGAAAAACCCAAGCACTCTCGGCCCGACCCGGGATTCGAACCTGGGACCTCGTGGATAGTACCCAGCGTGCTGACCACTAGACCAACGAGGCAGTCATAGTTATAATGTCCATAGTTATAATGTTAGTAACAAAAAAACAGAGAATGAACACACGGCCGTACGTCTGACCCCAATTTGACCTTGAGACCGCCTCTATTCGCTACGTAATAAAAGCTGTTTTAGTAGTTCAAATGGATATCCCGATGTGTTGCCGACTGTACATACTCTAACTACATATTATAATAATGTAACTAGTCCTCATCGGCCGGCAAATTCACCTGGCCATTCAAAAAGGAAATCTGGCCAGCCTTTTGGCCACTTTTCCTCAAGAGAGTGGTCTAGTATGATATTGTTTTAAACTAAGTAAATTACAATTGATTGTGGCACAACAAAAAATATATTATTGACTGTAAATTTAAGTAAAAAATTATTTTGAATTATTACAATTCAAAATAATAAACTACTCAAATGCACAGGGCGCCAAAAAGGTCCCAGTATAAGTCATGACAAAATAGTATAGTATTGTAACTATACTTTTATGTTATAAACTAGCTGTGCTCCGCGGTGTTACCCGCGGCTTATTAGGGAAAATAAACTGCGTAACTATAACTATTTACATTTTTAGAAGCAAAAAAATTTAAATTTGAGCATCGGAAAGATCAATTGATGAGTGACAGAACGGGAGAGTAGATTATACTGTCTTAAGTAATTGTTTTTTTGTCTCGGGTCGTAGAGAGCTAGAAATCATTTTACTGCAGCACATCGTGGCAAACAACATTGTGGGACTTATTGTTATCTGCATAAATAAAAAGATTTCTTGCTCTCGACACACGCGAGCAAACCGCGTACAGTTGTCCGTGGGAGAAGCAGGGGATGCCCAGGTGAATACCGGCTACTTTTAGAGTTTGTCCTTGACTTTTATTTATTGTGATAGAGAAATCCACTTTTAAACGAAATTGTAGGCGTTTGAACTGGAAGGGTAAGTTTGTGGGTATTATAGGGATTCTGGGTATCAATACCGTCTCTCCTTTGGCCCCTCCAGTAAAAATGGTGGCCTGGACGATGTGCCTTCTCAGCTCTGCGATGCGTAACCTAGTGCCGTTGCACAGTCTGGGCGCATCCAGGTTACGCGTCAGTATGACAGGCACACCAACTTCGAGAGTTCTAACTTGTGGAAGGGCACCCTGTAACTGTTAGGTCGAGGAAATTTAAGAACTCTACTGGGTATACAGTTGCGTCGTCAGTTGTCATCACCGTGTCTATTGACACGTAGGTCCTCACATAACCTGGAAATTGCTCTAATATTCTGTTATTAATTTTGTCTACCAATTCGTTTTTGGGCGCCATGATAGCTCTTACGCACAACCACTCCTCGTTAGCCAGGTTTTCTCGTAAACTCGGAAATACCTCATTAATAAGGTTATCTTCCGAGCTAACAACATTGCTAAATAGGCTGCCAAAGGTTATTTGGCCGTTAGCATCCATCGGCATTCGAACTTCGCCGACCTCGAGAAGCGTTTGTGCGAAAAGTCCAGACTCCTGATCATTGAAGAGCTGGACCCTCATGTTAGTAATCAGCTGTAAGCGCCCTACTTTAGCTCAGAACGATGAAGCCTTGAGGCATGTATTTATCTCGTCTGTCGCGGTCCTTCTCACATGCCCATTTCTAAAAAACCTCCTGTGATTCATGAATATTATATTTTCAGCTCAGTAATGCAACATCGTCGGTGTAAAGCATGCTGCCAGGGGCGTGTCCATGCATTTCCCTTGTTATGTAGTCTAAGCAGATGGTGGACTTATGGTGATAAGGGTGGTTTTATAATTCAATACGACGAAAAAGTTGTACACATTAAATCCACCGACACTCGCCACGGGCCGGCCAGCGCGTCGCGCGTGGCGCCGTCATAAGCGTATAGTATTTTAAAACTATGAGATCTCCTAAGATAATTATTTAAATTGAATGGTATAAACGGCAATTATGTTCAAAATTAAATGCTAGTGAATATTAAGTATTGATTTGGACAAATATTAATACAGTTCTTATGAATTTACCTTGTTATGTAATGCACCACTGTAAAACATTTATTATTACCATAAAAAGGGTTATAGTAAGCAAACCTTAAGAGATATATATATACTCTCGCAAACTTTTCTGTAGAACAATTTAAGGCAAACATTTCTGCCATACATTATAATAGTGTAACTCTTACAATTTTTGCAGCGTACGCGAAAATAGCTCGAAAATTACAGATTTTTTTCCGGCTTCATTAACACTTCTCGTCATAACTTGGTATTTAAATACTTATCTTTATGAAATATAAGTTATGTGTTATTCCAATGTATAAGCTAAATTTGTGTAAAGTTTCATCGAAATCTATACAGTAGTTTTTGCGTGAAGAAGTAACAAACATACACACTCAGACACTCACACACTCACAAACTTTCGCATTTATAATATTAGTGGGATTAGTGGGATTGTTTTAAATGTATGTGTTTTGTATGTATTATCGTTTTTGTTGTACATATTTATTATATGGATAGTCCATATACGTTTGTTGTGAATTCGTTGCGTAAAACAGATAGTATCATTATTGTCACGGAACTGATTTTCAGCGGGGACCTTTGGGCAAAGTGAAAAATGATGTCATAGCAGATGTCAGTCTTATAAGCGATATCAAACATCACTGTTGAAAAGATTACATCTTGTCTAGGGGCCTTATAAAGTCCCGACAATACCTTTCTCTAAAAAAATACCAAAGGTGACGCACCCCTTCGAAACGAGCCACCGAAAGCAAGCCGCTCTACCGAGGAATCCGAAAATTTACACAATCGCAATAGTATTAACCAATTCGACTTTTTGTGTGTCCGTCTGTCGGGCCGCATTTTTGCGATGACATTCCGCTGGGCTTGGTTTTGATTAGAGACTGAAGGATTTTGTTGCGGTGATGCACTTTTTGGGTTTAGAGAAAGTGCTTTTTTAGTCGAAAATTATTTCGTCTTTTACATACTTTACATACTACTTCTTGGTCTTGGTGTAGTCGTTCGCGCACCGGACTTCTAAACCAGACGGTTGCGGGTTCGAATCCCGCAAGGGGCAAATGTTTGTGTGATGAGCACGAGCATTTGTACCTAAGTCATGGATGTTTATATGTATTTAAGTATTTCTATCCGTTATCCTAGTCACCATAGCACAAGCTCACGCTTAGTTTGGGGCTAGGTAATTGGTGTGTTTGTTGAAACAATGTATTTATTTATTTACATTTTGTATGTTCACATGTGGTGTGTTGACTGCCTCGTCGGTCTGGTAATCAGCACGCTGGGTAATATCCACGAGGTTAAAATTATCTCAACTTTTACATTGTGTATGGTCACACACGGGGTGTGTTGACTGCCTCGTCGGTCACAGGTCAGCACGCTGGGTACTATCCACGAGGTCCCAGGTTTGAGTCCTGGGTTAGGCCGAAAGTGTTGGGTTTTTCTGTCTTGAAAAAACTCAGATACAGCTTCGGAGTCAGGAAGTTGGTGGTGTTAACGCCCCCGTGCCTTGGAAAGCACGTTAACCCGTTGGTCCTGCGCCTGATCTCTCTACGGTCATGACGGACTGCCGTCTCACCGAATTATGAGAGTAAAGGAACAGAGAGTGCACCTGTGTATTGCGCACATACTTGTGCACTATAATATCTCTCGCGCAGTCGGCTAATCTTTGTTAAGATTGGCCACTATTTTTTTAAATTCGGCTCGGAGGACATTACTTTATTATGATCACACACGGTCACCAAAAGTTGGATACCTAGGCCATCTGGATGCACCACCTTATTGTAACCTATAATCATAACCAGTCTTTTTCGTATGTATTTTAACATACGTTTGACATCTGTTATAGTGAAAGAGAGATGGTGCAATCCAGCCTTAATAGGTTAAGCCTGGAATTCAACAACACTAGGCAGTTTTATTAGTGCCAAAAAGCTCCATAATAAACGAAATCTCATTTATGATACTGCTATGTGTATAAAATCGTATTTACCCCACGCACACACTAAATTACTTTGCAATCAAATTAGGATCTCTATTAGAATTACTTTGAAATCAAATTAAATCAAAATTACAAAGTGGCACCGCGATATTGTTTAGGCATATCCGAAGATTCGGCCTGGTGCGACGAGCAAAAAACACCAATAGAGAATTAATTGCGCGGTCTATAGGACACAACGCCTTGTGTACCGATAGCAGCAGAAGCAGTTCTAAGTTTTTAATTATTAAAGCTTGGTGATGCATATTTTTTATATTACCAGAAAAAATATATTCTACACGCTTCTAATTCGAATCACTAATACTTGTAGTTAGTTGGGAAGATAGATATAAAGGTACTCCTAAATGAATATCACACACAGTTGACGTTAACAAAATTATAACATTTAAAAAAAGATAAATTATTTAATTGAAATAAATAACTAGATTTTGAGAAATTTCTAGGGTTCTTTTTCTTACAAAAGTCTTCTAGTAATAAAATTAATACGAATCATATTAATTGTGTCGCGAAAATACGTTAAAATAATAATTTTTAAACGCTTTACATTGTAACAAAATGTCGGAATGTATGTAATTTTTCCCGTTGTTATTAAAGTTTTACGATCGTAATTGTGTTCAATTAAAGAAAGTTCCCGGAATTTTTTTATCATTGTGCTGTTTATTGTGTTTAGTCTCGCAAAGCTTACTAAAACTGTTTAGGATAGTGGCAGTTGAACTCGAATTTTGAACGGCCAAAAGTGTGATTCTCAGATGGGTATTCGAAGTAGAAATACGTAATAAAGCAGTTTTAGGCTCCAATAGGACACAAAACAGGGACACGATATTAGCCTATGGGGTCCATTAAAAATAAAAATAATATAAAAAAAAAGATACTAGCACACTGTGGCATCTTAAAGGGCTTATTAAAAATAAGAAGAAGAAAAAAAAACCTCGCACTAGGCCGCTCAAAGGGGCTCATTTAAATAAATAAAAAAACAAAAAAAAAAAAAACTTGAAGTTATTAAAAAAAAATTTTTTTTTGTTGTGCCTGCTGTCGGTACCGCGGCAGTTGACGAATTGAATTTTGATGAGTGACAGCCGGTGTTCGCTCATTATCATTTCGCCATCGTCTGCCGGCCCACGCCGCTCGCATAGGGCTGTGCTAAGGGCTTTAGGCTTTAGCTGATAAATTACTCGCTGTACCCGTTTGCAGTGCTACGTATAGATTTTTTAGGCTAGGGAAGGGCCCAATTCTCGCGCTGTCATTATTATATTACATAACTATCATAATATCTTATGTAACATAAGATATTCATCGAAAAAACATGGCGCATATCAAAATAGAAGGGGAAAGATGCCCCAGCATCTTTCAGTGTCGTACCAAGTGTCCCAGACTCTTGGTACGATACGATGAACTAATCAGTGTGATTATAGAGGGAAAAGTAGAACGGAAAAGAAAAAGAGAAAGACCAAGGAGGTCTTAAATAAAGAAGGACCAAATCAAGGAAAAGTTAGGTGTCGTGGAAGTCAAGGAAATGACACTGAGTAGGTACAGGGGAATAGAGAAGACTCCATCGACAAGAGCGTAGGTCTTAAATTATAGATAGATAGATGTCAAAATATGTGATAAATATCCGACAATTTCATACTTCAAGAATACGTAACATCTAAATTTTGTGATATCCGCCATGTTTTTTAGATAAATATCATATGTGACATAATATCGAAGGCGTTAGAATTAGGTCCCAGGAACCCACGTATAGAGTCCGCGGGCGTCCTCAGAGTTCTGAGGCCAAAGCTCCATCACAATCTTATCAATGATGGCAGCTTGGTAGCACGTCAGGTTACCATTTTCAAATAAAAAACTGCTTTTAATACGTAGGTAATAGAGGCGGTCTTAAATTTAAAATTGTGTAGTCTGACGTGCGACCGTGTATACAAACATACAAGTTAACATTTTTTTTTACGTATAAACTATTAGCTATTGCCCTGCCCACGATTTGGTCGGCTTAGACTCGATGATACAAAAAAAACATAAGACAATCGAACGTAGAACCTATTTTTTTTTAAATCTGTTAAAAACACTAATACTCCCATTGCCGTGCCAGTAACCATGTCCTAAAGGGGTTAGGTGCAGCTTAAGAGCATTATTTTTTAATGTAACTACCAAATCTGTCGCTGTAAACTAATATTTATTGAATATATATTACATCCTTATATCTCCATCTGGCACAGGTGCTATGAACTTAAAAGAACGAGTCTACATCTAATATTGTTATATGTCTTTGCAACGAATAAAGATATTTCATTTTATTTTCATTTCATCCTTGTATCTACTCGATGACCAAATTCCGTTACAGTCATAACGCAACGTGTAAACGTACCGTCACGATAACTGAATAAACTGACATGCACGCGCGCTCTGTGTAAATTGACCATGATACATTTAGTTTAGATTTTCTGATAACAAACTTGTTTGTTTGTAATATTTACTTAACTTCTACCCAGTAGTACTTTAACAATATTTTAAGTATTCATTTGGTATAATATCCTTCTAGCTAAGTTTCGACTACAGCGGCCTATCTCAATAGATATTAGCCAACTGCGCAGGAGATATTATAGTAAACAAATAAATAATCAATCAATTGTTTCAACAAAAACACCAAATACCTAACCCCAAACTAAGCATGAGCTTGTGCTATGGCGACTAGAATAACGGATAGACATACTTATATGCGTTTATATACATCCATGACTTAGGTACTTACAAATGCTCGTGCTCGTCACACATACATTTACCCCTTGCGGAATTCGAACCAGCAACCTCTGGTTTCGTACTCCGGAACGCGAACTACTATACCAAGAAGTCAGCTAATGCACAAGTGTGTGCGCAATACGCAGGTGCACTCTCTGTTCCTTGACTCTCATAATTCGGCGAGACTGCATTCGGTTTACCTAGCTAGCGAATAATAAAAAACGTTTGGTAACTCATATTTATTGCGTTATCACTACCAAAGTGCATAGAAGTTAGTGGCTGGTTCCACCCGCGGCCCCGTGTCGCGGAAAGCATGTTGAGGTGTTGGTACTGCGTCTGATCTCTCTCCAATTATATCAGACACCGTCTCACTGGACTTTGAGAGAGTACACTATAATATCTCCTTCCTCACCTGCAGACTTAGCATGCTGGTTTTTGGCCATTTTGGCTTTGAAATCTATTTTCCTTTTTTGTTCTACTAATAGGCAGGTCTCAATCTTATCTGTGACGCGGCCGAAGATAGGTCATGTTTGACTAGTAACGGCTTATTCACACTTTTCTTGAAATTACCCATTCAAGAAAAGTGTGAATAAGCCGTTACTAGTCAAACATGACCTATCTTCGGATCGTAGTGTTAAGGGACCACTTTAGCCATCTCAGTTAGACCACTTTACTATGTGTTTTGATTGGCCGTCATCATCATCATCCTAGCGTTATCCCGGTTGTGCACTCGCACGCGAGAGCCCAGCGTCCGCTTAAGACCATTATCCAGGATGTGGCAGATCAGGTGGTTACAGTGGAGTGACTGCCATCTGACCTCCGTGACCCTGTTGACAGGGGAACCTGACCAGTTTGGATCATGGTTACACATTCAGTCGCCTGAACGTGCAGGTTACCTTACGATGTTTTGCCGTAAAAGCATCGGTTAGTGAAACAACTAATGTACGTAACTCAGAAAGTTATTGGTACATGGCGGTACGTGGAATAGAACCCGGTACCTCCCGCATGAGAGGCAACCCGCTAGCAACTACGCCACCGACGCTGTATGATGACTGGATTGATCGTCACCGTAGCCGAATTTCGGCTAAATATCAAAGCCACCAGTTAGGATTGTGAATACTGAAATAATAATGCTATAGATACTACATACCTGCGGGCACATCTTGCAGTGGTACTTCCTCGCATGGGCATGCAGGGGCTGCAGCTTGGTGGGTCCTTTTCCCAGGGGCTGGGGGACCACCAGCAATCCACTTCCCGCGTTTGCGCCCCCCACCGGTGATGAGGATGACGACCCTGGAAGAATTAATGGTTGATTGAAGAAGTAAGATAGTTAGTTACGGTTGGATCAATGGTGTTGGAAAGGAGTAATAAAGTTATACTGAAACAATACGGCACGGGTGAGAATAGCATATGTAACTCAAATGTATGTTATACTGGTCAAAGAATTTTCAAAATTGGTTGATTTGTTTCAGTGATTACCCTCCTACAAACAAACTTACGAACGATGCCTCTTTTACAATGATTATACAAGAAAGACGTAGATGACGATAATCCAGTTATTTGAAGGTTCACTTAAACTATTGTAAAAAAAAATTTTTTTTACTAATTTTAAAAGGGTTTACTCCTGACCTTTAGAGTCTAGACTAAACCAGACGTGGCGAAAACAGAGTCAACGGCGGAGCGAGCTCACCCCGACGGTTCTGGCACTCAACGACGAAATACAGCAAGCTGCTTGACGCCGGGCTCCGGTGGGCGGCTGGTACTTGACATGGCTCGCTCTATGTATACTCAAAGTACACCACTGCCTTTGCACTAGTTCGCCTACTTGTGCCCGCGGACTGAACCGTCTTCTATACTCATCTTTGTTAAAACTAGTTTAATAAAATGTCTAACTCGACCGCCCCGGCCCAAGCCCCGCTCCGTACAGCATCTGACTCATGGACTGGTGGTGACAAAAACTTTCATAGTTTTAACTTAATAATGGGAGGTTGAATGTGTTACTGATCAGCTGGCCTACCACCTAATTCTACCTAATTAA
The DNA here is from genome assembly GCA_949316185.1 of Pyrausta nigrata. NCBI lineage: Eukaryota > Metazoa > Arthropoda > Insecta > Lepidoptera > Crambidae > Pyrausta > Pyrausta nigrata. Next base: position 3,348,254 of record OX438961.1, read on the forward strand.
TAAGCTTTCAAGAAATCCATAATAGCGTATTGCAATAACTTCTTAAGTAAGCGGTATATAGAAATCCAGTTTGTGATGGAGTTGCTGCCACCCTCCACTAAGCATCTTGCTGGTTTCCGTCGGTAAGTGGGAGTACCTGAACCTTCTAGGTAAGCTCGCTTCACGGTCGACTCTGTCTACGCCACGTATGACTTAGTATAGAGTCAAGTGCAAATCCATTTGAAATTAAAAAACAACTGGGTAAAACGTAAAGCTATTTCCACAATGTGTTCTTACCCGACCGCCCCGGTCCCAACCCCGCTCCGTACAGCATCTGACTCATGGATTGGTGGTGGCCCAGCCGATCGTCCACCTTCTGGTGGCCGCCAACCGACCCGTCTCCCGTGCTCATCTTTGCCTGTAACAGGTGAGAAGACTTTTAAGTAAGGGGCTTTTAGATAAGAAATTATTTAGATAGGTTGTCTACACTAATATTATAGATTTATATATTATAGATTATAGATAAGAGGAAAGATTTGATTGTTTGTTTGTATTGAATAGGCTCCGAAACTACTAGACCGATTCAAATGAAATTTGGTACAGTACAGTTTTAGTCACTGGGAAAGACATAGGCTACTATAAGCGATATAAAATCATCAGGGGGTGAAAAGGGGGATGAAAGGTAGTATGGAAAATCCTACTTTTGGTGCGGGCGAAGTAGCAGGGAACTGCTAGTTTTTTAAAGGTATCATTTAAGCTATCGCCAATTTAATCAGTTTTGTGTTTCCTAAATTGTAATAATAGGATTTGCCCGCAAAATAGTAGTTTTGTCACCAAAATATAGTCCCCGTTTTTTTTATAAGACTGTAAGTAATTATAATAATTACAAGACCGTTTCTATACCTCACATTAATCAGAAATAAAGACAGAAAATACATTTAATGGCACCATAGTGACATTTAAATACACTATCATCATAATAAATTTAAAAAAAAATTATGATACAAAAGATGTGCTCACAAGGTTTCGCTCATCATAGGTCATAGCAGCAAAAAAAAATGCCACTATGACACTGATTTTTAGCGAGATCCTTGGCGCACAATAAAATCAGGTGTGGCCATGCTAACCCACGTAACATTAAAAAAAACTTCTTTTAGGTTTTGTAAAAATCTATGTTAGAGGTCATTCACACGAGGACATGATTTTTGACGATTCGTCTTTTTTCACGATTCGTTCTTTTTTTGACGGCAGCAATGCTTTTTGAATGCCCATGTTCACACGGATCACGAATCGTGAAAAATGACGATACGTCTTAAATTATGTATCGTGTTTTTAAAAATCACGAATCTTCCAAATACACGGATTTTTGACCAAATTCAATTAGGATATTTTGACAAATCTTAAAAAAACAAGATTCCGTATGCAATGTGAACGGCTATCCGTCATGACATATCCTGTATTTTGACGAATCGTCAATGACGGATCCCGTGCGAACGAGCCCTTAAAAGGGGTACTCTCTATTCTGTGGTGGAAATGAGTTTAATCCTAACTTAGTGATAGGGATAAAAGTCAGCCTATTAGATCCCAATCCTGGGAAAAGACCTAACCTCAACTATGAGGAGGAACGAGCCATACTCCACCACAGTAATAGGGATACTAGCTGGCTATTCAATCTTTTAGTTAAAGTTTAACGTAAAAGGGCCGGAAGGTAAGTGGATATCTAAGATACAAAGACAAGGACTATATTAAAAAAACTCGTTAATTTATCTTTCGAAAGTTGGTACTAGGGGTTCGTTAAAAAAGAAAAGATTATATTTTAGATTGCGATAGTCAGCAGACATTTACAAAATTTTCATAGAGTTCTTTAGACTACCTTCTCTTTTAGGTAGAAGACAGTCTTTTTAAATTGAAATTGGGATGTGGTGAAAAAAATATATGTATATAACATAACACGATGTATGTATACACACATACACGCGACTATGCGACTGCTCCTATTCTTTAATATTAGAAACGTTACGTCCTATAGAAAATTGTGTTTAGCGTTTCAAACCAAACAGCCATAAATATTAGTTTGTACAAGTGTCCAAATTCAACCCTAAAGTGCGGTCAGTGAAATTAAATTTTCCATTTCGCCACCAGAGGGCGTTATCGGGGTAAATTAATTTGTAACGGACGTATATCGCCTATGGTTTGTCCCCATAGTTCATGATTTATGTTACCTACGTATAGTTAGGGAAATAGTTTGATAAAATTTGTGATAACTCAAAAATTTTGTGAAATACTGTTGTAGTGACAATGAAATTTTTGATACGAAATAAAAAGTTTTACGAACTTAGGTGTCATTCTAATGTAAAGTTAATTTTTAATTTTTAGTCTTGCCATTGTTTACTGTACAAAATAATCTTTTTTAATTTACATTATTGAATTTCAGGCAACATATTAAAAAATAGCTCATAAACAGATAAATATTCTTCATTGCAATAAGAAAACAGACGTACGTACTTAATATATGAGTACAATTTAGAGTTAGCAGTTAGTATTTACAATTAATTCAACTGAAGCTGCCTATTACTACAGATTTGTTCTACTGCACTTTCAGATGAGTTATTTAGTTTGCTAAACAATGTCATAGATCAACCACTTTAATCAAAAGGGTCAAACTCGATAATTTACCTACGCCCGGGCGTCGTTAGCTCCACACGATTTGTCGTGGTTCCCGTTTGTTTAATTTTGACTTTAAAATATTAGATTCGGACAGCCCTTCGGCGTCTTCATTTTAGGGTTATCACAAATATAACTAAGTGCTGTTAAAACCATAATAGGTGTTATTTATTTATTTAAGAAAATTAACAGTTGTATAATATAGTGTAAAAATATGTTAGGTACTTAAAAAAAACTGAACCAATGGCAGGTTTGTTTCGACATTATTGTTGGTAAAAATGTAACTTCTCGAGTTAGATTGAGCAAGAATCTAAAATTATTATTTACACAAAAAAGTCGAGGTGTAGGCAAGTACTAGTATACTTAACTCGATAATGGCTGAACCAATATCCATGATCTTTGATTCGCTTAATTCGTCTTTGTCCGGAATATCAGAGTAACGATAAAAACATTTAAAAAATACGTTAAGACAAAGTCGCGGGCTCGCTAGTATTTATTAAAACCTTTACTTTAATTGAAAATAACTTGTGTAATACCTACTACCTCCTAGAGAAAACTTTGATTCTATAGATCTGATAAAGTAAATAAAGCCATTTATAATCGTGCACCAAACAAACAGATGCAGTGGTGTAAACCTCTTTATATACGTATTTACCTTAAAGATGTGAATGACCAAGGGTAAAGGGGTAGTTTTTGCCCTGATGCTGACAATGGCAACCAAGACCTAAACAAGTGTAGGGCGATCTATGCGCTGACATACAGACGGTAAGTTTATCAAATATGTTTTTTTACTAAAGCAGATATACGACAATTGTCTTGATGAAGTTGCTTTTAACCGCAAAAAATTTGTGTGGTGTGCAATAATTAATATTTTAAGTTACGTAGATTTGAATTTTTTTTTGTAGCTGGTTTTTTTTTTATAGTTTATTCGTCGAATTTTTGGATTGGATTTGGATTCAAATTAATGGATATATATTTTTTATTGCAAAGTACACACAGTAGTCATTAAAAAAAAATAGTTTAACTTATTTTAATTACTGTCAGAAAGTAAATAGTCTTATACTAAGGTACATCCTGCGTAAAAAAAGAACAGAAAATAATTAATTCACGTATGAGTAAAAGAAAAAATAATAAATACTAACTCCCTCTTTACTAGGTAGAGAAACCAACTAACAAGTGAAAATTAACGGTATTAAAACGCTTATGGATATTTAATTATAGTAGATTGATTACACTAAATGGCACGTTTGCTACGATTGTTCGCTTTGCCAACCGACATGAAAATTGTTTTCACAACAGTAAGCAATAGCTGTTAGATTTTGACGAAGATTGATTACATTTTGTAATAATAGCTTTATTTATGCTGTAATATCTTATTGTATTGCTTAATCGCTGCATTTGTATTGAAATTATATAAGTGCTAAGGAAGAGTTTCAACTTTATATTATTAATGTAGGTCGTATATAGGGTGTCCAGTAATTAAAGTCTAATCCTTTAAATACAGATTGTTTACATAATCTCCTATTAATATGTAAATTCTTATTATTTTTCATACGAAAGACTTACCTTATAATTATATGAGTTAAGATTTTTTATTATTTCATCTTCTTTTTCTTTCAATTTATGGCTGACTTATCACGGATCATCGGTTGAACACCTCCCTATTGAATTCCGTTTATTATTTCAAATAAAAAGGGTCAGTGGTGCGCGCGACGGCGTAGAAAGCGAACGTGTCGTATACCGCTACATCTGTGCGCGCGGTTTTTATCTCTCTACCCTCTTTTTTTCGCAAGTTACAATATGGAAGAAAATGAAGATGAAAACAGAAGCGATTCAGAAATAATCAACGAGTGTGAACGTGAAATGGAAGAGATGTTGGAATGGGACAACATGGGAATTGAGTATCAAACTTCAACTAGAAATGCGGAGAAGAGAGTGCATGCGGAAAGTGAAGAAAATAGTGAAGATGGATTTATCACAGTAACGAACAGAAGAGCAAAAAGATTACTTAGAAGGACACAGGAATGACATATGAAGAGGAAAGTGAAAACCTATATCAAGTCTGCATTACATCACTTACAACGTTGCCTAAACAATTTGCAATGGCAAAACTATTTATGCATAAAGGAGTAGAAGGCATACACCGTATCAAATATAAAAGCCCTTTCAAAATCCTTGTACAATTTGACACAAAAGAACGTGCTAAAAAGCATAATTAATTGCTCAAAAATGTCTGAGTTAGGATATAGATGCCAGTTGACGTCTGAAAACAACTATTCATATGGAGTCATTAAAGGCGTTGATCTAAACATGGATATAAAGGAGATTCAGCAATCGTTGGTCAGCAAATATGACATTGTATCTGTACTGAGGCTTAAACGTCTTAATTTTGAAGGAAAATGGGTAGATAGTACAATGCAATTAATTACTCTAACTTATTTCCTTCGCAATGGAGGAATGTAGTTATTTTTCTCATCTCAAAAACAGGCAGTGATCCTAATGCCATTCCAAAGTTGAGACCAATATCTCTTATGTCCTGCATATGTTAAGTCTTCCACACTATGCTAGCCAGAAGAATGGTATGTGGAGAAAAACAAAATTCTACCAACATACTCAACAGGTTTTAGAAAGGATCTGTCAACCTTGGATTGCTTAATGCGTGTCATCTCATACATTCAACTCAATTTTGAGAAAGGTGTTCCCACTGTTGCATGCTTTCTTGACATAGAGAATGCGTATAACAATGTGTCAATCCTACAAGTTACGAACATCTTGCATAAACTAAGAATAGGAAAGAAAGTTTGCGAATACATCTTGTCGTTCTTAAACGAAAGGTATCTAAAAATTAAAAATGAAAGAGGTGACGATATTTTAATGAGACGAACGGATAGAGGCCTAGCTCAAGGGAAGCCTTTATCTCCTCTAATTTTCAATATCGCCACATATAAATTAGCTCAACAGATTAAAGAGATACATTTGTGCCAATATGCAGATGATTTTGTTCTTTATATTAGTAATAAAAACCTTAGAATTTGCGAAACGAAACTACAAGTTGCATTAAATGAAAAAGTCACCCAATTAAAAAATATAGGCCTGGACTTGTCAGCGGCAAAGTCGAAACTCTGCATTTGCGGTAGAGGCAGAAGTAGAAAAGAGATTACTCTCAAGATTGAGGAAAATCAGTTAACATCGGCTCACTGTATTAAATATTTGGGCATATGGCTCGATAGCTCTTTACGATGGAGTAAGCATATATAGGAAATAGCAGAAAAAGTATCAAAATTTTTAAATATTCTGAAAATGTTAGCTGGTTTAGGTTGGGGTGTTCATCCCAAGCACTTGAGAAGACTGTACATCACACTACTGAGAAGTAGACTTGATTATGATAGCTTCCTGTACGACAGCAGTGCAAATTCTCATTTATCTAAGCTAGATAGGCTCCAAAATCAAGCTTTGCGTATCATTGGAGGATTTATAAAAAGCACCCCAATACATGTCATGGAGTCTTAACTTTGTATAACCCCACGATTCATAAGACGAAAATACTTAGCCTTTAAATATTGTTTAAAAGCAAAGACTTATGAACCCACAACTGACTGGCATGAACGATTATCACCTGCTTGTAAAAATAGATATTGGGAGAGAAAAAAAAAACCCTTGCTTGGTATAACTTTCAACAAAACTAAAGATCATGAACTATGTGCGAACTTTCCTCTGGAAATGTTCTCTCTTGATACCTGGATAACGAATATAGACACAATTACTACTATAAAACCAAATTTAGAGTGTATTATTAAAGCAAAAAAAATGTTAGAACCTAATTTACTAAGACTCAATGTATTAAAAGAATTAATGGAAAAGTGTGACGAGAGTTGGTGTACAATCTTTACTGATGGCTCCAAAGACTCTAGAGACAACGGTGCAGCTTATTATAACGTAAAAATGAAAGAGATAGGTTCATTTAAAATAACTACCGATGTTTCTATCATGACTGTAGAACTTGTTGCTATTTATAACGTACTCTTATACGCTAAAAACAGAAACCTTGCGAAAGTCGTCATTTGCAAAGACAGTAGGAGTGCGTTGCAGCACATTGCTCGATGCACCTCTGGAGGCAGAGGCACACCGTTAGCATATAATGTGCTGCAACTCATTCATGAGAGTAACAGAAAGGGCCATCAGATAGGGTTGCAGTGGGTTCCCTCACACATAGGCATTAGGGGTAACGAGGAGGCTGACCGACATGCTAAACTTGCAATAACGAATGGTATAGAATTTCAAGTTAAACCTTGCCGCTCAGAAATTTTCCCCAAACTTAAAAAAGAGTGTTATAACTTATGGAAAGAGTATTTTAACGGAATTTCGTTACTAAAGGGAATTTGGTACAAAACAATGCAGAGTGAGCCTCCTCGTATACCTTGGTGTGCAAATATTAATTTGTGTAGGAAATATGTTGTACTCTTACATCGACTACGATCCGGACACATTCCGAGCGGCAAGTTTGCGTATTTAATGAACAAATCTGAATCACCAAACTGTGACGCGTGTGGTAAAGTAGATGATGTGCAACACTTGTTGACGGAATGTGTCAAAAACAAAGGGAGACCCAACAACTCTTTCAGCATTTAGACCTGAAGGCATAAGATGTGGGAACTTTTCAAAGTATATTGGCGGATCCCGCATCAGATGCAGCCGGCTTTGTCTGTGACATGGTACAGTGTGTCATGTTTGGTTGTTAACTTTTTTTGCTAAATTATCTTAATCTAGTTAAATAATTTGGTATAGAAAGAGGTTCTATCGTCCATAGACTACCATTTGTAGCAAAAAAAACTTGAAAATAGATTTAAACTTCTTACAAACACTGCCTTCGGTAGCTCGAAGGGAAAACAATTGCCCGGATAGAGAAATGTTTTAGGTTCAATTTTAATCCGGATTAACTGTCAACGTTAACATTATTCAAAACGCTTTGTTTTGAAACTTTTTAATTTCTGAAATAACAATACATTAAAAGATAGAGACCTGTAGAATTTATTGGCTTTTCGCGAGATCTGTGTGTCACTTTATAAAGTGATTTATCTAACCTTATCGGCGTTACTCATACAGTAGTTAAAGACAAAGTGACCAGTGTCTCCGATTATTTATTATTTCGAGTTACTCCGTTTGGATTCTAAGTAATTTGTTTATTTGGAGATACGACATTTTGCGCTTTGGACGTTTGGGAAACTTTGAATTTAGCAGGAAATGATTTGTGTTGTGGTTTCATCCGGGATAGGGTTAGATCTGTCACTAAATTCTTACTTGTAATAAGCACATAAGCAAGCATAAGTATTCCTTGAAATTTTATGAGTACAGAATGTCTTTAAAACAGTAGTTCCAATATATTTCGTAAATGGATGAGATCATGGCTCCTCAGAAAAGGCTGGGGTAAGGTAAGATAAAGAAAACTGTCATGGTAAAGGACATATTCAAATAATCGTGATTTTTAAAGGTAGTAATACCTCAATGACTGAGGGTCGTGGTCATTATGTGGAGTGTCATGTATAATGGAGTGGTTTGCCATTGCCTTCTCTATTGCACACAGTAGCCAACTAGTGTGCAGGTTTTCTCTCGATTCGTAAACGAAAACAAGAAACGAAAAGTAGTATACGATCTAAGTAGGTAATTAAGTAATAAACTCTAGGATAGTAATAATAATTGACCGTGGACCTTACAACTCTGACTATTACCGTTCTCACTTTAATTTACAGTGATACAAACATCCATAACAAACACAGTCAAATAGGTCAATATTCGCCAAAATACTTTTACGCGGCGTCGTAAAGGCGACGTCAACGTCCCAGTGCATTCTGTGGGAATACTTTAGTGCACCGCCATCTATCTAACGCTAATGGCAACTTTTGACGCAAACTGCGCTAGTGACAAACACCGGTATTTTTCGACCCACTTTCGCGTTTTAGGGTTATCTGAGTTTCAGGTTTAAGTGATCAAATGTTTTGGTGTTATTTTAGTAAATTCTATCACAAAATACACTTTCAAACAGGTTTCTGAGGAACGTTAGCTGCATTTATTGTTATTGTACACAGAAGCAGATTTCACTTCCCATGAACTTCTTATTTTAGTCTGAAAATAGTCTATTGCAGTCGTTACTACGAGTAAATCTATAATCTGTAAGAGTCCAGTTCACTAACATTATTGATAACGCTTAATGTTTTTCTTCTTCTTCTTTATGGTGAGCAAATATAATAAAAGTGTACCACGTTTATGTTAAAATAATGTTTAAACAGCCGTTATAATAATATTATTTGACACATTTTGTATGGCAATTGTGTCAAATTTACCATGTTAGTTAACCGACTATTTAAAAATGGTGAACTCGGGTCGCATTGTTTTGGATTTGGTCATTCAATGTGCGTCATATTCCAATGTCAATAAGGTAAAAAATTACACAGTATTATCAAAATGCATAATTAAAATACTGTATCTTCTTGACTGTACTCAAGTCTTGAGGGGTACCTACCCTATGGCTATGACAAAGCGTGCTAATTTGACAACGTCGATTGCAACTCTCACGCCCCCTGTGGTCTATCCGGAGGTCATAAATTTATGACAATCACGATTTTCATCTTAGCCTCGTAAGCAATTAAGCTTTCCCGTGTCAAAAATACTAAATGCGACTTTTATATGTAACAGTACATACAGCAGTATAAATGAGAAAATAAATTAATGACAAATCACCTTAACATCATTAAACTGCTTATAATAACAACTGAAATTAAGTAACACTACACAGAAATAAAATAACATGGTAAAATAATCTGTCGAAAGGACCGTCGGTGGCGTAGTGGCTAGCAGGTTGCCCCTCATGCCGGTAGTGCCGGGTTCAATCCCTCGTGCCTTCATGTACCAATGACTTTTCTGAGTTATGTAGGTACATTAGTTGTTTCACTAACCGATGTTTTTACAGTGAGAGTAAACATCTTAAGGAAACCGACACATTCAGCTCATTGAATGCGTAACCGTGATCCAAGTTGGTCAGGGTTCCCCTGTTGACAGGGTAACGGGGGTCAGTTGGCGCTCCACTGTAATTACCTGATCTGTTATATCCTGGATCTCGGTCCAACGCGGACCTCGGGCCCTCGCGTGCGAGAGCACAACCAGAATAACGCTAAGAAGTAGAAGGTAACGGATAAACCGAATAAGTTTCAGTTGTAATAAATAAATGACATCGTTTACAAAGGCAGCAAAAACAAAAGAGCTAAGACGACTACATTTAGAGAAAGGGCTACAAATAATGACTACAACTAAAGACATACGCCACAATTTCATTAGGAGATAGGCTACTAACTACATTTCACCTTGTAGTCTCTTTTAATGTACACTAGCGCGGTTCTAATTATAGTTTTAGCCTAGATTACGGTAACCACATAAAAAAATAAAAAATCGACATCTACAAGCCAACAAACAAAGCTTTATGAACTACTTATACCGTACAAAACCAAACTGAAGCTACACCTTGCAGCAAAAAATAAAAGTGCCGAAGAAGAAGTAAAATAATTGCTTACTTACTTATTTTTGTATATTTCGTATCTCATTTTTAGGGGAATGTAAATTTCTTATGAGATCTTTAAACCTATACCTACTACGATTACAAGCATGGGCTACAACAACTAACTATAGAATGCGGGATATAATTACTATGACTACATTTACAAACTGGAAACCAACTGCAATTTTAAGTATTAGAAAGATATGAGATATTTGCATTAAGCAGAGAGTAACAAATACTCATATTCGTGTTTAGACCCGTCATGTCTAATACTTATTGTAATGCAACGCGAAAGTTAATATCTGCAAATGACCTTGTTAGGGATATAGGTTACAATAAAGACAATTAAGTCAAAACTACATTTAGAGATAGGCTACCAACTACATTTAAAGACAGACTACCTCACCTTGTAGTTCTTTTTGATGGCTAGGACGCCACGTGGCCGTGATCACGCGACAAAATTTTAAATATATACAACATAACATAAACTACATTTAAAGACAAAATTGACACCTAAAATAAGAGAGTGTCTACCAACTGCATCTCATCTTATCAGGGACAAAAGTTTACCACGTTTAGAGATAGGCTACCAATTGCATTTAAATACAGGTTACCAACTACATTTAGAGACAGGCTACCAGCTACATCTGAGATAGGCTAAAACTACATTTAAGAATAGGCTACCTTAGAGATAGGCTACCAACTACATGTAGAGACAGGCTACCAACTACATATAAAGACAGGCTTCCAACTACATTTAAAGACAGGCTACCAACTACATTTATGGAGAGGCTACCAAACACATTTAGAGATAGGCTACCAACTACATTTATGGACAGGCTACCAACTACATTTAGAGATAGGCTACCAACTAAATTTAGAGACAGGCTACCAACTAATCTCACCTCGTAGCCCTGTTTGATGGCCATGGCGCCCCGTGGCCGTGACCACGCGGCGTATTCCAGGCCATCTTTTTGTTGGCAGTGCTGTTGGACAAAACGGGACTGTTATTTTTAACTGTGACAAAAGTAACAGTGGATTTATAGGGACTGGTATTTTAACTGATCAGGTCAATAAGAGATCTAAAGTGGCCTTAACACGAAAACCGGAATATATTAGAGAAAGAAAGTATTAGAGAATATAATCATAAAGCTATGATAAAAGTTAAGTTAGATGATTTGGGTTACACGAGGTACAAAGTGGCTTTTAAACACGAGTTTATGGAGAGCATGTCATGACTAATGATACTAAAATTGTCCCTACCTACATTGTGTATGCTTACAAATTACCAAACTAACATGCTTACTTCCCATTGTGTCCATTTTACAAGAGTTTTCAGAAGTATGCACAGAACATAGCTATATTTTAGCTGTTATGCAGTATTACTAGGTACTCCACGATAGAAAGGACTGGTTGATAGCGTTTCATTCAGTCAGTAAAAATAAATAAATTGTTGCAACAAACACATCAATTACCTAGCCCCAAACTAAGCGTGAGCTCGTGCTATGGTGACTAGAATAACGGCTAGACAAATTTATATACGTTTTTAAACAACCATGACGTACAAATGCTCGTGCTCATCACACAAACATTTGACCTTGCACGATAGAACCCGCAACCTCCGGTTTTCGTAGCACGAACCACTACACCGAGGCGGTCGTCGACTGTAATTAAAAATGTAATGTGAGAGAGCCTACTGACCTCCATTATAGTTAGTATCTCATTTTCTAGGGTAAAAATTATAGCCACAACTTCAAAATATAAAACTACCAGGTATAAACGAAATATATATCAGAAAACTCATATAATCTTTAAAATGGTGCACAGTAGCCATAATTCTCTATTATTGGAGAATCCTAATGCCTTCTACGATGCCGTTACAACGCTTCTTACATACATTTTATGTATATATATATGTTGGAAAAACGATTTTATATCCATGACCCGGCCAACATATAAAACGTTAGTCCTAAACTCGGAGGGCCTCTCTTTCTGATGTAATACGATAGAGGGAGAGCGATGCTCACGTGTGACGCAGGGAGAGACGTATATGTATGTGAGACGTGTAGGGAAAAGGCTTTGGGTGGTATGGAGTCGCTTACATTTTGAAGTTTAAAATATTGTAATTTATACAAAAAGATGGAAGCTTACGAGGGAAACGTATGACTAAAGATTTCGTTTTTTTTTGTATATTATTATGGGCTTACTAAAAATAAAGTAAACCGTGTTAAGGTGTATATTTATAAGACCTCCAATTTCAAATGAATGACACATTTTTGACAACCAGTGTACCGTATTTATAATTGGTATTTACCATTAGATCATTCATTTAACATTTCATTTTATTTGAAATTGGCCACTTCATAAATAGATAAGACTCAAACATTGTTTTATTTATTTGTAGTCAGGTCGCTTTAGGTCAATTTTTGTAATTGTTGAAAGCAATTCTGTTGAAATAGTTTAGTTATTACTGTCAATGTTTACGTATAGTAAGCCTCTTAGATCTCACTGCTGGGAAAAGGCCTCACCTCAACTATGAGGAGGAGGTAAGATTGTTTCACTGTCAATGTTTACCTAAATATATTTTGACGTCTCACTCTAAAGAAAAGTACTTAGTGTCAAATAATAAGTACAGGAAATATTTACTAAAGCATAATTTACATTCTATTTTGAAATTCTAAGCGCCTGAAATCGTGCATTTCCCTCGAGAGGAATATGAGTAAAATATATCTTATTTCAAGAATGTTGCACTGGAAACTTTTTCGTCTCCACACCTGCGCTGTTCCTAAGAAAAACCCGCGACACGAGTATTTTTCTTAACTTCCCTATGTGTGTGTGTGTGCACACATGTGTGTGTATTATCTATGTGTGAGTGCCGTCTTGGGTAGTAAAATATTATGCTGTCGGTCTTGAAATAACATTGTATAGATAATCAATAACAGACCAGTTTTATGTTCGATTCTAAAGTTCATAGCTTTTTGGAACCTAAAGTTTGAATGACGTCATTAAACGTTGACACGGTAATGGGCAGTATTATTATGCGATCAATTAAGAAGACTGGAAAAAATCCATAGTGGTTGTTATTCTGAAGTCAAAATAACGGACGTCAATAAATATATTACACACATCAACACTGTCTAGGGATATACAAAACATAGTATTATTATAACCAAAATATCCCTAGACAGTGTTGATTAGTATATTTAACTGGTAAGTTTCTTTGAATTTATGTACACAGATGCCAGATTTTCCATACAGTATTCATCCTCCCTTAAGGTGAAATATGCTCCTATGCAAATGTATAAAAAGCTCAGTCGGGAAGGAGCGTGTTAAATAAGTATTTGTTTCTTAAAAGTGTTCGATCTTAAGAGCCTAAAACATACACACCAGAAACTTAAGGACATCGTTTAAATAATGATGGATCTCGAAGATCGATTATTTGCTTCGATAGAAAATCCTGAAGTTAATTCTAAATTTACCCTCTTTGCATGTTTTAGATTGGTTAATATGTTTTGTGGTGCTTACAATTTTGGAGCTTTCTCTTTGATTCTCTGCCTCAGTAGCAGTGCCGTAGTAACTATTTACGTACACAAAGACAAAAACAGGGGAATACTTGTTTTGTTTGAATTTTCATAAATGAAATTATCAAAAACCCTTTTCCATTTGCGAAATCGGAAATCATCATCATCCTAGCGTTATCCCGGTTGTGTACTCGCACGCGAGGGCCCAGGGTCCGCTGACCACGATCCAGGATTTGGCAAGTCAGGTAATTACAGTGGAGCGACTGCCAGCTGACCTCTGTAACCCTGTTAAGGGAAACCTAACCGTTTTGGATCATGGTTACACATTCAGTTGCCTGAAAGTGCAGGTTTAGTCTAAATGTGCATTTTTTTTATCATCATAACATAAAAATTGATTTGTATTACGTGATAAATCAATGATCGTAAAGGTAAAAGTTCTAGGTCTATTTTTAAGGTCTATACACTGACTTAATCATACCCTGTCAATTTAACAAGCGTCTTTTAATAAAGCGACATTTTAAAAATCTGTAAAACTCCATACAAAAAACCTTTTTTTTATGTTTGGCTATAGATAAAGTAACTACAACTCATGTTACAACGAAGCTATAAAACAAATACCTCTTTGAAGAAAGTGGTTTAATCCAGTAAACCCTTATTGATTCCTGTTTTTGGAGCCTACTACTAAATCGATGGTTATTACTAGCTACCATTCATTACTATCTGTAAACCACCGTTAAAATACTCATTAAAACACAATTTTACGGATTACTTCGCGATTTATTTACATTTTATTTTAAACCTGACGTTTCGAACACTTTACAGCGATCGTGGTCACAGGGAGACTAAGGTATTAGTCATAATTAGGAATAAATAAGTAAGTAATCCGTAAAATTGTGTTTTAATGAGTTCAACAATTCGCGTAAACGTAAGAAACAAACACCGTTAAAATACTTAAACCGGGCAGTCGGTAATAAGCCACACGGTCGTTACCGCCAGTCGGCTTGTGTCAAAACAGATAATCCAACTACCCCCGTTTCCCTTGACAAATGGCCCCGTCCGAATTGAGCGGTGACGGTTGTGGTTAATCATTATTTCCCGCCATTTTCTTTTCGTGATGGATGCTTTTTGGGAAAAGAAAATTGTCTGCTTTGGACCGACAAGTCGTGAAATAAAACTAAGTACACTCGTTTACTTATGAGTTGTATAAAGTCGTGGAAGTAATTTAATATAACACATTTTGTAGCTGCTAGCTGAAATTACATGTAACCCATGTGAACTACGATAAAAGGTTTTATTACGTAGGGAGTAGAGGCGGTCTCAAGTTAAAAAATAATAATAGTCTGACGTGTGTACGTCTACTCAGTAGTCACTTCAGTTTCAACAATCACACCGATCAGGAAACTATTCCTAAATTAAACGTTACTTTGTCATATGATGATCAGAACTACACGTAGACTTACTTATTATTATTTTGTACAAACCTATATTAGACACAAATGCTTGTTCTCTTCACACAAAAATATTCACCTCCTGCAGAATTCAAAGCTACAACCGCTAATGTGTAGTAATCCGTAATGCGATATACAAAAGACAAAAGGTACGTTTAACACCCAAAAGATTGTCAAGTGTGAGCACAGAGGGCGTGACCTGCGCCTGACGGTGACTGATGGACCGATTCCGATGCGGTTGTCACTCGGGTGCCTTGGAGGACGAATTAACATAACTGTTGATGGCATTATTTGCTATTGGTGGGAATATTGTGAAAGGTGACGCTAATTGCATATTATAACTTGACATAGATGTATTTTTCGATGTGGATAAGTTCTTCTAAGATTCCATGTCATAAAGATACACGCCAATGACAGTGTATACAAAAAGAGGTAGACTTGTCATCTCCTACTGCGCTGCGATTTGAATTGAATGCGCCGAGCACAAGTTCATTTATGTGTCATATTATGTCATTTGAATACAAAATTGAGCAAATTGCTTAATTTGAGGAAAGAAATTTCTTTCCTCAAACACCTCTTTTTAAATGTTGTATGCTATGTTTTTTTAACACATTGATTCTAGCATAAACACTTAAATACTATGTAAAATAAGGGCCAAGTTTCTTTCACTGTTTAACTGCCGGGATCTGATATTGGATAAAATTTTTGGGCCTACACTTTTCTTTTAGCAAGTTTAGTAACAACTTACACTTAGTTTGAGATTATTTGTCAAACTGTTGTGAAGAAACATTTCTACAACCCAAGAAGCGGGAAAAATGTTTTTATTTGTGTGCTAAATAAATGACTAGCTGGCTTGTGAAACCACAAATACGTTTTAAAAGATACATTACTCCATATCTCGGTTATCGCTCAATCGTGTGTGACAGTGACAGATCCGCAGATTCCTGTCAGCGTGGCAGTCTGTCGCTTAGCTGACGAGCCGGTCGTTAGGTTTTAAATGATATCTTTGTGGGTTTCCCCCTTTTTTATACTTTAGTTGGTTTTATAATAATTTTTAGCCGTGAAAAACCAGCCCCCTTACCAAACAATGCTACTGCATTCAAATACTTTTGAACAAAACAAGTTCCATTAGTTCGTGTCATGACACCGGAATTAGCAGGCCCGCAGCGAGGCAGTTTGTGTTAACCTGTCCTGTCACCAATAAAATTAAATGAAATTTAGATATATGCACTGATAGTCGATTTGTTTAAAAAGAGGTAGACTGTCATTTCGTACGGCGCGGCGATTCGAATCTTTTACGTGTCAAATGTCATATTTGAATGCAAAATTGTGCAGATTACACAATCTGAGGCAATCAATTTCCGCGCGATAATGAGCCATCTACATCTTTTTAAATGACTATCACTGGATAAATACGTTTATTTTTATGGTCTCCTAATTGTTAAAAGATTTGGGAACATAATATCAAGAGATAAAAATACTCAGGTGACAAGGCGGATCGACATTTGACCGCCTTACTATTAATAATATTGAATAATTCGGAAAATTTAGATTGAATGAATGTCCTCCTAGACGAATTTCGACTACGGCGGCCTATCTCATCAGAGATTAGCCAACTGCGCGGGACATATTATAGTGCACAAGTGTGTGCGCAGTACACAGGTGCACTCTCTATTCCTTCACTCCCATAATTCGGTGAGACGGCAGTCCGACATGACCGTAGAGAGATCAGGCGCAGGACCAACGGCTTAACGTGCTTTCCGAGGCACGGGTGTGTTAACACCACCAACTTCCTGACTCCGGAGCTGTGTCTGAGTTTTTTTCAAGACAGAAAAACCCAACACTCTCGGGCCCGACCCGGGATTCGAACCCGGAACCCGGGTTCGAAATTTAGATTAATGACAGATCAAACTACGTGGTTTGACCTAAGGGGTTCAAAATTTTCATATCTATTTATTTAATAAAACCACCAACAAGGTTACATTAAGACAAAACAATGAACACTAAAATACAGTTATATGATAAATACAAACTTAAAAAACTCAGTTATATTCGCTGTCTTATATTTAACAAGTGTTGAACACCACTTTAACTTTATTATAGGCGATAAGCAGATAATCCATATTCTCATATATACTGCACTGTACTCGTATGAACAGACAAAATGCGGACTTAAACCCGCGATTACTGCGTCCCAAAAACGTCTCGTCAGATTACGAAGGGTCACACCCTTAATCTCTGAAGTTATCCGAAAATCTTTCCACTCCGCTAGATTGACGTTGAGCAACCTGAGCGATAGTTACAAATGGATCGGTGACCGGCCTGTCAAAAATGTGACATTAGCAACTGAAATTCGGGATGTGGTGTATGATAGTAATACCAGGAGCTCTATTTGTGAATCACTCGTATGACATTTTGTTGGCGAAAGCGACTTAATTTCACTCGTCTACCAAGTCGCATGACTTATTTCCTAAGGACAGACACAAAAAATGACAGCTTGAGCGATTCAAAAATACGGCTTTTTAGATGACGAATGAAAATCAATAGGAATCTGCACGCGAGTGATTCAAAAATAGAGCTCGAATCACTATTTTAGATCGATCTCGACTCGATTCGATTTGATCGAGCTCGGGTGTAGGAGCTGTTTTGACTGTCAATAGAGAAAACTTGATGTCGTTACATCATTTTAACAATGATAATTATTTAAATTTATACGAATTATATATTGACAACCGTCTTGGTGTAGTCGTTCGCGCACCGGACTACTAAACCAGGCGGTTGCGGGTTCGAATCCCGCAAATGTTTGTGTGATGAGCACCAGCATTTGTACCTAAGTCATAGATGTTTATATGTATTTAAATATTTGTATTCGTTATCCTAGACACCATAGCACAAGCTCACGCATAGTTTGGGGCTAGGTAATTGGTGTGTTTGTTGAAACAATTTATTTATTTATTTATACTGGTTGCACTAGTTGTACTATTATTTATTCTGTGGTTGTACACACTGCCGCCTGTCAGACTACCCCGCTTTGCACTCGAGACCGCCTCTATTACCCACAAAATAAAAGCTGTTTTTGTAATTCAAATGTGTAACGTGACGTGCTGCAGAGCTTACGTAGAATTAGTTTAGAATAATTCGACTGTTTCCTTAACCTAAGGATGAGGCAAAATGTACAGGAATGCAAAACCTTTGTAAAATATGAAATGAATTTTGTCATTATACTATTTTTTTATATGTATCTCGTATTTTTTATTTCTCGTATTACGAACATTTTTTGAAACAATTTATTTATTTATTTTTATTTTATTTTTGCTAGTGTATTTGTATGTAGCTGTTGTAATTAGATACAACTACCAGTGGCTACTTAGCGGGATTGTGAGGGAGTTAGCAATCAATTGTGCGAAAAACGCTTGCTAATAATCACCTTTTTATTTGCGGTTTCAAAACGACGAATATACTAATAAAAATATAATTTGTAAAGAATATTAAGTAAGACTCACTTGATCCTACAAACTGTGTAAACAGTTTTGTAAGACTCTGTTCATAAAATTGTAATAGTGTTATATGCATAATAATAAATAAATAAATAAGCTTTGATATTCGGCTCTTAAAAGAGAAGCCTAGCTTTTAGTGATTTTCCAAGATTCCATGTTTCATCATTATACTAATCTCTTTTAGTATTTTACTGCGTTGTGTTAAGAAAACAGTGGCCAGACTACACATTTTTGAAGCCTTTGTCTGTACTTACTTACTCAATTCTTTACTTTGTAAATAAAATCATAAGATAGTTTGGTTTTTATTTTTTGATATGGCAGTAAAAATCGAATGCATGAAGCCATTTTTACTATGGCAATTATTGGCATACAAAATAAGTATTTTTCTTTTTTATAGACAGACGTTATGCTGTTATGCTGATCTTTAAACAATAAATAAGTCAATCGGACACCAATTATTTTATAATTAACATATTTGCCTAAAATACTGAAAGCAAAAAACACTGAGAAAACAAATTAGAGATTTTCATTCAGCTATCATAGTTTTATATTTAAAACTGGCCTAAACTGTAACTAAAAATAAACTAGAAACACAGAACCTTAGAAATTGTATTAGGGTGACATCTTCTTTTAGAAAAACACCCATTTCTAAAATAAATCAAGAATTAAAAAAAAACAGGGTTATGCCGAACGTTCGTCATTACAAAACAAATTCGTCGTAGGCAGACCGCACCTACGCCATCCGTCTTAGCCGTCGACAGACCGACTTACGGCCTCATCCGTTAAGATGGAAGTGTGTACACAGCTTTAGGCGGGGAGAGGAATGATATTATTTGGGATGGTTGAACTTAATTAGCGTGTTCTTAATTATGGCCGGAAAATAAGAAGAATGAATAGACAATTCAAATTATATTGATACGTTTTGAAGAAAACGCGCACTAAACACTGCTCCACTGTTCAATACTACATACATTCATATCAGCCTATTGCAGTCCACTGCTGGACATGGGCCTCTCCAAGACTGCGCCAACTTCTACGGTCGTCCGCTTCTCGCATCCAGCCACCACTGGCCACCTTTCTCAGGTCTTACAATAAATAATATTTTTCCTTTACCCAAAGGTTGACTAGAAGAGATTGTAATTTTCTTTATTTTTACTTTTTATTTTTATTGTGCAGTTTAGAATATCTGTCATCTATCTCATAAGACGACTAATTAGAAATATTTTTCTCTTTAGTCATATCACATCAGTCTTAATTCTAAATTAGCACTCCAATATTTATTAAAGGGTTTAACAGGGTATAATATATTATTAGTAAGTCAGCTACCAATTAAATAAGTTTTTAATAAAACAGTCATATTCCTATTTCAAAAATATATTTTAAATACGTTGGATCTTGAGGTGCTTGTGGCGCAGTGGCGGCAGCGCTTTGGTAGTGATACCAAAAGTTAAGCAACCCACGGCGCGGTCGTGATTGGATGGGTGACCATTCCGACCATTTAAGTGACGTCCATGACAAGCATCTCCGTGCTTCGGAAGGCACGTTAAGCAGTTGGTCCAGGCTAATATCTGTGGTATTAGTCGTTAAGCCTAGTCAGAGGCCCTAGGGCGGCTTCATAACTTCTGACAGTAAGGTTTGTCACTTGCCTTACATACACCCCTCCACCAATCCGCACTGAGCCCGCGTGGTGAAGTATGGCTCGTTCCTCCTCATAGTTGAGGTGAGGCCTTTTCCCAGCAGTGGGATCTAATAGGCTGACTTATTATTCCTATTTTAAAAATATATTTTAAATACGTTGGACTTATTATTATTAGAATACGTCGCCACATGTACCTAGAAAAATAATTTTTGAAAACTTAAAAACAATACACAATACACTTTTTTTACATTTAAAAAACAATAAAACTAAATAAGTATACGAGTACACTAACCTAAGACTTAAAAAAACATGTAATAATAACAATTCACATTCATCATTACTTTCATAACCTTAGAACCTAAAAAACTTTTTACGATCTTAAAAAACGAAAAAAAATAAGCTACTAACGATCATTGACTTGTCGCTAGCAATGTCTTCCTATAAATAAAAACACTACAATAGGATGAAATAGTAAATCTTCTTAATACTTTTTATACACCTATCTCCACTGTGAAGATGTAAAGAAAGAGTGACAAAAAATATGCAGCGGTTTGGTATCCCTATTGATCTTAAAATTATGTTGTCATCACACAGAAGTTAAACGAAGTGATTTTGTACTAGGATGGTGCAGTTTTGATCCTTTGAAGATTAGAGCTGGTGTGTATTTGAGCAAATTTTCAATTTCTTTGCAATACCAAAATATAATCTTTAATAATTGATGACTCTACAAGAGACATGAACTAAATCTAGGTTCTAGTTTCTCACAACTGTTGAAATAATCACGAATAATTCCGGATAAATCGGAATCTCAAAGAATTATTAATGGAACCCAATTATTATATTCATCATCACTCTTCTTAAAAGTAGCACAATTTACATTTCTATACTAAAAAAAAAACTTGCACAAAAAAAACACTTTTGCAAAATAGCTGCAAAAAAATTGAGGTATCAAATATAATAGGTAAGCTATATGTAGTATATTATATTTGATAACGCGATATCAAAGGCTTTATCTTCCAATGAGTAAGTATAGAATAAAATACTTTTTTGTATTTCAAAATATATATTGTACATCTTTAGGTTTTTTAGAAATTGATATGTAATTTTTGATACGGTGCGCAATGGAGAGTTTAATAGATAGATACTCTTTACTGAACTCCACGAAACACAACAGGTTTTACCAAAATTAAAGTAAAGATGTTAACTACATTCAAAGTATCAAGATCATACCATCCTCCTCAATATAAATCAATAGAACGATACCGCGACCCTCAATTTCTTACTCACCCCTTTACAAATGTTCTCAAAGAAGCCCGACCCGAGCATCGAATTTACGACCCCAGTAATAAGGCAGATATGAACTGTATTGTGGGGCTGATCATAATATTGTATTGGCATGTTATTTATTTGCTATCAACGATTTGGTTAAACAAACGTTTTTTGAGAGTCAAGTTTGAATGAGAGAGTGGCTTACAAAATTGTCGCTAAATCATTTTTGCTATTGGCTAAAATTGCAACCGTCTATAAGAGAAAAGTGTTTTTTTTGTACTTTTCTGCACCATAAAAATGTGGTATAAACAGCGGGCTTAATGCCAAAAGCAATCTCTACCAGTCAACCAGGTCTTAAACAGGAAATACACAGGCAAGTACACAGTGCAAGAAGGAAAATAGTTTTTTACCAGAGTACTGCATAATTAACATACATACATCATAATATTAAGTATCTTGGTACAGTCGGCAGCACGTCAAGTTACCTATTTGAACTACAAAAACAGCTTCTATTACGTGGGAAATAAAGGCGTTCTCAGGGTCAAAGTGGGATAGTTTGATGTGCGGCCGAGTGTACTTGGAACTAGGGAGAAATATTTTAGAGTTTAATAATAATAATAGAAAAATGTTTCAACAAACACACCAAATTACCTAGCCCCAAACTAAGCGTGAGCTTGTGCTATGGCGACTAGGATAACTGGTAGACATACATATATACGTTTATACATCCATGACTTAGGTACAATCCGTAAAATCACACAAAGCCCCTTGCGAGATTCGAACCCGCAGCCGCTGGTTTTGTAGTCCGGATCCGGACTACTACACCAAGACGTCGTCGAAAAGTTCGTACGGTCGTAGAATTTGGTTCCATAGTAACAGATATTTCTATAAAAATGTAGAACAACCCCTATAAATAAGTCAGCCTATTAGATCCCACTGCTGGGAAAAGGCCTCACCTCAACTATGAGTAGGAACGAGCCATACTTCACCACGCGGGCTCAGTGCGGATTGGTGGAGGGGTGTATGTAAGGCAAGTGACAAACCTTACTGTCAGATGTTATCAAGCCGCCCTAGGGCCTCTGACTAGGCTTAACGACTAATACCACAGATATTAGCCGGGACCAACTGCTTAACGTGCCTTCCGAAGCACGGAGATGCTTGTCATGGACGTCACTTAAATGGTCGGAATGGTCACCCATCCAATCACGACCGCGCCGTGGGTTGCTTAACTTTTGGTATCACTACCAAAGCGCTGCCGCCACTGCGCTACAAGCACCTCAACCTCAACCCCTATAACGCCGTTAAAAAGTTTGACCATATGTACCTATTTGCAAGAATTAAATCGATATCGCCAATTTCTTATTTTTGCAACTAAGCAAAGCCTCGCAGTTAGATTAGATTGTCTAACCTCAAGGGCCTTGTGCCGACTTCCGCAACTTCCGGTCGTGTGGGGGACTCCTAAAACTCATCGGTTGTAAACCGAGCAACTTTTTATTGGACACCAATACGATTGTAGCTACTTACAGATAGCTCAATTTTTGTTCAATGAAACATCGTTACACGTAATATATTATACTTTGGGGTCCCAACGCTATCTCTTTTTTCAAAGAGATTTCCAAGAGGCTAGTTGACATCAGTGGTGACCTAAAAGCTGGCAGCTACCTTGCTCAGCGTATAAGCATCGCTATCCAGCGCGGTAATGCTGCCAGCATCCTAGGAACCTTACCACAAGGACCCTTTTTATGATTTTTGTTTTTGTGTTGTATTAAGTAATTTATCTTAATTTTTATTAATAAGTTGTATATATAGTTAATTACGCTTCAAAACATTTAATTACGTTGTAAATAAAATAAATTATCTTATACTCGTGTGTATTTATGTTATAGATATAAAGAAGTTACAGGAATAGTTAAAAGTGAGGCAAATGCATTAAAACTAGAGTCTAAAACTTTTCTGGAATTGTTGTGTTAAAAAAAATGTTTTATTAATCTCAATATTATATTCTTCTTTGGTATATCTATCTATATCTGTGCTTTTGGAAACAGTAAATTAGTCACCATTTAAATTATAAATCGGCATTGACTTTACTATCTTTACTGGAAACTTACATAATCTAGCATATCTTTTTACGAAATAATATTAAATTTCGCTTGCAAGAAATAATCGACTGTGTTATCCGGTGGGACACACACAGTGGAAGTACGAACTTGCAAAATATTTGCTTAAGTTATAAAAAAAAATTTAGGATATCTTCTGTAAAATCGGACAGACCTTGGTAATACTTAAATATAATTATGTTATTTTTCAAAATGAACAAGCATTGGCTAATTTTATGCTTAACAGAGCGTTCTGTTTTCACTTAAAGTAGAATATAAGTACAAAATATTTTGAATGAAAACCCAAGTACATCAACGATGTCATACACAAAAACAATTAGCCGAAACTATGGCTCACATACAATAAACAGGTAAATTGTCCGGACGAGGGTGTCCATAATTAATTCGGCAAATTAGACTCGTCCGTAAATCGATTAGGGGCCGAAACGCGGTCCAAGATAAACATGCCACTTTTTTCCTTACACCGAAGACATTAAGCAAGGATACTAGGGTGGCCACACGATGCGCATTTCGGGGACAGGAAAATACACGCTAAGGATTTGACGGATTGATGTTGCATGCCTGTTTCTTTGAAGAAATTTGATGTTAAGCCTGCAGGAGGTTGTATATTAGATAAGAGTTTTTTCTAAATAAATGAAACATTTTTGTACAATAAAGTCAGACAGCTAATGAAGGTATACTAGACAACAATTTGCTGTAAGCCTTATCAATTTAAGCAGAGGTATTTAAAAAAAAGTTTTTTCTTCAAAATCTCAGTTGAAAGAACATTCGCCCTGATAGCAAAACTGTGTATAAAAAACTTTTTTTTATAAATCTCGGTTAAAAAAGCATTCGTCCGGATAAGAAAAGCTACTTAGTTTAAGTCCCGCCAGTTGAAGGCAGTCGAAGAATTTTCGAGTGCAATTTATTTACAAAATTTAAATAATTTGATTGGTGGGGTTAAAAATTAAGTTTAAAGGTAATTCCGTCAATTCCCGTATTGCCTGTCATTCAGCTACCAATTTTTCACTTAATAATAAATGCCAAATCTCAGTCTCAGCGTTCTGAAGTTCCATCCCGAAACACAACCCAAAGTGGTCTGTACCGATCAATCCTGTGCCTTCCATCCCGCCCACACACCCTACGTCATTAGCCGCCGGATCATTACGCCGATGAGAGAGACACCATTAATCTCGTGCGTCCTGCGCTGTCAGAAGTGTGGCCACCGTGCGCCCGTGGCTATTGTCCGCTTTGTCTCTGCTATGACTTCTGATAAGTTGGAATGAAAATTGGGACTGTTTGGTGTTAAGTCCTACTATAGTTGGCCTTCTAGCCGAATTTCGACTACAGTGGCCAATCTCAACAGAAATTAGCCGACTGCATGGGAGATATTATAGTGCTCAAGTGTGTGCGCAATACACAGGTGCACTTTCTGTTCCTTCACTCTCAATTCGGTGGGACGGCAGTCCGACATGACCGTAGAGAGATCAGGCGCAGGACCAACGGCTTAACGTACTATCCGAGGCACGGGGGTGTTAACACCACCAACTTCCTGACTCCAGAGCTGTGTCTGAGTTATGTCAAGACAGAAGAACCCAACACTTTTCGGCCCGACTCGAGATTTGAATTCGGGATCTCGTGTACTCGATAGTACCCAGCGTGCACAGTATACAGTCCATAGGGTGGTGAAGGATCTACCTCCTAGTGGTTCAATCCGGTCAGCGACATCACAATCTTCAGTTTGTGATGGCGGCTAAAATTCCTATCAGCGGTAGTAGGCTTCGTTTGGTGCTGCCTAACTCTCTCTCACCGGAGCCTGGCGCGAAGCAGCTTACTGTGTTCCGTCGGAGAGTGGGAGTGCCAGAACTTTCTGGGTGAGCTCGCTCCACCGTTGACTCTGTCTACGTCACGTCTGGCTGAGTCTAGAGTCAAGAGCAAACCCATTTTAAATTAAAAAAAAACGGTACGAACGCCTCACACACGACTGTCAGACTGTCCTATCTTCGCAACATCACCTGTCCCCGCTGATATTTAGTCACCCCCCTGTACAGTCACGAGCATCAATATGTATACATCTACATTAGATTTGAAACCTTATTCCAATGGTATAAAAACTTATTTGCAAACATTTCATTGCTTGTGATTGTACGTCTTTCTACCGCGCACTAACTTGTCAGACTATAGCGATTCCACGCGCGCGACTGATGTCGTATTACACATTAAATCTTTCAACCCTCGTTTTACCCCCTTAAATTTTTATCTTGCACCAAAAAGAAACATATGTCCTTTTTAGGGCCTCAAACTATTTCTATACCAAATGCCATCAAAATCGGTTTGGCGGTTTAAACGGAAAGAGTAAAGAGACAACAGACAGACACACTTCCGCGTTAATGATATTACTAATCTATGGTAATTGGTTTTTCGCGACTTCGCCTGTGTTAATGTCGGATTTGCCATACAAAGATACTCTCTACATTTCATATTTCGAAAAAAAAAACGAAATACCACCCGGATTATGAAAAAAATACAACCTTATGTCCTTCACAGTGTTTCAAATTATCTCGCTTAGAGTTAAAAACGCAGACGTATACTCAGAGTTATTTTTTTTTTCACAATCTCACTGGATGTTGGGCAACGATGCCTTTGAACATAGAAAATGGATATTTGGAGATATTTGTCCAGTTTCAAAACGATTGAGCTTATATTAAGAACAGTGTAACGTTCTGCGGCTGCAATTGCTTATACCAACCGATTTGGTAGTCAGGCCAAAGAACAGAATGTTTCTGTTGCTAAGCAACATCTTTTGTTGATCTTGTGACATTTCTTTCATAAATTTTTTGCTTCAAAGGATTTTTCTGTATCGCATCTTACATCAATTATATTATAATTCAGACCTATCAGAAACGTTTTATTCATAAAAAAGAAGCCCAAGAACAGCCATACACATCATACACGGATCTACACAAAGCCACGCAGGAACATACACAGAAGATTTTAACAGTTTCAATTGAATAATGTAATTGTAATTATGTAATATTTTAATGACATCATGCTTTCATTTAAATTTGACATCTTGTTAAATAATAAATTGTTTTGTAACTGACATTGTAATATAAAAATTTAGTGATAATAAATTATTGTTTTTAAGTGATAAGAATTTACTTTTGCAATCTAAATATATTATTCGCCCGGCATGCGAGGAACGCGGGTTCGATTCCTGCCTCTGGCGGTAATTTTTCAAGTGCAATCATATATTTAGTGATAATACTTTTTATGTTAAAAAGGTTTGCATGCTGTATGTTTATGGCTAAAGAAGTTTTAAGCAACAATTAATCACTGTCTACCATCTTGTGACCAACTTATCCATACCCTATTTATAGCAAATAAATGAATTTGAATTTGAATAACTTTTTTGTACTCCAGTGAGTTAAACTACAGTCTGGTCTGGGGGGTAAAGGTATTTTTTAATTAATTTAGATTTTTTTTTAAGTGCTATAATATATTTAGATTGCATAGTGAATGCTTATCACTTAAAAACAATAATTATCTTATTTGCAAGCTTCATCTTTCGATTGTTAAATACTTGCAATAGTATTTCTTTCGAATGTTGAGGGTATAATCCCAATAACATTGATGAAAGCAACGCGGCATTACAGCGTTAAAAAGCACTTGAAAATTTCGACAGGCTCTGCCAACGCCAGGGTGGCCGAGAGGTTAGGCAATCGCCCGGTATGCGAGGAACGCGGGTTCGATTCCCGCCTCTGGTGGTCGTTTTTTTCAAGTGCAATAATATATATAAATACCATAGTTCTACGAATTCTATTGGTTGCGCCTTTAAGTTAAAATAACTTCAAAAGGGAGTAAGCATTTTAATACTTTCCAAAACATTATCAGTTTTTTAATGATGTTGATTTTGTTGCATTATTTCAGGTTACTACAGAAAATTTATAACAAGAAAAGTTATACACAAAACAAAACGATTTGCCTACGGCATCAGGAAAATCAAAGAGGCGTGAATCTCAAAATCTACCCTTCCACACACCTGGTCCAAAAAATTAATATCGATCAACAAAAGTATGATTCTAACGAAATCAACCGTGAAATTTCGAGGCATATGGAATTGGGGACCCTAATGATAAACTCATGACCGTACTATTAATAACAGAACAAGAAAAATCCATTTGAAACTAAGAACATCTTCATAGCGATGCACAGTGGACCGTAGGGTAGACGAAACAAAGAAATCACTTTGTTTTTTAAACCCCCAGGCAGTTTTGACAAACGATTCAGAGTAAATCTTATTCAAATATTTAAACGTGCATAATTGATTTTGACGTATAGTAATTAAAACTTTATTTATGCCAGTTTAGTTTCGATTAATTTTTAACACGATTGTGACGGTTGACTGATTCGGTGATACATTTTTTCCGATGAGAAACTGTAGACTACTGTTTTTTTCATAAAAAATATGTTATTGATGAAGATGGATACAGGTAATGATTATTAATAGCCAGTGATTACAGACAGTCACATACTTTATCAAGACAAAGTTATAAAACAAATAATATCATTTGAAAAAAAAAACATTTGTGTTGTCTATCATTGGGAATGTAAAATGTACAGCTGGTTTATTTTAGCTTTAAAGTAATACAATCTTTTTACACAAGTAGCTTTCAAATTATCAATTTGGAGTTGCCAAAAGCTATCATTTCTTAGCCTAATTTCAAAAGAACAAAAAAAAACTTCATCAAATCCTGACTTCGTCTGCGTTAGCGCCGCATTATTTCACAGCTTTTTTGTCCCAGAAATATTGGGCCCGCCTCTCTGGGCGCACAGTAGTCTCATGACTTTTTCCTTTTTTTCTCGACGCTTTATTATTTCATTATTGTTCAAGACCAAGGCAGTCATCAAAATATCGTTAGGCCGAACACAATGTGTATATTGGCAATTTTTTTGTCGTAACTCAAACATCGACTTTGTTACTTATTTTCATTTTTTATTATTTCGCGAGGTGTCAGTGTGGTGGCATTGTGTTTTTGTCTAGTTGTGAAATATGAACTATTGTTGTCAATGATAGTACGAGTCAATTAACACTTTGATATTTTTTTTCATCTAAAATCTTTAATCGTGGACCCAGAGAGGGTTTATAATTTCTTCTACCATTTTTTTTGCTACGGTGGCCAATCTCGTCAAGATCAAACAGATACGCAGGAGATATTATAATGCACAAGTGTGTGTGCAATACACAGGTGCACTCTCTGTTCCTTCACTCTTATGACCGTAGAGAGATCAGGATCAGCGGCACATAACGTGCTTTCCGAAGCATGGGTGTATTATTAAGAGCCTCGTTGGCGCAGTGGCTAGCGGGTTGCCTCTCATGTGGGAGGCACCGGTTCGATCCCACATGCCATTAGTTGTTTCACTAACCGATGCTCTTACGGTGAGGGAAAACATCGTGAGGAAACCTGCAAATTCAGGCGACTGCATGTGTAACAATGTTCCAAAATTGGTCAGGTTCCCCTGGTAACAGGGTCACGGAAGTCAGATGGCAGTCGCTCCACTGTCATTACCTGGATCATGGTCAGCGGACCTTGGGCCCTCGCGTGCGAGTGCACAACGGGGATAACGCTAGGAGGATGATGAGGATGATGGGTTGAATTATTAACACAACCAACTCTTAACTTCGGGGCTTTCCTTAGTTATTTCAAAACAAAAATCCCAATAAAAATACTGTAAGAGGTCTATGATAACTCTACCAAGTTCAATCACAGGAAGTGACTTGATGGTGTGGGCTTGATGAATTGAGTTTTTGTATTGAGATTTAAAAAGTTCGGCATTACAGAAGTAGAGCTTTAAAAGCTCATCTGTACCTAAGTATCATGCTTATATTCTACCATCAAAACGAATCTCTCTAAACGAAAGATAAAAAAACACTTATTACAATTCCTTGGACGTATCAACCACTTGGATATTTGAAGTAAATCAGTAAACCGTCGACGACCGTTTCGTGTCGCGTTCCGGACTACAAAACCAGAGGTTGTGGGTTCGAATCCCAAAAGGGGCAAATGTTTGTGTGATGAGCACGGGCATTTGTACCGAAGTCACGGATGTATAAACGTATATAAGTATGTCTATCCGTTATCCTAGTCCCCATAGCACAAGCTCACGCTTATTTTGGGGCTAGGTAATTGGTGTGTTTGTTGAAACAATTTATTTATTAATTTAAACCTAGAAATAGGTAATTAATTATTGATGTTATCGCCTTTTTCTGCATGACTGCTTTGCCGAAAATGCAAGATTTACAACTTGACAGGTTTTTTTATTCGAAGGTGTCGAATACAGTTAATTAAAAAAATCATTACAATGAATTTTAATATGTACAACAAAAGTAGTTCATTATAAAAAACAGCGCAAAATCTACTTGATAACTGCGAACTAAAACAGTGTTTTTTAAATTGACGCTTACTTGAAAATAACATGAAACTTGTACCCGTGAACACATAATTTCTAGAAATAAACTTCTCAAACCGGATTCAACAGAATATATTCTTAAAAGTTATTTTTTATGCATTTAAGGAGGCCCTAACTACTGTAGTTAGTCTAAGTAAATGTATTTGTACTAGATAATTTTTGTTTTTTTTTAATTGTTACAAAATACTGAATACCAATAAAATATTTAACACATAATAGAGACTGACTGTACCAAAATTTGCCAAGGAGTTTGTGTTCAAATGTTATCAATTATTCATACTGCTAATCCGATTTATAGTAAACGGGGCAAAAAATGGCCAAGTTATTTGTGAATCTGGGTTCCGTAATTGAGTTGATTTGTCACGATCATTATTTTTTAGTTTTACGCAAAATAAGCACTTATCGTATTTCAATAATAATCTGTATCACAGAATAAGTACTAGTCTGTATTCAATTTTTTTTGCATCTCATACTAACTCTTAGAAAAATGTACCATGTCGCAAAAATTACAAACCACAGACTAAAGCATGTACCTACTTTACTACCAAAGTGGATTACCGTTATCTGAATAAATAAATATAATATATTTTCTTATTAAAGCATCTGCTTTTAGAGGACTACGGGATTTTCCTAAATAGTTTTTAGTGTGAGGTAATTAAATAGGCACCACTATCCTTTTTTTTAATTTTCTTTTCTCTTACGCATCTCTAAAAATGTATTAACCGAACGCAACACACGTGCTTTCTCGTCACACCGAGCGTGACGAAAATTTCGTGCGTGTGGCAAAAAAATGGCGGGAAAAATGCAACGGCGACCAGTCGAGCGAATTGATAAAAGTGACGGTGACGAGATTGACAGAAACCAATAATAGGTGACAAGTTAAGAATACATTTTCAAACGTCTGTATGTTATTTGTAAATAAGTATTGTCTTTTTTAAACAGATTGTACCAAATGCTGGATTGGTGTTGGCGGAACGGTGAGCCCGTGGTACTGAAACTTAAGTTTACTCACCATCAAAAAAAAAAAACATTTATTTCTGCATATAGACCCAAATAGGGGCACTTATACACGCCCCAATCTTAACCCTACCACTGCTTCGGGCCAATTGTGGGCTAGTGCTGAGAAGAAGCAGCAAGAAACTCAGTCACTATTGTCATAGCCTCTTTTCAATGTTTTACATTTGTTTAGTTCATACAAGTCATTCCATACATTTTTATCTTTTATATAGTCATCAAGAAAGAAGAAGCCAAGATAAAGTAAAAAACGTTCCAATAATAATTTCAACAAGCTCTGCTGACGCTGCAGCCACCCAAATGAAATTATAAGTTTTTGAGAATCAATTAACCCTTTAAAGCCTGATTTTTTTTGCGATTTTATTCAAAGTACTTAAAGAAGACCCAATTTTGAACTATAAGTGAAAGATTGCTTTCATGCGAATTTAATATTATTTCATTTATTTTTAACATCATTTAAATCGTAACCTTTTATTAACACTTATAAGTCAGCCTATTAGATCCGACTGCTGGGAAAAGGCCTCACCTCAACTATGAGGAGGAACGAGCCATACTTCACCACGCGGGCTCAGTGCGGATTGGTGGAGGGGTGTATGTAAGGCAAGTGACAAACCTTACTGTCAGAAGTTATCAAGCCGCCCTAGGGCCTCTGACTAGGCTTAACGACTAATACCACAGATATTAGCCGGGACCAACTGCTTAACGTGCCTTCCGAAGCACGGAGATGCACGAAGCACGGATTTATTAACACTTAGACATTTGTAATTATTTTTCCTGATCGTAATTTTTATTTAAAATATTAAACAAAATTCACATTGGCTAATTGTAATTAATAGTTACTAATTAACTTTTTCAAGGCAGAAATTATATATTTATCTTCATATTTATGGATATATCGTGTCTTAATCCGAAATGTAATCCTCATTATTATGTGAAATGGTCTACAGTCACGATATAGGTAATTATATTTTCATGTATTTGCAGTCTGTTATCATTCATACATATGCAAACGGATTGGATGCATTGTGACATAGGTATTTTTTACAGATAACACGCCTAAATTGTATTGGTACTAGCATTTCCCCGCAACTTCGCCCGCGCCGAAAATCGGATATTCCATACAAACTTTCACCCCCATTTCACCTTTCTGATGATTATATATCGCGACAAAAAGTAGCCTATGTCCTTCCCAGGGTTTCAAACTATCTCTGTTACTATTCGAATCGGTCCAGTAGTTTCGGAGCCTATTCAATACAAACAAACAAACAGTCAAATCTTTCTTCTTTCTAATATTAGTGTAGATTTACGTATACCTAACTATGAACGAGGTTACTGATTTTGTTTACAGAATTCAGAATCTGATTTAAGTTAGTGAACTAACATAGATATTAATAACCTATTTCATTTGTCAAAATTTACTAATATTACATAACAGCTGCTAAAAACATGTACCTATATCTTTTTTTACCCTTCACTTCCCACAATTGTCTTCAAAAATAATAAAAAATCCGATTTTAATGACCACAACCCTCAATTCCCAGAGTATTTATGCAAAAATATTTTAAAACGGAACAATACTAAACGATGCAAATTTACCTCAGGATATATTGGGAATAATTAATCAAAATATACTCTAATTCCTTCAAGTGTCCCGATATATTTACCTAATCCGTCATCTTTAACATAATCTTAATAATTATTTTTAAGGTTAAATAAAAATTATACCTAATAATCTACTTCACAAGATTTCTTTTTGCAAGACGCATAAACAGTAAGTTCCATCAGACAAACACCAACCTTATATAGTAACAGCTACAGTTGGAATTTAAATGGAGAATAGAATAGGGTTGTCCAAAAAAATTTGCATACTTTTGCAACGCTGCAGGCGTCGAAACTTTCATTGAATCAAAATCATCTTCAATTTAAATGGATCACATTTTGATCTTTAACACCCTTATTTTAAGGGTTGTGCTAATTCGCTATGCTCTGGTAATGATGCGTATGGAATGGCTAAACAGGTTTTGTCTATTTAGTATACGATGCGCGATTTCTATTCTTTGCTTTGTCTACTAATGATCGGATGTATGAGAAGTGTATGCAAATTTTTACGTGAGAAAAAATGTCACTAACGATTTTTAGGCACATGAAAAGATGCTGTACTTTAAATTGTTCATGGCATGGCATGGTAGAATATTATTTCTTAGTATCATAGTTTAGAATGTTTTTTTAAAGCTAATTTTAACCTGTGCGTTTAAAACACCTTCAAAAAGACAAGATTTACCGAAACTAAGTTTTATTTTTATTAGCTTAATAATTTTAAACGAATATACTCGTAGTATGTTTGCATTTTAAACCAACTCCAACATTTGTTATAATGACAGATGTTCCAAAAATTGCATACACTAAAATATTTCTCGGATAACCTTTTAGGAATCCAGTGAAAGGTAGACGATAAAATCTGTTTATACAATTCTAGGGTAAAAGTTTAGAGATTATTTGAAACAAGTCACAAGTGAAACAATTGGCTTCTTAGCACAGATTTTTAAATTTACTAAAAACTTAAAAAACGTACCTAAGCGCACATGACAACTGTGGCAGACCGAACTCTTTCTGTTTTTATACTTTTTTTTAATGTTTCAATTTCCTTCGGTTTTTGACGTTTTACTATTTTACCAGTTGTTTCTTTTACTTCACACGAATTACACTGATTTCTTACAAATATTACCCAAAGTTTATAATTTATCCTCCGAATTCCCCTACATCGCGTACAACAACATTATACCTAAAACGCTAAAAAGTACGCGTCAATCAAATGATTATTACTCGCTATCACACAACGTCTAAACAATGTAGATTCTTCTCAGAACTCAAGTATGAATTCACATTTAATAGGTATTTCATTTCCTGGTAACAATAATTGATATGGTTTTCGTCTTTGCACATTCTAACTTAGGGCTCATCTTAGGAAATGACAGTAATTTAACCCGAGTCGACGAAGTTATAAGAAGGGTTATTCATTTCACATCACTAGATCGATTTGTCAAATAAAGTCTCGACTAAAAATGGAAAAAAAAAACTTATAAAAAAAACGACTTCAAAACTGCCTACAGTGCTAATTAAAACTAACAATTTTATAAACTTTGAACTAAAAAGTACAAAATAATATTTTAATTACCTAACTGTTCTACGAAATTATACAAGAAACCTATTTCCAATTCATTATCTGTTATTTTTTGGAGTCGGTGTAAAAAAGAAATTTATTTTTCTATTTTTAGTTGAAAGTTAGTGTAAGGTGCAACATAAGTAGACCTACTAAACGAATGACTTAACGCGCTGTTAAAATGCGACAGCGTCATTTTGAAGAAAGTAGTAACGAGAAGGAAGACAGTTTAAAGAAAAACAGGGAAAGATTTGCCAATAGCATTTTATATGTAGTTTGTTGTATATCGTATCATCGGGTTCCCTATACAAATGATTTTGGGGATAAAAACTGTCCTATGTCCTTTCTCGGTACTCAAACTATAAAATCCATCTTTTCAGCGGTAAGAGTTCATTGATTTCTTGTAATTATTTCTTGAAGTAATTATATATTTTTATTGTTGGGGGTTGGGGGGAGGGGTTAGGGGGGGGCAGAGGAGGGAGCTGCGTCTTTGACTTTGTTTTGTTAGCATCCTATACAGTACCTGACAAAACATCTGGTGTTTTAATTACTAAACTCCTAATTTTTAAGGAGTTCCACCATCAGCTCAGCTCCACATAATGTTGACTATCAGACGTAACAACATGTCCACATTAAGATACTAGTACGAAAACACTATACGTGCCTTTAAAATTTGAGGGTTTCCCTCGATTACACCAAGATCCCATCATCAGATCTCGACTGTGCCGCAATGGGACCAACTAGAAGGTATAACCACTAGGCAAACACTTTTTTTTTTCAAATCAGTCCACAACTGACTGAGATATGCGGTAACACAGCCACAAAAAAAACATACAGTCGAATTGATAACCTCCTCCTTTTTTGAAGTCGGTTAAAAACTAAACCCAATCTTTTTTTAACCCCCGACGCAAAAACGACGGGGTGTTATAAGTTTGACGTGTCTGTGTGTGTGTGTGTGTGTGTGTGTGTGTGTGTGTGTGTGTGTGTGTGTGTCTGTCTGTGGCATCGTAGCTCCCGAACGGATGAACCGATTTTCATTTAGTTTTTTTTTGTTTGTATGATTAATAAGTCGGGAGTGTTCTAAGCTATGTTTGATGAAAATCGGTCCAAGATGGCCGCCGTAACAAAATGGCTGATTACATATTTTTTTAAACTCCCTCAATATGGGTATCCAATGAAAGGGCTGACTTGTGAAATACTATAATTATAATTATGGTCGTTATCACAAAATTGCGAATTGCATTTTATTTCAGAACTCCTTCAATATGTGTTTCAAATGAAAGAGCTTGACTATTGGAATGAAAGTACCTACCTTATTTTATAAAAATTATAATTATTTATTATTGATGAAAAAACCTGATGAAACACCAAAACTTTAAAAACCCCCGACACAAAATAATAGATGCACATAAGTTTGAATGGAAACCCTATAAAAAAAAACACAAAAAATAAAACTGAAATTACGAAGTACGTAGGTTACAATTTTTAATACTAATGTTATCGCGTCGGGGGACCGTTCTTTACCTAAAAATTAAAACTGACATTAAAATTACAACGAACAAATTAAAGTAACTATGTAGTATTTAGAATTACAACTGAACCTACTTAACGTATGTACTTTAACACAAAGTTAGTCTAATATTAGTGCGGTCCCCCGACGCGACATTAGTATTCAAAATTGTATACCTACGTACTTCGTAGGGTCAAAATTTCAGTTTTATTTTTTGTTTTTTTTATTGTTAGAAGTATGTGGACGCTGGCTGGTGGAGGCGGTTCTGGATGGGTTAATTAATCTTATCCTAATAATGAAGGTACATAGTGGTTAGATATCTAGGTATTATTGAAAATTTGGGCCAAGTACAAGCCAGCTTGACCAGTGATTGGTCTATTGTGGCAGCTATTTTAATAAGAGCTCACTACTTAT
Organism: Pyrausta nigrata; assembly: GCA_949316185.1. Lineage (NCBI taxonomy): Eukaryota > Metazoa > Arthropoda > Insecta > Lepidoptera > Crambidae > Pyrausta > Pyrausta nigrata. The sequence goes on from OX438961.1 coordinate 3,384,482, forward strand.
GCCCGTTGAATCCAGGAATCGCCAAATTTTTCGGGGAGTGAGTTCTGTTATCTCGTCCGGGTGCATTAATAATATCAATAATGTCCTCCTAGCCCAATTTCGACTACGGCGGCCTATCTCAAGAGAGATTAGCCAACTGCGCGGGACATATTATAGTGCACAAGTGTGTGCGCAATACACAGGTGCACTCCCTATTGCTTCACTCTCATAATTCGGTGAGACGGCAGTCCGACATGACCGTAGAGAGATCAGGCGCAGGACCTTTTCTTCTTTTGCTCATAAGCGGTCCGCATGAGCAGAATATGTGCATTGCCGTTTCTTCTGTTGAGTGGCAGAATCGGAACATTGCGTCCTCGGTCAACTTCTAGGTATCTAAATAGGTAGGCATTATGGCATGTACTGCGCATAAGTGGCCATGTTTATTAAAAAAGAAAGTCTGGAGCATACTCGTAGTGCTTATTAAAAAAACATATGATATAGCTCCAAATTGCAAAAATACCAAGAAAGGACAAAATAATCGTTGAATTTCCGGTGTGCTCGTAATAATCATAGTTAAAAAGGTTCTTTTGAGAAAGAACCTACCTTTGGATATTTTTATCATTTTACACGGACTTTTACATACCGGACATTGTTTCTAACCAATTTTTGAAATACGTTTTGCTGCCTATTTAACAATAGGTTTAAGGAATAAGTACAACTATACTCCAAGTGTGTGCAAATAATAGTCGTATTTGCATAAAATGTCATCAAATGTTACTTTGGAGTTAGGCAATTAAGTGCAGACTTGGGGGAATGTATACATTCTTGCACAGCTAAGTTTACTTAATCATAATTTAATTTATTAAGATTTTGCGTTCTCCCAACTGTTTATTTCACCTAAAAAGGAAAAAATTGATTCTAATCTTCACAATTTGGAGAGGTGCTTGTGGCGCAGTGGCGGCAGCGCGTTAGTAGTGATACCAAAAGTTAAGCAACCCACGGCGCGGTCGTGATTGGATGGGTGACCATTCCTACCATTAAAGTGACGACTATGACAAGCATCTCCGTGCTTCGGAAGTCACGTTAAGCAGTTGGTCCCAGCTGATATCTGTTGGTATTAGTCGTTAAGCCTAGTCAGAGGCCCTAGGGCGGCTTGATAACTGATTTGACACCCCTCCACCAATCCGCACTGTGCCAGCGTGGTGGAGTATGACTCGTTCCTCCTCATAGTTGAGGTGAGGCCTTTTCCCAGCAGTGGGATCTAATAGGCTAACTTTACTGAACAATCGTTTTAAATCTTCGTTCCTCTTGCGTACGGCTAGAGAGTGGAATTCGTTGCCGGCTGAAGTGTTCCCTGAACACTACGATTTGGATTCCTTTAAGGAAAGAGTGAATAGGCTGCTTCTAGACAGACATGTCCCATCATCGGCCGCATCATCGCTTACCATCAGGTGAGATTGCCAAATGCTGCCTATTAAATTAAAAAAAAAATGTTCAACCCTAGACCGTACCTCTCGTCAATCAAGGATTATGGCCTAATACCTGCTTGGAAACGGTTATAATATATTTAAATTATAATAAAACTTTTGTTAAATTAGATATTTAGATATGTTTCCTATCTATTACATAATAAGATATGTTTCCGATAAGGAAGATTACCAGTGAGCCTTATAAGAGTTGTTGTCAGAAAGTTTTTTTTTTAAATTATTTACGAAAAGAGTTCTACTAAAGCTAACAAATACAATTATTCTTACAGAATACCTACCTCACAGAATCTTTTATTAAGTAGGTGAGGTGCCATAAAAACTGATTTGTACTGATAGAAATAAAGAGCGCTAGTGCGACTGAATTTAACAAATTGAGTTCATAATTAAATTGTATACTATCTAGAGCAATTTTTAAACTCCAACAAAAAAGTAGCTTATATCACTTTCGTTTAGTCCACTCACGCCAACAATCCATTTTAACCCATTCGCTGCCAATTTCGAGACACAACAGAAAATCAATTGTTATCTTGCACCGGTGCGTGCTGTGGCCTGGAACCAGTTAATATCCTAAATGTCAAAACTATCTATGCGTCTATGCTAGGTACTCACATCGACACCACCATTATTCCAGGGGGGGAGAGCGTAGTGGCCAGGATCATGGTGCCCTCCCCCCATGTGCTCCGCCATCACCGACATCCAGTGCACCAAGCCCTGTGCCCCGCCGCCGCCCGACGTGCCTGATAGAAGAGAGAAAATTATTGACAACAATAATATGGTCCTCTTAGCCGACTTTCGACTACAGCCTATCTCAACAAAGGTTAGCCAACTCCCTGAAACAGAGAACTCTCTGCAACAGAGAGGGCATCTGTGTATTCACTCTTATCACCCGGAGAGACGGTAGTCCGACATGACTGTAGAGAGATCAGGCGCAGGACCAACGGCTTAACGTGCTTTCCGAGGCACGGGTGTGTTACGCCACGAACTTCCTGACTCCGGAGCTCTTTGTTATTTCAAGACAGAACAGAAAAACCCAACACATGATGTAGAGCGAAAGAAGTTATTAAAGATATTTTTGGGCATAGGTCATTTGGATTTCTGAATTAATCATGTTTCTCCTGGATGAAGTTCAAGCTAAATCTTTCTTGCTTATGACATTAAGAAGCACTTGAAAATTTCGACAGGCTCTGCCAACTAGCGATGGGCGATTATTACTAAATTAATCGAATTATTCGAATGGTCTCTGTAATCGAATGTATTCGATAAGCAACCGCAGTCATTCGATTACCCTTCGATTATGCGGCGAGCTAAGTACTAACGAATGAATCGTCATTCGTCGTGTCGATTAATCATTCGTTCTCTGCCTGTCCTGTCGCGGCAATTCAATCGAATGCATCGAAGGGCCGAGTATAGATTATCATTCGATTGTCGATTATTATTCGATTATCTTTTTTCCGAATTGCTAAATCGATATTCGATATTTCGAATGGTCGATTGTCGATTCATTCGATTATTTTTTTTCGAACAATCGCCCATCGCTACTGCCAACGCCTGGGTGACCATGTGGTTAGGCAAACCTCCGGTATTTGAGGAACGTTGGTCCAATTTCTACCTCTGGTGGTTATTTTTTCAAGTGCCATATCTAATCCTAAGTCTTAGTGATCAAAAAGTAGTCTTAAAATACGACTTTGGTTCTTGTAAGATAGTTCATGATACCTTTTGACAAGTCTCTAGTTAGCATGCTCTCGTCTTATTAGGTATGTACCATATATTTTAACATAACCACCAATATTTAGATTTGCCTATGTGGTTTCCATTTGATTAGATACTTGAACTTTATAATACAGGGTGTCCCAGGAAACCACTACCAGCGAAGGTCTATGGTCGGGGGACACTGAAATCCATTGAACCCCCATGTATGTTCAGCGATTTTTGGTAGTTTTCGGATATTTGCAAACAACTAAATTTCCTTACAAAATGTACGGGAAATGTTTAAAATTTTAACAAAAGTGAGCATCTTATTGATGTTTGTACATAATACACTAGATTTCACCTCAAACTGAATAGTATGTAGAGTAAAAGTAAATCAACCAATTTTTATTAGCACTGATTATTTTTTTCATACATTTTTTTATTGCAAATATCTCGATAAATATAAAAAATCGCGGAACACACACGCGGGTCCAATAGATAGGTTCAAGTGTCCCCCGACCATAGACCTTCGCTGGTATAGGTTACCTGGGACACCCTGTATACAAAAGCTAATTGATAGTTATGCTTATAAGTGAAAGCCAGTATCAAAGCATCATATCGATTGCTCTGACCCCCAAGTAAATATAATTGAAATTGGAAATCAGAAACAACGGTAGTACCGTTGTGGTATCACTCAGAATCGACCGAGGATCGAACCCGGATTCTCTGGAGATCAATGATATGGAGCAATGCATTGACCGTGTGTCCGCCTCCTTCTGTTGGGGCCCACTGAACATCAGCGCCAGGGCCTTCAGAAAGCTTAACTTTTGCTGAGAGGTCTCATTGATTTGGACATCACAGACACACAAAGGCATTGCGAGCTAGCAATGACGGTTACTGTTTTTTTCGTTTTGTATTTAAAGTTTATTTTAATTTTCTTACCCCATTTTACTAATTATGGTTTTGACATTGGTTTAATACTTGATTGTATAATGAGACGGCTAATTTAAAAAAACCGGCCAAGTGCGAGTCGGATTCGCGCGCGAAGGGTTCCGTACCATTAACTTAAAACATTAGACAGTATAGGCAAAAAAAGTATACATTTCAAAAGTATTCATCACAGGTTACCCGAACCAATTTTAAATAAGAGTTTTCGCGGCTGTTTCTTTGCGTGAGTGATATAACGTTTATAGGTCCAAGACTTTAGAAATTACAGGGGGGGGGGGGGGGTACACCGTGTAAACGACTTTGGCGGGCTATATCTCGCAAATGGTAAAGCTGATAAAAAAGTGTTTTATGGAAACCCTATCTTATTTTCACAGTCCTTTATTTATGCTTGCACCGTAACCCCCCCTTCTCTTATCACTAGTGTTCTCCTTTACCCAAAGGTTGTCTGGAAGAGATCGCTCCCAGCTATAAGACTGCCTATATTGTACCTAACAGCATTGTTTTCATTCATTATATGTTTGTAAAGTGTTTTCTGGTTGCAATAAAGAGTATATATCTATATATCTATCCTTTTTAACGATACCCCACTTAAGGGGGTGCACTCAAAAAAATAATTCACCCCCCTTTACATGTATGGGGAGGTACCCTTAAAAAGGGGTAATTTAATTTTTTTGTAATTTTAAAAATGAGATCTATATGTGAAAATATCCTCGAACCAAGTTACATGCAAAATCAGTCCATAAAAGTAGAAGTTATTCTGCTGTGACTGACTAGGACGGACGGAACGGACGGACTGAACGATCTTATAAGGGTTCCTTGTCGGACTACTAAAAAGTGTCTCCATTATGTCATATCACCTATCTGTCATTAATTCTAAGCTAGCCGTCTCAGTTTTAAACATGTTACAGTAGTCGCAAATTCATTACTAGTAAGGGGTTATTGCACCGCGTAATTGTACGTAATGTTTTTTATCTGTGTTTGTGATGTCCTAAATGTTTCTTTTTCAATCTTACCAGTTGGCACGGCGGCGGGCTGGGCTGCCTGCTGCTCCTGCCCCGCGCCCGTCACCCCTCCTCCGCTCCAGACGAACGCAGACGATGCTCCTGCCTTCTGGAACAATGGGACGTGTGTTGAGATCTGATAACAATCATGACTTAGAACAGAACGTAAGGATGACTGGAAAGAAGACAGGGTGGGCAAGAGCATAGACGAAGTAGCAAGTAATCTTTTGCTTGGTATAGAATAGTATTGTGTTAGGAGTCGTTTTAGACAGCTGCTCCTCTGTGTTTCACTGGTCTCTACTTTTACGAGTGTATGCTCTGGTTAAATGTAAAAAATAATCAATGTTGGAGTTAACTTAAAAGGATATAGTGTCCGTTCTAGTAATAGTAACAGCACAGCGACAGCACATTAACGTTGACACAGCTGCATCTTATGCAGTTGAAATAAAAGCAATTTTGCCACCAAAATGTGTAGTCTCATGTGCTGCCCACGTCTGTATCTTCGCATCAAAATTAGAACTACGTTTGTATGGAAGATTTTTTTAATGTTCCATTGAACTCGAGAAGACGTGATGTTGTCACACTCAAACTATGGAGTGACGACATTCCAATAAGAACGTTTAATTTTGTACAACCAAATAATAAAATAAAATAATCCAATCTCACTGTGGTACGCCGCCACACAACACCTAATGTAAAGCTTTTAAAATAAGCTAAAAGGCTTTAGCCTTTAATTTCAGGTTTTTTCTTAAAACTTTAGATACCTCATCCGGTGAATCAGACGACCTATCAGCATTGTTTTCATCATCGGACGCTTCTAGCCCAAACCCGTTGGTCCCAAAAAGCATATTCCGAGGATACAGAGAGTAGCAGTCTGTGACATTCCTCCTCCTCTTCCCAAGACTGGCCAGAAAGCTCTTGTAAAGCTGAGTAGGAAGCAAGAAAGGTGATCGATTCTGGAACCCATCTTTGAACGACAGATTCTGCCCTCGAAAAGGATTCCCGAAATTAAACTCTGGGAGAATCTCCTTCTTTATAAACTCAGCTACTGGCTGAAGAGACAACGCATTCTCAGTGTAATCTAGAGCTGTGTTCGCTATTTCTTCATTAGGACCATTATTCTCAAGATCACTTGTCTCTGAATTGACATCACTTGAATTGTTACTGTCAGCCTGATCTATTTTTGCCTCTCCATCACCATTAAATTCTTCAAATTCTCTCTTCATTTGCAGATTCATGGGGTTCTTCATAAAATTTGTATTTAGCGTCACAGACATCTCAATTGGCACTTTGTTACAAATATAATTTTCACTAACTATACACTAGTGTTCATATAATCTCGAAACAAAAATAAATATATCTTCCAAGTTAAAGTTATGTAGGTATTTTTAGGAACTATCGTTGGATTGGGAGGTGCCTGGAGTGAAATTTGTGTGATTAGTACTTTTGTATTAGAATTGTTATTTGCCGTGTAATTCTTGGCATCGTCCGCCCGTTTTTGATTAAAAGTTCATATCGTGTTTTATTTACACTGTATTGTTTTTACATTATTCCTTATTCTTATTGTCACCATTGGAACAAAATTTCTATTGGTTTTTCCTATTAGAATTAAAATTGTGAGAATGCTATTTTAAAATCTTATAAGCTTTAATATCTAATGTCAAGTAGGTAATGTCTTAAGCTTATAAGATTTAAGATACTGATTCGCAGTTATATTAGCAACTTTCTTTCTATAATTAAAATAGTTTTTTTATCGGAATAGTTATCTTTCAGTAACAAGTGACTTCTTATTTTATGAAAGCTTGAAATACATGTCTTAACTTAGCCTGCTATTTTCACCTTACAAAGATCAGCTCGAAATACCAGCTGTAAAATTAAATCAATAACCGGTCTAGACATTTCAGGCCCGATATAGGTCATAGGTTTAAATATTTCAACCGTCTCATATTTTGCGCGAGAATAGACACCTTCTAGCTAACTTGGGTATACAAGTACCTTTCCTGACCTAGAAGTCGCGGGCTTTGACTAAGTTAGAAATGTGTCACTGCAGAAAGGCTAGACTCTTTGGCCTATTAACTATTTTTGGTTGTTTTGTAATCCGAAAAAATTAAAAAAAAACTATAAAGACATTTTGTATTAAATGTGAATGAACGCTTTGGCAAAGAATCTGGGTCTTTTGTTTTTAGCGACAATACGCGGAAGAAAGTTCCACAAAATCATACATAAAATTACAGAAATGAATAACAAGAAAATAACGTGATGTAAGAAGATATCCTAGGAGATAAATAAATAAATATATCTTTACTGTACACCAAAAAAGCAATTTACACATAAATAAATAAATATATCTTTACTGTACACCAAAAAAGCAATTTACACAGTAAAATGTATAAACAGACAGCTTAGGTGAAGTTATATTCTCTAACACTGACAGGAAGACTCAAGAACAGAGGGTAGAGGGTTTTTTTGTGATATCGACTCTCCGAATCGACGTTTGCTATTATCATTTCCTATCCTTTATTGATTACATTTGTTTGGTATTAAAACGCAGAAGGATTATGGAGAAAGAAATGGTAAACCACTCAATTAAAATTGCTAAGAAAGTAATTGTGTTGTTGTCATTCGACAAATTGATGACGACCCTCTCAGTCATCAGGTATACGACTATGAAAAAGAGTGGAAACAAATATTTTGCAGGGTAAGTAAATATTTTTATTAGACAGCTTAGATCATATTAGTTGATAGTAAAAATCAGCAGAAGCAAAATTTAGTGTTGACAAAATGGTTTAAATTGAGTAAGGTAATGAAACCGAAGCTGAAAATCAGTGTCGTGACAATTTTCAACTTGTCACCACTTAATCTGAGCGGGGACCTTTTTGGCACATGGTTTTTAGTAATACATATGTATAATATCAATTAATTAATCCCATTTATAATGTTTAAGTAATTCCTTGTGTTTTGTTTGCCGTGTGCCAAATAAAAACGATTATTATTATTATAAACCGAAATCGAAATAAGGAAATAACCATTAGAGAAGAGTATCGTCGTTAAAGATACTGAAACTTTATTCAACTTGAACATTATTCAAGAAATGCTACAAATGAATCTTTCAATGAACTAACAGACTGTCATAAACTTCAACTTCACATGCAATACATTGCAAATAAACGCAATTGGAATTACATTAAATAAAACACATGAATTTTCATGAACCTTCAAATAGCTTTTAGAAGTAACATCATACATTCTAATCAATAACACAACGATTGCGCAAAAATATTTCTTACTACAGCAGGTAAATGGCGGAAAAAAATAAGAAAAAGAATCCAATTAGAAAAAAAAATGACAAGACTGTAGCCAAGAACGTTAACAAAACAAAAGCTCAATCAGAAAAAAAAAACACAAGATTCAAGATATCTATTAGGAGTGGACGATTATTGAAAAAAATATGTCACAAATTAATTAAAACAAACTGCAATTTCGAACAAGTCAATCATATTTCACACTTATTAAAACATCTCTGTGTCTTCCACACGCAAACGTTGGACAAAGGACATCACGCACACACAGACACACTCATTAGAGGTACACATTTACATCGCTAATGCAACCACGTGGCTTCAACTAGCTCGCAATCAAAACTTTCAATTAACTTTCTTTTTAATTCTTCGACGTTGAACACCGTTTTCGCGCTTTTTTGTCTACGATTTAAATAATTTTACGGGCGGGATGCCTTGAATCACAACTGGCCAGCATGGTTAATCGATTACGGAGTTATTTATAAGCAAAAAGTTTTCGTTTTTTTTCTAATAAGAATTGTTTTTGGTTTTTGTTGAATGGAATTTTTGAGGACAAGACACAAGTCTTTACCGCGAGGTATTCGCTATGAAACTCTTCCCTGAGCTTGGTGCAAGGAAAAAGCATTTTTCCAATACATGCAAGGTTTTCTTCAAAGGTGCATGTGTGTGTAGTCTTTAAGAGTCGCACGAGCGTCTGTGTGTTCGCTGTCCGTCGTTTTTCACGTGTGTGCGACGGTTTTTGTGATGGTGTGCGTATTTTATGACTCAGAGTGCATCCCTTTCGGACTGCATACAATTTATATGTGTGCGCTTTATTTTTTTTCTAAACGCTACGTTTCCTTGTGTATGCGAGCGAATTTTTCGTGTATGAGTGCTCTGTTTTTTCACGGGGCTCTACACAATTTTGCACTTAATGTTCGTGTGGTAAGAGTGGTTTTTGTTTGGGGTTGCGAAATGTATTTTTCAGTTTTATATCGGCGATATGAGAATCGCGGATAGCAAAGAAAATGTGAGGAGAATAAAAAAAATGCATCGTAGATTTTCAGGTAGACACATTTTTCTTTAACCCATTTATAGACATGTTCGTGTGTGTGCATCTAGGGTGGGGGGTGGAAAGGGTTGAGTGGGGGGTGAACATATAAAAATGATAACGCATCGCAAGACGGCTGCTTTTATGGTTTTTCTTTATTTTTTAATGTTTTATTTTTTATTTGAAAGCGGTGGAGTACCTCGCTGGAAATATTTTGATCCCAGTCTCGTAGATCGTAGAATATATGTGAAGGGTATACGTTTGGAAGGTTCAATAAACTTACATAATAGATCCTTTGTACTGGAGTTTTCTTTTAATAAATCCCACTACCCCATTCTATTCGTAAGCTCTACAGTAGACACGAACGTTTGGGAAGAATATATTCTTTACAGTTTGACTAGAAAACTACAGAACAAATTCTGATATTTTTTTACGGAAATACAGATTAACTATCAAAGCAATTCTGCCATGCATATTCAAGCAGATTCACAGTATAATTTCTCGTGGACGAAGTAACTGGTCTCCGAAGGGTCTAAAGAAGTTTACGTACATGTCAATCTGTGTAATGCATGTAAGTCTGTGTTACTGACTCACAAATTAATATTATCCGTAAAAAATCACCCTGAATTTTTGAACTACTTTTAAGACACAATAAAAAAACACACACAAAAGGAGAAATATTCTCAAGAAGATTTTGAACTCTATTTCTGTTCGAATAAAGTCTAAAGCAACGTTTCCATACATGTGATAGTTAAGGTCTTATTACAACAGGTGCCTAAGTAAGTAGGTATCAGAAACGTTTTATTAGAAAGGTTAGGTATTAGGTAGGTTATTAGAAAAATAACTGTAATTCATATTCGTATTTTTTATCTGTCTGGTGGCCTTTAAAACAAAGATCACCGAAATTGTTGTGTTCTGTGTATTTGTTAATATCTGGTATATTGTGCAATAGTTATCTATCTATTCCTATCTTTCTAAATATCTATCTTTGGGACTTCAAAAACATCGCTTCTACAAACAGCAGTCTCTTCACTTCAAAGGTCACAAAAATTAGGGAAGCAATTCCAATTTATGTAGGTAGTTCAAGAATTACGTTTCTTTTCTATAAATCACCATTACACCACTTGCTGTAAAATCGTTTCATTATCTCGTGGCATATATATTATGTTTTTTTTATTACCCTTTTGTAAGTAGATCTAAATCTAGTTAGACTTTTTGGTGTCACATTAAAGTAAAAGTTAAGTTATCCTATTGGATCCCAATGCTGGGCAAAGGCCTCACCTCAACTATGAGGAGGTATGAGCCATACTTGACCACGCGGGCTCAGCGTGGATTGGTGGAGGGATGTCTGTAAGGGAAGTGACCTACCTTACTGTTAGATGTTATCAAATCGCCCTAGGGCTTCTCACTAGGCTAAACGACTAATATCAACCGATATCAGCCGGGACCAACTGCGTGTCATATACTAAGAATTTAATCCAATGAGATCTTATAAGTAGGTACCAACACCTAATTGGATTTAACGTCTCGAGTCTTATAAGAATGCCGGCATCCCGTTAACATTTGATTGCCAATTGTGTCTGGAAAAACGATTCTTAAAGGATTATGGTTTCTCACAAGTGCGTTAACCCACTGTGCACTTTCCTTGAATACATTCAACCCGATTTCAGCAAAGAAAAGCACAAAAAAGCTGCAGAGCAGAGCTAAAAAAACATATGCACCTCTATACGCGCATACGTACATAGTGAAAATATAAAATAGTACCAGTAAAAAATATATAAAAGCAACAAAAATATATTATTCTCAAGACGTGTGGGCACACAGGTGCACTGTGTAGGCGTGTGCTTGTGTGCGTGGGAGACTAAGGAAAGGTGTGGAGACTTCTTCAAGATATAAATAACAATATTAATTGGATTGCAATAACGAATATGTTATGTTGGTAATTAAGAATATATTTTTATTAGCAATTGAATGGGCGTGACCTTGATTAAGATGGCTGAATCAAAACGGCATCTAGTTAGTAGTACTAACCTCAATAGGTATGATGAGAGTCATAGGTTAAAACGCGTAAGTCGTTGATAAAATCCGGTCGGACTATGAGAGCGAAGGATTAAGTGCATCTGTAATCTGTATATTGCATAAACACTGCACTATATCTACTGTGTACTTTGCTTATTTAGAATATCTTGTTAAAATTGGTCGCAGAAGTTGTTTTATTCAAAAACGAAATTATTTCTTTAGTCATAAATATCGTAACATCATAATTTATAGCGTAGAAGTCTCCTCAGACGTCCCTGTGACCTATTCCTAGAGCGAAAAGACGTGGAGTGTCTATGTGTGCGTGCATGCACCTTCGAACGAGCACAGATGACAGAAATGAGCACTAAACTGGACGTGGCTTGGGTTTTAATAATATGTATGTAGTTTTAGTTTATTGGTGCCTAGGTTTACCAATGACCAAGTTTCTCTCAAGCGATAATTATAAAAAAATAAAAAGCCTCGTGAACATCGGCTGCGGTTCTGTAGAAGAAAAAATCTTAGCTACAGATCAGAAAAAAAAACGTAAAAAATATACGCTTTGAAGTCATTGGAAGTAAAGAAGAAATTATTTCCTATTTACCAAATCATAGCTTATATGCAACCATAAATAAATAATCAAGGATGGCCCAAAAAGTGACGGCCTATTTTTTTAATCGTTACATCCAGGTATGTTCCCTGTTTTTTAGAATTTTTGGGTGGGCTACTAATATCAACCGCGAAATTTTGGTTCATTGTCACTTCTCACTAAGTTACGTTGGGTTTTTTCTAGCAAATAATCCTTACATAATGAGCTTAGTTAGATAAAATTACTTTGAAGGCCGAGTTCGCAAGATATTAGCCTATTAAGTAAAAGTATGCTTGGATTAATTTTTTAGGCCAGCTGAAACCTAAACTAATCGCCGAAACGATACCTATACAAGAAATCAGTCAAGTTCTATACGAAATGAACACTCCTTGGTTATGGTATGCCTTAGTTAAACGGTCAAATAAAAGTGGTAGGATTGGGTACTAATACTCTTCACAATAAAGGACTTGTCCATTAATGGTTTTTTATTCGTCAACATTTCTAACCAGAATAAACTAAATATTATATAAGAGTATACAAAAACTAGCCTTTCTGCATAATTAATATATTTTTTAAGGCCTCCGATTTAAAGAAAAATTGAAATTATTTTTTCTCTTTGTCTTTACATAAACCGCATCTTCGCCTATATCAATTAACGCATGAAAAAAAAATTTGACAGCAAAAATATCATTCCATTGACAGTAGTACCTATTAAATAATCTGTGGTAGTACCTAGTAGTATTTATCCACCAGTGGAAAGGCAATAGTACATAGCCATACAGCCAGGAAATACAAGTAAGTTATTAATGGATAATGCCTGTTACAAAACAATTTTTTTCTCAAAAATGGAGGCGTTTAAAATTCTGATTTCTATGGCTGCGCGTTTCATATTTTTGTAGCTTAAAGATAAATATAGGTTATTGGTGGTTGGTGATATCTTGGAATAAAAAACCAGCCTCCATACAAAAAGAGGACAAGTCCTTTCGTAACCCAATTACTTGGATATAACAGCATATTTCAAACACTGAAATTTAGGCCAAGTAATATTTAAGTCGGTTCCAGCAAAGTATTAGACTAGTGTATCTGCGTAAACGCGCACATAGAAAAGTTTCACGTATTCGTATACGCCACGAACCGAACTCATATCGTACTTACGCCCTTATACGGCTAAGGCTTGAGAATACACTTCGGGACAAAAATTGTGGTAACCGTAAAACAAATAATCTCAAACCAAGGTTTGATATTGTTATAATTTTGCTTCTAAAAATTCATCATCTGTCTTCTGGGGATTTGAATCATCTTTCTATCATTTTCTCTTTGTCTAATATATGCAAAATACTATTTACAATGATTTGATTATTTTCACTGTTTTAGCAAATTTTAGATGCATACTGAAAAAAAGCATTAACAACAAAACACAATAACATATTTATATTAGTATTCGCGTCCATCACTTCACTAATTTATAACTTTTTTATTTTATTCACAAAAATCACAACACAAAAACAAAAGAACCACTTTTTCCAAAGCACGAATTATGAATGGAGGCCAACAATACCTTTTTTTTGCTCTTAATTTTACTATTTATAATATGTCTATGTAACATTCAATTAAAGCCCTTAAGAGAGATAGCAATAAGGACTTACAGTATTTCTACAAGAAGCCACTTGACTTCTTGCGAATGTAATAATCTAGGTAGAATCAGAATGCTCTCTGAGCAACTCAAAATATACTACTACAATAACTAAAGTCATTATTGAACAAAAAAAACCCTAAGTTAAAATAAGAGGAAAGTTTTTAGATTATGTAGTTGTTTATAAGTTTTAAGTAACCAATTTCAAGTGGTCCGCATCTAGTGCGATACTGGGTCCTTTTACAATGTCCATCTGGCCGGAGATGCTTGTAGCATAGTGGTGGCAGCGCTTTGGTAGTGATACCAAAAGTTAAGCAACCCACGGCGCGGTCGTAATTGGATGGGTGCCCATTCCGACCAAGTGACGTCTCTCACAAGCATCTCCGTGCTTCGGAAAGCACGTTAAGCAGTTGGTCCCGGCTTATATCGGCTCTAAGGCGGCTTGAAAATATCTGACAGTAAGTTTGGTCACTTATCTTACAGAACCCCTCCACCAATCCGCACTGAGCCCGCATGGTGGAGTATGGCTCATACCTCCTCATAGTTGAGGTAAGGCCTTTGCCCAGCAGTAAGATCTAATAGGCTAGATTTACTTTTATCTTGCCGGTAGGTGGCCTACGCTGCGCTTTATGGAATGGTCTCTAGTCTGCAACTGTTCTGCCCCAACAACTATGGTAAAACCGGGATTAATGCCCCAGTGGTATAGGTGCCCAGATTGTAATTATTCTAGTTTTGCAAATACATAGCGTTTTAATTTATTTATCTATCGAGAACCTTTCTAACTACCACCAAATAGATCTCGTCTCGTCTCTGTGCGATTGCATAGAATGGCTAGGTGCGATCAAAGTTTTTTAAGGATAGATGGCCTATTTGTAAACAGGTCATCTATCCTTAACGTTATGATGGACTTGGCAACTATCCCCTATATGACATAAACAAATAAATAACAAATAAATTGTTTCAAATGTAATATATTTTTTCTTTCATAAATTCTTGCATAAAATACCAAAGTACTTGACAGTTATATAAATAAAAGAATGAAATATTTGTACAGGGAGATATAACAATTTTTCAAAAAGTGTGAAATCTATCCCGGTTTTACCATATTCTTTGCACTATGCCACTTGAGCCTACTGAACCTTTTTCCACTGTACCGTGTCTGAGATGCCAGGTAATCAGTATGGTATGTTAATATAAACAAACAGTTCTTAGAACTAAATACGCTCATTGTTTGATAACCAAGCGGCAAAGGGCTTGCCCCGTACCACGATTGTCGTGGTGTACCAAGTCAACGTCGCTTTGTCGTTTAACTCTAACCAAAAAAGTCATGTATACTTAGAAGTAAGATTGCTTGAGAAATAGTGGTATGGAGGAACCAAAGTTATGAATATGTTTATTTTTTTGTCTAAGTTGTAGGACAGTAATAGCAAAAACATCTTCAAAAAACCAGGCAATTTCGAGTCGGACTCGTGCACTGAGAGTTCCTTATAAAAGTTTTTTTCTACAATCTAACCACAAATTCGTGATTTTCGGACTTTTTCCTTTTAATGGTGATATGGATAAGTTATATTTTTTAAGGGTTCCTTTTTTCCTTTTGAGGTGCGGTACCCTAAAAATATGAAAATTGTGAAGGAGCGATGCTAATGTATGTGTTATATGTGTGTGTATGTGTTATATACAGGGTGCCCGTTAATGAAGGATAATCCTTTGGATACAGATAAGTTTCGTCATGTTCAACTATGCCAAAACATTTTTAAGTAAACTGCCGTCATAAGAAGAAGAGACGTATCTAACAATTTTTCCAAAATTGAGTTATATACATATTTGAAATCAGTAAATAAACGCACCTGTAAGTATTTTTTAAATTCTATATTTGTGGCCGCAACCCTAAAATACCCGCTTTAAAAAAAACGTATCTGCATTAAAACAAAACATTTAGGAAGAAAAAAAGTCACTTCTGACGCACACTAGATAGAAAAAACGTATCTGAGTAGATGCGTCTTATTACTTTGAAAAATATTGGTCTAGTCATAAAATGAAAAGACGCATCTTCATGGTCATAGGAAGAAAGGACGCTTCTGTGTAGCTGAGTCTTTTCATTTTAGTATTACAAAAAAAATGCCAGGCGTAAGTGGCAGTCGCGTCTTTTCAACTTCGTATTCTTAGTTGTGCGGGGTAAAGGAGGGGGTCGCGGTGGGACTGTGCATTTAGTTGTGCCGTGGCAGTCAGAGGCTACGTACGTGCGCAGAGCACGCAAATTTTTTCTTTGGCAGGTTCGTAAGGTACGTAAAAGCTACAATGTTTTAGGGTAACCTAGCTAAAAAATGTAATGTAGATGCGCCTTTTCATCGTAGTATAACGATATAATCAGCCAGACGCAAGTGGTAGAAGCGTCTTTTCAATGTAGTATTTAAAGGCATTCGCCTAATTTAGGCTGGCGTTTTAGTTGTACTTATTATTATTGAATCGAAAAAGGCAATCAATTTATTCGATGTTAAAGGTTTATAGCTATTTTAGTGTCGTTAAAGCTGTTTCCGCTGTGTTTGCTTTGTATCCCCGCCTCGTCCCTTGCACGCCAATGCCCCTGAGGCACATCACCGTCAATTATTATTGTTTGTTTTATAATCAACTTTTACATAACTATTGTTTAATTGGGTACGTATTATAATACCGAAAGTTCATAATACCTACAAATGAAATACCTACGCTTGAAACGTCGAAAATCAAAATACCGAACGAATAAAATACCTATACCCAATATACCGAAGCTCAATATGCCGAATTTCAAAATCCCGAAAGTTCGAAATCCCGAAAGTTTGAAATACCGAAGGTTCATATCCCGAATGTTTAAAAGCCCGAAGATTAATATACCTATAGTTAGTATACCGAAGTTCAAAATCCAAAAGCAAAAGTTCAAAAGCAAGCAGGCATGCAGCATACAAGCAATTAAACAGGCATGCATGTAGCAAGCAGGCATGCAGCATGCAAGCAATCAAGCAGGCATGCAAGCAATCAAGCAGGCATGCAGCATGCAAGCAATCAAGCAAGCAGGCATGCATGCATGTAGCAAGCAGGCATGCAACATGCAAGCAATCAAACAGGCATGCATGTAGCAGCATGCATAGGTTTTGCTCTTCTCCGGCGCTGCGGGAAGTGCAGCCCTTTCGCCCTAGCGTAGCGAATCTCAGAAGCCTTAGATTCGCTACAGCGGGCGAGGGCTGCTCTCCCTCCGCGCCTCCGGCTTTTGAATTACACTCTAGTATCGGGCAGACTAGTACCACGGCGAGTCGGGGTCAATCAAAATTTGTTTTTCTTAATAACCTCAATCTCAATGGTATACAATTTGTTTGGCGTTTCGTTCATATGTCTTGTAAAATTCGGTATTTTTAATCATCGGGCTTAAAATTTTTCGGTATATTAAACTTTCGGTCATATAAACAGTTGGTATATTGACTTTCGGTCATATAAACAGTCGGTATTTTAAAATTCGGCATTTTAGTATTCGGCATTCCAATTATAGGTCTTATAAGATTCGGTATTTTGAATTTTCGGGATTTCAAACTTTCGGTATTTTGAATTTTCGATCATATAAACATTCGGCATTCTAAAATTCGGCCTTCTGTTCGTAGGGCTTATGAAATTTGGTATTTTAAAATTCGGTATTGTAATACGTACCCGTTTAATTGTATTGGTTGTAGTTTTTCAGATATTGTTAAGATAAATAATATTATTATAACTAGGTATTATTTGCTTGTGATAATAAAATAGAAATGGTGCTAACAAAATATAAATAATTGGCGTTTTTAATACCTTATGGTATTCTCTACCAGGCAACCGCTTGGTAATGCACAGATTTAATCAGTAGAGGAACATTAATGATAAGTGAGAAGAGTGGTACAAAAAAGAGAAGTAACATGCACTAACATAAACAAAAATATATTAATATAACACAAATAATTATTAAGATATATAAGCAAAAGACTAATCAACATAAATAGAATATTCTATGTGCATTACCAAGCGGTTGCCTGGTAGAGAATACCATAAGGTATTAAAAACGCCAATTGTACAACTTACAGTGCAATAAAGTATAAAACATACCTATAAAATAGTTCAACTTACAAAATAGCTGTTTCCAAAATTTTCCCACTTGTTTGTGGCGCGGTTATTTTACCTGTTAAAAAAGTCAGCCTATTAGATCCCACTGCTGGGAAAAGGCCTCACCTCAACTATGAGGAGGAACGAGCCATACTCCACCACGCGGGCTCAGTGCGGATTGGTAGAGGGGTGTCTGTAAGGCAAGTGACAAACCTTACTGTCAGATGTAATCAAGCCGCCCTAGGGCCTCTGACTAGGCTTAACGACTAATACCAAGAGATATTAGCCGGGACCAACTGCTTAACGTGCCTTCCGAAGCACGGAACACCTGTTAATTGTTTTCATTATACGAATTGTAACACTGCATGAAGCTTATGAACGTAAAGGCTATTTTTCATAATTAACAATAATAACGTGAAAAAAAATGTTAAATGATATTACAATACTTTAATAAAGTCTGATTCCCATAATGTATGTTTTATTTTTAGTAAAAGACATCCTTTCAGCTAAAACTTAGAGGTTACTGAAGTAACGACACAAGAGGGTAAAACTGATCATAGAAAGAAAGGGCGCTTCTGCGTAGGTACGTCTTTTCATCGTAGTATCATGAATTTATTAACATTTTATTTACTAAGAAGAAAAGGAAAATCACATTTATGTATCATATAATGTATATATAATACAAATTTCAATATGTCATAAAATTATTTAAAGTATGATCTACTATTTTGCATACAAAAATTTAAATGTCTTATATTTATTTTCGCACAGCGATTTTTATTCCAAAAAAATTACAAATGATTTTATTTCTCAGTTTGGAGGTTTAGGTAGATACGTCTTTTTTCCTTATGGCGGCAGTAAAAGTGTTGCCATATTTGAGATTTTGGTTTTGAGTTTTTATTATTTTTGGGAGCTTTACTAAAATTTTATGAAAAAAATACTATTGATTTTGGTGTAAGAAATATTAAACAGTATTAAAATAGAAACAGACTTAAAAAAAGTCGTCAATTGTAGAAGTGGCCGTACAACAATTAAATATTTATATCTCGACATTGGTTACACTTTTATTTGATTTTTTTTTGGTATATGATAGGATATGATGTAACTAATCTGTATGTAAAGAATTATCCTTCATTAACGGGACTATTTTATTATTTGTATAATACTCTTCTTTTTTAACATGCTTGTGTATATCACCCTAATAATATTCCAAACGGGCAGCAATCAAAATTATCGCTAGCACTATCGCCATCTCATTAATTAGGCAACGAAAATAAGCAACTGAAGATTATTCATCCATTTAAAAGCGAGCTACATATGATTATCGCTTTTTCTTCACCAGCAACTCGGTAAAAAATGTTAAAAATCCAGGGATTACAGTATTAGCCGCTTCATCGGGCACGCTGTTTGTGAATAAATTAATAAATTATAACTGTACGTGCACTAAAATAAGTAGAAACATGTGCCAGTAGTTTGCGTTCAAATTCATTGATAAACGTTGTTACCACACGCGTCGGTGTGTTGGTGGATTGATAGTTGAAAAGTTTTGAAGGTCTGTCATAGTATGCGATGAATTATGGATTTAGAACTTTGAATACAGATACAGTGGGCTTAATTTCAATGCGCACTGTCTAAGATTAAATTTAGGTTCAGTCTCTCTCTTTCTGTATCAAACAAACGAAAAGAGACAGACTACAATAATTTTGAAACTTCAAATTAAGTGATGCGATTTCTAACGTATTTTTCCAAGTTTTTGCGTGTTTTCGTCTAACTTTAGTCGGCATCGAATGGCATCCCTACTAAATTGTCTATGGGTTCGTAATTTTCTTAGCGACGGACAGCTGTTTAGTCCGACGTTTCTAAATTAATATAGTCCATCCCTTTTCGTTTGTTTGGCAGAGAAAGAAAGAGACTGAACCTAAATTTAAACTTAGACAGGGCGCATTGGAATTGAGCCCAGTGATTACTGAAATAGCTACTAGTTTCAACGAAATTGTTCTTAAAAATCTGTAGCTTTACAAGAGCAATAAATTGTATTTACATCATGTACACATGGCCGCAAGTCAGACTAACTCACTTTGACCTTAAGATCGCCTCGATTACATACGTAAAGTACGTTTAAGCTTATTCGTACTTAGTTCAAATCGATAACCTGATGTGCTGCCGACTGTACCTATTGAACCTTTGTTCAGCGTCAAATAAAGATCTTGTGTATTATTTAGAAATTCTTGTATATTTTTGATACGATTACAAACATGCAGGAATAGAGAAAGCAATGCAGTTTTTTTTAATCTAATACAGTCTTTGACAGTAATGAGATTAGCCATTAATGTCATTATCTATAACACTTTATTGCATGTGTTTGGTTAGGTGACGTACTCACGACTCTCTGTTTAGACAGGTTAATTAAATAACTTTCTTCTTACATTTACAACTAATTGGAAGAATATAAATACCCACTCCTTAAGCGAATACTATCCATTTATTTATTTTTTTGATTTGATGTAAAAATAGAAATAAAAGTCTTTATTGATGAAACACTAAGAACACAAACAATTGTAAATATACAGTAATAAATATACAATAACAAAAAATATTTAGAAAGAAAAATTCAAAAACGACGATCAAACGATTGAGTAGCATGAAAAGATAATGAAAATCAATTAATTACATAACTGAAATAAAAACTAAAACATCGATTCCAAATACTTTGTCCGGCAGTGTAAAAGAAAAGCTTCGTACGGTCAGAAAATACATAAAATATTCTATGAATTTATTTGGGAGCTTTTCAGCGAAATTTCAAATATATCCAGCGGTGTATTTTTTTTGGGTTTCAATTTCCTGTAGCCATTATTCCTGTTTCTTTGGAAATGCTTCTATTAAATATGTTTTCTAATGTGTGCATTGAGATATTGGAATCAGTCAGTAAGTTTTATTTGGAACGCAGATACAGAAGACGAACGTGTTATTCGTTAACTTACCGACAATAAAGTCCCCTACTTGAGCGAGCTGGCACGTTTGATTTCATCAATTTTTTTGTCGTCAACTCGCCGAATCATCAAAATTTGACGTAACGAATAGATGAATAGGTAGAATAACAATGTGTGTAATTCCCTATATCATGGTAAATTTTAATATTAATTGACACGAACTATATTTAGTTTACCTAACCGTTTTGTAATACGTCTTTTTTTCTCAGAGGAGAGAAATAAAAAATGCCTCTGAACGTTTTAAAATTCAACATTATATTTTAAACTTTTTAAAGTATTTCTGCTATCCCTCCCTGCTATCTCGTCGCTATAACTTAAAGTTTCGGATAATGCATTAGGGAACTTCTTTATGGGATGGAATATTCTCGTATCTATGTATGAAATATTATTATTTTTATGGGAATAATGTAAAAACAGTATGTACTAGAGTTTCGCAACGGTAGCGAGTACTATGCTCTTTGTCCTGTTTCTAATTCACGCAATGGCTAAAGTTACAAGGATTTATCAAAATCCTTTAAAAAAACTGGGCAAGTGCGAGTCGGCGTGTCCGAACTGAGGGTTCTGTGCAAATAAAGGTCTAGACAGCAGTCTGTGTCTCTTAGAAAGCAAAGTGATCTTATAAGGGTATATTGAGGTAACGAACTCTTAAAATACTCTGACTCAACAAGTCTATGTTGCAACTTGCTGTAATACATAGAAACAATATTCTGTTTGATCTAAATCTGAATATGTAAAAGGAAAACTGACTTAATGACTGACTGACTGACATATCACGAACAGCTCAAAATAATAGAATCTGAAACTTGAAATCAGGCATCATGCTTCCTTTATAGTGTAGGTGAGGAGTCAGGGGGATAAAAATTGGGGGAAAATTTGTATGAAACAGTATAAGTAAATTGGTATTTAACTATTTGGTTAGAAATTAAAATTATTTTAGTTTAGGATTTTTCAAAATTAAATTTCTAAGGGGATGAAAAGGGTTAGGGGGGGCGATTTGACATTACTGCGGTCGAAGTTGTAGGCAAAGCAACAGCTACTCTTAAATAAGTTTATAAACCAAAGTAATTTGAAAATAAAACTCCCGGTACCACTTTGTACCGTTTGGAGTCGAAACACTGGGTCCGTGGGGTCCCTACGCTGTCTCTTTTTTTAAAGAGATTTCCAAGAGGCTGGTTGACATCAGTGGTGACCCAAGAGCTGGCAGCTACCTTGCTCAGCGTATAAGCATCGCTATCCAGCGTGGTAATGCTGCCAGCATCCTGGGAACCTTACCTTAACCTTTTTATAAATAAAATAAAATAAATTAACTATTTAAAGACTAAGTTTAGTTACTCAAAATTGTACTAAATAGTATTTGAAAATTACTAAAGCTTACACAGTATAATATAAAAAGTAAAGAAAGTAAAGCATGGGGAGGAAAGATAGGTAACTTTTACTAAAAAAATATTAATTAATAATTGCAAGTAAATATCTAAGTCACTAAGTACTGACGTCCGCAGCAAAATGTCCAAAAAATATATAAAATCAAAATTATTAAAACAAAATGGCGGTTCACATCCTTCCTGTCCCTAATCGATACCGCAGAGCACTTTAACTTCAGTTTATTGAAAGTTAATCGGCCAATTACGTAAGCTTTGTTTAAAGCGCCGCTTCTGGGTAAATCGTACTGTGACCATCTCATCGAAGTGTCTATTTTCGTTGAAAAATCACCCTTATTACAAACTGCATAAGATGCTGCAGTGTTAAGCTCGATGTGCCGTTGTCTCTACTTTGGATAAGTTATACTTAGTACAATGATGTTGTCTTACGGATCATAAGTAGATGATTGGAGTGATTGATAAAACGTGTTCCGGTTGAAAGAATTATTAGGCTGAGTTAATATACCTAGGTATGAAAGATGCTTTTATCAAGTCATTTAATGATTAAGATCAATAAAATAATAAATTGTTTCAAAAAACACACCAATTACCTAGCCCCAAACAAAGCGTGAGCTTGTGCTATGGTGACTAAAATTAAGGATTGAAATACTTAAATACATATAAACATCCATGACTTAGCTACAAATGCTCGTGCTCATCACACGAACATTTGCCCCTTGTGGGATTCGAACCCGCAACTGCCTGGTTTAGAAGTCCGGTGCGCGAACAACTACACCAAGACAGTCGTCAATTTAATGATTTTTTTTTTAACTTTAAAATATATGGTTTTATGAACTTTTTAAAATGTTTCTGAAGTTGAAGGATCATCCTTTGATTTTGATCCATTGACTGGACAACTTGTATGTATTAAATAATATCTTAAATTCCTTTTTTCCTCCACCTAGGTATCTATCGCTAAATATTATCATATCTTCATACCATGTTCATCAATACAGACATAATCTACCGTACTGCTCACATGGTAGATGGGACGCTAATAAGATATGGTTGTAGTAAGATCTTGTACTTGATCTTTTAATAGACGTTTTTATTGAAAAAATACGAAAAGGGTTGATATTTACGATTTTCGGACATCTTGGCTTCTAAATTAACAATTTTGCCTTTTGTTTCTGACACACCAAAGGCAACAAGCTGTCATCATGGTAAAAAAAATTACTTAATTTTAGTCGGTAAATAAAACAAAAAACTGTAACCAGCTTTACAAACCCTTAACCACCAAATCTAATTCAATCAGTTCCTAAAACAATTGCCATTATGACAATAATGTCCTCCTAGCCAAATTTCGACTCCAGTGGCCATTCTCAACCAAAACTAAGCCAACGCGGGAGATATTATAGTGCACAAGTGTGTGCGCAATACACACGTGCACTCTCTGTGCCTTCTCTCTCTCGGTGAGATGGCAGTTCGACATTACCGTAGAGATCTCAGGCGCAGCAAATTGTGTAATTTGCTCAATTTTGCATTTAAATATGACGTTTTGACACGTAAAAGAACGTGTTCTCGGAGCATCAAACTCCAATCGCCGCACAGTACGAGATGACAGGTCTATTTTTTTAAATTAATACACTCCCAGTGACAGTTTAACGACTCTTCAGTCATTGGCCGTTTTTCCAACTTTTTTATTTCTGTCACTCAAACCAGCATAGGCACCAACGTGAGGACAACGTCAGGTAGAGTCGAAAGTATGGAAAACGCCTCACGTAGTACCAAGCACCAAGCTTTGAATGTATCTGACCGCAGACTACTACCATTCACATTTGATGATCTGACCGCAGAAGGTAATCAGCTACCGGCAATCATGATCTTGGACTTCAGTGTACAAGTGGGCGCATGATGGAACGGCATTTTTATTGCAAATTCACCCCTATTACAACTTCATAAGACACCCAGTGCTTAGCTTGATGTGCTGTCGTCTGTACAACCTCATTACACCAAACAGGGGATTTGGGAGTTGTCGAATACAAAGAGTCCCTTTTATTTGTAATAGTGGAAATTCATTTGATAGACGTCACATGGTCAAATGGTCGAAAAAAGGCGCTCCGAATATGATATCTAGGGTAAAGTTGATCTAAGAGCTGAGTAAGTTAAATGCAAAAATCAACCGCTTTATGCTGTATTTTTTACCTAATTGTTGAAAGACATAATAATTAATAGTCCCTCCAATTGTGTTTTTGTGCTACTATCGCATAATCAAGATCGTCCTATACTCACCAAGTCACCTCTCTCCTTCCATCTAACACTATTAGAGCGAGACACAAGCTATATCTTACACCTATATCTTAACCTGCAGTCTTGCAACAAATTAGTCTGATATCAGTCCGCGTTTCATTATATGGAGCAATCATTATTAGCCCGAAAACAATAATACTGGCCGGTAAAAAACGGAGCGCAAAAACCATTATCTGTCGAAAAGAAAACAAAAAGAGAGCCGATGCGATACCGGCGAGAAAGAGAGAAAAAAGGTTCTAAATTTGAATTGAACGGAAGCCCGAGTTGGCGCGGAACGAATCGGTATCATTATGGATACTGTTTACATCTTCTTTGATGATCCATAGACATTGTTTTATTTAGATGTCGTAATGAGTCTATGGGTGCATGATTGGGGCGTTGCATTTGAACGAGCATCATAATGTGGTTTAAAGTACTGTAATAACGAGAATGGATATAGTCATTTATAAAGATCATACAAACCATTCTCATGGCTAAGGGCCATTTTAGGAGGGAAGGGATAAATCTACGGGATCTTTAGTACAGTTTTGAAACACTGAAGAATAATCATGTTCACCCCCTTATAAATAGAATAGAATAGAAATGACTAGTATATGTTTGCGTAAAACATGTCCAATAGAACTAGTAGAAGGTACTGTATTTTTTCTAATTTGTAATCTTACTTGAATTTATACAGGTTATTCCAGAATGGATATCAAATTGCTTTGGGAAGTATCTTGACTAATGTCCTATCCCTAAAAATTTAAAAAATAAATAGAGCGCACATGACCATTAAAAATTCGAAAATTTTAAAAAATACACATTTCCTACGTTTTTAGGCTCAAATTATTGCGTTTCGGATTATTTGTATTTTTTTCTTATAAAAATTGATTGTAAATGTTGCTGTATCTGATTGTAAGCCGAAGTCTACTTTTTTCTTCTTTTCAAGAAAAATATGGCGATGTGCGCTTATTTTTTTTAGGGATCTAGTCGAGCATATTAATCAAGCTATCTGTGTGTCATAGCTGTGTGATTCGCCCATTCTGGAATATTCTGTACATCCGTCATATTTTGTTGAAAACCTTTACTTAAAAGTAAAGACTTAACCCCTCGCGTGGGAACAGTTTTTATACCAGCGCATAATTCGCGCTGGGTCACGTTGTTTAAATTGTAAGACGCACTAAATATTCGCTCGTTCGCGGCCATAACCTGTCAATGCGAGTTGATGTGTTTACGACTGATTTGATGGACTTGCAGTTGTAGGGTTAAGCAAAAGTTTTGACAACTTAATACGACAACATTAACGCGGCGGATTGTACCTACTTAAGAAAATCATTTTTTTATATTTGGTTTAAGATTAACTAACGATAACCTACGGGGCCGAGACGTGGAACTTGACAGTCAAGCTGGCCCACCGACTGCATGTCGCTCAGCGAGCTATGGCACGGTCTATGCTGGGGATCTCGCTAAGGGATAGTAGGTATCCGAAACGAGATCATTCGCCAAAAGACGAAAGTCATAGATATCGTTCAGAGGTGCAGTAAGCTAAAGTGGCAGTGGGCTGGTCATGTCTGTCGTAGAACCGACGGGCGTTGGAGTAGGAAGGTTCTTGAATGGAGACCAAGTCTCGGGAAACGTAGTGTTGGACGCCACCCTGCTGATGGACCGATGACCTGAGGAAGGTGGCCGGTGGTGGCTGGATGCGAGAAGCGGAGGACCGTGAAAGTTAGCGCCGTCTTGGAGAGGCCTATGTCCAGCTGTGGACTGCAATAGGCTAATATGAAGACTAACTAAAGAAATAAACGTTATTCAGGTTTAATCGAGTTTATCGGTTCAAGGAAAATTTTACATGTCTATTTCAAATCGAAATCAAAAACATCCAAAAGCACTGAGGTTGTAACATCGAACATCCCGAAGTTTTTGTATTTATGTGTTTTATTAATATAACGCACACGTTAAAGGATAAATTACACCGCTTAATGTTAAGTAACTATACTGATATTAATAAGCTAAAAGTAACTCTGTCTAGGTGTGTGTTGCCTTTTTTAACGTCTAAAACTCATAAAAAATTGCCTTCAAAAATTGGCCTTAAATTATTTCTCAATGGTTCCCACAAAAAACCAGCACCTTGGCTTGCCAAAGCATAAAAGCTGAGTGGGTACCAGTTTGGTAACTCTACTTTATTTTAATTTTATATGTGCTTGTTTTTTATGTGTAATGTTTCAAATAATATAGTTTTCTTTCTTCCATTCCTATCACACGTACCTTCTTCACTCTTCGACAGTCATAACCAAGTGGCATTTATAAGATTTAAAATTACTCTTTATTGCACACCACACAATTAACAACAATGCAATTTACATAGAAAGATGTACAAGGTATGCGGATTATCTTACCCGTTTTCCTAGGTAAACGACGAGACGCGATGCGATGCGATGCGTTGCGATGCGACGCGATGCGACGCTATGCGACCCATACAAATCCTTACAGCGTCGCGCGCGAATAGTAGTCCACGTATAAGTACAGCTACTGTTCGATATTATCGTAACGCGTCGCGTCGCGTCACATTGCCGCGTTGGTCGCTTACGTAGGACAATGCCTTAGTGTTAGCGCGATCTCTTCTTAAAAACATATTTTTCTTAAATAATGTTTTTGGCATGACCCTGATTATTAACCCTTTAGTCCGATCAGTATCACCGTCTACACGGTGAGGCGGTAACCCATAAACGAAAGAGTATAAAACTGCCCACACGCCATAAAGGTTTGCCAGTTCATTATCCACACAATAAAAAAGAGTGATATGGTTTAAACAAATACGTAATTTCCTCTTGTTTGTTATGTGTAAAATATTGTGCATATTAAGAATGACGTGAACCAATAACTTTTAAAATGTCTGCAAGTAGGATTGTTGCAGAGAAGCGAAGTATTCTAGAAATAGGTAATTGAGAAAAGGAAAGAAAAGATGTTAGGACTCTTGATATGACACATAACGTTATCTAAGTAAGAATAAATGTACCTAAGTTCAGTCACTCTCTTTCTTTGCAAAAAAAAAGAAGACAGTTTACAATAATTTAGAAACATCAGACTATAAAGAGTTCATAGATGACCTTATGAAGATAATACACTACCCCCAGGCGTCCGCTGAAATCTAGTGTCGTGGTATTATGTCGTGGTAGGATAAAGGGGATTACTTGTATGGAAATGAAGAAGTTTTGAAAATTGTTGGCGAGCAGAGACACATATACTACAAAGTACAATCCATCAACAATAGGAGAGAAGAGATGCTGAGATACTAAGTGCGACACAATGACCTTATTAGAATGAATTTAGAAGAAAAAGTAGAAGGAAAAAGGAAAAGAGGAAGGCCAAGAAGGTCATATATGGACTAAATAAAGGAAAAGGTCGGTATCTGTTGGCAAATCGCAGTAAACAAATTATGTAATCTGTATATGTCAATCTTGACACCTGTCTCTAGTGTCATTAGACTGTCATGCATCTGTCACTTGCTGCCTTGTTCTCTCTTGTATTTTGTGTACTCGATATAATGTCTGTGCTACGCAATAAATCGAAGCTAAACTAATTAATCGTTTCGTTTTTCGCCTATAACCCAATAGTATCGTGTCGTACCGGAAGGTCAAGGAGATGGCATGGAATAGGGAGGATTAGAGAAGACTCCACCGACAAGAGCATAACTCTTTAATTATAGATTCCCATTATATTCGGGGTAGGCGCAGTATGTTTTTCCCTGCCATACAATCCTTTCACTCGTCATTGACTCATCCACTCCTTTCACAATCATATCATGCTTTATACACCTTATTGAAATAATAAGAATATATTGCTTATTAATTTCGGGCGTAAAAAGATTAATAAGTAATAATTAGGTATATTTTTTGAATATTTTTTGGCAAAAAAACTTTTTTAACCATACAGAAACGTAAAAAGTTCTAGCAATTATGTTCACATTTGAGTTGAGTTATTTAATTGAGTAATTTAAATATCTTAGTTATTTCATTTATGAGTACGTTCTTGCAATCTTGACACGTTTTAGTCATAAAATTCTAGGAATTGTTAGCTAATTACTTCTTAGTGTCATAGTAAGACATTCAATTCATTTATATTGGTGACATTACTCGTAGTAGCCATAATTTGTAGAAAAAGGTTAAGGGAAAATAATATCGTACCGATCGTTCTCTTGTGGGCCTCGAATCCATGACCCTTCGTCATCCGGGCGAATGCTCTCCAGACTGGTGGCTGCCAATGAGTCAAAGAGAATGCTCTCCCAACTGAGCTACTAATGAGTCAAAAACGGTTGATGAAATTTTGAATGCAATATCTTTCGTGAAAACTAACAAAGAATTTTCTTAAATGTAAAAATAAATAAGTTCGAAGTGAGTTTTCTGTCAGGTCTTTGATAAAAGGGATTTAAAATTCACATGGCAGTTTAAAAACTAATTATCATACTCCGAGTCTATTTAGTTTGCAGAAATTTTGAATCTTTGGCTACTCATAATATTAGAGCGCCATCTACCGACGCTCAAATGTACAAGCTTTAGTCTATCCAGCCAGACTAGATGCTTTTGAGGATGGATGTAAGATTTGGAAGCTGTTACGTGAATGTGCCTATAATAATGTGCTTTTAGTCAAGAGAACCTAGTTTTTATTTCCAAAACTGGCGCTTTCGTCACAACTAGTAGTTGTGATTTTCCCGCGACTTCGTCTAAGTTTAGATAGAATGTGTATAATATATGAGGATTACCAAAACAATATAATTTAATATATTATATTATTTTGGTTTACTCATAGAAACTATTAACCCATTTAAAATTTAAATTTAAAATAAAAATTTAAAATTAATTAAAAATAATAATTAAAATAAAAAAAAAATTTAAAATTTATTCTCGAAAAGGACAACAAATCTTATGGACGCCCTTCTTTTTTGCCTAAGTTAAATACAACGTTTCAGAAATAGGAATTAGTAGGTTGGAGCACTTAATTTAAGACTAATATTGAAGTAAAAAACATCAAGTATCATTATTACAGTATTATTTCTTTGTTGCTCTTCTGAAAGATTTAACAATAGCAATTAGAAAACAACTAAATTAGGCGGGAGTATTGCTAATGTTCCTATTTATGAATCCACATAAGATCTTGTATGCCTTATTAATATTTTTAAACATAACAATATCACATCAACAGGTGGCATTCATATCTTGCCAAGAACTATGCCGTAACACCTTAATGGCACAACTTTACGAACTAAACTCTAAAAGAACATGTAAACAATCGGCTTCAATACATACCTGAGCTACATCGTAAGGGTAAATGTTTCCAAACTCGCCCAAACCCTCCACTGATCACATTTTTCAGGACATTACAGACCCACCGCACATTATCTCAAAAATACGATTTCCCACCAAAAACCAAACGTCTTCACACGCACAAAACACCAAACATAACCTCCTGTACGTCGTAAACACTGTGACACCAACAAACTACTCGAAAAGTCAACTAAAACAGTATATTTTCTACCAAATCTATCAAAACGAAGCTCCAGAAACACAGGGTGGCAGGCAAATTAAGTCGATACGTAATTAAAAGTGGAACAACGCACACATACAAAGGATCGACATAAAAATGCGGGAGTGAAAAAAAAGTATAGGTTTAAAATTTGCCCGGTATAAATTTGTGTTTTTTTCCCTCCACCTACTTATGTATGGTGACATGCGCAGTAAAGGGTTAAGAGAGTCCTACCCAAACAGATAAAAAATACCCTTTTAACACTACTGCTTTCAGAAAGAAATAACTTTTGAGTTTAGCACGATTGCAATTTCCGCGTAGTACCACATTTTCCCGCTACAGGCGTGGCGCTGTGCTCAGTGATTTGCAATTTTGGTGTCGCACGAAAAAAATAAGGCTCTCATTTGCATCTTCCGTTATTACCTAAGTATCGCCCGAAATTAATATCTGATCCGAGATGGAATATTTAAGTCAATCTCAGTTTGCATATCCATTGAACACATATTTTGATACTGACAGCCGTGACTACCGAGAACCGTTCAATGAATATGCAAATCATTAATTTCGGACTTAAGTATCCACAGTTCCATTTCGGAGCATAATCCTTTCAAATTAAACAGATCCATTAAATAAGCTTGATTACAAATGATTGTACCACTTCAATTTTTAAATTATATGTTTTATAACTAATAAGAAAAACCTGTCAAAATAATATCGCTGAAAAGGTAGACTCTTAAGTTTAATCTTATTGATAATAAGGCACTTGAAACCAAACAGACCATAAAAATACCGCAAAATACAGTAAAATCATTTGCAAAAAAATACATTTACGCCTCTTATTTTTTTTATGGAAAGTCGATCGCTAACAAAATAGAACACCTCTGAAATTTTTCTAACCTATTTGCATTTGAGCTCATCCACATTACTTGGAATTATTTCTGTAGTTATCGTGAAGTGTTGAAGGCATTTTGAATGGTTAAACAACCAAAAATGTATGGAGACAGGAAACACTGAAGATAATGAAAATACTCTTAACTTTCAATGAAAACCTGCGAAGGATGTCATATTTGGAAAATGAATAAAGTTATGAAAGGTTTGACAGTTTTCTCAGTTTATCCAAAACACAGTGAGCGTCAAAACCAAGTGAAGTGAAATCATAAGTAAAGGGGGTCTGTTTAACCACCTCTAAGTATGCCCTCAGTAGCTTACTTGTCATTTTCATATGAAAAATATGCTAAGCTACTCAGAACTTACCCAGAGATAGTAAAATAAGCCCTGAGCTGATACACGAGTCTGGTTATTCAAGCCTGGAAAGCAATCAAGTGCTAATAAGCTAGCAAACCCCTATCTTCATGTCTACAGAACTGTAATATTTATATAATAGCTTATTTTATAATAAACAGAGCACTTGCTTGCTGTCCTGGCTGAAAAGAGTAGCCTCGTGCATTGGTTTATATTACTACACTGGGCCGCAGAAATAGTGGGTCACACTTTTGTCATACATGCAGGGGTATTTCGGAGCCCTGGCGGCTCTCCTTCAGGGGATTTTTTGGGAGAGGTCTGGTGTCAGATATCTGGGTGGAGCATGGATGAATGAGGTGTAAAGTCTTTGGGATACCCAAGTGAGAGTAAAGAAACAAAATAAGTAATACCTTGTTTTTAAGAACCCAATTAATGGTATTGTTTTTTTTATTTAAAACTATACTTTTTACATCCATCAAAAATATTTAATATAACTACTGTCACACTTACTTATGGTATTGTTCATAAAAATCAAGTAATCTACCGAGATTTAGTTCCCTCAAACGTACTAATATTATTTTCTTCACAACCATTGACATTCACTCGTTTCACCAACAAAGGGCATTCATACAAAACCTGAAAAAAGTGGTGTACGTTTCATTCATTAACCGAATAGCGACATCTAGCGCCGGTGAATGGAAGCAGTTTTTTGCTAAACTTTTTCAGGCGTCTGAAGCGAAGATCGCAAAAAAACTGGGCAGAGGGCGCGACGTGACTGGCCGCTTTTTGCCGCGTGGTTTGAGATTAAAAAGTTATGCTTTATACCTAATCTGTGATAGAAACGTTTTACGCGGGAAACGCTTGGAGAATACAAGATGGCGGGAGAATAAGGCGGCCTTTTTTTCCAGTAAATGAAATGTAATTAGATTTTTTATTAGAATTGTGAATAGAAGTAGGTTTTAAGGAACTTAATGAAGACGTAAGTATTATTAAGCACTAGCGATTTTGCTAAAAAAAGATATTACGACTTATCCAAAACATTGGCTTTACACACATTCCTATACATTTAGTAAGTACGAGATTAGTAGAAAGGTTTTAGTTTATTAAATTATGTGGTCTAGTACTCATTTATATACTAATGTTGCCATAATTGTGTTATGATAACGTGTGATACATAAAGATAATGATGATTTTCAAGTATATACACGTGTAGGCAGATCGATTACCTTACCACTTCATTAAATTATGGATATTTGTCGTTTTATTTACTTTTGATATCAGTAAAGTTTTTGATATTTGTAATAGTTACGAAATAATTGCCTTTGCACTCTTCAAGATTACACCTAGTAAGAATTACATTTATATATTTTTCAATTACTAACTAAAATTTTGTTTTGATATTGCCTACTACGGTCGTGATTGGATGGGTGACCATTCCGACCATTTAAGTGACGTCCATGACAAGCATCTCCGTGCTTCGGAAGGCACGTTAAGCAGTTGGTCCAGGCTAATATCTGTGGTATTATTCGTTAAGCCTAGTCAGAGGCCCTAGGGCGGCTTGATAACTTCTGACAGTAAGGTTTGTCACTTGCCTTACATACACCCCTCCACCAATCCGCACTGAGCCCGCGTGGTGAAGTATGGCTCGTTCCTCCTCATAGTTGAGGTGAGGCCTTTTCCCAGCAGTGGGATCTAATAGGCTGACTTATTGCCTACTAACTCGTTTCTTAATAATGCACTAATATACGTTATCTACTTACATGAATAATTTAAAAAACATTAATTAAGTTCAGACACGGAGCAGTGGTCTCCGATCGATCTATGAGCTGACCTTTCAACCATTGTTTTAATTTAAATTTTAATGAGCATTGTCCATATTTGTAAGTCAGTACGAATTTAAAGCTAATGATGTGCAAGTCTAAGAAAAGAGGGGAATTACCTAATTAAAGTTAGGGCTATCCTTCTTCTACTTGTTACAATTCAAGGCTTATGTTACATAGAATGTGCTCAGTGGTAATCTCTTAGATTAATTTATTACATTTATACATTACGATAAGTACATACACACGGCCGCACGTCAGGCTATCCCACTTGACCTTGAGAGCACCTCTATTTCCTATGTAATAAAAGCTGTTTTCGTAGTTCAAATGGGTAGCCTGACGTGCTGCCGACTGTCTACCTACTACTTTACAAAAACAAGACACAATACAATTTTTTACTGACACTTCAAGAGACCATCGAAAGTGTTGGGTTTTTCTGTCTTGAAATAACTCAGACACAGCTCCGGAGTCAGGAAGTTGGTGGTGTTAACATCCCCGTGCCTCGGACTGTCGTCTCACTATAAGAGTGAAAAACAGATAAGATAGTGCAAACGTGTGTGCGCAATAATATCTCCCGCGCAGTTTACTTTAACAACTTAAAGTATAATAAAATAAATAAATAAATTGTTCCAACAAACACAC
This sequence comes from Pyrausta nigrata, assembly GCA_949316185.1. Lineage (NCBI taxonomy): Eukaryota > Metazoa > Arthropoda > Insecta > Lepidoptera > Crambidae > Pyrausta > Pyrausta nigrata. The sequence continues at coordinate 3,418,112 of OX438961.1, forward strand.
CAATTACCTAGCCCCAAACTACAAACTAAGCGTGAGCTTGTGCTATGTGTCTAGGATAACGGATAGACATACTTCTATACATTTATAAACATCCATGAATTAGCTGCTCGTGCTCTTCACACAAACGTTTGCCCCTTGAGGGATTTGAACCTGCAGCCGCTGGCTTTGTAGTCCGGGGCGCGAACCACTACACCAAGACGGTCGTCTAAAAAGGGGCTTAAAGCTGATCCGCAGCTGTTAGTTTCATAGCAAATATGTAATAATAATGTTCTCCTAGCCGAATTTCGACTATAGCGGCCAATCTCGACAGAGATTAGCCGACTGCGCGGCGGATATTACAGTGCACAAGTGTGTGCGCAATACACAGGTGCACTCTTTGTTCCTTCACTCTCATAATTCGGTGAGACGGCAGTCCGACATGACCGGCAGTCGACTCTGGCGTTATATTTTAGAGGACCAGTGCTCGACGACTGATAATGTCCTCCTAGACGAAATTCGGCTTAAGCACGGCTTAAGCACGCTAAGCCGTTGGTCCGTTCCGAGGCACGGGGGTGTTAACACCACCAACTTCCTGACTCCGGAGCTGTGTCTGAGTTATTTCATGACAGAAAAACCCAACACTTTCGGCCCGACCCAGGATTCGAACAAGGAACTTCGTGGATAGTACCCAGCGTGCTGACCACTAGACCAACGAGGCAATCAAATAATAATTATACAAACAAATATATAATTATACAGACATAAATAGTTGATTCAAATAAACTGATAACCTATAAAGATGCTTGCCCATTACTATCGTATGTGTAATCTAAACCAAAACAAACCGTCGCCATTTTCCACACGAAACGTCACTGTCAAACGTTCATCGACCCCACAGGGGAAGATGGTGAATAATCGTTTTGGCGCTTTTTTGCCGCGTTTTTTCCGTCGAGTTGACGTGCCGTCATCTAGGCGATTTATTGTCGTTGGCTGCCCAAGACAGTCGGATGGGGTCGATTTGTTCGAACCTTGGTGTTAATAAAGCGAATCCCATATGTGGGCACTTGGATTTAGATTTGTGGGCGATTTGCCAGGTTCTGGTGATATTACGAGAGATATTTGCTTTAGTCTGTCCACTACTTATAACGACATGCGGTCACAAATGAGATTTGTATTTATTCTTTTAACGTTACTTCTATAAAAATCTAGTGCACTATGCTTAGTTTCCATAAGCGTTACCTATCTTAGTCGGCCTTAGGATTTGAATATAGAAAACATCTGCATAAAATCTAGAAATCTAGTCACAGATTTTTTAAGTTAAATAATTAAACACCGAAAGAAGATAAATTTTTTTTATAGTACCTAAATAAGAATTATTTGTTAGCTTTGCATTTTTAGTAATATATGATTATTTTCTTTGTTTAATGTTTTTTTTTCTATTAACATTTTAAAAAAATCTTCATCATACTAAAAGGAGAATGGCGTACCAGAGACAATTAATTTAAAAGACAAACAGAAGAGCGCGTCAACCGCAGACTCGCATCATTAATATGTGGAGTGTGTAGTTCGACTCCTGGGGGAGGTAAGAGGATTTGCGAATAAAAGAGCATCTTCTTTTGTCTTAATGATGTGGGTTAGCTAATGTGAGACATATTTTATATAGCATAAAGTGAAGTAAAAATAAAGTTAGCCTATAAATTCTATTGGAAAATTTTGCTAGTGTAATTATTAAGCATACTTGGGCCCCAGAAGGCTTGTATGTAAGCAAGCATCTTACATATAATAGATACTAACACATTATGGATTATGTTGTCGGCAATAAATTATTATATTTTTTTAATTTATAGATAACGTTTACATCTAAGTTTAGTAAAAATAAAAATAAACTAGAAAAAGTTGTAAAAAAGCTTTCCAACAATTTTTGATTTTGCGATCAAACAAAACTCTAACCACTTTGACGAATCTGTTCAATCATTTATTCAATGTATAGTGTGCATTAAACGTTACGTCGTAAAGAAGTTTTACATCAAATCGAAAGAATTTGTCTTAGAACGAATTTTCCAGAAACGTCACACTTTTCCGTGTTTCCACAATTAGTAACGTGGGGCTCGATTCCACTAGATTTCCTCGCGAGGGGACAGCGCCGCCGAAATAATTCCGGCGATCGCGAGCGGTTGTCTTGATGCGTTACGTTTGCTGTGGAATAGAACGTGGTAATATTCTACTGACTGAGAACGTTCCTCTTGTGTACGGTTGAAGGTGGATTTCGTTGCCGACTGGAGTGTTCCCTAAACACACGATGATATTCGTATTTTCAAGAAGAGGGCAAAAATAAAAACAATCCGATGATCCCCTGAACATTGAATTGTTTTTATTTTACAAGGCCCTCCTTGTCATGATCGACTTTTGGTTTGGTGTGGAAACTGTTTTCATAGGCTTTTGCAGCAGAAGGCCAGCTATTTCTATGATAAGTACTAATAGTATGACCATATCAAAAGGTAATTGTAGTTATTTTATTTGCACTAATTGAGTAATTATGCTTTTAGACGGTTACGTTAAAGATCATTCTTATATTTCCTGGATTGAATGATAAATACGGTTCTGTATTTATGAACTTATTTTTATTTTGAATATCAACGTCATGTTGCAAGTAACAAAAACAAAGGCTGAACTGTTTTTATGAAATGAAAACATAAGACTAATCGTTTAACCGACCACTTAATGTCAAACCGACTTTTAATCTCCATTTATGTAGCAATAAAAATGCAACACCTGTTATGATTGAAACTTCACACCTGTATGTTCATTGAATAGTCATGTTGAAATAATCATTTCAAGCTGGCTAGTGAATAACGTCAGCTAAACAACTATTGTACTTATTTTAGCTACTTATAAGTAATGGGTAACGTATCGATATGTAACAGTGTGTGGGACATTGCAATTGCTTAGTCTTGTCTTGTTTTTTTTTTTTAACTCGGCATATCAGCTGCTTAACAATGCCAGCTTAGTTTAACCCCAAAATTGGTTAGAAATCCTATCGGCACATCAATAAATCCCTTACATAATTTAAATACTCGCTTGTCTAACATTCTACAACCTAAAATTTTTCAAATAGTGTGGACGCAAAGTATGTAGACACATATTTTTTATTTCAGTGAAAAATATATTTGTATTTTGTTAGTATATAGGAGGGTATTAATTACATGGGCCAAATTCTTTTTAATTTTCGATGCCGAAAATAAATAATAATTTTATTATTATTCAAATATCCACCAAAATATTGTCACATACACACTCCCACGCTACAGCAATCGTCCCCTATAGTGATTAATGACGTCACGGGCAAGTCACCATCGTCCCACACATCCTAATTCTCGAAGACAAAGCTCCCTCTGTCTTGAGTGACCCAAATTGAGGTGATCGCGTTATGGCCATCAATTTAGACGGATTAACATGCTCAGCTGATAACGATGGGTGGAATTTGCCAATGTTTAATAATTTTAAGAGTAGATTAAATTATTTATAGGAAGGTATTTTTTAATTGTTTGCGCGAAATGTTTTATTAGACCTATGGATGGTGGAAATGCTTCCGGCATTAAGTCCATCATTCCATCATTCCTGGCTATCATGGCAAACCGCCTCTTTGCAAATCTTATTCGAATTCTAATTTGGTTGACGTTAACTGATACCTACGAGTAACTCCCATTCAGATACGACGATGCATTGGTTAGCTATCCTCTATATATTGGACACAGCCTCTGAGATTTGACTTGTGTCTCAAACACCTCCTATCTGTGGTTCCGAAGGTTGTCTGGAAGAGAGCGCTTTTAGGAATAAGATCGCCTACTTTGAGATTCTGTGTAAATTGCATTGTTGTGTCTTAGTGTGAAATAATGAGTGGTCTATCTGTCTTCCTATTTTTATGGCGTGTAACAGATGTCGATTATTCTAAAACTTGAAAAGTAAACTTCGATTCCCTTAATTTGCCAAACAATTACTTGATTTTTTTGGGAGTTTGAATTTCCTAATTCCCAGCAGTCTTAAGGTATCTTTCCACAGTATTTATTTTCCTCATGCTATTTTGTCTTATGGCACTGGAAGCCGTAGGATGTCGCGTCGCCATACATCAATGTCAGGGGCCGCGAAGATTTTTATAATCCCTCTAACGATACCCCTCTGATCAGGTCTTGGCTTGTTTGGGAGGAGTCTGATGTTTGTGTTGGTTTAAGATGCTGAATGGACGAAACACCTTAAAATACTGCTTTAAAATTATTGATAAGCATTCACTTTGCAATCTAAATATATATTTGCACTTGAAAAATTGACTGCCAAAAACAATAATTTATCGTATTTGCAAGCTTCATCTTTCGATTGTTAAATACTTACATAGTATTTCTTTCGAGTGTTGAGGGTGTAAATGGTGTAATCCCAATAACATTGATGAAAGCAACGCGGCATTCCAGCGTTAAGAAGCACTTGAAAATTTCGACAGGCTCTGCCATCGCCAGAGTGGCCGAGAGGTTAGGCAATCGCCCGGCATGCAAGGAACGCGGGTTCGATTCCCTCCTCTGGCGGTTATTTTTTCAAGCGCAAATTTAAAAATACTGCTTTGTTATTCGCTATGTGCAAAGTGGGTGATTGGGACCGTAAAAGCGATCGCAGCGCGCGATGTGGCAGAAATGTGTATCAACTTTGTATTTTCATGTGTCTAATTGATATATTTTCATAGAATTCCATACGTAACCTATGTATACATAAAAGTTACCTATGTATTTTTAATACATAGAAAATGGATAGATGATACCAAAGACTGGCCTAAACTACGTTATTATGACCAGCTAAAAAAGCGGCACAAGACCGCATCGGTTTCTAAATGCTCATCTCCAAACTTAAATTTGAAGATGGCACCCTAGATGATGATGATGATGTCATTGTATTCTTAAGTAAAAACGTTCAAATTCGCGATTGAAGTTACAGTACCGGTTGTTTTTAAGTGTATAAACAATAAAAAAGCACAACGTCCAAATTTTATTCGTTTCCGACATAAAAATAGAAATTGGAGCAAAGAAATGAATGGATAGTTGCTGTAAAGAAAAACAGTAAACAACTTGGCCTAGTGTAATATTACTGAAAATAATTTATTTTTACTATCTTGCGTGCACAAACTACAACCCTTTCTTTTTATTAGTTTAGTGCTTATGGGCACCCAAAATCTCAACACACAATATGAACATTGAACATTTTATTGGAGGCAAAAGTTTAATGCAAAGGACGTTCCCAAGCTAAGTTCCAACAATATTCCCGTCATAGTCACTTATTATAATAATATGCACAAGTTTTTTAGATATTTTCATTTAATTTCGCTGAAAAATAATCCGAAAATCGTTATCAAACTACCCAGTTGCCATAATTTCACAGATCTGAAGTCCAAAATAATTTTTACTTACTATTTTTACGATGGTTACGAAAAATCTTGCTACCCCTTATTCTATACGGTTGGAATGGATAGCTCTCGTGATAAGAAAGCCTTAAGCAAATTTTACTTCAAGAATACTCCTTTGGCCAAAAGGCCAAATCCTTTGCTAGTTTGAAGAAGTTCGAATGAAGGGTCAATATCCTCCATCCCAACTTAGACAACCGTATCCTTAAACCATTTTTTTACATACTTTTTGTCTTCCTCTGGACCATGAATGGCCACGCGCCCCTGGCACCAAACCCATTCACTCAGAATGAATGAACGGTCACCATTCACCGAACAGGTGGCTAAGTCAACAGGTAACTAGATGATTGCTCACGTATACAAGACGTGATCGTTTTTATCTGCCGAGGAAGTAGAAATTGACTTTTGAAGATGGGTGAAGGGTGATAGGAGTGTGGATGAAGTAGGGTCCCGTAGGGTCATCTTATGACAAAGAGTCAAATATTTTAAAAGACAAGTTAACCCTTTACATTACATTTTGATAAACAAACGTTTCCGATGGTAGAGTACTCGTATGCTAAACACAAAAGGTAATAGAGTGTCCATAAAGACAGTTGGAAAGAAATAGTAATGCAACATGTTAGTTTAAACAATCTTAGTGTTTAAGGTGGTGGGAGCGTCGGTGGCGTAGTGGCTAGCGAGTTGCCTCTCATGCGGGAGGTACCGGTTCGATCCCACATGCCGCCATATACCAATGACTTTTTCCAAGTTATGTTCATTAGTTATTTCACTAACCGATGCTCTTACGGTGAGGGAAAACATCTGAGGAATCCTGCACATTCAGGTCACTGAATGTGTAACCATGATCCAAACTGTTCAGGCTCACCTGTTAACAGGGTTACGGAGGTCAGATGGCAGTCGCTCCATTGTAATTACCTGATCTGCCACATCCTGGATCATGGTCTAAAGCGGACCTTGGGCCCTCGCATGCGAGTGCACAACCGGGATCACGTTAGTATGATGAATATAGCCAACAACACCTAGAACTTGTATTAAGACTACCTATACTTCACTTAAGATTTATCGAGCTCAAGCTCAGCTCAGCTTTATCCTGACTACAAGAGTTGCAGTGGGCTAGTGGGATGATTAAGTTCAATATGTGTTTAAAAGAAATGGATGATAGCTATATGATGGTCGGTGTATTTTAAAACGCGCTTAAAGTAGCCAATAAAAATATAAGTTAATACATAGTTCGGTTCTAGAAATTACATAGGTATACGTTTACACAATTACATAAACTTATATCGATGTTGAGTGGTAGGAAACCAAATGGTACGTAAAATGTACCTCCTTCATAAGTAAAGTGCTTGCATGAAGTCTTTCCAAAAAGGGTTACTGTAGACCTTGAGGGAATTTGCTGAGCCTTTAGTGGGTATACTTGACGGGTTTGCAGCGGTTTTGTTGCCATCCGTCAGGGGGGTCCCACATAACCTGCTGCCATCCCCAGGGCAGTAGGTATGCGTAAAGCATTTCCTCCGCCTGAAAAAAAGGGTCCTAAGGTTGTGTGGCTTGGTGACATCGGACAGTAAGGTTGGTATCTTGAATTAATATACCTAGTCACGTCATAAGTTCTGTCACATGTGTAATATGAAATAATTTAGACATGTTTATTATTTATGTAATCATTTATATAGCAAAATGAACTTAGTAAAACATAGATTCATATGGTAGTAAATTCAAATGACCCCCGCGATTTTGAATACAGGCATTCATTCTGCGCGGCCAGTCGTCTATTGCAGCACGAACGAGGTCCATGTCAATATCGGCAGCTGTCTTAATTAAGGATGCCTTGAGTGTCTCCAAATCAGGATTGAGCAGGCCTTTTCCTCCAAGCGTTGCCATATCTTGGAATCTAACGGACTCAAATCTGGACTGGAGGAGGGCCAGTCTTTGTGCCGGATGAAGTCGATTTCACGCGCCGCTAGCCAGTCTTGTGTGCATTTCGCTCTATGAACTGGCGCAGAATCTTGTTGGAATACCCAGTGCCTGTTATTAAACATGGTGTGAGAAAAAGGTTCCACAAGGTTCTTGAGGACTGTATTTTGATACACAACTGCATTCGTTTTTACGCCTTTCTCACAACAATATACCCCAGTTAAGCCCCAATAAGAAACTCCCAAACAAACCATGAGCGAGGATGGAAAATGACCTTGTTGGACACGCGGAATACGGTTGCTCGCTTCTTCACTACTGTGTGCGTACACCTTATCATTTTGTTTGTTGTAGCTCTCTTCCATGGTAAAATTTTTTTCATCCGAAAAAAGAATTTCCCAATGCTTTTTACAGAGTCTTCATTGTATCGTTTTATGGTACGATAAACGAATCTTTTGGTTATATTCAAATTTTTCAGTAAATCGAAAATCTGAATTGGCGCGTAAACGCAACGGTCTTCTTTAAGTGGTGGACACTTGAAGAAGACCATGTCGTGTCCATATTTAAAAATGAGGAAAATTCTGAAAAGTACCCATTTTTATTTTCATGAAAAATTCGAAATTTGAATTTAATAAATTTTTTTGTGGCCAGCATTCTAAATTCAAAAGTTTTTATTGTGTAACAAAACCTATGACCTGACTATGTATAAACACTCCTCAATCAATCTACACTGAGCCCGCGTGGATTATAGCTCATATCTCCTCATAGTTGAAGTGACGCCAAGTAGTGGGATGTGTAAGAATATGTATACTGACTTAAGTGGTGAACACCATCACCGATCTTCAGCATCATCAGCGTCTTGCAAACAAGAAGAATCACCAGCATGACAAACCGTCACCCACAGCTATCATTTAATACTTCTTACCAACGGAACCCTAAAAACAGATGCTTTCCAAAACGATCATGGAGTCTGCCTCCATGGAAGATTGTGGTCGGTCGTGCGTAAAAGTTTTAGAGAAATATAAACAGGTTGCTTGTTTTTGTATGGGTTTTTTGCATGACACCGTCTTGGCACGGGTGGTGTCATGGACCTGATCCGTCTCCAATTGATACTTGCGACATACCTTTGGTGTTTGTGGTGTTTGACGCAAAAGAGCGTATCCATAGTGGGCTTAATTTTAAGATGCCCTCTTTCAGGCTGATGATAAGTTCATTCTGAGTCATGGATGTTTATAAATGTGTATAAGTATGTCTATCCGTTATTCTAGTCGCCATAACACAAGCGCTCGCATAGTTTGGGACTAGGTAATTGGTGTGTTTGTTGAAACATTTTATTTATTTATTTATTTATTTATTATTCTGTTTCTCCCGTCGTAAAAGAGACAGTCTAAAATAATTTAGAAGCATCAAGTTAATGCGAGATCTTACATAATTTTGAAAGTTTTCGCGTGCATTCGTCATTGTTTGATATCCTTAGTCCTCAGTAAAAAGTCTATTTCTCTGTATTTTTTTAGCAACTGACAGTTTAGTTTGACGTAGTCTGACTTAATCATTTATTTAGCAGAGATAGAGATCGAATGAACTTTAAAGTCCTGCCGTAATATCAAGTATCAAGACCAACCAATTATTTGCTTACTAAACTACGTGTATGTGAACGACAGTGGCGGCTCCATTTATTTTCTACTGTATTTTGTAGCACTCTAATATTCAGAGACTTCAATCAAAGTTAATCCTTCTGCCATCCTTTTCTATTTCATTGACGAAGAAAGTGATACAACGAGACTTAATTACAGATTAAATTTATTTGACGGCTCTGAGTGTGGCAGTTCAGGCCTTTTCGAGCTCAGTGCCAAAAGAAGCCTTAATAGGAACATCCCAGTACTAAAGGGCATATGCTTTCCCTATAGGTATTCGACTGTGTAAGGGTAGGTACACTGCATACAATATATTTATTATCATGGCACTTGCAACTGCAACAGTATCTAAATAACAGATTGCCATGCGGGTTTAAATTGCAAGAGACTTGTATCTCTGCCAAAGAAATATGATAATCTATACGCTTACTCGGACGTAGAACATATTATTAGTAGTCTTGTTGTTATGTCAAAAATTGTATTTTCGCAGTGTTATGAATGAGTTATTGTGGCTGCTATACTTTTTTATTTTCCTGAATAAGGAAACAAGTTGAACTCCTGATTACACGGTTTGCTGGCTCTCTAGATTTTATATTAATCACATGATCACAACAGCACAATGGAAGGATAAATAACAACAATTACTCAGTTTCAGACGAGACTGAAGTGTTTTTTTAACTAAAATAAAAGTGGGTTGGGCACTGAAGTGAATTGGATTTTCTTAATACATTATAATGGTATTTAAAAGTATAGTAGGTTTTGGAAACAAATATCTTTTAACAATGCAATAAAGGTTACAAATAATCAACATTTAGCCTATAGTTTTCACAAATGTTTAGCTGAAAGAAAATATATTATAATGACGGCTATTTACAAATGCACAACAACAATGAAAAAAATTAAATGGTTGCATTATTGAGTGTATTGAAATCAAATTCACTAATTTTAAGTTACTTCCTGATAGCTTATCTGACGGTATATATAGGGTCTAACGAAATTAGTTATCAACCGGCAAAGGGGGATATCTATGCATCACACTCATCAAGCTCACCAAATTTGGGCCAAAAATTCGGACTAGTTACCGAGATATTCGTTATTCTCAGTTGTGAAAAAACACACTATTTACAGCTGTGTGTGTGATTTTCGTACAATGCGTTTTTTTTTTAGCAATTATTTTGTTAGAAAACATAACTTTGAAAAATGACTATAAAGCTATGGTTCTTTTTTTGCCATCGTTTCAGTATGATGTATTAATACCCCCCTTTGTCGGTTGATAACTAATTTCGTTAGACCCTGTATATTCATGTCAAACGGAATAATCTGGTAAATATTTGTAAATATTAATAATAAACTAAATTACTTTATAATAATAAAAAATAAAAATAATATTAAATGGGTCTGGTCCTATAAATCGTTAAAACCAGGCCCGAACCTTAAACTGTGGTTAAGGGAATGCTTGTTTGGTGAATGTACTAAAAGTGCGACACTTGCTATAATCCGTCCGCTACAAGACGACCGTCTTGGTATAGTGGTTCGCGCCCCAGACTTTTACTCCAGGCAGTTGCGAGTTCGAATCCCGCAAGGGGCAAATGTTTGTGTGATGAAAATGTGCATTTGCACCTAAGTCATGGATGTTTATAAATGTATATCAAGCTTAGTTTGGAGCTGGGGTAATTGGTGTGTTTGTTGCAACAATTTATTTATGTATTATTTATTTATTAATCATTTTAAGCACTGTCTTATATTTTTGCGTCCTTACTTCAAGCAAGCTGCACAATATTACTTAATATTGAAACCCCACCAAAACGTATTTCGTGGCACAATTTGGGTTGTGGTTGTAATAGTTCTAGAGCTAATACTTCCAATCAAAACTCTGATGCACTGATGGGATGGGTGTTTTTGTAGATCACTACTAATCAAGAGAGGGTCTCACGTTTCGTTTGAACTTTAAAGTCGTTAATTTTGGTACATCTTTCTGTGTAAATGTTCTAAGATATTTTTGACTTTTTAATATAGCTTTTTGGAAGCGGTTTTTATTTTTAGAGTAATTATAATAGCCGAATTTCGACTACGGCGGCCTATCTCAACAGAGATTAGCCAAGTGCGCGGGACATATTATAGTGCACAAGTGTGTGCGCAATACACAGGTGCACTCTCTATACCTTCACTTTCATAATTCGGTGAGACGGCAGTCCGACATGACCGTAGAGAGGTCAGGCGCAGGACCAACGGCTTAACGTGTTTTCCGAGGCACGGGGGTTCCACCACTACTTTCTGACTCCGGAGCAGTGTCTGAGTTATTTCAAGACAGAAAAACCCAAACACCGGCCCGACCCGGGGTTCAAACTCGGGACCTCGTGGATAGTACCCAGCGTGCTGACCACTAGACCAACGAGGCAGTTTTAAAAGTACTTTAGTAAGAAAGAATATCTGTAGTAAGAAATAGAAAGGATCTTACCTTAATAGGAGGAGCGTAGTCCACCGCCATCATGCAGTCATTATTGACGCCAGCTTCAGTCTTTATCATGGGGGGTCCATGGTGGTACAGCTGCCCCATCTGGTGGTGGTGCATCCCACTATCCCCCCTACTATACCACGTGGTATACATCTCGCAACTCTGCTCGCGACAGTCACTCATAAAGACCACATTTTCAAACACACTTTTCTAGAATCTTCTATGTCCACTTATTCCTAAAAGAGTGCTTTATGACAAGAATATTGTTCTGTTTGTATGTTCATCATAAAACTTCACACATTTCACTCGCGTTTTGCTATCTTTGTTTATCCGAAACATTGTTTGGATAAAGTTGTTTTACGTTTAAAAGTACGCTTTCATTGTTCATAGTATTTTTTGTTGGTACTCGTATACAAATATCGTATCTCTCAATCACAGAAGATTAATTAATTTATCTGTTTTAAAACAAATACGAAGATTTGTATCTCAACTAATTGTTTTAATAACAAAAACAAGCACCAAGTCGTCAATTAAATTGAAACCCTTTTACAAACAATTGATTTAGAATCAAATATAAATAATATTATGTTTATTGCACTGTGTTAGTTGAAATAAATATTTTGACTATGAGATTGCAGACTTATGGATGCTGTGTTGTTTTCTGAGCACCATCTGTAACGGAAAAAATATATATTAGAAGTACTCGGGTATTAACACCTGTCCAAATTATACGGTGTGCCCGGGTTTTGACTAACAATAATTTATGGGCTATTAGATCATCAAATGTTATCGACAAAAATCTACATGTTGGGTTCTAATTCCTGAAATGGCAGCCATTTTATTTCTTTGCATTTGTTCCTATGGATCTGGAGGTCCTAAAAGTTATGAAAATGATTCATTTGGAAGGTAAAGCTATTACCTATCAAGTAAAACAAATAACAATTCAAAATTATTACCTTACTGTCATAGAGAAAAAATATATACAGCGTGTACGAGTGAACAGTCTTATCCTTTATGGGGGTGAATATGACCATCAATACCTACAACTTTTACTATGAAGTCAACACTGAAATCGTAAAAAAATTTTGCTCTCTATTACATTTTCACTGCGGTAGCAGAATTATTTGCACGGAGCATCACTTTTTTAAAAGATTTCGACCATGGTTCCATAGTAAAAGTTGTAGGTATTGACGGTCATATTCAGCCTCTTAAAGGATAAGATTGCTTACACTAGCACCATAAGAAATCTTGCAAAAAATTTAAACAGTTAAATAGTTTTTTGAACCCATTACAAAACTAAACCCAAAAATGTATTTTATTATCATGCCAAAAAACTTTTTTAATTAGGATTATGTCTTTAAAATTTGATAAATTAAAAGCCTTTTTACCATCGCTAGACGAAACCCGAACCCACTGTATACTTGTAGATAATTGATGCACACTATTTGCAGGATTATTTAGCAATTCAGGATTTCGTAGCAGCTAGTGGCTGAGTTTTTTCCGGCGTGTCTTTTCAGCACTTGCCAGATTGTCTGTGTCTTGTCTCGAAGCGCTAGTAGGGCCCACTGGCGCCACAAGAGGGAGGCATGTTTTGGCCCCATGGGCCAATATTAATTGCTATTAATAATTGACGTTCATGTGGGATTTTGTGTCCTAAATTAAATTAATTTTACACACTTGTGCACGCTAACCTCCGGAACTACTGAACGGATTTAAATGAAACTCTTTTTGTTTTATAGCTATTGAGTCTGGGCGTCTAATAGACTATAATTTATTTTCAATGTCGTAATACCTATCGTGGATCCTAAGCAGTTAAACTATAAGAGATAGATAGAGTAAAAATATCGAATGAAAAAATATTCAGCGTGATAAGCATTATCTATTGAGTTACAAAAATTTAAAGTCCTGTGTACCGAAATTTAAGGTATCGCGGCCAATCCAAACAAAAATCAAACAAATACGCATGAGATATACTTAGTGCACAAGTGTATGTACCATACAAGTGCAATCTCTGTTCCTTCACTCTCATAGTTCAGTGAGACGGAAACCCGACATGACCGAAGAGAGATCAGGCGCAAAACCAACGGCTCAACGTGCTTTCCGAGGCACGGGGGTGTTAACACCACTAACTTCCTGACTCCAGAACTGTTCCCAAATTATTTCAAGGCTTTTAAGATGGAGACCGGGCAAGTGTGAGTCAGTTTCACGCACTGAGGGCTCCGTATGAACAAAGGTTTTGTTCTACGATGTCATGCATAGCATTGCATTTTTGGACATTTTCCTTTTCCTGTACTGTAATTTAGGTGCTACTTCCAACTTCTTGACCAATTTCATGATTCTAGGTTTACGGAAAGTACCTACCCCATAGTAATGAAGATTTTGATTTCCTGCGAAATGTTAGAATATACGACTAAAATGGCCGTATCAATTGGATTGCGTTACTTGAGAAGCTTGACTTTGATTCACAGTTTTAAGCACTGCCATTGAAACAATTCGACCTGTCATCTCCTACTGCGCGGTGATTCGAGCTTAATGCGCTAAGCACACGTTTTTTAAGGTGTCAAATGTCATATGTGTACGAAATTTTAATGCAAAATTGAGTAAATTGCTCAATTTGAGGCAATCAATTTCCGCGCGCTAATGACTCATATACCTCTTTTTAAATGCTACCATTGGTTTTAAGGGTAAGCCATAAGGATTTGATGTTAATTTTAACTTGATACCTCCACGCGTTTTTGAGAAAAAGGCTCTTGACAGACAGGCGGACAACAAAGTGTTCCTAAAAGGGTTCCTTTTACTTTTTTCCTTTTTAGGCACGAAACCCTAAAAACCGAAACAGCAACTTTCGACGTCCCGGGGCTTGAACCCGGGACCTTGTGAGGGGCCAGCGTGCCGACCACTAGACCGACGAGTTTACTGTATACCCTGACCTTAAAGAATCAAAAGCACTCTATACCTTAACGACATTACAATGCTCACTCCGGCATACCTTATTAACATCCCCAGACCTCCGTATCAGGTTAAGAATGCAGCATTAATGAAATTCCTAGGCATCTTAGTATTTACACCTAGGTCAAAAAATTCCCGACTACACACCCCGTATAAGTAGAAATAGAATTGCAAAGCACTAGACATACCTATCACCTGTTTATGAGCGGGTCGATGACCGGTAAGCCACGCCCACAAGACCCGCCCATCGGCAAGCCCCGCCCACTCGAATTTTGGTGACGTGATGGAATTGTAATTTGCTGTACGGGCTGTGATAATGGATATCAGTGATAGAATAGGCATAATGTGATATGAACTTAGTATCAGTTCTTAACTTAGAATAAGTTATATCTCTCAATGTAACGAACGTTGCGGTCAAATGTCTGTCTAAGAATCGAGAAAAAAAACATACTTAGATTATAAATTAGTTATTGTTGGGGGTGAACTTTCTCAGTGGTGTAATTTTGTTTTATTTTTTACGCAGCTAAATAAGGTTTTTCTTTACTTAATTTTGCTGTACTAAACTCTGATAAATTGTTAACCTTTGAAGAATTGCCATGATCAGTAAATACATTTTATTACTATATGAAATAATGGTATATAAAGTAATGATCCCTTTTGGAAATCACCTATCGTTACTTAAGCACTAGTATGTTTGCGTTATTATTAGCAACCTTTCTTTTTGAGTTTTCATTTAATAATACTTTGACCACTTGTGACTTGCAATAAAGAATCGGAATCTGAATAATATATGTTTGAATGCCTAGTTTATTGCAGCCGCTCGATACAATACAATAATGTGTCCTGTAAGCCGAATTTCGACTACAGTGGCCAATCTAAACAGAGATTATCCGATTACGCGGGAGATATTATAGTGCACAAGTGTGTGCGCAATACACAGGTGCACTCTCTGTTCCTTCACTCTCATAATTCGGTGAGACGGGCAGTCCGACATGACCGTAGAGAGATCAGGCGCAGGACCAACGGCTTAACGTGCTTTCCGAGGCACGAGGGTGTTAACACCACAACTTCCTGACTCCGGAGCTGTGTCTGAGTTATTTCTATACAGAAAAACCCAACACTTTTCGGCCCGACCCGGGATTCGAACCCGGGACCTCGTGGATAGTACCCAGCGTGCTGACCACTAGACCAACGAGGCAGTCAAAACAATAGACAATATACAATAATAGACGGTATTTAAACACCTTTTGTATTTAAGTTACTTATTTTTATTATTATAATCGTGTCAGTTATTCGAATAGCATTACATGTTACCCATAAATAAATACCGACTTAATAATAATGTCCTCCTAGCCGAATTTCGACAACGGCGGCCTATCTCAACAGAGATTAGCCAACTGCGCGTGACATATTATAGTGCACAAGTGTGTGCGCAATACACAGGTGCACTCTCTGTTCCTTCATTCTTTGACGATTTGACGACCGTCTTGGTGTAGTCGTTCGCGCACCGGACTTCTAAACCAGGCGGTTGCGGGTTCGAATCCCGCAAGGGGCAAATGTTTGTGTGATGAGCACGAGCATTTGTACCTTGTCATGGACGTTTATATATATTTAAGTATTTCTATCCGTTATCCTAGTCACCATAGCACAAGCTCACGCTAAGTTTGGGGCTAGGTACACTGAAAAAAAGGATCATCCAAACTAGTTTTGTTAGTTGAAGGTTACGTTGTAGAGAAGTAAATGTTTGTTAAATATAAACAATCTTTTGGCTATCAGTAACAAAACTCGTTTGTTACTGATAATACAGAAGTTCGCAAGTCACTAGATTTGGCTACTAGTAAGCCAAATTTTGGTTACTGTTAACCAATAATTTTTTTCAGTGTAATTGGTGTGTTTGTTGAAACAATATATTATTATTATTATTCTCATAAGTCGGTGAGACGGAAGTCCGACATGACCGTAGAGAGATCAGGCGCAGGACCAACGGCTTAACGTGCTTTCCGCGGCACAGGGGTGTTAACACCACCAACTTGCTGACTCCGGAGCTGTGTCTGAGTAATTTCAAGACAGAAAAACCCAAACACTCTCGGCCCGACCCGGGATTCGAACCCGGGACCTCGTGGATAGTACCCAGCGTGCTGACCACTAGACCAACGAGGCAGTCAGGCAGTTTTTTTCTACCTAATTATGATTTATTAAAATAACCTTAGATGAAGGTAGTATAATATCTTTCCTAATATTGAATTCCCATTTGATTGAGAAAACAGCTGATCTTTTGTTGCAAACTGTTAAAATGTAAACGGAAGATATATCGGTACTAACTATACATGAATATCGTAACTGCATTTCTGCAGTAAAGATAAATTTAATTTAATCATACAAAATCATTTCGCATTTTTTATATTAAAAACATTATTTTAGTAGGTACTTATATTTTATGTCTCTGCCTTTCAAAGAGAAATAATTTCTAATCTATTACAAACAAAAACTGTAAATACCAGAATACTGTATACGGTAAATTGTAAATCACAGAATAACTTGATCACGTCTGGTATTTTTTGTAAAGGTACAAATATCTCGTGAATGAACGTAATAGGTTCCAGTCATTCATTTTAACACGATTTTTATTGATCACAATTCATAACGCGATATGAATTTGATAAATTCAATAACTTATCGACGAGCGGATTAAAACTGTTTGTAATAAAAAAATATTTAATATGCCGTGGCGTGTTGGTAAACAGGGGTACCACAACACCCAGACCCGAGACAATATAGAAAATATGTTTTTATTTATTAATAGTGCCCGACTATGGAATCAAACCTGAGGCTTCAGATGGAGACAATACCATTAGAACTATCTGTGTCTGGATGTTGTGTACCACCGTTATTTTTAATTTCCATAATTAAGCGTGCAACAAATTCATGCCATAACTACAAAACTTTCCTTCAACAATTTTATTTTCACTCTAGAAGTTAGTCAGTAGCTTTGTTATTAGCAATCCCTACTTAACTGTGATAGTTTTTCTTTTAATTTTATTTTGTATGCTACTTCCGTGTTTTTTTTAACATTTCCACAAAGGACCGGGTTCCTGGATTGCGGCCCCAGTGGTGTTTGTCCCCGTGGTATTTGACCCCGGTCGACATTTAGCCGGCAGAGGATGGGGACATATTGGACTTGTAGTATCACGTCGGGGTCACCAATTTGGCGCAACTGGGTTAGAAAGGCAAAGGGAAGCGCTTCCTACCGACCGGTTGTTATGGTCGGGGACCAAGGTCCAATGGTCACCGTCTTGGTTTATCTATATGTAGTCAAGCTCGTGCTAAATCTTACATATCGCGGTTCGTGTTGTATGGAGCGGGCTAACAGCGCCATCTAGCCTGTAGGAGCCGAGTCAGGGCGTCGCGTCTTGAAGTTGCTTGCTAGTGTTAGCGACAGTGGTAAGATGTCGCTACAGACTCTAAAAAATGGTTGCCTACTTAATTTATGTTTTTGTCTTTAACTTAATAATCTTGCTGTACCTATGTTATTATATATGTCTGAAATAAACGTTTGAATTGAATTGTATTGAAAACTAAATATTTCTCGATCGCGTCGGCAAATCAAAAATTGATGTTAATCCACTCATTTTTTTGAAAAACGTAACCAAGCACACCCCACATGATGGAATAGATGAGAAAAAATAAATTATCCCCACTTAACTTGTAGGAGAGATTTGATACTTATACGAGATGGCTAGTTTGAAATGTGTGTCTTCACTAAGTATGCCATGTCACCCTATCTGTCATTAATTCCAAACTATATAGCCGTCTCATGTAAATTATAGCAGAGGCAAATTCATTATACGAGTACGAGGGTAAGTGTGTAGTTAATCGAGATGATTTACTACTTAATATTTTTACAGAATATTGCTTTTCCTGGTATGACATCTGATTATAAAATAACATCATCCAGTCATTAAATTGTTGACATTCATTACAATCATCATGACACTATGATGTCATAATGATGCTGTATTATGAACTTATAACTTGACTTGGTATTGGAAACTTAAGTTTTCTTCAGAAATTGCTATTTTAAACTACCTAAGGACTACATTTTCGTATTGTACTAAATTCTTTTTTTGATTGACATTTAATGCGCACAGCCAGGAGTGGAATGCCCTGCCTGCTTCTGTTTTTCCGAGTGCTTATAACCTGAAACTCTTTAAGGTGCGTGTAAATTGGCTTCTCCTGGGCAAGCTCGCTCCATCGCAGACCTTATCTTTGCTCTCGGGCAAAGATGAAGATCAAGAGTTAGCCCATTACTTGAATTGATTTGAAGTTTATAGGTCCAAGACTTTATAAATTACAGGGGGGGGGACACCGTGTAAACGACTTTGGCGGGCTATATCTCGCAAATGGTACAGCTGATACAAAAGTTTTGTATGGAAACCCTACCTTATTTTCATAGTCCTTTATAAGGATACCCCACACAAGGGGGTGCACTCAAAAAAAATTCACCCCCCCCTTTACATGTATGAGGAGGTGCCCTTAAAAAGGGGTACTTTAAATTTTTTGTATTTTTAAAAATGATATCTATATGTGAAGTATCCTCGAACCAAGTTACATGCAAATCGTAGAAGATATTCTACTGTGACAGACTAGGACGGACGGACTGAACGATCTTATAAGGGTTCCTTGTCGGACTACGGAACCCTAAAAACTAAGGTCCGCCAAAAATTGCTTTGATGTTGGGTACTAACAACTGCGTTGGCTGTGTTGCTACGTATTAAGGGCGAGCGGGATGCACTGAATTTGCCTTAATTCTCCTGAATTCACAACGCGGTAAGGAATGGTGTAGTTGGGTGCCTGCGCTAGCGTCGCTTACACTGAAAAAAAAAAAGGATCAACCAACCAATTTTGTTAGTTGAAAGTTTCGTTGAATGGAAGTCAATTTTAGTTAAATATAAACAATCAGTTCAGTAATCGGGCCAAAACTAGTTTGTTACTGATAACCAGTAGTTCGCAAATCACTAGATTACAGCCTACTAGTAGCCTTTTAGGTACTGTTAACCAATGAATTTTTTTCAGTGTAGCTTAAAGCATAATATTTTTTATATTTAATTGGATTTCCACAAAGTAATATCTGTTTCACTCAATTATATCGACACTTATCCCAAAAGATGGCTCATCCCACTTCTAACAATTATTTCTTTTGATGTCGCAAGAAACTAATCACTCAATCAAACAAACATGCTAACATATTCACGTGCGTTGCGCGTACGCACGTTTACGTTTTTTTCGTCTACGCACATAAGTACTAGATAATACCAGAAAAAACTGGAATAAACTGGTCAATGCCAATGGTAATGGCTTTAATTGCTATGCAAATAAGCTTCCGATGATGCAGAGACGGTTTTTTTTACGTCGGTCGTTGGCTTAAGGTGCATCTTTTGTTTGCATGTGAATTTTAACCGGAAACGTATAGATTATTTATCCATTTTTTTAATTTGAAATGGGTTTGCTCTTGTCTCTATGCGAAGCCAAATGTGGCGCAGACAGAGTCAACGGTGGAGCGAGCTCACCCAGAAGAAGCCTGTTCACTATGACTTTGAAGGACTGTGGGTTGTATATTATTGGTATTTAAATCTCAAGGCACAACACAGCCCTCAAATATAGATAAGTTCTTTACTGCGAGAAATAGCTGGCTCACATCTTCGGCGAGCGACAGCCGCAACAATGTCCTACAGGTCGTTGCCGACAGTCGGGACTGTCCACTTGTCGCGCACTTCTGTGGTGTCACTCGCTCCCTTTTAGTTATTAAGTATAGCCTAACCAGGAATATATGGGACCTCGCTTTATTGCGGAAAACAACTGGAACTAATTTCTTTTACTGGCAACAGAAACCTCAAATCATCACTGACATGTCATCAATTGTCAAAATGAGTAGTGTCAAAGTGGACGCGTAATCAAATTTTCGACCACGTGCAATTTTTATGTGATAAAAATACCAAGAACTATTCGTTTTCGTAGAAGAAAAGTGGTTTAACATGTGTTAATAGTATTTTTCGACTAGAAAGTCTATGTGATCACTACGGTTTCTTTAAATTTATTACTGATATAGTTGTCATCATGAATTTTTGGTTCGTCATATAGTGCGTAAAGTGAAAATTGGCTACAGATGGCTACGAAGAATCTTTTAATAACGATTTTGAAAAACGATTATAATAAATACTTGGTTTGAGCTTTATTTTCTTTATTTCAACCCTACTTGGATATAACAATTAAAATAGTTCGTAGAGTTTTTTAAGATTTCCTATAAATTATATAAAATTATGATAACATTATAAATAATATCATTTAGAAAAACAATGGCTTAATGTTTCTGTTACCCATTAGTGGTTTTGCAAAAACAACAAGTGTTTTAGTCCAAAATTCAAGACGAATATTACAAAATGTTACTGAATTTGATAAGTACTCAATTTGCGAGTGTTCTGTCATGTTATTTTATCAAAGAATCTGTTATCATTCGGTGGCGGGCTTAAAAATGAACATGGATGGAAACATTTAAATAATATGTTACTATGTTCAGTTGCCAATATGCGCTGGTATGAGTATACCGAGTGTTGTCATATAAAGTGCATTCGAAGCGCCCTTAATTCAGGTCCCATATATTTCTGGTCAGGCTATACTAACATTGGTTTGATAAGTTTTTCTTAATTTTACTAACACTGACGTGGATTTTAAGTTGTCCGATGAATAAACTTTTTTTTTTTTTAGCGCTAGAACATTGGTCAATATGTTGACCTGTTAGTACGCGTGAATCTTAAACATGTTAAATATAATTATTATAACATAATAAGTGCTAAAACCAGCCTTTTCTTAAATAAAAATCTACCTCGTCGTTCAACGACATCTAGCGGATTTTTAAGTAATGATTTTTGACACTAGGAGAATTGCTTATTCTGACATACACAGAACAGAACGTCAACGATCTTCAAAGACATCGATAATTAGGTGAAATAAACTTAGATCAACTGTATTATACATTTTTTCCGCGTCACAAAAGGTTCCTTCTATTCACTCAGTATGTAAAAAAAATTAATGTAATTTTTTTTCTTGAAGTGGAGACTAAATGAAGAAAGTAATTTGAGTATTTTGTTTTTTTATTCAGTAGTTTATTTGTAATAAAGTAAAATTTAAACTTCTGTTGTCATAAGCATGCCTATGACAACTTTTGTCATATTTACAGGATTGTCTTTGAAAGCAAACATTTTTCTCGATTGGAAACTCTCACACATGCAAATAGTAACGTCATATGACGGTTTCCGGTACGTTTTGAGGGGATATGAAGAATAAATTATACTCCTTATTTTCGTAAAATAATCTTTCAATTTTAGGTGGTATAAGTAACTGTATAGTAATTTTGGGCATAAAATCTTTGAATGGTTTTTAAATTACCATAGGTTGTTTTTTACTTTACATACCGAATTCTCGTTTGTTATCATTTGCAGTTCGAAGACGTTCCATGTCTTTCAAAGTTGCTAACGCAATTTTTTTTTAGATCTTTACTATTTGATAATGTAATTTTAACTTTAATTCTAGTTGTTTAAATAGATGCACAGCGTGAAATCACTTAATCATGCAATTACATCAATAATGCAAATTACAAACATAACATTTATTCCAAACTTTAGGTTAGCTGAAACAATTCATTCATTCTAGGGAAATTGTGTCAAAATATACCTCATAATGTTATCGAACTATCTATCAATAAATTTAAGTCACATGTCAAAACTACTTGAGTCTAGGGTATTATAAAATTCAAGACTATCTTTTTGACGAGAATGTATGGGCAGTCCAGCCTGCACCAAACTGTTTATTTTGATTTGTATCTTTTTTGTGGCAGCTAGTGATGACTGAGTTTGTTCCGGCGTTTCTTCTCAGCACTTGCCAGATTGTCTGTGTCTTGTCTCGAAGCGCTAGTAGTGCCCAAAAGATAAGGAGTCATGTTCTGGCCCCATATGGGCCACAATTGATTGATATTATTTAATGACGTTCATAAGTGGCATTTTGTGTCCTAAATTGAATAAATGATTGTTGACTTTGACTTTGACATTGTAATTATTCAGACAGTGGTCTAAGATTCAATTTACGTTTAGCTTCTCTCTTTCTCTATGAAACAAACGAAAAGAGACAGACTACATTAATTTAGAAACGTCAAATTAAGTGATGCGATTTCTAACGTATTTGTACAAGTTTTTGCGTGTTTTCGTCTAACTTTAGTCGTCATCGAATGACATCCCTACTAAATTGTCTGTGGGTTCTTTAATTTCTTTAGCAACGGACAGCTGTTTAGTCTGACGTTTCTAAATTAATATAGTCTGTCTCTTTTCGTTTGTTTGGCAGAGAAAGAGAGAGACTGAACCTAAATAATAGACAAGGCGCATTGGAATGCTCAATTCAGCTCCAGTGAAATCGTAACTCTATAACATTGACAGTGCATAATACCTATTGAAACCACTAAACTATATTTTTTACAACTATTAAAGCTAGGCTAGCCAATTCCGCTAACAATGTTTCTAAGCTAGGTATTGCAATTACAAACAATTGTATTTTTTGTTGCAAGTTCATGGATAATTTGAACCGGTGGTTGAATTAACTAAACACCGGTTACGCCTCGAACGTTAACTGCGGTTAAACGCTTCTTTCTTTATAATTAGTGTTTAATTATGTTATTAATATTATTTTTACGATGTCATTGGTCAAGCAAGCATTTGAACAGTCGTTTAAATTTTACGGCGCATGCTTGTGTATTTAATGATTCAGTTATTTTTAATATTCAAAACAAAATGAAACAGAAGACTTTGACTTTTTACTAAATATTTATTTAGGTAGCTAGAGAGCAAGAAAGAAAATGTATTTATTCGGCGATCAATTTATACACAGCACTTTAAAATAAAATTAAAAGAAAAAAAAAGAGATTTTTCTCTTTGGTTTTTATTTTTTACTGCTCAGCAATAATCGTGGCAGCAGGTACACTAAAGAATAGAATTCACCAAACTAATTTTTATTAGTTGAAAGTTTCGTTGTAGGGAAGTCAACTTTTGACTTAATATAAATATAAACAATCTTCTGGTTATCAGTAACAAAACTAGTTTGTTACTGATAGTCAAAAGTTCACAAGTCACTACGTTACGGCCTACCAGTAGCCAAAATTAGTTTTTTTTTTTCAGTGTACAATGAAGGAAATACTTAAAGTCATATTACTTACTAGTATGGCTGGCTGATAATCTTACATAGCATAGAAATAGAAAAAAAAGCGTAGAGCTAAAAAATTCTCATATTATTCATTTTGTTCGAGCTAAGTATGTACCTATTTACCTATGATATTGTTTTACATAGAATTTTAATTAAACTTTTCTTAGGTTCGAGTTTACCTACATATGTTATATTTGTAACAGCCTTTAGGTATAACATTATAAAACATATTTTTGTATTGGAAATGTGGGTCTTATATTTTTTCACAAAAGCGCTTATTCTAAACAAAATGTGTTATTACAAGTTTTATTTTTTATTTTTCTATATTTGACATTCACCCTGTATTAAGCTCCGTGTAGATAATCATGTGAGAGAAAAAAACAAGGAAGAATAACCCAAGGAAACCCGCAACCATTAATCAGGGCATTAAACGAAGAAGGCGGTAGTCGCGAATCCATTAATTTACCAGAGTTTGGTTTGTCTGTGTTATTCTTAGATAAATGAGACATTTTCCTAGTGTCAGAAATTAGTACTTTAAAATCCGCTAGATGGCATTGCACAACATAAATTAAGTAATTTTATTTAAGAAATAGATTGGTTTTTGCATTAGTCAGGTTATAATGTTAATGTTTATATACTGGGTATATACCTGGTTGGTCTAGTAGTCAGCACGCTGGGTACTATCCACGAGGTCCCGGGTTCGAATCCCGGGTCGGGCCGAGAGTGTTTGGGTTTTACTGTATGCTCCGCGCAGTTGGCTAATCTCTGTTGAGATAAGCCGCCATAGTCGAAATTCGGCTAGGAGGACATTATTATTATTATACCTGTTAACGGGTAATTTTTTAACAAACTCATGGTCATTAAGATGTAAATTAATATTATTTATTGTCCATTTAATTTCATTTTTAACTCACAATTTTTTGACGTAAGTACTTCCACGTGTCTGTACACGTAATTAGGATGTTTTGTTTTTGTTTTCAGCTCAATTATTTCGACGCAATATTTATATAATTTAGATAAAAAACGGTATCTATCCACATAATAAAACTAAAAATTTAAACTGTCAGAAAATCTCTCATTATTATAAAATTAATTTTAACTGATACTTCTGTCAAACAATATACCTACTTTCCCGCCTAAGTTCAGTGTTGCTAGCAATTTAACAAGAAAAAATGTATCGATTTTTTTCCTTATTAACTTAGATTACAAAAATATTGAAAACTAGCAGTTCAAGTTAGCAAAAGTCGGATTTTCCATACAAACTTTCATCCCCCATTTCACTCCTGATGACTTTATTTTCCTTCCTAGGGTTTCAAACTATTTCATTAGAATTGGTCCAGCCGTTCTTGAGTTATACGAGGGTCAAACTGAAAGTTCTTAGAACTGGCCACTTATAAACAATATAATAAAAAAAATATTCTAAAATTTGAAAATAGAACTCTTTGCCAATATTACTGAGTATATATTTCATTCATTTGTCATTTGTTTTACGACTTGGCGGCAAATTGAAAATTGTCTGTGTCACGTCAAAATGAATTTAACACGAGAAAATTTTCGTGCAATGATTTTTTATGACTTTCGATGTCATTTAAGTCAACAAGAAAGTTATTATAGACTACGATTGGCCTTTCACGATGAAGCCCCATCTCGTGCGACTGTTTACAACTGGTTAAATGAGTTTAAACGTGGTCGCACTAATCTCACTGATGATGTACGTGAGGGACGGCCTTCTACGGCGACGACTGAAAATAACATCTGTGTTGTGCGGCGTATGATAGAGACTGACAAAAGAGTGACCTATCAGCAGATTCGGACAAGCTTAGGCATCGGTATGAGTCAAGTGCACAAAATCCTCCACGAACATTTAGCGGTCAGGAAGCTTTGCGCCCGGTGGATACCTCATAATTTGACTAAGGCTCAAAAACTCCATCGTGTGGATTGGTGCCGTAAAATGATTGAAAGATTTAACGGAGGTGACTCAAATGCTGTGTTCGACATACTAACAGGTGACGAAAGCTGGATTTACTGTTATGATCCTGAAACCAAAAGACAATCTGCTCAGTGGGTGTTTCCTTTCGAGGAGTTGCCAACTAAAGTGAAGAGAGATCGAAGTGCGGGAAAAAAAATGGTGGCCTCGTTCTTTGGAAGGATAGGTCATTTCGCAACAATTGTGTTAGAGGATCAAAAAACAGTTTCTGCAGAATGGTACACTACCAATTGTTTGCCACTTGTCTTGGAAAAAGTTCGAGAGAAACGACCTCGCAGTAGGATCCTCCTTCACCACGACAACGCCTCGTCGCACACCGCCAAGCGAACGATCGACTATTTGGCGACATCAAACGTTGAATTACTGGGTCACCCGCCGTATAGCCCCGACCTCGCGCCTTGTGATTTTTATTTATTTCCAAAAATTAAAGAAAAACTTAAAGGAAAGCGGTTTATGAATGCTGAAGAAGCGGTGGCTGCGTATCGCGATGCCATTGAAGAGACCCCTAAGGACGAGTGGGCAAAGTGCTTTTCCCAGTGGTTCCATCGCATGCAGCGGTGTATTGACGTCAATGGACAATATTTTGAAAAGATATAATAAAACTAATAACTGGCTAATGTAATCAGTTTTTGATTTTCTAAGAACTTTCAGTTTGACCCTCGTAAGTGTTGTACCTAACTAACACAACTTTCTTTAATCTAAATAGATAGATAGAAGATTGATTAAGTTAAGGTTTTAAGTTTATTTATTTTTATTTCATGCATGTCTTTGTTTTTCTTTTCTTTTATTAAATAAACCTGTTTGTCAGCGCGATAGAAGATATGGAAGATATAAGAAATACACTTATCTATCAACTAGCAGTTCCCCGCGACTTCGCCCACGCCAAAAGTCGGATTTTCCATTCAAATTTTCATCCTCCATTTCACCCCCCTGATGATTTTATATCGCGACAAAACACGCATTTTAGCCTATGTCCTTCCCAGTGTCTCAAACTATCTCTGTGCCAAATTTCATTTGATTCAGTCTAGTAGTTTCGGAGCCTATTCGATGCAAATAAACAAACAAACAAACAAATCTTTCCTCTTTATAATATTAGTATAGATTTGTTACAATTTTACTGCGATTACCAGAAAGTTGAAAATAAAACCTAAGTGTGGCACAATTTTTAACGACTTCTTCGAGGGACAGTTTTTAATACTGGTTAATTTAATACAAATAATAATGTAAAACATTTTAGCAAAATTTTTTAAGCGTAATTGGTTTTTAAGTCCCCCAAATATCAAAATAGAAAAAGAGTCCTGCGGCTTAAAGTTTCATGCAATATCTACAGATATTAATATGTATGGAATGCTTGAATTAAATCAATAATCAATCAGATCAGAAATCAATCAAATAAGGGTTAATTAAATTTAAAAATAATCCCTGCTGCTGAGGAAGTAAATGTATTATATCTCTACTAATATTAAAAGTTCAAAATTAAGTATGTCTGCATCTATTACACTACTATTTGGATTCCTTTAAGAAAATAGTGAATAGCCTGTTTTCTCGAGACATGACCGCATCGTCACTTACCAACAGGTAAGATTAATAATAATAATAATAAAATATCTTTATTTTTCTCACCACAATCTAAATAGGTACATATTAGTTGCAATAAGTACATTGTTGGTACAAATAGATACAGATTGGGAAAGACTGGCGTCTGAACTAGGTGAGAAACCTGAATTACAGAAATTTGCGGTCGAATATCTGCCTATTATTTAAAAAAACTGTTATTTTACCACGCCCTAACATTTCTCTATATCTTTATGTGCACCGGATTACATATGATCAAACTATGGTATAATCAGCAAAATCTATTTAGCAGATATCATGTTTGTATGTCCATAGGTAAGCCTTGCTAGTCTAGTGGTCTACACGCCGGCTTCTTCTTCTCCCAATAGGTCCCGGGTGCGAATTCCCGGGTCCGGCCGGAATTTGTTTCTGGGTTTTATAGGTAGATGAATTAACCAAGTTTTATACTGTTACTGTAACAAGTATAATGTAATGTAATGTCCTCCTAGCCGAATTTCGACTACGGCGGCCTATCTCAACAGAGATTAGCCAACTGCGCGGGACATATTATAGTGCACAAGTGTGTGCGCAATACACAGGTGCACTCCTATTCCTTCACTCTCATAATTCGGTGAGACGGCAGTCCGACATGACCGTAGAGAGATCAGGCGCCGGACCAACGGCTTAACGTACTTTCCGAGGCACGGGGGTGTTAACACCACCAATTTCCTGACTCCGGAGCTGTGTCTGAGTTATTTCAAGACAGAAAAACCCAACACTCTGTTGAGATAGGCCGCCGTGGTCAAAATTCGGCCAGGAGGACATTATACTGTAACTACCATACTAATAATGAATATGATATTGCTTGAATATTAAATATGAGACCACACATTTGAAATGTTTGTCTTCAATATGCCAAGTCACCTAGATCTGTTATGAAATCCAAATAAGCTCCTATTTATAACAATTGTTGAAGCGGTGGCAAATTCAGTAGCTTTTAGTAAGGGGGTAAGAATATTTCTTCTTAAAAAAAATGTTATAGTGAATTTGAAAGTTATTGGTAGGAAGAGCTTTTTGCGAGCTCTATTTATGTTCGCAAAGTAAAGTTCTATACGTTAATTATGTATCTACCTTCATTTTCTTAACATTGGAATTTTCTGGATTGTGGTTTAAGCCTTATTAAGAAGTAGCCTTTTTATCCTACTCGACTCAAAGTTTTAGGTAATGTACTATAATTTGCATAAAAAGTATTTTTAGAAACAAAATTCTTGCGATTCTGAAATTGACACTTCATAAAAAATACTGGGATTCCCCTTATTTAAACAGGGGTTACCTATTTTGTTGCTCAAACTGGGTCTGGGATCGCCCAAATAAGTCTACAGTTTTATTTTGTATCTAATAAGAACTGTGTCACTGTATCCATATTAAAAAAAAAACTTAAAACCATAAATTACCTTCACTCAAAAACACATCACAGCACAAACACAAAACGCGCGCATTCGAAAAAACGCGCAAGCGAGACGCAACTACACCCGTCACTCTCACATGTCATTAGCATAGATAACAGATATTGATAACGCTATAAAACCGCCAAAAAAAGCGTTACGCGTTATAAAAAAGAAAAACACTTTTTTTTCAGTTTTTTTTTCGGCCAGCGTTTTCGCGGCGCGTCGAACGAGCGCGTTCGGCGTCTTTGCCTCGACTAAAAACTGGATGTGCGGTGTGCGTAGGCGTTATGCATTAGAGAGGGAGCGAGATAGGGATTTTTGTAAGTGGGAGGAGGACGCAAGATGTGGGTGTGGGCGTGTCCGTGTGGGAGTGGCCTAAGTTTGCATAAGTGATAGCCGTAGGGCGCCTGGTCTTATGCGGTCTTGTTTTTGCTCGGGTGCATTGTCTTAGCGTTTTTTTAGCTCGGATGAACTATGAAACGGTGTGCGTTTTGAGTCTTGTGGTAGGTTAGGCTCTAGGATTCGATGTAATCGACACTGGGGTAGTTAGGGTTCACGATCGGCGCCAATTTTGTCGGTCAGCGTTTGACATATTTTATTGATTAACTGCAAAGACCACTAAGACGCTCCAGCTTTTATATATATAAATGCGTACTTATAACACTGGTGTCAGTCGTATTAGACAAACATTTAGACATATTTTCATATTGAGGTGCACTTTACTTACTAATAAAAACTATTTGACCGATCTGCTTCCATTCTGAAGTCTTGGTCCGTATGGTCGAACCTGCAATTTTGGATCTTTTTTAATCGAAATGGGATGGCTCTTGACTCTAGACTAAGCCAGGCGTGGCGTAGACAGTCTTTTATCAAACTAAAAAAACACAACCCTCAACAGGCCTACGGCTTATTCGAATGCGTTCAAATTGCAATAGTTATTGATTTCAGGATACCAAAAAACAACTTTCAAACCAACGTCTTAAAGCTAATGTTTGCTGTCAAATTAAAAAAAACAAATGTCTTTTCGTGGGATTGCTATCGCAGTTGCGTAGCATTGGCATTCAACTAAGCTAGTAGAGCTGTAGATCTGGTATTGTAACCTTACGAATAGTTTGGCAATGAAGGAAATATTCAGACCCTTCGCCAATTTCTTAACATAAATTGAAGGTTTTTTGACACAACTCCTATAAATGATAAGTCAAATTATATTTAATCAACTATTTAGAAATTATGTAAGTGGAAAGTCACAGATTTTAATTAATAACCTTTTTTATCAGCACTTCAGGTATATGACAACAAGTGGTTGCTCTATTGTTAACCTTTTCATCTTCACTAACATCACACAGGAATGTGGAATGTAGAAATCAGTAGCATAATCATTTATAACAGAAGTACTGAGCACAACAACACTACCAAACCAACGACGAGAATTTAAGATTTTGGGGGTAGTGATGGATCTATCTCTTAGTCCGACTCGGGCAACGACATTACAAACTCCAGTTTGTAATGGCGGCTAAACGATCCTATCAGCGGTGGTAGGCGTTAGCCGCCTGTTAGCTACCACTACCACCCTCCCACCGGAGCCCGGCGCAAGCAGCTTGCTGTGTTCCTTCGGTGAGTGGGAGTGCCAGAACCTTCTGAGTGAGCTCGCTCCACCGTCGACTCTGTCTGGCTTAGTCTAGAGTCAAGAGCAAACACAATAAAATATATATCTCTTCAGGACGGTTTAGGAACAATTATTACAAAAGAAAATTAAAATAATTTACTAATAACGGGAAACGAAGGAACCTATCACAACTTGTCATAAACTAGGTTAAAGTTAGAGTTCCGTACTATTATTTTATTTTTTACTAGCAGTTCCCCGCGCCTTCGCCCGCGCCAAAAGTCGAATTTTCCATACAAATTTTCATCCCCCATTCCACCCCCCTGATGATTTTATATTGCGACAAAAAGTAGCCTATGTCCTTCCCAGTGTCTCAAACTATTTCTGTGCCAAATTTCATTTGATTCGGTCCGGTAGTTTCGGAGCCTATTCGATGCAAATAAGCAAAAAAACAAACAAACAAATCTTTCCTCTTTATAATGACTCTAGACTAAGCCAGTCGTGGCGTAGACAGAGTCGATGGCGAAGCGAGCTCACCCAGAAGGTTCTGCCACTCCCACTCACCGACGGAACACAGCAGGCTTCTTGGTGCCGGGCTCCGGTGGGAGGGTGGTAGCTACTAGGCGCCTAATTAAGCCACCACTGTCATCCTCAAAGGGTAACAAGTAACAAAAGCCTTGGAACGGCGAAAAACCGGCCAGGTGTGAGTCGGACTCGCGCACGGAGGGTTCCGTGTCATCATGTATATCTACAACATTAGACACTAATAACATATTTTTAGTTTACTAATGACAAAAAATTACGTTTGTTGTACCAGTTAAATATTATTTTATTCTTAAGAATAGGATCATAATACAATTTGGCGAGAAACAAGGTCACAAAGCACAAGTTCAGGAAAATCTGAAAACTGTTCGTTAGGTAGAAAAAAAACATATTTTATAACAAATAAATACTCTCAACACCGAAAAAGTGAATTTTAAAGTAAAATTTATAGAAAAACAGCGACGCAGTTATCAATTTCGATTTAAAACGGTAAATAATTCTTAACTTTGATACTAAGTGTAAGAATATTTTATTTCCCATTTCCCGCGAAAGGCGCGCACACAAATTGGTTTATTAGTCAGGTATTTTTATAGTTTGGTCTAAACCAAAAACGTATTTTTTGACTCGTCTAATTTTAATCAGTTTTAATTATTTTCTCAAAAGAGTTCCGAAAGTTTTATAAGAAAGAAAAAACGTCAAGATTCGGAAATCGAATAACTTGCATTTCTCGGCCAGTATTTTATGCTAAATTTTAAATTTCAAATATCGAATCGCTTCGAGTTCCAATTTTCAAATTTGAACTTGGAACGTCCAGTTCGGATGACGCGCAAAAACTAACCACGCAATGCCGCCCGT
Source organism: Pyrausta nigrata (assembly GCA_949316185.1). Classification (NCBI taxonomy): domain Eukaryota; kingdom Metazoa; phylum Arthropoda; class Insecta; order Lepidoptera; family Crambidae; genus Pyrausta; species Pyrausta nigrata. The sequence continues at coordinate 3,449,713 of OX438961.1, forward strand.
CATCTGCACGGGCCATGGGAGGAATGGAGTCGACTTATTTAGTTTTGTCACATTTAACAAAATTTATTTAACAAGGCTTATATGCTAATCTATTTATGTTAAATAATGAATAAAACAAAAAGTAATTTTCTTTATTGTATTAATCATAAGCTAACATATAAAAATGCGATTTAACACAACACATCAGTTTACCTAAATCTGTAAAAAAATATACCAAATGATATTGATATGATTGAATTTTAATGGCAGAAATGTCACAGAAGCGAAGTTTGCTGTCGCCAAAGAAATGTCCAAATAAAAGTGTGAAAGCATTTTTTTTAGCAAAAATGAACATTGTTTTATTGTATAATTAAAGCAATGTAAAATTAATTGAATCATGCCTAATGACCCAAAGCAAATCGATTTAAAAACACAGTCATAGGAAAGACATCTTACTTTGTGATTCATAAAGTTCAATTTAACTTTTTGTATATACAATCGAAAAGATATACTTAACTTTATTTTTTGATCATTTGTGACCTTACCAATCCCTGAAACAAAAAGTAAATATAAATCTATAATCTAAAAAAAGGCTTAATTCAATGTAGAGGTAACATATAATAAGACGTCAGTGTCTTGGATTATATGTTATCTCTACATTATTCATACTGCTTGATTGTAAAATATAAATTACTCTTTTAATCAGTTCTCTAGCTTACCTATTAATTATTTTAGGTTTTCAGATTCTATAAAAAATATTCATGCAACACGTCTCCACAGACGTCTATGTTCCGCAGAAATATGCCACCTAGCCGCGCAGACTATGCGCAAAAAGGCTCTCCTCGGCAAACGTTCATTTTATCACATACGTTCCAAGCGAAACAGAGACAACAACATACCTCAACCAACATAACCTGACCCCTCACTCCATACGACTCCTTCGGAAAATCCACAGCCCAGGAAAACCTAGACAGATCAACTCAATCTGGCGGTTACCGCAAGACAGTGACGTAAGGAGTTTTTTGTCTTTGTTTATTATTGTATTGAAAGAGCGAGAGGCACCTAATAGCAGTGTGATGCTTTCAGCTTCGACTGATAAAATTTTCGCATTTAAATCCTGGGGAGAATTTACGCATTCACTTATATTGGATGACCAATTAACATAAAAAAACCTGACAATACTCTACCTGACGTGCTCTACTTAATTGCATACTTACCTACTTACGAGGGTCAAACTGAAAGTTCTTAGAAAATCAAAAACTGATTACATTAGCCAGTTATTAGTTTTATTATATATTTTCAAAATATTGTCCATTGACGTCAATACACCGCTGCATGCGATGGAACCACTGGGAAAAGCACTTTGCCCACTCGTCCTTAGGGGTCTCTTCAATGGCATCGCGATACGTAGCCACCGCTTCTTCAGCATTCATAAACCGCTTTCCTTTAAGTTTTTCTTTAATTTTTGGAAATAAATAAAAATCACAAGGCGCGAGGTCGGGGCTATACGGCGGGTGACCCAGTAATTCAACGTTTGATGTCGCCAAATAGTCGATCGTTCGCTTGGCGGTGTGCGACGAGGCGTTGTCGTGGTGAAGGAGGATCCTACTGCGAGGTCGTTTCTCTCGAACTTTTTCCAAGACAAGTGGCAAACAATTGGTAGTGTACCATTCTGCAGAAACTGTTTTTTGATCCTCTAACACAATTGTTGCGAAATGACCTATCCTTCCAAAGAACGAGGCCACCATTTTTTTTCCCGCACTTCGATCTCTTTTCACTTTAGTTGGCAACTCCTCGAAAGGAAACACCCACTGAGCAGATTGTCTTTTGGTTTCAGGATCATAACAGTAAATCCAGCTTTCGTCACCTGTTAGTATGTCGAACACAGCATTTGAGTCACCTCCGTTAAATCTTTCAATCATTTTACGGCACCAATCCACACGATGGAGTTTTTGAGCCTTAGTCAAATTATGAGGTATCCACCGGGCGCAAAGCTTCCTGACCGCTAAATGTTCGTGGAGGATTTTGTGCACTTGACTCATACCGATGCCTAAGCTTGTCCGAATCTGCTGATAGGTCACTCTTTTGTCAGTCTCTATCATACGCCGCACAACACAGATGTTATTTTCAGTCGTCGCCGTAGAAGGCCGTCCCTCACGTACATCATCAGTGAGATTAGTGCGACCACGTTTAAACTCATTAAACCAGTTGTAAACAGTCGCACGAGATGGGGCTTCATCGTGAAAGGCCAATCGTAGTCTATCATAACTTTCTTGTTGACTTAAATGACATCGAAAGTCATAAAAAATCATTGCACGAAAATTTTTTCGTGTTAAATTCATTTTGACGTGACACAGACAATTTTCAATTTGCCGCCAAGTCGTAAAACAAATGACAAATGAATGAAATATATACTCAGTAATATTGGCAAAGAGTTCTATTTTCAAATTTTAGAATATTTTTTTTATTATATTGTTTATAAGTGGCCAGTTCTAAGAACTTTCAGTTTGACCCTCGTATTATTACAGATAAGATAGAATGTCCAAAGCTTATTATGATTTTACAGTATTTTTAATACACCTTTTAAATACAACCTTTAAAGTAACATGAGGCATTATATCAACGGTTTTCTGATATGCATTACCTTTACCGAAAAATTTGTAATCAATACCACAGATTATATAATAGTTACTACGCCATTACGCCGATAACGGCTTGATATAAGTTTCGTATAAAAAATTTGTTAGATATTTTTTTAATTATAAATGGTTTTAAAAAGTAAGATTATTATTATTATTTTAAAACTCGTTACTGCTGTACTAACCCTAATTTTTAAGTCTTATTGTATGCTAACAATTGACCCCTAGTTGGCAAAATAAATAAACTTTATTATTATTTACTGTAAGAAAGAATTAAAGCAGCCGATATTTTTAAAAGATAGATACTTAATCCTTATTGAACACAACACTAAGGTGCTTGTGGCGCAGTGGCGGCAGCGCTTTGGTAGTGATACCAAAAGTTAAGCAACCCACGGCGCGGTCGTGATTGGATGGGTGACCATTCCGACCATTAAAGTGACGACCATGACAAGCATCTCCGTGCTTCGGAAGGCACGTTAAGCAGTTGGTCCCGGCTAATATCTGTGGTACTAGTCGTTAAGCCTAGTCAGAGGCCCTAGGGCGGCTTGATAACTTCTGACAGTAAGGTTTGTCACTTGCCTTACATACACCCCTCCACCAATCCGCACTGAGCCCGCGTGGTGAAGTATGGCTCGTTCCTCCTCATAGTTGAGGTGAGGCCTTTTCCCAGCAGTGGGATCTAATAGGCTGACTTATTATATATAGAACACAACACACAATAGGCATTTACAAAATTTTCATTATCATCGTTCAATAGAGCTTGGCTCTTGTCGGTGGAGATTTTTGAAAGAAAGAAAATACATTTATTACTAAATGAACATCACATTACACACGAAAATAACTACATAAAAAGAACGAATATCAAACAAAGAACATAGTAAAATTACAATTTAGGTAACACCAGTCGCACTGTGCAGTTGTGCGCCTGTGATGTCCACATTAAAAGGACCCCACTCAGCTTAGGTCATGACTCGCTAGGGGCCACGACGCTGGTTTTCAGTGGGTCCTAGCCGCGTGAGGTCACGGACAGATATATCCATCCCTCTCTGCTTTCCGCCCTTCTCTTGACCTTCTGATACGACCTGACATACTTCTTTTGTTTTATTTGCTGAATAGAAAAAGGAAGCGAGGTAAACCAAGAATAAGCTAATTATTGGTTTTCCTCGCTTCCTTTTCCCTTCTATTATCGAAGATTATAATATTTATAATAGAAGGTTTGGCTATGATGAGGGAAAAAAGGAGATTGATGGAAACAATAGAGTGTTGAAGGAGACAAATGTTGGGACACCTGATGCGACTCGACAATTTCATCAAAGCGATAAAAAAATCATAGGAGTCAGAAAAATAAGTCTTATTGCTAAAAGCAATTTTATCTAGACAACATTTGGAGGACAGTCATAAACCTGAAATCGGAACGTCGGTAAATGATGATCCCCATTTGCAGCCGCTGTACCCAAGCGAGTACAGTGTTGAAAATCATAATTTTTTTGTAAATTTCTTAGTAAATGTAGGTTGATTATCTTGTAATTTGGTAAAAATGTGAATATCAAAAGCTAAATAAAGGGTAATTACTGTTTTCTACCCTTTGATTGCCAGAATTTTAATATAATACTGATTTGTGTAAAAATATAGTACTTCATAAAAACATCTTTTTGTTTTATAATTAAGCTCTCTGTCTTCATTTTAAGTTCGAGTCTCAGTGCATTGTTATTAGTTTCGCGTTGGCTGTTAGTGAGTCTACTCAATATTTTAAAGAAAAAAAATGTTTTTTGTCGAATATTGCAAGTCCCAATTATTATCTTTTAATGACTAAAATAATAATGTGGTAAAATGTAAAAAGCAGCCAAGATTCGTACTATTGTTAATGAAGGCAAAAAACTGTTTTTTCTCAGGCCCCGATAATTACCTCAGCTAGAGCCTATTCAGCGAACTAGGCTGACATACTCAATAGTTTCTAGATTTATACTAGATATTCATACTAGATACCTAAGTGCGTTGAAGAAAATAAAGATTTATTACTAGTGGTTCCCCGCGACTTCGCCCGCAAGAGTTTGGATTTTCCATATAAACTTTCTTCATATAACCTTTTTGCCATTTGACGTTATAATGAATAATAATCCATACTAATATTATAAATGCGAAAGTGTGTCTTTCTGTCAGTCTGTTACCTCTTGACGATTAAACCAATAAGCCGATTGAGTTGAAATTTGGAATGGAGACAGTTCGAGACCCTGGAAAGGACGAAGGCTACATTTTGTTGCGTATAAAAACATTAAGGGGGTGAAATGGAGGATGAAAGTTATATGGAAAATCGAACTCTTGCGGGCGAAGTCGCGGGGAACCACTAGTTTACTATAAATGTAGTAATGCCTCTGTTGATTGACTTCTGCTTGAAGTTGTGGTTTGACAGCAGGCTAACATTTTTCTCTTAATTCAGTAATAAAATGTCTTCGTCCTTACCAATCAAAACGTACCTACCTTCCAGCTAAGTTCTTACTTATATAAGTTTAAATAAGAAACCCAAAATTCGCACACAGGTAGGATTTGAACCTACGACCTTTGGCTAACCGGGCGAACTCTTTTACCAAATGAGCTACTGTGCAGTTCATCCAACCGTGTGAAATTCTTGGTCTCTTTTATCTTACGTCATTGCGTGACGGCAGCGACATCTACCCGAGCTGCATTGCAACAGCAGCGGGCCAAGTAGTTATTCTTTACAGAATAAATTCAACTTGAATGATGTCGCTTTCGCTATTCAATAGTTTTTAATATTTTTTTTAACACTCACAGTGTTTTTCTTATTTATATAAGTTTAAATAAGAAACCCAAAATTCGCACACAGGTAGGATTTGAACCTACGACCTTTGGCTAACCGGGCGAACTCTTTTACCAAATGAGCTACTGTGCAGTTGATCCAACCGTGTGAAATTCTTGGTCTCTTTTATCCTACCTGTTTCTTGGTCTGTTTAATCCTACCTGTGTGCGAATTTTGGGTTTCTTATTTAAACTTATATAAATAAGAAAAACACTGTGAGTGTTAAAAAATATTAAAAACTATTAAGTTCTTACTTTTATCTTAATTCTATTCATTGATACAAATTGTTCACTTCGTATACTATGTATATTCTTACTAGATATACCCTACTACCTAGATGACCTACTCTCATTATACCTAAAAAAAAGTAAAGTCAGCCTATTAGATCCCACTGCTGGGAAAAGGCCTCACCTCAACTATGAGGAGGAACGAGACATACTCCACCACGCGGGCTCAGTGCGGATTGGTGGAGGGGTGTCTGTAAGGCAAATGACAAACCTTACTGTCAGATGTTATCAAGCCGCCCTAGGGCCTCTGACTAGGCTTAACGACTATTACCAAGAGATATTAGCCGGGACCAACTGCTTAACGTGCCTTCCGAAGCACGGAGATGTTTGTCATGGTCGTCACTTTAATGGTCGGAGTGGTCACCCATCCAAAAACGACCGCGCCGTGGGTTGCTTAACTTTTGGTATCACTACCAAAGCTACTCATTATACCTACATACTTATAATTTGTTTGTATGCTGACATAAGCTTTTATTTAGCATCAAGTTAAGTAGACGTAAATCAATTATGTAATATTTAAATAAATAATAAATAAATTGTGTCAACAAACACACCAATTACCTAGCCCCAAACTAAGCGTGAGCTTGTGCTATGGTGACTTGAATAACGGATAGACTTATATACATTTATAAACATAAAATCTGATAAATAAATAAATAAAAAAACTGTACCTAATTACCACATGGGATTCAATTTGTGTATGTAAAGTACTTAGCGTATTAGACTACATATTATTTTATTTTTATAATAAGAAGCCCTTAGACAATTGCATATTATGATGTCGCGGTGTTTTTTTTTTCACTTTCTGGCGTCCATACATGATGATCTTGATAATGAAAAGGTGGCAATTTCCTTCTCCGTTTAACATACTGAGGGCTCGTTTTCCATCAAAGCAAAGAGGTGAGTAGATGTGCTATGTTGTCATACATTCTACGCAAAGTTCTGCTCTACTCCACTCCATTTCAAGTGTAAATACTGCACTGAAAATCATCAACCAATTTAGGTGGGACCCGAACCTACGACCCGTCGCTATTCGTGTGACTGCTCTCCTCAACTAAGCTACACATAGCTTAAGACCGGCTTAAGTGATTCATGTATTCAATCTGACAAAAAAACTTTGTGATTTCTGACGAATTTTTGTTTATGCTTTCTACGGCAGTGAGCCGGCGTTTGAATTTATCATGGGTATGGGTGTGTAATAATATGACAACTAGCCTTTTGTTGGATGTGTTTTCATATTATTATTTTCTTAGGGCGCCAAAAATTTCTCTGCTGCTAACACAAAGATATCGTAACTTTTTACTTTAATTCGATGTTTTACGACAAGCTGTTCTTATTATGGATAGCACGAAAATAGGCTCACTGTCCCGTCAATGTTGGGTGTTGCTGTAAGACTAACAATGTGTTCAAAACTTTAAGTCACTTTTTTGTTTTTATTGCGTTATTATTTTTCCTATAAGTTTCGCGAATAACCCACACCAAAGTACCAATAAACTAAGTAGGTTGACAGAAGAAAATAACATTGTGTTATATAAACCGAGCCGATCGCAATCGGGGAAAGTCGCGTTGTGTGAATCGATCCTTTTTTGTTCGCCTATTGTGGCAACACTGAACACACGTGGGAGAAACGAGAAGGCGCGATGTTTTGCAATTGGAATGTTTGACTTAATTTTTAAAGTCTAGCTAGTCTGAAAAGCGCAATAGTCTAGGTAGAAACGTCACTATTCATTTGTAAGTTTATGATTTCAACCCCGGCCTGTACATATTCAAAAGTTAAGCAACCCACGGCGCGGTCGTGATTGGATGGGTGACCATTCCGCCCATCAAAGTGACGACCATGACAAGCATCTCCGTGCTTCGGAAGGCACGTTAAGCAGTTGTTGGTCCCGGTTAATATCTGTTGGCATTAGTCGTTAAGCGTAGTCAGAGGCCCTAGGGCGGCTTGATAACATCTGACAGTAAGGTTTGTCACTTGCCTTACAGACACCCCTCCACCAATCCGCACTGAGCCCGCGTGGTGGAGTATGTCTCGTTCCTCCTCATAGTTGAGGTGAGGCCTTTTCCCAGCAGTGGGATCTAATAGGCTGACTTTACTGTACATATTTATTATAACCTCTTCGCTGGCGGTGAAGTCGACAACCCTGGAGAAGACAAGTAAAACCGGGGTCCGTGGATAAGATGCAATCTATTCTAAAGCGAAGACATTATCGCTAACAAAATGTATGAAACTGACATCAGCCATCGAAACATCGCGAGACTTTTGCATACATTTTGTTGGCGATAACGAAGTTCGCTATAGAATGATTGCATCTTGTCTAAGGGCTCTTGCCCCGTTTTTTTAAAAACTTAGTACCAGGTTTAAGACAGGACTAAGCTATTAGCTAGCCAATTAGAAAAGCGCTTCTCTATTAGGTTATGTCACGAATGTGTCATTCATTCCTCTGTTCTCGGCTAATATTTAGACCCGTTTTAAACCTGGTCTAAGTTTTTATAATAAGTTAATAACACAGTAATGTGGAGTTTATTTTTTTCACTACTATAAAAACAATTATTTGACGTAAAAGAAAAATACTGATGATTTTGAATAAGGAAAGCCGAAAAAAAGGTTAATAGGTGATGATCACCAACAAACCCGAATATTACATTAGTTAAGTAGATACTTGCTCGAGTATGTTTTTAGATTCTAGAGGTACAATCAAAACTTTCTTTAGAATAATTTTGTCTCTAAATTGTGAGTAGAAAAATCTTATTAACTTAGTAGACACACATCTGCAAAACTGACAAGGTCATAATGTAATGTCCTCCTAGCCAAATTTCGACTACAGCGGCCTATCTCAACAGAGATTAGCCAACTGCGCAGGACATATTATAGTGCACAAGTGTGTGCGCAATACACAGATGCACTCTCTGTTCCTTCACTCTCATAATTCGGCTAGACGACAGTCCGACATGACCGTAAAGAGATCAGGCGCAGGACCAACGGCTTAACGTGCTTTCCGAGGCACGGGGTTTTAACACCACCAACTTCCTGACTCCGGAGCTGTGTCTGAGTAATTTCAACACAGAAAAACCCAAGCACTCTCGGCCCGACCCGGGATTCGAACCTGGGACCTTGTGGATAGTACCCAGCGTGCTGACCACTAGACCAACGAGCCAGGTCATTATGTAAAACGTTACCTACGTTACAGATTTTTTTAAGATATCGCTGGCTGGTAACAATAAAGGTTATTTTGTTTTTATTGTAAACATCCGTTTTTCTCTCTTTTTAGTAACAAAATATCAAAAATCTGAGGCCGCTTGGTGGTAAAAACTCATTAAATAATTCAGGATTAAATTAAAAGTAAATACTGCACAAACAGTTAAATGTCATTTAAAGTAAAATCAATAGAAAAGTGCACGAACCTAGTTTGTTATTTCGGAACACTTTGTAGAGAACGACAATATTTTTACAGTAATTAATTTTACGTATAGAATTAATTTATTATCAACCCACGACGTAGTGGCCTCCAGTTTTAGATGTATTATTTAAATAACGAGTATTTTCACTTATCTTTGTACATTCCTACGCGGTAGACTGGTAGAGAATGCCTTAATGCATTAAGACCGTCAATTGTTCTTTGTTTTTTTTTTGGTGCAATAAAGTTTGAATAAATAAACAAATAAATATTTACCAAAAATTTTGTTTTTATGAGCCCCGTGAGTTTATGCATGTAATGGTCGCGCATACAACTTAAAGCACAACAATACATCATCCGTTATATTTCCGCCTTCCAATAAACCGTCTACTTTGCACGTCCAGTAGTATCGCATAGACATTCATTAAAACTGGTCGTGCAAAGGTGGAGTGATCAAGCGATGTGCGCAAGCGCAGCGCATGAACCGTACACTATAGTGTGAGGTTACAGGAGGAGTGGAGTCGCTTTTATTTACCTAAATATTTTCATATGTTTAGAGGAGCCTTTAAAAGAACCCAAGTTTTGTATTGGGCGCTCAAAAAACACGTAAGAAGTGCTTATAAATTGTCAATGACAACTTTATCTATTTTTTTGACTTCATTGCATAGCCAGCATCCTCGCCTCCTTGCCTCAAGGACACGGGTTTATTTTTAATTAAGTAGGTTTTAAGTTAATTAATTTATATTTCATGCATGTCTTAAATTTTTTCTTTTATTTTATGAATAAATGATTAAAGTTCTTTGCATAACTGAAATTTTATACAAAAGGTAGAGTTTTACGCTGTAGACACGGGTGAGACATTGTCTACCAATCATACCTTAAAAGCTAAGGAGGAATGTAAAGAGTAAGGTTCGACATTGGTAAACATAAATTAGTTTCAGGGGGGAACTAGGTATCCTAATTCATATGGTAAGTATTCATTTTACTTTTTTGGCTAGATAATTCAATATTGACTACGCTGAATCGCTGATATAGAGGTCGATATTTTCGTGGTTTAAAAAAAACCTCTTTACCATTTCAACTTAAAACTTTTCGAAAAAAACACACACTTAACCGACTCCATGGAACTCTTACTCTAAGGGCACTATCACACGACCGGAACGGAAACGTTGACATTTCTATAAAAGATATGCAGTTTAATTCTGCTCATCGCGCAAAAACAGGTGTTTTTCAACTCAAAAGGTCAGCTGTGCAACGGCCGATAGATAATTACTGGATAGACAATCACCTCGGTATAAATAATCGTGTATCACTTCAGTGAGCACAGGTCTTAAGGATATACCTAAGGCTTTATGATTATTATTATCAAAATATATAGAATAGAATAAAGTATATTTTATTTGGCACAAAAACACAGGACAATAAAAATACAGTCATCCAATAATCAAATGGAAGAAACAAATATACGTAAATAAGCTCCTTTCTTAAAAGCCCTTTGCCTTATTATTGGGTTATTAATACAACGAAATAAAATTATATTTTGGTAATTTCAGTTATAGTGTTTTATTTAAAACTACAACAAATGTCAAAAAAGCTCAGTGCAGCGGAGGTCTTTAAGGTAAGTGATCAATCTTACTGTCAGATGTACCTATAAAGCTGTCCTAAGGCATAAGTTTAAGCTTACCGTACCTTCCGAAGCACGGAGATGCTTGTGGTCGACGGAATGGTCGGAATGGTCACCCATCCTATCTCGACCGCACCATAGGTTGCTTAACATATCACTACCAAAGCGCTGCCGCCACTACGCTACAAGCACCTCCAATCCTTTTGAAAGCTAAATAAAAACCAATTTTAATTACAATTAATTACTTTTTACTTTCAATGTGCACATGCGAATTCCAGCCCTACATAATTTGCTAAAGACTGTGTATAAATAACTGTAGACATAATTAATCGGAGTCACTGCGCTGTAAAGATACTATCTCCCAATAAACACCTCAAGAAAAGTTGGAGAATTGTTACAATATAATATTCCTTGTTTATAACCACGCCACGGCTTTTAAGCCTAATTAGAAGGTATTAGGGACAATTAAAGGGTTGGCATTTAAGAGTTATGTTTGTTATTACGACTTGATACGTTGAATATATTCTTTGATGTTCTCGCAAGCCGTGTGAATACGAATCCAGGTGTAAGCACAGAATAAGTACTAGTACTCCGTACAGAAGTATGACTTTGCAATCAAATTCAAAGAAATATGTACTCAATGTTGTTAACGATATGGTGTAATTCAGTTCGCCTCTGACTCAAGCACATTTTCGTGTAGACATCTACACAAATACATTGCAAGATAATTTCATTCTTATAACTTTGGAATATAATTCATAATACACTAAACCTATTCAGTGACGTACTATCACGCAGCGCGATAGGGTTGACTGCCACAAGAAGCTACTTACGCCACCTAGCGCATCTGTCTAGGACTTTATTCACGCTCGTCCAACCAGCAACCTAGTGTCGCGCACCGCCGGTAAATAAAACGCGGGAGCGTGTCGCTGCCGGCTAGCGACACCCAACTTGTTTAGGCCCTTACCTAGAGGTCGGGAAAATACACAGGCCTGCCAGGGGTGGACTACTAAGAGTTAGATCCTTCACCCACCACCCTATTTCCTTACTTTTTCAGTAAGAAGGCTCTTGAAAGAACGGTGTTGATTGTTAATTTCGTTAGGGATAGTTTAACTGATGTAAGTTTTAATTTTAAAAGTACCTATTTTTGGTTGTTAGCCATTTTCTTCTTTTTATTGTCGTGTGGGCTAAAGTTATGAGCCGCCATAAGCTTCTGGTATGGATCCATTGAACTAACCAGCCTAAAATATGTTCTGTAACACAGAATCATCATTTCATGAGGCAATTAGGTCAACTTGAACATACATAATTTAACGATAGTAGAAAACATTTGTAGCATGACAAGTGTCCATTATCGACAATATCCAGAAAAAGTCAACTTATTTAAACGTAAAGTATTTGCAATCAAAATATTTTTAATGTTTTGTTTGTCGATATAACCTACCAATGGTTGTTAAAAGTTCAAATCCTTTCCCGGCTTAAAAAATCGTAGTTTTATCAATTCACTGTATTTCTGTGCAGTTGCAAATGTCAAATGGTCATAGATAAACGATTGGAAGACACAGTGTGAAAATGCAGTTGCCACACTTTGTCAGATCTGGTTTTTTTTTTCAAACAACAGAATTTCACTTTCTACAGTTATATTTTCTCTAGGACCGTTTTTTTAAAAAAAAAAAAAAAAAGTTAAATGGGCTAATATAATATTAAAAAGAAAAAATATTGGTATGTTATCATCTAATAAATGCAAAAACTACTGGACCTATCCAAAAATTCTTCAATCGTCAGGATTTTACATTTTCCCTAATTAACATAGACTGTATTTTATTTTTAAATTACTCTAGTAGTTTATAATTGCAGAAAATAGCCTAGCTCAATTTTTCTACTCTATGGCCCAGAGTTATGAAGTTAAAACAATAGCTTTAGAAAACTCAGTGTATGGGAACAGCAGCTTTCTTAGAAAACGCATAATTATAATACGCCGTGTGATTAGGTATAATCGATATCATTATTGGTTGGCTTCCCTGTAGTTTCACACTGGGATCAATTTTGGAGTCGATAGAAAAGCCGTTTTCGCATGCGACAAACATGCAACGATGTCTTACAAAATACGTAAATCTGCTCAATGTATGAGTGGCAGGGAGTCCTGTAAAAACATAAACACTTTTAGATTTATTATTAAAATACATAATCAAACGCTTATATCTTCCTGGGTGAGCTCGCTTCACCTTCGACTCTGTCTACGCTACGTCTGGCTTAGTCTTGAGTCAAGATCAAATCAATTTCGAATAAAAAAAACCCTTTCCTCGCTATCTTTTTACTCATTCGCAAACTGACTCAAAGTACGGCAGGCCTGGAAAAATAGCAGGGTATGGGAAAGGCAAGTTATAATCAAAACATTAAAAACATTTATTGGTTACTTCAGTTACAGTTCACAAAAAAATAGTAATAAATAAAAAAATACACAAGATAAGTACTAAGAAAGTCGTAGTAACACATAGTCTACGTAGTAAATTCATCACCAATCAGCGATCCTTCACGAGGCTCGCAAACCGAGCGATTGCCTAACCACTCAGCCACCTAGACGTTGGCAAAGCAAGCTTATGACCTCTTAAAGATTTTTGGATGGCCAAGTGGTTTGACAATGGCCCGGTATGTGAGGAACGCGGGTTCAATTCCTACCTGAGACACTCATTTTTTAAGTGCAATATCTTTTCATTGCAAAGCGAATGCTGTCACTTAAAAACAGTACTTTATAGGTCATAAAACTAAAAATTATGTATATTTATCAAAATAACGAATTAAAGTCATCGTGACTGGCCTATTGTAATTTTAGATGCCAGTTTCTTTTCAATATTTTCCAAAACCACCATTTCGGTCAACATAATATTTTTTACACATTGTTTACGGTAAATCCAAAATTATGGCACGTATTTCGATCGTAGCCATAATAGTCCCTTCTATAATTAATGAGTTAATAACAGTTTAATTGTTCGTCATTCAGTACGAAACACATGGGCGTATTCGTTTTTATTTTAATAATAACATGTTGGGGTTGTGACACTTTGAGTGGAGAAGTATGAAAATAAGTTTTTTTTATTTGAAATGGGTTTGCTTTTGGCTCTAGACTAAGCCAGATGTGGCGTCGACGTCCACCGTCGACGCCACATCTGGCTTACCCAGAATATGATTTTCTTTACAATTGCAGAGGTAAGTAGGTATATGTTTTTAGTTTGTGTGGGTAGTACGGTTAGCATGAAAAGTAGCTTAACATTTTTACTTTGTTACAATTAATGTATACGGGTGACTGTTTATTTTAATGCCTAGAAAAAGTTTGGATGGTGATTGAAAAGTCACCTGTACCAGGCCTGTGTATCTTCCCGCGTAGGTAGCAAAAACGTACCTAGTCCTACGCGCGGCAACCCCTTGGTAAGGGGCTTAACAAGTTGGGTGTCGCTAGCCGGCAGCGACACGCTCCCGCGTTTTATTCACCGGCGCGGCGGTGCGCGACACTAGGTTGCTGGTTAGACGAGCGTGAATAAAGTCCTAGACAGATGCGCTAGATGGCGTAAGTAGCTTCTTGTGGCAGTCAACCCTATCGCGTTGCGTGATAGTACGTCACTAAATAGGTTTAGTGTACTCGTATTATGAATCATATTCCAGAGCTATGAGATTGAAATTATCTTGCAATGTATTTCTGTAGGTGTCTACACGAAAATGTGCTTGAGTCTGAGGCGAACTGAATTACACCATATCGTCGACAACATTGAGTAGATATTTCTTTGAATTTCATTGCAAAGTCATACTTCTGTACGGAGTACTAGTACTTATTTTGTGCCTGTACATATATCCGAAAATGTCTTGGCTACATCGTAACTCTGTTTTTTTTGATAAAGTACAAATTAATGTTCTGCTACTTTTGATGCTGACCGTAATACACCTACTTATCGTCATCATCATTTCAAAAACCCAGAGAAATCCGACTTTTGGCGCGGGCGAAGTCGCTGGTAATTGCTAGTGTAATAATATAAGTACTAATCATTTGGACCTTCTGGGCGAGCTCCACCGTTGACTATGCCTACGCAACGTCTGGTTAAGTCTAGAGTCAAGAGTTTGCTCTTGACTCTAGACCATACTTGTATTTTTAATATGTATTTGTATAAGCAAAACATGCTTGTAATTTTTATATAAATTTGACGTCTACAAGTGACGTTTGCTGTTTAACAAACATTATTCAGGTATGATTTTTAAATTAAGTGCATACTTTTCAGGCTACATATTTATAAGTAAATAAGTAGGTACCTACAAATATTTACTTGTGGTACTACCCTGCACTCAGAATAGATACCATAGTTTTATTTAATAATGTATTTGCGAAGTAATATTATATGGATGGGTCGGGCTCTTGTGTGGGACGCTACCTGTGTCGACACACTTGCAGACTCTCATCTGCCCGGGACAAGCCGTGCTGCTGGTTTAGCTGCGACAAGTGCCGAAAACTTTAAAAAGAACAAGTACAGGCCGATCGACTCCCGGTACCACTTTGTACCGTTTGGAGTCGAAACACTGGGTTCGTGGGGTCCCAACGCTATCTCTTTTTCAAAGAGATTTCCAAGAGGCTAGTTGACATCAGAGGTGACCTAAGAGCTAGCAGCTACCTTGCTATAAGCATCGCTATCCAGCGCGGTAATGCTGCCGGCATCCTGGGAGCCTTACCACAAGGACCCTTTTTATAATTTTTGTTTTTGTATTGTATTAAATAATTTATCTCAATTTTTATTAATAAGTTGTATATATTTTAATAATGTACATTTATATTGTTCTAATTAAATGTATAACTTCATATTATATTTAGGAAACAAATAATTAAAAGCTGTTAAAACTAAATAGAAAACAGTTACCGACTATTTAAATGTGCTGTAAAGTTGAAAATTTCTTAATAACAACACTTCGCTTCATAAAGTTACCATAAAGCTATAAATAAGTCTATAAATTATAAACAACAATTACGGAAAGTTATATTTCTATAAACAGTTAGCACCAGGAAATATTGCGGCCATAAAAATGCTTTCTTTAAGATAAAGATCTGTGGAAGGGAGGATTATTAAGTAATAAAAAAAACTGCGTGTCTGTTTGTGGTGCTACTAAACGTAAACGAACTTCATAGCTAAGTTGCAATTAGTTTTATTTATTCTTTACACAACCGAAACTTATTTCAAAACTATGTTCAAATGATGTATCAA
Organism: Pyrausta nigrata; assembly: GCA_949316185.1. Taxonomy (NCBI): domain Eukaryota; kingdom Metazoa; phylum Arthropoda; class Insecta; order Lepidoptera; family Crambidae; genus Pyrausta; species Pyrausta nigrata. Next base: position 3,465,692 of record OX438961.1, read on the forward strand.
AATGTAATTTTTATTATCAAAATTAAGATAAATTACTTAATACAACACAAAAACAAAAATTATAAAAAGGGTCCTAAAATTATTATTTATTATAAATTATAAATGCTGCCAGCATCCTGGGAACCTTACCACAAGGACCCTTTTAATAATTTTTGTTTTTGTGTTGTATTAAGTAATTTATCTTAATTTTTATTAATAAATTGTATATATAGTTAATTACTATTTTTATTATTACTTTTAAATCAAATTAAGCGCACATAAATTTAATCTATATTTATATTACATTTTGTAAAATTAACTCTATTAAATAAATATCTATATAATATAAAAACTAACAACTAACTAAATGAAATATATACACAATAACAAAAAAGAACAAGATAAATTTATAAAACAAAAAAAACATCACCCCCAGCGCTGCCATATGCGATTGTACCCAAGATGCTGGCAGCGTTGCCCCTCTGGATAGCTAGACTAATCCGCTGTCCGAGGTATCTGCCAGCCCTTTGCTCACCAGTTGACTCAGTCAATTAAGTATTTGATAGCAAAATTTTGTGGACATGTGTATAAAAATTTCAATATGAATACAGTATGAAATAAAAACCCTATCCTATAACCCAAAAGGAGTCACCCCCTTTTGATTCTGATGCTGGTTAAATACGACAACATTTGGTATATGTAGGTAAATTATTATATTTAAAATAACTATAATCACTCTGCAATTAAGATTAGATTGAATCTACTAGATAGATTACTAGAATATAAATGGATATTTTGTCCTTCTATAACGTCTTTCCACCAAAATAAGTCGTCATTAAAGGTATATATGTGTATATATATAAGTTCGTAGCCGACCACACGTCGCCGCGTCAGACCACGTGTCGACGCGACACTACTGGTTTCTATGTATTACTATGAAATACCATTTGTAGCTCGCGACATGAAGCTAGCGACACGTCGTCAAGCGGTAGACGACACTGGCGCCCGACCGCAGATCAGTACCACTCCCATATGTTCCTTCACTCCCATAATTCGGTGAGACGGCAGTCCGACATGACCGTAGAGAGATCAGGCGCTGGACCAATGACTTAACGTGCTTTCCGAGGCACGGGGGTGTTAACACCACCAACTTCCTGACTCCGGAGCTGTGTCTGAGTAATTTCAAGACAGAAAAACTCAAACACTCTCGGCCTGACCCGGGATTCGAACCCGGGACCTCGTGGATAGTACTCAGCGTGCTGACCACTAAACCAACCAGGCAGTCAACTTCTCCTTTACTTGGTCCATAAATCACCCTCTGGGTACGGACCCTAAAAAAGAGGTTTGACAGACAGGCGTACAACAAAGTGACCCTTAAAGAGTTTCTTTTGAGGTACGGAACCCTGAAAATAAGAAGGTTCTCGATCCGGCTGATTGTTCCCAATTTTAAGATTGATCATAAAATTAAGGTAATATTTTTGTTAAATCAAAGTCAAAAATAGTTTATTCAATTTAAGACCATTTTATTATATATTTGTTTATGTTAATGCAGTGTTAGTTATGGAAGAGCGTGGCCTCCTGGCACAGCATTCTGTAATGCCTAATAGGAGACTACATCAATTAGTAACCTTAAAAATGTACTTGTTTACGTAAATAAAGATTTTTATTATTATTATTTTATCATCACACTCAAGACCTCGCTTTATTTTGAAAACTTAAGTTAAGTAATTAAAAATATCAAGAACGAAAACTTCAGTTAAACGCTACTTTAACTAATATCAAATAGTTTTATCAAGCAGTTTATAATATAGCGGATTGTCTTATACAAATATTAAAACTAATACAATAACCTAAAACTTAACTAAAAGTAATGTAAAAATATATATATATTTTTACAAAATATAAAAAGCATCAGCCCCAGCAGTGCCGAAAGGAATGGTGCCCAAAAGGCTGGCAGCATTGCCCCTCTGGATAGCAATACTGATTCTTTGCCCAAGGTAGCTGCCAGCCTTTTGATCACCAGTAGAATCAGTTAGCCTTTTGCAGAGATCTTTGTAATTGTCTTTTTGCGGATTGTCTTGTTAACTATTAAAATATAGTTTAGAAGAATTGCCAGTGTATTTAACGTTTTATTTCTACCATTTAAGTTGTTAAGGGATAGTTATTCTAAGGAATGGATTAAGCCCTAGTTTAATGTCTGTCATCAGATATGCTTCCATGAGCAGGCATCTAATGAATTATAATGGACCCAGGGTGATTGCAAAATTATGCGATTTCATGAAAATAGGAAGCAGCTGCTGATATGACCAGGTTCTAGGGTTCCGTAGTCAAAAAGGACCCCTATTAGTTTCGTCATGTCTGCCGTAGTACCTACTCTACTTAGACCCACTTGCGGCTGACCGGATTAACTAATCTAAACTTGCGCAAGTGGGCTTTTAACTCAGATATAAGCCTAGTGCTAGTCCGGACTTGGCCATTGGGCATAAACTTAGATCACATGCTGGGTGCACGTCCGGATTAGCTAATCCAGACCTGCGCAATAAACAACACATCATGTAGCATTCCGCGAAAACGTCTGATAAATAAATTGTTTCAACAAACACACCAATTACCTAGCCCCAAACTAAGCGTGAGCTTGTGCTATGGCGACTATATACGTTTATACATACATGACTTAGGTACAAATGCCGGTGCTTATCACACAAACATTTGCCCCTTGCGGGATTGGAACCCGCAACCTTTGGGTTTGTAGTCTGGAGCGCGGACCACTATCACCAAGATGGTCGTCGTATGCCTATCCTATATATAGATTCTATACTTATATAGGATAGGCATCATTACTATAGATGCCTATTCACTAATCTACACCAATATTATAAAGAGACAATTTTTTATTGTTTGTTTGTTTGTATTTAATAGGCTCTAAAACTACAAGACCGATCTAAATGAAATTTGATACAAAGATAGTAGACCTTGGGAAGGACATAGGCTACTTTATGTCGCGATATAAAATCAACAGGTGAAATGGGGGATGAAAGTTTGTATGGAAATTTCGACTTTTGGCGCGTGCAAAGTCGCTGGGAACTGCTAGTATTACTATAAAACCTATTTAGGTAGTTAAATCAGTACAATTTTACAGGCTAAGATATCACGCAAAGATAATAAACCAATGCGAAACACAATGAACATACTTTACTAAGTCAACCGTGATATAGTGTCTACAAAGTAACATACTAGTTTCGATGCAACATGGTTGGTGTGAAGCACCGAGCACATAACCAATAGAGGCGAAATATCATTAAGAAGTCGCTGGTAGGCAATTAAGGCAGCATGAATGCATCAACCTCCTTGTCGCAAGGACATATAAAAAAGAAATTCATATAATAAGAGTATTGTGTTGTATAACTTGCTACCGGAAGAGCTCAAAAAACTTCAAGGGCCAATATTTAAGAGGAGATTGACTAACTGGTTTTTGGACAAATGTTTTTATAGTTTTAATGAATATTCTAACTGGCGACAACATACTAATATTTAATTTATTAATTCAAACTACCTAATATGAATAATACTAAAGTACCTAATTTAACTGACATTTATTTTCTTATGTATAACATTATAATCGATTTTTTGCACGTCTGCGAGCAGACTGAACACATGCGCTACTTACTTTTATATGTTATCTTTGTTTACTGTGTTCTTGGCAAATAAACGTTTGAGTTTGAGTTTAATTTTGTTACCGAAAAATTCCGTCAATATCCCTTAGAAATTCATGCCTCTGTTTTTTCTTCAACGCACTTTGTTAAAGAAATTCACTTATTTCTTTACATATTTTAAAATAATGGTGCTGTTTAATAGATTGTTATATACGGTCACAACCGAAATATCTCATATTTCATAATATCGATTTGAAAATATATGCTTAAATTGACACTTTTCGTATCAGCAAGCCAGTGTATCTCCCCGCGTAGGTAGCAAAAACGTACCTACGCGCGGCGACCCTTACTTAGGGGCTAAAACAAGTTGCGTGTCGCTACCGGCCAGCGACACGCTAGCGCGTTTTATTCACCGGCGGCCGCGCGGCTACGTTGCTGGCTGGACGAGAATGAATAAAGTACTAGAAAGAGGCGCTAGATGGCGTTAGAAGCTTCCCTATCAGTCAACCCTATCGCGTCGCGTGATATTACGTCACTGAATAGGTTTAGTGGATTATGAATCATATTCCAGAGCAATAAGTATGAAATTATCTTGCAATGGATTTTTGTAGGTGTCTACACGAAAATGTGCTTGACTCTGCGGCGAACTAAATTACGCCATATTGTTGACGACATTGAGTAGACATTTCTTTGAATAAACTTGCTAAGTCATACTTCTGTACGAAGTACTATTACTTATTCTGTGGTATCATTGCCAAGCACTGATAAGTTTCGGTGAAAAATCGCGCTTACCTTACCTCTATAGGTTAAGTGCTCGATGGTGCGAATTTACTGAAACGCGATCGTAAATATCTTGTGATGTCTTGAGTTTATGGGCGATTAGTGGGTTAATTAGATATTCTGCATTGTAAAATCAAAATTAGGTAAAGCATGTGAAGAGAATCAAAATTCGAACTGCCGAAATAACTATCCATACTAATATTATAAATGCGAAAGTGTGTCTGTCTTTCTGTTACCTCTTGACGCTTAAACCACTGAACCGATTGAGATGAAATTTGGTGTGGAGACAGTTCAAGACCCTGTAAAGGACATAGGCTACACTTTGTCGCGATATAAAAATATTAAGGGGGTGAAATGAGGAATAAAGGTTAATTGGAAAATACGACTCTTACGGGCGAAGTCGCGGGGAACCACTAGTATAAAATAAAACAAAAAATCATTTATTTCGGATACGGTTTATAGCGGTTACAAGGGATCTATATTATAGTTTATTAATTTTAAAGCTACCACATATAAAAATCACGCATATAACTATACAAGATTTGCCTGCCGCCTAACATGGGCATAGTTTTCAAGAAAGCAATAATACCTAAGATTTCTAACTAGCGTTTCGGAATAATAGCTATCACAATAAAGATACAATTTATATGCAATTTCTTTGGAATTGCAAGCTTAATTGTGATAGTTTTAAATTTAGGTGATCGTTTTCAAAATTGCTTCCAATCTGACATCTAGAAACCACTAGACCACCATTTGAAAGCATTTTTGAATGCTATTGATCATTATTTTAAAGTCTCCCATCGTCTGCCTGTAGGTACGCCTAAACCGGTGAACCGATTTCGATGAATTTAGGTAGGTAATTACATACTTGAGGAACCTTTAGGAAGGATATACTTATCTAAGATAGATAGATCAGATACTGAACAGATACAGTGGGCCTACATCAACCCACTAGACATGTGTAGTTCCTGAATGAATAATACAATTGAAGTACTTCACCTATCTAGTTCATATTTATCACTCACTCACTATAGACCAAAGCAGTTCATTTAGATTAGTAACTCAGTGATATGAGAGTAAAACGTACGGATATATTTGTTAATACTGGAAGAGCGAGACTGCAGTATTCTGCTACTGCACTGCAGTTTTCTACCTAAAATTTTCGGTATTAATTAATACGATTTTAATACGTAACGTTCGTACATAAATAACACTTTACATCCTTTGTTAACGCTATTTGTGAAATGCGTGTAACAATATCTTCTAGATTAATGAAAATGTTTATAATTCATAATTCTATATTTCCTAAATATTATAAATGTTATTTTTTAGTCATAAGAATTATCTGACACGCGATACAGTTAAACTGAATGAAGTAGTAAGTAAGATTTTGATAGTAGATCTGCTGAACTAATTGAACTAGATGTGTGATACATATCTTCAGCTCCCACAGAACTATATCACTCATTTCACTTCACTGAACGATTTTGCGCATGTCTACAACCCACCCTGATCTGTCAAATTTTCGCAACCAAATTTCAACCTTATGTTGATCACATAGAGATATTTCGACAGATTTCTGTAGATGCGGGGCCTACTGTACATACATATTTACAACATTTTAACAGAGAGTTGCAAGATATATCTATATATAATATATCAAGGTTTGGTCTTCGCAGGTAATTATTAGTTGCAAAGTTACCTAAGTAGATAGATAACTCTTTATTGCACACCATAAAAGCAACAACAATACAATTTACATAGAAAGATGTACAAATTAGGCGGTCTTATCGCTAAGAGCGATCTCTAAGTAGGTAAGTAAACTTATTTTTTTCGGTTCATTTTGTGTGCTTACCTATACCACAATAAAAACCTGTACAAGTCCTATACCAAAAAGTTACATACTGTAAACAACTGCATGTAAGCGGGATTCAAACCCGCATCGATGATACGACACGATGATATCAAACTTGAACCACCACTCTGAGACAATGGTCATATTTATCACACATAAGCCTTGAACGTGGATCAAAGATGCGACCTTTCAGTGGGCATAACAAAGTATTACCTACTACATAATTTATTTTAAGACAAACTGACAATTAGATCCACAGTTCGTGTCTAAACCAGTAATCGAACCCGTGACCTTTTGTCCAACGGTCATAGAGAAATGCAATTTGCTAAATGTAGCATAACTGGACCTGCTCCCTTGTAACCGCTATCAACCAACACGCAATCCTTAGGACATACAATAAAAAGGGACAGTGGGCGCGATTAAATTAACATTTCGTCTCTCTCGTTCTCTGCCAAGCAAACAAAAAAAGACGGACTATATTAATTTAGAAACGTCGGATTAAGCAGCTATCAGTTAGGAAATTAGAGAATCCATAGACAATATATTAGGGATGTCATTCGATGACGACAAAAGTGTCTAACTTTAGTCGTCGAATGACACCAAACAGGCAAAGATTTGTAAAATACGTAAGAAATCGCGTCACTTTATTTGACGTTTCTAAATTATTGTAGTCTGTCTTTTCCGATTGTTTAGCAGAGAAAGAGAGTGACTGATTTTATCTTAGTTAACGCAACATTGAATCGGGTCCAGTGGGTATTCCTTCCTTCCTAGTAAAAGTAAAAACCGGCCAAGAGCGAACGCAAACTTGTGAGGGCAACCGTAGGAAAACAAAGATTTTTTTCTACGATGTGACCATAAATTTGGGGGTTTTCCGATTTTTTTCTTAACATGTACTGTCCGACTATCCTTCATGCCACATTTAATAATAATAATAATAAATTGTTTCAACAAACACACCAATTATCTAGCCCTCAAACTAAGCGTGAGCTTGTGCTATGGTGACTAGGATAACGGATAGAAATACTTAAATACATATAAACATCCATGACTCAGGTACAAATGCTCGTGCTCATCACACAAACATTTGCCCCTTGCGGGATTCGAACCCGCAACCCCCTGGTTTAGAAGTCCGGTGCGCGAACGACTACACCAAGACGGTCGTCCGACGGTAATGGTTCCAGGCCTATTAAAAGTACCGTTAGTTTAGAGTTTGATTCCCGTGCGAAATCTTAGAAAATACCTATCCGTAATTAAAATCTTAGGCTGTATCTTTGGATTGAGTTAACTTGTTTTTTTTTTACAGCTTTAAAGGACCGCAGTCATAGTATTAGTATTGATGTTAATTTCAACTTGATACCTCCACGCTAAGAAAATGGGTCTTGACAAACAGACGAACAACAAACTATTACTATTATTTTAAAAACTTTTATTAAAAAATGGAGAGGACGAAAAAGCATTCTGTTCGTTTATACTTTGTGACATTTCTGAGTTCACTGAACGAATGTTTTAATTGTGACATGTATTACGATAATTTTAATGAAAAAACCGTCCTTTAGGGTTTTGCATTTTTTATGTCTGCATAATTTAATTTGTAATTCATTGCGATTTTGTAAGTGAATTGCTAATTTTTTTTTTAAAACGCTAATTAGTGTCCGACCGAATGTTCGGTTTCGGTTTCGTTTTCGGCGGCAAACTTGCCGAAACTACGACCGAAACCGAATGTGCATTCGGGAGTTTCCGCGCTGTTATCGGTCATGTTCGGCGCGTTGAATGAGTGAATGAATCCGATTAGAGCCTATGTTGTGATTCACTCGCTTGTTTGTTTGCTGTTCGTTTTGTTTTGTTGTGGTGGCGAGTTTTCGAGTGATGTATTTTGAATTTCGTAAGTTTTATTTCGTTTTATGTCGTTATAACATAAGAGCGGGCAGTAAACATCAAAAACAATATTCAATATGACTGATAAAACTATAATCAAGTTCAATCTAACCTATAAATTTTTTTTTGGTTCGCAGATGCTATACGTAAACAAACATTAATTAGGTAGTTAGTCAGTCTAAAGGGTCATAAAAAGTGTCAAACTGAGTTTATAAGAATGAAGTTTAAGTTTATTTGTTAAAAGATAAAAGTGATTTATTTTTGTTTATTTTATTACTTAAATATTAAGGAACTACTTATACCTATTGTGATTGTGATATTAGTAACTATGTGATTTAAAGAGAAAATAATAAAGACTGACTGATTATAATAACGTTTTCTTTATTTTTCCCTCAAAATATGAGCGTTGTAAGGAAGTTTCGGTTTCGGTTTCGGCCGAAATAGACACCGTTGCCGAAATTCGTTTTCGGTTTCGGTTTTGGTCGTAAAACTAGTTTCGGTCGGACACTAACGCTAATAGCTGAAAATATTAATAAATAATATCATGGTGTGACTGATAAGCACGTGTAATCTTTCTACGTGTTCTTAACCCTTTGACAGCCGGCTATTTCGATTTTTCATATAACTTGCCCGTAACACATCGGTCGGCTGTTAAAGGGTTTAATGATCTATTCTAATCTATTTTCAAAAATAAACCTGACTTAATGACTGACATATCAACGCACAGCCCAAACCACTGGGATTAGAACCTTGAATTTGCACCATGCTTCCTGTTATGGTGTACTTACACCATACCAGGAAGCATGAGTACTAAGAAAGGATTTTAAGTAATTCGTTCCTTAAATTGTAACTCCGTTGTTTTGAAGTTAATCTGTAAAATGTGGTTGGTTGTAAGTAAGTAAGTACTTGGTTACAAATGTTGTATTTCAGGATTTTTGAAAATTCAACCTCTAAGGGGGTGACAGACAAGGGGAGTGTAATTTTGTATGGGAAATTAGACATGTGCGGACGAAGTCGCGGGCAACCGCTAGTTACCTATAGAGCGGAAAGCTGGTAAGGTTTTTGTTGCAATAATAATAATGTCCTCCTAGCCGAATTTCGACTACGGCGGCCTATCTCAACCGAGATTAGCTAACTGCGCGGGACATATTATAGTGCACAAGTGTGTGCGCAATGCACAGGTGCACTCTTTATTCCTTCACTCTCATAATTCGGTGAGACGGCAGTCCGACATGACCGTAGAGAGATTAGGCGCAGGATCAACGGCTTAACGTGCTTTCCGAGGCACGAGAGTGTTAACACCACCAACTTCCTGACTCCGGAGCTGTGTCTGAGTTTTTTCAAGACAGAAAAACCTAACACTCTCAGCCCGACCTGGGATTCGAGCCCGGGACCTTGTGAATAGTACCCAGCGTGCTGAACACTAGACCAACGAGGCAGTCAAAATAAACAAGTATTAGTAATACCCCGTGGTTTAATTTTTAGTATACTAGTAAGCTTCTATACTTACTTGAGCCAGTAATTTGATACCTACCTTAAAATTAAGGCGAAATATACTCATTACCTCGCAAATGTATGAGAAGCCCAGTTAAGTCAGAAAACCGCGCGTTGAATAAGTTACTTATTTTTAAGTTTTTATTTTTGGAGCTTTATTAACATTATTACTGAAAAGAAAATATCTATTTTGGTGTCTAGAACATTAAAGGGTATTAAAATAAAAACAGATTTACAAAAAGTTATTATTTGTGGCCATTCAAAAAACTAAATGTTAATATCTCGAAAATAAAAACACTTTTAGTTAAAAAAAGACATTTAAATAGTAATCTGTGCTTAAAGCATTATTCTTCAATCCACGAGTCACCCTGTTTATGAAACCTTGGCTTCCAAGCTAACTGACAAACTATAATGCGCATAACTATGACACTTACACTAAAATTAACAACACAATATTTCTTCCTTCTTCGTCTTCCTTTTTTAACCTCCCACAGTATGCTCTAAAATATAAAATAATTACTTTTCTTTACCACTATTTGTTTTAAAAATAACCATGTATTTTCATTTCTCACTAATTAGACTTTAGATTCGCACAGTTGATGGTAAAACTTATTTGTTACGAAGCCACGCACCGTGGCAATATGGCGTCGGAAAAAACAGGCGCGCACAACCTTTGAGGAAAATTTATTCAGCCCTTACGATTATCAACGGCCGTTGGCAATAAATTTGAAATTAGTAACACAATTACATGTGGGTGACGGTTGAATAAACATTTGAATATGCAATGGAAAGGGAATATATGGAAGGACACATTTTTTAATGAAGCTTTATTGAAAGTCGATGTGATTTAGTAGTTTAGTTTAATACCCAGATAGCTTGCACTGTTTGTAATAGGTTACGAATAAAATAAAACTCAGATTTAAAAACAAAACTAAAGTACCTACTAAGGAAAAGTTGCACCAGGTCACCTTAATTTAACGTTATGTATAACAATAGCCAATGGTTTTCGTATAGAGGTTGAGAGATTTTTGACGCTTGTATTATGTAGTTAACCAAGAGTTGAAGTAAATTGGTGCAACCCAGCCTAAGTATGTTATTATCACCAGTATCTACACTATATAATTATAAGCTTAGATGTTACTAATCAGGTAAATGAGAAGAAAAAATAAATATTGACTCTTCTTTCAAACGCAATACAAATCTAGGTAATTTAGTAATGCAAATAATAAATATTTATAGGTTTACCTAAAATGTGCCTACTCTGCATCAATTCAATACTTAGGTACTAAAAGATATGCAAAGACCGATTAGGTATTGATAAATTGCAAAAGCATTTCTAGATCGATACGTCAATCTTCACGTCTGAAAATAACGCAAAAACTTACGAACACCACCTCGTGAATCCGATAATGACACACCATTCAGCCAAATAGATCACTGAAAGCAAAAACTAAACGCTCACTTAACGAACAATTCAATCGAGAGAACGAAACTTTTTCGTACGCCAAAAAAGCGGCCGAATAAAAAAATGGCGAAAAAAAGCATAGGTTCGCCACCCCTGGCTTGTGAAAAAGCAGAATCGCGGAATGTAAATTATAAGAAGACGTGAAAAAGTGGCGGGAAAAAATGCGTTTAACGTGATAAACGGAACACGCGATGCTGGCGCATGGTTGTATGGATGTGCTGCTGTTTTTTTTTTAATTTTTAATTGGAGACAGTGGGTTTCTGACCTTTTGAATTGAAACGAATGAGAAAACTATAGCAGTAATCTAGCGAAGACAATGTCACCTACTACTTATTTATCTCTAAGGTTTAAAGTTTGACGATACCCGGTCTGTACAGTCAGCATCAAAAGTCGATGACCGCATTCAGATTTTTAAAATCACTCTACAAAATATCATGCATAAATCGGTCAAAGTCAAAAGTCAAAAGTCAAAAATAATTTATTCAATTTAGGACAGAAAATGCCACTTATGAACGTCAAAAATTTAAAAATCAGTATAATATTGGCCCTTAGGGGGCCCGAACATGTCTCCTTATCTTTGGGCCCTACTAGTGCTTCGAGACAAAACACAGACAATCAGGCAAGTGCTGAAGTGGTCAACAATACAAGTCTGCCAAAATTATCAAAACATAAAGTAAAAAGTATAGGTTAAATTATGTATAATATGTATAATTATGTAATTTGAAAATCTGAATCTAGGTTGTGATCGATATGAGTTTGTACAACAAATTACTCTTCGAACATATTTTATTACACTTGTCAAACCCCATAAGACCCGCGGGCGGGCCGATAACAATTAATTTTCTATTGTGTCTAGAAACATGATTACGTGAAGGTTTAAATGCAAAACAAACCGTTGTAGAATTGATCTAAGCGTTCTATTAATTAGTTCACTAAATTAATGTCTTCAATTTCTACTAGTCAAGAAAAAACTAAAAATAACATATAGCATGTCCACACTAAGCTACTAGCGACCCGTCAGTGTGTGTACGATTTTTTGCCGCGTCTATCGCTAACGATTTATTTCAAAATTATATTAATTAGCTAGAATAGCGAGCACCGTTGGGAAAATTGTGTTTGTGCTGGCAACCCTGAAATGTGATTGGGTGTTATTGTACACAAAGTTTACAGTTCGCATTTTCGCAATAGTGTTTTTGTAGAGAAAAATGACGACTGTCTTGGTGTAGTGGTTCGTGCCCCGGGCTTCTAAACCAGGCGGTTACGGGGTCGAATCCCGAAAGGGGCAAATAGTTGTATGATGAGCACGAGCATTTGCACCTAAGTCATAGATGTTTAAAAATGTATATAAGTATTCGTTATCCCAGTCACCATAGCACAAGCTCACGCTTAGTTTGGGACTAGGTAGGTAATTGGTGTGTTTGTCGAAACCATTTATTTATAAAAAATATAAAATAGGCATAGTTTATAGAATAAACACTCATAATTATACGAGCTACTCGCAGTTACATACTAAATACCTATGTAAGATAAGATACCGATAACATACCGATGAAATAATTTTGAATTCACGTACCAACTCAACACTTGTACATACCTACTACCTAAGTAAAAGAATTATATGCCTGAACTTATTGTTCTACTACTAATTATATTGCCAAATTCGAAAGTTTCAATTAGGTACTTATGATGGAAAACAGGAACGTATAATTTAGTTGTTTTATGTTTTGATAAGGAAGGATATATCTTTCCGATACAGGGGCGTCATAGCACTTAGTCCCGAGTTCACCAATTTTTAAACAGCTGTAAACCTAAATTGACGGTTAATTTAAAACTATTCCCGTTTAAAATATGTCAAACAATATTATAGAGGCTGTTCAAAAATTAAATATGAGTTGGTGAACTCAACTTTTACAAGATTGAGTAGTTTATTTGTTGAAGTCTTGCGAAAAAATATTTTTTCATGTGTTAAAATGTTTATTATACAATATATTCAATAAAAAGTGTTGAGGGTTAAAATATTCAATGCAGTTTAATTGCACCGATTGTGCACAGATGATGCAACTGATACGGCATGTTTGTAACTGTTCGCAGTCGTTTCCGATATTAATTATGTTGTATAGCAGTTGCCTGCGACTTCTTCCGCGCAAAATAAATGTTGAATTTTCCATACAATTTTCCGCTCTCCTTTTAACCTTTTGCCCCCTTAGCCTGATGTTCACCAACACATGTTTAATTTTTAATCAGCCGGTTTAGCATTATTTGACATATTCTGTATCAGAATTTCGTCAAATTAACCGTCAATTGATGTTTACCAGCTGTTTAAAATTAGTTAACTCGTGTTTTTGAGGTTCCTCATATCAGACTGCACCAATTTTTACGGTCCTCCGCTTCTCACATCCAGCCACCACCGGCCATTTTCCGCAGGTCATGGGTCCACGTAGCACTTCTGGGGGGCTTCCAACACTACATTTTTCGAAACGCGGTGTCTATTCGAGAACCTTCCTACTGCAACGCCCGTCGGTTCTGCGATAGACATGACCAGCCCACTGCTACTTCAGCTTACTGCACCTCAGCTTACTGCACCTCAGCTTACTGCACCTCAGCTTACTGCACCTCAGCTTACTGCACCTCAGCTTACTGCACCTCACCTTACTGCACCTCAGCTTACTGCACCTCAGCTTACTGCACCTCAGCTTACTGCACCTCAGCTTACTGCACCTCAGCTTACTGCACCTCAGCTTACTGCACCTCAGCTTACTGCACCTCTGATCGATATTTATGACTTTTAGAGGTTTAATTTGGAAAAATCCAGAAATACGTCATTCTTAATTTCTAGCTAAATACCAATTGGCCGAGAAACCTCTCTTTTGATTGCCTAACCAGGAAATCGCCTGGTATGCGAGGAACGCGGGTTAAATACCAATTTTTATCATATCATCAACACTATAAAATGCACTGACAGTGTATTTATTTTAAAAAGAGATAGATCTGTCATCTCGTACTGCGCAACGATTCGAATTTGATGCTCCGAGCACACGTTCTTTTACGTGTCAAATGTCATATTTGAATGCAAAATTGAGCAAAATGCACAATTTAAGGGACTCAATTTCCGCGCGCTAATGGCCCATCTACCTCTTTTTAAAAGCACTATCATTGATAAAATGCCATATTCTGGATTATGGTCAGCGGACCCTGGGCCCTCGCGTGCGAGTGCACAACCGGGATAACGCTAGGATGATGATGATCACCAACACCATAAAATAAAGCATGGTGAAGAATTTCAAATTTCTAATTCCAGTAGTTGGAAGTTGGTAGTCTGATTGACTGACTGACATATCAACGCACAGCGCGTTGATATGTCAGTCAGTCAATCAGATTTTCTTCATAAGTATTTAGATTCAGATAAGAAATATATTATATTAGTCTTATAAGAGCCGAGAGAAAGTTTTTCTATTTTTCTAGACACTTTTGGATTTATTATAGGTAGTAATGTTAAACAAACTAAAATACTTAACCTACTTATTCATAGTTTGATAGTAAGTACTTTGAGGAAGCTGATATCAAAATTGATTTGTTTATAGAGAGATTGACGAGATCCCGTCATGTAAGTATTGCATTTGAACCACAATTCGGTACCTATATCTATTTATTGCTCTCCTTGCAGCTCATAAAGGTAGCATTTCTCTTAAAGTGGCATTATTGTGGAAAATGTTGTAACTTCTTTCTTACCATTGTAGAACCTACTTGTAGGTACTTATTTCTCGGGTTCTTTCTGACGTTGTTGCTTGCTTGTAAAAAGCTTGACGCTGCTTTTATAGTAAAACTTTGAAAGCGCTTTTTTGGGATCAAAAGTTCAACACTACGCTTTTTCGCTGCCATCTAGCGATATTTCTGCTAAGTAAATAATCTCTCCATCTAGCAAAAGTCTCTTGAACTAAATACCATTGACAGCGCCATCTAGTAATTTATGCTAAAACTATTTGAAGTGAAAAAATCACCAGCAAACTATTCATATATAGTTGAGCTCTTGCTTCATAGATGGCGCTGCATGCTTAAAAAGCAAAGCACTATGCAATTGGTTAAAATATTTTAGCACATTCAAATAATTTTTTATTTTCTTACAGTCTTAGATGAATAGATGGCGTTTTAAAAACTTTCTTAAGCCGAAATAAATTATCACGCTAAATAAAAAAATACGTTTTAAAAGGTAATTTGATTATGAAATAAAAATCAATTTTATACTTACTTTACTAAAATAGTCTTGATGTATTTGTATCCAGAAAGTGTTCCTTCGCGGCAGGAAATGACACAGCCCTACGCATTTTTAATGTAGGTATTAACCGTTATGTCACTTAATTATTTAATAATATTCGTTTTATCCAAACAACCGCAATTAAATTATTAGTATTTTAATGCCTTACTAAAAACGTATATTGACCGCAAATTAAAAGCAATGACTAATTATTACTAAGTAGTAGTTTGATTAAACCATTTTTTAAATTGAGTCTCGCAGTATCCGCTCGATGCTAGATGGCGCTAGCTGTATAGAAATTTCGACATTTGTCTTGGTTCTAACTGTAAATTATATTGATTTACGCATTTAATACGTACTATAAATGCCAATTACAACAACTAAATTTTGATAAAAGGTACAACGTGTTAATCGTGCAGTGATTGTAATATTATAATACTGCTTTTAAATTAGATTGCTTTAAATTCTTATAAGATCTACCTTTATTGTTAGAATAAAAAATCTGGAAAGCTGATTATAAAATACAGTACCCAAGACTGATTTTAAAATTATATTACCTTATCTTGTTACGAATAACAGGCTCTTAACTGGACTTCTCCTTTGAAATGGTAAAAAAACGTTTATCCACATCCATACTAATCCATACTTAATATTATAAATGCGCAAGTGTGTCTGTCTGTCTGTCTGTCTGTCTGTCTGTTAGCTCTTGACGCTTAAACCACTGAACCGATTGAAATGAAATTTGGTACGGAGACAGTTCGAGACCCTGGAAAGGACATAGGCTACATTTTGTCGTGATATAAAAACATTGAGGGGGTGAAATGGGGGATGCAAGTTTATATGGAAAATCCAACTCATGCGGGCGAAGTCGCGGGGAACCACTAGTTTATAATATTTTAGAAATGACAATAGGTAAGTACTTACCTAGAGGCAAGTAGTATGTAAAGAAAAACGCGCGTATGAATCATCCTTTTTATTTTTTAAAATAATTATAGCTAACCGTTTCGGCGATAATAATTACTATTCTCAGTTAATGACACAATAAGCATTACCGTTGTTAAAATTATCTGCACATCAAAATAAACACGAAATATGTATTTGTTCAATCCAAACGACCGCAACTAAATAATCTTAACATAAATCAACACTAAAACTATACAATATCTCGTAAGACTGACTACATACATATCGGATACAAAAAATAACCATTTATAAAAATATAATAATATTCAATAAACACATTTCGTTTATTACTAAAATAATTAATTAAAAACATGGCATCTTTTTAATATAAAACTTAAAATAATCTTAAATAACTTTACAATAAAAATAATTAATAAACAAAAATATAAGTTTGTATGAATGAACACTGATTGACACAGAACCTTCTATGAATTTAGAAACCCCAACATAATTTAATTTTATATTATGTTTTTGGCCTAGACACCGATTAGGTACATTATAATCATCACATCACATGCCTAATATATTTACAATTTTGTTTACTTCTTGTTATACGCCAAACACGAATTTTGACTTTATCTAAATGAAAACTTTACTCTCTAAACCGCTAAACATTACTGAACTTTACAATTTATACGCCGAAATACAATTTTGACGTTTACAAAAATGCGTTTCCAATGTTCAATTTATACAATTTTATCTCCGAAATATTTTTTTCGTACCAATCGCTCAATTTTGACAACCCCAAAAACGATTCTGTCTCGTTAAAGATAAAAAATTCGTAAATAAGACTAGACATACACCAATCTGTAATAAAAACGGTAGATACAATTTTGTTAACAGAACAGCAGGGTATAATTTTGAATATTTTGTGTTACAATTTTTGTAACAGGATTTTTGAAATGGATACAATTTTCGCAACAGTTTGGTATAAAAGTAACAGAACACTGTAACAACGAATATGCCCTAGTGACATTATAGAGGCTAGAAATACAACATAGACAAAAAAATTTATGCGCTGCTAGTATTTTTTATCACCAAAAGTATTCATATTTTTTCTTATGTATTGCCGAATCAATTGGTTTATCTGATGATGTTTTTGCACGTATATTTATTTCGGTTTAGGATTTATTATATTTTATTCTTTCAAAGGCATTTTCACTTCAAAATGGATACGACATTTACTGTAGGGATACAAATATTCCCATAAAACACCAATAATAATAGATTTGATTATCTATGACATTTAAGTACGAATAAGTACACGGTTTTTTTGGTATTTATGGTTTTTTTTATTTCGTTGTTTACTACTTCTGTAACATACATCAAGGACTTAATATTGTGCTTAATATATGTCACACAAGGACCCATTTATAAAAATGATGAATTTGATTGAAATATGATATTTTATAAATGAGTCCCGTTGAATTACATTACATTAATTATGCTAACTTACGATAAGATACGATAATAACTACTGTGTGTTATAATTGAAAACCTGGCTATCCTGTCTACTCTTATGTTACGGGTAATAAATGTGTATATTTACCTAATTATCGTCAAACAAGCTGAAATACAAACAACGCAAACGACAAAGCCTCAAAGTAAAGCTTTAACATTCAATGAGGATGTTTAATGTAAATCAACAGCAAGTTATTGCGACAAACTCAACAAAAAACGCTGTAAATTGTGTACTATAACAGTATTGCCATTTTGCAATATCTGGATACAGAAATTGCAAAATTACAAAACTTGTACCAAAGCAACGGCACAATTCACAATGTCTCCTTTAACATATAAATAAAAAATGTAATGTAATTGCTTGATGTCATTGCAATTTGTTTAGGTATTTTTCACAAATACCTGGTTGGCTCGTGAAGTGTGGCATAACTTATTACCACCGGAGCTATGTGAATGATCGTGAAAACTTTTCATAACGAATTTTCTATCAACAAAAGCTATTAACATAATAATTTAACTGTAAATATTAAAATAGCCAATAAAACTACAACATTATTGTGTAAGCGTCATATCCATTTCTATGTAAAAATAAAACTAACAGCGCATTCCTATTGAAATGTTTCGTGAAGATGGTAAAAATTACACAAGTGTGTATCGACATCAACTGAATCCAGTTCTATTGATACTAAATGCAAAGCTGAAGAAAACCGCTCACAGAAATAGAACAGCAATTTTCTCCATCTTGCCACAGCGCGACAAGCTATGTCATCGCATTACTGTTAATTAGGCTTTATATTAGTATTAAATGTACACAGCTTAACTACGGAATTTCTGTCGTAAAATAAATGTAGAAAAAATTTTCATTCTTCATATTTTTTATCAACATTAAAAAATTTATCCATCGAAAACTTAAAAGTAACCTCTGTCAACTTACAGACACGATCTGTTTTAATAACTATTCCTTTTTCGATGATCACAGAAATTACATTTGCGCTTACTTTTTCATGTGGCATGTCGGTACGCTAGCATCTATTCTGAGTATTTTTTGTATATTCAAAAATCTTACATTTAAATTTCGATTTCGAAAATACAATGTCATATTATATTTTCTTACAAATATATTTTTTTACATAAAATACATGCCGCACAAAAATGTAAGCATGAATACCGCTTGAACACTTTCTTGGAAACGTAACTTTTGATCTAAAAATCTAATGTTAGGATTCACGATCCGTGCTTTTTAGTTTGTACAACTCGCTACCGCGAATTAAGTTCCCTAACACGATGGTTCTTTAATTACAACTTTAAAAATACCAAACGTCCATAAATTTTTCCTTCTACTAAGACCTAAATTTAAAACAATACCATTTATACAATATTCATAGGAACTTCTTTTGTTGTTATGTTTAATTTATTTATATATTAAAATTTATGAGGACATTTTTTACATAAATAGCGATCCGTTCACTTTTAATTTTTATTGCAATGTCGAACTCTTTAATTTTTTTGTCACTCGAAAATGTAGTTTTTGTCTAATTAGATTCACGTTTCCTAGAAAACATAATCTTTATCGAGTACCCTTCGCGTCTAGATGGAACTGGCCGTTTCACTCCAAATAATAAGGTAACACTTGCCGAAAAGTTTTGTATTTTAAAAATAAAAAAATACGTTAACTAACTGAACGTTCAATAAAAACTCCCACCCTAAACCAAATGTCACGACACAAATTATACTGAATTTTTGGGCTATTGCATTGTGATTTTTTCTCTATTTACATTGGCACACCGCGACAGTAGCTCACACGAGGGTCGGGCGACACCACTGTGTCGCGTTGACACCAATATTAATTCAAGAATGAAATAATTACGTACATTAAAATCAGCTTACTATACCCTACCTATGTTACGATTATACGTATAATATTACAATTTCTGTGGACACTATCGATTAATAAACCACAATTCCGTCCACAAAAATTGTCCCTTATTTATAATACATGATGATAATATTAAAAGAATTAATATTCGGCAACACTTGACATTCTTATTGTAAATTGCAAAATGGTATACAGCTTTTGCAAAATCTGTGCAACATTTTGCAATTTGATTTTGTTCATCTTGAACTATAAATCTATTGCAATGGCAACTGCTTTGCATCCTTGATGCCTTGTTACTGTTTGATGGTTAAATGAAAGCAATCTGCTTCAATTTTAACCATTTGAAATGATTCACTGGGCTATTGTGGTTCATTTAAAAGCGTGTACATAATATTAAATAAAAATAATTGTAAATATTTGGGCTATTTCGTCAACATCCGTGCTGATGTAAAGAATGTCTTGTGTCTTACAATCTGATGTTATTTAAAAGCTTTGTTTGTCGAAGTGTCAAATTGATGTTGTTTTTTCTATATGTAAGTGATATTTCTTCGACTATGTCCAATTTATGTATATTTATAAATAATGTATTGTCTTGTCTGTTTGTTAGTGGAGTGAAAAATCGCTATTTGTTATTATTCACGTACAATTTCATGTAATAATCAATTATTTATTTACATAAAAAGAATAAGTAACGGCAGTCTTCTGAAAAAATAAATCAATAATTTTTATATACATCTATACAAATTATCTTGTAAATAATTGTTTTTGTTAGAATTAAAAAAGATTCAATAATAAAAATAAAACGGTTTTTTATATTGAACAAAAGCTTTAACATTACGTAACGGTCTACGTATGTACAGTAGATTTAACAACTAATATGGCAATTATAGTAAATAATAAAATATACGCCAAGAAAAGTTAGCCATTTTAGTTTTAAACGGGAACGAAAATAAAAAAATAAAAACTTTTAGATTTTTTCTGTTCAATAGAATATACAATTTGTGCGTTCAAAACATGACTAGCATAAGACGTGTTATTGCGAGAAAAGATAATAATATAATAAAAAAACAAATATTAATATAATAGCATCTACATTACCCTATAGAAACTTAATAAGCAACTAAATATTGCAAGTTTCGCTAAATGCGATAAAAAGTGCTTAAAACCAGTTTGGCACATCCAAAACTTTGTACTAAGCTAAGAAATACATTGCTTCGTGGTAAAGCTAATAAAAAATAAATAGATCATTTCTATTAATAATAATCAATAAAAACACTCAATAACAACCAAACAAATAATTATTGAAGATTGCACTGAATATTATTTGTCACATTGTCTACATCTACGAGTAATTACTTGTTCGGGCGAGTTTCTGTTCCATTTTGCTCATTTTATTTAACTATTCGAATTCCTCATTTATATTTACACGAGAAACATTTCCAACTAGACTTCCGTTATTTACAATAGTTAGTTCTATCTAAGATTTAGCGTAATTTAGTTTTACCATATTTTTCCGGCTAAAATTAAAATTGAAACAAAAATTGTTTCCGAAATCTGAATCAACGAAATTACTAACCAGAGGCGATTTCGCGGTCACACTCCGTCGAAAAAAATGTTTTTTGTCGAAAAAATACCGAAATATTTGTTTACTATAACTAGATTAATGCTATACGATTTTGTGATTAGCCGAAATCGCGTCGGATTAGTAATAGCTGAATTTTCATGGCTGAGGGTTCTGTTGGAGGTGGACTGCTTGTTGGGCAGCTTGCTGAGCCGCTTGGGCGGCTTGAGCGGCTTGGGCGGCTTGCTGCTGCATGTGCTGTTGCTGCGCGGCCTGCTGAGCGGCCTGCTGGGCTGCGTGAGCGGCTTGCTGAGCCACTTGCTGAGCGGCCTGTTGGGCGGCCTGCTGAGCAGCAGCAGCTTGCTGAGCCGCCACCGCCTGCTGAGCTGCCTGCTGAGCCGCTTGCTGCGCCGCCTGCTGCACAGGCGACGGCAGATTGAAACCCAACATCCTCGGATCGTGCAACCGCAACGCCTGCTCCAATCTCTGCTCCTGAGCGATTCGGAACGCTTCCACTAACTCCGGTGACAACTGCCCACTCGCATCGTTTGGTGGTTGGGGAGGGAAACCTCCGTTGTGTCTCAAAGGACTGGCCGCTTCTGAGTTGTGCGCTGCTGCTGCTTGGGACACGGCTAGTCGTAAAGCTTCGGCCTGACTTCGCAGTAAGGCCTCGGCTTGTTGAATTCGTAATGCCGCTTCAGAAGGTGCTGGTGGTGTCTCGGCCGGCGGCTGCGCGGGCGGTGGTTCTCTGGCCAGCTGCTGTCTCATCGCTGAGACTAGATTCGCTGCAGCCACTTGGACAGCGTTAGCGCCTTCTCCGGGTTGAGCCATCATGTTGGCGGCTGCCGCTGCAATTGCTGCTACTCTTTCGTCTCCGTACGCCTGGTGGCCGTTATTGGCTGATCGGAGGAGATCTGTAAGTTTGTTGACGGCGGCCCCTGCTTCGGATCCGGCGGAGGAGGATAACCGGCCGTTGGACGATGAGTCAGAGTGGGCGGGTGAAGGTGGCGCGAGGTTGAGGAGGCCTGATCCTCCGGCAGAGGCGGAGACAGCAGCAAGGATGTCTCGCTCTCGTCTCTCGGCAGCAGCTCGGGAGAGAACGTACTGGGCAGCGAACTGATGTTTAGGTTCCATTCTCATATGTTCCATGTGAGAGAGTAGACCTGAAAGTTTAAGTTTATAATAAGAATATTGCAGTTAAATCTGTTTTTTTTATTTAACACTTAAAGATGACTACTTTTGATAAAATGCTTTCAAGGAACGACAACAAAGGTTTTATTCATTGGTCAAGACAAAACATACACAAACTGGACCATGACACTGATCTATCACTCACCACTCTCATGCGTGAACACAGCCTGGCAAACGGAGCACGGCCACATCCTGAGCCCACTCGTCAGCTGTGTCTCAGGATGGCAGGCCAGGTGCTTCCTCAGGGAGCCCTCGTTCACGTAGTGCTTCCCACACACTGGACACGGGTGGTTCGCCGTCCTCCGCTTGGCTATATAAGGGTCAATAGGTTTAGCTTGCGCCGGGTACGGTGAGGTGGCGGGTGGACCTTCGCCATCATCACCAGGATTTGGAAGGTTAGTGGGTTAGGAGGGGAGAAGAAAAAAACAAAATAGGTTAGTCAAATTGTTAGTGCCAACATTTTTTGACGACTCTACTGCTTTTTTGTTCGTTAAAAATTCGAGATGAATTTATTTTTTTGAATATTTTGATTTATGGGGGAAGCGCAAATTGGGACGTATTTACGCAAAGCAAAGAGTCGCCGTCATCCTTATAGTTATAACAAAAATGAATACCGAAATAATATTACTCGTAAATAATAATAACCAAACTAATTGACTGAGAAACACAATAGGTAAATCAAAACAGAAACCAATTAGCGGAACAGAAATACTAACAAAACGCAAGTTGACGTTAGAAAATGAGGAAAATGTAGCTATTAGATACACAAACAAAACATGTTATCATAATAAAGTCTGAACGCCATCCTAAGAATCTGTCGTACTCTCAGCCGCAAGAAATGTTTACAAAACAATTTACCCTTCCAATAATTCTACAACAATAACAGTTCCGAAGATGGCGTCCGGACACGCTTATTTATTAAGTTGGTAATATTTTATGGAAACGATACGTTTTTGTTGGATTTTAAGGAACCAACACCCCTCATGGCTTTGTGCCAGCTGGAAGCTCTTGCATCGCAAAATGTTTGATTACAAAATGTTTTGTTGTTACTGTTGCAGTTATTTTATGGAGACCAACGAATTTAACGTACGAACTTCCAGTGGCTGTTCTTATAAACTAATAAATCTCATCTGCGCGAGCGTTATTTTAAAACATCGAATCGAATTTAAATTTAGAACAACGACTACGCTTCACGCAAAGGAGGTTGTCTTACGATACTTAAAACTAGACATCCTGGCTGTAAAAAAGAAAGAGATCCATAGACGACGTTCTTTTTTGGGAAAATTCAAAAACCAAACGACCGAATTCGAAACTTACTGGCAACGCCGGACGCATTGGGGTCCTTGTGAGTGTTCTTCATGTGTTCTACTAGGGCTTCGCCACCGAATACGACTTTGTGGCAAATGGGGCAAGGAGTGGCGGTGGCGCCCCCAATCATGAGTGCGGCGTGTTGCTGCAAAACACCAAGGTGCAGCTGAAGCTCCTGTTCCACCGGCGGTGGCGATGCGGGCATAGCATTCAAAGATTAGGTTCACATTCAAAAACAACACATCATAAAACAAAAAGTACAGTCCAAAGGGAATTTCGAAAAGTATATCAAACAGCCAAATAGGAAATTTTGTTTGAAAATGTCCAAAAATAACAATAACGGCCAAAGGTAATTTTGAAAAATCATGTAGATAATTGCCAAAGAGACTTTTAGAATCTTGAAAAAATAAAATTGATTTCATTTGACCAAAAAAAAATATAATCCAAATTATGTGTAATGGAATCGCCAATAATTAATCCTAAATAGAGCTTAATGTTACAAATCAATTTGATGAAGTTATCTGTAGTACGTGTTCAGTTGTTTCTTAAGTCACTTCTTGGAGACTACTCCAATATTCCACTTAAATGTATTATACAATTTCACAAATACATCTTAAATATCTCACCAAAGAAATCCAAAAACCTAAGATACTGACCTTGGCCGTGTGCGTTCTGAGACTGCTCTCGGTGGCGAAACCCTTGCCACAGATATTGCAATGGAAGGGCCTGTTCTTGGCTCTCTCCACCTGGGCGTCGTGGTTGCGAAGGTGCTGCTGCAGGTTCGATAGCTGGATGAAGGCGCGCCCGCAGTCTGGCAGATGACATTTGTAAGGACGCTCGCCTGGAAGAGGAAGAGCTGGTTTATTTTTTTATTTGTAGGCAGAAATTTGGCCGCGGATGGATTAAGTCTGACTATAGTCCGATAAGTTTAAGAGCGACCCTTCACCGGTAGCCAAAGGTGCGGGGGGCGAGACTCGCTAGACCTCATTGCAGTTTCATGCATTGATTAACGTCCTAAATTTTAATAACCAATTCAAGATCGAGGAATTAAGTCAATCTCGATTCTTTCCGTGTCCATTGAAGACGTATTTTGACACTGGCAGCCGTGGCTACTGTGGACTGTTTAATGGATAGGTACGCCGAGATTGATTTGAATCTTGGATTACAGATTGATTATACCTCTAGAGATGATGTTATAAATTGTATTTTTAGCTTCATTAAAAGGTAGTTATAAAGTGCTATTATAATTTTGCGATAAAAGTTGACTTTTGAGAGGCAGAGTCATTGACAGCTATATTACCTGTTGTAATTACTTTAATAATTAAATTAAAATATGTAAGTATAGTAAAGTGTAAATAAATGAAATAGTCATCATTGAAATTACGCAAACTCATTAACTATAAAACAAAGTTAAAAAGTCACACGGGCTGTGTTTTATCTCAATTAACTTTAATTCAGTCATTACGAACAAATAATAGCGATTTTGCTCGGTTCGCTAAATTGCAGTATCAAATACGGACATCTGGCCAAACCAGTTAGGAAATTTTCAATCGCGACATTCTTTAAATGCTAACATTCAAGCTCACTATCGAATTCTTCATTTGAAAATTCTTAGTTCTAAAACTACTTCTTTTGAAATTGGAACATGAATAGGAATAGAACTTGGCAAAGTAAAAAAAAAATGTTTTTTTAAGACTTTTGTTAAAATACTGGCCAGTTATGCTGTTGACTTACTAACGAACTAGTAGTTATACTTACGAAGGTGATATTCGGTAAATTAAAAAAGTTGGCATCCAATTTTCTAAAATAGAATAAAGTTCATATGGTGCATCGATAAATCCAGGCCAGTAACCTTCAAATTAAGGATCAAAAAGAGATCAGGCTTCGAAATTGGAACAGCGTAACAGTAACCCAAAGGTTACCCAGGAGAACCCGTTTCGGTGTGTTCGCGCCAAAAACCGTGCGCGACCTAACCCAACGAAAGAAAGCGATGACCGCCGTTCCATTTTTAAAATAAGACCATAATAAACGAACGCATACTTTTAGCCTGTAGTATTGCAAGCAAATGGCGAGGTCGTTGACTCACGCACACAGACGCGTGTACGTACACATGATATAGGCTATCTTTTCTGCATAGTCCTGCGCTTTGGTTGTGTTAGTGATTTTGCATGTTTGTGAAGAATGCGTGTGTATAATACAGTGCGTCGGTAAGAAGAGATATTGTAGAATTATTTCCTAGATGCTACAGCTTAGATATATGGTTTTGTGCGGCTTGACACAGCGAAATGCATAGAAATATTGCTGGTTTGTGCCTTGTATAGCTAATCGGGCACTAACGGTCGATTGCTTTATTTATTGGCACTAAATTTTATAACTGAGTTGGGTTTATTAGGTTGGTTTTGTAGATAAAAGTGTGGGTAAAATATTGCGTTATTTAAGCCCTTTATGATGGTAAGGGCTGGAGGTATTTTATAGGTAATTGTTTCTTATGGACCTGTTTATATTGTTAGAGATTTATTCTGCCAGTTTTAGTTAGAGACTGTCTCAGGCTGAGTTGCACCACCTAAAACTATACATTTACCAGTGTTTTTTGTATGGAATTAGACAGATTTTGACGTTTGTGTTGTTAATGTAAGATGGTGCCATCCAGCCTTAGTGTTAAATTTGAAATTATGACGTTTCGAAAGTGTACCTATAAATAAATGATTGTCAATTTCGTTGTAATCGTCTTTCAAATATTTTTAACTCAAAGCATTTTGATAGAGCTTTCAAACTAGATTAAAGTATTCTAAATTAAAGCTTAAAATAGTTCAGATTAACAAAACTGACTTTTTGCCTCAAAGTAGGAAGCAGGTATCTTATGTAGTCATTCTTATGTAGTCATTCTTATGTAGTCATTTTTAAGAAAAAAACTGTTTTCATTCATGAAAATTGTATTAAATAAGACAAAATTCAATTAGGTTAATCAAACAAAGCACATGTCGACGACTGTACCGATGCCTTTAACTGTTACCTATCTAATCAAGACGCTTCGGGCTAACATAAATTTACTAGCATTTATTTCATAATAGTTATCCAATATTTTAGTGCTTTGTCCATAAAGTCGGCGAATAATTACCTATAAGCGTTGCACTAGCTCTGTGAATCCTGGCCATTAAGCATTAAAAATTGTAAAAATAAAAAACAAAATCGTTAGGTTCAACGCAAAGTTTAAAAAAAGAATAAGTATTAAATTTAGAAAAAGAAATTGACCAACTGGCGACGGCCTGCAAATCAGAAAGAAAACTAAATGTCACATTCAATTTTCGAACAAAATGCGTTCGAATTTCTGTCGCTCAGTACAAACAACTGTAGATGTTATTTATTGGCTGTTAAAAGCTAAAGTCGTGTAAATGCTAACAAGGAAAGGCAACTAGCATAGAACATTATAAGGTGATGCTAATCACGCCAAAAATGGCTATCGGACATACCAGAAACGGGATACAGCGTTCGAGCGCCTGGGAGAGCCAT
Source organism: Pyrausta nigrata (assembly GCA_949316185.1). Lineage (NCBI taxonomy): Eukaryota > Metazoa > Arthropoda > Insecta > Lepidoptera > Crambidae > Pyrausta > Pyrausta nigrata. The sequence continues at coordinate 3,492,915 of OX438961.1, forward strand.
ATTGCCACAGATTAAAAATAATTAGCTGCTTTGCAGTTCCGTTGGGACGCACTGATTTAATTACCATAGATGTTTTTTTTTTCATTTTAGATACATAGGCAGAAGTTTACGATTTTAAGTAATCCCAAATATTTTGAAGATACAAATGTAAAGTCACTTAGGTGACAGTATGCATATAGAGCAATACTAGAATTTTGTTGTGTACTTTACTAAAATAAACTTTTACTTTTTGTGTGATTTTTTAATAAATTAAACTATTCCCAAGCTTCGAAGAATCTTCCGCTAGGGAGTATACAAACAAACATCTCAATAAACATTGAACGTACTTGTAGTATGACATAACCAATTAATATCTAGAGCAGACTGTCACATGTCTGACAAAAATACAGACGCGACGACGCAGTCAAAAAAATGTTGCCAATAGTATTAATAATGTGTTTTATTGATTATTACATGAATTTTGAAACGTCTTGTCTCTACTTACATAAAAATAGGCAATAAACAATCGAATTGCACAGTTTTACGTTTTTTTCTTCTTCTTGAGGTGCCATCTTTGATCTTTTGTTGAAGCTCGACGATCATCATTTACAATTTTGATAGCGGCTCTGAATAGCGATTGGGTATTTTTCCAAACCATTGATATAACTATTTTAGTAACAATCAAAGAAAAACCCACAATATCTTCATTTTAAACTTGTCTTTGCCCAACATTTCCGGGTTCGGTGGTCTCCATACTATTGTAGCCGCGCAGCCATTTTTCAACCTATACAACCTACGCGTTCACCCGACCACTAACACTTGACCCCTGAACACGGCTAGAAATGTATGAAGAGCCTAACTCCAGCGGGTCAGCTTATACTGGCCGGGTTGTCTATGGCTATTTTTGTTATTTCTCTATGAATAAATGTAGAGAAGGGAAAGGCGTTCGCCTTAGCACAGTTTACATGATGCACGATGGTATAAAGGATGTTCTATGAATCGCGCTGTATTTAAACTATGTTTTAGGCTAAGATTATAGATTCTTTTAAAATGTTTAACTATTCATTTAAATGGAGGCGATTAGATAAAACCAGTTTAAAGTTGGATATTTTCTTTGGAAAGTTTTGCTATAGGAAAGTTTTAGCTTTTAAAAGTTAAAAGAGGTAGGTATTGATTTTCCTTTCAGACAAAAGGTTGCCCTATAAAAATCTACATTTACGTAAATCCTATTATATAAGTACTAACCACTGAATTTCTCTAATAACTAGTGGGTATGACTCTCAATAATGCATGGCTATTTTAATGGTCAGCAACTTTAAAAAAATATTCTAAAACAGATTCATAATTCGTAGACAGTTAAACGTTTACTAAACAAACTGATTGTTACAGATAAATATCACTCAGCGGCCATTAAAATGAAGTGTATACAATTACCTCAATATCTTACGATTAGCACTCGTTATAATCGCTTAAATTCAAAATTAGAACCTAAAAAGACCTAGGTATAGCTTAGGATCAGGTCTTGCTAGCAAGCCTACGCATTGAATTAACATACAAAAGTACTTCCCAGCGATACAAGACTCTCTGACTGGCATAGCGTAGGCATAAAGCATGCCAGGCAATTTAAAAAGTAAGCGAACCATAGAGAAAATATTGCGATATATCCGTTTCCTTATTGCTTTTTTTAATTTGTTCGAAAACTAAGCATTTGTTTAAAAACTAAAGTAAGTACAAACACAAACGTGTTGAAAAATATTTAAGCAGACATTAAGTGAAATAAAAGAAAAAATACTTTAACAGACATATTTAAAACAGTTCGACAATTAAAACATCTTTTACATAATTTACTTCTTGATGCCTACATCTCAAAAATGGGTACTGGTAAAAGTTTTTGGCTGACAAAAGCTGTGGCCAAATTCTTAAGGAAGTATATCATTTTTTTTTATAGAAAATCTAAATTTAAAAATCGAATCGACGAAGGCGGTCTCGCGACGTCGATTTTAAAACATCGTTCGCGCGCGTGCGTGTAACGAATTTATTTTTGAATTTGGAACGCAGACTTATGCGCCATTTTGAGTTCGTGTATATTCCCGCACATTCACAGTTTATTTTATTCGTTTCATTTGCTGGTTAAATGCTGGTGAAGAATTAAAGAAATTATGCGAGTCAAAAAACATATTTATTATTGTCATCAGTTTACGATTGTAGCCCTAAGTCGAAGCTTTATGTCCCTACCTAATTCAAAGTAGGTAACTTAAATCAGTATCTATAAAACTAACATCGTAAACAAGACACCAATAGCAAAATTGTTTTTATAGGTCAATCATTTCTTCCTATGTGTGCGTCTTGATTTTATCGCGACTAATAAACTGAACACACACACACACACTTGTTGCTCATTGACGGATTCTAATTTCGATCAAATTTTGTCTATGTCAGTTCCTGGTTAATTCCTTTGACGCTGGCCGATAAAAATTGTTTAAAACTTAACGAAATATCACGCAGGTGATACTTATATAACCAAATATAAATAAATAGATAAACTGTTTCAACAAACACCAATTACCTAGCCCAAAGCTAAGCTTGAGCTTGTGCTATGGCGACTAGGATAACGGATAGACATACTTATATACGTTTATAAACATCCATGACTAAGGTACAAATGCTCGTGCTCATCACACAAACATTTGCCCCTTGCGGGATTCGAACCCGCAACCGCTTGGTTTAGTAGTCCGTGGCGCGAACCACTACACCAAGACGGTCGTCATATAAATGGGCAGCTATTTGATCTCTTATACTTAATTTTTATCGAGCTTTAGATAATATTTTACAAACGTATTAATAAATAAGTCAGAGAAATTATAAAAGACTAGTGGTTCCCCGCGACTTCGCCCGCAAGAATTGGATTTTCCATATAAACTTTCATTCCCCATTTCACCCCCTTAATATTTTTATATCACGACAAAATGTAGCCTATGTAAGGACATAGGTCTCGCCCTGGAAAGGTTCCAGGGCAAGACCCTATCTCCATACAAAATTTCATCTCAATCGGTTTATTGGTTTAAGCGTTAAGAGCTAACAGACAGACAGACGGACACACTTTCGCATTTATAATATTAGTATGGATTGTCTTTGTTCTCATGAGTACCTAGTTTCCATAAATAAAAATCTTGTTTCAGCTTTTGGTAGTCCATGTGGATACAGGCATCTTTTTACTAAGTTTGAATGTCAAATAAGTGACCTCTTTTATCACCAGTAAATTAAAATATAGTGAATATACGTAATAAATGATACAAAACCCAGCTCACTAACACTATCCCAGAATTAAATACGGACACTTAAAACAATCCTCTAAAATATTAATTACCGGCTATGTACGGTAAATACATAAAATTAATGCTGCATTTATCATATCGGAAATTTAAATCATTTGGGCTCGAATTTGCGTGCACACACGGTGCAGGGGGCGACCCCCAGGGTGGTACGCACCTCCCCGCCCCCGCAACCCCCCAACTATTCGTGGGGTGGTGGGCAGCGGGCAGAAAAAAAATACTATTCCACCTGCGCGTATTGGCAAGTTATTCGCGGCCATTTTGTTTTAAATCAATACGTGGACGTGTGTGTTATTTTTTGAGCGTTCGATATTCAAATTCGATAGTGTTATGTACCTATGTGCTTGTCGCTGTGTGAGTTATAGTTTATGTACTAACAGAATTTCGAACGTTTTTAATTGAAACAGCGACATGTGCGTGCGTAATATTTTTAAGTGTAATATTTTAAAAGCAATAGGATAGAGCCGTGTGTTCGGTAATATTATCTCGATATTGTAGAATTGTGAAAACGCTTAATTATTTTATAGCGCTTTGTTTCTTGCCGATTGTAAAAAAATACGTGATAATGGCTGAATTTACAAATTTATACATATTTTAAACACATCATAATAGTAGTTGTTATACCTATTTATTAATGTCATAACAACTAGTTAGTAAACTCAAACTTCTAAATGGCTTTGGACGATATTAAACCTTCGTGTGCTGAATACACAATATTCATCTCACAGGGAATCGACTTTAAGAAGTAACGTGCCCGTAGCATTGTAATACCATTGGTATTATACGTTTACGCCAGTCTACGTACTTTAATCAAATAAAAGTACTGAACCTGTCAAAGTCAAACAAACAGTTTCCTAAAGTCAACCATTTAACCTTTAAACTGCCTTTCCAAAAAAAACTCGAAAAAATCCAGCTGAAATTAAAATTTAATGAATTTAACGCGAATTGAATCAATGAAAACAAGCTGAGAACCAGCGAAGTTGGTTAGGAGCAATAAAAAATCTCCTACCCGCGAACTTTTCCTTCGGGATTCCGTTTTTCTTCCGCTTCTTTTAATTTTCGCCGCGGCGCTATCTCGCGAATGCTTCAGTGGTCAAATAAAAACTTAAGGAGTTTTCAAGGAGCAAGGGATGCTGTGGAGACGTCGTTGACACATTATTACTTAAATTAGTAATTCAGTAAAAAAATACAAAAACACTTCGGTTTTAGGTTCCGCTCTAAAGAGTTTATCCATTATATTTAAAGTCGGTTTACGGCTAGTGGTTTTTTCCACTAGTCACAAACCCACTTAAAAAATGTACAAAACCAATAACACGAATCGGATATTTTTAAAATTATTTTTGTTATAATTCTTCAAATTTTATTTTATTTTAAAATAGTCAATCGAAAACTGTGAAATATTCGCACCAATATTAAATAACGCTGTAACTTAAACTGGCTGGAATTCAACAGTATTTACAACACAAAGCCATTTGAATCTCCTTCTCGCCCAAAAAACATTTCAAGACGTCGACTCCACGCCACCCAAGCGAAAGCAGTCAAGTTAAGAAAGATAGCCGGCCAACTTCTGAAAAGGGTACACGTTTCAGTAAAAAGATTTCGCGGAGAGAGGAGGGCAAAAAAAGTAACCGTTTCGAGCTGGGAAAAATGCAAAGAGAAGAAAACTGCACTTGGCAAGTTTTCCCGAGTGCGATTGCGCAGGGTTGCCTAACGAGCTTACTTTTATCTTGCAGTTCTGTTGGTGTAATTAAGACGTTTTTTGCTGCTGCTGCACCGTGTTTCTTTTAATTTCGGTGTTGACTTTTAACGTTAATGCTGGCACACAGCGGTTAAGTTGTTGTCTTAAGTAATTTTAAATTTTAACAGTTTTTGTGAGACGTTTTATTTTACAATACAAACCTACGGGATGCAGAGTATGTATAACATAGGTGTACTTTATTTAATAACCTATAAATGGAGTTTCTGTGAATACATAATGTATTAAAAGTACGAATTCTAAAAAAAAATTTTTTTGATGTCAAATGCGTTGAGTGATTTATGGTTTGTTTTTTCTTGGAGATCTATCATCATTTGTATGGATATTTTGAGTGATTTCTGACTAAAGTGGCAACCCTAATAACAACGAAGATCCGGCCAGTAAACGTTGAGTGCATCATTCTGTTGAACACCACTTTTATTTGTCGTCGTCAAATAATGAATAAAACTTCAAATAAACGGTTAGACCCAAGACAAGAGCCGTAATGGCGACTTTAATACTGATTTTTATATTTTTCGTATAACAGAAGCAATCTAAATGTACTACTGGTATTTACTAAAGTGGATCTATATTAAAAACAAAACACAATAGTGTAATTTATCCTGAACTTATTTAATTAGAATTATTTATAAACAATTCAGAATCATGAAACCAACCAAACCAATGTTGATTATAAGTATCTTATAATTTATTAAATAATTAACGTAATAAAAATTGGTATGCGTTTCTTTTATTTTTACCTAACAATATTTTTTTTTTCTTTCACTGCAATACAAATAGTCTTTTTATTTATTTATTTAATAGGCAGACATTTGGCCGCAGTCTACTACATAAATACAATCTTGCCAAACTTCTCAAAAAGTCTAGAATTTTACTCCCCCCAGTTCTTAAGTCCAAAAAAAGATGTCTGCAGTGGGGGATTTAAAAATTCATCGCCTCAGTTCAGATCCATCGGAGCGAACTGAAACTTCTTTGAATGTGCGGTTTTTACTACTTGTAACTTTTTCTTTTTTTTAACTGGAAGAGTCTGCATTGCCAGGGTTAGTTTAATTTTTTTTCTTTTCGAGCGAATTTGTTGAATGAAGTTTTTGCGTCCGGGATTTTTTTTTAAATATTTACTGCCAGTGTTACTTACCTATATGGTGAAATTCTCATAGTATAATATTAATACTGGCAGTCACGTATGGAAATCGAATTCGATAAAAAGTTTGAATTACTGAATATTATAGTCCTCATTCTGGTTGGATCTAAGGTTACAGAACTCAACATGTTCTAATGAAACAGAACTAACCCCTTTCTTTGCTCTAGCCAGGTAAACATTGCAAGCGTAACCATAACAGACCCCAATTCTATTTCCGAAATTATTATGCCCAAACTTGACCGTTAACAATGATAGCTAAAAAAAACAATGCCCATTTATAAATCTTCCGCTTTCAACCCTTCTATAATTTTTTATATCAATTTCGGCTGTATTATTTGTCCCTAAAACTTAACCCTTTGATTACCTGCTTCGAAGGGTCCGGTCTGTCAATCCATATTACTTTTTTATTGTTAATTATTATTTTGGCGTTCGTAAGCGAGTTTTAATTATTACGAATGTGCAAAGTGTGTGTGAATGGTTAAGTTTTTTTTTTTATAATTCTTCCATCATCAATATTTCATTTAAGTAGTCAGGTTTGAAATAAGTCTCTTAAACTAGATTTATTAGTTTAGTCCTAATTTCCATTAATCTATAAAATTATATTCAAAATTTGTTTACTCTGACTGTTGTTCATTCTATTTTTATATCAGCAAAGCTTTGAATTTCTCACAACGAGGTGGTTAGGTACCTACCTACTTTAAAAGAGATCGTGAAATTCTCCAGTTTCCACTTTCATTGTTTTATCCTAGTGCAATACCAGGAATTGCTAAACTGATACCGTCGGCATTTAAAAACTATTTCGCAAAGGGTGACCTTTCACGTTCTTATTATTAGCATCAGTCCACAATGACCCGTAAAAAATGCACTGCAGCTGCCCTGAGGGCATTTGGTAACGTTAGCCATCCCAAATAATAGTAGTGACACTATTATTATGCAAATTTTTGCATTATTTCACAGGTAGTGTCTTCCGCGGCCGGCTTTTGTGTCCAGAACTGTTTTCGGCATCAAAGGGTTAGTTTTTGTTCCACGAACGTGACTAATTTTGATGAATTATAACGCATATGGTGTGTTCCGGTAGACGCGGGCAGTTAGGGGTTAACATTCTGACGGTGAGCTAGTGTTTGACCGTGTTATCAGCAATATCGAGAATCTGCAAATATAAAGGTAAAATCTCATCATGGTGAAGTAGAAGAGTATCAACTTGCATTAGAACGATGGCTACAAAAGTAATCTAACATAGCTCTATCGAGTTTTCTCTGTGAAAACCTTTAGCTGTCGCATTGATAATGCATTGTTTTGTATAATTAAATACAAAATTAATACATAGTTGGTCGTTAAATAAAAAAAAATGTTTTCAGACTTAGGTAGGTACTGGCCAAAAAGACTGGGGTAGGGACTTTTAACCTATCGTCTGTGGGTGTTCAGGATCCTAAACACATACAGATGTATCCGTCGTATGTGTATGATACGGATCCGAGCGCGACTACATCTGCCTACTTTTTTTCAATTTTAAGCCATTTTTCTATTACGATAAGGTATACAAGTACATTTAAAATAAAATTGAATGAATGAGCTACCATAGTGAAGCATTACTTTAAAAAAAAAACGACCTTATTGATATGAATCGACTTTCAAATTCATTCACCGACCGTTACGAGCACGGGAGTGATTTATGAAAGTAAAATATTTATATATTCTAATCGTTATAGCTTGCCTTTACTACAGAAAAAGATTTCTAATAAGTTAATCTATTAGGAAAAGTAAAGTAAAATAGGAATGAAAATTCAATAATACTAAAAATAGTGCATTTTATTTGTGTGTGCATTTTTGGTGAAACTTCGTTTTCAAACAGCTCAAGAAATGAAAATAGAAACATTTGAGGAATAACTTATCATCCATAAACAAGGTAATTTATGCAAAAAATTATTACATCAGCTTTATTTTAATTGTCCAATACAAAAATATGTATATTTTAAACATAAACTGAACACGCGCGAAGCTCTTGAAACTCGCCACAGACGACGGGATGTCATCTTCACGGCGTTTCGCACAGACGATAGGTTAAAAAGAAAATAATCATTCCGTGAAATCCTAACTACGAATTCAAAAATCGAACGCTCTAATCGTCGGATTCAAAATTGTTCTATCCAATTAAAATGCACCGCGTCATCTTAGCAGACACACGGCCGATTGTTCCAAAATTGAATTTTAATCACCGATTCTTCATTCACAATGGCCGTCGATCCTCCCTACCGCTAAGAATGCCAAAAAATGGGGAAAATGGCGAGAAACGCCGTTTCGAGTGAATGGCGAACGGAGAGCAATTATCTCGAGTATCTTTTGAGTTTAAATTAAGTGAAAAAACTTCGAAAAGTTTTTCAACGGAGGCAAAGGTTAGGCGAATCGATAGGTAAGAAAAAAAATGTCTGAGACTCACAAAGGAGTTCGGATTTGAAAAGTTGTGAAATGTTCAGCTTTGTTTTTGTATTTTTGCTTTAAGATTTTAACAGTCTAAAACTAAAATTGCTGCAATATTTTGAGCTTGTCGAATTTTACATCTTTTAATACTAAAAAAACGTTACGTTTGTGATTATGTTTGTAATTACACTCTTAGAGATTATGTTTGTAATTACACTCTTAGAAACTGCTGAACCGATTTTTAAAATATTTTTTAATTAAATAGCTACACTATTTCCGAGTGTCATAGACATTAATAACTCGTGAAAATTCATAACAGATTATTAAAATTAAATTCAGTTTATCAAATAAACCTGTTTTCAAACACAATAAATAGCCACAGTGAATTTTATTACAATAATAATTATTGTATGGTGAACTTCTTTTCAGCAGCCATGAAGTAGGTAAAAATTAAATTAATTATTTATAACGTTATGTCCAAAACATATTTACATACTACTGTCAATAAAACGCGCGAATATCACTGTACATACGATTTTAACGAGATTTAATTTACTTGCCAGCTTTAAATCTCGCGTCGTATAATTAGCATTGCCAATAAAATATAGTTAAAATCTAATGGTATTTAGACGATAAATAATGTAACCCCTCCCAGCCGCAAAGGTCGCGAATGCCCGCACGCAACGAAAACCAAGAGTTATACATCTACATATTTTTGCTAAACAAAACCAGTTTTGGCCGGCTACAAGCGGTATTGCACACTCGGGTCCCGTTACCCACCATCTGGTACTGATGCAACTTTTGATGCCTATAATAACATAATAGTGCACTTATCCCGGCTAAATCGCTCAACCATTTTAAACGTGAGATTTTTCAACAAAAACAATTTGCATGTCATAACAAAAAGTAATGGCGGAACGCATTACTTCTTTGTCTCAAAACGAGTAATTAAATTAAAAAAGTAAAAAGGAACACGCAATCCCATTCTTTGTTGCTAATTAAAGAAACAGAATGAAAGAAACGGTTAAGTAGCAAGTTAGGAGTTGGAAAAAAATAAACAAAAGGCGGTCGGGGATTTGAAAATGGAACGGGAGCGAGTTTGCATGTCCGCGTCAGTTGCGGGATTCCATTTTTGAATTATTCTTGTAGAATCTGTGTTTTATTTTGTATGTCTTTGTTGTGCGTTGGAAGGTTAATGACTTTGCTGGTGATGTTAAAAAAAAGTTATACGGAGAGCATCTGTTGTACTCGCAAGTTCGGATGTTCCAAAAATCTTTGTAAAAAATCAGTGCTCGGATATATTGATGAGCGTTTTCCGGTTTTTTGGAGAACGGTAAGGAAACAAGGCTTTACGATGGCCGCGCCATCTGTTGCCGGTTTTTGTTCGGGATCGATTTTTGATATTGATTCCATGGTTATTTATTGGCGGTGTAATCTTGATCGCTTACAAGCGTGTCCGGTCATTTTTTGAATATCATATTCTTTATTTAAAGTTGCCGTTATTTTAACAGATTGCAGAGATCATGGAGTACCTAAGTTTTTTTTTTCAGCAACAAACAATGTAGCGGATATTTATATTTCTTAAATGTACCTTTTACACTTCCTAATACTTAATGAATAACTGATTAACTTACCTTCTTTTAAAATCGTGCTTAAAAGAGTATTTTAAAGTAACCTAAATTATGATAACTCATTTTTACCCAGCATATTAATATTATCTACAACCATACATTACCTATTTCATTACAAAGCTAAGAAAGTCAAACCAACTCTTCAGATTTGTAGACAGTAGCCATTCCCTAGATTTTCCTACTTGAAGGAAAGGTCTCTTAATTCAGGTCCTTAAAAAGCCTAGCATGCATTTGCATTATTTAAAACTAACTGCCCTACTTAAAAAACGCTCGTGCGAAAATCTAGAATATTCTTCGGTAACGTTAGGAGCAGGAAACCTGTTTTTCAACTATATTGTTCAGCTCGTGTCTCATCATTATACGGGGTTAATTGTCATGTAAAGTCGGACATCTTTGTTTTACAAATGGTGGCCTCGATTTATTATGCAGTTGTCTATGGTCTTAGAAAAAAACGCGCGGAAAATTTTCGCTGCGTTATTTTAAGCATTTTAGGGTTATTGTTGGGTCCAAAAGGACATTCAACTTGAAAATTCCATGACTATCTTTATGTCAATAAATTATTCGTATTTTCGGTAGTGTTTTTTTTTTAACTGTACATATTTCGTTTTACTTACAGACCTCTTCTGTTTTTTTCAATGGCAGAACTAATTTGTATTTTATTCTTTCTTACAAACAAACAAAGAGAAACTAATTTTCAAATACAATAACAAGTCGTTTCAACCCCAAAAATAGCATATGCGAGACAATTAGGTATCAGAGGGTTAAAACAAAAAACGCTATAATTAATACTACCAATTAATTATCCCCTTTCATAAAAAGTTATTGTAAGACGCCGTTTTTCTAGCGCATAGACTATAGAGTTTTTGTTTCTTTTTTAATTACATTAGTACGCTCTTACGCCTCTGCTCACTTTTGTCTCTGGATTCTATAAATATTTTTTTTAAAGTTAAGAGACGGGAGGAAAGTAAATATTTTCTTAATTAATTGAAACCTAGAATAATGTAAGGGCGTTAAAATATTAGTTGCACTTGCAACACATACACATAAATAAATTGCTAAGTAAGTGATATAGTTGTAACAAAACTTTTAAATGTTGAGGTAGGACATGTATACGAAACGAAGTATCCAATAACAAACGTAAATTCCTTATAATCGTACGTTTGCAAAATATTATGAAGTCAAAACATCATAATCATATCACAAAACGTTGCACAGTGGTATGAGTAATAATTGCACAGTGTACAAAAAATATTCATTAAGTCGCGACAAAAATTGCACAGTGCTTCCAATCCAACAAAATCGGACATAAAAACTTCACAAAAGACAATTAAAAGAGGGAAACTCCTGTAAGTCCGATTTAATAACCAATCGCGAGCGACACCTAGAGGGAAAAAATGGAGAAGAAATTCCGTCCCCAATATAATTTCCTAATCGCTGGGCCGAACGTCCGTTTCCGCACAAAAAAAGATACGACCTTACTAGATTGCCGTCTTGTCAGAATTAGATTTGTGTGGATAAGAAAAATTCACAGTTTAGCTATATCTTTGAAGATGTATTTTGTTGAAGACCTACAAATAAAAATTGTTAGTATCATTTTAACAAATTTTACAAAAACACAATCTTATCTAGATTTTTTCGTGTTTAATCTATGCATAAGTTGCAATGCTTAATTATGCTTAAATAAGATTAGCAAAAACTAAGTTACACTTTATAGTTACAATAAAGAGAGAATGCTCGCACTCACACTTGCTTCATCTTTGTATAGTTTTACTTATAATTATTTTTATAACTAAAGCAATTATTTTGCAAGTTTTTACGAAATTAAATCAAATTTCACTTACAAAAATTAAGCGAATGTGTCATCCGGTGGGACTCGAACCCACGTCCCTTCACTATCCGGGCGAGTGCTCTTACCAACTAAGCTACGGAGGACGTTAGTCAGCCGACGAAGACGTTTTACTTACATTAAAATTAATCGTCAATTGCTCACTCAAGTACGAGGGTCAAACTGAAAGTTCTTAGAACTGGCCACTTATAAACAATATAATAAAAAAAATATTCTAAAATTTGAAAATAGAACTCTTTGCCAATATTACTGAGTATATATTTCATTCATTTGTCATTTGTTTTACGACTTGGCGGCAAATTGAAAATTGTCTGTGTCACGTCAAAATGAATTTAACACGAGAAAATTTTCGTGCAATGATTTTTTATGACTTTCGATGTCATTTAAGTCAACAAGAAAGTTATGATAGACTACGATTGGCCTTTCACGATGAAGCCCCATCTCGTGCGACTGTTTACAACTGGTTTAATGAGTTTAAACGTGGTCGCACTAATCTCACTGATGATGTACGTGAGGGACGGCCTTCTACGGCGACGACTGAAAATAACATCTGTGTTGTGCGGCGTATGATAGAGACTGACAAAAGAGTGACCTATCAGCAGATTCGGACAAGCTTAGGCATCGGTATGAGTCAAGTGCACAAAATCCTCCACGAACATTTAGCGGTCAGGAAGCTTTGCGCCCGGTGGATACCTCATAATTTGACTAAGGCTCAAAAACTCCATCGTGTGGATTGGTGCCGTAAAATGATTGAAAGATTTAACGGAGGTGACTCAAATGCTGTGTTCGACATACTAACAGGTGACGAAAGCTGGATTTACTGTTATGATCCTGAAACCAAAAGACAATCTGCTCAGTGGGTGTTTCCTTTCGAGGAGTTGCCAACTAAAGTGAAGAGAGATCGAAGTGCGGGAAAAAAAATGGTGGCCTCGTTCTTTGGAAGGATAGGTCATTTCGCAACAATTGTGTTAGAGGATCAAAAAACAGTTTCTGCAGAATGGTACACTACCAATTGTTTGCCACTTGTCTTGGAAAAAGTTCGAGAGAAACGACCTCGCAGTAGGATCCTCCTTCACCACGACAACGCCTCGTCGCACACCGCCAAGCGAACGATCGACTATTTGGCGACATCAAACGTTGAATTACTGGGTCACCCGCCGTATAGCCCCGACCTCGCGCCTTGTGATTTTTATTTATTTCCAAAAATTAAAGAAAAACTTAAAGGAAAGTGGTTTATGAATGCTGAAGAAGCGGTGGCTGCGTATCGCGATGCCATTGAAGAGACCCCTAAGGACGAGTGGGCAAAGTGCTTTTCCCAGTGGTTCCATCGCATGCAGCGGTGTATTGACGTCAATGGACAATATTTTGAAAAGATATAATAAAACTAATAACTGGCTAATGTAATCAGTTTTTGATTTTCTAAGAACTTTCAGTTTGACCCTCGTATCTGCCATTTCAACTCAAATTATACAAACAAAAAAAAAATAAGACACGCGTAGTCAAACTAAAACAATCCTAACCAATTTAAAATAAAAATATATGAAAAGGATCATATCCACTATATTCTTTCGGGACATGTCAATATTTACCCAGCAAAAGTAGGCGGCAAAAAATAAATTAGGCGAAAGCTCATTTCGACTAACACCATCTGGTGCCCGGGGCTGCTCAAGACGTGATTCTTTCTCCATTACTATTCGATGCTTGTAGGTAGATTGAGGCTTTTTAATGGGGTTTTTTGAGAGGATTTGATATTTGAATATGGTGCAAATTTGAAGGTGGTAATGACTTTAATGGATTGAAGGTAGTGTTAAGCTCTACCTTTAGTTAATATTTTAGTATACAGTCATATTATTTAGTTATATTTCTTTTTGTGTAAAATTATTTTTTTAACTAGGTATCGGAATTAAACCTATTCATATGTGTTATAATCATTTAGTAATAGGTATAAAAATAGACTTAAATTCCGATTTTAAGCTCGAACAATTTTAAAATTATATTTTAAGTAAGAAACAACACTCCCATTTAATTAAAAGATAACTTAAGGGTTCGATTCTTTCTAAAAAAGTAAGGGTTAAGGTTTAGTTTACTTTTAATTTTGGGAACGCTGCTCTTTTAAATCGTTCCATGTAATTTCTCTTTTAATAACAGAAAGTTAGATTTTAAATTATTATTATTTTTGGACCTGAAATCCATGTTATAAAAAAGGTATGTTTTTCTTAATAATAGCTCTTAACAACTATAAAGACACACATTAAAATATAAAGCTGTTAATAAAAGGTAATTAAAAAAAAAACGAATTCGAATCTTCTTAACATAACCTGTTTCAAAAGTTATCATTCCAAACACAAACCGAATGAAAAATTCAAAGACACGGCAAACACGAACGGACCGAAAAACATGCAAAAAAGACAAACAATTTGCGAAAAAGGAAAAACAGACGTTGAAAAAGGAAAGGAAAAATGGGCAGAGGTACCGACGCGAACTAATTTGAGCGCAAACATCGGCGGAATCAAATAAAGAGCGATCGCGCGAAACAACCTTTTTTCCTTCTCGGCATCTGCAAATAGGCTTCTTTATACGCCGACCGGTATTCTTGATACTTGATATTTTCGGCACTTAATCCATCAGACAATATTTAGCAAGCTCTGTCAAAGCGAAGAATTACAGATCCAAACTTGATACTTAAAATTAAAATCGGTAGGAAATACATCAAACATTAGTCTATCAAAATATTGCATAGTCTTTCAAATTGCATAGCGATAGAATTAATCAGCTACCTAAACATAAGTTAACTAAACAAAGCGAAGTTAATAAGCTTTTAATTGTTTGATTTTACAGAGTTATTTATCAATCTCCAATATTGCAATACTATTAATATTTTACGCAGTAGCTTTTAAGAACTATACACATTATAATTATACTGAAAACATTTTTATCTAAAACGATACAACAATAATTAATGCAAGAAATAGATTACGTCTGACACGCACACGACGGCAATCATAATAAGACCACAGATAATAATCAAATTAATTGAATATAGTACCGGTCAGCGGTTCATATCAATATTAAATTACAAGTAATTACTTATTTTATGGTTTGGAAGCTTATTAAATTGTCAAAAATTGACACGACTTAATAAGCTCCGACTATGACGTTTAATTCATTATATAATTCATCTGCTAAGCCAGGTATAATACTCGCTGGCCTCAGCATTTCTGGAGCGTTGTTGTTGGTGCTAGTGCAAAATTATGCGTTTTATTTGATTCTACATAGTCATATAGCGCGAAACGGTTAGAATTTGTTCGTAAATGGTTAAGTACACAATGAACATTTTAAACTAACTTGATCTATATTAAATTAAGACAAAACGCTCAGGTACTTTTGAATACTTATCATTTTTTATTTAAGCTAGTGCAAGTAATGATGATTAAAGTAACATATTGAAGACGATATTATCTTTTAGTTGTGTTTTGAAGACGATTCAACTCAGGTCCATATGTTATCCCTCAAGATTTTTTTGTCATTTCACCTAGATTACCTTACATGCAAGTATCAAAACCTATTTGTCTTCGTTCAAACACTGCCCTCTTTTCTCGAGGGTGGCACAAAGACGCGGTGGAAAATGGAAAAAAGCGAAAAAGATAACCGTGCCCCCGGAGTCTGTCCAATCATGAAAATTACGTCTTATTGGTTAACGTTTTTATTTCGGAGACATTAGGGTGAGTGTTTGGGTGAAATAAATGAATGACAAAACAAGGAAAATACACTTACTATTTAATATAGGTATAGGAGTATATTCAATTTATAAGTACCTACACAGCTCAGTCGTAAGTACAATGTTTGTCAGCGAATAAGTTGTGTCACAATTCTGTTGTGTTCATCGTTATTCTGAAATAAAATGCTTTTTGGATCTTAGATGATAATACAGGTAGTTTAACTTCAGTCACTCAAACCTCATTATCATGCAAAATCTTGAACAATTTTTACTAACCTACTTCATTATATAAAACGGTCTCTCACAAGAAAATCAATTAAAACACCTTTGATAAGCTATATTTTTAAGTGACCGCCTGACCTTTTGTCGACTTCTAAAGGTATAAAAGTATACGTCCCGGCAGCCTTTGAAATCGTCTGCTGTAAATATATAAAAAGTATACCAAGGCAACCTTTCAAGTACAGACAGATATGGGTTAAAGTATCTTTGATAAACATCTTTGATAGGAAACTGTCATAGTTACTATTTGTAAAGTTGTTTTGCTTTAGATACTTTAAAAAAAAGTTGGTTCAAAGCATTTGGATCTTTGTTTCAAACTTAAGAAACATACTTAGTCCATTTATTTTGGTAAAGACTGGCATTGAATGCCTACTTTAATTTTCCTCATGAATGCTCGATTTAGAATGGCTTATGTAATAAACTATACCTAGATTAAAAATAGAAAAGTGCACAGTGGGCTTACATCAGGGGCACGTTATATAACCCGCCCCCGCTCCCAGTGGGCAGGGGATTTCTTTCGTCAAAAATTTCCATTAGACATTTTTTCAAAATGATAAGATGGATTACAATCTCGAGTTACCATTCCCAGAGGTCCCCAGTTCATTATCCCCTTAAGACTTGAGGTTTTTATGGAATTTTACTGTGGGGATGGTTCTTGTGGCTTATAAGTAGGCAGTGTAAGCTTTTGGCGAATTACTCAGTAATTTTTTAATCGTTAACTTTTTGACAGTCACAAAAATCGATGCTTTATACTGTACATTTTAGTTTTGTAAAATAGGAAGGAAAAATAGATTTTTGAGGGTAAAGAATAAAGACAAACAATTTACCCTTTTTGAAGATGTTAGGTAATAATAACTGTGCAAATACATTCTAATTCTCTAGGGAACTGCCCTAATATATTTTCGGATTAATCCTTAGTCTAAAAGTCATAGAACACTTCGATTTACAATATAACAAACACTTCTGCTAACAATATTGTATATTAACTGGTTAATTATGTAAATGCTGTATTTAGAGTCAAATGAACCACATTACTATTACGATCGGAAAATTATCATTTATTTGCCGACCAATAATGCATTAGTTGTATAAAGGAAATGCATTTGAGCGGTGCAACCCGCAGCGTTGCGGTTTTAGCATAGAATTTCGGAAATGTACTATCTTCGTTTTAATATTTACTGTAATGTAGGAGTTTTCATCTGTTACGTAATAATAATACACGTTAGTTTTTCTGTGTTGTGTATTTGGTGTATGAAATAAATATTTAAAAAGTTATGCACTACGTACCTACGTTATGGCCAAAAACAAAGTATCTGTAGTCAAAGATCACATTTTTTTTTCATTAATTTCAGCTTCTCTGCTGAAAGCAGTGGTTGAATACAGTAAACGTTTTGACATTAAACCAGCCATTTATTCAATAAATTTATCTACGTGAAAAGCATAAGCATATAGGGTAAGTTTTACCATATCTTGCAGTGGGTAACTTAACAAAAATTAAATAGCCTATTTCTCAATGTTATTGTCGCGTAATCAACATTGCAGGTAAAAGCGAGTAGATAATATTAAAAAATGGCTTGCTATTTCCATTTTAGTATTTACTAAAATATAGCCAAGACTTCCGTACGCGACGCGGCGTGGAAAACGACCAAAAGTTACATAAAATTTCACCCCATTAAGGTAAAAGAAGCAGTGAGATTGGAAAGAGAAAAAGTTGGGATCGGTTTGTTATTTTAATCTTCTAAGTTTTGGACCCTTCTGTTGAACGCTCTCGTGACACGTGCAAAAAAAGAAAAGATTGTTCTTTTGTTATTCAAAATACGTGTTACCAAATTCAGTATGATCAAAAATCAATTGTAATTTAATAAAATGATTTTGCTATATGCATTTTGCTAAACACACCTCAATAACTACTTTACTTATTGAAGCGTTTTTGTGTGACTATATCAAAAGTTTTATAAAAATTATTTATCAGTTGTCTATGAAATAGTTCAAATAGTATTATTTTATTTTTTTCTTAAACCAACCCGTTTCAAAGTTTGCAAGCTACTTTAAATACTGTCCATCCCGAAATCAGTGTACTCGTATTGACCTCGTCAACGTAGCCCATACTTTTACGGTTTGCAATCATCGGACGCACGGCGCAATGATTCTATCGATTTCCACTATCCCCCCACCCCTGCGAGATGCCTCCCTACTATACACACTACAGTGTAAATACATTAATGACGGGGTGGGGGTATGTGACAAATTACGTATATACCGAAGTGAATTTCACAAAATGCGTGAGGATTTTTATGTCTGGACTTTTCGTGCGTCGAACCGGTGGGCGGTAGGACGATTTTATGGATTGCATTTTTAATTGAGTTGGTAACTGTAGCAATATGTACCTATAGACTTTTGTCTGTATAGTGTAGCAATATGTACCTACAGCAACTTATAGTTACCAGAACTATAGACCTTTAGATTTTTCGTTGTTAACTTAGGTGAAGTACATAGGATAGGATGTACGGTCGCAAATCAGACTACTACACTTTGACCTTGAGACCGCCCTTATTCCCTACGTAATAAAAGCTGTTTTTGTAGTTCGAATGGGTAACCTGACGATGACCTGCTGCCGACGCCTTACAAAATCAAAACCTAAACATACTTTCAACTGACGTTTCAAGTAATCAAGTTATAATGGTTAACTATAGATCATAAAGGTGCTTGTGTCTCAGTGGCGGCAGCGCTTTGGTAGTGATACCAAAGTTAAGCAACCCATGGCGCGGTCGTGATCGGATGGGTGATCATTCCGACCATTTAAGTGACGTCCATGACAAGCATCTCTGTCCTTCGGAAGGCACGTTAAGCAGTTGGTCTCGGCTAATATCTGTTGGTATTAGTCGTTAAGCCTAGTCAGAGGCCCTAGGGCGGCTTGATAACATCTGACAGTAAGGTTTGTCACTTGCCTTACCCCTCCACTAATCCGCACTGAGCCCGCGTGGTGGAGTATGGCTCGTACCTCCTCATAGTTGAGGTGAAGCCTTTTCCCAGCTGTGGGATCTATATAGGCTGACTTTACAGATGATAAAATAACAGATAGGTTTTAGCCACAACTTATACCTACGCATTATTGATTTAAATTCTACCAAATTTGACAAAAGGAGACTTAAAAATGTCCCGCGGCTCTTAATGATGAATGAATTCGCAGGAATGGTTTATCTAAGATTAACTTGAACTACTGTAAGCCTACAGGGCTTAGTGCGATTTTTGACAGCTTCACATTCTCACCATCGACGGAGTGACGGAAATTTCTGTATAAAAAATAAGTTTCGCTAACGTGCCGCTAGGGGTGCTGACCGAATTTCATACAAATTTTCGACACACGGAATAAGGTGAGTGCGTGAAAAAACTCGCAGTATATAAGCCCAGTACTTTCATCAGTGACTAATAGAACAGTATTTCCCAAATGGGCGATAACGTCCTGGTCGTCCCTAAGTAGGCGCTGGAGGCCTAGAGGGGGGATAAAATAATACTATTTGCTCAAAGAAAAAAAAGGGGTGCTGATGTGGCTTAATATTGTAAAGTTGCATTATTATTGCTCTCTCTGGTAAAAAAGTGTCGTTTAGAATATAGGTTTAATTCAACTCCAGGTAAGACTAATTTATGTTATTGAGGCTTCTAAGGTAACAAACATAATGGGGGGCGCTACTGAATAACTGGTTTTTAAAGTGGGCGTTAAAAGAAATAAGTCTTGGAATCTCTGGACTAGAGTGATCTCACTGTGTTAGCGTGCTAAGGTTTAATCCTAAATAAGTATGTCATGATGATAAATGATAATTTAAATAGGAGGTATCCGCGTACGTCATTGTCTTTTAAAAGAAGTATGTCAATAACAAAATTACTTAGCAAAACTAATCTTATCTCAGTTGAACTTATTTTGAATTGAAATAGATTGATAAGTTCAAATTTTCCTTAACCAAATGTTGTCTGGAAGAAATTGCCTTTATTTAGCAATAAGATTTTAAATTGTACAACTTGCGGTCTTATCCCTGGGAGCCATCCCTTCCAGATAGCCGTTGGTTAAAGGAAACAATAAATATATTCTTTTCAATCCACAAACTAGTGGTTTTTATTCAGGGTTTTTTTTCATTTCAGATTCTAGTGCAGAAACACAACACTTTTTTCTATGGAACCAAGATCATGATCCAACTTAAACACATTTCCGTAAAAACAAGCGATTTAATATGGGTTTTTTCTTCTTTGACAGGTGAGAAGCGTCAAAGTGAAAAACTCTTAAATACCGAATTCGTTATAATAAAAAAACTTGTTAACAGTTTTCAAGAAGGAAAAAGGTTGGAAAATTATTAAAATATTTCCCCGGCGAAGTTAGACAACCTTTGTTCGTTCTCAGAATTTTTCACCTCCGACTTGGGAAGTTTAATATCGAGTTAAAGGAAAAGGCAGCTGAAACTCTATCCACCTGGTTTTTTATCGAAAGGAAAAGATAACATTTATTTTATACTCATTTGATATTTCAGTCGTTTAAATTGATACCAGCAACAATAACATCAAATCTAGTCAACCTTAAGGTTGTGAAAAAAATATCGTTTAGCAATAATTATTAGAACTTCTCATTGTACAGATTAGCTTAAATATTTATATTGCATTTTTGACTTTGGTTTTTAACCTATCCTGTTTTTTTTCTTTTTGGCCTGTATGTAAGTATGTTTGTTTTATTGTACCCTTGTTATTCAAAAAGTGAAGCTAAACATTAAACTTTTTCTTAACAATGGCTTTCAAATATTTCCCATTGGTTTGCCTTCTTAAAGCAAAACGAAATAAGAAAACTCTTAAGTGAAAACATAATGTTTAGGCCATTGTGATGCTAAGTCGAATAATTGAAAGAAAATAAAATGGCCGATTGATTGGTTTTTCAGAGACGCGCTTTGGAATAAACTTTTCAATGCCTTATTTTTGTTTTGTGCTTTTAAAAGTCTTTGTTTGGGGATTATTTTTAGGAATTCATTATTAATATACTTTTAATAAGTAACTACTGGGTGATATTGATGAAAATTTAGAAAAGGATCTAATGAAAGATACTTTTTAACATTATATTAGTAAATATTTATAAAAATTGAATTATACGTTAAATTTGGGGATCGATTCATTTGATCGATCAATGATCGATTTGTAAACCATTTAGAAACAAAACTCACTAACTTGATCAATAAAGTTTCTTTCGGAGGGCGCTACTTCCAACCAAACCTGTCAAATACTAACATCATTGTATCATTATTTCCATAGTTCCGTTTTTCACCGCGCTCACGAATCCTTGTCGCTTATTCCAGCGTTATGCCTCGCTGTGTGGTTAGGTGGAATTATTCACACACTAAATAGGGTACAACCGGTATTTTTCCATGCAGAAGGCTTACTTATATGTAATTATGTCTTAGGGGGCGGAATTTAGTAGTCGTCAGCTCACGAGTGGGGATTTCTTTGAAATTTTAACTTACTACATTTGATTGCTGGCCTTTCGTGATGGATGGAGGAGTAAATTGTTTTTTTTTACTGATGATGACTGTAAATAAATGATAAAACAAAAAGAGGGATTTCTCACATTCATGCAGAAAAAAAATTAACAATGACAAAAATACATGAATTTGTAAAATACAACCATAGATAAATGCTCTATAAATAATTAACTAATTAAAATAACCATACTTTAAGTTTCAATTGTTTTAAGGAAACATCCTAACCACAAGGTTACTATTAATAATTTTATAAACAACGTTGGTATTTATAATGTAAGTATTTAGTTTATGTCATAATTTGAACAGGTCTTCTTTAATGTGTTGATTGTAATATAAATAAGCAATTTTTTTTATTTAACTTTTCTTTTTTAGTTACAATAACCAGGCACAATTTATGCAAGTTACTATTCATCCTTGAGGTGCTTGTGGCGCAGTGGCGGCAGCGCTTTGGTAGTGATACCAAAAGTTAAGCAACCACGGCGCGGTCGTGATTGGATGGGTGACCATTCCGACCATTAAAGTGACGACCATGACAAGCATCTCCGTGCTTCGGAAGGCACGTTAAGCAGTTGGTCCCGGCTAATATCTCTTGGTATTAGTCGTTAAGCCTAGTCAGAGGCCCTAGGGCGGCTTGATAACATCTGACAGTAAGGTTTGTCACTTGCCTTACAGACACCCCTCCACCAATCCGCACTGAGCCCGCGTGGTGGAGTATGGCTCGTTCCTCCTCATAGTTGAGGTGAGGCCTTTTCCCAGCAGTGGGATCTAATAGGCTGACTTAACTTTTTTTATTCATCCTAAAGTAACTATCATATCAGGAGAATTTCATTGTACGATTGAATCATGTGCAAACTACGTGAGTTAAAATTATAGGGCTGCCACAACTAACATACGATGCGTGAAAGAAAATATTGAAACCACAATCGAAAGCATTCATGAATAAATTACTTCATAAAAAGTAGGCATCGCCTTGAGACGCCTTTCGACGCGCTGTCATGTGTGGACAACGGAGGTGCCAATTATGACAATTAAAAAACCCATTTATGTTTCGTTCTACGCACCGCCCGACAATCGTCGCCGGACACCGATAAATGTTTAATAATCGGCTCCCACTTCGACTGTTCCTTTGCCTAGAGAAAAAAGCTTGGGAAAAATGACAGGTTCGCTTTGTAGTTTGTTTTTAAAAATGCGTTTAAAAAGTTACTGGCTGAATATAAATAAAAAGGATTATAAAAAACGCGGGAAAACGTGACATGCGATTTTCATTTGGCGAATTTTTGTTTTATTCGAATTCAAATTTAGAACGCCAGGTGCTATCAAGGTTGACGTTTACGGCCAAGAACGTTGCGGCCGGCACTATTCTTAATAAAATTAATTTAAGGCATGTTTTAAAATATTGTCATGGCATTGGTACTAAGTGTAAAATGCCGCTGGTGAGTTATTTATTGCCTTCTATCTATACGCAAAGTACATATTTGTGCACTTAGCTCTGTTTCGGGCAAATAGTGAAAGGAAAGATCCCTTAGCTATGCATTAGCACATCGCCATCTAAATTAGAACACAGTTTCTTCGTAGATTATAAACTTAGTAATAATTTCAATTGGCTGTTGTTATCGACTTGTTAAACTGGTAAATGACTCATATTCTAGACACAATATCAACAAGAGAACAAAGTGTTGTGTCATTAGTCTCCTCCCACTATAGTTTTCAAATAATAGGTCAAAATAGTAATCATCATACTCGTATCTGAATTGGTTAGATCTGCATGTAAGTACAAGTTGGCAACAAGAAGAATAAGCCCAAAGTTTTTAGATGTATGATTCAAAACTTTCCTCATATTATTTTCACGCAGTTTCTAAAAATCTATCGTAATACTAGCCAGTACTATTTTTTTTAAAAAGTTTATTAGCATTTCATTCGATCAAAATAAACTTTACTAATAAAAACAATGCCTCATTCATTACTCCCACTCCGTGTTACGTGCGTTCTAAAACGGCTAATCACTATTCTAAAAATTCACAAAAAGAACGCTCGGAATGCTCGGATTATAACGCCTTCGCATTGGCCAGTCGGAACGTGAAAAAACACGTGTTTTTTTTCTATGCCACGTAGTGTACGTTGCGGCCGGCCCACCGTGCGATTGGCCGCCCAGCCGCAACTAAGCGGCCATTGGCCGATTTTTTTCTCGCTTTTCCGCGCGTATTTTTTCCCGTAGAAAACCTCGGCCAATCGTAGGCACGTAGTTTTTTAATTGCTAAAGTTTAGCGCGTTGCGAGCTACGTTGGATAGTTCGCGGATGTTGTTGGTGTTCAATTGGAAGTTGGACGTTGTTTTATTTGGAGCGTATTGATGTTTTTTTTTGTTGGTTTCCTGCTAATTCGGTACATACAGATGAAACGAATAATCGGCATGAGAGACAGGTAAAATCTTGTTTGTGTTAATTAAAAGCTACACGTGATGTTTTCTTTTAATTTATGCGTAAGAAGTTTTATTTTTATAAACAACTTCGTTTACGAAGATAAATTAATATACTGACTTAACCATAAATCTGTGATCTTTAGTGTTGGCAAATACTGGCTGCATGAAAGAAGGCAAGTTTATTTCAAAAGCAAGCTCTTTGCTACTTGGCAAATAAAAAAAACAGTCGTTCGAGAAGATTTTGCGCGGGAACGCGTCGCGTCAATGGCGCACAGATTTAAATTTGGAACGTGCGTTTATGAGTTTCCAGTTTATTTTAACGGCGGCATACTTGATGCGTTTTATTCAATCGGCATGCAAGACGAATGTTCAGTGATGACATGCGTTGGGTTTGTTGGATTAAAACGTGTTTCATGTTATCAAAGTACCAAATCACGTATTTTTGGGCGACAATATTAAATAGATACTTAAAGAAGCTATTATATTATATTTGTTTGACCTACTGTAGAGGGTTTACTTACTTTTTTTTAATTCTAACAAAATCAGCAGGTTCCATACGAATTGACATTTCAATCTTTACTTACCGTTAAAAGAAAACCTTACATCATTTTAATAGATCTAAGAATTCATCAACATGTTTATTTATAAACAGCGGTTATAATGTTATTATTAGACATAATATTTTGTATATGAAATTAACCGTAAACTTTCGTTTACCGGCTGTTTAAAGATTGGTGAACTCGGGTCTAAGAAGAAAACCAATGGTTGACAAATGTCATTTTCTAGTTCCTACCGTAATTATCTTTATAGTAATACACGCTTCTACGACCCTGAAACGAACTACGACTTGAAGTTTGTCTCCATTAATGTCATGTCAGCTGTCATTAAATGCAAACTGGTCGTCGCACATTTATCAAAGTGTTGCGGTAAAATTATTATTATTTTAAGCCTTAGAATAATAATAATTTAGAATCTAAGGTCCTAGTCTAAATAAATAAATAAAAATTCATTAACTTCCAAAGAACTTGTTTACAATATTTTGCCGAGTCTTTCCGTTAAATAGTCATAGACACTTGGATTGGGAATAACTCGCTTCTTCCCAAAAGGATGGCTAATGGTTCTATTGGTACACTAACAGCCGCACTCAGAGACATTCATTAAATTAGGCTTAACTGGTATTTAACTAATGAGAATTAAATCTCCTAATCAACGGTAACTCCTAGAGTCATATTTTAATGGTTCATTAGTTAAATAGAACTTTAAGCAAGCTTAGGACGGAACCTCGGCCCAACACGCTGTCGATTGCATATCGATAAAGTTTGGGAGTAGCCATATATAAAAAAGTAAAGGAATAACAATCGATAACCTAATGTTTAGCATGGAAATCCTATACAACTAGAAATACTAATGTATGATATTTCTTGTTTCTATGTCTTTTTACAAATAAATCGAGTGAAATAGCTAGTAAAAGAATTTTAAAAATAATTGTTTTCGCCTATGTTATCACTGTCAACTGACACTGTCAAATGTTTTGTCAGTGTCAAAAAAGTACGTTGGTTGCAGGTACTTCATTGTATCATTGCAATTTATTTAAATAGGCTTTGCGGCGCTTTTTTTAAAAATATGGTGCGTATAAAATGAAAATTAAAATTTGCTGGATCAACAATGTAAAATGTGGTCTTTTTCATTAATATTATATTCTTTCAATCTAGGATCTTTAAAAGAAAACATCACGCAAGCGTGTTGCAAATTTTACGGCCCATTAAAAGGCTATATTGGCCCACTGTCGAGACTAAACTAGCAGATGGAAAATCTGTTTCCAAGAAAAAGTCTGCTTGGGAAACCATAACTTTAAAATTTAACAGTAATACCCATGTTCATAAGGTAGGTAATTATTGTTTTGTTGTATCTTTTGGTACGTACCTACTTATGTATGAATTTAAATGAAGTACTATGGTTTTTATTCCAGCATGATACTATTACTTTAAAACGAGCTTGGGACAACATGAAGGCTCTAACACGAAAAACTCGTGCTGCAGCAAGGGGAAACCTGCTGAGAACTAGTGGCAGCTCGCCTGGTTGTGGTGAAGAAAATAAAAAAGGAGACTGCACAAGGAGAGTTATGAAAACAGAGTTACGCAAATTAGTCTGCAAGGCAAAGCAAGCCTTGTGTATTTGTGCAATAAAATTATTTAATATTATCCACTTATTTGTAAAAATAGTACCTACCTGCATAAAATATGTACCTACATTTCTAACTAACATAAAAGATACTGAGTTTGAGTTAGAATTTTATTTACAACTATCATGTGTGCTGCCAGGCAATAGAGCAACAGCTTCAACATAGATTTTCTATTTCTCTATTTCTGTATACATCGGATATCTCCTCCAGGACTTCTAATTTTAATATGGGTGCAATCGATGCACCCAATTTACTCCAGGAAAAGAAGCTATTTCATAAATATTTTGTTTGTAACAAAATGCAATTCGTTAGGTAGATATTGATGTGTACTTTAATATCACTGCAAATCGTGCACCGAATCACACCAGTCTACTCAAAATTATACAATATGTTAATTCACAGTGTTGATTTTTTCTGCAGTAGTGGGAAACTGGACAAAATCTTAATTTTTGTCTGCAATCAGTGTACTTCGAAACTTGGGCGATTATTCTTGAGACCGACTGCTGGCAGATATTCATGACGTGTCCATCAACTATCTAAAGCAAAATCAATATTGTAAGTACGAGTAGGTACCGATACATACATTGTAAGCTGATAGCTAATTATCCTGATGCCCCACTTACCTGGAAACTGCCTGTAGCAAAATACCGTAACGTAATCAGTAGCATTATTTGTTGGTTTTCTTTATTCGCATTACACTAATGGCAATATCCTATTTTTCACAGCTTCAGGCGTAAACATATTCCGGACATGAAATTCATAATCACAATATTTTAAGAACGGATCAGAATAATCTTGCAAATATCGTTTTGGCCATCTTTCTCTATATCTTGAAGCATTATTTACAAATTCTAAAAGATGGGACATTGCTTTTATTAATTTATTTATTAAACATCAAACTGTATGAAATTCTAACCTCAAATTATGCGTCAAAATTGCGTCAAAATCTATCATTAACAAGTTAAGTAAGGTTCCTGCTGTATTTAACTTTAATTGTCATTAAGCTACACTAATGAACGTTTAGCCGACTCTGAGAGTGAATATTTTCAAATATTTACTTAGTAAACGTCTCTGAGTGCGGCTGTAAGTAAGTAAGAACACTAAATAGTCTAGATGCATATTTTGGGTTATAGTCTAGCCGTAAAACATTTTTATTTCTTATAAATTTTATATGATTGATTTCTGACTGTAACCTGTTTTGTGTCTATATTAATAAATAAATAAATAAGTAAGGGGGTAAAACTACCGATCCTACTAACCTGTATGCAGCCTCGTATGCTGTTGCACATGGCTCAACTGCTTGAATCTTCTATCGCAGTAGCTGCATTTATACGGTTTTTCGCCAGTGTGCACCCTAATGTGCTGCACCAGCTGGTGGTTGGAGCTGAACGACTTCAGGCACTGCTGGCACTGGTGCGGCTTCACTTCGCCTCCAAGCCCTCGCTGCAGCTCGCGTGCATGCATTTGCATTGCGTTCTTGTGCATGAAGATCTGGAATGGAAAAGTTGTTGAGAATTGAAGGAGATCAGCTGGATAGCCGGATGGTTAGGGCGGCTTTACACCATCCTATTTGTGTAGCATCCTACTAGTGAAATAGGAAGATGTAATAGCAGTTCAGTTTGCAGTTCCTGCCTTCCTAGTTAAGAAGCTCGGGGCCTAACTAGGAAGGTATCTGGGGCCCCACTCTGTAAGACGATATCCGTAGTTGCGGCTGTAGCCGTCCCTGTCACTAATGCCAGCATGTCAGTGCGAGCGAGCGCAACGGCTGGACGCGAAAATACGAATAGTGCGTTATTAGAGTAGAGCACCTGCCTATTCATCCTTCCTTCATAGTTTGGATCCTAAGTAGGATGGTGTAATAAGTACTTTAGGCGGTTGTCTAACCAGCAACGATAAGTGAGCGAGTAAAGCTAGAAACAGAAACGAGTTGGCGAGTTGTCACTGGGCTATAAGCGAGTGTTCTCGGAGACCCGCGATTTGAATTCGGAATAAGTGTTCGAAACGTCAGGTTTTAAGCAAATGTAAATGCATCGCGAAGTAATCTGTAAAATTTTGTTTTGATGAATTTGGAATAGAATTTGACTGCTAGTTGATAGCTAAGCGAGGATCGCCGAGCGAGTTATCTTTGGAAGCGAGTTCTTGCCGGCCAGTGTGAACAGTCAGCGATCAACTATATACAATAGTTTAAAGTAAACTAGCATCTCTTTTGTTTACACGGAAATTAAATCTATACGTTTTTTTGAGCGAGAAAATCGCTGATATTTACTCGCTTACTCATCGGGACAACTGCCTAAACACGACTTAAAAAAATCTTTTGTAAGCAGGTATTTGACCGTAGTCACATACACATAAGAGATTGATGTGAGCTGTATACATATAGTCCGAAAGATTCGTGTGCGTGTGTGACCTGCCTGCGAAGCAAAAGAGGTGCGGGGGACGAGGCGTACTAGATGTAAGCGGGGAGGGACGGCGCGGGGAAGGGGATTTCCTATGACAATTGCATGCGCATTCGTTGCACAAGAGGGCCAAGCACGTCTTTCACTGCACAAGAGGGCCAAGCACGTCTTTCAATGCACAAGAGGGCCAAGCACGTCTTTCACTGCACATGAGGGCCAAGCACGTCTTTCACTGCACAAGAGGGCCAAGCACGTCTTTCACTGCACAAGAGGGCCAAGCACGTCTTTCGCTGCACAAGAGGGTCACGCATAAACTTGTCGGACTACTATGGTGGTTAGCTAATTTCAGATTCAGTAGCGAAGAAAAGTGCGAGAAAAGCCTCTAGGTTTTTCCTTCAGTCCTACCCGGGACTCGAACCCAGGACCTCGGATAGAAGGCAGCGTTCTGACAACTAGACCAACCTGTATAGATGTAGTTTTCGGAATTATACAAGTGTGGTAGTCCTGCGGGTGGTAGGAAGCACTATATTCTAAATCCGTATAGGTAAACTCATGATTTCAAACATATTTTCAGTTTTTTTTGTTAACAAATAAAAACATGAAGTACCTAATTACTCAGAACAGGAAAACTTAAGGGTTTTAAGACAACTTTAAATATTCAAACTAATTTAACGAAACAATTTGGATTGGAATGTTATTTAAAGACTTGGTTTGGCAAAATGACCCCGGATTTAAAAAAGTGCAATACGAAATCCACGCTATATGCGTAAAATTCACTAAAAAACGGTATCTTACCAACAAACTCATCATTTTATTCACTATTTTAACACTTCTGTGTTAGAATAGTGCTAAATACGAGCGAACGACTACTAAGGCGGTTTCGGGTTTGAATCCCGCAAGGGGCAAATGTTTGTGTGATGAGCACGAGCATTTGTACCTAAGTCATGGATGTTTATATGTATTTAAGTTTTCTATCCGTTATCCTAGTCACCATAGCACAAGCTCACGCTTAATTTGGGGCTAGGTAATTGGTGTGTTTGTTGAAACAATTTATTTATTTATATACAGTTATGTGTTGTTTTTCATCCATTATGTAGCATGTAGTGTAATACAGACAGTTCCTAACCTCTGGGAAAGTATTGAGAAGTTAAAATGAGAATTGAAATGTATTGTGTTGGTGTTACACTTAGAAATCAAGTTTTATTCTACATTAAGTAGTGTAATATAGTATGTTTCTTACGTAACTCTGGAAAAGTACTAAGAAGTTGGGATGAGAATTGAAATGTGTTAGTGTTAAACATGTTCGGGACAAGGAAACCTCTGCGCGCGTGACAGCAGCTCGGAGAAAAGGAAGAAATATTTGATTGTGTCAGATTTCAAAAATCCGTGGAAGGGAATGAACTCCTATATATCTGTTTTCTATATCTATACTAATAATATAAATGCGAAACTGACTGTCTGTTAGCTCTTGACGCTTAAACCACTTAACCGATTGAGATGAAATTTGGTATGGAGACAGTTCGAGACCCTGGAAAGGACATAGGCTACATTTTGTCGTGCTATAAAAACATTAAGGGGGTAAAATGGGGGATGTAAGTTTATATGGAAAATCCAACTCTTGCGGGCGAAGTCGCGGGGAACCACTAGTTTAAAATAAACGAAATTGATTGTGATTCAGCGTTTTTACAGTCCGCTTGCCGCTATATCGGCATGGCCAAATAAAACATAAGAAACAAACTTGTTTCAAAAAAGTGTTTATGACTACAAAATATTTGGTTAAAGACTAGGGAACACGCTGTATAGCTACCATGTTCATACACTATGCAGGTGTTATGTTACTTAAGAAATAGTAAGTCAGATAACCAACTTTATGCGGGTCTAGAATTATTTATGACCGCACTTTTGATGCCCAGATATGCGTGTTTTGATTTCAATAAGGCAATGTTTTTAGTCCTGGATATCCTGGAGAGACAAAATCAAAAACATAACAGCTTTAGGCCGCATGAAGAAGGACACAGAGATTTTATACACCGTCAAGAAGAGAAAGCTGGAATATCTTGGACACATTATGCGCAACCCGAGATATGAATTTTTGCAATTAATCATACAGGGGAAGATTCAAGGCAAGAGAAGTGTCGGACTTAGGAAGGTATCCTGGCTGAAGAACCTACGCCAATGGTTTGGAAGGAGTACCCGATCATTGTTTAGAGCGGCGGTATCAAGGGTGCAAGTTGCTATGATGGCACCTTAAGAAGAAGAAATATAATATACTAATCGTTTGAAGAATAACCTTGGGGATCTCAGTTCTCGAGTTTGACCACAGAATAAACAATAGTAGTTTGATCCTGATTGATTTTCATGCGAACAAAAATATTTTCGAAATTGGATCGGATTGTATGTGATGTTCCGAAGTTGTGATAATGTAATAATTATGTCCTCCTAGCCGAATTTCGACTACAGCGGCTTAATTTAGATTTATGATAGATAGTTATGTAAGCAAAAATTTTTAAATTAAAGTTAATAGCTCGTGTGTCTAAACCGTGTTTTCTTAGTTTAAAACTAGCCTAACTATGCCAAAGTTTTATCAATATAGTCGTCCATATAAAACGTTTTATCTCAAAAATCTCGCTGTATACTTTACTCGGTGTATTTATTGAAAACCCTTCGGTCTACGATTGCAAAGAAACGACTTTGAACACGCGATCCTACACTAGCGGACAAAGTAACTGGTCACTATGGTTACGAGTAGAAATATATTAAAAAAATGTTTACTATAAAATGCTATACTTTAACTGGTTACTATG
Organism: Pyrausta nigrata; assembly: GCA_949316185.1. NCBI lineage: Eukaryota > Metazoa > Arthropoda > Insecta > Lepidoptera > Crambidae > Pyrausta > Pyrausta nigrata. The sequence continues at coordinate 3,524,328 of OX438961.1, forward strand.
GTTACGACCAGAAATAGTTAACAAGTAAACATAATTTTCGAAAAAACAAAACACCTGATTGCAAATTTTTTTTTATTTTTGAAATGGACTTTTTACTGGCTTTTATTTAATACCCATATTGCTATGGTAAGGAAAAAATCAATCCCCCCTCCCCCTTTATTTCCATTTGCGGGCGCCATTTTTAAATTGTATATAGCGTATGTCACTCTCACAATTTTGACAAATTCAACGACAACTCATATGTCAAAAATTGTACAGCCGTTTGGGCTGTAGGGCGTGCCGAACAATCATACATACATATTCTCCAAAAACATAACCTTCCTTCCGCAGTCGGGTAAAAAATCTTCCACTTTAAAACGCTGAACTGGTTGGTTGTTCCATATTGCAGTTTTCTACAGAAGGTAAGTTTTTACACGGTTTATAAAGCTTAAAAAATATATAAATAAAAAAATATACTACTGCATTTTTTATCTAGTATTTCTACCTACTTTCTAGAAATAAATAAATTAATAATTTTAAGGATTTAATGGACGGCAGTCGATCCGCAATACAAGTGGCTGAATTCTGGGCTGCTACGATGTAATTTCTCGTGTTCCATCGACACGCTAAGAAGAAGAAGAAGAAGATTTTAAGGATAAAATGTTTGCCATAATTGTCATAAGTAGATGAAACTAAATTTCGTTGAATATTTTAAATTGTACGCAACTCTTAAGTAAAACATGAAGTCACCTCAAAAAGCAAATCCGCTCGTGGTGGATATTCCCACATTTTGATTTTTGTCAAAAAAACTATTGTAAAATAAAAAACACAAACAAGCTTTCTTGTGAAGCTACAGGATGAGACTACGAGGAATATTCATTTTTGTTCCCGATATTTTCAGGGAAGGAAAACATCGTAAAACAATCGACTCAGTTTTGCTCGAAAAATATAATTATTTTATTTGTAACACTGTTTTATTTCAAGCATCCGACTTCCTTGTTTACTAGCTGATATTTTTTTTATCTCATTATTATTCCGTATTTCATTTTTTCTCGTAGCTAATGAGTATATTTTCCGCTTGGACTGTTATGTTGTTATAAATCTAATCGTTACTTATTTTGGTTGATTGTGTGTTGTTGATTGACAGCAAATAAAAGAAAAGATAAATGTCGGGTCGTATCAGGAGGTTAAGAGAAGGGCGGAAAGCAGAGAGGAATGGAAAAAACTCCACCGACAAGAGCCTAGCTCTTAAATTTGATAATGATGATGTGTGTTGTTGACATGAGCGTCGGTGGCGCAGTGGCTAGCGGGTTGCCTCTCATACGGAAAGTGCCGGTTCGATCCCACGTGCCGCCTTGTACCAATGACTTTTTCTAAGTCAAGTACATTAGTTATTTCACTAACCGGTGCTCTTACGGTGAGGGAAAACATCGTGAGGAAACCTGCACATTCAGGCGACTGAATGTGTAACCATGATCCATACTGGTCAGGTTCCCCTGGTAACAGGGTCACGGAGGTCAGATGACAGTCGCTCTACTGTAATTACCTGATCTGCCACAACCTAGATCATGGTCAGCGGACCCTGGGCCCTCGCGTGCGAGAGCACAACCGGGATAACGCTAGAAGGATGACTTATTTTGGTTTATTAAATTGTTAACAGTTATTTCCTTTTTCAGATCACGGTAATTATAATTATTGTTATAACTTAAGGAGTTATTATGCAAGTTTTTACGAAATTCAATTAAATCATGCGGGTACATTCCCCAAGTATTGATGAAATCGAACGCCGGCTCACTAGCGTAGCAAGCACTTACAAAAATTCGTCGGCTGAGTAACGTCCTCGTCCGTCGGCGGATAGCGAAGGGACGTGGGTTCGAGTCCCACCGGATGACACAGCCGATAATTTTTTGTGAGCGAAATTTAATTGAATCACGGTAATTAATCATTAGCAAAGATTTAGAAATAGAAAAAAATTATGCAGGTTTCTATAGGTTTAATTATATTTTAACACTCAGTGTTTTTTCTTATTTATATTTAAAGTCTAGTCTAGTTCATTCCGAAAGTACTTTACTCCAATGTTACTTTTGCTTACATTTTTTTTAATTGAATCTAAACCTTCTTGCTAAGTAAACTAAGTAAGTAAGTAAGTAAGTTTTAAGGAACTCCAGTTCTGTAATTTAACACATAAGTATTTAATTCAAGTTGGTCATAAATTAATTCCTTAATTAGTCATTATTTCAATTTTATTGTATAAAATGTATCATATTTAGATATTGTTATCCAATATTGAGGAAAACAGAATAACAAAATAATGTATACCCGTGATGATTCAGTAAGTAAAGTGCTAAATAGTGGAATTTAACTGTTTTATATCAGGAACATTAGTTTATCTTTGTTAAGTTATTTTAAACCTTAAATTAACTTACGTATTTGATTGTATTGAAAACTACAGGACACAATTTACCTATCTACAAAAATATAATTGATAACTATATTAAGGGACACGGTACAATCATATTAGGGTACAAATGAATACAAGTAGATATTATTGTTTTAAATAGGATTTTTATATGCAACTTTTCTAAGTTCCTAAGCCAAATGAGATATTTTTGGATCTATTCTTTTCAAATAACAAAGAACTAATACCAATGTTATTTGTTTACTGCGGTAGTAAAATTTATATTTCTAACGGATTCTACGTACGTGCGTACATACTACATACTACGTACGTACATACGTTTAATATCTCTAATGCAGTACACAAACTCTACTCCCAACGAATACATACAAAACCTAACTTTTAGTAAAATTACATTAGGTAACAATTTACTTTACTTTGTAATTTATGTACTCACCATTCTAAAAAAAATGAATTGGCTAACTAGTCAGACATGACATGAGCCATCTTCGGCCATATCGTGAATTACCATCAGTAGAGTTTGCGGTCCAATTTTGCCGATGTGTTAAAAAAAAACCCTAAACTAGTTTAAGGATTCGTTTATGAGTGGTATTTGTTACCAATAGATAATTTAAGTGAAGAATGAATAGGTTGCTTGCTTCTAGACAGACATGTCCCATCCTCGACCGCATCGTGAGAGATGAGGTGAGATTGTAGTCAAATGTCTGCCTGTTAAAAAAAACTTGAAGACAAAAAATTTGGAAATAATACTTTGCCACAGCACTCAGTGGCCGGTTATTTTGCTCGTCAATGTAGCCCTTTCACGCGTGTTAGAAAGTGGAACTAGACGTTTTGATCACGCAACGAAGAAATTGCAAAGAATTTATGCTCGATGTGGCGTACGGTCTAAAGTTCGACTCCCGGAAGGCCAGCCCGGGAATTAGTGATGGCCGATCATCGATAGTTTGCCTATCGATGGCTGACCTTTGCAAGGCTCCTATTCTGTAAAATATATACACATATTTTCAGTAAGAGCTATCGCAATCGCTCATATTGTCTTGCCGTGTGACAGGGACATAACCGCATACTTTCTAGCATTATCATTCAGGTTAAGCGCTCAATTCTTGCCAGTGGAGTCTTTTCCATCTTTTCCCAAATTTGACCTTCTAACACTTTTTAAATAATTTCAAAGACCCCGGCCTGAGTCCTCTTATGACCGACTACACATACAGATCATCATCATATCAGCCTATGGCAGTCCACTGCTCAAGTGGGACTTATTACCCACTTCGAAACCTAAGTCTGGCTTTGCTAGTCACCTGGGAGGACAAGATCATCACATAAAAAAGGAGGTGTGAAGAAATAAAAAATGATTTGAAAACGTGTTATGTCGATATAGACAAATATATATCGATTTTCATGGTATCGATAATTATATATCGACAGTGCTCTATCGAGCGTCACTACACGAATTTGATATCTAGCAATTTGAGAAGCCTGTACTGTAATGTCTTTCAAGCATGATACTTATTTGCGGTTTAATTTTTGCAATTTCAGTGTTCCGAACGAAATGTACGGGTGTAATGCTAGATGTGAGCCGAGTGGCGTAATTTTCGTCTATATTTTACTGTCGGTAAAGTCCTATAGAGCCAAAAAATGCGCATTTTATACAGGCCGAGTACAGTTTATGTATATGACATTCGGTTACTAGACAATAAAAAAAATATGACAAGTTGTAATAAAACAAACAGAACTTTTGGCCATTTTATTGTACCTATTCTAATTCAATGAAGCATCATTTTGCACATCAACTAATATTTTTTCATGAGTAATAAGGAATAGGTATTATGAGTGTATTAAGTACAAACAAATAGAAAATGTAGATATAGAGAGACTCATTTATTATTATGATAATTTCTCTCAGCATTAATTTGAATCTGTCAGGCGTCTAACTCAAGCAAACAAATCAACTGTCAGTGAAAAGACATTGGTATAACCCCAAAGTAAGTCACTAAAGTACTTGTGTTATGGAAATCAGAAACAATGTTCGTAGGTACTACAACACCCAGACCCTGACAATATAGAACATATGGTTTCCTTAATTGACCCGAACCGGGGATCGAACCCGGGACCTCAGAAATAGTGACACCATGAAAATCGGCGCTCGACCAGTCGCATTATCTTATAAATGTCATTAAAAAATCCGAAACTCTTTCGTATTCCATCCACACAAATCCTGGAACGGGCCGGAAAAGTGGAAAGGTCGAGTGCTAATAAAAATAAAAAAGTGACGATTTGCAGGGTGGCCCGCGGTAAGCGACACTGAATAAAAATGAACGGTGTGCGTTTTGATGGCGGGACCCTTTTTCAACCGACTCCAAAAAGGAGGAGATTCAAGTCAAGACCCTTTTTTTCAGGATCGCGTGGAGTGGCCAAGTTGAAATAGGTAGGTAATGGTTTTGTGTACCTAAAAGGTAGATATTTACATAAATAGTCGTCAGGTAAAATGTAAAAAAATATCAAATACTAACTACCTTTGCGCGTACGTGCTTTAATTAGCACCATATGTAGGTACATGAGTATCAGGAAAAAGTAAAAATGACTAAATATTCCATAAAAAACAACGGATAAAAATTTAAAAATACTCGGGTAAAACAAACCTAATTTAGAATATTTGATTTTTTTTCCTGGTACTGACACTCTGGACAATGTTTTAACTGGTAAAGGTAAAATTGTTTTAATTATAAAAATCTGTTTATTATAGGACAATAATACCACAATTATAAAATACTCTAAGCTAAAATAGTTAATATGATGGTACATACTAACGAGGATATTACAAATGTTATCTCATTAATATGAGAATATTTCCTAAATATTTTCAACAAAACATTAAAACCTAATAAAACAAACATAAACTCGTTTAAGAAAGATATATTTTCCAGAATTAGCATCAACATCTTTGTTTCCAAAAAACATGCTATTTGAAGATGATTTGAAAACATTTTAACCCTTTTAAGTTAGCTCATTCAAATAGAGAGAGCTAAATGTCGAAATATACTAAAAATACCATCTCAAACTTAATATCGTTGACAGATATTACAAAGTGGGCTGGCTAAGTAAAGTGGCACGCTCGGACAACCCTTAAGGCGTAATTATCACCATAAAAAATTGAGCGCTTCTGCCATAAAAAACGCCATGAAAAATGCACAGTTCATTTTAACAAATTGTTCGGAGTCGCCATTACGCGTCTATTAAGAAAAATGACTTCCCCTGTTTGCGTTTAACGGGGTTTTATAACTTCTGTTTTTTTTGTGAAAGACCCCTTTCACAAAAAAAAGATTTAAACGTGGGAAAGCGCTTTTCAAAATCTCAGTTAAAGCCTTCGTTTTTTACGCAGAATATTCAGTAAATAATAGATAATCCTCTAAGCATCCTTTAAGACTTTCAACCTTGAAAAAAAATGGAACATAGTAGGGCAATATTAGTACATAGTCTTTAGTAAAATTATTATCCTTCATTACTGAATTTTCCTAATGTATACCGTAACTAGATATCCTATAATGATTGAGTTTAGTGCTAGTGAGTACCTATAATAATATAAAGATTTACATCTGAAGTGACTGACAGCAAAATCTTAACAAATAAAGTCAGCATCTTAACACTTCCTGTGACAGTGACGCCTACAGGCGTAGCAAAAACTAAAGTTAACATTGTCTGGGGTACTGTCAGCGAAAGTGTTATGTCCGTAATTTTGCGTATATTCAGCTCTTTTGTTGCAAAACAGAAACAAGCAAAAAACGAGGTCAAACAGTCATCGCGTTCGACTTAAAAAAATGAGGCGCCCTGAAAAAAAATAAGCCAAGTTCATACACTTTTAAGTCCGTGATTCATCCGTTTAAGAGGATTTATTCGGCTCGATATCTTGTTTTGGTTTGAGTGCTGATTTTACAACTTTCTGTAAATTTCATCGTGTTTTATGCTGTGGTATTGAAAATTGATTGGTAGATTTTTTTTAACCCATTGTCTTTACTGCTTGAGTAAAATCTAGCCCAAATGAACTTAAAATGTTATCAAATTAAACATAAATAAAGCCGAGCTTGTATGAAGTCTATTCACTGCGCAAATACATAATATAAAATATTATTTTGAAATTATGAATTTTACTTCTTAAATTATGTTAAAACTTGTGTGCTAATACCCTTTTTTTATATTAACACAGAAATAGTATAATGTTTCCTTAAACAACAACCACTAATGACTTTGCAAATCACAACACTGTGTTAACCCCTCGAGGAACGCGAAATCAGAAAAAACAAAAGGAAAAAAACAACAAATTAATACGTTTGTAAACGCCACTTTTAATTACAGTGGGAACCCTTTTTTAACGTCCAGTTACGTGAACCACGCCTAGAAGGAAGCGATAAGTTGATAATTGTCACTTTGACACCTGTCAGTTAGCTAATTGCCGGTTGGGGACTTGGACACGCATCGGTAGTTGGCGGTGGAGAAAAATTTTAGCCAGAGAGCTGTAATTTGTCAATTTGAAATCAATTTCACGGTAAAGTCAAAGCAAATTGCAATGAAAAATATCTGAATTTTTTATTTTAATAACTTTCAGACGGAAATATTAATAACGCAAAATTTTGTCTGTCTGTCTGTTTGTCACCTCTTACTACCGCTTAAACCACTGAACTGCTATATTAGATGAAAGTTCTTGTGGAGCAAAGTTTAAGACTCTAGAAAAGACGAGGGCATTTTTTAGCATGATGTAAAGTCTAGAAAAGGGTGAAATAAGGGGTTTATATAGGAAAACCGACAATTGCGTGGGTAAAGTCTACACCTAGTATATTATATGATTAAAGACGTAAGAGTGAGAAATAAAACCTTGTTTGAATAAGACAGAACATCTTAACTAGGTTAACGATTTGATTCGAACTCAATATGACATTCCAGCTGACTTGGCATTGAGATATGCCTCAAAGGGCTCATACAAAGAGAGTAAGCATATTTGTTAAGAAAAATATCGTTAAAGATATAATTATCTGATCCAAGGCAACGTTATTCATCGTCTTTCTTTAAATAAGCAGCCTTGCACGTGTGTAAACAAAGAAAAGGGACTTTATTGTATTATTTTGTGGTTCTGTAGATCTCTTTTTTGTTTTTTGGGCTTTATTTCATCATGCCTGTGGAGACTAATGTGACGAATAAATGATAATAATAATTTAAAAAGATAAAATTGATATTTTGGCAAATAGTTACAATAATTTAGAATACTACTTGGCTCTACACTATAAAAATATTATAGGATTCTCTGTGTTGTGAGAAATGTATCGCAGTTTTTTAATAAAAAAAATATTTTAAGGGAAATAACTACAACTATTTTAGTACGGACATTATTAATAGCTATAACTTAATAGCTAACTAACGCAGAATTTCGTTGTTATTACAAAAAAAATAGTCCAGATTTAAAATGGGTCTATCATTTAAAGCCGACAACACAGGAATGAATGACACATTCGTGACATAACCTAATAGAGAAGCGATTTTCTAATTGGCTAGCTAATAGCTTAGTCCTGTCTTAAACCCGGTACTAAGTTTTTGGAATAACGGGGTTTAGGTTTGTTTTCGGACAAGACTGCGTGTTGAGGAGCTGCTGTTCTCCTTCTATTAACTTTTTTTAAAATACTTTTTTTTTTTTTTATGTGGTTTCTTTACAGCAATTGTTCAATAAAAAGTCCTTTTAATTTATTAACCTGTTGTACCCTAAAGTGTACCGTGCTTCTCCTATCAGCCTCAGCCTGGCTCCGAGCGAGTTTGCTCGACCATTTGCACACATTATCGCTTCTCGTTTGATTGAGTGATTAGCGAATATTAGATTGTTTTGTTGGAAAGATACAACTTGAAGAGTTTTATAATTCTTTTTCGTCTTTTTCGATTGACCTTCAGACTTTTTGAGTTGCTTTTGGTTGTTAATTATTTTTTTAATATTGAGCACGTGTAGTCTAGTCCTAGGCCGGGTAGTAAAAAGTTTTAGAATTTTTTTTACGTTCTCTGTTTCATCTTAAAAAAAGAGTAAAGATGTAAATGTAATTTTGTGTAGAATGTGAGGTTAACAGGTATTGAATAATTTGATGTAAAATCTATAGGTACATATGTGGGCAGGTACTCTGTGTTTCTAAATTTGAGAAAATGTTCATATCAGCATCTCAACGGTTAAATTGATTTTCATACACATCTTAAACTTTTATAATTTCCGTATTAATTATCTTCAAATGACGAATAGGTTTACTATTTGTTTTATATTGCTTGCCAATGCATAGAACTCGATCACCCATTGCATCACGTGTGCGAGTGGGACAGCATCACGAACCTCTCGCTCGGACATAGTCGCCAAGATACTATCTGCCGACCGCCCACAGACTATCTACTTCCTTGACTAGAAAAATTGCGTTAACATTTTCTTTCTCTTATTTAATTAAAAAAACAAAAAATCATTTTTTTTGTTTAGCACTTTATAGGTAGATATTTTAACGCAATAATTAAATACTGACTTAATATCGTGATCGTGATGAATTTTGGCCAAATAAATTAACTGTGTGCTTCGATTGCTACTCATATTTTCATTGTGAATGCTTTGCACTATTATAAAGGTTAGCTATTAGTTGGCACTATCATAATCTGTTTTTTTTTTCTTTTATAATATCCTTGAGTCAAAACACAATAAAAACTTTTTCGTAAAAAAATCGCAACCCGCATATTTATTTTTTCCAGTACATTACAGTGACAATAAAAAACGTATTAAAACGATGCTCGTCACTGACCTATGTCAACAGACAGATAACGAATATACAAAGAATATGGTTTGTGGCAGAACAATATTTTTACACTGTTTTGATGTATTATTCCTGCTTGTTTTTTTTTATTTCACACCTATAAAAACATGTTTCGACAAACATTTTTTGGTTAATTATATTCTTTCAAGACATTATTTTAGCTGCAATTTTTGACAGTAACACAAATTATTCGGCTTAAGATTTTAAATTGTCATTTCGAGATTTCGATTAATGTTTTTGGAAATATTTTTAAGATAAAAAATCCCAGGTATTATTAAACAGGTCTTTTAAAACATTATCAAAACTCATACTATTTTCCATATTTTTTGCAATAATTTATATTTTTGTCATACTCAATTAAAAATAGGTATATAAACAAAGTAATTGATCGCGAACTCAAGTGTTCCGTCACTGACCTATGTCAACAAACCGAGATAGTGTTACGTGTCTACACATAATGCATGTGTGTGTACAATAAGGAATGGCGGGACACGCTTTTTTATTTTTTACCATCTTTCATTCTGACGCTAAGTTTCATGGTCAATTTCATAACGAAATGATCTTGATCTAAAGTCCGTTTTTCATTGCTTGTCCAAAATTGAAAATAATCTTGACATTCCTTTTTAACAAAATTATCTTACATCTCAATATGGTAGTTTGTCGTTTAAATTATGCAGCTTTTTAGAGCTATTAGTTTTTTTTACCAGTATTAGTTTTAAAAGTCATAAAAAGATTGTTTACAATGTTTGACACGTAAAGAAAAGGGACTTAACAATGATGGTGTAGATATTTTCATTCGCATTCGTTTTACATGCTTAGAATTTGGTGCAGAAAAACAGTTCATGAACAAAAAACTTTCATTTAAGTATTGTATAATATTTTTAGAAAATATTTGTTTAAGTACATAGATATTATTAAGTTTTGTAAGGAATATAAAATAATACACTATCTACTAAATAAAAATAAACATTACATTTTAAGTTTTGGTACAGAGATTCTGAAGGTGGGTAGACATACGTTTTTTACCTACTTACATATTTTTTTTTTCAGTTTTTGTCTATTTTTACAGTAAAAATAAGAACTTTACAGCTTTAACATTTCGAGATACCAACCAAGCGAACAATGACAACGCATTCCAGATAACCTCATTTCTTTTTCTGATACCACACACTGCAATCCTTGATATTATTGCATACGCACACACTTACACACGCAGCGTAGGGACATACCAATCTTGACTGCTAAAACATAAAACGCGAAAATAGCTAGCATAATATATTTTTAACGAATTACTTATCATCTCGTAACTAATTAAAAAGAAAAACCACAAAATAGAGTCGCGTTATTTTTTACTTATATTCTGTGGCTCGATTGAACAAAACATTCATTTCCCGCGTATCGATGACATCGAGTACAGTTCAATGACCTCAAACTTTTTTTTCTACAGAACCTCAACCTTTTTTCTGCGCTTACCCTACATCCGAACACATTTTTTTAATCTCTTTTTTTTCTCACATTTGCCCACACCTCATCGCCACCGCACTCACGTCTGTGTGCATGTCCCGTGATGCAATGTCTAATCATGCTTATCGTAGAATTATGTGTTGCGCATTTTTATTCGCTTATGTAACTCTATTGTCGATGCCCTGTGTTGTAATTTGACGTAAACATATTTTTTCTGTGGTTAGGTATGTCATTTGTTTTTTTAAATATGGTTTTGTAATTACCTACAATTTTGAGTCCCTACAATTTCTCCGCGTGATATTTGAAAACGAAACGTAATTGAAAAGTGATATTTAAAAACATAACAAAAAGTTTAATCACCTCTTTACTCCTTTCCCTGTCAACGGCCCGCAATCTCTTTGACAAATAAACAAAAATGGCCTTTGATAGTGCGTTACAAAAGTGTATAACTCATCAAGTGGACGTGAGGCCTTAAAATAAAAATAGGGCTAACGCACCTTCAGGGCCGGAGATAAGGCACAATGCACTATCACTGTAAGCATTTTACCCCGGGCCGGTGACCCGCGGGCCTTGAAAACGTCATTTTTACGATAAACTCGACGATAGCGCGATATTTATTAATTGCTTTTTATTTATTACTTTTTTCCTGTTTGCTATGCAATTTTTTTTATTCAAATATTACAAGGTTGTCGTAATGGTGTCTTCATTTATACAAAAACGACAGATTTGCCATACAAACAGCTTGAACCCATATCACCTCCTTAATTTTATCAATGCTTTAATATTGATTATGCTTTTTGGGGAAAAGACTTATTTAAAAAAACCAAAGATCATCAAAATTGATTTTTTCAAATCATACTTCAGATTTCTAGGATCTTTATAAACACGGACGACTTGCTGGATGATATAGCTGGTCCCTGAGGGGTTAACATATAAGCCGGACATTAATGGTGTTTTTTTTAATGTTCCTAAGAGATTTATATTCCGTTTTCCTATGCGTGAGCCAAGGAGAGCGCATCTCGATGCATTATGCGAGTGAAGAGGCTCGATCTTAGGACGAAACGAATATGGCAAATCTATACCGACTGCTTCGGGAAATACGTATATAGGAAATATGATTGCTCCTTATTCTTTCCTTAAAACGCCTTTACTAAAAAAGACTAAGCCCGACTTGCACAAACACGGGTTAATCCCCAACCCGAGAATAGTTCATACAAAAGTGACAGGGTTAACGGGTTAAACCGGGGTTAGCGACATGGCGCAAGTGGGCCCAAGCACATTTAAGGCAGCAACATTAATGCGAGAATAACAAAACCATCCAAATAGAAGATTTTTTTCAGAGAATGGAATATATACTTTTCTTATTAATGGCAAGAGCACTGATGTATGGCTGTGTGGCTAGTCCCATGGCAGTTAGACTTATACAAAAATAATGATTTTTTTCACATGTCTTTATTAACACTAGGACATAATTATTTATTAGTATTTGTAGATGTTTAATAATTGATTTGAGAGTAATAGCAACTTTGTATATGATTTTTAATTTAAAATAACTTGAAATCTTACCATATGCCTCTTCGAATCTAAATCAGAAATACTAATCGACAGGGCAAGTTTATTCGGCTTCGGTTTAGTACAATGAAAAAGTATATCTGTCTGTCTATCTGTTACCACTTTACGCTAAAACTGTTGAACTGACTCAAATGTAATTTGGCACAGAGATAGTTTGAGACATTGGGAAGGACATAAGTTACTTTTTGTTGCAAAACAAAATCTTTAAGAGGGTGAAATGAGGGTTGAAAGTTCTTTAGCGAAACCCGATATTTGCGCGTGCCCAGTCGCGAGGAACCGTAAGTGTATAGGTATGTCTCGCAGGAAACAATATAATACAGAAATATGTCACTATTACAGCTCAACTGCCGCATCCTAACATTATAGTTCGTTCGAAACCACAATGTGACGTTCATACATGAATACTTCATGCGTGCGCAGGTCACGATCAGGGACATCGAACTTGCATTTTTAAATCGATTGCATCAGGGCTGTGGTAAAAATCGAAATTATTCATAAATCGAGTTGTAACATTGTTGCTGGCCAGAAATATTCTCAACGTTAGATAATAAAATAGCACCTGCAGCAGCACCAGCCTGAGTAATTAAAAAATCTTGCTACTTGCCACCATTTTATTATGAACTGATATTTCCCAATAAAATTCAGTCGTGCAAAATAAGTATACTGCAACTGTCTCTACAGCCTGGGTCTTCCGAAAAAATGTAGTAACTGTCACACCTTTCAAACGGGCTCAAATACTTAACGAGGTTTTGGGGATGTATAAGAGTTTAACAAACATGAGCAGTCCAATCTTTATTGAATATTTTTGGATTGGAATAGAGCTAATCCCAAAAATATTTAGTTATATCGATCCTTGTCAAGGATCAATGCTAGATTTTCAAAAAGCAGCAGCCAGGTGATTCATCTTGCCACCATTGAAGTATGAACTAAGATTTTCTAATTCAAAAATATGTTTTTTTCTAACTGTGAAATATTAGTATTCTACCACTGGCTCTACAGCCAAGGTCTTCCAAGTAGGATGTTAGTCACATCTTTAAAACGAATTTTAAGACTTTAGGAGGTTTTTGGGTATATTCTAGAGTTCAACAAATACTTTGAGCCGTCTACATTTTTATGGGTATTTCAACAATCCTATAAGAATATTTTAGGATTTGAATAGAGCTAATGCTAATATTCTATGTTGTATATGGCAACCCTAGAAGGATCGATAATGCGATCGACAACGCCCGTACGATCTATACCGTTTTTACACATTCGACGGATATTGTATTCCAAATTAGGTAAAAAGCGATTGTGTGTAAATTTTTTCATTTACTTTATTTTCTCGTTCAATGACAGCAATTTTAATTAGAGCATTGATTTTGTTTTGCAAATAAAAGATTTTATTTAAATAGTATTTATTTATTAAGTTATTTTTATATTTTTTTACTTACTTCTTTACCTATGCATATTTTTTAAGGACTGTTTTTTTTACGTTTGATTTTTTTTAAGTGTTATGGACGCTTTTGGAATCGACTGCTAGAGTGAAATTGAACTTAACATTTTCTTAGCCTTTGGCTAACTACCCGTGTGCGAATTTTTGGTTTCTTATTTAAAAACTTACGTAATATATGTTTATCTACCTTAACAGCCTATCGCGGAACTGGTGTCTCAAATTGTAGGATATTTATGGATTATAACCTAACTGTCCTGCTTTAGGGTCCCTTGCTTGAACCCTAAAAACCGCATAAAACTGCATCCATAAATTCCTGGTAGAGGAAGATAACGTAATAAAAGCGCAGTATCTGGCCAGTCCACGTGTTGCCATAATAAAAATAAATTGACTCCGGCAAAACTGGAGGTCGCTCACCTCCCTAACCTAAGACAAGAGTGCTCGTACGCAACGCACACACGCGCGCCGTCTGCGCAACGCTGTACACACACAGCGGCGGACACGCACACATAGGCAAACAGCGCGTGCGCGAGCCAGTTTAGTCAAACGGAAGAAATGTTATTCTCTTTTTAGGTACGGCTTTTGCTGATTCTGCGCCCGTTTTAAATGTCTCTGCGCGGGTTTGAGCTATTCTTTTTTGCAGAATAAAAAATAGTTATGTTTTTTGAATAAAAATATGAAATAAATATTTAAAACAAATGTTACTGTGGCTTGCATAGATCAAAAATGAGAAATGAGTAATATTTTAAACATTAACGCAAACACAATCGAAAAAAAAAACGTTATTTTTGTAAACATTTCAAGCAATCTTAGCCAGCAAAACAATGTCCTAGTTAAAACGGGCATGGTTTCGCATGACGTAGTTATATTGTATTTCGCATTTTGAAACAAAAATGGTCATTATTTGCGAAAAATGATACCGTAAGATTCTGCGTGCATTGCTCTCTGTGGACTTGTGTGGGTGAGTCTTGACCTACCGCACTATGCGGCTGTGTGAGTCACTGTGAATTACGCAATGCCAATCCTTTTTGATGTTATAGCATTTTTTTTGTTGTTTTCATTATTTCTGAGTCATCAATGGTACTGGCCAGTAAAAATAAATTAACTTTTTTTTTAAAAGAGATAGTCATGTTGAATTAATAGTTTTATGATTTGATACGTAAATATTACTCATTAAAACACAATTTTACGGATTACTTCGCGATTTATTTACATTTACATTTAAATGTAAATAAATCGCGAAGTAATCCATAAAATTGTGTTTTAATGAGTTCAACAATTCGCGTAAACGTAAGAAACAAATACGTAAATATTATTTGCGCAATATATATGTTGGATTCGCTTAGTAAAAACATTTTCAATATAACTTGTGATGATTTTTGTCCTTCCTTAATTTCATATTTAAATGTTGAATAGCTTGAGAAATAAATTAAAAAACTTACTTTTTAACGCAATATTTTTTTATTCAAAATCTGGAGTGTATTTTAAAACTTAAAGCGACGTGTTACCTTATTAAAACATCTGATACAGTCATGTGAATAGTAATTAACTGCTTAATTACTGATAATTGTCCCGGTCCTACGGGGCAGCGGACAGGTGTGGAGTTTATTAACAAATTACCCTAACTAATTTACCTGACTCAGTGTTTGTCTAACACTAGATTGTTTACTAGATTTTTTTTTGTTTGTCTATTTAAAAAAAAAATTGTTTGACTGCCTAAAATGAAAGCGCTTTAGAGGTTAATGCGATAGAAAAAAAAAACAATTATTTTTCTACGCTACAATCCATGCTAGTATTTTTATTAAATATCTTGTTACTACAAGTTTTTAGGGACAAAGTTTTTTTTTAAATATTTGACAACATTACATACATTTCTCTGATTTCAAAGATGTACTACATTTTTTTTAAATATTGACCTACATCACATAGGTACATTTCTCTAATCTCTAAGCTCCTATAGCCCTTGGGAAATGAAAATATCGGTAGGACCACAACACCTAGACCCGAGTCAATATAGATTTTTTTTCTAAATTCGCCTGACCAGGGAGATCATCAAAGAGGAAAAAACATACTTATTTAACAATAGCTATTTAACTCTATTTAAGATGTCTCAAAACGAAGAACAAAACAAGTTACTTTTTCCTCAAAAATGTACGTGACCAAGAACACACTGGTAATTGTGATTTTAATTCAAAAATATTTTTTGAAAACGTGCTCTTCTTATCTTATCGCGGTTTGCCATTTTTGTATGTTTTAAGTATTTTATAGTGCATTCGTGCGGTTATGGGATTTTTAATTTAACTGCTTACATTTAAGAACTTTAAAAGTAGGTAAGGATTTATTCTGAAATTCTATGAAATGCTTCAAAAACACAGAAAACTAGTTTGGAAGTCAGGGTTTCAAACATTTTGTATAAAACTGAGTATTGGTGCAAGTAAATAAATTTATTATTGTTATTTTTATCAAACGTCAAAATTATACGGTAATATACAAAAGCCCTGTGCTAGCAAAATAACGTGATGATTACTCTTGTATA
Source organism: Pyrausta nigrata (assembly GCA_949316185.1). Classification (NCBI taxonomy): domain Eukaryota; kingdom Metazoa; phylum Arthropoda; class Insecta; order Lepidoptera; family Crambidae; genus Pyrausta; species Pyrausta nigrata. The sequence continues at coordinate 3,540,545 of OX438961.1, forward strand.
TTTTGATGTGGTTTGATAATATTAAAAGTTGTTGTACTTAATTGAATATCAAAGCCCCTCCGTTTTGGATTGGACACATTTTTTTATCATTAAATGGCAATTTAATTACCTTATTAACAAACTATACTTATAATAAACTTTAAAATGAAGTATAAGTTTGTCCATTTGATGTATAAATGCAGTCAGTTTTCTCTGAGGACTAATGTCTTGGTCCTTGCACATAGTTATTTAGTTCTTCCGTATGTTTTAATAATTTTAATCGTAGATTAAGTGTATTGTGTGTGTGTTTTCACAGCAAAAGCCAAAAGCTTAAAAAAATATATTTATTTGCACCAATAATCAGTTTTATACAAATTGCTTTTTTTTTCAAAATGTGTATGTCTGTTTGTTTTCGTTTATTTTAAAGTCATTCAAACAATTTATATTTATTTATTGATTTCATCAATTTCCAGAGTTAGGCAGGTACTCTCTTGTGTCGTCCATATTTTTCCTGCTCAAGAAGGATATTTTAAAATGGCTATTTACCACATTACACTATTAGTGAAATTTATACAGGAAAACATGTTTTTTAATGTTTAATATAATGTGAAAATTGTTATGGAAAGCAATGATAGCTTATCACGATATTACAGAATTATACGTCATTAAAAATATTTTGTTTAATTAATATTTTAGTAGTAATAATTTTTCATATTCCCTGTTTCTAACTAATTCTTTTCTTAGTGCTACACGGATATTTGAGTATATTAGTGCGTGTATATGACTCAAGTTACTAAGGAAGTATAAAAAGAGAATACATTTTTCTTTTATTCAAGTTTTTTATGTAGAAAAGTAAATTTATCCGTAGCCATTGTTTTAAATATTTCTGCTATTCAATAATAATTATAGTATTTAGACATTCTTATATTAGTCAGTATTGTTTTATTTTTATCAGTATTATATTCCTGGAAAGTGAATATATTCCAATTAACATTGGTTCTCATGTACCTAACACAAATAGATATCAATATGACATTTCGCCTACAGAAAGTAACTATTTTATAACATCATGTTTACCGATGTGACATTTAAAAGGAGGTTTTTTTATTACAAATTAAAAGTTCAACATCAATCGCGTCTTTAAAGAAGCAATATTGATTTTTAAAATTGGAATACCTGCATCGATACTCATCCGAGTACTGGCAACCAACTCGATAGGGTGCACGCATCTCACTCGGTCCTCACAAAAATCACTTCCTCCACCGCAACTGGCCGAAAAGAAAACTCAACCCAAATACGTGACGTCACTCAGTTCGAATTTAGAGAAAGAAAACGCGCGCTGTCAACTCACGAACTTTTTTCAACGCAAAATGTGTCCGTTTTCGTCAAAATGTATTTTTCAAATGTCTGTTAGCCGCAAAAAATGGCTGTGCACTCGGCTCGTGGGCCGTAGGCGTTCTGTTTATAAGTACTATAGTTGTAGAGTTAGTGTGGCATCGTAATGCACTTATGTGTAGGTACTCGCTAAGTTTTTTATTATAGTTGTTATATCCACGCGGTTCCTTAGTTTGAGGCTTGCGTGCTGGCCGCGAGCGAGTCGTCTTGATACTTTTTGTGTTACGTAACAGAAAAGTCTAGGGACATTAAGTTGGCTGAGCTATGAGATACAAAAATTGATGGCTGCTTTTTTGTTGTGTTTTTTGCGACTAGGACTATTAGTATTGATCCTTTGAGGTTATGATTTAGAAACATTAGGCAAGTTACTTTATGACCATCTATGTCAAATTTTCAAAAATACAAAATTATGCTCCCTGACTTGTTTGAGTATAAACAGTTTTTTCTGTCATAAACGTAAGTACTACTTTACTCAGCAGTTTATTTGTACACACAGAATGGTTTCATAAAGTTTGCTCGAAGTTTTGTTATCTTTCAGTGCTGTGACTGTGGCTCTACACATTCTTTTAAAATTCACTTCGTGTATAAATAATCAACCATCTGTAAATTAGTGGAGCCTTAAGCTTCAGTGTATTTCTTGAAATCAGCCTGAAAATTTATCAAGGTGCGCAAAAGTATCGAGTCATATCCACCGCAGTAGGCGATAGCTCGCGTGCAAGGGAGACAGATATACGTGCAGTTTTTTCATTGCGCCGCTCTTGCTTCGAGCTGGGTTTTTTTCAAGCGGTTTTTATAACTTGCCTTATTCGCCAGTGATTTCTTGTACGAATATATTTTTTTCGAGCACTCGCGGTGGTCTGGTTGCGACAAAAAAGATTACACTTGTTTTCCGATATCTAAAGACACTAATACGTGTAATGGTGCTTTTAATTGTATTTTTTTTATTAAACATTTGTCATTTCTTTTAATATTTTTTTTCTTAAAATACGTCATTTCAAAATTAAAATAAATAGATTTAATTAATTTTTGTGCAAAGTAAAAATACTCAATAGAAATAAGATTAAAATTATACAACTTATTAATAAAAAACTAAGATAAATCATTTAATACAATACGAAAACAAAAATTATAAAAAGGGTCCTTGTGGTAAGGTTCCCAGGTAATGCTTCCAGCATCCTTCTGGCAGCATTACCGCGCTGGATAGCGATGCTTATACGCTGAGCAAGGTAGCTGCCAGCTCTTAGGTCTTAGAAATTAGTTTTATTTTATTGTATTCAATCAAATGCAAAATATTGTTATAAATATAAATCAATTAACTTTTAAAGAAAGTGGCTAATAGTAACTTGATAAGTTAACATAAAAAAAACAGAAAAGTCCCCTAATTAAACTTTACAACTGTAATCACTATTCGAAAGCATTTATTAAAAACCTTTTAAAAAGGAAACAAGCATTTTACCGTTAATTTGAGTTAATAACTTCACTTCGCAAAAAAACGATGGCAGGTACAACGATTATTATCGGCAGTAGCATGAAATCGCTTAATATTGAGTTGCGACAGTTTTTCTAAAAGCGTCTATTAAAAAAACTGCCCTACCCAGACGTAATTTTCGTTGTATCAATGCTAAAACAGGCTAAGCGCAATTCAGTGATTTTTATGTTTGGTTTCTTATGTTAAAATAAAATAGTAAAATTAAAATATTTTTTTTGTTTGTCTTTTTTGAGGTTTCTGTATTTAATATTTCTTTTATCGTGTTTCGTTCACAATTTTTGTAATTAAAACATTGTGATGAAATTGGAAATGAAAGAACAAATATCTATCAAACTCAGATGTATTTTATTCAGTTAATACTAATATTGACTAAATTTTTAAAATAGCAACATTTCTTACTTTTTACCCGACTACGGCATAGCAAAAAGACGAGTTATGAGTTTGACCGGTAGTTAAGTTTAAGAAACTACAAAAACCGCAAACGGGTAGGATTTGAGCTCACTACCTTTGGCTAAATAGGCGAACGCTCTTATACTGATTGGTTAACAGTAACCAAAATTTGGCTACTAGTAAGCCGTAATCTAGTGACTTGCGAACTACTGAACTGATGGTTTATATTTAACTAAAATTGGCTTCCCTACAACGAAACTTTTAACAAAACTAGTTTGGTTGATCCTTTTTTTCAGTGTACTATCCGAGCTACTGTGCAGTTTCTCACTTTTACCACAGAATAAATAATATCTTTTACCGACAATTCTATTTTTAAATATTCAAACACGGATCTCTAAAAAGTCTAGTACAGTGGTGCTAGGTCTTTAGTTCGTCACTTAGGGCCCAGCCAAGCGGCAAACGTGAAATTAGGGTCCTTGTAATGATTGCCGACTGAGCACTCTGTACAGACGGTTGTCAACGGACATTTTATTGGTTTTAATTCGCTATGTGTGTTGTGGGGTACGAATATGTATAGATATAGCTAGTAAGTAAGTAGGTGCTCAAATCATATAAAAGGTATTAACCAATTACTATATTCATTAAATCATGTTTTTGACTGCCTCGTTGGTCTAGTGGTCAGCACGCTGGGTACTATCCACGAGGTCCCGGGTTCGAATCCCAGGTCGGGCCGAGAGTGTTTGGGTTTTTCTGTCTTGAAATTACTCAGACACAGCTCCGGAGTCAGGAAGTTGGTGGTGTTAACACCCCCATGCCTCGGAAAGCACGTTAAGCCGTTGATCCTGCACCTGATCTCTCTACGGTCATGTCGGACTGCCGTCTCACCTAATTATGAGAGTGAACAAACAAAGAGTGCACCTGTGTATTGCGCACACACTTGTTCACTATAATATCTCCCGCGCAGTTGGCTAATCTCTGTTGAGACAGGCCGCTGTAGCCGAAATCCGGCTAGGAGGACATTATTATTATAAATCATGTAACTTTATCTACAATTAACGTGTTTCCTTTTTATCCAACACCGAACCCTACTGCGTAAATTACTTGTTGCAATCGAATTGTATATTTTTATGTGTTCCTAAGACTCTAGTTCACCATCCTTAAGCCGGAACACGTCGTTTGACGGTCAATTTGACAGAATCCTCATACAAATATTAAATAATGCTAAACCGGCTGATTAAATATTTAACATATGTTAGTGTACTCCAAATTTAGTTACCTACGCTATTTTTTAATGTAGGTATTTCTTTCACGTAACTGCGATATGTCAGTTCGATTTAAAAGCTAAAGTTCATACCGACACATTAATGAACAAGTAAACATAATTTTCGAAAAAAACAAAACACCCGATTGCAAAAAAATTGTATATTTTTGAAATGGACTTTTTACTGGCTTTCATTTGATACCCATATTGCTATGGTAAGGAAAAAATCAAACCCTCCTCCCCACTTTATTTCCATTTGCGGGCGCCACTTTTAAAATTTATATAGCCTATGTCACTATCACAATTTTTACAAATTCAACGACACCTCATATGTCAAAAACGTTCCAGTCGTTTGGGCTGTAGGGCGTGCCAAACAATTATACATACAAACATACATACATACATACATACTCTCGAAAAACATAACCCTCCTTCCGCAGTCGGGTAATTAGAAATAGAAACTAGTTTAAGGCGGCTTGAAGCGTGGCCAACTTCAACTTGTGGTGCCAACATCGAAATTCGTTTTCAGGATGTTCGAATTAGTAAAAAATCTCATTTAGCTAGACTTTTTAATTGATCACATTAAGAAAAATGTGAACTAGCCTTTTAACATTATTTTTTATATTTTTATGAACAAACGATTGATAAAATAATGAAAATTACAATGTGGGCGATAGCATTCGATTAAAAGTTAATTTGTATACCGATAAATTCATGATTTTGAAAATAGAAACCAATGTATTTGCACTAAGCACATCATAAAATCAAAACTAAATAAATAAAAATGTCACAAAAATAAAATTACAAAAACGATCGATGCCAACAAGGATCGTATTCAATTCGGTCACATGGATTTATAGAAAAAAATTTACGGTACGCTAATAAATAAAAAAAATTGGGACTTTAAGACATTGTTTTCCTAATTAGATTAATAATACCTTTACGATTGCAAAATTGTAAAGAACATTTAAGCTAGTACTCCGATTTTTTTACTATTGTCTGCCAATTTAAAAAAAAACGTTGTCCAGATGATAACATACCCTTAAATAGTTTTTGTTTTGTCTAGTCTAGCAAAAGCGAAAAACATCCAAAAGTTTAACAAGGTTTAAATGTAAGACAATTTTCTCAGAATCGCACAAACAAGGCCAGAATGAGACGTCTAGGGATGAGGGGGAGGGGGACAGAATGGCGTTCGTTAGCATCTTTTAATTTCAGCTAATTTTTATCTCGAACGCCGTAGCTTTTTTACGAAGCACAGACCATTTAGCTCCCGTGTACAGCGAAAACAATCTTGGCACTTTATCGAGTAGCTATTATCTTGTTTTTTTTTTTTTTGCGAACCAATTTTTTTTTGTACCTGTTAATTAGATCGTGAAGGAAAATAGGGTGATATGGAGTATGTATTATTTTACGCAAATTGTTTTATGCACATTTTTATTTACTGAACACCCTAGGATTATTTTAGTTATTTGGCTATCACTCTTGTCACATAATACTTTGTTGCATGATAAATATTTGTTATGTTACATCATATAAAAATACCCGTTGTTTGTTGTTATTGCTAAATTTCATCAATTATATCATTGGAGTAATTTTAGAAGGCTTTAAAATTTGCGTCTTTGCGGAAAGTTAAGTATAAGTATAAGAAGAAGAGAAAACTTTAGAAATACTTTTTTTACAGAAATCGTTTCAACACACTTAATTTTCTAGTTTTTGCAACAAAAATCACGTAATTATAAAACAAAAAATTTACCAAAACAAAAAAATTGTTGCAACCGAGTTATATTATTCCCCACAAGTTACAATCGCAAATCAAGTGTCAATTGGCTCGAGCCAAGTAGCGCGAAGAAATCTAATTTTTGGCAAGTTTTTCTCTTATTCCACTGGGGGAGATGCCTGTTCCCGCCAATTTTCGTGTGTTTGTCGAAAATTAACCTTTTAATGTTTGCTTTGCGATTTAAATGTTTTATTAACTGCTGAGATGTAAAATTATTAACTAATCTGTATGTAAGTTCTTAATGACAGTTTTTTTTAAATTCTTTTTCAATGTAGACTTTGAAAATAATACTTTTAAAAAAACACACACCAATTACCTAGCCCCAAACTAAGCGTGAGCTTGTGCTATGGTGACTAGAATAACGGATAGACATACTTATATATATTTATAAACATCCATGACTTAGGTACAAATGCTCGTGCTCATCACACAAACCTTTGCTCCTTGCGGGATTCGAACCCGCAACCGCCTGGTTTAGAAGTCCGCAGCACGAACCACTACACCAAGGCGGTCGTCAAATATAATACTGTACAAGAACATTTAATAAGTATTAGGAGACTAGCTTTTATTTATTATAAAGGTTTCTTGGATATAAAAGCAGATTCGTCAGTGTTTTGTTGCTTAACAACTTCATAAGAAAAAGTCCTGTCAATCTCCTTTTAAAGCTATTCCGTAAACTTCTGTTGCAATAAAAAGTTGCATCTCAAAGACGGTTGTAAAACAAAAAAGTTAAATAATTCAAAATTGTAAGCAGGTGTAAAAGGAGGTCAAAAAAACCATTTTTATGGGCACTAAGGAAGTTTTCTAATAATGTCGCAGCCTCACCGCTAATTGCGAAATAAATTTTCAAGTTTCCCGCCAAAAAACCGGCACGATGAGTTACGGCAAAAAACGGGCGAAAGAAGTGTTCACCGCTTTAATGGGGCCGCATTCACCAACCAAGTTCGAAGTTGAGCAATATTTAAAAAAAAAACTAAATTTTCACTTGTTTAGTTTATAAAAATCATTGTAATTTAATTTAGTTATTTATTTATGTAGTTTCGTAATTAAATAATTTAACTGGTTATGCATAACAACTACGGCCTGTATGTCTTAGTGTGTAAGTAGGTATATATAGGCTGTAGGTACTCATAAAACTAAACAAGTATCAAAATGGGCTATGTGTTTTTTTTTAAATTATACGTGTATTTCCTTAATATACAGTAGAAATAACAATGAATTATTACAAGTCATATAACATTTTAAGGTAGGTAATATTTTTGTACTTATAACCATAATAAATAATCTTTCTTCTCTGAATTAAGTAATATTTTCTAAATATTTTTGATTTGAAACCAATAAATCGATCAAAGAGTTTAACACCGTTCTTTACACAAAGGGTGGACCGGGTTGTGAATACAGCCAAAAAGGGTTAAAGAAAATTATAAAAGATAGAGGAAAAGTGAGAAAAATCGAGACGTTCACGTTGGTGTGGCGAGCTCTTAATTTTATATCTCCTTAAATTTACAGCGCAGGGCTACCGGCATTTAAGTGTTATGGGGTTTTGGTGATAAAAAGGAAGTTTTTTGGTTCAAACATTTTTATTTTTGAGTTTTTTTTAATTATTTCAGTTGTTCCAGCAATACTGGGATTGGTATTCAGATTGCCCCTTTCCTTACTATGAGTTTTGGCAGGCCCGATTTAGTGCTACTAGTAAGTATCTCTAAGTATTTTGATGATTTTTGTTTATATCAACTCCAGTTATGGTTTTTATAACAAAGATGCCTTGTTTTTTTTTATTCTAGTAACTAGTTGTTCAAAAGTAGTTCCCAAACCTTCTAACTCTCAGAATCCGGTATTTTCCAGTCACAAAAAGAAAAGTGAAAAATCTTTACTAGTAATTACTAACACCTACTGAGAAATATAAGTTACATTTACATTATTCTACTAATGACATGTCATCACATTATAACAAATATTTTATAAAAGCAACGAAACTTAATACTTGTATAGCGTGGCGATTCCAATAAAAATATCGCTCCATTCTAATACCACCCCTAATAGCTTTTATGATACAACTATAAAGAAAAGTCTTGCTATAAGACAATCTTTCTGAACCTATTAAGTTCGAAAGCCTTTCGGTCATTAAACCGGTTTTTATAAACGTCCTCGCTACGGACAATTTTTCGTCCCCCCCCAACACTTTTCTTAATTACCGCACCACCCTACAACCACCCCCACTTGTAACAAGATGTTACTCAAACTCCTCTAAAAAAACAATTTCGTTTGCTCCAACCTTTCGCAAGTAAAAAAAGAAATTTAAAAAAAGTATTCACTGAAAGTCGGCACTCTGAAAAGAACCGCAGATCTAACTCTGGCCATAAACTACTCAACAACACTTTGAAACCTTCGGTCCATCATTAAAAACATTTTTAAAACAATATTTATAACAGAGACGCCGCATCGCAAAAAGTTAAGACAACGCAATTGATTTACTATCGCAAAAACAAAAGTTTAAAAAAGTAAACCGAAAAAAGGTACTGGTTGGAAATAAATTTGGAAATAAAAAGACACGCATGTCTCGGGCGGACGGCGGACGTCAAAATCGTCTCAATTTCGAACGGAAAAACAATTGAGATTTGAATTTTAAATTCGGAACGCGGTCATAGCGGGCGGATTTTTTCGGAAAGCGGGCCCGATAATAAATCTGGAAGCAATAACGATAAATTCATTGCGATCGACATGCAAATGTTGGGGATTTTTTCGACAACGCGTATCAAGTACTTTTGTTGTCGGACACGAAAGAGTGGAGTCGTTAGAGCATCTTTATTTTTATCGTGTCTAGTATTTTTTACAAATTGACTGAAGTTAAGTTAGCTTTTTCTATCAAATCAATATTTGAGATAGATCCAAAGTTATCCGTTCCATTCATCCTTTTGGGTAAGGTAAAATAATATGTTTTAAGTTTGTATTAAATGAAATCGTATGAGTTCAAATTGAAAGAGGTATTTTTTTTAATAGCCTATTTTGTTTTACAATATTTTTTTGTGATTTTGAACTAGGTTGGCATTTTTTTTATTATTATTATCGCGAGAGGACACAAGCTTTACAACTTTTATATTAATTTCCAATATCATTATCACATTCTCATAACAGACGTTTAAATTGTAGAGAGTGTATTTTAGCACAAATTATTAAAAAAGAACAAACCATTGTGAAGCTACTCCACGCCTCTTTTGCTCCGTCCGCTCACCTCAAAAGATCAAGTACGCGATCCAGCACAAAGAGTTCAGTTTTTATTTTGCCGAGTGTACTTTCCGTTTGTGCTTTTTTTACTATTTTTTTCCGCCACCTGTGCTTTTAGTACATTGTTTACTAGGTTTTCGGCGTTGGCTGTTTCGTTCCTGAATTTTGGGACTTTTTGCTGATAGAATTCTGTTTCGACTGTGATTATATTTTAGTTTACATGTTTTCGTAACAATGAGAAGAATTTTGTTTTGCTATTATTTTCAAGTTGCATTCAGCATTACTTCTAATTGCCTTATGTGTCAAATATCCTGATTACTGACAGACTTAGCTATAACTTTTGTAATGATACATAGCTAATGCTAATGTATACAGATGTTATATAGAAACTATACCATAATTATGATAAAATCAAAAAGTAATTTGAAGTGAGAATAAAATTTAAACAATGACGTATGTCCCAATAATTTGAACGTAACCCTATCAAATGCAGATGTTGCACAAAATGAGCATACACTTCACTTCCTGAACCGTAAGCAACCACCTTGTATGCAGATGATCAAACCCTTTGCCTGTTCAAAAAAAAACAACAAAAATCTCGATTAAATAAATTGTTAACACGCCCCTGCGCGTTTATCGGACATTTTTTATCTTAATCGACTCTATGCGAAAATGTTTCCTAATGAATATGCAAATTATAGATCGCACTAGATACTTTATAGTTCCTGTTTGAAAAAGTTCTTATCTGACCGCCTAGTGTTTCCTTCGCCACCCGCAGCTATGTTGTTTTGATTAAAATCTAGCAAAAAAGTGTGTGGGAAATGCTAAAATGATTGTGACTCACCTTAAAATTAGATTGAGTGATTGGTTCGTAACCAATACCCCATTTCGGTAACGCGTTTTAGCGGCTGCGGTCGTTTCGTTAAAAAAAACAATTTATTTACTGGCCACAAAGAAGAAAGTGGAACCAAAAAAAGAAAATTGTGAAAGTGGTTGTTCAGGCCGAAAAAAGAAAACAAACGAGAAAAGTTCAAACGAAATTCAAAAATCGAACTCCGGCAGCCGCCGCCACGCGTTCCGTTTCTTTGGAAGATGACAATACGCATTGAAACAGGTGCCAACTCACTCGCTGCAGTGTGGACCAGCATTCTTCCAGTGTTCGCTCGCTGATGCTCTGCCCGGATCGCGCCTGCTGCTGTGTAACGAAACGCAGTTTTAGTATGAGTGACGTTATGGGCACAGTTAGGTTGCTGTAAAACGACGATGTTTTATTTTAAAAAAAAGTGCTGTCAATTTTGACACGATTGTATCACATTAAAAGTAAATAAAAATTGGTTATATCATCGTCGTTCGTACCATGGTCGTTTTACAATAAGCGTTATCTTAATAAGGCGTTAAGTTACAAAGAAGAGGTGAAGTTATGAATAAAGATAAGTTCTACTCGTGTTAGTAAATGCTTGCTTATTTTAGTGAATGATGGATTCGCACATAAATAATGTTACATGAGAAAGCTTTTGTCTTTTAGCCTCGGAGCCGTAAAAAATATTTCTCTCTTTTTTTACTTGTTTTTTTTTGCATTTACATAAATACAGTGAACTCTATCGATAGTGAATGAGAAACTACACTTATTTAATGAAGAGATCACGCTAGAAGAAACTCAAAGAAATAATGATAGAGCTCTCTGTACAAAAGGGAAACTTAAACAGTTTTTATAATTCAGAAGTATAATACCTATACTAACTTCAAATTAAATATCTTATTCAAACAGATTAATTCAAAGAGTAGCCAAAACCCAATGTCCCATGTAAGTATTAGCTTTTCTGAATAAAAAAGTAACATCAGATTCATATTTTAATATCTTTTAGTCCAACTGCTTATCTGAGACCTCGCCTGCAGAGTACAGGGGTAGACAAAAACAGGGATTTCATTGGGTCATTTGAACTTTGAAAAGCAGCGGATTTCTAATTTCAAAATTCAAATCACAAACGCCCACTGCACCGCTCAGGACCTCCGTTCTAATCTACTCCTGTACCCCTGTACCCCGCAGGCGAGGACTTAGATAAGCGGTCGGTCTACAGATGAGACTTCTAACCAACCAATAATGTAGCCAATACTTATCCAATTTTATTTATTATATATTTGATTCTTTATTCATTATGAAAATAACAAAGCCTAAATGCTGGTGACACTCTTACCTTTAGTTGAAGCGAGTGTTTTTCTATTGGCGTTCATAAGATCTATTCTACCACTTTTGAGCGATTAAACATGTCAGTTGGTTTGATTGAAAAAAAAATATATATCCGATTTTTCCTAAAATAACCTATTTAAAAAAACTGCTAAAGTTTCCCCAGAAGGATGGAGTGAAAGAAAGAAATAGAAAATAATTACATCAATATTGAGGCTATTCAGGAAATTTACCAATGCGAATGGCAACATCGTGTTCCTATCGCCAACCGGGCCGTCCCCCGTCGGCGACTGCTGCGGCTGCGTGCAACAAACATGGCGGTCAAAATGGGATACAAAATTGGAAAATAATTTAAAAAATCTATTTTATGTTAAGTAAAATTTTTTTGGCTATTATTGTAATGAGGAGTTTTCCAGTAAGGATTTAAAAAAAATATATACATACCTACTTCATGCGTCTATGGTTTTTTTTAATAAGGAAACTTTTTGCAATTTTATAATAATAAATAAATAAAAAATCTGTATTTAAAGCATTGCTAGCGGAAGAAAGTCTAAAATAATTCAAAAATAAGGGTGAAAATATTTATTTCTACTTATAATAAGTATTTGTAAGTAAAAATAAACGAATAACTTGATTATTTTACCAATGTGAACTGATAGTGCTTTTAGCGTTAAGTCCGCCATTTCTACAGTAAACCGTGTGCAAAAAGTTTAAAGCTATAAATGACCACACTTTAATTTTATTTCGTAGCCTTATTCGCATTTCTTTAGTAAAATATTTTAAAAAAACACTAGGGCCATCTTCTAAGTCCTGCTAACAAACGCCCTTCTGAAAAACTTTTCATTCGATTTTATGTTCATTTAACTATAATTAACTAGGGAAGAATACGAATCCATTTTAAGAATGTATTTTTTTATAAATTTGTAAGTTTTTATAACTTTTACTGTGGCCACAGTGATACAAAGAAGATTAAGTCTTCTATTAAAATGCCAAATTTATTTCTACAATGTGATATGTAACGACGTTATATTATATTAGACTAGTGGTTCCCCGCGACTTCGCCCAAGTAGAGTTGAAATTTCCGTATAAACTTTCATCCCCAATTTCACCCCCTTAATGTTTTTATATCGCGACAAAATGTAGCCTATGTCCTTTCTAGGGTCTCGAACTGTCTCCAATCCAAATTTCATTTCAATCGGTTCAGTGGTTTAAGCGTCAAGAGGTAACAGACAGACAGACAGACACACTTTCGCATTTATAATATTTGTATGGATTTTCGTAACATATTATTACATTGTATTATTCGAGCTGTGGTGCGGCAACCATGTATGTGGCTTGTTATTTTGCATTGAGTCTTATATTTTAAGCTTCTATTAACATCCTATGGGAAAAACCAATGTTTTCTATTTCAAATACTTTGTAGAGCTATGACTTTCCAACAGCTCTATTTCTAGTTGTTGAATTTACCGATCAAATAATGAAATCGTATACATCATATTATGCTCATTTCATTTATTAGTACCTGCTTTATTACAAGGATTTGTCAAAATCATTTTGAATCAAGAAGTTGACAAACGTAGAACTTGACAAAATATAATAAAGTTACTACATGTCAATCTGATTTATATTGAATATTCAGAATATATTTAACACACCAAAAACCTAAGTGATACTCTATATTTACTCTACGTAACTACAATAAGATTTTAGTTGAAGAAAAATACTAACGTATCTACTTGCTATTTTTAGTTTTACCAAATACACAAAAAATAAATGAACAACAAAAATGTGCTTATGATTACAATTGATTTAACTAACTTTAAAAATTAAAATTATGAAAACAAAGAAAAACCAAACAGCACACCACACAAACCATCTAAAACTGCATGCGGTTGTAAAAATAAAATTAAAAATGTAAGCGCAAAGTAAAAATACCGAAGCGCGGCGTGCTAAAACCGCGTAAGTAGAAAAAAACTCAAAAATCACGTGACACACATTGAAGTAGTGAGATTGAAAAATAATTACATCGATATTATTGAGTGAGGACAGTAAATTTACCAGTGCAAATGGCACGAGGGACCTCTCGCTCATTGTGGAGTCGGCTGATGGTGACTGCTGTTGTTGCTGTTTTGTTCCAACGTATGCGAAGGCGGCGTGAAAAAAAGAGATGGTGGGTTTCAGATTATACCTAATTAACATTAGAGTCTCAAACTGATAAATCTTAATCTTTTTTTTTTACAAAAAACTATCAAGCATGTTTGCTTTTTGCTAGGTATTCTATAGTCCAATTATTTAGCTTACCAATTACAATAGTATTTTTTATAAACAATAAAAATATACACTATTTTGATAGCTAACCCTCGAACTCACAACGCAACGCAATAGAAAATTATTAATAAATCAAATTTTTAATTAACCGTTATTTAAAAAAGTGCTAACCACAAAAGCGCAACTACTTCACAGCGTCGAACCGTTAAATCTCTATTTACGAAAAAAAAGTTTTGAATACGAAACATGAACTATCAAAACCGGTTCCTTGTTCAAACAATTTTTAAAACAAAAAAAATGTAAAGAGAACAGATTCGCAGCAACAAATAACTGTCAACACCCCTTCCGTGAAACAAAGCGGGCCGAAAAAAATTAAAAGTAAAATCACAATGTGCCCCTAATCCGTGCCGTGGGAAATAGACAAATGCAAGGTGAGCGAATCCGAAACTAATTTAAAAAGTAATATTCTTCCGTCTTCTGTTTTTAAAATTTGAATTAAGAACAGCCAATGCAGTTCCATTGTTTTTTACTGTTCATTCCTCCGACTTAGTTTGAATTACGAACGCGCATTGTTTTATTTTTCGATGCGACGTTCCTTTTTTATGGCCAATTGGTTTTTAAAATTACACACGGACGGAAGGAGAGCATAAACATCGCTCAAAATAAAAAGTAATCAGTAGCCGGAACGTCACCAATAAAATAATAATGCCATATGTCGAAAACAAACATTTGGTCGAAGAAATCGAAACGGCGACAAGTTGATCACGGGCTAATACAGAAATAATAGAATTATCACAGATTATTGTAATTTACATATCCTTTGTGAGACCGGATGCGACAGAAGGACAAAAACGATTTAATAATAAGTTTGACTCTAAGGCCTTTAACCCTTGCTTCGAAAGCTTTTCAATGTGTTGCCGTGTTTCTTGTCTTTTTTTAAGGAAGAAGGGATCATTCAAATTTCGAACGGGTTTTGAGAACGCGTAATATCTAGAGGTCAGTTGATGAAGATTCTCCGGTAGAGAAACACGTTAACTTTTTTTTAATATTTGTGATTTTACACTTATAAAATTCAGTTCAGTTAGCTGAAAAGGTGAATAACTGAAAAAAATAATTTATTTTGACTGACAGTGATAAACCAAGTCTAAGTGATAACTTTAATGAAATAAAATATTTTTTGACAAATAAAAAAAACTAAATAATCTACTACACATCACTGAAACGGTGAGTTTGTTATGATGCGGATTCGGTTGCCGTCGGGCAAGTGTTTGTTTGTAAACGCGTCAAGAGCAAGATATTTACTATTGGATTTATTTTTCAAGTTACATTAAATATAAAACAGGTTTTATTTTTAATTTCAGTCACTTAAATTTTCGTAAAGTTTTTTTGATTTTTAATTATTTGAATCGGTTCATTATGCAGTTAATTAATCACATCCTCGGTTCATCAATTCTTTAACACAAATATATATTTTTTTTGTAATACTTTACAAATTTTACAAAACATCCTGATTGCGTTTAAAAATTTTCATATTTTATAATTTATTTCCTTTAAAAAAATTGCAAACCGTTTTTGTCCTTCCCTCACCAAAAAAAAAATCAACAATAAAAAACTCACCTGTATTTCGTTGACCAGCTTTTCAGTCATGATCTTGTGATCCGGGGTGGCAGGCGGCTGCGGCGTCGGAGGCGCCGGCCCCGGCTGCCCGTGGGGCTCTGGCATCGGTTCCTGGGCTGGAGACCCCGGCCTGCTCCGAGCCCAGAAGTCCTGGATCTTAAACTGCCTCTGGGCCTCCGCCTGCAATGCTGGGATATGCAGCGACAGAGGCGCCGCTCGCAGGTCTAACGCACTTCCCGCCGCTGTAGATTCACCTCCCTCAGCCGCTGTCATCTTAAAAGAATTCTGCAGCCAACTCGCCACAAAACTATCCTCTTCCTTCGGAGGCTCCAGAAGACGAGGATACGGCGGCGCGGCGCTTGACTCGAACGCGCCTTCGCCGCCGACCTGGTCACTCTCCTCCGCTATTTTCGGAACTTTTGCCTCCCTCGGTGATCCCTCCTCTAACGCTTCCGTCTTCCGATACTCATGGAGGTCCCGGTACCTCTCCTGGAGCGCTAGGGATATATTCTCATTGAAGTACTTCAACATGAATTCCAGCTTCGGATACGTCACGAACGACTCATGCGATCCCACTCGCGATCTGAAAAACGGGGCCGGTTTGAATCGCGCGCCAAAGGGAAAGAGGCGGGAAAGCGGAAGACCAGACTGAGACGCGGGCGGGCGACGACTAACTTCTTGGTGGAAAACTTGGGCGCCGCGACGCTTTCTTGCGGGGTGGGGCGGACGCGCGCGCCTGCCGAAGACGCCGCACCAACTAGCAAGACGCGGCGCCGCCCCCGCCTTAGACGTCGTCAAGAACATCCCCCACCGTCGCCGGGCGCACGCGCTCCACGTTTTTTCCGCGGAAAAATGCGTCCGGTCAAGAAAAGACGCTCGGCCGCCGACGGGCGGGCGCCATGTGAGTCGCTCGCCCGCACCCCGCTTGGACATTCCCCGAAACACATGACGGACCGTTCGGACGGACCGCGTAAGAACTATTAAAAAGGGCGCGAAGCACGCGGGGTGGTCGCCTCTCTCGCTCCCGCTTCCCCGCGGCAAACTCGCCCCTTCGAGTTAGAAAGAGACGAGCGGCACTACCTATTTTTTTCTAAGGGAGGAAATGAAAAGAATGGGTTTCTTTGTGATTTTTTCTTAATGGCATTTGTCTCGCTCGCGCGTGAGGGATTTGTATAGCGCTGTTTCGGGTTGCGTTTTTGGGGATTTCTTTTCGTAACGCCTCTTTTATTATAGCATTTTTTTGGGCTCAGGCGGGGCTTAGCCTATGGGGTAATAGCCAACGGTGGGTTAGTGTGGTTTTTACCGATTTTCCTTTACCTAAAGTTCGGGAAAAGGGACTTTCGGAACTTTTTCTTTATTTTTTCCTGCTAATAATTAAATAGAGTCTCGTTTCCAGAAACTAAATAAACTTTAGTCTTGCTACGAACTATGATTCAAAGTCGAAAATCTATTACAAAACTATTTAGATACTTTTCCTCGGTTCTTAGTATTTTCTTTGAGTAAACTTGCAATGGTTCCTATTCGTGTCACAGACGCCTCGCCACCAGCCCTTGATTAGTTTTCGCTACCCCTCAACAGATGGCGCACTACGCTATCGTATTAACTTACAGAAAATTTATTTCGAATCTGTATAAAAACTATTACGAACAAGCTATTTAAAATTTCCTAAGCAAATTAATTAGTGAAAATATTTACTAATGTAATATTTGACGACGATGTTTAAAATTTAAAAAAGGTAGATGCATGATTATGTAATCGCAAAGTCAGTAAAAATAAATCCATCTTTTATGACATCATATCTAGTTAGTTGCTAATGCTATATTTTTAGTAAGTACGTACAATGAACATTGTATGTGTTTAGATTAAATTGGTTATGCAGCCAGCCATGAAGTTAGACTATAAAAATTAGCTAACATAATAGATCTCATCTATGGAGGCGGGCACTTAGACCAAGGCAATCAGCTAGTACTTACATATTAGACAGGATGTACATAGAACATATAGGGTGATTAACCATGTGTATCCTTAAAAATCAGTTCTTCGGTGTTAAAACACAATTTAATAGTTAAAGTCAATCAATTTTCAATTTATGAAAATGCCACTTATGAACGTCAATTAAAACAATAATGTATTTACATAGATGTTTTACTCTTGTACGTTGAGGGTGTAATGCCAATAACATTGATGAAAGCAACGCGGCATTACAGTGTTAAGAAGCACTTGAAAATTTCGACAGGCTCTGCCAACAATGCCAGGGTGGCCGAGAGGTTAGGCAATCGCCCGGTATGCGAGGAACGCGGGTTCGTTTCCCGCCTCTGGTGGTCATTTTTTCAAGTGCAAAAATATATTTAGATTGTATAGTAAATGCTTATCACTTAAAAACAATAATTTATTGTTTAACTCTTTAATGCACGTTATGCAATTAAGGCGGTCTTATTTCTGCGTTGCATTTTCTTACAGACAAGTCGATAGTCCAAAGTTCTACACTAAAATAACTAAGTAACCATACCTACTCTTCTAAGTGAGCCTAAGCAGATAAAAATCATTAGAATTTTTTATTATTGTGTCTATGTAGATGCTTCTTTCAAGCATTTGATTTACAAGACTACATACAACAGACTACTTGCTTTCTTTTTTTAACAAAAAAAAGATTTTTAACAAAAATTCGTCGGCCGACTAACGTCCTCCGTAGCTCAGTTGGTAAGAGCACTCGCCCGGATAGCTAAGAGACGTGGGTTCGAGTCCCCTCGGATGACACATAAGATTAACTTTTGTGAGCGAAATTAAATTCAATTTCGTAAAAACTTTCAAAATAATTGCTTAAGTTATAAAATAATTATAAAAAAAAAGATAGTTCAGGGTTCAAATGTCAGGTTGGAACTTTCAGAATATTTGCTCAAAAATTTTATAATTTTCTCAGTTTTATTTTTAATCATACAACATTTTGTCGTTTTGCCCATATTTATATTTAAAAAAAAACGTATGTACACAGGTATTGCGTTTCAATCTGTTTAGCTCGGCATGACTGTACAACTATTATGACGCCAATATATACAATGACACGCTGTATTGTATTGTATCATTAATACAGTTATCAAACTCCGCTGCCCACACGGTAAAAATGTAGTAACCAGAAATTTAGACTATACGTTTCTGTTGCAAAATCACTCCTATTACGAATCCATAAGATACTAAAGTGTTCACCTTGACGTGCTGTCGTCCATACAATAGCTAAATAGGCGGGTCGTACGTACTTAGTTTATCTAGAAATCATCAGTACATAGCTGGCACATAAGACACAAGACAATGAGTGGTGCCAGGCATGTATGGGAGTGACTGGTCAACCAACCGTGACGAGCTGACGTAGCGCTGTGAATATGCAAGTGGTCGATTTTTAAATTGTGCGTTCGAATTTGAAAACACGATTAATTAAAAGAAAACTGGCCAGTATTTTTTGTCAGGGTAAAGATTTTTTTTATACAATGAGGGATTTGCCTAGTGTCAAAAGTCAATACTTAAAAATCCGCTAGATGGCGTCGACCAACCAAACTCACGTAGCTTTTTATGTATGAAAAAGTATTGTTTTTGCGTTGATTGTGTTATAATGTTTATGTTAAGCATTTTTTAGATTCGCGCGTAATAACAAGTATTTTTTTAACAACTTAGTAATCATCAAGACGTTTTTGCCATTTAATTTTATTTTCAACTGCTTTTTGAAAGTCTCTAATTTTTGACGTAAGTACTCCCACTACATGCCTATTTACATAGTATTACAATATTTTGTTTATTTTGTATGCTCAATGATGTTGACGCAATATTTATATAGCTTACATGAATAGGGCATCTATCAACATAAAATATAACTAAAATTTTGAGCTGTCATAAAAATCCCACACTAAAAAAAAACTTAACCAGCTTATTAAGCCAGTATTTTTTTTAATTATTAGGCAGACAGACTGTAATCTCACCTGATGGTAAGCGACGACACGGACAAAGATGAAAAATGTGACTTAAATTACGTAGGTACAACAATATCATGATTTGTATTTAATAGAGTAATAATTTATGTGTTTTTTTATCTTCGTTTATTTAAAAACTTTTATTTTGTTTATAATATGACGTGGTAATTGTACCACAATTGCAGTTCCTAAGTCTACTTTCAAAAGTTTGAACTTTAAAGCTTCAAAATTCAGTGTCAAACGTCAAATCAGTAGAGTTGTACCAAAAAAATACCTACCAAAACTACGATCATTCTAACTTGGAATGGGAACTAAGAACCATGATTCTCATTTTCTCCTCTCAAGTTCGTCAGAAGTAAGCTCCACCTTATAACGTTTAAAGATTGCCATATAACAAGTTAAGTACTATATTTGAGTCCACAAGAAAATTATTAAATAAATATTTTGTTTTCGCCCTTGAAATCTATGGCATATTGTTCATTGAAGTAGGAACAATAAAGAAGCTTCTTACAATCTAAGCTTGATAGAAAGTATGTAATTAAAGATATTTTTTTACTACGTAGAAATATTTATTAATCATTCATCTTTTCGAAAAAATATTAGTAAGTATTTAAGAATCACGACAAATCCATTCTCGAACCAAAAACGCTATGGTTCTATTCTGCAAGGATGGTTCGAATCAGAGTTTCTTGTGAGTTATTTCCGCGAACCCCTAGTCACAATCGCAACCCTTTGGCCGAGGGAGCAAAATGGTTCTAATCTTCGTATTTGGGTTTCACTTCGAAACGAACCCGAGATTTTGCGAACCATTGCTACCGTAAAGTAAACCTGACTCGGCTGGCATATTTGTTTCTGAGAGCGTATTTTAATAAATAATAACTAGGTTAGTATAGTTCAACTTTAAGTTCACAGAATATAATTTTTGCCAATGACACCCGTCTTGGTGTAGTGCTCGCGCTCCGTACTACAAAACCAGCGTACGAAGTACGAAGGAAGAATTGGTTTATTTGCCTTTACGAACTTTGGTACTTTTTAAAGTTAATTTATACGAGTAGGTACCTATATGTTTTTGTTCAAAGCATAGTTAAATAAACAAGCAAACACAATAATTGAAAAAAAACAAAACACCCGAATGCAAAAATTATTATATTTTTTAAATTATCTTTTAAAAATATAATAATTTCATTTGATAGGTACCTATATTGTCATGGTAAGGAAAAAATCAATCCTCCCTACCTCCTTTGTTTCCATTTGCGGGCGCCATTTTTAAATGTAGCCTACGTCACTACCACAATTTTGACGAATTTAACGACACCTCTTATGACAAAAACTGACCAGCCGTTTGGGCTATAGGGCGTGCCAAACAATTATACATACATACTCTCGAATAACATACCCCTTCTTCCGCAGTCGGATAAAAATACGTGACTTTTAATTTTGTGATCATCTTTACATGTGGATATGTGCATTGTCTTTGAGGTAACCCTGTGTGTGTATGCTAAAGAATGGATGAAATTAATTTGTGAAAATTCAAAAATATTTCAATGGAATAAAACTATTTTTCCTCTTAATATTGTTTTCTTTATAGATAACTGTCAAGTGTACTCTATGCGCCCCTTAATTTTCGGGAAGCAAGCTCCTAACGTGCCTCTCGAAAATGAAAAAAGAAACTCGAGTCGATGTTTTTAATAGAAACTTGTATAACTTTGCAATTTTATTTCCACGATAAACATTATGACATTTCCGAGCCAGGGGCTACAACTAGTAGTAATAATATCGAAAACAATGACCCCGCCTGAGGTGACCCCACTTTTTAGGGGGCCATCTACAATGCCCGCAACAATCAAGGAGCTAAATACTTCTCGACCAGGCCGACTAGACAAATGTCAAACGACTTACGACAACGAATACAACGAAATTATAGAAGGGAATTAAAAAGCAATATCGTTTTAGATGAAAATTTAGATGAAAAGCCTTAGTTTATTTTAACATTATTGCTTTTTGATTTCTATCGTATTTTCGTTGTATTCGTCGTCGAAAGTTGTTTGACATTTGTCTAGGTGGCTTGGAAGGGTCATCATCATCATCATTGACCACAGCATTGTAGATGATTGTTGCAGCGCTTGTAGGTTTTAGGGGTTCTTGCATCGCCTTTGATACCAAGATTATAATGAAAATAATAAAAATTACTTACAAATCTCAAAATGGATCTTGTCGTTCAGACGTTATTTTATAATCGCTTTGGTAACAAAACAAATTCAACAGGTAAGCTTATGGAATAATATAGGTACTAGTAACTGGGCAAGAAAATTAGGTATGTACCAACTGTAGGTACTTGGTAAAATGGTGTCAATCTCTAAAATTACACATTTAATATATTGCTGATACCGTATATAGATTTGATCATGTTTGTGAGAAACAATCATTTTCATATTACATTTATTAATAATTTTCTTCCAAATTGTATGGTTTTCTTATAATCCGTACATTCAAAGGCAATAGAAAAATCGTAAAATTGTATGTCTGTTGGTACAAATTAAATACTTTGTGACTAGGTCTAGTTTATTAGAAGTGCTCTAAGGAAAGACTGTCATTAAAAGTCATTACTGGTGTTAGTGTCTGGCGTAATCGAACTTGCAGCGAGGGGTTGTTCCACCAAACACCACATCTGCGCCCTTTAGCTAAGACCAGAAAACTAATAAATGTTAAAATGACATAATATTGTCAGTATAGATAAATAATCTGTAAACACTAGTTTTCGAATTTAGATATTTGAATAATTTTTAAGTTAGGATAATTTTGGAGAAAAAGTATTGCATCCACTGTGGCGCGCCCCGATCCAGACAGCTGTTCGTTCGTTCTGTATTATATTAATCGAGTAATTTCCGCTCTACATAACACACATATACAGGGTTATTTTAAAAACTGTATTTATACCTCTTAAAGGCCGGTGTTGGTGCTGAAATATAGCATTATTCTCTATGAGATAAAGCGAAATCGCAAAAAAAGTTTGGTGCACCATACTAAGCTCTATTAGCTAAAACCTGGTACTTAATAATATAATTTTTAAGCTTGATGTTCACCTTAATATAGTTGTTTACGTAGCTATAGCAAAATGAGAATGTTTAAAATGATTGTAATGTAATACAACTGCTAAAGAACTTAAATAAATAAAATAAAAAAATTGCCAGTCTTAAAATCGCTGTTAATTTTTTTTTTCTGAAACAGATTGGTCTGATGGTGGCTTTAAGAGGAAAATGATATATATAGGCACCAGAATTATTACTCTTTTTTAAATTTGTATGTTTTCATGATGTACCTTTTACACCTTTGTACCTTTTACAAATAACCCTGTATGTTGCGGCAAGTTTGATTTAACCCACGAAAAATACAATGATGTAATTTAAAAAAAAAACCGACTTCAAAACTGCCTTCAGTGCTAATTAAAACTTAAAATTTGTACCTTTTACAAATAACCCTGTATGTTGCGGCAAGTTTGATTTAACCCACGAAAAATACAATGATGTAATTTAAAAAAAAAAAAAACCGACTTCAAAACTGCCTTCAGTGCTAATTAAAACTTAAAATTTTATAAACAAATTTAAACTAAAAAGTACAAAATAATATTTAAATTACCTAACTGTTCTACGAAATTATACAAGAAACCTATTTCCAATTTATTATCTGTCTAGAATTTCTGGCACCGACTCCAAAAAATATTTGAAGTCGGTGCCAGAAATTCTAATTCTAATGTTTTTTTGCAAGTAAGGACAGGACTAAACCATCTCTTGGCTGCTTAGAGTAGATAGAATATCTAGCTTCGTTGGCACCGACTCCAAAAAATAACAGATAATAAATTGGAAATAGGTTTATTGTATAATTTCGTAGAACAGTTAGGTAATTTAAATATTATTTTGTACTTTTTAGTTTAAATTTGTTTATAAAATTTTAAGTTTTAATTAGCACTGAAGGCAGTTTTGAAGTCGGTTTTTTTTTTAAAAGAAATTTATTTTTCTATTTTTAGTTGAAATTTAGTGTAAAGTGCAACATGGGTAGAACTACTAAACGCGCTGTTCAAATGCGATAGCGTCATTTGGAAGAAAGTAGTAACGAAAAGGAAGATCGTTTAAAGAAGAACAGGAAAAGATTTGCCAATAGTATTTTAAGAGGAAGGAGGGGGGGTCGGGGAGGGAAAGAGGAGAAGCTGCGCCTTTGACTTTGTTTTGTTAGCATCCTATACAGCACTTGACAAAACATCTGGTGTTTTAATTACTAAACTCCTAATTTTTAAGGAGTTCCATTTACCATCAGCTCAGCTCCACATAATGACTATCAGACGTAACAACATGTCAACATTAAGATACTAGTACGAAAACACTATACGTGCCTTCAAAATTTGAGGGTTTCCCTCGATTACACCAAGATCCCAGCATCAGATCTCGACTGGGCCAAAATGGGACCAACTAGAAGGTATAGCCTCTAGGTAAACAATTTTTTTTTCAAATCGGTCCACAGCTGACTGAGTTATGCGGTAAAATAGCCACAAAAAAATTAATAAAAAACATACAGTCGAATTGATAACCTCCTCCTTTTTTGAAGTCGGTTAAAAATATGAAGACAGCTCAAACTGAGACCTCATTCCCATATCTTATTTTACGTAACTTTTCATATTTATCATTGCAGTTTTGACATCAAACCAATTAAATCGCCTACGAAGAAATGATACTATTCAGATTTAATGACATACCTAACATTTAATTAAAAATAAAATAAAGTTTAGTAGTTTCAAAAAACTACTAAACTTTATTTTATTTTTACATTTTATAGGCTATACCTTCTAGTTGGTCCCATTTTGGCCCAGTCGAGATCTGATGCTGGGATCTTGGTGTAATCGAGGGAAACCCTCAAATTTTGAAGGCACGTATAGTGTTTTCGTACTAGTATCTTAATGTTGACATGTTGTTACGTCTGATAGTCATTATGTGGAGCTGAGCTGATGGTAAATGGAACTCCTTAAAAATTAGGAGTTTAGTAATTAAAACACCAGATGTTTTGTCAAGTGCTGTATAGGATGCTAACAAAACAAAGTCAAAGGCGCAGCTTCTCCTCTTTTCCTCCCCGACCCCCGTATGAGAATACGCCCCTGAAGTAAGTTATTATGATCGATTCGTTCTTTTTTTTGACGGCGGCAATGCTTTTTGAATGTTCACACGGATCACGAATTGTTAAAAATGACGATACGTCTTAAATCTAGTAATATGATGTTTTTTTAAATCACGAATCGTCAAAATACACGGATTTTTGACCAAATCCAATTAAGATATTTTGACGAATCGTGAAAAAACACGATTCCGTATGCAATGTGAACGTCCATCCGTCATGACGTATCCTGTATTTGGACGGATCCCGTGTGAATGAGCCCTTACAGTATGCGTCTGGTCAATGTCTAATGCCTTTAGCTTATCCTTCTGGCCATAATACAAGGTCATTAAGCATATATTATGCTTTAACAATTATTGAGATTTTGGAATATCTTATATTAATCCTAGTCAAAAACCCAAAAAATATCCATTGAAGTGAATATCTTATCCGTGGATCTTTGTATGTAAAGATAAATTACTTAAAACTAGTCGTAACACTATACCAGTACACTAATATCAATCAGTTCCGCTCTCAAAAGAAAAAAGTTACAAAGGACCTATTTGACCCTTCAAAAATTATGCAAATTCAATTTTGATTGAATAGCTTGAAATGCCTTCACAAGGGTACTAATAACGTCGCCTGTTTTTTGTTTTTTCGAATAAAACAAATGATTGTCATAGGAACTGGTTTGGGTCCTTTTTGTTAACACGTTCAAGGATTCGCTTTTGTTGGCTATGGGATTTCAAAGACAAGATTGTGAGATAGAGCGCATTGTTTGTTGAATTTTGATACTAGAAGGATCGAGGAAGTTTTTTTGACGTGAGAAAGTGTTGTGTTAATAATCGCACAATCTCAGGAACGTGGTGAAGTAACATTAGTTTACTAGCTGTTGGCTGGGAGTTTGTTTTAGACTCGATGATACAAAATGACTCCTACTCAAATCATGACTTCTTATTTGTATCGTGTTGTATGGTGAAGAGAGGTTACACTACTCGTATATCTTACCTGTTGTGCATCGGTCTACAATTCATGTTATGCTAATTAAGGGTTGATTTTGATTAATTCAGTAGATTAACATAAATTGCCACTTGCGCAAGTCTGAGTTTGCTAATCCTGACTTGTCTAAAGCCCATTATCTGAGTTGAAGGCCACTTGCGCAAGTATGAATTAAATCTGGACTAGCGCATGGCCTATGGTCTGAGTAGAAATCCCATTTATGCGAATCCAGATTAGCTGATCCGGACTGGTGCAAGTGGACCTTATAGTAAACAAAATTATACGGATAAATTTATAATAATTTTACCTTATAAATATTTTTAACAGAACTACCCGTTTAAATGGTTTTCTTTCACTGAAATTTTAAAGCAAATTGGCTAGATAGTTGGAAAAGTTTTTAATAGTGGAACAGGTCGATGAAAAACTTCGTTCATAATGACCGCGAGCGCACGCACCGAAGAATATTTTTAATTATTTTCGGAAGAACTGTGAAGGGTTGACACGAATTGTGTGGAGACCGACTTTCTTACAACCCGAGCCAATTAGACCACTGACAAACATTATTCGATGACGAATACAACGAAAATAACGATGAAAATAAAAAGCAATAATTTCGTTGAATTCGTCGTCGTAAGTCGTTTGACAGTTGTCAAGTTGGCTTGGTCGAGTAGTACACCAAAAAATTTTTTTTAAACCTACTGCAACTCTACCTAATAATATGCGAGCAAGTGTCTTTCTTTTATGGACAGTATCGTCATTATAATAAGAGATTAGTTGGCTGAGCAGATTAAATAAATTGAAGCAGATACATATTGAAGAAGGTACGAGTGTCGCATATCATGACGACCGACCACGGACTTCTAAACCAGGCGGTTGCGGGTTCGAAGCGGGCAAATGTTTGTGTGATGAGCACGAGCATTTGTACCTAAGTCATGGATGTGTATAAATGTATATAAGAATGTCTATCCGTTATCCTAGTCACCATAGCACAAGCTCACGCTTAGTTTGGGGCTAGGTAATTGGTGTTTGTTGAAACAATTTATTTATTTGTATCATCCCTAAACAAAGTTATTTGCATTTAGAAACATCTGTTATTGTCATGAAGAACCTATCAACCCAGCATAAGCCCCTAATTATTAACAGATTTTTTTTCTTCTGTAAATAATTTATATTTTATTACTTTATATTGTTACTATTACACTATAGTGTTCTAAACGTCAGGTTTTACATAAAATTTAAATTAATCGCTAAGGGATCAGTAAAATTGTGTTTTAATAAGTTCGACTATTCGCGTAAACGTAAGAAATAAATATTATTTGTTTTAATTTAAAAAAAAAAACATAATATATAACTAATATGAAACGCTTAACAAGCAATTGTAGTTCGTTGATCGTAGATCATAATACTCGTATATGATTTGTTAGCAACTGCAGTTCAATTTGTCATATAATATTTATTAACGCGTGTCATGCACTAAGTCTAGAATAATTCCGATAGTTTATAATCCAGTCTAAATATCCGATATTAACACTTACCTCAAGTTTTCAAAGATATAGTCCAGTTTTGAGTAAAATGACATATCACGTGACCATGTCCAGCCATGCTAGCTGAGTTATAGTGTGTGCCGGTTTAAGTCCGCACGCGATCTCTATGTTCGCGTTACTCTACTTTATCGAGTTGTTTTGTGACTATTTTCAGTTAAATTTATAGAAATATAAGGTGTTTGAGTTTATTTGACGTTTTCGAATAAAACTTTGTGTTTTAGATAAAAGGTTTCTCAAAAAAGAATTTTGTTACAAATTAACTTGGGCTTTACTGGTTAAGTGACTGAAGTAAAACGTTTTTTTTTATTTTAACTATTTTTTAATATTAACTAGATTCTAAAAATAAAAACTCTTTTATTTCATCATTCATTGCTTGTAAAATAACGGTTTTAACCCTCTATTAGCACTTTTCATATAACGATCAAAAATAATGTGCCTAAGTATGAAAATATATTTAAAAAATGATTTTTACTTTCATCCAAATATGTAAGACTAAAGTGCTCATGTAATACATTACTTTTCTAATTGTCTTTCTTATCTTCTGCACTATATTATAAAGTTCGCATTAAAAAAAAAGAAAAAAAACTTTATTAAGACATCCTCTTCCACACAATAAGAATACAGTAAAATATTATTGATGGTACAATTCCGTGACAAGTGTAGCACGAAACAATGGCTCTTGTGCGTTGGCTGCGTATGATCGATAACTATACCGCACCGATTGGGCCCTTTCTTTTTTGGGGGGAAGGGGGAGAGGTAATTATTGGGCTAATCAATAAGAATTGCCGTGGTGATTCTAAAAATTTTTTTTTAATACTCTTAGTACTGAAAAAACAAAATTATTTTATTGGGCTCGATTTATTGTCTAGTTTTTGAAAATTGATGAAAAAACTGTTTTACCCGCGTTCGTCAAAACGTGTAAAACAAAATTTTTTTTATTAAACAGTGAGACTCTTTACCCCTTTCTTGTCATCACATCAAGTCTAGGCAGTCATAAATAACCGTACGTTTACAAAAAAGTACAAACGTTAGAAAAAAAAACTGTTAACCAAACCGTAAAAACGCTAACACTCCATCAAACGGCCCGTTAAACAGTAGCTCAAATATCAATTCACGAAACACCAATCGAAATAAAAAACGAAACAAAAAACAGAAAAAAACCCTCCCTGTCTAAACATTGCGTGTCAAAAATCCCACGTACTAATCATTGCGACCAATAAAAAAACGTACGCGTCTAAAAACTCGTATCAAAAAAGCACACAAAAAACTGCCCCTCGCATTGTACCAATAAAAAAAGTAATATGTTTAAACGGTGTTCGAAAAAAAAACATAATTGGCGCGTGCCGCCCTATTTTTTTCCTTTTCCATTGCACCGACTTCCTTGTTGTTTTTTTTTAATGCTTTTTGAACTGTGGGGTGACTTTTTTTAGGCAAAGGCGTAGAGCCGTTAAGCCGACAAATTGTTTAAGATTATAACTCGTTTAGTTTTTACCATATTGTATTGTTTTTCTGTCGCTTTTTGTATTCGTTCGTCTTTCTTTATGAAGCTTGTAGTTATTCGACTTGTTTTTTAGCTTGAGTGGAATAATTTAATACTTCTGACATCTTTTGAGAACCCAACTACATATTTCGTTTGTTTATTATAAGTAAAAGACAAGCCACATATCCAAATAATTTTAATTACTAAAGGTATTCGAATGTAAATGAAAAATAGATAAAAATGCTTGTATTTAAGAAAATCAATGCATTTGTTTTTATTTCTTTTACTTCAGCACATTGTTATTAAGTAATTTAAAATAATAATAAATTGTTCCAACAAACACACTAACTACCTAGCCCCAAACTAAGCGTGCGCTTGTGCGTTGGTGACTAGGACAACGGATAGAAATACTTAAATACATATAAACATCCATAACTTAGGTACAAATGCTCGTGCTCATCACACAAACATTGGCCCCTTGCGGGATTCGAACCCGCAACCGCCTGGTTTAAAAGTCCGGTGCGCGAACGACTACACCAAGACGGTCGTCATAATTGTAAATATCCTGATACCATTCATTACCAATTTTACTTTAGGCGTTTTTCATTAAATCAATTGTTATTAGGATATTCTACTTCATTTTAGTACTGTGTGGGTCCCTAAGAAGACATTAAAATTAGAATTTCAAAATCTAATGAGTCTCATTCCAATAAGATTAATATTTTACCTATTAAAATAGCGACATCTATTATCGAGAAGCAGAACTAAAGAAACATTGTTTCAATAAATAATGATTTAGATAATGTATTGTACTTATATTTTTAGCACTAAGTACCATGTGACCTAATAAAGATAACGGTTGGACTTCAAACCTAAAACTATTATAAGTTACTTTTTTATTAAAAAAACAGGGGTTTTGATGTCTTCAATGTCTACCTTAGGGCAAATTTTTCTATTGCCAGATAAAAAGTTATAGTTTTAATTAAAACTCAATCTAATCAAAATGTATTTTAATAAGAGGTCTCACATGGGTTACACGATATTATAAAATCAATCGTCCTATATTTTCCATAAATATATCCCGATTTGAAAAATTCAACAAAATGGACGACAAAAAACTCTTATTTTTAAAATTTAGAATAAAAAAAATAACAACCAAAAGCATTGACCTCTGCTTATGTAACTGCGCATTATGTAAAGTAATCTCCCTTATTCTTTCATATTCTTGAAACGTCCTATCAAAAAAACCTTCACTTTTTTATTTGACTCTCTCTAAGCAAAAAAGTGCAAAAATGTATTAAATAAGAAGTGGAAAAATTTACCTTGAAACTGGCGAAAAAGCAACCGCCCTCTACCGCGGCAAGATATAAAATTTCCATTTAAAACATCAGACATTATTATCTTTTTTCTAACGAAAAAATGCATTTTTACACGAAACACATACGTTTTAAAAACCGTTGCATCACATTTGAATTTCAGCCCTAAAAATGGTGATTTGAAATCGAAAATTAATTAACGATAGTTTCCAGTTACGCTCTTATGATTTGAGGATAAAGTGCCTTGCTCTACTTTATGTTCTAGTGATGTGCAATAGCCATCTTAAAGCTTAAATCAAGATGTTGATTTGATCCATATTTATTGGAAAGAGTAATTTACCTACTGAGAAACTTTAACGCATATTTTTCACTGATTCATTTCATTCATTTGAAAAAATATTCGAAATAACTAAATTGAGTTGATTAATAATACTCAAAATAAAATAAAAACATATTTTTAGGCTACAAAAAAAAAAACAAAGTAAATTAATTTAGCAAAACTATTGAATCGAATTACCGAAAGGCAAACATTTTCAGAGGACTAAAAACTAAAAAATAAATTGCAACAAAAATAATTATCCAACTCAAAAAACCATACTACCAAGATATCCAATCAATTTGAATTAAGCACTCCTCCCATCGAATTCTTTAGTGCAAAAACGTAAATCATATTCAAGACGGAGACTCAAACCAATAATGAGCGGGTTTTTTGCACTACACAGCCAATTATAGAATGTGGGCGTGAGCAGAGGGGATTCGTTGAAACGACGACAAAAACCGCAAAATAATCGTTAATGCAAGAATTAATCATAGTTACGGATTATAGTTATCTGACAAATACTGCTTAGAAGATTTCGGAGGTTGGTACTTATTACTTAGTTATGCGTTGATGAAGGTAATTCATATTGTTTCAGCAAAAAATATACGTGGTTTTGTTAGCTAATGCCATGTTTGGATATTTGTATATGTATATGTGTCGTGTTAGAAGTACCTACAAGGTGTGTAAGGATTAATTAAATAAGCTAATCATGCAATAGGATTAAATTTCAAAATATGTACTCAACATAAGTAAAAATAATGTTGCATCTGACAAAACAAGGAAAAAAATAAGGAGCTTTTCAAAGTTTCTGTTGCGAGATGTCCAACAGTTGTAATCTCAAAATATGATTGAAAAATATTTTATATTTAAAAAACATCAAGCCACTGCAACTATAAAATATGTACATAGCTACGAAGCTGGGCCAGATGGTAAGAATTCTTAGTACCTAGCTTACAGAAAAATCTACAGTGCCAAATAAATCTGATGACTCCAAATAAATAGTTTTAAGTTATTCCACTTAAGACCTATAAACTTTCTGTTCGAGATTAAGCTACATAGTAAATTAGAAAAAAAAAAATTTAAAAGACTTTAACTTTGGAAACTTTAAACATTTGAATTAAAAATAAAGCTTCTTGGTCTCTCTCTGGTTCATTTTTCGATTAAGATCCAACACAATCGAAAAATCTTCTTCGATTCTAGCTGCATTCACAGCGCATCCCTAGCTGCGTGTGTGTGCATTATCAGTGTTTGCACTCTGATAAAATTTTGAAAAAATGCACAACTTTTCCGCGATAACCCCGCCCGAGCGAGTGGAAAAAAGCTGCAATGACCGTAGCTATAGTGCGGTCCTTAGCTTATGGAAACTGTTCTATTTTTGTCTTTTAGTTTATAGTTAGTCTAAATACTCTCCTAGTCATATTGTTTAATTTGCATTCTTATTTGTATTAGTATTATATATGCTCTTTATCGATTACCATGCCACCGGCCTGAAAATACTTCTCATATTTTAAAAGTATGAAGCTTAGATATACTAAAGGCCAAAGCTTAAGACTTTGAAATGTTTGTATCGGAAGTTGTCTGGAGGAGTTTTTTTTTGCGAAATAATAGATATGTAATGAAATTTGTATTGGGTTTCCTGTATTAGTCATTGATTAATTTATTCGTCTGCATTCTTCTTCTTTTCGTGTCGACTTGCCAAGTCATAATATTTTTGAGGAACAATACTCTGCATTTAAGAAGTTGTTTTGTTCTAAAGTAATTTATTAATTTTCTTTATTTTACATTCAATAACACAAACAAAACCTAGCGAAAAGGTGTTTTCAAGTGCTGGATCACTTGAAAACACCTTTTCGCTAGGCTGAACCAATAATAATGATTTTGTCGAGCTTCTTTCACGTCACAACGTGATCATACTCTGCTCTTGTCAAAAGTCAAAAATCAATTAGCCCCGTGTTCACCAATTTTTAAACATCTGGTAAACATCGATTGACGGTAAATTTTGTCAAAATTCCCATACGAAATATATCCTAAACCGGCTGATTCAAAATTTAAAAATGTGTTATTGAACACCAGGCTTTGATTTAGGCCAAAATATGTAACGAACTTGGATTATGAATACGGCATTTCTTATAAATAAACAGTGCATATTGCACTTATTCTCTTATCATTCGCGTTTGCGTGTGCGCGTGCACAGAGAGTCTTTGTGCGCAAATAGATAAAAGACTATTTTCAGACAAACATGGTTTCGACTATACCTAGGTATATTTAATCACCTATCTGATCTAATAAACTAGTGACGTCCGCATCGATTAAAAAAAGTTTTTTTTTTATTTTATTTTTTCCACTTTTTTCAGTGACTGGGTAAAGATCCAATAAGACTGAAGAAGAGTCTAATGAAAATTTTAGACAAAAATAATCGTAGAAATGAAACGAAATATTCTGGATAAAAATAAGGATCTGCTTACAAAAAAAATGTGTAAAGCTTTCCATCAAAATGACAAGACCGTGGCGTTAGAACATAAATGATACTAAAAATATTACGGACTTTAATCAAAAGGAAGCAAATACAAAATAAAATTCAAATTCAATCATGGAAGCTACAGTTCACAAGTTTTTATGGTAAGTTATATTATTTATTTATTTATTCACATTTGTGTACTAGGTTTGCTTACTTATTACCATAATAATGATAATTTCAGTATAGTATTAAAATCTTATTTTGCAATTGAGATTTTTATAAAACAATTTCAGAATGATATCACAGATGTTTGTCAGAGAAGCAGTTGTTAATTGAAAAATAAATAAAAATCGGAGGCCGATAAGGTAAGAGACGAATTATTTAATAATAAAACTAGAAAAAAATATACTAAACAGTGATATTGTTGCTGGACGCATGGACTACATAAAAAAAGTCAAAGATAGTCTGTCGTGGTGTTCCCGATATTGAACTTTTAAACCGATGTTGGTAAATTATTTTTTCCATGACATTTCCCCAAACCTGAATGGAGACATTCAATATCTATTTGCATGGCATTAGGCACCTAACCTTTGTAAGAGGTCCCGCAATTTCGTCTGCACAAATGGCGAATTTCCCATACAAATCCACCCCCCTTTTCAACTATTTACAGGTAGAATTAAAAAATTACATAAAATACTTTAAACCTTCACGTTGTAGTATTAAAACACGTTAATAATTTATATGAGAGTCGCGACCTCTCCTAGGTCTTGTAATTTTGAAGTAGAATTATGCTTACGGATTATTTTGCGACTTATGTCATAATGAACTTACCTACTTCTTCTTTTTTGCTTGTGGCGCAGTGGCGGCAGCGCTTTGGTAGTGATACCAAAAGTTAAGCAACCCACGGCGCGGTCGTGATTGGATGGGTGACCATTCCGACCATTTAAGTGACGTCCATGACAAGCATGGAGATGCTTGTCATGGACGTCACTTATGCTTAACGTGCCTTCCGAAGCACGGAGGTGCTTCGGAAGGCACGTTAAGCAGTTGGTCCCGGCTAATATCTGTGGTATTAGTCGTTAAGCCTAGTCAGAGGCCCTAGGGCAGCTTGATAACTTCTGACAGTAAGATTTGTCACTTGCCTTACATACACCCCTCCACCAATCCGCACTGAGCCCGCGTGGTGAAATATGGCTCGTTCCTCCTCATAGTTGAGGTGAGGCCTTTTCCCAGCAGTGGGATCTAATAGGCTGACTTATATTACTTCTTCTTTTTTATTTTTCCTACCACTATAGCAGCCTTGGTCCGCAAGGATAGTTTTAGTTCAATCTCAATGTATAGAACATCCCTATGTAAGTCTACTCATAAACTACAAGCTCATGATAGCACAAATATAAACCTCATTGGTTTTTAGTCGCTGTCATTTAGGTTATCTTGTATTATGTCTTTTTTATTCGGTAAATAAATTTAAAAAAAGGTCATCGACTGGATTTTAAGGTGTTTTTTTTTTAAATATTAGACAACATTACATGCATTGTTCTGAACCAAAAGGAGGTAGCTAGAGCACTGGTGCTATGGAAATTGGAACAACTGTTGCGCCACAACACCCAGACCCAGGACAATATAGAAAATACGGATTTTAAATCAAATTTCACTTACAAAAATTAATCAACAGTGTCATCCAGTGGGACTCGATCCCACGTCCCTTCGCTATCCGGGCGAGTGTTCCTACCAACTAAGCTATGAAGGACGTTAGTCAGTCGACGAATTTTTGTAAGTGAAATTTGATTTAATTTCGTAAAAACTTGCAAAATAATTGCTTAAGTTATAAAAAAAAAGAAAATATGGATTTCTATATTAACCCGTCTGGGGATCGAACCTGGAACCTCAGAGATGGTGACACCTTGGAAATTGTGCGAGTCAAGTTAATTAAGCACACAACAAAATTAAAAACTATCGTCAAAGGACTCAAAGGACGACAATACCTTTTCTACCCAGTAATTTTAACTTGTACCATTACGAATGTTAGTTGAAATCGTTGGTGTTAACAAACCACCACGTTTTGGGCATTCATGTCAAAATCTAAACAAATGAATGGACAGCCAACCTCGTTTGTTGTTAGTGAGCTACATTAGACCCTTTACACACTTTATAAAGCGATACGGCCGCGATACAAGAGCTAGTCTAGATTTAGCAGCGTTACAGTCCCGATACGAACTACAACACAGCATAGATCAGGTGGTGAAGGATCTACCTCCTAGTGCTCCCCTGGCAACGGCATCACAAACCACTTTGTCATGGCGGCTGAACGATCCTAACGACGGTCGTAGGCTCCGTTAGGTGCCGCCTGGTAGCTACCACCCTCCCACCAAAACCCGGGGCCAAGCAGCTTGCTGTGTTACGTCGGTGAGTCGGAGTGCCAGAGCCTTCTGAGCTCCACCGTCAACTCTGTCTACGCCACGTCTGGCTTAGTCCAAAGTCAAAAGAAAACCCATTTCAATATATGAAAAAAAAACGATGCAAACGTGATACAAACTGTATGCAATAACGAAGCAAAACGTCATAGCCTTTGCGTGTGAATTGCTACTCTCGTAAGACTGCGTTGCTGATGCATCATTTGTGCTGCAACTTCACCTATCACAGCTACTGTATCGCTGAGCATCGCAACTGTATCGCTGCAAATAGCCGCAGTGTATTAAGAGCTTTAGAAGTAAGAGAAAAGATTTATATTTATCGACTCCGGAGTTACTGCCCTTTGTTCCTGGTCTTGAGTGGAGGTAGTGTTGTGAGAATATATAGATAGTTTAAGATACTGGTTTGTGCAGTCAAGTTGGACAGATGGATGATTGAGTAGGTAAGTTTAAGTCTTACCTAAAGAGAGTAAGGGCTAATTTATCAATAGCTACACAAGAAATATTTGTCGAACAAAATATAACACATCTGGTTTTCAATGTCATCACCTAGTCTGTGACGCCTCTTATTTAATGAATTAAGCCTGGAATTTACCAACACACGCTTTATTTTTAATCAGTCGGTTAAGCATTATTTGATATATTTTGTATGGAATTAACCGTCAATCGATGTTTACCAGCCGTTTAAAAATTGGTGAACACGGGCCTAAATGGGTCTCTGTATAATTATTTAACTAAAAACATTTTATCTTGACGTGCTGGTGACTGTACCTAAAAGAAACTTTAGGTACAGTCACTAGCACATCAAAGTATACATGTCTACTACGATAAAGCTTTATCACGTAGAGAATTAAGGCGGTCTCAAGGTCAATATTTTTTTAATAAATTGATTCAACAAACACACCAATTACCTAGCCCCAAACTAAGCGCGAGCTTGTGCTATGGTGACAAGGATAATGGATAGACATACTTATATACTTTTTTTTAAACATCCATGACTTAGGTACAAATGCTCGTGCTCATTATACAAACATTTGCCCCTTGCGGGATTCGAACACGCAACTGCCTGGTTTAGAAATCCGGGGCGCGAACCACTACACCAAGACGGTCGTCTATATTATAGTCTGACCTGTAACCATGGTCTTAAATTATCAAGGCCGAACACAAACAACACCAAATCGGAATTCAATCAATATAAAATAAAAAAAGGCTACTATTCCATCAATAGCGCAATAGTATATTTGCATCTGTAAGTCCTACCAAATTAATATATGTGCTTCAGCTGAGTCCTATTTTAGTGATTTATAACATAGTCTACTCTATTTGTATAGTCATACCTAAATGGTATTTTTCTCCTATCCACTTGTCAATGATTTTGACACATTTGACAGATTGGACCATCGTAAACTGTAAAGATATCGAAAAAAAGATGCAGAATTACGGCTTTAAAGTCACCTCGGATTATAAATATTATCCGAGTTCACTTTCTAATACAAACAGTAATAATGAAAAAGTATTAATAATAACTATGTTTTTCCTGTTCTCTAACAATAAATCAAACTGACATTACAACTACATAATATTTGCACATTACTCGGGATCCAATTAGGCGGAGTTACTACCGGTAAGATAAATTTTACCGATATCGATACTCGATACTCCAATTACCCCTCACTAGAGATAGATAAATGCGTCTTGTATTCTAGCGGAGATAAATCTTTTTACTGCTTACTTGATTAGAAAATTCCATTATTAATTGAGTCCTTAATTAATCTGATTTTGCTGTGAGATATAAAATTAAGTAATAAGTTAATGATAATAGAATCTATTAGAAATTCAAGCAGGCGTAAGGATCTATAGTGTAATAGATTACTAGTTACCGGTTTAAAGAGGTCGGGGACCGCATATCTGGGGCAATGGACAAATTATTTTTTACCATATTAATTTTATATATGTATGATTATTTTCTGATATTTTGTCAAACAAGATCCCCGTTATTCCAAAAAGGTATTAGTACCGGGTTTAAGACAGGACTAAGCTATTAGCTAGCCAATTAGAAAAGCGCTTCTCTATTAGGTTATGTCACGAATGTGTCATTCATTCCTCTGTTGTCGGCTAATATTTAAACCCATTTTAAACCTGGTCTAATTTTTTTGTAATAACACCGGATAAGTTTAAATAAGAAACCAAAAATTAACAAACGGGCATGATTCGAACCTACGACCTTTGTCTAGCCGGGCCAACGCTCTTACCAGTTGAGCTACCGTGTAGTTAATCCAACCGTGCGTTATTCTTGGTCTCTTTTGAATACGTCATTGCATCATTTGAAAACATAAAAAAAGCATTGTGAGTGGAAAAAAACATAAAAACTATCAAACAAGAGAAATCGTTACTTTATCAACATAATTTGTAATGGTCCCTTGTAACCATTTTTTTAAGATCATTGTTCATAGATCTTCAAAAAATGGTACTGCAAATTTTTGTACTACTATTTTATTTTTACTACGTTTGTACCTAAAAAAAATACTTCATAAAGGATTATGAAGTATTTATTTTGGGTACAAACGTAGTAAAAATAAAATAGTAGTACAAAAATTTGAAAATGGGAACCATTATAGGACCAGCTAGTTGTCCTTCAGTCTGTCAAGACCCTTTTTTCAGTTACTCGTGAAATCTATCTAGGTATCTAGTTGAAATACACAAGTATTTCAAGCTTCTAAGTTGACGTAATCCAAAGATATATAACGGGCATTTTAACCCTATTTTTCTAATATTTTGCAGGGAAAACAAACTTCCCATAGACCTTTAGAATCATGAAATTTAGCAATTTATCGAGAAGGAAGGACTCAAAGCAAAAAGTCCAAAAACCGCGTGATTACATCGCAGATAGAAATCTTTGTTTATACGGAACAGTCAGTGCGTGAGTCTGACTCGCATTTGCCCAGTTTTTTTGGGAAAACATCAGTAAAAGCTACTAATTAAAAAACATTATTTTGTTTGCACAACATAAGCTCTTCTATGCAAAAATACTTACAAACCAAAAAAACTACTTAGTGGTAAAAGTATATATTCTGAGCATTAGATCTAATCAAACTAATATATTAATATTTCGAAAAAAATATTTGAAAACACGACCACACGTTACACTACAGAGTACCTACTCGATCCTTGCATGTGAATATTAATTCTAATAATACTTTCGCGTGTCCAAAATAAAAGAAAACCCTTTCTCAGCCGCTTAGAATCGCAAAACACAAAAAAGCAACATTAGAAAACTTATCCGAGCTGAAAAATAAATCAGTGCGCCCACGCAGCGCGGCTACGCGAGAAAAGGACGGAACATCACGAGCAACAAAAGTTTAGGGCAAGTGCGAGCGGGATGAATGTATTTGAGTTCCGTACGCCCTCGAATACTATTATTTATTTGACAGGATTTAAAACTCATCTTAAAATTGTGTAAAACGTTATTTTATGATTTATTGTGCATGAAACTGTTATTTTTTTTTAATTTCTGTTTAAATTATTCAATGTAATACTTACTTATCTAGCTAGGTTTGTAATAGACTTTGGTCCAAAAATAAGAAAACGGAATTAGTGCTTTAAAGTAGTTTTAGCAAGGGAACTGATTTTGTTTATGAATTCAATAAATAGACGAATAAATATATATTTTATCGAAATGTTATTTACTTTATATTTATTACTTATTTAAACATAAAATAAAAAGAAAAATAAAGGGAAGGTTTATGACACAATCAATAAAACTTTCAAAAACATTTTAACAGCTCAGTAAGTTTTTCTGGGTCCTTTTGAACACACACATCAATGTTGAAACTTAAGATGGTATTTACTATATTATTGTTATTTAGTACCAAAAAATATAACTTAGCAATTCCTCCACTCATAGTCCCGGTATGCGACCGCGGATCCAAAGAGCAAACTCGCAAGGCGAACGAACTGCGAAAAATAAGAAGAAACACCCCACATGTGCGTTCTCAATTTTTTTCGCGCCGTCCCTCTCTAGCGCCAAAAACCGGCGGCGCCGGCGCACGTGCGAGCGGGACGGGAGAAAAGAAAGCGCAAGTACCGTCCGGTGCCGCTAGGGGCGCTCGCATCGCGGGAATGTCTTCCTGTTTCGAGTTGGCGGTCTTTTTAGACCACCAGGAGCAATGAAGCATTAGTTTAAGTTGCTAGCTTGGAATGATGTTATGAATAACTTAACTTTGATTTCATATTCCTCAGAGGTTTGATTTTAAAAGTAAGCCAAACTAATTGTTTTAAAAAGTGTTTTATTTTTAAGGTATGCAAAATTGATTGTTTTAAAAAGTGTGCAAAGTAGGTGGCGACATTCAAAGTTACCCTTAGATCAATAAATAATCTAAGAAGTTACCTTAAGTAATTATCGGTGTCAATTAAAAAAAACCTTGGCTGTGTTGATAATGCTCTCCAAATCATTGGCCTTTACATGTAGGTGTCCACGACAATTTACCAGAAAAATTTGCAGCAGCTGAATATCTTTAAAGCATGCAAGTTAATAAATTAATTAAAGAAAAATATATTAATCTAAACCACGTTTTTGTCATTTTCAGGAAGTGCAGTGTCCTCCTAGCCGATTTCGACTACGGCGGCCTATCTCAACAGAGATTAGCCAACTGCGCAGGACATATTATAGTGCACAAGTGTGTGCGCAATACACAGGTGCACTCTCTGTTCCTTCACTCTCATAATTCGATGAGACGGCAGTCCGACATGACCGTAGAGAGTTAAGGCGCAGGACCAACGGCTTTACGTGCTTTCCGAGGCACGGGGGTGTTAACACCACCAACTTCCTGACTCCGGAGCTGTGTCTGAGTAATTCAAGACAGAAAAACCCAAACACTCTCGGCCCGACCCGGGATTCGAACCCAGGACCTCGTGAATAGTACCCAGCGTGCTGACCACTAGACCAACGAGGCAGTCAGGCAGTTCAGGAAGTACCACCACAACAGTAAGACTAACCAGTCAAAGGATAACCAAAACTTAAACAGGTAATCAAAAATCCTTTAACATAAGTTTTTAGAAATGTATTGTCTTATGTGCTGGCCACTTTAGTAATTCAGAGTTACAGCTAGCTGGGGTTCAAACCTGCGACCTCATAATAAATGATTAGTGACGTTTTCCCCAGATATCGCGCTCCAAATGCAAAATTCATGGCTGAAGATAGGGGTTCTTTATGTGGAATAAAACACACAACAATTGTTGGCGACCAGCAAAGCCAATCTTTTTCGGCATAAAATTGTTTCTAAATTCTTACCCCTTTACTAATAACATTTTTTGACATTGCTATAACACTTATATCTATGAGACGGATATAGTTTGGAATTAATGACAGATAGAAAACATGACATGACGACCGCCTTGGTGTAGTGGTTCGTGCCGCGGACTTCTAAACCAGGCGGTTGCGGGTTCGAATCCCGTAAGGGGCAAATGTTTGTGTGATGAGCACGAGCATTTGTACCTAAGTCATGGATGTTTATAAATATATATAAGTATATCTAATCGTTATCCTAGTCACCATAGCACAAGCTCACGCTTAGTTTGGGGCTAGGTAATGGGTGTGTTTGTTGAAACAATTTATTAAAAAAATATATTATTATTTATGACAAAGTAGAGACAAACATTTCAAATTAACTGTGTCATATTTATACAAGCTAGCAATGTCAAAATCCATACTAATATTTTAAATGCGAGTGTGTCTGTCTGTCTGGTACGTCTTGACGCCTAAACTACTGGACGGATTCAAATGAAATTCGGTACAGAGATAGTTTGAGACCTTGGAAAGGACATAGGCTACTTTTTGTAGCGATATAAAATTATCAGGGGGTGAAACGGGGGATGAAAATTTGTATGGAAAATCCAACTATTGGGCGGGCGAAGTCGCGGGGAACTGCTAGTAATTTACTTAATCAATTTATATCATAAAGAAAGTATAATTATCTTAAAGAGAGCTCTCGTTCATAATTTCACCTTCCTTGGCTTATCCTCAACACGAACTTTCTTGGCAGTTTTATTACTTTGTACTTAGGTACAATTAATTATGCAGTTTAGATAATGTTTATTTAAATACAACGTATTATTCTGTGAAAACTATATACAACTTATCAATAAAAAAAATATAATTATAGTATTATTATGTAAAGAAAAAAGATTATATAAAAACGCCTAAATCATTCAACCCCTCCACCAAGTTGCTGGTGCCAAGAAGGCTGGCAGCGTTACCCCTCTGAATGGCCAAACTCAAACGTTGGCCGAGGTAACAACCGGCCTTCTTGTCACCACTTACGGTGACCAGCCGCTCAGCCAGCTCGACAATAAGTTTTTTGGCTTCATTTAAAGCATTTTTTAAAATTCAGTAGACCCCCCAAATCAGTTCTTCATAAACATCAGAACCTCATCATAGTACAAACAATTATTCGAAGGAGGCTAATGAAGTGTTCACAACTAGAATACATTATCTTGACCCTTACAGTAAGAAGGTTATTCGGTTCTAAAATAACCCCTATGTCTAGTAGATTAAGTGTCAAGGGAAGGCTTTAATGAAACTGTCTCAGATTGATTTAATGCGTAAGAGGAGTCTTTTTAATTGATGCTTTTTCTTGGCATATTTATAGCTAGCTGTTAAGGCGACGCCTGCGCAATCATGTATTAGAATGTTTTGTTTTCAAGTGGCTAGTTAATTTAGTTAAATATAAGTATTCCTACATTAAATTAAATTTCGCTTACAAAAATTAATCGACTGTGTCAACCGGTGGGTAAATGAATTTCGTAAAAACTTGCAAAATAATTGCCTAAGTTATAAAAATAATTAAAATATATTGTTTTCTTAATTTTAGCTTAAATATTTATTTAATCTTTGGAAAAGGATACATGCATTCTTAAGTTTAAAGGAATACTTATATCGTGGACTGTAAGCAGTAGCTACAATAGTATCTTGAAAGGTTTTAAAATTATATGTTATAATGATTCGTTTAATTTTCAAGTCCTTTAAAACCATCAAGTTTATTTTTAATGAACATAAAATATTTGATTAATAACAAACTTTTTTCTTCTTACAGATGAATGAAGCCATTTTCGAAAGGTTGATTCAAGGAATTTTGACATCGCACTGGATATTTGAAGACAAGCAGAATGAATTGGATTCTGTTTAGCTAATATCTCTATCTTTTTTCGATTTTACATTTGATGGTCAAGGGTTACCGTGTTATTACGAAAAAAATACGGTGTTTGGGCCTTGTCGATTTGTAAGTTGGCCAATTTTTTTGAAGACACATCGTTAACAACCAATGTATTAATTTCATCATATATCATCTATGTATTTCAATCATCTATTTAAAATTGGTCGTCTTATGAATAGGTTAGGCATTGCAAAGAGGTTTTTCAGGAATGACTGATTCTGAAATCAGTAACTTAATCGAACTATGCAACAAAACAAAAAACTTTTTTAAACTACTTATTTTTATGAAAATAATTATGGGTTGGGCTGATTTCATCTTAACTGATGGTTAAATATTTGTAAAAAAAATTCCATCGGATACATGCGGGTACATTCCCTAGGTATTGATGAGGTCGAGCGCCGGCTCACTGGCGTGGCAAGCACTTGCAAAAATTCGTCGGCTGACTAACGTCCTCCGTAGCTTAGTTGGTAAGAGCACTCGCCCGGATAGCGAGGGGACGTGGGTTCGAGTCCCACCGGATGACACAGTCGATTAATTTTTGTGAGCGAAATTCAATATGATTACATATTTTTAAGTAAATACACCGATGGTAAATATAAAAGGAATTATAGCTATTTTGATTCACGTCCCTTTTTGCATTATTATACCGTAGACTGAGCCTTAACAAAATCTAGTCAGACTGGTTTACTGCCCGCTCTAAATACTAAGTGCAGGACTGTGCATTTTTATGATGCACTTCAATATCTTCGATTGCTTCCGAGGTCCAGCTAATTGGGGAGCAGGAGAGGGTCATGTCTGTAAGGAATTGAGAAATTACTTTATAATGTTTTAATTCGTCTGCCTGCTCTACGTTAAGACATTTCCCAATGTACGAGATGTCTAGTAATTAAAAGGACAATCCTTTTAAGAGTAGGTACAGTTTTGCAAATCATTTCATACGCCAAAAAACTTTTCAAGTAATCTCTTACCATGTTCGAGATACAAATACATATTTCTTATGGTCATATCCACAAACAATGACATAAAACATATCTGTTTTTATTATAATACTTTTAATTGTTTTAGACATCAAACACGATGCTCTCTTTTTACTTATTTTGCCCAACGCAAAGCTCACAAAAATAATTAAAACTTAAAATCAAAATCGGTAAAACTTTCATTACAGTTTTTGGCATATCGTAGGGCACATAAAATATTGGCTGCAAATTTAAAAAATAAGAAAAAAACTATATATTAATTATGAAACAATATGAAAAATGCTGAAATTTAATCTCCCTTTTGTTGACAATAAAAAACTAGTTGAAACCCGCGGATTCGCTCGTCCGTTCGCTTGCGCTTACGCAACAAAAAGGAACATAATAATATTGTGCAGCCTCGTTCAACCTGTTTTTTACCGTATCGTGTTTCATATACGTTACTACGTGTTTCATGCGATATAAATGTCTAGTTGTGAGGTAGGTAAGAAAAATATGTTAAGCAACCTGTCACATGTCTAGGTAATTTATCAAATACTTACATTAAATTTGTCGCCTTCTTTTTATGTATCGCTTTTTTTAGGGATTAATATTATCAAATGTGTTACCTACATAATATTGACATTACGCTAAAGTTAAACTTACACACATCAACACTGTCTAGGGATATATAAAACATAGTATTATTATATCCAAAATATCCCTAGGCAGTGTTGATTAGTATATGTTTTTAATATACATTTTGCGATAAGTCATTACTTCACATATTGTTCTCGAATTTTTCGGTAAATGAATATTGGTAAAATATTTTGTAACGAGACTTGATGCCTCACTCTGTAAAGGTGAACACCCACCTAGACGCATGCGCCGCAGTTATCTTATTGTATTAAAAATCTTTATATGAAATCGTAAGGGGTCATTTGCCCTGCAGAGACCCCTTCACCAGTCCACACTGAACCCGCGTAGTGGAGATGTCTCATATCTCCTTACAGTTGAGGTAAGGCCTTTGCCCAGTAGTACACTGGCTAACTTTACTTTTTTATGAAATCATATGCAACGTCGCGCACCTATCTGCGCCGCACTACCTACAAGTTTTAGTAAAATGTATATAGGTGCAGATCGTTGCGATGACTGCGGCGCCTGCAGCGCGTCTAGGTGTGAACGCACACTATGTCCATATTATCTTTAGACTATGTCCATATTATGATCGAGTCTAATCGTCCCTGTCACTCTTGCCTTTACGCTAGGCGAGCAAGCGTGATGACTAGATCTGAAAATAATAATAATCTACTACCTAATTTCGGTAGCCAATCATAGATAACAGAGATCAACCAGTCTTACGCAGAAGAGCAGCACCTCTTTTTCTTCACTCTTATTTCCTGTCTCATAGACAGTCATAGTTTTGTGGGACGCCAGCCTCACATGGCCGAAGAGAGATCAGGCGCAGGACCAACGACGTAACGTGCTTATCCAGGCAAGGGCAGGCCTATTTCGTGCGTAGTAACTATTATATAATCTGTGGTACAGGCGAGTTAACACCACCAACCTTTCGCCGCCCACCTTCACTCCAG
This sequence comes from Pyrausta nigrata, assembly GCA_949316185.1. Taxonomy (NCBI): domain Eukaryota; kingdom Metazoa; phylum Arthropoda; class Insecta; order Lepidoptera; family Crambidae; genus Pyrausta; species Pyrausta nigrata. The sequence continues at coordinate 3,585,512 of OX438961.1, forward strand.
AGCTATTTCAAGATAGAAATATCCAAAGACAAATTTTCCTTGGGGCCTCGTGGACAGATCCCACCGTGCCTACCAGTAGACCCACCAGGCAGTTGGATTCAAAAATACGGTCAATGTCTTCCAAATCCGTAAAAAATGATTGTAAAAATGTTGTGGTTTCAATTAAAATCATCGTAAAAGTTTTTATTTTTAGTCAGATTATTTATTGTTAGAGGTATGACTGTAGGCAAGTGACCTCAACCTTACAGATGATGATGATATAAGATGTTATTAAACCACTAATCGCCCTAGCCTGTCGTTAGGCTAATCCAGAATCTTAACCGGGTGCAAATTTTTACCTATCAAAAGTTTACCCAGGTAGGAGTACATTGGCTAAGTTGTAAGCATATTTATAAACAGCATGAAAATACCTTTTAATCATCTCTCATACTCACTTAAAATATCATCAATGAAACGAAGGCTGCATAAGGTATTTACCAAACATCAAACTGATTCACATTGCAAAATCCTAAAACCATTCAGACTACTGAAAATCTTGCCTCTTAAACTCCTAACCCACAGATCCTGTTTGCCAAAATCAGTTAAATCAAGTAACACATAAATTACATAGAACGAGAAGCTATTTTATTCTAAGCCCACACAGCCTCCCTCCCCACCCCTCCAGCATGAGTCAAGCTGCGCGTGCGCCGGTGTCGCAACCAAATTCTACTGGTTTAGACAATGCCATTATTCGACGCCATTTTGTGTGTAACAGTTTTCAAGCTGTTTTGTGAGGGTTAGTTTTTGCTATTAGCAAGACGAACAGCTGATTAGTTTTTTTTTTAGTAAAAAGGATAATCCTTTTGATATTGCGTATTGTAGATGTTGGTGAGACTGGTCACATATCTGCATTTTAAGTTTAAAGAAAAAACAAATTGAGAAAATTGTCGATAAATCAGATGTCCTTAGGTACCTACTAGATAGATAGATAGATAGATACTCTTTATTGCACACCACTCACAGTATAAATTTTCATAGAATGGTACAATTTAGGCGGTCTAATTGCTGAAAGCAATTTCTTCCAGACAACCTTCGGGTAGAGGACAGTCCAAAATTGAATTGGGTCGGCGGTGAAATCTATCAAAATAAAGGGAAGAAAAAGACACGATATAAGCATTCATACTTTTACATAAATTGCTAAGGCCTAACTATTAGTACTAATAATTTTTAAAAGGAATGGATGTATTTTTATTTTTTGTCATGTTGAGGTACATACGGTATATATCAAAATCAGTGACGTGTTAACACATTCGCGCGAGCTACATATAGTGACGTTCTGTTTTTGAACTCCGTGAGATGACACAGATTTTTTCCATACAAATGTACTAATGCCTACTTAACCTTGTAAATTTTTGATACAGTGTGACGCTGCAGAATTAATATTTTGGTATGATGTGACACATTTACGTCACTCTAAGGATTTTGTATTGTCAAGGTCCGTGATCCTACGTTCTTCGTGATAGATTTTTTTTTGTAACGACGTAGTGATACGTTGTTCTCCATTATCAACAAATTTTTAGGACGTTACTTGACGTAGCTCGCGTGAATGTGTTAAATTCAAAATTAAACATTTAGTTCAAAATCTTATACTCGTAAGCAGCACTTGTATAGTCTCGTGTTTTTTTTTCTAATACAGATAATTTCCCTATGAGTTTATTTCATTCACTTAGACTCGAGTTCACCAATGAACCTCGGTTTTTGACGGTTAATTTGATAGAATTCCCACGTCAAATACAGCTAAACATGTGTTGGTGAACTCCAGGCTTAGATTTAGAAGGTATCTTGTTCCGTGTAGGACTTCCACAAACTTGTCCCAAATTACTTTAGTTTAAATCAAATATGAGTAAATACATAAAGCTTTAAAGTCCTATACAAAATTTCCTCGACGATGCAACGGCCGTTGCGTCTTTTAAAAAAACCAAGCATAATCCAAAACAATTTTGAAATGTTTTAAAATCAAATCGGTTATGTAATTCTTTCTTTTTAATGGCGAATCTGTGTTGCCACTTTCGCCAATGTCAAGTGAGTATTTATACACTGTTTTGGGAAATAGTAACTGTGAATCGGTTATGTAACCTCCTAACTAAGGTTAATTTGACATTGTGAAACTATGGTGTATCGTTGTACCCCAGGGTCTTTCTTCATTAGACCATTATCCGCGAAACCGACGCATCTAGCGCAAGATCAAAGCTGTAACTATAAACATTTCTTTGCGAGTTACGACCCTGTACGATACGCGCTTGCAGTTTCCACGCATCTAGGGTAAAAGGGCGTATGTGCAAAAATGAAAAAAAAAACGGCCATAATGATTATGGTATACTTCTAACATCGAACACGTGGCGGCGTAAGAGAGGCGAAGTAAGCGCGATTTTTCTCCGAAACTTATCAGTGCTTGGCACTGATACGAAATGTGTCAATTTAAGCATATCATATTAATATATTTTCAAACCGATATTATGAAATATGAGATATTTCGGTTGTGATCGTATATAACAATATTTTAAACAGCACCTTTATTTTAAGTGAATTTCTTTAACAAAATGCGTTAAAGAAAACAGCTGCTGCCATTAATTTTCCAAGGGATTTTGACGAAATTTTTCTAAAACAAAGTTAATGACATTTCGCCTCTATAGGTTATGTGCTCGGTGACTTCTAATTACTCAGGCTCTCAGATTTGTACTTTGAAAAGAGGTGTATTTTTTCTTCTAGATAAATAGAATCTTAACGTTACTTACGTTTTAAATATAGGCGAATTTTGGACTTTAAGGTTTAAATATCCAGAAACCTAAGCCACTCAAGCAATTCTAAACCCAAAATTCCATCCAACTCATCAAAAACCTTTTATTCTGGCTTCTTTTAAATACAGGCAGTATTAACTTGTATTTTCAAATAGAGTTCAAAAAGACTTTCGATGTCATGACTAAGTTTTATTTGAAAACCATCCAGGACTTTCAACACCATGCACCATAGTAAATAATAAAACCAAGTCTGGCTGGTGTTATTAATTGACAAGACTGAATTACATGTCAGTTCACTTTTAGCGTAAAGGCCAAATAACTATATCAGTCTTATTACAAAAAAAATAGACCAGGTTTAAATTAGGTCTAAATTTTAGCCGATAACCGAGGAATGAATGAAACATTCGTGGCATAACCTAATAAAGAAACGCTTTTCTAGTTGGCTAGCTTATAGCTTAGTCCTGGCTTAAACCCGGTACTAAGTTTTTATAATAATGAGGTATTTAAGCTTAAATAAGAAACCAAAAATTCGCACACGGGTAGAATTTGAAACTACGAATCATAAATCCTACCCATGTACGATTTTTTTTCTTATTTAAACTTACATAAATAAGAAAGAACTCTGTGAGTGTTAAAAAATATAAAACTACCAAATAACTAATTTCGCACTTACACCGTTCTGGCCCGAAATCGGCGATCTATAAATGCAGTAATGGACCGGTGTCTGTACGTGCATAGCGCATTGGAAAGAGCTGGGAAATATCGCGAATGTTTATTTTAGCTGGCTGAAAGAAGGCAATCTGGCGTTTGTAAGGCTTAGTGCACACAGTGGGTATGACGGTTGCCTCTCATGCGGGAGGTACAGGTTGATCCCAGTGCCACCATGTACAAATGACTTTTTCTGAGTTATGTACATTATTTGTTTCACTAACCGATGCTCTTAAGGTGAGGGAAAACATCGTGAGGAAACCTGCACATTCAGCTGCCTGAATGTGTAACCATAATTCAAACTGGTCAGGTTTCCCTGTTGACAGGGTCGCGGAGGTCAGATGGCAGTCGTTGCATTTGTCATTACCTGATCTGTCACATCCTGGATCATGGTCCAAAGCGGACTCTGGGCACTCACGCGCTAGTGCACAACCAGGAAAACGCTAGGATAATGATAGTGAATACTAGTATCGTTTGTTGCGAATCGACCAAGAAATGTCTTAAACATTTTTTAGTTTTTCCACTTTACAAACATTGAATGACTGAAAATCATTAGCTGCGCAGTCATCAGACAAAAATCTCAAAGTTATTACAATTCAGAAAACTCTAGAAACAAATATTAGCCTGACCTAGGATTCGAATCCGGGACTTATTGGATAGAAGTCAGTGTGCAGACCACAAGACAAACGACACAATTACCAAAAGTGTAAATCGACAAATATAACTAAGCTCTTAGTGCAAGAATGTGCGTGGGTTTTTTTTGGATCAAATCTTTTGTTCGCTAATAAATTCAAACCAATAAGCCAACAAAGTTGTAGTTGCAAGTACGGAGGACAGAACACACGGCCGCACGTTAGGTTACCCCACTTTTGCTTTGAAACGGCCTCTACTCCCTACGTAATAAACGCTCTTTTCGTAGTTCACATAGGTAACCTGACGTGCTGCTGTACCAAAAAAAACATCAATTTGTCGCTGGTGTTGTGTGTAATAATAATGTCCTCTTCACCGATTTTGACTACGGCGGCCTATCTCAACACAGATTGTCCAACTGCGCAGGATATAGTGCACAAGTGTGTGCGCAATACACAGGTGCAATCTCTGTTCCTTCACTCTCATGATTCGGTTAGACGGCAGTCCGACATGACCGTAGAGATCAGGCGCAGGACCAACGGCTTTACGTGCTTCCCAAGGCACGGGGGTGTTAACACCACCACCTTCCTGACTCCGGAGCTGTGTCTGAGTAATTTCAAGACAGAAAAACCCAAACACCTTCGGCCTGACCTGGGATTCGAACCCGGGACCTCGCTGATAGTACCCAGCGTGCTGACCAATAGACCAACGAGGCAGTCTGTTTGGTGTTGTGTACACCCACCTTAACACTAGCGAATTCTATTTTTAATGTTCAGATCGGCTAATGCGCTGATGCAGTTTTACGCATAATCCCGCCGGATGGCCGCCATTTTTAAATTTAATTTTAGAGCAGGAAGCACGCTCTATATTCGCGTTTTATTTCGACTAGGCGGTTAGACCACACCTCTTGTTTGACATTTGGTTTATGTGAAACGCATCTGCTCGTCTTTTTCACACGAGTGCGCAAAAATACGAGTGTGTTGTTTTCAGGGTTCATATATAGGTATTATTATGTAGGTTTGTACAAATACTAAATTCTCTAAACGCCAACTGCTTTTTAAAAGGCCAAATTCTTCCACCATACCTGCTAAACGCCTGAGCCGATTTAAATCACTTTCACAATCACGATTGTGTCAATAATATATGTCACGACATAGGAACATTGAAATAACAACATTACAATTATTTTTATCAAAAAGAACAAAAAATCTCCTAATTAGTACAATATAGGTATCATTTGTAAGGTCTTCATGTGGTCATCTTTAATATATACAAATTATACTAGCATTAATAAGCGTTTGTACCTACCTGTAAAAAGAAATTTTTCTTTTTAGTTCAATTTTTTAACAGCATTCGTGGTTTTTATTATATAAAAAAGAAAAATAAAGAAGGCTGACCCCACCACCATGTGGGATATATAGCCAGGAAGAAAGAGAGAGAGTCGTGTTTTTTAATTTCTTTAATATTTCGCTTAGACTCATCTAAAATAACTTGGTGGATCTATAACTTCACGTCACAGTTGCTAGATTTAAGCTATTGTGAATATCACATCAATACACTTTCTTTACATTTTTAACCGACTTCAAAAAAGGAGAAGGTTATCAATTCGACTGTATGTTTTATTTAAAATTTTTTTTGTGGCTATGTTACCGCATATCTCAGTCAGTTGTAATAATGATAATCAAATAATGATTTGGAAATAGGTTTCTTGTATAATATCGTAGAACAGTTAGGTAATTTAAATATTATTTTGTACTTTTTAGTTCAAATTTGTTTATAAAATTTTAAGTTTTAATTAGCACTGTAGGCAGTTTTGAAGTCGGTTTTTGTTTTTTTTTAATACATTCTAACTACGACGAAAAACCAAATTGTCATGAAGACGTAGAAGCGACGCATTTGTCCGGATAACGAGGGGACGTAGGTTTATGTCCCACCCGAAGACAGTCGGTGATTTTTTGATTTTGTGTGTGCAATTTAACTAACAACAAAGAAAAGTTTTTTTTCGAAACAAAAAACTGCGTGAAAAAGTACTCCAACATTGTCCTCTTCAAATATCATCACGTTATACCCAACTTCTAACAAAGTCCGATCTTTATCTACAAATATCAAAATTCATTAATAGATTGGTTACAAAAAAACTTTTATTAGGCTGAACAATTCAATTTCAATATAACCAAAATCCTCTCTCTTGATAAGATCATAGATTAAGTTCTTTTATATGGAAAAGAAAACGTTTATTCAGTGGACTAGGCCGTGTGCGTGATACTAATACTAACTCTTCGAACTTTTCTCGAAAAATACTGCAATTTTGATCGAAAAAATTGAGATCACCAAAGAGGATGCATTTCGCATCGCTCGGCCCGCATGCGCGTTATTTTTACCGAACGACCTTGAATTTTGCCGGTATTTTTGTATGCACCTACTGCACTTGGCACCGAACTGGCTGATTATAAAAACGGGGCCGCCTGAAAAGTTGTAAAAGAAAAAAGTAAATTGAAAAAGTCATTTTTGAAATCAGAATGAGAACAAAACGGTAAACTTTTTTGTTTTTGACATGCACATATTGAACGAAGAACTTAGAAGGAATTAACCAAATTTTTTTATCATTTTAGCTTGCAAAAAGTAGCCAGGATCATTTTCAAAACGGTTAGGTACATAAAAACTATGCATAGCGGCCTCTTTGTCATCTTTACCTATTTAATGCATATTATTGTAACTTGTAACTGGGTTTTAATAAAAAAAGACATCAGCGCGGGCGTTCTTTGTGCAAAGGTTTTCTTTTGTTTTAGCTAGGAACTTCTTTAAACTGTTAGGGAATATGTAAATAACATTGAAAGTCATAGTATAATAGTGGGTTCAACCTACGCTCTCATTGCATAGGGCTTGTAGACGTTTGTGAAATACATGAGTCATGCATGGGAGTCCCTTGTTTTATGTATTTTAATAGATTTTAATTAGGAATGTCTTTTTTTTAAAGTTTGTGTTCAAGATGAATTATGAGCTTTTAAGAAAGCTTTAGCAGTCATCGAAATCAAACAAACACAAAAAGTAATGTAAAATAAAATCGTTTAACTTGCTAGCTTACGGAAGAAGCTTTAGTTAGAAAAAATGGGTATAACACTCAAATACATAAAACAGTAGGTAATAATGAAACACAGAAAACAAGAATTCAATCAAATATTGATTTGATTGAATTATTATTTTCTGTGTGCTGTGGTACACAGAAAATAATATAAAACACAGAATATAAAACAGTAGGTACATTGGTACCTACTGTTTTATTCACAGCTCATTCATCAGAATTAATATTATTTATATCCTGATAAATGAGATCATTCTAAACTTACACATGGACTAAAACATCTTTCATGTTGCGAATATAAATACTTTATAATAAATTTTCCTATATTATAAATGTCTGTGACAATCTAAAAGGAAGATTACGCCTACATTCGTTAAGTGCCTATCTCTCTTTCTTTCTTAGATGGAGAAAATAAGACAAAACATGGTAGACTAAACCAATCATCAGAAAAATCTCACAATTTTTAGATAATTCATCAAAAACGTGTGGGAGGAGGAATTGCATGCCTTTGCGCATAGAAAAATGTTATAGTCACACATAGATTGTAAACGCACACATACAACCGAGCGCGTTGATTGGCCAGTGTGGACGGTTATGTTAATTTTTCGTGTCTATTTTTGTGTTGTAAGTTTTTATCCCTTTCGTCAACGGAGCGGATGGTCTTGATACTTTTTGGGTCACGAGATTTTTATGTTAATAATGTTTCCGTTATTACTAAAACTAGTAAACTTGCCAAATGGGCCTTGGTCCAACATAAAACGGAGGAAAAGTGATTATTTAAGTTTGGGTTGGGTACTAACATGGAAAATTTTCTTAAGCTCAATATATTTTTAAACATGTTTCATTAAACATTAGATTCATTTAGTTAGTAGTGAATAGGCTGTTACTAGTTAGACATGATCCATCTTCGGCCGCATCGTCAGTAACAATCAGCTGAGATTGCGGTCAAATATCTGCCTTTAATAAAAGAAAGTAAAAAATCTAATTACGAAAATTATTTACAAGCCATTTTCATTCCATCAATATTCATATTTAATATTATGTGTATGCACTAAGTGTGAAGCTCTACATGGAAGACGGTCACGCTGTAGACCCAGAAGGCGGTAGCGTGACGAACTGGTCTCATACAAAAAAGCCTTGGAGGAAGTGGTCCAAAATCATGAAGAGTGGAAAAAGAGTAGCACCATTGCCCTGCAATGGAACATGACAGTCTCATAATACCAATATCCTTAAACTGCGCCTTATAAACATTATTTATAATGTGCCTTTTAAACAGAATCTTACGTAACCAATAGAAAAACACTCATTATATGCAATATGCAAATCTGTGCAACAAGTGCATTGAATAAAAGAACTGTCTTAATGTTTTGCAATAAAATAAACTGCGTTTTCCAAACAGCCATCTTAGTGGCTATTAGAATGTTAACTACGACTTGTTTTATGCAAAATCTGCATCATGCTTATGCACTCGTCAGCCTTGCATTAGCTCGGAAAAATCTCAGAAGCATGCAGTTTTTTGCAATAGTCGTTACTAATACGTGTTTGAGAAATATGTTACGCAGCCAGTTTATAATAAGTACGAACACGTTTTTCATTATCCTTTTTGAGTTTAAACACTATAAAAAGTTTAAAAAAAAAGCCTAAAATAATAATAATAAATAAATTGTATTTTTTTATTTCATTTTCAATGTATCAATATGTAATAATATTTGTGCTAATAAGTAACACGATTTAAGAAATAAGTTTTTTTTTTTCATTTTTGTAGATTAATACATTCCTCTTTTCTTTTTTATTATTTTTTACTGTCAGTAGATAAACACGAATATAACAGGAAAACAAAATCCTTTTTTTTTCTATTGTCTTTTTCCAAAAGTAGGCAATGCATGATTTAAACGTGAAGTTTCAACTAATATTTCTGAGTGGTAGGTGCGAGAGTGGTTCATAGCTAACAAGGGCCGATGCACTGACCAATAGGATAATGGCCAGAGTACGATGCCTCGCAAATTACTTGACCGCTTTTTAGAGAAATGGTATGTTAATGTTACATTTGTAGTAAAGAAAACAACATTATCATAATTTTAAATACGTTTCTTACTTTTAGTTTTCCCAAAAATGGTGCATGACTTTTTATTTACCCAACCTATCTCATTGACGATGAAGGATTTTTTAGTCAAATGATATATATATCAACTAATTTTATTTCTCTTCCACTTACGTTAAACGAGGTAGGTAGGTAGGTATACTATTTAAATCTAACTCATAAAAAAAATTGGTTTTTGCAACTTATAAACGAAACTAAAAATGTTTTTAGATTTATTCATATTTCGATATAGAAAGGCGCTTTTTGGGCTTAACAAAAAATGGGTCTGTTTCTTCTAAACTGTTGTCAAAAAAGCTGCAAGTATCAAGTAGAGTCAAGTCAGCGTACACTCCTTTGTGATTTTTGGCACGGTGGCCAAACATTGGTTTATGTGATGCTTCCCACACCGGCCGTCACGCACACAAATACAACGTGTTTACACCGACAAACAACTGCTTTTCATTTGGATGTTTTGTGTACTTGTTTTTACCTACTTCTAATTGTGTGATATGTACATAATTGATTATGATTGGTTTTTTCTTCGAATAGTCTGAGATAATATCCTTTTATTACTAGTTTATCTGTGATAGTAGTACATATTATTTTTAATAAAAATATATGAAAAGCCTTTGCTTCAGCGAATATTTTCAAATTCGATGGAGCAAGTTACTTAGGTCATTGAACACACGGGTAATATTAAAAAAGGGTGCTCTGTTAAAATACTTACTTTATATTTTATTTAAATATTTCATTGATTTTTATCAATAATATTAGCATAAAATAACAAGAGAGACACGCTATTTTCTTGGACACGACCCAAGATACTTGTATGATGATGACACAGTTTGAGTGACACAATTGTTGAAACTTAATTTACTAATTACAAAAAAAAATGCCCGTATGAGGGCAGCATTAAGGATGTTACCAACAGCTTTTAAAGAAACTTTCTATCAAGAATTTTCAATGGTCACCTGGACGTACTTAAATGAATAATCGTCAAGTTTACAAACTGGCCTAGCCATTTCTATTGTCCTTTTTCCTGCCATCGCGTGTTTTAGCCTGCGCTATCAAAACACGCATTGTTCTACATGTTTTTGATCCGTTACTACCCGCAAGTTGTATCTAGGAGCTTTGTTTAAGTGATGGCTAATTATCCCTTAAAAAATATATATTCACCTATTGTTAATCGTTTCAATTATGTTTTGTCCACCTGTCTTGATTCCTCTCAAAAAAGCTAATTTCATCTATCGTCAGTCGTTAAGAAAATTGTTTTGTACTGTCTTGGATTTACATTTTTCTTTCGTACTTTCGTAATATTTATGTGGTTATTGCAATGAAGTTGGCTTAGTCTTGATATTTTTTTCTGGATAGGTATACGAGTATATTCACTAAAACATTTAAGAAACTGTTAAAAATATCAAACATCAGCGTTTTTATGTTAAGAAAACGTTAAGAAACATATTTTTCTTTTAACTCTTTGTTAGTATAAGTTGAATCAACCTTAATATACTAGTCAAACTTGAACTCTGGCTTAGCAATCGCAAAAAAAGAAAGTCAACTAAGAAAAGACTAGCAATATCAAATACGTTGAAAACAAGAGTTAACGACTGACTGACATTGTGGTCGATACGAGTACTGTTAGATCCACCGGTAAAAACTCGCTGGCAACTACCGTATTTAGCGTTGCCCCTCGATAGTCCACTATCGATAGTTTTTAGATAGACTATCGATTGTTGAGGTAAAAGAAATAGTATCGATAGGCTATCGATAATATCAACAGACAGCAATACTATCGATTGTATCGAAGTTCAATATTAAAATCACTATCGATAGTTTTGCACTAGTTGCCCTTGTTCTGCCCAATATTGACCTTTTATAGTATTGGTTGTGTACTTGCCTAATTGTCTAAATTATTATTTTAATTCCTTTGTAGTTTAATCCATCCTAATTATTATCTTAATATTATGCCATTTACGTCACATCAGTTACTACAGCCAGATTAAAACGAGCCTCAGAATTACATTAAAAATACATTTACTTTAAAAAATATTCACAATACTATTGAACAAAAGTTGGCTATCGATACCATCGATAGTTGTTGCAATAGTCAAAGCCGATACTATCGAGAGTATCGATACTATACTGATTTTAATATTGAACTGCGTGTCGATATGAAGATGATTTTCGAGGTCAACTATCGATAGTGTGGCAACGCTAACCGTATTCAGATGAGTACCTACTAGTGAACTTCGATGTACACACGGACGCACGTCAGGCTATCCCACTTTGACCTTGAGACCGCCTTTATTCCCTACGTTATAAAAGCTTGTTGTATTTTAAGTGGGTAACCTGACGTGCTGCTGACTAGACATAAGTAAGCTTATAACTAGCTTACGCGTTTATTCCCTACGTAATAAAAGCTTGTCGTATTTTAAGTGGGTAACCTGACGTGCTGCTGACTAGACATAAGTAAGCTTATAACTAGCTTACGCCTTTATTCCCTACGTAATAAAAGCTTGTCGTATTTTAAGTGGGTAACCTGACGTGCTGCTGACTAGACATAAGTAAGCTTATGACTAGCTTACGCCTTTATTCCCTACGTAATAAAAGCTTGTCGTGTTTTAAGTGGGTAACCTGACGTGCTGCTGACTAGACATAAGTAAGCTTATAACTAGCTTACGCCTTTATTCCCTGCGTAATAAAAGCTTGTCGTATTTTAAGTGGGTAACCTGACGTGCTGCTGACTGTACAAAAGTATACTTATAACTGACGGTTCCTTCGACTTGACGCGCGCGAATATCGCATTTTAACGTAATAAGTATATTACGTTATATCCCTTAAATAATGATTTCTCGGATGAAAATCGTTTTAGTGATAACGCACTTATGTTTAAACTAGTGGTTCCCCGCGACTTTGCCTGCAATAGTTGGATTTTCCAAATAAACTTTCATTTCACCCCATTATTGTTTTTATATCACGAGAAAATGTAGCCTATGTCCTTTTCAGAGTCTCAAACTGTCTCCATACCAAATTTCATCTCAATCGGTTCAGTAGTTTAAGCGTCAAGATGTAACAGACAGGCAGACAGACAGACATACTTTCGCATTTATAATATTAGTATGGATTAGTATGGATAAGAAACCGAAAATTTGTACACGGGCTGGATTTGAACCCACGACCTTTGGCTAACCGGGTTTAGCTAACAAAGGTCGTGGGTTCAAGTCCTACCCGTGTGCGAATTTTTAGTTTCTTATTTAAACTTATACATATAAATAAGAAAGTGAGTGTTAAAAAATATTTAAAAACTGTAACGCACATAATTCACGCAAGATTTCTTTCAAGTGTTAGCCTTATACGGTGCTTTTCATAAGTTTTAATGATTTAAAAAGAAAAATCTTAGTGCATGATTTTTCTCTTAAAATCACCAATTAATTTTACAGTACATCGCAAAAGTCGGTTATTACCAGATTCAACCCTACAAGTTTTAACCATCACCACAAATTGATTCAAGCGACAAAGTGTGACGAGACACGAGATACGCTAGTGATAGTCGAGTTGATTTTTATCGCGAAGTGCAGGTTCGATTCCCGGTAGCTCGAGGCATTTTTCCAAGAGCAATTAGCCCTATTGAAATGTATGCAAATTTGTGAATGGGTGAGCTTGTTCGTCCACTAGGATCTGTTTCCATTGTTTTTGTAAACTTATTTTTTTTTAAAATAATCTAAGTAAACCATTTTATTATTATTAAAAAATAGTTCAAAGTAATCTTATTTGTCTCGTTTTAATACCACAAATATGATTGGTTAGGAAAATATAAACATTTATTATACTTATTATAAGTTGCTAAAGAACATAAGGCCACGAATGGTGTTCGAATATGTTTAAGTTCACAAAGTAATAAAACCAGCCAAGTGCGAGTCGGACTCGCGCACGAAAGGTTCGGTACCAATGTCTATACCGCATTGAACGCTATGATATTATGACTTTTAAAAAACACGTTTGTATAAGGGACCCTTTTTAATATTTTTTTATTCTGTTTTTATAATGTTTGTTGAATTACATTATCTGTGAACATTTCAACTCTAGCTATCGCGGTTCATGAGATACAGCCTGGTGAGAGACAGACTCACAGCAGAGGCATAATAATAGGGTCCCGTTTGTACCCTATGGGTATGGAGCCCAAAAAATGAATAACTACATAATGCTGTCAAATATTTTATTTTTAGGGAAATAAATTGTAAAGTATGAAATATTTCTCGTAATTTCATTGTTATATTAATGATGTATTGACTTGAAAAATTACGTGTTTTTTTTATATTGTTGCCACTTCAATACTTAAGTAGTATGTGTAATGGATAATTAAGTGAGTAGTTTGTCGCTTAATTCAATACCCACAAAATATTGCTTAAGGACTAAAACACCGTAGTGAAATGGAAACGCATAGTAGATGTGACGTACATACATATCAGTTTATTGCATATTTAGTTACGTAACACTGCACACAGGCTCATTTATACATGTTTGAATACTTAATAAGCTGCCCTAAAGCCCTTTGATTACCAACTGAAAGCCCTTTGATATAAGCGCCATATTCAAAAAGTCGTGAAAAAACTTAAGTAATGTGTGATTTTGCCTTTAAATTTTTCCACTTATCCTTTTGAAACAAGGAAAACACTTGATCGTGTATTGTTTTATTTAAAGATGAGTAACCTTTTTTAAAGATAGTTTTAAGAGAGAATTAGTAGTCAGGTTAGTACTAGTTTTTTAAAATTTATTTTGCGTGTATATTGAAAATGTAAAAGATAGATCATCGTTTCTCAAAATGTTTGTCTGTGGAACCCTGGGGTCCGTGGAAGGGTAACTGTGGTTGCGGGTGCCAACCGAGAGTTAATGAAACATTATTCGTAAAAAAAATTAAACAAGAAAAAAATTCTTTGGGATCCAAATAGGGATCTGCAGAAAAAGTATGATAATATTGAGTGCCGTGGCCAAAAAAATGTGCGGTTCCGTTTCTAGATAAAGATAATGAATAAAATTCCGGTAAAAGTAATTACTGGTTAAAGCAACCACTTATAACTGTATTTTTAGTATCTAAACACGAATAACATACACTTATGATAAAATATTATTAAAATGAGTTTGAAACCTAAGTTGTTGATAATGTAGGTATGGGTGTTATATATTGACAACCTCCGTGGTCTTATAGCTTGCACACTGATTTTCATCGTGTCGCCATCTCGAAGGTCCAAGATTCGATCCCAGGTCGGATCAATTTAAAAAACCCTATTCTCTATTACGGTCTGAGTGTACCAAAGTGGAGTCTAGTTTCTTTAACAAAAGTGTGCAACTTATTTTGGAGTCAGAACAATGTATATGACGTTATTCAGTATTTACTTATGTAAAAAAGTATTATTAAGATTTAATATGATGGCTAAAACGATCTGTTAATGACTGAAGAATGATTTATGCACGCTGACCGAATCCTTAATAACATGGGTAATAAAACCAATTAATATGTGTGAAGCATTTCTACACTTGATCAATAGTTCACGCACGGGACTCAAACCGGCGCCAATGTTAAGGAGTATTAATAATATATTCTAATATATTTTAAAAAAGGTAACCCCAATTTTTTGTCATAATGTAATGAATACTACAACATTACTACACTAGCTCCAAAATTTTGGGGTATCTACCATTAAATATGACATAAAATTTAAATCAATTTTTGTCATATTTAAAAGTACCATTTAACTTTGGCGCTGATAGTACCTAAGTTTAATTAAACTTAAGAAAGTGCCTGTTTCACAGTAGATCCAATAAAACGGGAATCAAATCCATGCTTGTGGCGCAGTGGCGGCAGCGCTTTGGTAGTGATACCAAAAGTTAAGCAACCCACGGCGCGGCCGTGATTGGATGGGTGACCATTCCGACCATTTAAGTGACGTCCATGACAAGCATCTCCGTGCTTCGGAAGGCACGTTAAGCAGTTGGTCCCGGCTAATATCTGTGGTATTAGTCGTTAAGCCTAGTCAGAGGCCCTAGGGCGGCTTGATAACTTCTGACAGTAAGATTTGTCACTTGCCTTACATACACCCCTCCACCAATCCGCACTGAGCCCGCGTGGTGAAGTATGGCTCGTTCCTCCTCATAGTTGAGGTGAGGCCTTTTCCCAGCAGTGGGATCTAATAGGCTGACTTATATTATTATATTATAAATCTAGGTACCATCGAATGTTATTATGACAAGAACAACTAAAAACAAAAACTTCAGAAACAGCCATTAAAAGAAATATAGTATATCAAATACACAAATTGTTTTATTCGAATCATAATAAGTATATAGCAAGTAATAAGAAGTAATCAATTTCACAGTTAACATGTTCAATTTATAATAAGACGATTAAACATTTTTATATTCAATGTAATATTTATTACAAATATTGGATCTTGATGTGAATTTTCTTTTTAATACGGAGTGTGGTTTATAAGGCAATATTAATTTTATCGAGGTAAATGTAATCATTTATACTAACAACTTTACTATGGCAACAATATATTTATTAAATTACAGATGCTCCATACAAATTACCCCATTATCTCGATGGTATGAGGAAAATTTTAAAGACACTAATGATGATTTTATAGTAAAAGCTGTATTTATCATGTATCATTGTTATTTCTAATAATATAACCAGTGGCAGAAATTTCACCCTGTGTAGTAAATAAATTTTATTGCTATTTATTTTGAATTTGTTTTTTTTTTATTAAAACCGGCACATGAATCTCCATGTTAAAATAAATTAGAGTTCTTCTCTTTGGTCTGAATTTTTAAACTTTCTTTGTGCACTTTTGTGTAATGGTACGTTCATAGGCCGAATTATACAAAGTATTGCAAGGCTTAATTGTATGAAGTAATTGTTAATTGTGTTATAATAATATGATGACTTCGATTTGTGGTTCGAATGTTCATGTATATTTAAAAACTAAAAATTAGGTTGTTTTTTCTGAGCGAGACAAATGCCATAAATATATAATATTTAACAGTAGTATATTTAAATGGAATAAATTAGTTTATTTAAATATTAAAAATTACTAATCTTTGGAAGAAATATTATTTATAAGCTAATAAAGTTATCGAATAAATGTTTTTAAGCTTATTTAAGTTAAAGTCAAAACTTTCACCAAACAAACTTGATCCGAAGTTCAGAATAACTTAAAAATAATTACTAACCTTTCTGATGCTTCCACCTTAAAATAATACTGGCACGAAATAAAATAAAACTGTAACAGTTTCTTCAGTTTTTAGCGCAAAAACACGTCCAAGATTGCGCACCAAAAACCTTATCGCAATAATACTAACACATTTTTTTATATCCATATAAAGCAATTTATTACATTTTTTCAATTTCACGCAACACCGATCGCTAAGAATATTACATTATTTTTTTAATAAAAAATCCGATAACACTTATAACCTTTTTCGTATCGCGCACTCGGTTTAAAAAGTAAACTGTCACATTTTTGGGCGGGAGAACTCGCGGCATAAAAATAGAAGCGCGCGATTCTGACACATCGAACCTAAAGAGCTGATGTCTGATAAATTGTATTTATCGAAAATGTTAGGTTATTTCTCATAGCGTTTCTCCAAGGTGCGCGCACATGTTGTTTCGCCACATTATGATCTAACACTGCCCGAGTCTCTATTGCAGAACATACTTATTCTAACTCAACTTACATTCGTTCATATTTGCCTGTGGGGCGTAGGGCTGAACCTAAACCAATCTAGACTCTCTTCCGTACCAGACGTTCCACTTAGTGTGCCGTTGCAAATGCAACTTTATAAGCAGTAATTAAAACGCTGCAAGTGAAAACATTTCGATAAACGGCATAACCAACATATTTTAATTATAAGTGTCTTCATGCCACTTATAAAACACTTAGAAGTGTTCATGTTTTTAACAACAAACTTTATTACGTTATAGCGTATTACCGTATAGTAAATCGTATGTTATTTTACCCATCAAATTGTTAATTTATAATTCAAAACAATAAAACATGGGGGAACAGAAGGGAAAATTAATTCTTTGTGAAACTTTAGCAGTAAGTAGATATTGAATTACCTACCTATAATTGATTACTTTTTAGTGACTACCTGAATATTTTTATTACGTCAGAAAACACGTTTTGAAGATTTCCTCCTGAAATTAAAAACATTGATTGCGCTCTTCTGCTGCAGATTATAATAAAACTAATTTATCGTAGTTTAAAATATATCATTTTAAGAGACAAGATTTTATTACTCTTGAATCATTAATTAAAGCACTAATGAAAATACCTTTTATTCGTCACACAATCGCTAAGAAAAAGTCCTCATACATATACGCTTATGCAACCCAAATGTTTTGGGAAAATTTTAGACAAATTCATGATCTATCATTAGAAAACCTCCATATACAAAAATAAAACTCACGGCTTAGAAGTTTTTCTGACGGACATAATATAAAAAGGTATATTAAAAACTGTGCATGCGCCGCGCCGACAATAAAAACGCAATAATAATAAATAACTCCTTTCATTTCTTGTTTGACTAGAGCAGCAACCCTAGTTTTCGCGTAGTAGGTACAAGAAACGTCGTGCATATAATAATATGTTTTAGCCTATATTGAGCGCTTACAGGCGCTCGAAGTCTGCGCGCGAGTTGCAGTAACGTTATTTTAGCTTTACCGGTATTTTAATAACGTTACTAAATATGTATTTAAAATGTATAAAATAACAATTTCTGTGAGTAACTAACTCGTTTTCTATCATAAAAATATTCATAGGTTTTCTTTTATCAGAGAGGCTTATAATCATCGGCGGCGAATAGATTTTTATCAATTTATTATGTTGTCAAAATGCATGAAATTTTATGTAGTTAGATATAATATTTCGTATAATTTCCTTTTTTTTTAAGAAAACGCGTGCATTCCCTATATTAACTTGAGAACAATACATCAGTAAACTTTGGATATACGTTGCCAATCTTGCAAAGAAGAACGGCAAAGTTCTTTGATGCTCAGCCCCAAATGCTGGCATGTTTTAATCTTTGGTAAAAAGCCTAAAATTTTTTCCTCTATACAGATAGAGGAAAAAATTATATAACTGACATTTAAGCAATGTGTGATCAAGTCAACTTTGACGTTTGATGTAAAACATATACTTCATATTTGACTGACACGTCATAGTTTTGTTTTTGCATCCTTGAAGACGTTTAGTTGTTAATAATTTGTACATTCTGAAAATATTTAAAATTTTAATTCCGTGCTTTTTAAATTACCATAAAATCATATAAAAGCACGCACACACACGTGATATTTATATTTCATGTGTCTCACTTAGTACGGTGTCTCTATCTATTGGGTCGATTTATGCCAATCTTCTTTCGATAAAGGCACATTTCCCGAAAAAAATATCTTAAACATTATGATAACATTTCCCGAAATAAAAACCAGCTATCATTACCATTTCACTAAAACATACTAACAGCTTACTTATGGTATACAGTTTTTTTTCAATAACGGTATTTTCCTCTCCGCTAAAAAAAAACATCTAAGCCCACCACTATTCGCTGTTACAGCGAATTCTCTTCCCTACTTAGTTGTATGCATCGTGCATTGGCCTGCACTGGTCGCGGCCTCTTAATCCAAATTGACTTAAGCGCCATTTCTTGTTATAATAAACTCCAACTTAAGCTTCAAGAGTTTGGGTTGACATTTGATTGCGTGAATATTCATAGTTAGGTCAAAATATGTAATAACTTTTTTAGAAGCTAGTTCTTATACTTATTCCACTATGAATTTTAGCTAGGTATGGTGGTTAGGGTATAGAAAGAAATGGACGGTCTCTGTGGGCGTAGGACCGTTTCTAGGACACCGAGAATGGTAGAAATCTGCTGTCAGATGTATCGCGGTATAATTACTATGCTTTGGGCCACGTTAGAGTTTCGTTTGACCTTTTGTGTCTGGTTAATTTGTAGAGTTTGGCAATGTTTTATGATAATCATGAGTTGGAAGACTGGCATGCATGTTTTTTTTCTAACTCAATAAGTTGTTATTTTTCCATGATTTGCTTGTGTTTAATTATTTGCCTCTCATGACATGTCATGAGTAATGAGTGACCCTATTCAAGAAAAATAGTCTTTAATTTTTCAAATAATTCTGTAACGGTTCAATATTTACAGATGAAGATAAAAAGTTACAAAATTATTAAAAGTAAAAAAAAATAAGTTATTAAGTCATAGTAATTATATTTTATTTATTACCTTTTTTTCATTTGTATTTACTTAAAACCGATATTAATGGCATATCAATTCGCTGAAAAGTATCCAGTACTTACTTACTAGAACATGTCGTCACGAATGACCTATGTGTCAATGCTAGAATTCCCTTTCACTATTTTTTGTGACCGTCACAATCCCTCAGCGTATCAAGAATGTGATTTCTTTGTTTTTGTCCTAAGAAGCAAGGGTTGTAAAGACATCACGTGCTGCCATCTATTTGACATTTTGTAAATCACTTAATTATAAAATTTGAACGATTTTCTTCCAAATATTTTTAGTATCGTAAAATTAACTTTCGTAAAGATTTGCAAAAGAATTGCTTAAATTATAAAATAATTAACATAGAACCTAAAGGGTCATGAAAATGTGTCGTCAATAAAAAACTTCAATGAAAAATCTTTTAAAGTATGTATATAACCAATATTATTTTATTTAACCAAACATAAGAACGATAAGTATTTTGTAATACAAAACCACATCGTTTTTTCAAGTTTTCTTTTAAAATTGGTAACTTCGATGTGCCTAAAGTTTTATTGTCATTCATAAGTTGCATTTTCTTACCTTAATTTAATAAATGATTTGACTGTGGCTCTTAGCATCATGCTAACTTAGCATGAAAATCGGGACGTCAATCACTCACAAATTTTTCCTAATTTATGCGAACAATAGGTAAATATTTATGAGACTCAATGACGTAACTGTGCAAAATTTATGTCAAAAAAACTTTAACGCCAATTTTGCCATAAAAATCCTAAGTCCTATATCCAAGAATACTTTGTAAATTAAAGTGGAAGTAATCGCATGGCCACTAAATAGTAGTGGCCATTAATTAGGTAGATCGCAAACGACCCGTTAGCCAGTGACCATATAAATAAAAGCTGTTTTGATACTACTATGTTGGGATACTAAAACCTGGGAAAGTTGGTTTTTAATACAAAAAGGCTTTGAAGTTATTAAACTTGCATAACTAATATGAAGTAGCGTTTCTCTAGATATTATTAACTTTACTTATTATTTATTATTACTATCAGCAGTATCAGCACTTGAAATTAAGGATGGCTAAGGGTAGATTTCATGAACACATGATTATTTTTTAAACAGTCGTTCTAGTATTATTTGGCATATTTTGTATGGAAACTGTATCAAATAAATCATCGATCTATGTTTACCGGCGGTTTAAAAATTGGTGAACTCGGATCTACTTGGGAATAAATGTCAAATAGTTAACTTGACGTAATGAAGTCAAACATTTCAAATAAATAGTCTTCTCATATTAAATTTTACTAAACTGTTAAATAGTGGTATAATTTTAGTAAGACGACAAACACACTCAGAAGTAAACATTTTACTTACATAACCCATGTAGAGAAACTCTATCATGTATAAACTTCTTTTTAATATTTAGAAATAGTTTGATTTATACTAATCAACACTGTCTAGGGATATTTTGGATATAATAATACTATGTTTTGTATATCCCTAGACAGTGTTGATGTGTGTATGTATGGCAAACACTTCATCCGAAATCGAGTGGTTCGAGTTCGAATATTAATAAACATATTTTTGTTATATATCCTATGTGATGGTCGATTGTCCTTTAGTAACAAACCATTTTGTTTCGAAGTGCACGTTATTAATAGGTTTTCTATTTTATGTTGGTCAAGCCATTTCAGATGCATAGAGTGTCTGACGCAAGGGTTGTTTTAACTCATACACCAAGAATCATTCCAGTTTTTTTTTGTAAGGAAGTGCGGACCATAGCACGTCAAACTAAAGACTTTATGAAGTTGCAATAGGAGTGATTTTTGAAGTCTCATGTGCTGACTGTACATAATGCCACACTTTTACCTAAATACCTATATTTTTACTAATGGGGTTAGGACTTTTTTAAAGTAGGAATAAAAACATTTCTAAAAGTTTATGATTATGCAACTTGTCATGAATTACTAGATAAGAGCTCATTCACACGGGATCCGTCATAGACGATTCGTCAAAATACAGGATACGTCATGACGGATGGACGTTCACATTGCATACGGAATCGTGTTTTTTCACAATTCGTCAAAATATCCTAATGAATTTGGTCAAAAATCCGTGTATTTTGTCGATTCATAATTTTTACAAACACGATACTAGATATAAGACGTATCGACATTTTTCACGATTCGCGATCCGTGTGAACATGGGCATTCAAAAAGCATTGGCGCCGTCAAAAAAAGAACGAATAGTGAAAAAAGACGAATCGTCAAAAATCACGAATCGTCCTCGTGTGAACGGGCTCTAAGTAGGTAGGTACTTTTTAAATTCCATCCATCCACGACAATCTGGGAAAAAATCTGATTCAACACTTGGAAAATTATGAACCTTTTTACGCCGAGTTTATTTCAAAGTCATTACGAGCTAATGTGTCATCGTAAAAACGCATAGTTGCCATTTTTTCTGTTGCGCAATTCTATTAACGCTTGTATTAAGCTATCTGAATCTAATTATGGCTACTATTTTTATACTGACTCGAGATTAAATTTTAAACCTGTTGAGTTAAGTACTAGCTTTGATATACCCGATTCTATACCAGATTTAATCATTATTTTTTTCCGTATTTGTATTGTAAATTAGCTAGAGCTCGTTAATCTTCTAAATTTTTACGACACAGTCAAGTACACACGTCAGTAATTTAAGACCCGAGTTCACCAACTTTGAAACAGCCAGTGAACATCGATTGACGGTTAATTTGACAGAATTCTCATACAAAATGTGTCAAATACAGCTAAATCGGCTGATTAAAATTTAAACATGTGTTGGTGAAATCCAGGCTTAATGGGTAACCAGACGTGCTGCCAACCGTGTGCAGGAGACATTGTAGTGCACAAGTATATGCGCAATAATAGGTGCACTCTCTGTTTTTTACTCTCATAATTCGGTGGAATGGCATGTCCGACATGACCGGAGAGAGATCAAGAGAAAGATAAAAAACTTAGAAGTAGATCAACAAACTTAATTTAAGACAAAAGTTTTATTTCTGGTTCGATACTTTTTAGGACGATGAAAGAAGTCAGACAAAAATGTTCCTTGTGATTTTCCTAAGTTTAACATCAGTTTACCGCTGCGACAAGGAACTTCCACACGTGCGCATACGTCAATATTGACAGAGTCAGAGAGTGCTTGCGGAGCTGTCAACGCCACGCATTATAATACGAAAGCTACCGAAGAATTGAATGGAAAATACTAGACTTAGAATGATTTCATGGAGTTTAAAAAGATAACATATTTGGGTCAATCTCCAAAACGGGCGTATTCGTGTGATCGCTATGGCGCTTTTCGGATATTGGTGCTTGGTTTTAATTGTGTATTTCATTCTTTTTAATGAGATTACATAATTTAAGTTAGGTATTGGTGTCTAAAAAGCGCCAGAGCGACCACACGAGTGCCTCCGTTTTGGAGATTGACCCATTTAAATAAAGTAACGAGACTTTTACCACCACTAGAACTCTTGTTGATCACTGTTTGGATCAGTCGCCATAGCGGAAAGTTCGATGTTAGAACTTATTCAGATTATTATTACACGTACGTTTTTATTACAAAAAACATTAGCAGAGTTTCAGAGGTAAAAGGATATGAATTCCATTGTAAGTAGCCATTGTATGTAATGGTGATCTAAGATTTGAAGCGGTGGCCTACGAAAAACTAGCCAGGTTGTAACGGTTCTGTGTCCATTCATCACTCTAAAAAGACCATCTTGCTATCCGTATCTGCTTTCCCAGCAGTGGGCTAAGCCCAGCAGTGGGGCAGTGCACTGACAGGGTTCACGGAGCGGAATGCAACGAGCGAAGAATGCGCGGTAAAAAGCGCGGCTCGGATGCAATGCACTCGTAGGGGAAGAGACTCTACCTTGTAATTAAACAATTTGCTTAAATTATAAAAATAATTCAAGGTACTAACATCACAAGATTTAATTATTTTTATAATTTAAGCATTTTTTTCAAGTTTTTTATGAAAGTAAATTCGTTTTGCACACAAAAGTTGTCCTACCGGACGACACGGTCGTTAAATTTTATTTTATTTTCAGTATTCAGTAATACTAGCTGTTTATATCTTACCCGTAATTATGACCTCTTAGAGCTCGTTCACACGAGGACGATTCGTGGTTTTGATGATTCGTCTTTTTTCACGATTCGTTCTTTTTTTGACGGCGGCAATGCTTTTTCAATGCCCATGTTCACACGGATCATGAATCGTGAAAAATGATGATACGTCTTAAATCTAGTATCGTGTTTTTTTTAAATCACGATTCGTCAAAATACACGAATCGTGAATTTATTGTGACGGATCCGCTGATGCCACCAATTCGGAAATTTTGACGACTCGTGAAAAAACACGATTCCGTATGCAATGTGAACGTCCATCCGTCATGACGTATCGTGTATTTTGACGAATCGTTAATGACGAATCCCGTGTGAATGAGCCCTTATTTGTACTATTTCGTGTGATGAAGAAAGGTGACAGTGTACCTATATACCTCTGGATGTACAATCCTTTTTTATTTTCTTTCATACAAATCAAATCATGATAATAAAAGAAGAAAAAAATAACTTTCCATTATTGTGCAGTCATCAAAAAAGCCAAAGTTATGCGCGTACATACTTAGTAACTTACATATTTCCAGCAATTCATTTTTATTATGTGAATAGATTTATGTAGAAAAGTTCTGTTTTATTTATAGTAGAGATAGAGACACATTTTTACTCGCCGTAAGCTAATATGGATGTGGTTTCAGTAATGAACAAACATTGTTCTGAAGGCATGGATTTTAAAAAAGTATGTCTATGCCTTATCCTAGCTTCATTCTGTTTTTGACTTTAAGCTAGGTAAGCAGCTAATTGCTGTGCCTGTTGATTCAAATTTATTGCAATCTTCAAAATACTATAACCAAACACCTGGCTGCAAAAATACCTACTATCAAGTGATGCAATCGGCACTCTAGACGGTAGATTTAAAGAAGAACGGCAAAGTTATTTGATGGTCAACCCCAAATGCTGCCATGTTTTAGTCTTTGGTGAAAAGCCTAAAACTGTATAGAGAAAAAAAAACAGTATAACTTACATTGAACGACATTTTGTTTGGTGCATTATGTCGGACTGACATTTAAACAATATACGATCCGTTCAACATTAACGTTTGATATAAAACATATACTTCATGTTCGACTGACACGTCAAAGTTATTAATAATTTGTAGATTCTGAAAGTATTTTAAATTTTGATTCCCTGCTTTTTAAATCACCATAAAATCATACAAAAGCCCGCTAATAAAGTAATATTTATATTTCATGTGTTTCACTTAGTACGGTGTCTCTATCTATCTCACTCTATCTAGTGCCAATCTTCTTTAGTGATGCTACAAAAATCACTTTTACGAATACTTTATCAAACCTACTATCTGGCAAATACAAATACGAATAATTCAACTAAGTAGTAAATATAAATAATACACTACTGTTAATTTTTAAACATATAATTGTAGCGGCGATTATAACCTCCGCGGTTCGCGCCCCACATTTGAGAAGATTTTATTTTTATGTCATTCTTACATCTGTCACTTTTTCTTCTGTTCTGTTTTGCACATACTTTTACACAGCCGTTTTCTATTTTGATACTCAATTTATTTTTTCCTTCTCTTTGTAATAATCAAATGTAAATTATGTAAATAAACCTACTGTACAGACTAACGCGTATTCACTCTTCAGTAAATAATTTTAAAAATACTATGTTGTTGAAGAAGTTGTCAATAATTTTTAAGTAGAGCCTCTTTCCACACATCCACCCGACGGAGTCGCATAGCGTCGATTTTCTAACACCATTAGCTGCGTTCGCGCATGTGTTTGTCAAAGAAAAATGCGTCTTATTACATTACAGATGTCGTGTCGAACACTCCTTTGTTTTGTGCGCATTTGCGTTTCATTTGTTAAGGCGTGGTGTAGCCGCTTTTGTAATGTGTAATGATTTTAAAATATTAAATATCAAAGAAGAACGGCAAAGTTCTTTGATGCCCAGCCCCAAATGCTGGGATGTTGTAGTCTTTAGTGAAAAGCCTAAAACTGTATAGAGGAAAAAAATAATGTAACTGACATTGAATGTTATTTTATTTAGTGCATTATGTCGGACTAACATTTAAACAATGTGTGATCCGGTCAACATTGACGTTTGATATAAAACATGTACTTCATGTTTGACTGACACGTCAAAACTCACGTCTCTAGTTTTGTTTTTGCATCTTAGAAGACGTTTAGTTGTTAATAATTTGTACATTCTGAAAGTATTTTAAATTTTAAATTCAAAAATCATACAAAAGCCTGCTAATAAAGTGATATTTATATTTCATGTGTCTCATTTAGTACGGTGTTTCTATCTATTGGGTCGATTTATGCCAATCTTCTTTTGAAACAAAAGTGTTTCTTTTTAAAATCGTCACTGCCTATAATCTACAATGTATATTTTCGTGGGACCTACAGGAAATTTAACAACATATTTGTTTTTTTTTTAAATTAATTACATTACTTTGACAAATGTAATTTATTCAATATTGTGCAAGTGACGGAGTGCAAAGCAATCTTATTGCTATTGTTAGTGATAGAAAAATACGTAGGCACAAAAAAACGAAAATATATTTCGTACAGTGGGCAGCACATCAGACTATACATTATAGTTGCAAAATGCCCCTATTACAACTGCGTAAGATGCCGTAGTGTTTATCTTGACGTGCTGTAGTCCGTAAAAAGAACTAAAAAACAAAAACAATAAAAAATGGACAATCTTGTTTAGATTGTCAATTTAAAATAAATAAATAAATCGCGAAGTAATCAGTAAAATTGTGTTATATAACGAGTTCGACTCTTCACGTAAACGTAAGAAACAAATGAAACAAGATTTTCTTTTAAAAATATGTGCATTGTGCACACCATCCTTTAGCAATCTTGAACATTATCGGCTACACAAACCTTAAGAAGCAAAGTCGTGATGGCCAGTTTTCACGGTGTTACTTGTATTGTCTTTACCGTTAAAAGCGAAAAATTACGTGACATACCACTCTCTGTGGAAAACTGTTCTATATCTCATCTATATCATCATGTCGTTTGGCAAAAACATCTAGCACTTATGCACGTCATGATTTACATATTTTATTTAGTATGGTCTGACCACCTGCGGATCAGTACGCTTAAGTGGCAGTGGACAGGGCACATTGAAGAACTGATGGCCGTTGGGGTAGAAAGTTTATTGATTGGAGACCATTTGATCAAAAGTGTGGCGTAGAGCGTCCACCGGCAAGATGGACAGACGACCTAATAAGGGTTGTAGGATCGCACTGGATGCAGGCCGCTTTTAACAGGTCACTTTGGAAATCTAAAGGAGAGGCCTATGTCTAGCAGTGGCCATCCTATGGCTGATAATGATGATGATTATGTCTATAATACCCTGGTGTGTGATGATGACATTACTGACTTAGTGGAAGGAGGCGTGGAACAGAGTGGCTCAAGCGAGAAAGCCCAGAATTGAAAAGAATGGGACTCTTGGGAGGTTTTTGCCGATGGCCAAACAGATTTACAAAAAAACAAGGAAAAAATAATTATTCGATTTCTGCGTCTCAACTTTCCGTTAGGAAAAAATATTATCATTAACCGACTTAAAAATCGCTTAGTAAAAACACTTAGTATTCTATTACTTTATCTGAATAAAATGCTTATTTATTTTATTTAGTACGTCCCGGACTACAAGTATTTGTCTGACGTAGAATAAGCCTAAAAATGTTAAAGTCATTGCTATTTTTCCGACCCTCTTCACCCTGCTGTATTGAGGCAGGTCATGGTATTAATAAAGTAAATGTCATTCTTACCCCTGACCCCTTTTAATCCCCTAAATGCACTGTCTACATTTACATTTGTATTGCTCAGTGCACACCGTATTACCTACTGATGACCAACGGAAGATGCACAAGAATGCGGCAACATTTGATAAAGTGTGTTGTTTTTGTTTAAATTTACTGTATACAAAAAAATACAGAGAGTTGTTTAAACGGTCTTATTGTTTAAACGCAATTCTATTAGACAATTTTCGGGCAAAGGATAGTCTAAAAATTTAAGTCATAATACATTATCTTTGGAAAACCACCCGTATTACAACGGCCTATGTGCCATCGTCCGTCTCTAGAACAATCTTCTACTTTACGGAGAAGAAACTGTACCATGCACGACGAACTGTTAATATTAAAAAAATATAATATAAGTCAGCCTATTAGATCCCACTGCTGGGAAAAGGCCTCACCTCAACTATGAGGAGGAACGAGCCATACTTCACCACGCGGGCTCAGTGCGGATTGGTGGAGGGGTGGCTGTAAGGCAAGTGACAAACCTTACTGTCAGAAGTTATCAAGCCGCCCTAGGGCCTCTGACTAGGCTTAACGACTAATACCACAGATATTAGCCGGGACCAACTGCTTAACGTGCCTTCCGAAGCACGGAGATGCTTGTCATGGACGTCACTTAAATGGTCGGAATGGTCACCCATCCAATCACGACCGCGCCGTGGGTTGCTTAACTTTTGGTATCACTACCAAAGCGCTGCCGCCACTGCGCCACAAGCACCTCGATTAAAAAAATAGTAAGATCATATTTAAAATGACCATTAAACTCAGAGAGACAGACAGGCAAAATCAGACAAAGAAACCAAAGACAGCATCTAGATTCCTGAAAACAGCAACCTCGAGGTTGTTATTCTAATAACAAGCACAGATTCACGGATATGCCTTAGGTCATATAGGTAAATTGGGTTGATAGTCTTATAATGGTTAAGCCTCAAGACAGTATCGCGCTTACGTCTTTCCAGTTTCCGTACATACTCATACACATTGCATAGGTATCCAGAAAAACTGATGGTATTTCTGTATATGCAAATTGTCTATCTTCTAATCTGGAGTATTCACCAAAGGCTGATCAATTTCATTTTGCGTTACGAAAAGTCTGCATCCATTTTGACTTTATCATACTTGCAGACAGCAAGCATATATCCCAACCCCACAATATACAACCCACAAAAGAATGTCTGGCGGTACATACTGTTGCATCGCACATACTCACACTCATAATTAAATATCCCATCAATATCAAATCGTTGTCATGAATTCCGCCAGGGGGCGTTGCCGGCAGAATTTAATACAAAATCCTTCCATATCGATGCATACATTTTTTCCCCCCACCACCCCCATATATTTGAGCGCTGTGAAAACTATCGCGTTGGTAAATTACCCCCTGCCCACCCCCCAGTTTTCCAACATGACTGAAATCAATAATCTGGGCGATGACTGCGATGATTCACGCATGCGTAAAAGAGGTCTAGTCATCATCAAGTCCTGAACTTGACTTGGCGAAAACGAAAGTAAGCTAGAATGTTTCTATGTCATTCTTAGGTTACGAGCAAAGGCGTGCCAAGCACATGACATTTTACGTTTCAAAATTCGAGGCAAAGTTGGTGATGATAATTTTACGAATAATTTTTTGAGCATATTCGCAGAGGAATATTATAAAAATATTTCTAAACTTATAAACAATCTTAATAAGGATGATATTTACGAATTTCTTAAAGATATATAACCTTTTAACGGGAGTGGCCACATAGATATTCGGACGCTATATAAATTTATTTTTTCGTGCGAGCGAGACAAATGTAGGAGTCCATTTTGTTTTGCGCTTATTTCGTGAAGCTTCGATGACCATTTTGATTGCGGGACTTCAAAGCTATATTACTAAAAGAAGAGTCTGATTTACCAAACCGTTAGAATTGCAGGTCAACAAATCATTTTCTTGCAGTTTTCTAATCTCATTTTGGGCTACAAGCAACTTTTCATGATATATCAGACTTTACACATGAAATACGTATCGAAACTTACCTTGTCAACAGGACCGTGATGTACGAGTCAAAGCCAGAAGAAAACTCAGATGTAAAGTCTTCTTTTTCTTCTTTTTATCTAGTATGCTAGTATGTATCGATAGATCGTCTGCTATTTGTTCCTCGCCTTTTTCTTCTTCTTCGTCTTCGATTGTTCTATATTCTTTATAGTCTGATCCAAAATGTTTAGAATGGTCTTATCTTAGAATGTTATCTTAAGCCCGTTCAATTTTATACTCATATAAAACGTTACAGGTATAGAAATAACACAAGCAGTAACTTATTCTTAACTTCAATTTCCTTATAATTTTGTACTATTAAAGAAATCTAGAATTGTTTCAACAGGTAGGTAAACATGGTAAATTTAGTATTTTTGTAACTTTTTTTGGCGTAATTTTAACTTACTTTTTTACTTATAATTTAAGGCCAATTTAAGGCACGAGTATTTTTCTTCTTAATTTGTTTTCATCTTCCATACAATCAGGAACGGTTGATGAAATTGGTCGAATGTCTTCCAAAACTATTTCGCCAAAAGTCTCAAATATCACTTAGCCTTATCGTTTAAGTCCAGAGTCTTTCACTAAATTACTTTTACTAGATATATATAGAGAGTCTGCATATACAACTCAAAGTAAATCAAATCGAAAAGTTCCAAAATTAACCAGTGTTGTTTAAATGTACTCAAAGAACTGAAACTCTTAAATTCTCTTTTCTATTGTTTCCTTGTAATAACGGTTGATATAAACTTAAAACTTGTTCTATTGCGAAAAAACGTGTTTCTTTATCGTCAAATGGCGCTGGTTGTTATTTGTTGTCTCCTAGACCCCCCTTTGCTATGAAATCTTGGGTTTTTTCAACTTCTTGCGCATTTAACTTATTGGTAACAGCATCTAGAGTGCCATGGTCTTCTGTCTTCTTGTTCCATGGATCTCTTCGTTCTTCTGTGTTCTATTTTCTCGGCGGTTCTTCCCGGATGGTCGTGGATGTTACATTAGCCCTGTCACGACGGATCCAAGCCGAACTGCCTCCAGCTGCCTTATCACTAGTTTTACAGTTTACAAAAATGAAAACCGGTTGTTCAGAGTCTATTGCGAGAGTTCAAGTGTTGCTGAATACTATTGTTTATAAAGTCACTTAACAACTATGTGATTATGTGAGAAACTTAATATAGTCTATTGCATAAATCTAAGTCCTGAATGTGACGGCGGGCGGTAGCGGCGTTTTAAACGCATGCGCTAAAATTTTGAATTTCGAACCAAAAATTTTTGGTCTATCGAAAAGTGTGTTCGTTTTGTTATTTTAGGCCGTTTTGATTTTGTGATTTTTTGAGTTTTTCGGGTGGTTTTTTTGTGTTTTTGCGCGGTGGCGTTTTTTTGCGCGTCGCGTAGGTGTTAAGCACGCGCGTCTCCGTGCCTCGCCGGCCACACTAAAGTTGGACGGTGCAGCGTTGCAGTGATGCTCTCCCATGTCCAGGGGTATGGGGACCCCACCTCCCTGACTACCTCCCCATTCCAATGATTCGCGTACGCTCCGAATCATCAAATAATGATTTTATGTGTTTATTATAAAACTCCCGCGGCCCTGTGTGGGTTCCTGCGCGTTCCGAAGCTAAGGTATATGTGTGCGTATTTTGTTTGTTATTCGGACAGTTAGAATAAACTATTTGCTAGTTATTAATTTCTCGCGAAGCTTATTGATAATAGATCAATACAGTTGATTCCGCGTATAAGGCGTGTATGCATTACTTTAGCGTGTTCGGTGGATAGCGATAGTATCTAGATTCGAGTCCGGATTCGATTGGATGTTGTTTGTTAAATAGCGGAATGACTGTTGGCAAAATTGAAAAGTAATCGCTACATCTCGAATAAATTACCTTTTTAAATCACCAATTAACAGTACTCAGGTTTGATTTATTGATTTATGTCTGTCACTTTAGTATTTTGACGTTGTCAGAGACAAAATGAACTTGGAACCAAAAAGTTCGATTTCATCATTCTTACTAACTGAAGTTTTTACGCCTAACGTCTAAACGCGTTTATGAAGCTCCCATAGGTGATATTGTTATGAGGCAGAAAACATTTAACCACGGTCAAAAGGATGCAGTCACGATTAAGTACTTTAGACTCTAGTTTAAGAAGTCAATGGTAAGAAATGGGGAAATGGAAATAAATAATTTCAACAAATACACCAATTAAGTAGGTACTTAGCTCAAAACTAAGCCTGAGCTTGTGCAATGCGACTAGGATAAC
Organism: Pyrausta nigrata; assembly: GCA_949316185.1. Taxonomy (NCBI): domain Eukaryota; kingdom Metazoa; phylum Arthropoda; class Insecta; order Lepidoptera; family Crambidae; genus Pyrausta; species Pyrausta nigrata. The sequence continues at coordinate 3,617,293 of OX438961.1, forward strand.
GGATAGACATACATAAATACGTTTTATAAACATCGACAAATTGCTTGCAAAACAAACATTTGTCCATTGCGGGATTTGAACTCGCCACCTCTGGTTTTGTAGTCGGGAGCGCGAACCACTACACCAAGACGGTCGTCAAATGGTAAGAAAAGGTGCTTAATTTAACCAAATCATTTCTATGCCCACTTCCTTAATGATCAAAGTAGCTTCAAATCATGAAGTTTAAGATGAACAAACATACGAGTAATTTAAAAAAACAAAATACCCGACTGCAAAAATTACTATATGTTTGAAATGGTCCTTTTACTAGTTTTCATTTGATACCCATATTGCTATAGTAAGGAAAAAATCAATCCCCCTCCCCCCTTTATTTCTATTTGCGGACGCCATTTTAAAAATGTTTATAGCTTATGTCACTCTCACAATTTTGACAAATTCAACGACACCTCATATGTCAAAAACTGTCCAGCCGTTTGGGTAGTAGGGCGTGCCAAATAATTATACATACATATATACATACTCTCGAAAAACATAACCCTCCTTCCGCAGTCGGGTAAAAAGGCATTTTTCGCTTTTGTCTGTTTCTATGTAGAGTTTTCAGAACATCACTAGTCTAGTATTGGTGTAACTTAAAGGTACAGTGGACCACACATCAACTTACCCTGAATCCGCAACCATATTTCAGCCTTATGTTCATCACATAGAGTTCCAAATCTTTGAGAAATTTCGACAGGAAAGGTTGATGCGGGGCCTCTGTACACGTAATTTTTTTCGCTATTTCGTTTCGATGTTGGTCTCATATAGAATGTTGCTTCATTCGAACACTAGAATCGGCCCTTAAGAGCCATTAGTCATTTTAAATAACGTACGAGTATATTACCACCTAAGGCCCACTTGTGCAAGTCCGGATTAGGTAATCCAGACTTGCGCAAATGGGCCTTCAACATAGATCATAGGCGTCAATCCTCACTGGCGCGAGAAGATATACTGGATTAGCTAATCTCTACTTGCGCAAGTAGGCTTTCAACTCAGATAAAAAGCCTTGAACAAGTCGAGATTAGCTAATCCGGATTTGCGCAAATAGACTTTCATAGGCCTTGCGCTAGTCCGGATAGGTCAATTAGCTAATTCGGACTGACGCAAGTGGACCTTCCAGATTAGCAAATCCGGACTTGAGTAAGGGGCCCTAAGTTTACTAAACCATGACGATGATGATTTCAACATTGACTTTCACTTAACTTGGGACAATTACAGTATTGACAAGTGATTAAGCTTACTCTATTATGTGAGGTGAGGTCAACAGAAGCCTCACTCAACTCTAGGTGCAAAGGTCACATAGTTAACTATATATGTCCGATACCTAATACAGGGTGGTCACAAATTAAAAGATGGTATGCTTTTACAGAAAAATATAATCTTGACATATTAAAATATCCTGTCTTAGTTGGATTCATGGATTTTTTGTTGTCCGAAATAAATTAATTTGAATTAATTAGTTATTATTTCTTTTCATTTGAAACTATTGTAAGAATCTAAGAAAATTATTTAACTTTTCGCTAGATATAATTAGAAGTTATTTCACACTTCGTAATAAAAGAAATCACTGATTCTAAATAGAAAATTTCCCGTAGTAGGAAGTGCCACTTAAGTTTTTATTATTAATATTGGATCCTCACATTAAAATTACTAAATTAAGGTAATTAATTGTATTTATAATGATTTTGAGGGTTCGGTAGTCCGACAAGGAACCCTTATAAGATCGTTTAGTCCGTCCGTCCTAGTCTGTCACAGCAGAATATCTTCTACGTTTATGGACTGATTTGCATGTAACTTGGTTCGAGAATACTTCACATATAGATCTCATTTTTAAAAATACAAAAAATTTAAAAAAAAAAATTTTTTTAGTGCACTTGTGTGGGGTATCGTTGAAAAGGACTATGAAAATAAGGTAGGGTTTCTATACAACAGTTTTTTATCAGCTTTACCATTTGCGAGATATAGCCCGCCAAAGTCGTTTACACGGTGTCCCCCCCCCCCTGTAATTTCTAAAGTCTTGGACCTATAAACTTCAAATCACTCACGTAAAGAAACAGGCGCGGAAACTCTTATTTAAAATTATTTCGGGTATCCTGTGATGAATACTTTTGAAATTATAAATAAAATAAAAATATATACTTTTTTTGGCTATACTGTCTAATGTTTTAAGTTAATGGTACGGAACCCTTCGCGCGCGAGTCCGACTCGCACTTGGCCGGTTTTTATAAAATACTAGGATTAAAAACTTGAAATTTTCCACCATGCTTCCTTATAGTGTAGGTGAGCACTAAGAAAGGATTTTTGAGTTTTGAAGCTACATCCATAAATTAATATTAAGCGTTTAGGTTAGAAATTAAGAATGAAGCCGATCAATTTTTGTGAGCGAAATTTAATTTAATTTCGAAAAAACTTGCAAATTGCCAAAATTATAAAAATAATTATAAGGTAAGCGGATTTCGTCTTAACTGGTAGTCAAGTACTTGTAAAAATATTTCCATCGGATACATGTAGGTATAATCCCCAAGTGTTGATGAAATCGAACACCGGCTCACTGGCGTAGCAAGCAAGTCAGTTGACAAAAATTCGTCAACTGACTTACGTCCTCCGTAGCTGAATTGGTAGGAGTATTCGCCCGGATAGCGAAAGGCCGTGGGTTCGAGTCCCACCCGATGACACAGTCGATCAATTTTTGAGAGCGTAATTTAATTTAATGTCATATATTACAGAATTTTGGTAAACTCAATTCAATCTCTAAGGGGGTGAAAAGAAATGGAAGTTTGTATGAGAAATTCGACATTTGCGGGGACGAAGTCGCGGGCAATCGCTAGTTATTAATAAAGCTTAACAAGCGACGACCGTCTTGGTGTAGTGGTTCGCGCTCCGGACTACTAAACCAGCGGTTGCGGGTTCGAATCCCGCAAGGGGCAAATGTTTGTGTGATGAGCACGAGCATTTGTATTTAAGTCATGGATGTTCATAAACGTATATAAGTATGTCTATCCGTTATCCTAGTCGCCATAGCACAAGCTCACGCTTAGTTTGGAGCTGGGTAATTGGTGTGTTTGTTGAAATAATTTATTTATTTATTTATTTAAGCATATCGCGTTGATACATGAGATGCGAAGTCACCCTGTATACCGTTCCGATAGTCCCATATTACAGATCATTACTACACAAACACCATATCCATAGCTTGGATTTCATTGATAGCGCATTAGGTTGTTGCCACAGTTAGCATTGGACACTGTATCTCAGAGTCAGCTTGTCTACACGAATATTATTAAAAGGAAAGATTTGACTGTTTGTTTGTTTGTACTTAATAGGCTTCGAAACTACTTGACCGATTCAAATGTACAGAGATAGTCTGAGACTCTGGGAAGGACATAGGCTACTTTTTGTCAATACAATCATCAGGGGAGTGAAATGGGAGATGGAATTTTATATGGAACATCCGACTTTTAGAGCGGGTGCAGTCGCGGGGAACTGCTAGTAAATGTTATTTGTGTATGGATGATTTTAGGCATATTTTTCTCTCGTTGACGCAGATAGTCGAACTCATTCAAACTCATTTTTACGGATTACGGCGCGATTTATTTACATTTTATTTAAAACCAGACGTTTTGAACACTTTACAGCATTCGTCATCACAACTAAAGTATTATTTGTCATTACAAAATTTTGTAAATTTAAGCTACCGTCGCTTATTAATATTAATTTACGTTCCTATTTAAGCAGAAAGAGCTAAATAAAATGTAAATAAATCGCGAAGTCATCCGAAAAATTGTGTTTTAATAAGTTTTTTTTTTACTTCTACGTTTACACAAAAACCTATCAGCCCGGAAAAGTCGGTACCAGTGGTAATGACACTGTTGATAAAAATGAGCTGTGAAATAAATACAAATGACCTATACCTACGTCGTTTGTGAGGACGTGGACTGGATCCTGGCCTGTACTAGATAACATTTAGTTTTTAGTCTTTAAAGATAATGTCTGAAAAACATCATGAGTACCTACACACGTGCTAAGCAGGTAGTGGTATGAATTGAACGCAATAGCAAACAATACTCCGTTAAAATTGATCAATGTTTGTGTTTCTTATTCCACATGATGGCCCACATGATCCCTAGCCCTCAAAAATGAAGCTAACGAAAGAAAGGTACATACCTGATACCTGCAGATTTAAAATAAAGCAAGGTATTCTCCCTTTGACATAACAAAATGGCTGACCCATCCATTTGCATTCTGCATGAAAGCCCATCAAAATGACCTGTCTGTCAGTCTCAATTTTTAAACCCGTTCAATTTTTATGCACCATCACGTCATATATATATTCGTATATAAATATACAAAATATTGTCTGTCCCGTTTGTTAGTGCGTCAAGTAATCCAGGCTCAGGGCGCGTTCGCAAAATTCTATATGTCATCATTAACTGAGCGAGCTGAAAAGCCTGAATAGGGATAGCAGAAAAAGCAGTTTCGATTTTTTTCTGAAAACGAAAAGTGACAGTCTTCTGCTACACTTTCTAGTCCTGTAGCTGTAATTTGTCCTAATCGTATATGCCTACAGGTCACGAGTCGAATGCGCCAGTAAACATATAAATGCACGTGATTGTAGGTTTTTACTCACTCCACCACAAATTTTATTTTATTTTAAGATGCACAAAACAGATCACAAAGACAATATTACAAACTAATTATGAAATATCATTAAGGACTAGTTTGCAACCCTTAACATGTACATACTATTATAAATAGGCTAGCAAACAAATACCAAGTTCAGTTTCAGCTTCAGTACCTATACTGTTTAAATTTTACTATATTCAGCTTCAGAACTATTTATCTCAATTTTACCACATAATTAGATAACTTGACGTTAAAAGCATTAAGGAGTTAAGTGACGCGGAATTGAGATACATAATCTGTGATGCGTAGCACTCGCGACAGTGCAGTGCATATGTGAAATTTGAGACTTTTGACTGCCTTGTTGGTCTAGTGGTCAGCACGCTGGGTACTATTCACAAGGTCCCGGGTTCAAATCCCGGGTCGGGCCGAAAGTGTTGGGTTTTTCTGTCTTTAAATAACTCAGACACACACTCCGGAGTCAAGAAGTTGGAGGTGTTGGTCCTGCGCCTGATCTCTCAATGGTCATGTCCTTGAATGTTCTTTGACATAAGAGATTATGCTCTGCTCCAAAAAACCCTTAGGCTATGATATATTTTTTGCTGACCGTACTCCACTTTTCGACATCCGCGTAAAGCCCCGTGAAAATGGAGTGCGATGTAAAAATCATCAGAAATTAATAAATTTATTGCAACTACTTACGTTTGTGAGTTGCACGTTATCCTGCTAATCCTGGAGCGTAGAATTAAATGCGTTTACCGGTGTGTGATTGTTTGGAAAGTGACGTTTAATTATGAACAAAGCTGGTGGTCAGGGCAACAATGAGGTGAACTTTATCAACTGATTACTAAGGAGGTTTTGATTTGATTTGATTGGAAATGAGCCCGAAGGAGGTATTCGTAGAACCTACCACAAATTTCTTTTTTGATGAGGGCTATGCTCGGTGTTTCTATAATCATCATCAGAAAGGCGGAGATACGTAGAAGATCTAAGGTAACAGACATACGAGTAGCTCTGCGAATCAGTAAGCTCAAGTGGCAATGGGCAGGGCACATAGCGCGAAGAACTATGGCCGTTGGGGCAGAAAAGTTCTAGATTACAGAGACCCTTTCATCAAAGGCGCAGTGTAAGATGTCCACCGGCAAGATGGACAGATGACTTTGTAATGATTGCAGGATCACACTGGATGCATCTTGTGGTTGCAGATTTACACAACCTGTGTTAAGCAGTGGACGTATCCTACGGCTGATACTCGTAATGATTATGATGATGATGACCATACATTTGAATCAATTTATTAATGCAAAGTCGAAAAACGTCACGGCCCCTAGCGGGTCATGACTTAAGCTGAGTGGGGCCCTTTTAATATGGGCATCGCAGGCGCACAACTGCACAGTCCGACTGGTTTACCACTATAATTTGTAATTTTACTGAGTTTTTTGTTTTATACCCGTGCCCTTTACGTTGCCTGTTTTCGTGTGTTATGTGATGTCCATTCATTAATAAATATATTAACAAATATATATGAGAAGTACTATTGTACCTAACAATAAGAAGCTCATTTGAAAAATGTTTGCAAATAGTTAAACTTATTTCATCCTTCAAAAATAGAAAAAAATAATTAACCAAAAACACGAAATTCCCAATCCCAAAATCGAAACCACCAAATCTATAAATAATAACTTTACCAGTTCCAGAATTGTCAATGAATAATTAAATCCACCCAAACAGTCGATTGCTGAATAAATATTTTAACCATTTCGTAGTATTCTAAAGTTTGGTTCCTATTTTTGGCAGATTTCCTCTCCGCAACAGGTTTGCAGACTAGTCTGGTCCAGGAGAGGTTAAGGGCAGGCGTGTGTCTGAAGTTTGATTAGAAAATCATATTATGAAAAGCCTGGAGCTGTAATCTATCACCTTCCATCCTTTTTTTAAAAAGATGCTTGAATAGTGACTGAGTTTATTTCGCTTTTACTCAGCAGGAGCCTACAATTTGTCCCGAAGCAGTAGAAAGGCCGTGTAAAAAGGTCTACTACTTGCATAAATAAATGACCTTTATAACTTTTATTATTATTCTGGGTATTATTATTCTCTCGTTAGTCTAATGGCCAGCACGTTGGATACTATCCACGAGGTCCCGGGTTCGAATCCCGGGTCGGTCCGGCCCGTCTTGAAAAAACTCAGACACTGCTCCGGAGTCAGGAAGTTTGTAGTGTTGACACCCCCGTGCCTCGGAAAGCACATTAAGCCGTTAGTCCTGCGCCTGATCTCTCAACGGTCATGTCGGACTGCCGTCTCACCGAATTATGAGAGTAAAGGAATAGATAGTGCACCTGTGTATTGCGCACACACTTGTGCACTATATGTCCCACGCAGTTGGCTATTCTCTGTTGAGATAGGCCGCCGTAGTCGAAATTAGGCTAGGAGGACATTATTATAATTCTCATCTGATGATGGGTCTGCCTTCTTCTTTTTACGGCCGCACATCAGACTACCATACTATGACATTGAGGCCACCTCTACTCGCTTCGAATAAAAAAGCTGTTTTTGTGGTTTACATGGGTAACCTGACATGCTGCCGTCTGTAAATTTGCAAAAATGTAACCCACTCGAAACTGTAAGCATCACACAGCCCCTTAATGTCTCATCGAAAATTTCACTGTAACGCATGAGACCGCGGGCGTCCCGATAACAATTGACTGTCTAGTTTGTCTGGAAACGTGATAAGTACCATAAGGAGTAACTCTCTCTCTTTAGTCACTCCCTCATGTCTGAGGATCGTGGTCAGCATCAAGGCTGCATTTCGTGCTGATGATCTGCCTCCGCCAGTTTTTGTCCAGCGCGCTTTTTACAACCTCGTAGAACTTGGAGGAGGTAGTTTCCTTTACTTGATCGGTCCATCTTGTCGGAGACCGACCGCGCGATCTTTTGTCTTCCGTGTTACCAACCAAAATTAATTTTTCTGTCCTCCTCTCTTGAAACATGATTTGGTAAATTTTAACCCACCCAAGCCAGCACAGCCCCTTAACACTGGCGTAGTGTAATCTCCCTGGAGTAGAGCGAGTTCACGGGTATCGTTCGATGTCAGTTTTACTCACCAGCCACTCTCGTTTTTGACTGGGTCAAGATGGGTTAGGGCATATATGTTTTGAATTTAGAGAGGCAAAATCAAAGGTAAAACAAAAATTTTACAAGATACAGACGGAATATAAGGGAAAATCATCATAATTATAGTAGCTTTCTTGTAGGAACTTAAGGGTCGCAATGTTTTTTATGCACTAAAACCTTTTGGATTTTGTCAAGGTCATAAAAAAATATTTAATTTAGGACAGAAAATGCCACTTATGGACGTCAAAATTTAAAAATTAGTGATATTGGCCCTTTGGGCCCTACTAGTGCTTCGAGACAAGACACAGACAATCAGGAAATTGCTGAGAAGAAGCACCGGAACAAACTCAGTCACCACTAGCTGCCACAAAAAATGATTAAAGTTACAATCAAAATTTAGGTACGTAAGTTTAGTGCAGGCTGGACTGTTCCACGTCACCCTATCTGTCAGCATTTACTTTATATCGATTCGAAATAGATAGGGTACTTCTAAAAAAACGTCACTCAGTGGGCCATAAGTTTGTTAACATCTAAAGTAGTGCACAAAACTACGAACTACTACTAGCCACGAAAATCGTCGTGAGGAATACTGCACAATGATGTTCGGTTGTTGGCTTGTAGTCTGTGGAATGCAGAAGGACATCTGCCACAAACATAAGACTGAAAATCACTTCCAAACTCCTTTTGGTATTCATGTCTAAGAGTAAATTATATGAATATAACGTTTTCTTAATTCTATTATTTATCTACAGGGTCTTACTGTAAACAGTCTGATTCTTTAAGTGGGTGAATAAGGCCACCAATACTAACAACTTTTACTATGGGGTCATAATCGAAATATATAAGATAATGTGGGGTCCTTTTTTGTACAAGTCATTCTGCTACCTCCATGACAATGTATCGACCGCCAAAATTTTACTATTCTGGTGATGTCTCCATAGTAAAAGTTGTGGGTATTGATGGCTGTATTTACCCCCTTGAAGGATAAAACTGTTTACACTAAAATCCTATACAGTACCTTGTGCTTTTTTGTGATGTATTGTTATGACTGTTTATGAAACGCCTTTGGGTTCACACAGACCTCTGGTTTTTCAATAGACTGCTTTGCTGCTACAATACATGTACTGTTTAATTCTTGTACATTTTTAATTAATGACCACCCCCTACCGAAAATGAGGTCCCATTTTGTACAACGTTAAAATCATTAACATTTACTTCGTTGCTTCAGTATAGCGTAATAACAGGCAATTCGTGGTAAAATACCTAGTATTAATCATGGCTATAGAATACGGTTGTAGGGTGAATGCCTAGGCTATGTTGTGTGCCTAGACTTTTTGTTTCCGTCCCTCTCTCGCTCCGCGCAGACTCGGAATCATCGTCATTGCCCCCCCAGTGGGGTCCACCCTACGTCAATACACTGCAAACAGGGTTTGGATAAAATAAACGCATACAAATGTAGATAACTATACGCAGCAACGCACACAGACGCACGGCGCACACTGCAACAATTTTATACGAAATTGAGATAATTACATTAACTGAATATATAGACCGCGCGACCGGCGCGTTAAAGTGATGGTTGGTACATAAGCGCGACGCAGGCTTTCGAAAAATGAATATCCACGGAAATTTTTCTCCCGGTATTTTCGTGCCGTCACAGCGCATAATGGCCATCTGATTGCTTCGACGAATAGCACTCGCTTTTAGCGATATTGGTTTTCAGTTTTCAGATGATTTATTGGGCGTTTTTTTTTGCAGTTTGTTCGCAGTTTGATAGAATCGCTGATAGATTGTAGATATTGCTTTTGCACGGTTTTGCGTCCAATCAACGAATATTGTTTGTGATAGTTTTCGAATGATCCAATATTTATGGTGTATGGGCACTGTGCTCTCCTATTTTCTCTTTGAATATTTTATCTGCACCTTTGGCCAAGTACGTGTCGGGCCATGTAAGGTTCAATAGTTACCCATCCCTGATCATAGCTTAAGACAAAATTACATTTAGCTTTTTATAGAGCATTTCTTCCCTAACGGAGCTCTTTTACTTACATACAAAAAAACAGCAAGCGATGCAAAAGAAAGAAAGCAAAATTAAATTTTCTCCTGTTAGTTTTTCCAACTCGGAACCCATTCTGATGACTTAAATACTTTGACTAATTAATTAAGTCATCAGAATGGGTTCTGAGCTATAATTTAATAAAAAAACTTTTAGTTACTGTCGTAACAGCAATGTACTGCTTAAATATTAAAACTACTTCTGTCTACTTTTTAACTACTGATTGCATTTTTCAAAGGCCGCCATTATGTTTTAACGCAGCCTCCAACCTTCGATAGGGTAGGTTCTAACACGAATCAAACTATTTAGCTTGTGCGTTGTATAGCTAGGTATGTTAGCTACTCTCTACTCTAGTTAAATTGTTTAGTATTGATTGCGAGATAGTTAGGACACTCGTTCTGATTGAATTGGGCACTGTTTCTGTTTTGTTAAACCAGGCCTGATTAACTCAGTAGTTTAGATGTGAAGCTATACATATTATACATAGATTTTTTGATAAAGATAAAGATCCAATAAGGGGCACAGCACACGTCACGACACGGTCTATGCTGGGGATCTCGCTAAGGGATAAAATCCGGAACGAGATCATTCTAGGGATGGCGATTCTTTTCGAAAAACATCGATTTTTAAATCGATTCGAATCGTGACCTAATAAATCGATCCACAAAAAAATCGAGGCCAATAAGATCGATTTCTGAAAAATCGATCTTTTTCTCAAGTTTTTGTTTATAATGTAATATAAATCTATTTTTTTTAAAAACAAGAAACATATTATAATTTAACGATCTCTCATCAGTAAAAATCAGGTAATTCGATGATAAAAAATATATAAACGTAACTTTTTTTTATTAATGAGAGGTGAAAGAATCTAAACATACAGCCATCTCGCGAGTTTTTGAATAATTAACTCTTTAACCGGCAGCCGGCAGCACTCTTATAATACGGGAATATTCAATTAATTGTAAATACTTTCTTGGTTTATACCGAAAAATAAAATAAAATCGAATGTCGATTTTCAAGGGTAAAATATCGATTCACTGAATCGATACAGTACTACATATCGATTTAAAAAATCGATCTTTTTGGCTACAAAAATCGATTCTTCGATTAATCGATCTCAGATCGCCATCCCTAGATCATTCGCCAAAAGACGAAAGTCATAGATATCGTTCAGAGGTGCAGTAAGCTGAAGTGGCAGTGTGCTGGTCATGGAGTAGGAAGGTTCTCGAATGGAGACCACGTCTCGGAAAACGTAGTGTTTGACGCCCCCCTGCTAGGTGGATGATGACCTGAGGAAGGTAACCAGTGGTGGCTGGATGCGAGAAGCGGAGGACCGTGAAAGTTGTCGCAGTCTTGGAGAGGCCTGTGTCCAACAATGGACTGCAATAGGCTGATATGAAGGGGCACATATTGGGGTGGTGAATGTTCTACATCCTAGTGGTCCACCCCGGGCAACGACATTACAAGCTTCAGTTTGTGATAGCGGCTGAACGATCCTAACAGCGGTGGTAGGCTCCGTTAGACCGCTTGGTAACTACCACCCTCCCACCGGAGCCCGGCGCCAAGCAGCTGGCTGTGTTCTGTCGGTGAGTGGGAGTGCCAGAATCTTCTGGGTGAGCTCGTTCCACCGTCGGCTCTGTCTACGCCACGTCTGGTTTGGTCTGGAGTCAAGAGCAAACCCATTCCAAATAAATAAATAAAAAAAACGCAATGTAATCCTATCACTGCTTCGGGACAATTGTGACCAGTGCTGAGAAGAAGCAGCGCAAAGAACTCAATCACTATTGTCAAGCCTTTTTTCAATGTTTTACAATTACTGTTTTCATTTGACGATATCCGTAGCCGAGTGGCTCGTATGCCGGTTTTCAAAGTGTCGCAATTTCTGAGATCCCGGGCGGCTCAATATATAAATTCTCATTTTCTATATTTTCTCGGTTCTGGGTGTTGTGGTACACCATCGTTGTTTCAAGTTTCTATAACACAAGTTCGAGATCTCGCTAAGGGATAGAATCCGGAACGAGATCATCCGAGTTCAGAGGTGCAGTAAGCTGAAGTGGCAGTGGGCTGGTCATGTCTGTCGCAGAACCGACGGGCGTTGGAGTAGGAAGGTTCTCGAATGGAGACCACGTCTCGGGAAACGTAGTGTTGGACGCCCCCCTGCTAGGTGGACCGATGACCTGAGGAAGGTGGCCGGTGGTGGCTGGATGCGAGAAGCGGAGGACCGTGAAAGTTGGCGCCGGCTTGGAGAGGCCTATGTCCAGCAGTGGACTGCAATAGGCTGATATGATGATATGGTAACACAAGTGCTTAAGCTGCTTACCTGCTTTGGTATTTGAGCAATGTATGTGATGTTGTCTAATATTCATTTCCCATATAGTTACATACAGTCATAATATTCATTTCATGTCCCACCGGATGACACAGTCGATTAATTTTTGTGAGCAAAATTCAATTTTATTTCGTAAAAACTTGCAAAATAATTGCTTAAGTTATGGGAGTAATTATAGGTTAAGCTGATTTCATCTTAACTGATGGTTAAATATTTGTAAAAATATTTCCATCGGATACATGCGGGTACATTCCCTAGGTATTGATGAGGTCGAGCGCCGGCTCACTGGCGTGGCAAGCACTTGCAAAAATTCGTCGGCTGACTAACGTCCTCCGTAGCTTAGTTGGTAAGAGCACTCGCCCGGATAGCGAGGGGACGTGGGTTCGAGTCCCACCGGATGACACAGTCGATTAATTTTTGTGAGCGAAATTCAATATGATTTCGTAAAAACTTACAAAATAATTGCTTAAGTTGTGGGAATAATTATAATATTCAGTTATTCAAAGTAGTCCATACATTTTATCATCTAAATAATCATCTATTTTATAGTTATCTTTTGACATTACAACTGATTTATTTGATATTATAGGTAATTCAACAATATTTTCAGGTAATTTATAAAAAATCCATACTAATATTATAAATGCGAAAGTGTGTCTGTCTGTCTGTCTGACTGTAACCTCTTGACGCTAAAACCACTAAATCGATTAAGATGAAATTTGGAAAGAACATAGGCTTCATTTTGTCGCGATATAAAAACAATAAGAAGTGAAATGAGGGTTGAAAGTTTATATGGAAAATCCAACTCTTGCGGGCGAAGTCACGGGGAATCACTAGTATATTATAAATACATCATTCTTGTTGTAAAAAATCTGTGGAGGATCTGCCTATGTTCAGCAGTAGACGTCCTACGTCTGATAATGATTATGATAAATACATCTTCCTAAAATGAACGAACAACCATTTAAAGCTTGAAGATTGGGAACGGCAAGCTTATTTTTAAATACAAATACGTGTTAGTCCGACCGGTCGGTAGGGTCTATCACACGCCGTGACCATTCACGTAATATATTTCACGCAGGTAGCTCGACTACTAACGCGTGCATTCTGCGTCGATTTTGACCACGCAACTACCTAATAACCAACTTTACCTTTCCTAAGAAAGCCAGTTTTCTGGATAGCGCTTCAAGAATTTTTGTATAAGGAAATTCGGAATTTTCCTAGTTCTTATACAGGCTGTTCATTGAAACAGTCTTTATTTTGAGTAGTGGCAGACTAACTGACTGCCTCGTTGGTCTAGTGTACGCTGGGTACTATCCATGAGGTCCCGGGTTCGAATCCCGGGTTGGGCCGAAAGTGTTTGGGTTTTTCTGTCTTGAAATTACTCAGACACAGCTCCGGAGTCACGGGGCACGGAGGCACGGGGGTGTTAACACCACCAACTTCAAGTTTGTGGTGTTAACACCCTGTGCCTCGGAAAGCACGTTAAGCCGTTGGTCCTGCGCCTGATCTCTCTACGGTCATGTCGGACAGCCGTCTCACCGAATTATGGGAGTGAAGGAACAAAGAGTGCACATGTGTATTGCGCACCCACTTGTGCACTATAATATGTCCCGCGCAGTTGGCTAATCTCTGTTGAGATAGGCCACTGTAGTCGAAAATTCGGCTAGCAGGACAATATTATTATTATTTTAAGTATGTGAAAAATACGGCCTTCAATACATACTTTTACTGTGCAATCATGATTGTATTCATCAGAAAATCAGATACAAATAATTATGCTACTTTGATGACAATTTATGAATGAAGAGTTTTTTTTTTTTTTGATGACTCTATAGTGAAAGGTGATTACTCCATAGTGAAATTCACTTCCATATTTAAGGGAGACTTTTTAAACTACAAAATAATTTAATTAAATACAATTTTAATAAATTATCATAGTCCTGTATATCCCTGAATCCACTCTCTAATATCGCTGTTAGATATATTAATGTAGACCCCAGGAATGTTTCGTCCACAGCCGTAGCCGAAAGACGAAATGCCGACGATTCGACCTAGAGACACAGCGGCACCACCACTGTCGCCCTAGAAGAAAGAAATAGATATTGATTATTGCAACAAGAAAACATATAACAGACACACATACAGAACAGTTTCGAACATATTAGCACAGTGCATAAAAATATAGACTTACGACAGCACGTCAAGGTAAGTCGGCAGCACGTCATTTGAACTACGAAAAAGTTTAACCACGTTATTACAAAAAGTAAGTACCGGGTTTAAGCCAGGACTAAGCTATTAGCTAGCCAATTAGAAAAGCGTTTCTCTATTAGGTTATGTCACGAATGTGTCATTCATTCCTCTGTTGACGGCTAATATTTAGACCTAATTTAAACCTGGTCTAACTTTTTTGTAATAACACCGTAAAGCTTTTATTGCGTAGGGAAAAGAAGCGGTATTAAGGTCAAAGTTCTGACTTGCGGCCGTGTACTAGAATTGTTGAATAGGAAAAGTCTCTGCCCTGGCAACCACACTCTGCACTCTGCTCAGTACATTCTATCCTGGATTATAGCAAGGTAGGAAAATCCAATAACTTTCGGCCCGACCCTGGATATGAAGCCAGGACTCCCTGGAACAGGGGCCAGGACTCCCTGGAACAGGGGCCAGCGAACCAGCCATTAGAGTAAAATGGCAGTCATGTCAACCTCCACGCGTGCCACTGTCAGGCGTCTCTGCCCTGACCGTTATGTCAATACCAGAAAATTCAAAATCTTTCGGCTCAAAAGCCAGATGAGGAGTATCCCTCCAAATTAAGGGATTTCTTAAATCTTTTTGGGGGAATAAAAATCTTTATTTCATAAAAATAGTATCACTTTAGGGGGAAGAAATCTGGGGTTTGGGCTAATCTACTAATCTACACTACGCCTCTTTATGCTATTATTTTAGGGGGATTCTGAGTAATCTTTAAGGGGAAATTAAAATGGTCATCTGGCAACACTGGGCCCACCAGTGGCGTGGTTAGTCTTACCTGACAAGCGTCTCTGCCTTGACCACCAGCACAGAACATCCTTTCAGTAAGGGTGTGGTTGTACCAGACCCTGTTCACCTTTTGACACCTCTTCATAGGCACTAGCTTGAGTCTGACTTGGTGCAGTTCGTTGGAGTAGTCTGTCTTGGAAGAACGTAAGGTAAGCGTGTAATAAGATTAAATCTTTATGTCCATTGTTGATCTATTATGGTCTCATTTGACCGATGCTAACAGTACTGAACCATTATCATCCCAGCGTTATCCCGGTTGTACACTCGCACGCAGGGCCCAGGGTCCGCTTTAGACCATGATTCAGGATAAATAATAATAATAAATGGTTTCAACAAACACACCAATTACCTAGCCCCAAACTAAGCGTGAGCTTGTGCTATGGAGACTAGGATAACGGATAGAAATACTTAAATACATATAAACATCCATGACTTAGGTACAAATGCTCGTGCTCATCACACAAACATTTGCCCCTTGCGGGATTCGAACCCGCAACCGCCTGGTTTAGAAGTCCGGTGCGCGAACGACTACACCAAGACGGTCGTCGGTGAATCTTAACATCTATATAATAATGTCCTTCTATATATCTTCTACTGACCAAATAAGTATGTACAAGATTTATAGAGTACATGCGTGTGCGCAATGAACAAATTCACTCTCTGTTCCTTCACTCTCATATCTCATAGTTCAGTCAGTTCAGAGACAGCAATCTAACGTGACCGAAAAGAGGTCAGGAACGGCTTCTAATCAAACCTTAAAGGAATGTTGTAAAGTAGAAAACCATTGTCATGACTTACTTTTTCCCTCAGATATCCCCATCCAGACACCAAGAAATGACTGTCATGAGTGCCACTCAAATCTAATGCTTGGATCCTGTGGCTAAAGTTTATTCTTCGGAACAACCTCAACAACTGTATGTCATAATCATAAGTGTGGTTCAAACCGTAGCTAGGGTGAACATTGTGATATAAGATTTTCACTTTTAAACCTTTCAAGCGATGTCGACTCCCTACCCTGATGAAATTTTCTTCGGTGCTGAAAATATCCAAGAAAATATTACATCACTAAAATTTGATTTGTTTTTGCATAAGACCCTATAAGGGGCACTTATACACATCCCTCTATTAACCCTATCGTTGCTTGGGTACAATTGTGGGGGGTATATTTACATACTAAAAACCTCATCGATGAATTCAATCTTGGTCTAAAAATTATTTATTAATTGAAATTAAATTATTAATTTCGTGAATGCCATTTGTCCCTAACAGACTTTTGATAATCCGTTAAAAACTCGTGTGAGACCCGAGTTCACCATTTTTTAAACAGCCGGTTAACGTCAGTTGACGGTTTATTTGACACAATTCCTATACAAAATATGACAAATAACATAATAAAGGTTGTTTAAAAATTAAAAACACGTGTTGGTGAACTAGAATCCAAGGCTAAAACCCTTTTAAAGTAAATATTTCTCACAATAATCGGCCTTCTGGTATGTCTCGAACCCACGACTCCTCGCTATCTAGGAAAATGCCGTACCAACCGAGCTACCGAGAACTTTAGTCATTCGACGGATTCTTCTAAGTACTTGCTGCGCCAGTGAGCCGGAAGTTATTTCAAAGTAGTAGAAATATGTTAATTTTCCTATTTTAAATTTCAAAAGGGTTGAATACCAAATATATTAAAAATGTAAACAGGGAAAATAATGGTCTTACCCACAATGTGCCGAAGTCAGTGCCCACATCTCATGTATCAGCACCCCGCCACAAATATCTCCATAGTTCACTTGGTACGGGGCCTCTTCTATACTTATTTCGTAGCCACCTAATATTCTGTTAAAAACGGTATAAATATAAATTGTTTCAACAAACACACCAATCACCTAGCCCCAAACTAAGGATAACGGATAGACATACTTATATACACTTATAAACATCCATGACTTAGGTACAAATGCACGTGCTCATCACACAAACATTTGCCCATTGCGGGATTCGAACCCGCAACCGCCTGGTTTAGAAGTCCGTGGCGTGAACCACTACACCAAGACGGTCGTCTAAGGTATACGTGCCTAAAGAATCTTACGAGATACCTCGATTTCTTCAGGATCCCATCATTAGATCCTGAGTGCGTGACCATGGGCCAACTTAAGGAGTATCCAATTTCAAATAAAAAAGAACTATGGAAATCAGTCCACAATTTCACGGAGAAATCGGTGAAGATACAAAAAACATATACACACTTGAACATAGAACCTTCTTCTCTTTTGAAGTCAGTTACGAGTAAAAAATGTAAAATTAGAAACCGGCAAAGGCTATATATATATATATATATCTCTAAAACCATGTTGTTCCTTCCTAACAATGAACGAGGGCTTTTTAAAACTGACAACTTTCATGGTCGAGAGGCTCGCACGGTTTTCATGGTCTCACTATCTTTGAGGTCCCGAGTTCGATTCCCCGTTTGAGTCAATATAGATACCATCGTGTTACTACAAACAAATTAAAAAGTTTTTATTTATTATCAATTTGTTTTTTTTTTAATTTGAAATGCATAAGGTTGACATTACGTAATGAATACTTTGGTTGTCAACCATGTTGACTTTGATTTCAAAATGGTCGTCTTTTAAAATAGTCATTTTTTGGAACATAGCTCCGCGTATTTTATAAATTGTTTCAGGTCTGGGTGTTGAGGTACCACTGTACTTTCTATTGTAAAACAAAATAAATATATAAAAAACTGCCAAAAATAACAATACAATATTCACTAACCCGTGAACAAATAAAATGTCTCGTACAAAAACCAATTGTAATAAAAACTTCATGTGGCAGGCTTATCAGCATGGCCGAATAAAAAGTATTTTATAGGTTTTTTATAATGCAGTTATTATAAAAAATGTACTTAAGCCCGTGTTAGCAAAACACAGTGCTATTTATTTTCATGCCGGTTCTCGTTTTATATAGTGTGTCCCGTCACCGATGTTGGAGCTTTTAAGTGGTGACTAAGAAGCAAAAGGATGGCAACCTCGAAAAGTTGGTCATCGTTGGTAATACTGAGGGTAGAAGATCACGAGGTCGATCACCGACCCGTTGGACTGACCAAATAAAAGAGGCCTCCTCTCCATCCAAATTCTACCATATGGTGAAGGCTGCTGCAGACCGGAATCGATGGAGGCAAATCGTCCGTTTGAGAGGCTCGAGTGACCACGATCCTCAGTAATGAGGGACCGACTGGAAAGAGAGAGAAGAAGCAAAATTGCAACCACTTTCGTAATAGGATCAACTTTTGAATTCCCAAATTATTTTTTTACTTTCCCATACTAACTAGTAAATAAACTTTCTAGATTTGTATGGCAAGGTGATATTTTTTGGTCTGTTTTCGAGGTTCATGTAATAGAGAAAAATGTTGCAGGTGAACTCATCTATCACCTCTTAAAGGCTCCGACATCGGTGGCGGGACACACTGTGGGTATATCGAAAAACAGACCTCAAAAACTGATATCAATTGAACCGGGGACCTTTCGATTTGCAGTCAAAAAATCTACTACTGAACTATATCTATTGTGAAGGGTGTATAGTTCAAATTATCGGAAAAAATCCTAAATGTTCCACTTTCTCATTTCGTCTCAGATGTCGTTAAACTATTTTTTGCAATCTTATCAACAGCGTACTTAGTTAGCAAAATGTCAAAATTAGTGAGTATGCAAAACTCACAATATGATGTTTCGTTGGCATACATATCGTTATCGTTATTAGCGGTAGCGAACTTAGCTGTAGAGCAGATTGCGGCTAGTCTAGAAGCCCTATGCCCTGTTTCTCGAAGGGTACAATTCCCGTAATACAGGTTACACACACTCATATTACAAGACTTGTACCCTTTGTGGGTTCACTCAGCAATTGTGAATGCGGTGTATGATAAAAAGATTTATTATCTTATAGAGTAGGAAATAAGTTCTTCAAAGACCATGACTCATAAGTTTTAGGAATTCACTGACAGTGTATTAACTTTAAAAAGAGGTAGACCTATCATCTCGTACTGCGCGGCGATTCGAATCTGATGCTCCGAGCACACGTTCTTTTACGTGTCAAATGTCATATTTGAATGCAAAATTGAGGCAATCAATTTCCGCGCGCTAATGACCCATCTACCTCATTTTAAATACATGATCATAGACGGAATTATTGTTGTGCAATCTTTAAAATTTAAACCAAAATTTATTCCAAAGACGTCTAATATCTCACAAGGTACAGTCGCCAGCACACAAAACTTCAAATTTCGTTGCAGAATCGTCCCTATCACAACTGCATAAGATCTTGTAGTATTGCGCGATGCGCTGCCGCCGGTACTAGTCAAACTTGAGGCCAGTAGTCTGTTCGATCCAGGGCCGGACTTTGGCGATCTTGCTGTAGACCCCGTAGGAGCCAGGAGTGGCACAGCCGTAGCCGAATGAGACCATCCCCAGAATACGATCGTAGGAGACTGCTGGGCCACCAGAGTCGCCCTGTAAAAAACAATTTACAAATACAAATTCATTTATTAGTCATCACAGGCGGTTACTAAGTTGACAGGAGAGATTAGATGTGTAGTACTCCAAGATGCGCCACAAAGGTCATACGAAATTATACAACTTTAATGTCTATGCAAATATGTAATAATGAAGAATAAGAATAAAATAAGCATGTCAATAAAATGTCAATTAATATTTTGGATTTCGCTGGGAACATGAAGAGGAGGAGTCGAAGGCCAAGATCAACTTTGAGTTGCTGAGCCAGCGAAGTAAGTTAGTTAGCAAGTTACATTCTAGCTCGATTTAGAATAGCTAATTCCTTGATAAATATTGAGCAAATCATATCATCATCGTCATCCCGGCTGAGCACTTGAACGCAAGAACTTGTTACATAAAAATGCGTGCCTTACTGCATGCATGATTTTATATTGCCAGTGAAGTCGGTTAAATACTGAGCCCTTGGAAAAATTTGTGGTTAATTTGAATAGCCCCTCAGTGATCTAGTCAAAATTTTCAGTCCACGTATCCTTTTTCTAAATATCATAACTACCATGGCACGCCTATTGTCTTGCCCTACGTGACCTACACACTTCACGACCTGTACAACGCTACTAATCTTCTCTGTCAGTCGCTGACTATTGGTCTTAGACAAGTCAAAATCATCCAAGGTATTGGTCCTCAAAAATGTGATGCCAGAGTCGACACGAAAAGAAAAAAACATAACTAATATAATTTTTTGAAATGGTCAATTTTGGTTCTGTAGAAAATATGTTTGTGTATAAACAAATTAATAAATGTAATGGTAAATCAAAATAAACGCGTTGTAATGACATACCTGACAAGCGTCTTTCTTTCCTTCTGCGAAGCCGGCGCAGAACATTCTTGGTGTGAGTCCCCCCCTAAAATAGGGGAAGGGCACGTTTTGGCAGTGCTCCTTCGAGATGATCGGCACCCTCACCGCTCTCAGTACATTTGAGTATGGCCCCTGTAAATAAAGGATTGCATTGCGTTAGTATCCTGACTGAAGAACCTACGCCAATGGTTTGGAAGGAGTACCCGATCGTTGTATAGAGCCGCGGTATCAAGCTAATATCTGTGGTATTAGTCGTAAAGCCTAGTCACAGGCTCCAGGGCGATTTGACAACTTCTGACAGTAAGTGTTTACTACAATATTTTGATTTGTTTGTGTACCCTATTGATACTACGCCGCGCACACTCACACGCAAACTTGCCTTATTTTTATTTGTTTAATACGTACCGTGCGAACCCCGGAGATCGAGTCGACATCGAGACGTTCCCTATGACACATGTACTAGACCGACCAGAGCGCTTTCGCCGCGTGTGTATCCTGTGAAGCTCCTTACAGACATTTCGAGTGATTGTGGCCTGTGAAGTGATACCTGAACCCTCAAAAGCTGATGCGGCAAGTACCTAGCTATAAGTGCTCAGACCTGACTGATTTTCCACCTATCATTGTCGCCCTCCACGTGTAATCCACTGCCTAAACTCTCAAACATTTTGGTAGCAGAGAGTAGTTTTTTATTAGGACCCCTTGTTAGTAACGTAATTTGTTTAATTGAGAGTTATTTATTTGCTACTTTCCTTTGTAATTTGAACAAAACATCTCGTCATAATATACCTAACCTATTTACAGTAAATTCTTTAATAACATTCGAGTACAACCCCTTTTACATAAGTGTCGAATAAATCGATTAGCGCGTTAATTACCTACCCTTTGAGTGCAAGTGAGGTGCGCGAGCGCTTTGTTTCCCTATTGATCACGCCATTACCGCGTGACCGCGTGCGAGTTGTTTACAAGTTACGTTTGCTATACCCGGTACATCTGCGCCGTCCCTTACTATTTGTTCCTTTACGCATCCTATTGGAATCTTTTGTGAGTTTAATTTACCTACCTTATTTCTTGCGATTTAAAGTAAATAAAATGTCGGATACCGAAACCGGCAACGAGACCGTAAGGGCCGTACTTTACACGGATACAGCTGAATACCGTGAAGCTATAGGTGAAATCCGTTATATTAGTGACTGGGTTGATGATTCCCACCGAGTTCTTGAGACCTTTTCCTCCAATCGTATGCGAGCGCGACTTTCCGACCTCCCACTTATGTGCGATAAGTTTTCTGTCGCTTGTTCCAAGCTGTTAGGTTATCTCGATCCTGCGATTTATGAACAAGAATATGTGCAAGTTAAGAACGAGATGCGCGTAGTAAGGGACAAAGTAGACGACTTAAAAATTAAGTTAGACAAAATACGACCTCACCAATTTGAGACGTCCCGTACTAGCACCCCCTTCAAGGAGAATAAATCTCTGGCTATTGATAACCCGGCTAGTAAGTTACCTGACCTACCTATACCTAAGTTTGATGGCCGTCCCGATAGTTGGATCAGTTTTATAGACCAGTTTGATAGCGTGGTGGACAACCAGCCTAGCCTTACCCCGACTTTGAAGCTACACTATTTAGTGGGAGCCTTATCGGATGAACCTCGTCGATTGATACAACACCTCAAGATTGAGGGGGGCAATTACCCCGTTGCCCGTGACCTCCTAAAACGTAGGTACCATAACCTTCGTGTTTTAGCGGATACCCACATAGCTCAAATAATGATGCTCCCTATTATAACGCCTAAACTTTCCGGGTTACGTGTGTCGTTCCTGAACCCCCTGCTTTCGACTTATCGATGCTTAGAGAGATTGGAACTTCCTGTTAAACATTGGTCATACCTATTAGTTCACTTATGCCTTGCTAAACTGCCTTCAGAGTTAAAATCGAGATTTGAACGTCGTTATGGCGATAATCCTAATCACCTCCCTACTTTTGATCATCTTATTACCTTTCTTGAGGATGAATGTAGGCACCACGACAATGTAGGTAGTGTTTCTGTCGTTGACACTACTACCATCCCTACTGTGAGCTCCCCTCGTTTGCCTAAACCTAACGCGCGTTCCCCACCTCCTGCGAGAGCCTTTGTTACTTTTGCGACGACATCTAAATGTCACCTTTGTAATAGTACTTCGCATTACTTACGCGAGTGTCCCGATTTTATTCGCCTTCCTACACTTCAACGTGTTACCTTTGTAAAAGAAGCCCGACTGTGCTATCGATGCCTGGATAAACACTCCATATCCCAATGCACGCGAAATTATCGCTGTCGCACGTGCCGCCGTTCCAGTCATCACACGTCACTATGTTATGATGACTCCTCTCCTGTGAATTACGATCGCGAGCGCTCATACCGAGACGTCGCGGCCTTAGCTTCTAACCAACCGCGGCAATCTCCACAAAGTCACTTAACGGACCGTGTGTCACCCCCACGTACTGAATGGCACCGTGTTCGCACCCCGCCACCTCGTGATTCCCGTAGAGCATCACCTCCCCGTTCGGGCGGGCGATCCCCACCTGCACCCAACGGTAACCGTACTTATAATGCCCCTCTAGGTCAAAGAACCCAGGCTGAACGTGCATTTCATCATAAGTACAATGAGGCCCCACAATTCTGACTAGATACCCCCCCTTCCATACCCGCTTTTACATCTTTACCTCGCAATTCTCTCGTTCTTTTACCTAAGGCCTTGATTCATGTTAAAACCTCGTCTGGATATTATGTGGAAGCGCGTGCCTTATGTGACACTGGTGCTCAGGGCTGCCTTCTTACTACTGAGTTTGTTGTTGACCACATGAACTTACCTATCATTCCTTTTCCAGTTCCTGTTCGTGGAATAGGTAATGTTCAAGCAATTAATTCCCCGGGCATTGTATCCTTTTCATTAAGCCAGTTAATTCTGTCTTTCCAGAAATCTCTACCAGTGCAATAGTTGTTGATGTGATTGCTGGTACCCTCCCAGAGGTAGACTTACCTAAAAGTGTAATTACCTGTACTAAGCACCTCCCTCTTGCTGACCCTTTATTTTACAAACCTGGTACTATAAGTGTACTTCTTGGAGCTGACGTCATTGGTCGCCTTTTAAGGTCCGAGTTGTTTGTGTCCCCTGATGGCCTTACTGCTATCTCGACGATATTTGGTTATGTCCTGTTTGGACCTGTTTATGGAGGATTTACTGATTTGGAACCCCCCATGACTGGAGTCTCGCTGTCCCAAATAGTTAAAAAAATCTGGAAAATCGAAGAGGCCCCCCAATCTCCAGTTGCGAACCCCTTGGATATAAAGTGTGAAATCTTTTTTGAAGCTACTACCACTCGTGAAAGCGATGGCAGATTTATGGTTGGACTCCCTTTTCTTCGTGATCGTCCACCTCTCGGTGATTCTAAAACCAATGCCCAGCGGCGGTTCCATAATCTTGGGAAGCCTTTGCAAGCCAATCCTAATTTTCGAGAGAAATATATTTCCTTTATGCGTGAGTGCCTTGGCCTGAGCCATGTGTCCCTTTCTTCATGTGACTCGACCGGGGAACATTGTTTTGTCCCTCACCATGGATTTTTTAAGTCCGGATAGTAAAATCGTGTTGTGTTGGTTAAAAACCACTCCTCACCTCCTTCAGACTTTTGAGGCTAATCGTGTCTCCCAGATTAATACTAGTCCTACATCTAGTGAATGGAGGGACGTCCCAGGCTACATGAGCCCTGGTAACTGTGCATCGAGAGGTATGTCAGTCACCCGACTGATCGACCACTCCCTTTGGTTTTCACCTTTGTGGTTGACGCAGTCTCCTGACAACTGGCCCGGTATTTCGGAACCTAACCCAAGAAGTGATCTCCCTGGACTACGTTGTTTAGTAGTCTGCCGATGTTCCTAACCCGGATCCCTCATTCTTATGAGAGCGGTATAGTTCTTTGAACAAGCTAATAAACGTGACTTGTTACCTAAGGTGGTTTTTATTTCCTAAATCTTACTCGTCCTACCTGAGCCAGTAGGAGGAACGGAGAGATTCCCTTTTGTTTTTAGTGAAAATTGTTCAATTTACCTCCTTTTCTGATGAACTTGATCGCTTACGGCGTGGCGATCCTATCACTAACTCCCTGAGAAAATTGAATTTATTTATAGATGACAGAGGCCTAATTCGAGTTGGAGGCCGATTACGAAACTCCGATCTATCCTTTGATGCGCGCCATCCCCTTCTTTTACCTAAGAATGGTAATTTCGTGAACATCCTTATTTCACATTACCATCGCGAGAATGCGCATGCAGGTGTTAATGCAATTCTTGCCATGTTAAATAGAGAGTTTTGAATCTTGTCGGCACGCAGAGCTATTCAGCATGTGATATTTAAATGCCTTCCCTGTTATCGTCTCAAGGCAGCTGTATCTCAACCCTTCATGGGTGACCTACCTAAAGACCGCGTCACTGCTGCTAGACCGTTTGACGGTGTAGGTACCGATTTTGCAGGACCCTTTTTTACCAAAGTCCAGGCCTATAGGATCAAAAGGTTAGTGAAAAGTTACCTGTGTGTATTTGTCTGCCTTTTTACTAAAGCCGTTCACCTTGAGGTTGTGTCGGACCTAACTACTGAAGCCTTTATTGCGGCCTTTTCCCGATTCGTGTCGCGTCGTGGTGTACCTCGCCTAATCCGATCCGATTGCGGTCGAAATTACATCGGTGCCAACAATTACCTGCAGGAGTTAGAGTGATTTCTCAAAACCAGGCGGCTATTGGTTCTGAGCTTTCAAAGCGGAACATATCCTGGGTTTTCGATCCTCCTGTTTGCCCTCATTGGGGAGATCTTATTGAAGCTGCGGTTAAATCGGCGAAATCGCACCTAAAACGAGTAGTAGGCGATACCCCCCTTACGTTTGAAGAGCTGACCACTGTTTTTGCTAAAATTAAAGCAGTTTTAAATTCACGCCCATTGTGCCCACTTTCTCCGGACCCCGGCCATTTCTTGATTGGACAACCCTTAACTGCACTTCCGGAGTACCCTTATAAAGACGTAAAATTGCATCGCCTTACACGGTTTCAGCTAATCCAACAAATTACCCAGCACTTTTGGTCTCGCTGGCATTTAGAATACTTAAAGACATTACAAATTAGAAATAAATGGACCTCTCCTTGTGATCCTCCTAAAGTGGGTGAGCTAGTACTCATAAAAGATGACAACCTTCCCCCTTTGCAGTGGCGTCGTGGACGCATTATTAATTTATACCCTGGCCAAGACCAAGTTGTTCGTGTGGTAGATGTTAAAACTCCTACCGGTAGCCTAAAGAGATCTTTGACGAAATTAGTTCGTCTTCCTGTCCAGTGAACTTCCTTTCCCTTGGCTTCATAACCTTCTCGTAAACACTTGACGTGTTTAGGGCGGGCGATATGTTTACTACAATATTTTGATTTGTTTGTGTACCCTATTGAAACTACGCCGCGCACACTCACACGCATACCTGCCTTATTTTTATTTGTTTAAAACGAACCGTGAGAACCCCGGAGATCGAGTCGACATCGAGACGTTCCCTATGACACATGTACTAGACTGACCAGAGCGCTTTCGCCGCGTGTGTATCCTGTGAAGCTCCTTACAGACATTCCGAGTGATTGTGGCCTGTGAAGTGATACCTGAACCCTCAAAAGCTGATGCGGCAAGTACCTAGCTATAAGTGCTCAAACCTGACTGATTTTCCACCTATCATTGTCGCCCTCCACGTGTAATCCACTGCCTAAACTCTCAAACAGTAAGGTTTGTCACTTGCCTTATATACACCCAATCCGCACTGAGCCCGCGTGGTGGAGAATGGCTCGTATCCCCTCATAGTTGAGGTGAGGCCTTTTCCCAGCAGTGGGATCTAATAGGCTGGCTTTACTTTTTTACTAGGAAATATATGGAAGAGCTGCCTAATTTTTATGATGATGATGTCGGTGAGGAAGTGAAGTGAGGGTTGCTGGTAAATCTTAAAGCGTTTTAACCTAGAAGTGCTAACTTCGAGGATATATCCATGCACCATTTACGGGTATTTAGTAACGTAGTGTTTGTCAATGCTAATTCAAATCGTGGCCTGAGGGGACGTATTGAAGTAATTTTTCAATATACGCAACCTAGCGCAAGAACGCCATGCATCGAATAAAAGAGTAGAGACAAGTTAATAAACTCTTCTCTTTCTTTCAGACTTAGATATTAAAAAAAAGACTGTAGAGGCCATCAAAATGATGATAATAACTGTACTGTTTGATGCGTGTTTAATTTACTGTACTTTTACAATAAAACTTTTCTTTACCTCACCATTTGATTGACATTCAGATGCACATCATGAATTTTATAATACAAACATTAACGTGTCCAATTGACCCAAAGAACACGTGCATCTATCCGCAGTCTTTAAGAGAATGCTGGCAAAAACAAGATTGTAAATTAAAAACACATTGGTTACGCCTACCGCGCGTGCGCAGTTAGTATAGTAACCACACATTTATTAAACTTTAGCATAACAGGAGAAATATGAGCAAGCTTGATAATACTTTTTGCTTCTGACAGTTCAAAGAATGTGTGGCTTACTAACATAAACTTTTTGATGAAGGATATGCTCTTGCCGACAGCGGGGGCAGTCGGGGATTATGTGGGACTCTAGGCTTGGGACCCACTGAAAACTAGACGGCGTGCTCCCGTGCCATTAGTGAGGTGAGAACCAGGGTAGTTTCCCTAGGAATACGCCCTGTCTGAGCCTTTGTCACTGGTTGTGTCTTGCTATAGTCGAAATCGTTAGTCGAATACAGGGGAACAACGGTCTCTGCCGCTAACTCCAAGAAGTTTCTAACGTGATCTAACCTAAACGTCACTGGTCGAAGGTATCCGGAGGTAACAAGAGATTCAGGAAGAAGGACTTCCAACCACTGCAACTCCTAGACTCACTTAATCCTTGATGATGGAAACAGGCACTTAAAATTGAAAACTTATCTATCTTGGGCCTTGGAACTAAAACACGTGACTTTTTTATAAAATGTTGACTAAATATAGTCTATATTTTGTAAAAAGTTGCACTAATTCGGTTATATTAAAAATTTACAAGACATTGGCACAATGGTCCTATTGTTTTATGCACCTAATAACTTTTTCGAAAAGTACAAAATTATACCTAATATTAGTCTATTGGGTATATCTTACTTTCTAGCTTAATTATTGAACCTACTGTTAGTTTTCTTCTACTATTTCTTCTTCAATCGCATTATGACGGACATTTTCTGTTGAATGTGGTTGGAATTTTGTCGTGACCTTATAACATTCCAGCCTTTTTGTGAATGAACTTTATGGATAGTTCGATTAAGTTTAACTGAAGGTCATAGAGCGTTCTTATAAATATTTTTAGGTGTAGTCATCTATGATTTGAGATAAAATTTAAAGGCTTCGCTCGTTTCCACTACCACTCCTTTACCTGCTATTAATGCTGCTGCTAATACTCTGTATTGGTTCTCAAAAATATAACGCCAATGTCGACACGACAAGAAGAACAAGAAGTAGCATTTAGACTTCTAAGTGACCAAATATCAACGTTATTTATCAAACAACCTCATTCACTCTCATAGTGCGGTGAGACGGCAATCCGACATGACCGGAGAGAGATTAAACTCAGAACCAACATCTCAACGTGCTTTCTGAGGTATTTACAGTAACACCTACTTCCTGACTACGACTCGTTTTGGAGTTACTTTAGGATAAGTTAATCCAGAAACAAATACTGTTCCATGGATACATGGATACAATACTCTCCAATGTTGCTTAAAAATATCAGACCGTGTTTTCTTAAACATTTTTATCAGACCAATGAGGAACTTCTTACACCCCACTTTGGAAACGTCGAAGTCTGCAAGTCCTGTTTAGCCCGGTGATAAGACTAATAATAATAACAAAGATTCTTTATTTTTCGCTCCACAATCTAAGGTACAGGATGAGAAACATATTACAGCTGACAGTTTTAGATTGGGAGAGACTGGCTAGGTAAAAATCTGTACTACAGAGCACCAGCACTCTCCTTTCCCAGTGTTACTCGGGGCACAATAAGGAAAATAGAAATAAAATAGAAAAAGACTGGGCTCAAACGTTATTTTATACCTTTAATCGAGCAATTCTTGTATATTTATTTATTTGGGGCATCGTGGTGAAATGCATTAGACATCGAACTGAGGAATCGTAGAAGACGTGCGTTTAAATCTCTCTCGGTAACGAAAATTATTTTTCTTTTGTTTCTTTTTTGTGTATATATTCAAGTTTTTAGATTTTTTTGTTTTTTAAACAAGACTTACTAATTATAAAGCTTTTTTATTAAGTAGTAGTAACCGTGTAAAGCTCGGTCGCCCAGGTACTCATTAATTTAATTATCTTACTATTAAAAAAGTTCAATATCTTAACGCCTCGAGCATCATAAGACCGATGATTTTCTATTGTGTCTGGAAACATGATAGATACGTAAAGGATTAGAAAGCAACTTACATTTTCTTCAGTATTTCCCCATCCCGTGACTGTGATGACCTTCCCAATGACCATGTCTTCAATATGCGCAATCTTCACTGGCTGAATATTCTCGTCAAACTTCAGAGGCTCTTTCAGTTCCAGTAGTTGAAAGTCGTAGTCGAACGGATGTTCTTTATTCTTCGACCCCCAGGTCGGATGCACGTGGTAATTCTTCACATCGACCTTCCGACCCTGGTTGAGGTATTTGGACCCAACTCTTATGTACGGTTTCTTGCTTTGAAATGAGATTTGAGGGGTTAGGTTTGGTGGCTTAAGGATCTATATAGAATATTTCACTTAGAAGAAGCATATTAGGCTAAACTGGATATTTAGAAAAACTGAAGTTTACTTAGAATGTTTGATTGGAGACAGTATCAACTTTTTTCTAAAGTATATTTATTATATTACATATATCTTCACCTAACGTAAAATAAAAATAAAATAAAATTCAATAAAATTTATTTATTTCTGCATATAGACCCAACAATGGGCACTTATACACGTCCCAATGTTAACCCTACCACTGCTTCTGCATTACACCTAACGTAATATTAGAAAAAGATGTACACTATAGTCCAACTTCTTATCGGAGACCTCGCCTTCGGGGTACAGGGGTGTAGACGAGAACGATTCTGAGTGGGGCGCTTGAGATTCGATTGGGTGATTATAAATTCGAAATTCGAATTTTCAAAGTTCAAATCGACCAATCAAATTTGTGTTCTCGTCTACCCACCCCTGCATCTCGCAGACGAGGTCTCAGATAAGCGGTCGAAGAATAAAGACTTTTGTAATTTCTTTGAGCCATACGATGGTACTGATTGTAAGATAAAGGATCATTTATCTTTACTTCTCTACAAGAAGATGCTTACCCACAATGTCCAGCTGTAATTATCCATTGCTTATCAATCACAGCACCGCCACAATTGGTTCCATACGCAACGTGATACGGATACAGATTTATATCAACTTCGAATCCACCAACAATTTTGTCTTCTCCATAGAGGTAAGGGTCTTGAAGACCCTGCCCGACTTTGGGGCTGTCCAGACCAGTGTAGTCAGCTCTATCAGTGTCGTAGTGGAAGTTATCTATGTCCGGTAGTTCGGTTGGTTCGTCATAATGTTCGATGTCCAGTCTGTTTTTTCTGTGCTGATTTTGCGTGTATCGGATCAGGTTGGGCAGATTCACTTCTAGAATGTTCTTTGTGCGTGTTGGTGCTTTATTCTCTTTTGTTACCGGGATTATTATCAAGTTGTACGCTGAAATTTTTTTTTGTTAATATATTTAGTACATAAAGTTTGACTGCCTCATTGGTCTAGTGGTCAGCACGCTGGGTACTATCCACGAGGTCGAATCCCGGGTCAGGCCGAGAGTGTTGGGTTTTTCAGTCTTGAAAAAACTCTGACATAGCTCCGGAGTCAGAAAGTTGGTGGTGTTAACACCCCCGTGCCTCGGAAAGCACGTTAAGCCGTTGGTCCTGCGCCTGATCGCTCTACGGTCATTTCGGACTGCAATCTCACCATTATGTAAGTAAAGGAATAGAGAGTGCACCTGTGTATTGCGCACACACTTGTGTACTATGTCCCGCGCAGTTGGCTAATCTCTATTGAGATAGGCCGCCATAGTCGAAATACAGCTAGGAGGACATTATTAGATAAAGTTTGGACTTTTTATCAGGCAAGTGCATGAAAGGTCTGATAGCCATTTAGAGCTAGTGAGGTATATGACCATAAGTGATGACACAGGAACAAAGCAATACTGTCAACGAATATGATGAATATTAAAAGCCTTTAACAGTTTCCTGTTTCCTTCAGTTTGTGATGGCGGCTGAAAGTACCTAACAGCGGTGGTAGGCTCCATCAGGCCGCCTGGTAGCTACCACCCTCTTACCGGAGCCCGGCGCCAAGCAGCTTGCTGTGTTCCGTCGGTGAGTGGGAGTGCCGGAACCTTTTGAGTGAGCTCGCTCCACCATCGACTCTCTCTACGCCTGGTTTAGTCTAGAGTAGTAATGAGCAAACCCATTCCAAATAAAAATAAATGAATGCGTTCCCGGTGTAATGGATCGCACTGGCTAGTTATCTGGGCTCTTTGTTATAATTGGAAACAAAAAAGGTCACATACATTCAGTTTGTGTTCTGTCAACATTGCCAACCGCGTACAGCACCACCAAAAATAGCTGGAAATTCATTTTCTACTCAGATAAGGTCAGCCAGAAAAATTATATTTTCAAACACACATCTTTGCACTCGCCGTAAAATGACTGCCATCCAATTTGAGAGGGAGTGAATTTAATTAAGTACTGGTTAAGACGTGAAATCGTATATTTAGTAACGCTTGTCAATTCATTTGTCGGTTTATAATTGTTTTTATCTAACACGTGTACCGTATGTTGGTTTCCAGAATGGTATTGGATTTTAGGTTATTTTTGAATAAGGCGTCGCCTTAGCTTGAAGACGTCTACAGAATACTAGAATCTTCTACGGTTGCCTTTATTACATACAAAACAAGACTTGTATCCTTGTAGCTTGTATGTGTATTTACACGACGAAACAAGCAAAAATTCTTTCTTGAAATTGAAAGAAAGAAGCAAGAAATAACATCAAATTTATACTAGCAACCGCTAGTAAAGACTATCTGCGTACTTTACACTGGATTGTTCCCAGTTTATTAGATCGAATACCTACTTTTAGTACAAGAAAGTTTACAATAGTGTGTACTTACAGTTTCCACGAGATGGCAATAGAAAGACCTATAGCAATTATTTATTCTGTGCCCGTTGATGAAAAAATAAGGCCGCTAAATTATAAATTGGCTGGATTAAAACATTTATGTAAAATTCTTGCACGAAAGAAGTAGAAATATTTAAAGTCAGTCTAAGCAAGTTTTGTTTCTAATTTTGCGTTTGTCGAAATCAGCACTGCTACGCTACCGCCATCTATGCATACAAAAGGGTACGATCATCGAAACCTAGCGTACGAATGCTGAACTAACTTCAATAATTATTGGAAAATGTATCATATACATATTTTCGACTTTTAATAAAGTTATGAGGCTAAATTTGTGATATGAATTTTCAATTAAACTGGACAGTAAGAGTATGAAACAATGGAATGATATAATTTACTTACGTCTTTCAGTCGTGCTTTATCTTCTAGCGCCATCTAGTATCGAATAGCAGTACTGCAGCTTAGCCAAAATAATCATTACCGCTACACTCGTGGTGATAAATACTCATTGGCAAAATTAGTTTATACAATAAACTTAACATTTGAGGTCGGCAGATATTTTTTTATTAATTTTACGAATACTCGTAAGTTTTATTAATATTACCATAACAATACTACTACAGTTTCGCAACAAAGGCGACCTCTATCCTTTCACTTTAGTTCATGTACCTTTTTTATTCCAAATGGGTTTGCTCTTGACTCTAGACTAAGCCAGACGTGGCGCAGACAGAGTCGATGATGAAGTGAGCTCACCAGAAGAAGCCTGTTCACTATGAGTTTGAAGGTCTTTGGGTTGTAATCCGTTGGAAACACTGAATCACTTACAATAAGGTTCACTAACAAATGTTTAATTTTTAAACAACCGTCAAGATAATGTTTAACAAATTAAGGACGAAGTTCCATGTCAATATACTTACTAATTAGACCATGACTCATTTGTAAACAGCCGTTAAACATATTTTGTATGAGAAATGTGTCAAACAAGTCGTCAATAAAGCTGTTAAAAATTGGTGAACTTGGTCTATCCTAAAATTTCATCATGACTTGATTTAAAATAAAAATAAAAAAATTTAAATTCATTTATTTCAGATAAACATTAAGTATCCATAATTACCATAAATGTCAATAATTAATAGAATATAAAATAAATTACAAGAAAATAAATAGAAAACAAATTACAATTAAATAATGATTAAAAAAAATAAAATAAAAAAAAAGATTAAATATTTTTAAGTACGACTTATTAATTTTTGATTATTCGCCATAATATTGTGTTTGACTATAATAGATGGATGTATGAAAAGAAATAGGTGTTATTAGTGAGTTTATCAATAAAGTTTTTTTCTTTCAGTCCGTCGCGTCTGGTGGGCTTAGTATCTTAAAAATGATTTTTTAACAGTTGCATGAGATTTAAATTTACCCCTTGAGTGACTTAGTTGTTGCCTAGAACCCCCTTCATGTGATTAAGAATTTTAGGTTGTCTGGAAGAAATCGCTCCTACCGATAAGACCGGCTCACTTACTTAGATACTTTGTACAATTTTCTAAGTAAATTGTACTGTTTTTTTCTTTTATCATTGTAATGTACAATTAAGGTTTATTTTATTCGACATATACGTTTTGCGTTTACATAGACCATTCTGAAAAAAATATTACAGTGCCGAAAAGGCATTCGCTCGGCATTAATTGATATAAGTAGGTAATAAGATTAATCTGAATCATTCATTAGTTCGTGAGTCTGATTTCCGACTTGTATTAGGTTAGGCACAGAATTAAGGTAACGAATTTTAACAACGAAAACATCTTTATTACGTAGAGAATAGAGGCGGTCTTAAGGTCATAGTGGGGTAATCTGATGTGCGGTCGTGTACAAGATCATTAACAGCCACTGGAGGTCCCCTGCTTAGCCCTACATCCTCACTCATAGATTTCCATAGTTTAATAATCATCTGGGTGTAGTGGTTCGCGCTCCGGACTCCAGAACCATAGATTGCGGGTTCAAATGCCGCGAATGATTGTGTGATGAGCAGAGCATTTGTACCTAAGCCTTAGATGTTTATAAACGTAGGTATATAAGTATGTCTATCCGTTATCCTAGTCGCCAGAGCACAAGCTCACGCTTAGTTTGGGCTTGTGTTATAATATCTGTGGTTTGGAGTAGGTAATTGGTGTGTTTATTAAATTATTTATTTTATTCATAGTGATTGGTTATAGTACGGTACAGTCCACACGGAAAACTGTAAGTACTTAAGTCTGCACATTATTTACTAGTTGTTTCGTGTAAAATAGCAAACTAATAATAATTATGTGTTTTATACTATTCCACACAGACTTGCGTATCTTTCTATATCTACTTCTTGCTTACAGCTTACCGCCACCGCCAGTCAGCTTGCTATACTCGTATACCTACAAGGGAAAAAATATTCAGGGTGACATTGCAAAGGGGTGACAAATTTTCAGGAGTGACTCAGAATCGGTAACTTAATCGAATTATACAAAGAAAAAAAATACATATAATTATTCCTAAATGCTGTTAAAAATTGAATGCGTGGCCATAGAAAATAAACAGATATTAGCGTAACGATCAATTGAAAAGTGCAATACCTAAAGTACGTTTTCAATGCTTGTCCAACATTGTAAACAACCTTGACATTCCTTTTTAACTAAATTATTCATTTAAAAATAAGAAAGACACAAAAATTACATCCAAGTATAGTAGTTTATCTAGTGTCCCTGTGTCCACGAACTCTGCAAAGTGTTCGAAACGTCAGGTTTTAAATAAAATGTAAATAAATCGCGAAGTAATCCGCAAAATTGTGTTTTAATGAGTTCAGCAATTCGCGTAAACGTAAGAAACAAATATTTCCATCGTCTAATATTATGCAGCTTTTTAGAGATATATTTTACCAGTATTAGTTTTAAAAGTCAAATAAAGATTGTTTACAATGTTTGACACGCAAAGAAAAACGGACTTACCATTAATATTCATGGTGGTGTGTTATCTCTCATTGACTTTATTTTCAGATATTTTAAAGGATGTGTTCTTTGAAAAATACGATGATTAAAAATAATTACCATAAAGTCTTTTCTTATACTCGTATTGTTCCCTAGATAGAAGCACCCGCAACGTAACCGTATTGCATTCATTTATTGTTACTAACTTTTTAGTGACGATATCATGCAACATGTTTTTTTTTTCAGATCAAAGGACCCGAGAAAGGATGGCAAACTAGGCTGTATTTGCTGAAGTAGCAAAAAGATTACCAGCCCCAAGAAACGTTATGTTTTAATAGTATCCATCTAGATTTTATTGGTTATTCCCGTCGAAAAAAAGAAAGAAGGAATTTTTTTTTTAATTATTTAAGTATCTGTAATTGTTGAATTTCTTTCTTTTCTAATTATTTACTAATCCATACTAATATTATAAATGCGAAAGTGTCTGTCTGTCTGTCTGGTACCCGTCTTGATGACCGATTCAAATGAAATTTGGTTCAGATATAGTTTGAGACCTTGGAAAGGACATAGGCTACTTTTTGTAGCGATAAAATCATCAGGGGGTGAAATGGGGGATGAAAATTTGTATAGAAAATCCAACTTTTGGCACCGGCGAGGTCGCGGAGAACTGCTAGTATTAAATATTCACAATACAACTTCTAAATAAAAACAAAATATAGAAAGGTAGAAATTATGAACAGGGTCCTTGTGGTAAGGTTCCCAAGTAAGGTGGGGTGCCGGCATGGAAGCATTATCCCGCTGTATACCTATACGCTGTGCAAGGAAGCTGCCAGCTCTTGGGTCACCACTGATGTCAGCGTCTTGGACATCACTTTGAATAAAAAAATAGCGTTAGTTTAATTAGTTTCTTTTTACCATACATAACCGACCATGAAGCGCAACGACCTTGTGCATTAGACGACTGTCTTGGTTTAGTTGTTCGCGATCTGTACTTCAATGCCAGCGATTGCGGATCCGAATCCCGCAAGAAGCAATTGCTTGTGTGATGAGCACGAGCATTTGTGCCTAAGTCATGGATGTTTATAAAAAGTATATATGTAAATATATCATAGCACAAGCTAATTAATGGGACTAAGTATTTGGTGTAATTGTTAAAATATTTTTATTAATAATTATTTGTTAATAATAAATTAATACACCAGAGCGTCGGTGGCGCAGTGGCTAGCGGGTTGCTTCTCATGCGGGAGGTGCCGGTTCGATCCCACGTGCCGCCTTGTACCAATGTCTTCTTTTTCTGTGCTATGTACATTAGTTGTTTCACTAAGCGATGCTCTTACGGTGAGGGAAAACATCGTGAGAAAACCTGCACATTCAGGCGACTGCATGTGTAACCATGGTCCAAATTAGTCAGGTTCCCCTAGCAACAGTGACCCTGACCCTGAGATCAGATGGCAGTCGCTCCATTGTAATTACCTGATCTGCCACATCCTGGATCATGGTCAGCGGACCCTGGGCCCTCGCGTGCGAGTGCACAACCGGGATAACGCTAGGATGATGAATAAATAAATTTATATACCTAAATTTATTTTATTGTTAGTACAGATACGAGTAGCGACCATGGACGCCGCAAAATTTTCGAAATGTCAAGTTTGTAAATAAATCGCGAAGTTATAAAGTATATAGTAAAATGTATAATAATAGACCTCCGTGGTCGAGTGGTGTACACACCGGTTTTCATGGTGTCGCCAGCTCTGAGGTCCCGGGTTCGATTCCCGGTCAGGTCAATGTAGAAAAATATTTTTCTATATTGTCTTGGGTCTGGGTGTTTGTGGTACCTTCGTTGTTTCGGATTCCCATAACACAAGTGCCTTAGCTACTTACTTTGGGATCAGAACAATGTATGTGATGTTGTCCACATTAATTAATTAATTAATTTAATAAAATAGTAAAATGTATTTTAGTGACTTAAGATCCATTGAAACTACTTAAGTAAGATAATCACTCATTCTTTAAATAAATACTATCTACACTACAAGAGGCAAATTCGAGCCAAAACATCCAAATAAGAAAGGTACCAAAAAATCGAGACGAAACAATAACTAAGTAAATAGGGGGTGAATACATAATGGCATTGCGCCCCGTCCGTTAATCAAAAAGTGCTGCAGAGCCGGGGCGAAAGACGTAAGAAAATGGAAATTTTCCTACCCTCCTTTTTCCTGTTAGGAACCCCCCCGGAGAGGTTGGACACCCCCAGCGAGAGTGTGGAAGCGGCTTTTGTATACGGTATCTTGGATTTTTGCGCGGTATGTTTGCGGATTGGGCGAAATGGTTTTGGTTGGAATTTGATCTCGCGGGTTATTATAAAGCGAACGGATGGTCAGTTATACTGCTATCTACACTAATAGTTTTTAATATTTTTAACACTCACAGGGTTTTTCCTATTTATATAAGTTTAAATAAGAAACCAAAAATTCGCACACAGGTAGGATTTGAACCTACGACCTTTGGCTAACCGGGCCATGCGTGCGAATTTTTGGTTTCTTGTTTAAATCTACACTAATATTTAAGGCGAAAAGTCTTGATTGTTTGTTGGTATTGAATAGGCTCCGAAACTACTGTATCGATCAAATGAAGTACAGAGATAGTTTGAGACCTTGGGAAGGACATAGGCTACTTTTGGATGCGTTATAGGCGTAAGGTGGCGTGCCTTTCAGTGTTCTACATTTCGGCGAATGTGCGAAGGAATTGCACGAATTGATTCCATCGGCCCCTTTCTACTATTGGGACATAAGACGCAGGCGGGGGTTCCACTCTTATGTCGTTGACATAGCACTAATACGCACCAAACGTTTTAAATCTTCGTTCCTCCTTTTTTTTTATTCTACATTTATTTAGGAGCTTTGATCGATTTATTCGAACATCCGTCTTAACATAAACTAAATTTAATGCAAC
This sequence comes from Pyrausta nigrata, assembly GCA_949316185.1. Classification (NCBI taxonomy): domain Eukaryota; kingdom Metazoa; phylum Arthropoda; class Insecta; order Lepidoptera; family Crambidae; genus Pyrausta; species Pyrausta nigrata. The sequence goes on from OX438961.1 coordinate 3,655,019, forward strand.
TTAAAACTAGAGATCACAAAATTAACAATTATTTTAGCGGCCTCTGAAGTAGGCCCAGCTAAAAAGTTGGTTAATGAACCAACATCTTTTTTATTAACACTAATTAAACTATAAACTATGTCTCTCAGGTGACGATTCCGCTCACATTCCATTATCAGGTGATGTACATCATCTAATACTCCGCATGTTACACAGTTCGGGGACTCTATTAATTTCATTTGAAATTTAAATTTATTTAAAGCGACATGTCCAGACCGTAACCTGAGAGCTGTAATAATATGAAGTCTACTTGACTTACTACTAAAAAACCAGGGGATGCGAGGAGGCTCCGACTGTAGTGTTTTATACCAAATTCCTTTTACACATGATATCTTATCAAAATGCTCTTTCCGCATATTATGAATTTTCTATTTATATTTAACAAAAACTTCTGAACTACTAGGTTTCATATCTATTTCGGTACCATCTATAATTGCTGATTTAGCTAATCGGTCAGCCTCCTCATTTCCCCTAATACCTATGTGAGCCGGAACCCATTGTAACACAACTTTCTTGTTAGTATTTTGGTAGTCTAATAACTTGTTAATAATAGCATAAGCTATCGATACTCCTCGTAGCCCAGAGGAGCATCGAGCTTTATGCTGAAGAGCGCTCTTACTGTCTGAGAAAATCACAATTTGTTCAGACTTTCGTTCCTCTTGCGTACGGCTAGAGAGTGGAATTCGTTGCCGGCGGAAGTGTTCCCTAAACACTACGACAAGTACTAAAAAGAGGCGCTAGATGGCGTTAGAAGCTTCTCGTAACAGTCAACCATATCGCTTCGCGTGATATTACGTCACTGAATAGGTTTAGTGTATTATGAGTCATATTCCAGAGCAATAAGTATGAAATTATCTTGCAATGGATTTTTGTAGGTGTCTACACGAAAATGTGCGCTTGACTCTGAGGCGAACTAAATTACGCCATATTGTTGACGACATTGAGTAGACATTTCTTTGAATACAATTGCTAAGTCATACTTCTGTACGAAGTACTAGTACTTATTCTGTGGTTGTGCTTAATATTTGTTCTTGGTTAAAAGAATTGTTACTCATATTTATTCAAGTGTTATAGCAATGGAAAAATAATTTCAGTAAGGGGGTAAGTATATTTCCATAGGTAATCATTTACAAATTGTTTACTGTCATAATTTTTTTGGAATGGGTTTGGTCTTGACTTTCGACTTAACCAGCGTAGCGTAGACAGAGTCGACCGTGGAGCGAGCTCACTCAGAAGGTTCTGGCACTCCCACTTACCGACGGAACACAGCAGGTTCGTGTGAACCAAGCACGTTCTGCTTGGCGCCGGGCTCCGGAGGGAGGGTGGTAGCTACCAGGTACCTAACGGAGCCTACCACCGCATACACTTTGATGTGAAATACAGAGAAAAGATGCTCTAAGATTAAATTTAACTTTTTAATATATTTTATATTTAATCAAAGCCTCTTCCCCTCTCAAAAGGCGAACCCCCCGCCTGCATCTCCCGTCTCTAGCCGAATGCAAATTTTATAACGCCACCCGCTTTCTTATAGGCATTGTGTCCCCCCTCCCCCCTCTTATTTAGCCCCGGTCATTTGTTCTCACCTATATCTATATTTAAGAGTGGCTCATTTCATCTGCCGTCACTAAGAGTTCTATTGATATACTGGTTTCTAGCTACTTACTTAAATCTTCCTTTTTATGGTCCAATGATCTGCCCCAGCAACTTTGACTTTAAAAAACCTTATCGCTAGCCACCAGTGTCCGTAGTCGGTGACCCATCTGCGCGGATACTTACCTACGCTACGTCGGTATAAATTGTTTCAACAAACACACCAATTACGATAAATTATTGTTTTTAAGTGATAAGCATTCACTATGCAATCTAAATTACCTAGCCCCAAACTAAGCGTGAGCTTGTGCTATGGTGACTAGGATAACGGATAGAAATACTTAAATACATATAAACATCCATGACTTATATATTATTATATTATAGGTATGACAATAATTACGTACATTATCAATTTAATATTACATTTAATAAGTATTACTTCCGTAACTCCCAATCGAACCATTTATGGGCGCTAGCCCTAAACTAACTTCCTTTTGGTTTCACCTAAGTTAACAAATTAAAAAAGTGCCTCTAATTTAACAGCATTGAAAAAAAACAAAACGCGTTTTACTAAACACAAATCAATAAGAACCTACGTACAAAAATACTGGCACAAAATGATTGATTGCCATCTCCAACAATTCAAATCGACGATGACAGTTCCATTTCCCGCCCGCAGCCATCTTGGAATTAGGTATTTCACAATGTACAATGCTACATTTTTGCAGGTGGAAACCTCGCAAGATAAGTGTAATAAAAGTTAGGTAATGCGAAAACTTCGTAATGTTATCGGTATACGTGATCTCCCCGGCTTTTCGGGCTGCTGGATTGAGGACTACTACTGGTTTTCGATTCGTGTAAACTCTTGAAACTAAACATTTACTTACACGAAATATTTACCTACCTACCAAAAATTTCGGGGCCCCATACAATAAATGTGGTTTTCTTGCTGTTTTTATTCTAAAAAAGGTTGTATTGTATCATTATACACACACTTAGACACCTCTAATTATATAAGCATAAATAATGGTACGGAACCCTTCGTGCGCAAGTGTGACTCGCACTTTGCCAGTTTTTTATTATATTATTATGTATCTATGTCAGTTCCTATCTCGGGACCACGGGGTCCCTTGTTATTAATTTTATAATTTTTTCAGGTTTAAGTCAAACGTCTTTTAAAAAAACTGTGATAAAAAATTAAGTAATAAGTATTTCGATAAAATGTGGTCAAAAGGGCGAACAGTCTGCATGTTGGCCTCATGTAATAATAGTGCAAAATCTTAGCAAAAAAAGTTGCAAGTTGCATTTTACATTATCCTTTTTTTAATCTAACGTAGCGTGAAGGTGGTTATAGATTCGTAAACCCATAGTAGAGATACACTGAAGCGCAAACTGAGCTAGATTCTTTCCGCCATTACTCCGTCGAGTTATAATCGACTTTCGGGATATTTTCCCGCGCTACTTCATGTAGGTAAATCCTCTGTAACTTTTATGGTTTTTCGTCTGCTCACTGTATGAAATGAAACGAGTTTACTAACTTTTTGAATTTCGATTTATTTTGATGTTTGATACAAGTGCTGTTTTTTTTCTTGACTGCCAGTGTTATCTGTAACAAAATAAATCTAATTAATAATAAATAATAAAAAAAGAAAAATATGCGAATAGTTATGCCAGCTGATCATCGTCATCAGTCAACAAAATAATTTGTTGTTGTTAAAAAAGATAGTATTATGTACGGTCGGCAGCACGTCAGGTTACCCATGTAAAGTGCAAAAACAGCTTTTATTCTGAAGGGAATAGAGGCGGTCTCAAGGTCAAAGTGGGAAAGGCTGACTTGAAGCTGTGTGTACACACACTGTGTTACTTTTTCACCACAGATTAAATACCTATTGAAAAGTCACCATTTGTCGAAATAACGTTAACGTATAGGTAAACAAAAACCCCTCTTAAAGTATTTAATTTTTATCTATCTCGCCGTTTTTCGACGACGTTTTAATTAAGCCATTTTGTTATGCAAAACGCCAGAGGACCAGATCGATTCCGCTTAAAGAACGCCGAAGAATAGAACCTTCGTATTTTCATTAAGTTTCGGCGCGATTTGGTACCGTCACTTCGCCAAAGCTCGTAGATTAAGCCCTGAATGAAAGCTTACATTTGCATAGAAATTAAAATTTACCTGGACCCATGCTAGTGGACGAAGTGCCATTCCGATGCTATTCCTAGCGGCCAATTCAAATTCAGAATGCGCTACTTTTTTAATTAGAATTTAAAAACTAGCCAGGATAAAACCTCATTTTAAAGCGCGACATGGCTCGTGGTTATTTGAATTTCGAATCCATATTCTTCAACTTTTTCATTAGCTGATTGCAATATAAACTTTTTATTGCTGAACAATTTGAATTTGAAATTCCGCTCATTTTGACGTTTCGAAAAGAATAAATTGAATTAAAGTTTTTTTCATGGCCAGTATTTGAATTAGGAATTTAAGTTTAATTAAAAAAGTAAAATCTCAGGACACGGAGGCGGCTGATTAGATATAAAAACTACGGCACTGCGTCGTTTCCACTAGGACATTAAAACTTTTGCCTTTTTAACGAGAAAAACGTTGCGTTCAGTTAGTTTTTCTCTAGTTTCTAATTGGAACGTGGAATTCGAATTGGAACAGCTGGTAAACGTGCAAATTCTCTTTAGTGGCAACTAGTAACGAGTTAAAAATATTTTTTCAAAGTTCTGAATTTGTTTCGGTGTCGATATGTTTCAGTGGTGCTCATCAGTAAATGACAAGTACCTAGGTACTCTTCACAAAGAATGAAAAAAAATCAATGGCGTCAACCATTTGTTCCAATATAGGTAAGGCTGTCAATAAAGCATTAATTAAATTAACTTAGGTGGCCATATTAGGGCCAACTATTCACTTATACACACTTTACAATAATTAAAATTAACATAAACAGCACGAAAATAATAAGACAATAATCTCGATTATTTCTCACCCGCCACACTTAACGTCTTCGCACCTCAACTCATAGAGTTTACACCTCAAACGTATAAATATTACCCAAGAAAATTATATCAAAAGTTCTGCTAAGGTATTCACGAAAAGATATTTGGTGGAATTAAAACAACACTTCTCCGAGAGAAAAGTGGAACCCCCACCCCTTGCCACCCCTGGCCCAAGATGGCTCCTTTTAAATGGGGTGGACTGCCCCACGAAGAATAAAAGTATGCCGTACCTTCCGTAGCTAGATATAGGTGGGGGTAAGATGTCGGCGAGCGGGCGTTCGATTGCGTTCCAAATTTAAATTGCTTTTTGAAATTTCGAATAGAGTTTTTGTCTTTGTTGTTTGAATTAGGTGTTTTATGGTTGGGTGTTTGCGACGGGGTATTTATTCGGGTTATTATTCTGGTTGTGTACAAGTATTTTGATTGGTCTGAATTTATTATGTTACAAAATACAAAGTCACTTAACCATTGCTATAGAAATCTATTCAAATCCCAAAAAAAAACAATGAAATCCATAAACTTCTTTTTAAATTAGTCCCTTAAGAATGCTATTTAACTTGGCAGTAGCTGATTAGATTTAAATCTACTTAACATAATAAAAGAAACATGAAAAAACTTTATTCATAGCTCTGAAAGAATTATTTTCAAAATATCTGCGTCCGAAAACTTTGAAGTTTACTTAATATTTTAATCAGATCTTAATAGCTCACATGCCCTAATCTCGTAAGCTCGATAAGCACAACTTATAATAAACTTTCAGCTTTTCATTATGTAGTTCAGAAGACATTGAACTTCACATAATACGTTACGTACGGTATGAGACTAAACACAACTTGGGCCGTCTAAATATAGACCCTGTATTTTGGCAATTAGAGTTAAATTGGTTTAATAGCTGTTTGAAGGTCTTTAACCTGCGTGTGTGTAGGGCTGACTCTCAATATTCAATCTTAGCTGCTTATTATTGCTACTTTAAGGTGATTATTGAACGTAATTTTTTTTATCAAACGGAATTGTAAAACGTATTTAATACATTTATTTAGCTATTATAAATAACTTAGTTATATTAACATTATATAAGGTGGGCAGTTGAGACAGCTTTTATCTGCCTGTATCCAGTTTTTTATAATGTGTTAAGTCTGTTTATATAAGCGCAAAATCGGTTTTTGAATTGATTGATATTATGGGCAGAGACAACAGAAAGTGTTTGTATGTGTTTGTTTGTTTTATATAGTATAAATAAATAAACAAAAAATAAAGATATTGAAAAATATAGATTTTTTTTATAAATTATTACTATAAAGATTAAGGTTCCTAAGTTACTGGCAGCATTACCCCCTGAAAGCAATAACACGCTGTGTAATGTAGCTACCGGCTCATGGGTCACAAAAATATTAAAATTAATGATTTCACATTCAAAGACTCTCCAAACACAGATCAAGTATAGAGTTTCACATTTAAAGTATCAATAACATTGTGGAATTGCACGCTGTGTAAGCCAAAGAAGAAAAATATGAGTGGGACAGCCTCCGTGATTTAGCAAAGTATAGTTAAAAAACGGTGAAAAATTACAACCCCTTACTATCTATCCGATAGTAAGGGGTTGTAATTTTTCACCGTTGCAGCAATCTTGGAAAACATTGTTATTAAAATTTTATTTCATTACATTTAATCATTTCTATTTTTGCCTTGGTAACGTTTTATTTTTGCTTTCATTCTTACTTAATGGTAAGGTTCGAAAAGGAGCACAAAATCGTCGGAAACATTGTATTTTTGTGTGCGGAATTTCAAAAGTGTTTAATCTCTGCGGTGCCAACCCTAGTGTCACATAAGACGTGAGCGTATGTAGTGTCGGTGTTTTGATTTGGGGCTCCGTTTTTAGGTCAGTGTGTTAACATTGTATTTGTCACCTGTTACGAAAGGTCAACAGTTTTACGTTTTTGAAAAAAAAAACTATTAAAAAAAATCTCTAAACTATTTTAAAATGTTTGTCGATAAGTCAGTATTATGTTTTTAATATTTTTAACACTTACAGTGTTCTTTTTTATTTATATAAGTTTAAATAAGAAGCCAAAAATTCGCACACGGGTAGGATTTGAATCCACGACCTTTGGCACATGGGTTCAAATCCTAACTAGAACTAGAACTAAAAACGTAATCGTTGAAAGCGCGGATAAGTGTAAGGATTTTAATAGTTTGATTAAGCGTTGCTTTCTTACTTAGTAAGTCATTAAGTATGCAAATTATAAATATTTTCGAAGGAGTAAAGATTTATGTTAAATACCTTCAAATAGTTTGTAATTTTATTTAGTTTTTTTTTTCTATTTATTATCATATCAAAAAGCCTATAAAATATTAAGTAGGTATTAGTTAGTTGATGATTAATATTATAGCTTCTAAAGGAAATAAGTACCAAATGATGCCTATTGTTTTACAAAACTTATATATTTTTTTTAAGATTTGGGTAGCAGGTTCGGACTCTATATTGGGACGTGTAGGTATAGATAGAAAGAAAGAAAGATAGAAGGAAAGAAAAAATATATATGTAGTTCCAAAAAATATAAGTGCGCCCAGTGGGTCTATGTTCATAAACCATTTATTTACTTTGATGACATTTAATATTATAAATATCTCAACTAGTTAAAAACTTTAATAACAAAGAAGCCTTATTAGCCACACAAAATTCGAAGCCCGTTCCCCCATCTTAGCTCGCCATTTTTTCATCCGCAATAATTTTAGAAGCATAATTAATCGCCTAGCGGGCCCCTTAATTGAATCACCCGATTCACCCCCCACCCCCCAGTCCCCCAGGAAAAACAACCCTTTCTTATTTTTCGCTCGGTCTTTCCCCCTGGAAGACGATAAATCCTTGCTTGAGACAGCGGGAGATAACTTCCCAACTAAAATGTACACTTTGAAAACCTTTGCCAGGCTAAAATAAACCTTATGACATTGGATTAGAATCGTTACTGAATTTGATGGAAGATAAAATAAAGTTTGTGCCGTCAACAAGAAAAACCCCTCCGCGATTCGTCATTGGAATGCCGCGGACGCGCTTAAGTCGCTTCCATTTTCAAACCTCGTGGGTATTTTGAATTTGGAATCGATAGAAGCCAAGCACACGGTGTCATTGACTTTTTGCTTACATATTACCTAATTATCAAAAAATACAAATTACCGGTCAGCATTTAAAAATTCCTTGTAGCCCGAAGGATTTTTTTAAATGTTACGTACGGAATATGTTTTCGTAACTAAATTGTAGAATTTTCTTTGACTTTCTTAATTTCTCTCTCGTTATTAGGTATAGATAGTTAATAACATTGTGTCCTAAAATCCTTTCTTTTTTTTGTTTTTTTCTTACTTAATATTTGAAACAAAGATAAATGATACCTAAATACGTAAAATAATTTGCAAACATAATACTGAAATCAAATTCTAATAAACTGACTTTAACTCGCTTGAAAGCACGGAATAATGTTCAAACATTAAATTAATCCTGCAATTTAGAAAAAATATTTAATTAATTAAAACATTTAAAAAAATAATTACGTAATTTGCGTTATTACACTCACTTCCTCATTGCTGTTGGACGACAATAATTTTTGAAGACATTTCTATTCCTAATCAAAATTCAAACAAACAAACCCGTACATAAATTCCACATAGTGATCCAAAAAGTAATAACAATACAAAACGACGTCATTCTAAATAAGGCATATTTTTAGGGTGCCTCCCTTTTAAATAAGAGGCCACCTAAGTCTGACCCCTGGCGTTCTTCATCTCAAACTAAACTTGTAGAAAAAGTCTTAAGAGTATTAGGTCAGGTTACACTGGTTGTTAGAAGGGAGGAGTTCTTTAAAAATTGGTCCATGAAAATGATAAAAGGGGCGAAAGAAGAAGTAAAGAACCCTGTTTTAAATTGGCAAGAGGGCTTTCCCCTTAATTTAGCTTGTAGGTATTTTGTTGGGAGAATTAGCTAAGGAAATACAAAGATGAGTCTCAGGGAACGGCAAATGATAAAGAACGATTTCAAAATATAGTTTAATCTGTAAAAGAAATACTTTTTTGATACTGGCTACTCTATAAGCAAGCCAAAACGAAAAAATAGAAATACTTGTATTTCTTTAATAATTAATTTATCTAAAGAGAGCTTACGCGTAGCAATTCCCAAACTAAGCGTGAGCTTGTGCTATGGCGACTAGGTTAACGGATTACTTTATTTATCTATTTATTTAAACTTTTTACACACAGTTTATTGTACAAATGGCGGACTTAACGCTAAAAGCATTCTTTATAGACATTACAGGCATACTTATATAGATATAAGTTTAAATAAGAAATTATACAGGTTAACTTTTATAGGTTTATAAACAAATGCTCGTGCTCATCACACAAACATTTGCCCCTTGCGGGAATTGAACCCGCGACCTCTGGTTATGTAGTTCGGAGCGCGAACTACTACACCAAGACGGTTGTCTAAAGTATCCATAAATCATAAAATTTGGTTTTAAAGTCCAGTCCTGAAACTGGTATGGATGACGGTATCCCACAGCGAGATGCCGTTCACACGGCCCCACGACTACCTTCCCTGATCTGTCAAATTTTCGCAACCATATTAATTTCAACCTTATGTCGATCACATATAGTTCCATATCATTTGAGATATTTTGACAGTTTTGGGTAACCGGTTAAGGGTCACGGTGGTCAGAGGGCAGTCGTTCCACTGTAATTACCTGATCTGCCACATCCTGGATCATGTTCAGAGGATCCTAGGTCCTTGCTCGCGACTGCACAACCAGGATAACGCTAGGAGGATGATGATGTTGACAGTTTTGGTTAAGTTGATGCGGGGCCACTGTGATGTACATCGTAACGGTTTCGGTTACAGTGTTGTCAGTTATTCTAAGGCTCCGTGCAGATCGGCCACCGACCACGGCCACCGGTGGCTGTCTCGCGCTCCACGTCCTTCAGCACCGTGTAAATGAAGGTGGTTGATAGCCGCCACTAGTGGTCGGTGGCCGCCACCAGTGTGTTTTTTTTATTTAAGCTTTATTGCACAACTAAAACTTTGTACAAAAGGTAGTTGGTGGTGGTTGTCAATCACCATTATCGTTGTCTCTACCGGTTGGCATGTCGCGGACACGGAGTCGTGAGTGGCTGCCATCGGCCACCGGTGATGGCGTGTCGCGGACACTGAGTCGCAAGTGGACGGTACTCGCTTCACGTGTGTGGTGACTCTATACAAAACGTATTAAAGACAAGGTAAATAGTTTGTCGCTAGACACCACACACATCTGTAGTCGGTGGACCACTTGCGTGGAGCCAAATAATCATCATTCAAAGAATGCGAAATAATATACTTCGATCAATGGCAACGGCATCGCGGCACCATGGCTTATTACCAACGAAGAGATTCACCAAAACTCAAAAAGAACACAATGTAGCAAGAAGCTTATTGTTACAGACAAATAAATAGACAGGATTATAAATAACCAAATGAGCTGGAAACATAATATTAGAAAAGACAAACTGCCACCCGAAACATAATGTAGAGATGTTCCTACTGACTAGGGAACATACTTAACCCAATATTAGCTTACTCTTACTATTTGCTAATTGATACTGATTGCAAACAATAACAATCCAATGGTAGGATTGTTGCTTTTGAGGTATAGAAACCTAAAACAATGATATTTCAAATTTTATTGTACACTTAACTAAAAATAACATGAAACTTCATACCCAGTTCATGGAAATTGTAATTTAAAATAACCTCAACTCTCCCAATACTCGATAAAGTTCCGATATAAGAAAACTCCTTCCAACAGAGCTGGCAGGCAGACATTTTGAAAAACTTTCCAATTAATTATTATTCGTACCCTCGCCCTCTGGTGGGGGAAAAATGCACTCAGTCATTACATTAAAAGATATAATTAAGGGGGCGGCCACCCTTCGGGAAATTCGCCTTCTTTCGCCGTTTTAAAGGACCCTTTTCTTAAACCCCTGCACAAAGAGTCGGGGCGAATGGAAATAGAGTCCTGTTGCGCAGTTTTAGAAAAATAACTTTTCCTAGGTACTATGCTTTCTCGTAACAAATAACGTTATTTATAATAATAAAATATTTAATGTTATTTTTTCAAGTTTTTAAACTTTTACTTTTATTTGTGTCGAATCGAAATTTAAAACCTAAATTGTATTGGTTTTCCATAATCAGAAAAATACCATGGTATTGAAATTGAGTTTTCTATTAAAAACACAGTTATATATTAATAATATCATTTAGCGGTGTAATGCTTATTTTGTGACAAAATATTTTTTATATTGCCAATCGCTCTGTTTATATTAGATAAATATTACATATTCTAAGTGAAATACACACTACAATAACGTTTCAATATTCTCTATATCACACGCGATCTACCCCATCAAAACTGTACGTTTAGCCCAAAAAGCTTATAATTACCAAACGATCAAGGAGTTATATCGCACTTTGATAGGTTACATTATTGCCACTCAGTCACTAACTATGGTATTCTATGTTAAGTGTTGGTACGATTTGTGGAAAACATTATATAAAGTGACTACTTATCACTCTTTTATTGATTGACAAGTATTGACTTTTGATCGCTTAAAAAAGGACTCTCACATTCAAAATTAAGCTGTATTGTAATTAAAACGAAGCTTGTCGTGAAAGTTTTCCAATTACATTCCACGCAATTAAAAAAAAGTCATATCAAGTTTTTTTTTCAGCCAGCTATCAACTTTTCAGCCAGATTTAAAAAAAAACAGTACACACAAAAGAGTTTCACTGCAAATTGCACAAAATATAAAACAAGGTTGTAACACGGATCTTTGTTAAATAACACCAATTAAGATCTCACCGGCCAGCAACCGCCCCAAAGCAAAAAACGCCATTTAAAAAGAGAACACGAAAACGTTTGTCTTCCAAAATTGGCGGGTAAATAGCCATCACCGAGGGACGTGCCGGCAAAAAACGGTTAAAAATAAGGAAAAAGTGAGGAGAACCGGGTATTATCCTTGTTAATTCCCTGGCTAATTTAATTCACGCCTAATTCTATTTGTGGAGTAAAACGGGGAGGTGATAATTACGGACTTTTTCGTGACGATAAGGAAAAAAGGTTTTTTTTATATATTCCCCCATCCCTTTTAAGTGTGATCTGTTCCTTTTGAGCGTGGGAATTTGTGGTTTTGTATTTTTTATAGAAGAGAAAGCGATAGCTTAATAGAATAGTAACTTGCTTATCATATAAATTACACAAAAAATGCAATTGTCAAAAAGTCAGCAATAACAAAAGAGAGTTACTTTTATTCCTGATTAATTCAGAAAATGTATCGTAATAAAATTCATTGTAAGTAGGTACCCTTTGGCTATCATCAAATTTCTGTATTTAAAAGTCTTTATTTGAAATGGGTTTGTTCTTGTCTCTAGACTAAGACGCTGCCTAGACAGAGTCAATGGTCTCGCAGAAGGTTCTAGCACTCCCACTCACCGACGGAACACAGCAAGCTACTTGGATAATTACGTTTAAAAATTGCTAAAAAACAATGTATCTTTTCTCTCGCATTACCAACGTAAGACGACATGGACGCCTTCTTCTTAAAACAAACACCTCAGATTATTCACTTAAAAATTCAGCACAGGCATTTGACACTATTTGACCACATCAACACTCGGAATCTAACACAAAACTGACCACTGGCCACGTGAAACTTAGCACCAACATTATTAATAATAGCACTGAAATGTAACCCCTTTGATTCGATACCGGTTTCGCGGACTGACCGGCGTGCCCCAAGGGTCAATCCTAGGTCCGGTATTGTATATTTTTTAATACTTTTTGAATAGAACTGGTCAATCTGGTTTTGCTGACCCTTTCTTCGCGTTTTATGCAGCTGCTGCAAGACTGGTTTGCGACAAAAGTTCGGCTACCGTTGGGACTGGTCATCTATTGTTATATTTGTGTTTTATTGTTATTTTTCGCTTTGTTAAAAATAGCGGCAGTGATAGTTTAAAGTATTTTAATATCGAAATGCAGTTTTACAATATAGTAATTTTACATTTCACAAAATTTTGTGTCTAGTTAATTAAAAAAACTTTGTCGGTTGTCAATCAATAAAAAATGGTATTTAGCTAGAATTTTAACATAATGTATTCCATAATTTAAAAAAATTTGCCACCTTACCGGTAAGAATTTTCATGAAACTTGACATTTGCGCGGACGAAGTCGCGGGCAACCATTAGTTCCAACATAAAATATTAGCATTAAGAACAGACGTAAATACAGTTCCAACAAGGCATATCGGAAATACAAAGCAAGTTGGACAGCAGTAAAGAAAATCAGTAATAACGATTTAGAAAAGCGGTCTATTGGCGGCCTGTCATTACCCACATGTCCTTGCGTATTTCAAAATGGCTGCAGGAGCGTAATAAGGATAATAAAAATAAAGAAATAAAATACATTAACTGGCATAGTGATTTAAAATACACTAATATTATTAAGTAATTTTACAGACAATTAGAAAAAAAAATAGTAGCTTAAAAAAACGAAGGATGTGCCCAACAATAACAAGGTCCCCAAAAGTCATAGTAGCAAACTAATGCCACCACGACACCAATTTCCAGCGGGAACCTTGGGGCTTTACAAATAAATTATTTTATTAGCTGCATATTGAGCATTCAATTAAAAACAGACTTGTTACTTTATTCAAATATGAATATTACAACCACTGTATCAAGTCATGCCAGCTTATTAGGAATTAAGACCTGAATACGTACATTCGTGCGTGAATTTGCATATCGGTTTGTTTTGATTTTATTATTAAAGTAACCAAAAATGTTAATTCCAGATCGAAATCCCCTTAATCACTTTTTTTATTTCAAGTAGGTTTGCTCTTGAGTTGACAAAGCCAGACGTGGCGTAGACTGAGTCGACGGTAGAGCGAGCTCACCCAGAAGGTTCTGGTACTCCCACTCACCGTCGGAACACAGCAAGCTGCTTGGCGCCGGGCTCCGGTGGGAGGGTAGTAGCTACCAGGCAGCATCTAACGCAGCCCACCACCGCTAAAAATGACGATTCGTGGTGGACCAATGGTTTTCAAAGTGACATCAATTTCTGGCAACTTGAGGCACATCTCGGAAAATTTCTAGTATTTTCACGCTCAAAGTCCGTCTCTGTTCAGTGAAAGTACACGAAGACCGTCTAACACGCGATCGCTCGATAAAATTTCAATCAAACGAAAGATGTCGCTTTTTATCGATTGTTTTACAAATTCCACCTCTCCCGGCTGGTACGACGTGGTTTATATTCGTAATAAAGTCTGTCATAACAGTTAATTTTTCAGGTTATTTATTACTAGTTTATATTTCTGAGTAAAAACAGTTGGGACAAATAAAACAGCTTTTACAACAAGGAAACATAATTATTGAAAAGACAAAACAACCGACTGCGAAAATTATTATATTTTTGAAATGGTCTTTTTACTGGCTTTCATTTATCAAATAAATGGGTATCACCGGTAGCAATCTATGGTAAGGAAAAAAACGATTCCCGCTCCCCCCTTGATATCCATTTGCGGGCGCCATTTTTAAAATATATACGAGGGTCAAACTGAAAGTTCTTAGAAAATCAAAAACTGATTACATTAGCCAGTTATTAGTTTTATTATATCTTTTCAAAATATTGTCCATTGACGTCAATACACCGCTGCATGCGATGGAACCACTGGGAAAAGCACTTTGCCCACTCGTCCTTAGGGGTCTCTTCAATGGCATCGCGATACGCAGCCACCGCTTTGTCAGCATTCATAAACCGCTTTCCTTTAAGTTTTTCTTTAATTTTTGGAAATAAATAAAAATCACAAGGCGCGAGGTCGGGGCTATACGGCGGGTGACCCAGTAATTCAACGTTTGATGTCGCCAAATAGTCGATCGTTCGCTTGGCGGTGTGCGACGAGGCGTTGTCGTGGTGAAGGAGGATCCTACTGCTAGGTCGTTTCTCTCGAACTTTTTCCAAGACAAGTGACAAACAATTGGTAGTGTACCATTCTGCAGAAACTGTTTTTTGATCCTCTAACACAATTGTTGCGAAATGACCTATCCTTCCAAAGAACGAGGCCACCATTTTTTTTCCCGCACTTCGATCTCTCTTCACTTTAGTTGGCAACTCCTCGAAAGGAAACACCCACTGAGCAGATTGTCTTTTGGTTTCAGGATCATAACAGTAAATCCAGCTTTCGTCACCTGTTAGTATGTCGAACACAGCATTTGAGTCACCTCCGTTAAATCTTTCAATCATTTTACGGCACCAATCCACACGATGGAGTTTTTGAGCCTTAGTCAAATTATGAGGTATCCACCGGGCGCAAAGCTTCCTGACCGCTAAATGTTCGTGGAGGATTTTGTGCACTTGACTCATACCGATGCCTAAGCTTGTCCGAATCTGCTGATAGGTCACTCTTTTGTCAGTCTCTATCATACGCCGCACAACACAGATGTTATTTTCAGTCGTCGCCGTAGAAGGCCGGCCCTCACGTACATCATCAGTGAGATTAGTGCGACCACGTTTAAACTCATTAAACCAGTTGTAAACAGTCGCACGAGATGGGGCTTCATCGTGAAAGGCCAATCGTAGTCTATCATAACTTTCTTGTTGACTTAAATGACATCGAAAGTCATAAAAAATCATTGCACGAAAATTTTCTCGTGTTAAATTCATTTTGACGTGACACAGACAATTTTCAATTTGCCGCCAAGTCGTAAAACAAATGACAAATGAATGAAATATATACTCAGTAATATTGGCAAAGAGTTCTATTTTCAAATTTTAGAATATTTTTTTTATTATATTGTTTATAAGTGGCCAGTTCTAAGAACTTTCAGTTTGACCCTCGTATAGCCTATGTCACTCTCATAATTTTGACAAATACAACGACACCTTATAAATCAAAAACTCTCCAGCCGTTTTAGCTCTAGGGCGTGCCAAACAATTACATACTCTCGAAAAACATAACCCTCCTTCCGCAGTCGGGTAAAAAGAAGATGTCCTATTATAAATTATAATAATTTTAATAATTATTAATTTGAATTTGAATTTTACTAACATAGTTTTAAGCTTACACTGTTACTAACACTATATGGCCTCTGGTTCGAAATAAACACTTTTTTTTTATAAAACGGAAGAACACTTTGTTGAAAATACTCTACTTTATCATAGTTTTATTACAGAAATGACAGTAAAAGCCATCTGCGCGGGACAATCCATAGTGTCCTCTCAGTCTCCCATTACAGTTCTAGTGATGTCCATCATACGCTAGTCTATTTAGAGTAGCAGTGTCAATATCCTAATTGATTTCCCGCCTAAAACTATCTAAAGTAAATAAGAGATTTTCCTAAGTGCATTAATTATAAAAACGTAGTACTAGTTTTTATTATGTGACCTAGTCAAAAGCCAACTGCGCAGGAGATTATGTGCAAGAGTACAGCACGAGCATCAATATGTATACCTTCATCTGCATTCGATTTGAGACCTTATTAAAATGGCGTGTACATTTCATTGCTTGTGACTGCACCTATATGCACAATAGGAAAATAATATATACATGTGCACTCTTTTCTTCACTCTTACAGTTTGGTGAGACGGGAATTCGACATCTCATAAGGTAACCTTTTGAAAAAGTTCAAACCTATCAAGTTTTAATTACTTACCTCGCCTTTTCATCGAATTAAAATCCCATACGGGTCCCATAACACTCAATTAATGTCGACAATGGGTAGATTAGATCGTCTTACCAATAAAAGAGTAAATAAAACTCCTATTAAAATCATTCGATAACTCGAAACCATTTTATTGTAGTGTAGTCGATAACACCTACTGAGAATAAATACTTAAATATTGAAGAAACTAACGAAATTAATTTTATAGGCCCATAAACAACAATCAATTAAGGAAGTAGACAAATATTACAATCACAAGAAAATCAACATCTTCACAAAACATTAATTTTTTGATCCATACATTTTCCAGAAATTCATTTCATTTTAGGCTTTCAAAATATAATCAAGTCTGATAGATGAACATAACAGAAATTAGTGAAGCAAGTCCATCATGATAGCATTTCAGACTATTATCATAGATATTATGCATCGTCTCGGGCTGAAGACAATTCTTTAAAGTTATTATTATAATCTTAATTTTCAATCTTATTGGTAGAAGTACCGCGCATCAATCAATCAATAAATTAAAAAAAACGACGTGACCTAACCCGTTTTTAATTCAAACCAGAAATATCATAACAATGTGGTTACACTGGGTACCAGGCTAGGGTTAACTTTTGGCACCACTATATCACGAATAATCTAACTACTCAAATAAACTACCTAATTTATTTTCAAAGATATAAACCACTAAGAGGTCTGTCCTCCACAATAAGTGATCTGGGTACTTTCATTCCAAGAGTGAAGAGAGGAAATAGGCTGTTAATACACACGGCTGCACGTCAGCCTACCCCACTTTGACCTTGAAACCGCCTCTATTGCCTACGTTATAAAAGCTGTTTTCATAGTTCACATGGGTAACCTGACGTGCTGCTGACTGTACGAAGGCTACTCAGACATGACATAACCTATCCTAGGCTGCAGTCACTTCGATTGCGGCCAAATGTCTGCCTATTCATCATATTAGCCTATTGCAGTCCGCCTGCTGGACATAGGCCTCTCCAAGACTGCGCTAACTTTCACGGTCCTCCGCTTCTCGCATCCAGCCACCACCGGTCACCTTCCTCAGGTCATCGGTCCAACTAGCAGGAAGGCGTCCAACACTACGTTTTCCGAGACGTAGTCTCCATTCGAGAACCTTCCTACTCCAACGCCCGTCGGTTCTGCGACAGACATGACCAGCCCACTGCCACTTCAACTTACTGCACTATTCATATATTTTTTAATATCTTCAGTTCTTGGCTTAATGACTAAAGCGATATAAGTACACGCTGTTACTTTGCATCCTTGCCATATTTACACTGAACTCAAATCATTAAAAAAATAGTGACCTAAAATTTTGATTTTTAATCTTGATTATTTAATTTTATCGACAATCTGTTACGCACACCAATAACGATCGTAGCACATACACATCACTGTTGGCTGTTCATCGGCACAAAAGAGCCGCTGCGATTGCGCTCTCTTTCTAACATCATAAGCGCTGCCCCTTCTTCTTCTTCTTTTTTTTTCTTCTTTTTTTCCCTCTCATCTCTGTGAATATGGCAAGGATGCAAAGTAACACCATGTATTTTTGACTTCACATGATTCCTGAACAATCCTTCTGCCCCTCAATTTCTTTTGTAACAGTCAAAAATCATCAATATTTGTTCACACCTATTCATTTCTTAACCCTTAACAGTAAACACGACATTGTTTATTTTAGGCCAAACGGACAGGGCTGTCAACCACAAATTAAACTAAACACAATATTTTTCGTCCCTTCAATAAAATCAATAACTTAAGCGTGTCTAAAAAGCTTTTTAACCCTACCGCAGCGGCATATGGTAAAAATACCCCCGTTTTTTACAGAACTACGTGACTATAAAAATGCATCGGACCTTTTTCCAATGTCCATATTATTATGTCCTTTTGTAAGTTTTTAGTAATCGATAGATTAACGACGGCTGGTCAGTTAATATTGTGACGAAATTGTAGGGTTGTAAAGTACAGTTACGTGCAAAAGTACTTTTAAATATTTTTATTTTTGTTGTATTGATGAAGTGCTGTCGATAGTTTTTGATAGAATATAAAGTTGTAATTCCTTTTAGTCATTTCTAGTAATATAACATTTCTGTGTATAACTATACTAAAATATGAATATAACCATTGTAATAATAATATTCGTTTGGTTCATATGGTAGTTTTCAGTCAGATAGTAGAAATCCTAAAGTAGATAAATTGTATTTTCATAAATAACACCTGTTGTTAGTCTGCTTATTTTTGGTTTTTATTTTCAGGTATATATACATTTAATATTTTCAGTATCTACTACATGAGGATACCTATAAAATACTTCAAGGGTCCCCAAACTTTTTCAGTACGTGGTGAACCTACTAAAGGTATGAATAAAGTCAATCAATGTTAGTCAAAATCTATATCTTATTTAAATATTGTTGCACCAAGAAAAAAGTGCAATAGAGTGTTTTATTGCCTTATACGGTTCCATGCCAAATCACGCACTGGTGTGTATGTTGATTACAATTAATTTTCTTTTACCTCTCGATGTTTGGCAGCGAATGAATTTACCATTACAAAACTCCACCTAATCCATCAAATAAAGTTAGCCTACTATATAGATCCCACTGCTGGGCAAAGGCCTCACCTCAACTATGAGGAGGTACGAGCCATAGGTACTCTACCACACGGGCTCAGTATAGGCTTAACGACTAATATCAACAGATACTAGGTATTAGCTGGGACCAACTGCTTTACGTGCCTTCCGAAGCAAGGAGATGCTTGTCATGGACGTTACTTAAATGGTCGGAATGGTCACCCATCCAGTCACGACCGCGCCGTAGGTTGCTTAACTTTGGTATCACTACTAAAGCGCTTGCCGCCACTGCGCCACAAGCACCTCTAACATTACCAAAATCTCCTAAGCGTGACACTGTCATTGTTGCAGCTACACCTTAGTGTTCATTTGAAACCGGTTTTAACCGGACGTTAAGGTCCGGTTTGACCAGCGCGTGACCGTTCCTTTTGTCACCTCAAGGGTCGAAGGGCGAGCAGATGTTCCCTGCAAGAAGGGTTGAAGTGGCACTGATAGGGTTGGTATTTTTATTTTTGAAGATTTGCGTACGTGGTCAGTTTGATAGTGAATTGGTGTTTTTTTTAAATTTAGTTACAGTAGTCGTTATTTGTTGGTTACATTGACAAAAAATGATTGGTGAACAGTAACCAAAATTTGGCTACTAGTAGGCCGTAATCTAGTGACTTGCGAACTTCTGATTATCAGTAACAAACTAGTTTTGTTATCAGTAGATAACCAAAAGTTTGTTTATATTTAACAAAAAATTACTTCCCTACAACAAAACCTTTAGGGGAGGTCAGCTCAAAGCGGCCACAGAAGGCAAAACGGCCATGGCTCCGAATACGGTTCTATTAAATGTCATAACAAACTTTACCGGTTCATCTTACAGCTAACCTCACGTCCCGCCCCGATCAGTCATTCGGCAGCGATCGCGGCAAGGGCGTGCGTGCAGTGACGATTTTTAAATATTTTGTGGTTTCCTTAAAAAAATGCGAGGTAAGTCCAGCCTATTTTGATGTGAACCATGCATAATTTATTACTTTTATCTAATTTGTCTTGCCACTCATTTATAAGACTATGTTTGTGTATTATTTGCTTACAAAGTTAATGTAAAATATGACAGCACTTATTTTTTTTTAAAAAGTGCTCGTAAAGGGCAAAGCGGATCGGGCAAAGCGGCCCACTGACCGCTTTGCCCTTAAATAAATGTGAAATATTTCGAATTATAATACTTGATTATTTTGTTTAGATGGTCAACAATTAGTATAAAAGAAAAACTACCCAAGGATCATGGGGCGAAAGTACAATGCTGCAAGCAATCAAAGACGTGAAGGAACAACAAGGCTCAATTAAATCTATAGCAATTAAATTATTTGCAATTTTTGTTTTTTTTATAACGTTTGAAAACATATTTTAGTTATTTATAATACAGTTGATTAAAAGTGCCATTAGTTTTAAGAGTTTAAATGTGTAATTGCCACCAAGGGTTTTATAAAAAACACATGTCGATTTTAAACTATTATTGGCAATCTTCTTTTTTCGAACACTACCTATATCTTTTGTCAAAAAATGTACATTTCTCATACACTACTGGACTGGCCGCTTTGCCCTTACCCCCATGGCCAGTTTGGGCGGCATCTTGGGCAAAGCGGCAATTTGCCAACATTTCGTAATTTACGTGTCATATATGTATTTTCAACTTTTTGTAAATTTGGATTGCGCACAATGAAGAACAAATATATATTTTTACCTATTACTATAAAAAAAAATTAAAAACATTTTTATTCAATAGGTTTTTTACACCTCAAAGTAAAGGTAGCCGCTTTGAGCTGACCTCCCCTAACTAACAAAACTAGTTTGGTTGATCCTTTTTTTTAGTGTAGATTGTTTTGTTTTTTAATTAACATTATTTATTATAGACTGCTCATCTATAATTTGTTAGAAATAATGATAACACCGAGCACATAACCTATAGAAACGAAATGTCATTAATTTTGAGTCAGAAAAATTCCGTCAAAATCCCTTGGCACTGAATGCCTCCGTTTTTTCTTAAACACATTTGCCAAACAAATTCGCATATGTCTACATATTTTAAAATAAAGGTGATGATTAAAATATTGTTATTTACGATCAAAACTGCGAGTGCACAACCGGAATAACGCCAGGAGGATGATGACGATCAAAATATCTCATTTCATAATAATATCATATATAATCATAATATCGCTTATAAAAACACGCTTAATACAATTGACACATTTCGTATCAGTGCCAACCACTGATAAGTTTATGAGAAAAATCGCGCCTTCTTCACCTCTATAGGCAGGCCTGTGTATCTTCCCGCGTAGGTAGCAAAAACGTCTACGCGCGGCGACCCCTTGGTAAGGGACTAAACAAGTTGGGTGTCGCTAGCCGGCAGCGACACGCTCCCGCGTTTTATTCACCGGCGGTGCGCGACACTAGGTTGCTGGTTGGACGAGCGTGATTAAAGTCCTAGAAAGATGCGCTAGATGGCGTAAGTAGCTTCTTGTGGCAGTCAACCCTATCGCGTTGCGTGATAGTACGTCACTGAATAGGTTTAGTGTATTATGAATCATATTCCAGAGTTATAAGAATGAAATTATCTTGCGATGTATTTCTATAGGGGTCTACACGAAAATGTGCTTGAGTCAGAGGCGAACTGAATTACACCATATCGTTAACAACATTGAGTAGATATTTCTTTGAATTTCACTGCAAAGTCATACTTCTGTACGGAGTTCTAGTACTTATTCTGTGCTATAGGTTACGAGCTCGATGAATGATAACCATTTGGAGTTATCACGTAGTGTAATAAATTTATTATATTATTATATGTGGGCCTGTTACTATTTATGTAATGTAAGTATTAATTTTTTTTTGTCATGACAGTTAGGACGTGCATTTTGTTCTCAGAACGCTGTTTTAGCTACAGATTATTTTCCACAATGAAACATTTCCATGACGATTTTATATTTTAATAAATTCCGCATTTATAACATAATATATCACCGTAAGGCAGCATTATCTTCGAAACTACTGTATATACTTTTAATAAACTCAGTGTTACAGGCCGTAGATCAAACTCACGACCTCACGAGTAAGGACTAAAATTTATCCTCTCAGCTATCACTTCTAATTCCTATTCGTTCCAAATTTAAACCAAAATCCAAATCTCCGAAACCCCAGAAACATTTTCTAAAGTTTCTGGGGTTTCGGAGAGCATCCAATCTTGCGGCGAGGCGTTTTGCGAGGACTCTCGAGAACAGCTTGTAGACGTGGCTCAGGAGCGCGATTGGCCTGGAGTTTTTCAAGAGCGACTTGTCGCCTTTCTTGAAAAACAGCGCTACAACGCTCCCACTCCACGCCTCCGGGGTAGTCCCATTTGCAATGACGGCATTAAATATCCTCACGAGCTCCTTGATGACTGGAGGTCCTCCTGCCTTCAGGAGCTCGGATATAATGCCGTCTTCACCGGGAGCCTTCCCATTGCTAAGCTGTTTGAGAGCCCCCGCAACTTCGTCTTCGTCCACATTTGGGATGTTCGCTGTTTCGCCCACATGTTCGCTTATATAAAGGTTTTAAAATTAAAGTAGATAGAATAGCAGTGGCATATTAACAAGTTTTCAGCTATATGTACGTAAAATCCGAAATAATTATCTCTTTATCTCAATAAATTACGCGTATCTATTAAGATACAGTCTCAAGCATTAATCTTCCTCTCCTCTACAACATTATTGTACCCTCAACCAGGTCTGTGTGACTCCCCGCGTAGGTAGCAAAAACGTACCGACGGGCGGAGACCCATCGTGGTGGGCTAATCAACTTGGGTGTCGCGAGCGAGCAACGACACGCACGCGCATTTTATTCACTGGCGGCGCGGAGTACTACGTTGCTGGCTAGACGAGCATGAATAAAGTTCTAGATAGGTGCGCAAGATGGCATAAGTACGAGTAGCTTGTAGCAGTCAACCATATTGCGTCGCTTGATAGTAGGTCAATGAATAGGTGTAGTGTATTATGAAACATATTCCAGAGTTATAAAAATGAAATTATCATGCAATGGATTTCTGTAGGTTCCCAAACGAAAATGTTCTTGAACCTGAGGCGAACTAAGTTACACCATATTATTGACGACATTGAGTAGGTATTTCGTTGAATTTCATTGCAAAGATAAACTACTGTACAGAATACTACTACTTATTCTGTGCCACAAACTACCCATGGTCCATTGATGGAATCAGGCGTTAC
Source organism: Pyrausta nigrata (assembly GCA_949316185.1). Lineage (NCBI taxonomy): Eukaryota > Metazoa > Arthropoda > Insecta > Lepidoptera > Crambidae > Pyrausta > Pyrausta nigrata. The sequence continues at coordinate 3,678,225 of OX438961.1, forward strand.
TTTGCGGAAATCCATTATTAAATAGGTAAAATAAAATGATTTTTCTTTAAATTTCCAATTCCTATTTCTAAAGCAAGATAATTTTATTTTTCCTATTAACCCTTGGTCCAACGTGTCGTGTGTGTGTACCGCATATCTCGGGAAGCCGGCAATAATTCGCCGGTGTTTTCGCGAATTCTTCCGCGCCGTCGCGTGTCGCCACTTCAGTAGCGCGGTTGTGCTCTATTGCCAACCCTAAATTATTATATAAGTTCAAATAAGAAACCAAAAATTCGCACACAGGTAGGATTTGAACCTACGACCTTTGGCTAACCGTGGTCGTAGGTTCAAATCCTACCTGTGTGCGAATTTTTGGTTTCTTATTTAAACTTATATAAGCAAGAAAGAACACTGTGAGTGTTAAAAAATATTAAAAACTATCGTAAATTATTAGTTCACTCAAAATTTATTGAGCTTCTATCACTGTAACTGTTTTTAGACGATGAGATGATATTCAAAAGACGAGAGAGACAGCGCGATATATATAGGTATAAATAGTAGCTTTTTGTCAGGTTGCAGGATAAATACAAAGTCTCGAAAATATGAAGCAGCATCTAATATTGGGCTCACTTCCAATGCGTCTCTCTTTTTCTCTGCCAAGCAAAATAAAAGAGACAGACTACATTAATTTAGAAACGTCAGACTAAACAGCTGTCCATTGCTAAGGAAAGTAGAAAACCCATAGACAATTTAGTAGGGATGTCATTCTATGAAGACTAAAGTTAGACGAAAACACGCAAAAACTTGAACAAATACGTTAGAAATAGCATCACTTAATTTGACGTTTCTAAATTATTGTAATCTGTCTCTTTCCGTTTGTTTGACAGAGAAAGAGAGACCCTGAACCTAAATTAAATCTTAGACAGGGCGCATTGAAATTGAGCCCATTGGGTTTCTATCTCATACATATTATTTTTAAGCATGTTATTAAAAAAGTGTTAACATTATTTAAAGGGGTGATCGAGTTAAACATTAAAACTTGAAATACAGCAATTGGATTACATTTATTTTCTGAAAATCAAACGCGAGCGCTTCTCTAACTTTTTTTTGCGATTACCTACCTGAACCACGACACCAAGGCGCCAAGTCTGCTGAATTCTCCTAGCAAAAATATCAGAATCTTAACGGGAAAGACTACGCGCCATTTCTTCGACATTCGTTAATTATATGCCGCCAACGTGCAATAGAGCTTAGTTAATATTGTCAGTATCGCAAATTATCATCGAACTTGGGTTAACCCCTTACAAATCACAGGCAATCTTCAAACAGAAACCCCAAAAAATAAATAAAAAAAAGATGAAAGGACATAACCGTCATATCAGTGGCCAGAGACAAAACAGGTGCCGGGCGACATCACACACATGTCGCGGTCGCGCCTTACAAGACAACCCTTTAGGCAGAGAGTAAAATTCTGGGCAGAAACAGAAGTGACACGCTTTTATTATGACAAGGCACGAAGCGAGGTCGTTTAGGCAAGAGATGATTTAGATTACTTTTTTTTTTCTATTTAATATCGTATAAAAATCTTACAAAACAATTATTTATTGACTTAGTAAAGCGAAACTTAACCGATTGTGTTGAAACAACATGCAAAATTTTGAAATAAATGGAGTAGTGAAATAAATTAAGTAGGTGGAAGCTGATGTTGTCTTTTTTTTGAACATTTTAATGTGGGTTGATTGAAAAGAAAGATATAAGACATTTAATTACTATACGAATATCGAAAGATTTTTTTTCTTTTTTTTGACTGGGCGGCAGTGGCCCAAAATCGTGGATAGTGGAAAAAGGGTAGGGAGGCCTTTGCCCTGCAGTGGGAGTGTGGGACACGACGGGCTCCTGATAATAATGTTGGTCCAGGTAGATCTAATCGATAATCTATGATCTTAAAGATCAATAGAAGGTACTTCTGTTGCAATACTAAATTAGCGTTGCCATTAATATAGAAATTGTCCACTTCAAGAATATTTTAGCTTTAGGCAGTTAAGGTAAAACCTCACCTCTAGTATACCACAATTGCTTAATCTATGCCCACACTAAGGATGTGTCGAATTAATATTTATTGAAGGCAAGTTATTGAATTTTAACATGTTTCCTTTTCTCGGCCATGCGTCCACTCGTTTATCCACACGTTGAACCTTTTGCCATATTAGACTTTATTTTCATTGAAATAAGGGCTATATAAAAATGAGAAAGGATATCAAAAAAAGTATTAATGTCCTGACATGTTGTCGAAAGGGAAAGTTAAAATCAAGGTTGTAAACATGATAATCGGTACAGATGGCAGGATTTCGTCTTTTTATTATAAGTAATAGGCTTCGATGTTCAAGTTTTTTTTCATTGGAATTTATATAGATCCCATATATATATATATATATATATATATATATATATATATATACATATATAGATCCCATATATACATATATAGATCCCATTGCTGGGCAAAGGCCTCACCTCAACTATGAGGAGGTACGAGCCATAGGTACTCTACCACGTGGGCTCAGTATAGGCTTAACGACTAATATCAACAGATATTAAGTATTAGCCGGGACCAACTGCTTTACGTGCCTTCCGAAGCATGGAGATGCTTGTCATGGACGTTACTTAAATGGTCGGAATGGTCACCCATCCAGTCACGACCGCGCAGTAGGTTGCTGTACTTTGGTATCACTACTAAAGCGCTTGCCGCCACTGCGCCACAAGCACCTCTAACATTACCAAAATCTCCTAAGCGTCACACTGTCATTGTTGCAGCTACACCTTATTGTTCATTTGAAACCGGTTTTAACCGGATGTTAAGTTCCGGTTTGACCAGCGCGTGACCGTTCCTTTTGTCACCTCAAGGGTCGAAGGGCGAGCAGATGTTCCCTGCAAGAAGGGTTGAAGTGGCACTGATAGGGTTGATATTGGTTTTTTTGAAGATTTGCGTTCGTGGTCAGTTTGATAGTGAATTAGTGGTGTTTTTTAGTTTGAGTAAAACAAAAATTTAAAAAGGGTCCTTGTGGTAAGGTTCCCAGGATGCTGGCAGCATTACGGCGTTGGATAGCGAAGCTTTTGACGCTTAAACTAATAAACCGATTGAAATGAAACTTGATTTGGAGACAGTTCAAGACTCTAGAAGGGACATAAGCTACATTTTTTGGTATATAAAAACATTAAGGGGGTGAAATAGGGGATGAAAGTTTATATCTAAAATCCAACTCTTGCGGACGAAGTCCCGGGCAACCACTAGTATAATAAAAAAAATATAGTTATTGTTCATTGATAGTTTGTTAATAACAGTTATAACCATATTGGAGTTAATAATTTATTATATGTGGGCCTGTTACTGTCTGTAATGTAAGTATTTAATTTTTTTCGAGATGACAGTCAGGATGTGCAACAATTTGTCTTTAGAACGCTGTTTTAGCTACAGATTTTTTTCCACAATGAAACATTGCCGTGACGATTTTTAATTTTAATAATTACGTATTTATCACATACTATATCTGTACTGTACATAAAATAAATTGTTTTAACAAACTAACCAATTGCCTAGCCCCAAACTAAGCGTAAGCTTATGACATGGTGACTAGGATAACGGATAGACATACTCATATACATTTATAAACATCCATGAATTAGGCACAAATGCTCGTGCTCATCACACAAACATTTGCCCCTTGCGGGATTCGAACCCGCAACCGCCTGGTTTAGAAGTCCGGGGCGCGAACCACAACACCAAGACGGTCGTCAAATACTTTTAATAAACTCAGTGTTACAGACCGTAGACCGAACTCAGGACCTCACAAGTAAGGACTGGATTTATCCTCTCAGCTATCACTTCTAATTCCAATTCGTTCCAAATTCAATTTAAAATCCAAATCTCCGAAACCCCAGAAACATTTTCTAAGTAGGGTGCGCACCGTATAACCGAATATCCCGTGAATCCGCACTATTCGCGGCAAATTTTTAGTGTGACGGCGCCGGATGTCCGGAGCTGGCTGCCTCTCGCCGGATAACCGGTGTAAATCTTACATTCGAATGTACTGTACACACAGAGGTGGTGTTGGAATGAGGATACTAAGATTTGCTAATTCATTGTCATATAGTCTAGGTTTTTTTTGTAGGTGCAAAATGAAACTAAATGATTTTGTTAAAAAATTGTGGATTTCATTCCTTTTGTCCATAAATTGGATAATTTATAGACAATAGGAATTTGAAAAAGCAAAATGGATTCTCACTCAATTATAACAAATCATGAGCATGAGAATTATTTATTAATACCAAAAACTTATATGGGAATTGTATCTAGTATTAAAATAATGTTGTTGCTATTATTACTTAATTTGAACTCTACATGTTCGCTAAAAAGGTCTTTTAAAATTAAATTAGATAGAATAGCAGTGGCATGTTAACTAGTTTTTCGAAATAATTATCTCTTTATCTCAATAGGTTAGACGTATCTATTAAGATTCAGTCTCAAGGATTAATCTTCCTCTCCTCTACAACATTATTGTACTCTGAACCAGGCCTGTGTAACTCCCCGCGTAGGTAGCAAAAAACCTACGCGGGGGCGACCCACTGTGATGGGCTAATCAACTTGGTTGTCTCGAGCGAGCAACGACATGCACGCGCGTTTTATTCACCAGCGGTGCGGGGCACTATGTTGCTGGCTGGACGAGCATGAATAAAGTTCTAGATAGGTGCGCTAGATGGCATAAGTACGAGTAGCATGTTGTAGCAGTCAACCCTATTGCGTCGCATGATAGTACGTCACTGAATAGGTGTAGTGTATTATGAATAATATTCCAGAGTTATAAAAGTGAAATTATCTTGCAATGGATTTTTGAAGGTTCCTAAACGAAAATGTGCTTGACTCTGAGACTCTAAATTACACCATATTGTTGACGACATTAAGTAGGTATTTCGTTGAATTTAATTGCAAAGTTAAACTTCTGTACGGAATACTAGTACTTATTCTGTGTAACAACCTACCCATGGTCCATTGATGGAACCAGGCGTTACTTCGCGGAAATTCATTATTAAATAGGAAAAATAAAATGTTTTTTCTTTACATTTCCAATTTCTATTTCTAAAGCAAGATAATTTTATTTTTCCTATTTACCCATGGTCCAACGTGTCGTGTGTGTGTACCGCATAACTCGGGAAGCCGGCAATAATTCGCCGGTGTTTTCGCGAATTCTTCCGCGCCGTCGCGTGTCGCCACTTCAGCAGCGCGGTTGTGCTCCAATGTAAGCTATTGCCAACCCTAAATTATTATAATTATTTTTATAACTTAAGCAATTATTTTGCAAGTTTTTACGAAATCGAATTGAATTTTGCTCACAAATTTTTCACTAATTTTTGTGAGCAAAATTCAATTTGATTTCCTAAATTATTAGTTCACTCAAAATTTTTCGAGCTTTTATTACTGTGACTGGCCTGATTTTTCAGTTTTTGGACGATGAGATGATATTCAAAAGAAGAGAGAGAGAGAGAGAGAGCGAGATATATAGGTATATGTAGTAGCTTTTTGTAAGGTTGCAGGATAAATACAAAGTCTCGAAAATATGACGCAGCATCTAATATTGGGTTTCTATCTCATACATATTATTTTTAAGTGTGTTATTAAAATAAGTGTTGGTGAAGCGGCGTATGGTGAAGCCGACAACACGCGGGGAGCGCAATCATGAAAGATTATGTTTGTAGATTAATTATGTTGATTCCTATGAGACCCACCCTGCGAATTGAAGAAAGGGTTTCAACGCCAGCACCGAAAACTATTGGCCCACTAACCTGCCGACCAGCTCAGGGAACGCCTCACCAGCTCCTCTCCGCAGCTCACACCGTGAAGCACTTTCACGAAACAGATTGTCAAATCACTGCTGGGTATTTATAACGGGTTTCTTGCAACTTTCAGCTGACCATCACGAAGAAATAACGAACCAAAATTACGTGAGAAGACGCGCCCGAGATGTCGAAAAAGTTAGGAATGCGCGCATTGGTCGGCGCTCGGTGTACGGTAGCCGTAACCATGGCGTTGGTGTCGCTAGGTTCAGCGAATCCACGACCGCGATCCTTATGGCGGATGAACCAAACAGCTTCAGATACTAACTTATAGAAACCATTTGAAAATAATAAATTAATATTAAAAAAAATACCTATTACTTAAGGTTTAGTAAAAATTAATATTTAAAAATTAATTTGGGTCACTTAAGGTGCCCAACCAAGTGTTAACATTATTTAAAGGGGTGATTGAATTAACCATTAAAACTTGGAATACAGCAATTATATCTACTTACATTTATTTTCTGAAAATCAAACGCGAGCACTTCACTAACTTTTTTTCCGATTACCTGAACCACGACACCAAGGAGCCAAGTGTGCTGAATTCTCCTAGCAAAAATATCAGAATCTTAACGGGAAAGACTACGCGCCATTTCTCCATACAAACGTATTCCCCTGTTTTCTGCCTAGATAATGGCTAAAGGCAAATCTTTTTTTCCATAAAATCTACATTTACCTATGACCCTATTTTTCGTTTTTTTTTTCTTAATCGAAATAACAAATGAAATGTGAGCCTTCAAAAACTAAGAAAATTGCCAATTTTTTTTTCTTTTTTTTAAATTGTTTCAACAAACACACCAATTACCTAGCCCCAAACTAAGCGTGAGCTTGTGCTAGCTAGTATGGGCCAAATATCTATTTAATTACGATTCCAGTACAATATTTTTTCTAGTGTAATTTAGTAGACTTAGGCCCATGAGAAGCGATTGCTTTAACCCAGATATCATTAATTATAAGAAATTGATCCCCTTAAAGTTTAGATTTTATAATTATTTACTACAATTATAATAATTTCCTATATACAGACTATGAATATGTACATATTACAATACAAAACAAAAAAAGGTATATACAAAAATAATTACAAATAAAATACATGGTCCAAATCGCCGTCCAAGGACCGAGACATCGTCCCCAGATATTACTTTTGACGACCGTCTTGGTGTAGTGGTTCGCGCCACGTACTTCTAAACCAGGCGGTTGCGGGTTCGAATCCCGCAAGGGGCAAATGTTTGTGTGATGAGCACGAGTATTTGTACCTAAGTCATGGATGTTTATAAATGTATATAAGTATGTCTATCCGCTATCCTAGTCACCATTGCACAAGCTCACGCTTAGTTTGGGGCTAGGTAATTGGTGTGTTTGTTGAAACAATTTATTATTATTTATTTATAATTTATTCTTACTTAACTAGGAAGTTCTGAGAACCATAAGGTAGTAAGTGCCGAACAAAACGAAACTATGTTGTGATAAATCGGGTTTTACTAATTTATTATTATCAAAGTTAAGTCAAAAGTTACCATAATTTATATTGATTTGGTAACTATTTAGTTCCAAATGTTCAAAAGTTATCTATTTATGTTTACTTATACAATTTAAAATAAATCCTAAACTGAACCTTTAATAAAACCAACTGTCATTTCTAAATACATACATGTTTGTTATTATAGCAACATCTGGGTGTGGAAGGCAAGCTTTATCCGCCCCCACCCTCCACCATTCTGATATCGGAGGTGCTAATCTACAGTTTTGTACTACAATCAACTTGTTACGTTCTTGGCATTTTTAGCTTTACGACATTTTGAAGGAACGACGAAAGTGTTGCAAACAGTTAGTTGCAAAAGTATGACAAAGTACAGCATTGGGTTATTGTGTAATAATTTTGTTAACGGTCTGCGGTAATAATACGGAATGAGTTCACTATGAAATTACTACAAATAGTAAATGTTGGTGACAACATTTACATTTAGGTAATACTATTATTGTAAGTGGATTTCATGATCAAGCTGTACAATAGTAATACTACGTACAATAGTAAGTAATAGCTGGAATACCACCACTAATTAATTCAACTTCTTTTAATTAAATCTGAAATTCCAGCGCGGTTGACTGGTAGACAATGCTTTTAGACATTCGTTAATTATATGCCGCCAACGTGCAATAGAGCTTAGTTAATATTGTCAGTATCGCAAATTATCATCGAACTTAGGTTAACCCCTTACAAATCAAAGGCAATATTCAAACAGAAACCCCAAAAAATAAATAAAAAAAAGATGAAAGGACATAACCGTCATATCGGTGGCCAGAGACAAAACAGGTGCCGGGCGACGTCACACACATGTCGCGGTCGCGCCTTACAAGACAACCCTTTAGGCAGAGAGTAAAATTCTGGGCAGAAACAGAAGTGACACGCTTTTATTATGACAAGGCACGAAGCGAGGTCGTTTAGGCAAGAGATGATTTAGATTCCTTTTTTTCTATTTAATATCGTATAAAAATCTTACAAAACAATTATTTATTGACTTATTAAAGCGAAACTTAACTGATTGTGTTGAAACAACATGCAAAATTTTGAAATAAATGGAGTAGTGAAATAAATTAAGTAGGTGGAAGCTGATGTTGTCTTTTTTTTAGAACATTTTAATGTGGGTTGATTGAAAAGAAACATATAAGACATTTAATTACTATACGAATATCGAAAGATTTTTTTTCTTTTTTTTGACTGGGCGGTAGTGGCCCAAAATCGTGGATAGTGGAGAAAGGGTAGGGAGACCTTTGCCCTGCAGTGGGAGTGTGGGACACGACGGGCTCCTGATAATAATGTTGGTCCAGGTAGATCTAATCGATAATCTATGATCTTAAAGATCAATAGAAGGTACTTCTGTTGCAATACTAAATGAGCGTTGCCATTAATATTGAAATTGTCCACTTCAAGAATATTTTAGCTTTAGGCAGTTAACGTAAAACCTCACCTCTAGTACACCACAATTGCTTAATCTATGCCCACACTAAGGATGTGTCGAATTTATATTTATTGAAGGCAAGTTATTGAATTTTAACATGTTTTCTTTTCTCGGCCATGCGTTATCCACACGTTGAACCTTTTGCTATATTAGACTTTATTTTCATTGGAATAAGGGCTATATAAAAATGAGAAAGTATATCAAAAAAAGTATTAATGTCCTGACATGTTGTCGAAAGGGAAAGTTAAAATCAGGGTTGTAAACATGATAATCGGTACAGATGGCAGGATTTCGTCTTTTTATTATAAGTAATAGGCTTCGATGTTCAAGTTTTTTTTTTACAAAAAATGATTCTGTCGTTTAGGGAGATGATTTATAGGCGTTTACGTATTACAGATGTGAAAGTTTGTTTAGCCTCTACAAAATAGATAATGGGAGCTTAAGTTTTTTTACCCATAAAAAGGAAGAGCGTTTTATGGGTAAAAAACTTCATAATATTGAGATCAACGCGTGCCACTTAAGAAGGCCAATAGTTTTATATAATAAGGTAGCATGATGCAATAGAGTGCGCATTTTTTCTTGAGTAACATATACACACACTTGAGGACACAAAAAAAATGTATTCTTTTTTCTCTTTACTATATGTTCAATATAATAAAGAGAAAAAAGAAAAACGAAAACCGAATGACGTCTGTCATCTTGTTCTGACAGCTCGAAACTTCAAAATAAACACCGCTAATCGCCCCATGCTCCGACATATCTATCTTTGCCATCATAATACCAAAATGCCTCGTGGTTCTAGCAGTTAGTGCGCTGACTTCTATACAAGAGGTCCTGGGTTTGAATCCTAGGTCGGGCCAGAATTTGTTTCAGGGTTTTCATGACTTGAAATAAATCAGAAACAACTCGAAGTCATAGTAATACGACATTATTTTATTACAATATCCAAAATGTAATTTCTTCTCTCACTCAAAGTTGACTGAAATCAATAAACAAAACTTGAACAATGATCACCGTCAACAATACCTACGGGCCCTAACTCAAAAACTTCCTCCCTCAGGTCGCTACATAATACAGGGTGGCGCAAAACAGACCAACTCGCCGACTATGTAAGTGCAATTTAAAATGTAAATTAACAGCAAAGAAGTGGGGCGTACCACCACCAGGACATTTCACACTGTCTTCAGCATCCCTGTATAAAGAAATTTAAGTAAAAAGTCTTAATTTGAAGTTACAATAATTGAAAATGTACTCTATGTGTAACAGGATAAGACTCAAATTCGGGTAACGTGGCCAGTGTTTGTTACGCCAGGTGTTCTTAACCTTTAGTGTCGTGAAAAACGAAACTCGTACAGTTGGATTTATACACTGTGACAACAGTTTTAGAGTCGATTTTAGGTTGATGCCGGACAAAGAAGATAGGCCGTTTTAAGTATGATTTTTATATTTCTTACCAACACAAGGATTTGTTTTCGGGGTAAAATTTAAGGCAAGACGGACTGTGGGTTCCCGGCTGTGGGGTGGGTATTAATAATTTTGCGAGGGTAGTAATTACTTTTTAATACTGTTACGCTTGGGAATGCAGATTTTACGTGCTTTTTGTCTTTTGAAACGATGTAAGTTAAGAGGTTTTTGCGAAACGGTATTTTGATGCGAAAATGTTAAGAACAAAGAAGGGTTTTCAATTAGATCGAATTTAAATTAAATAGAGGATTTGTTTCTAATATTAGGTACATACACTTAAAAATATTTATGTCTGTATCTTAGTGAAAACTCACGTAGAATAATATAATTATATATTATTATTAAGCCTATATTTGAACTTATTTTTCAATTTTATTTTTACGTTTTATTAATGATTTCACATTTTTAGCTACCTATTTAATTAGCTTAACCGACAAACACTAGAACCTACAAGTAATATTAATGCAACACCCAGTCTACATAATAATTACCCTATAAACTGATGCGTTCCTAAAGTTTATATTATCTATAACAGCTAAAATAAATCACTAAACTTATCCTAACCTAAGCCTAATCATACTCCCAGAAAAACGAATTTACCTTTAAAACCAAAATGCGGCACAAAAATGTCCTTACAATTTCGTCGCATAAAAAACCTCCTCAGCATCCAAGAGGTTCGTTGCCTAGCAACACTGAAGGTTTTTTTCTCCCTCACCCCCTTTTGGGTAGGAGGGAGAGGGTCGAGAAATGGAAAACTCAGAAAATTGTAGCATTCTTGAGGCGACGCCCGCTCACACCTTCTTGCGAGTGGCGTGACCAACATTTGGTTGTGATTTAAAAGTGTAAAATATTTATTTATATTTTAAGACATTTGGTTAACACATAAACGATATGAGCAGATAAAACTAAATATTTTTTATAATTTTAGCAATTTCTTTGCAAGTTTTTACGAGAGAAAATTAGTTTTGCACTCAAAAACGTGTTCCATGTTTAAAAACATCACTCGTGTCCCACCAGACGACACGGTTGATCAATTTATGAGTGTTAAAGATATAAATAAAAATACTTTAGTATATTTATTTATATCTTTAACACTCATTTACTGGTAGATTCTGAAAAAGTTTTGAAACATATGGTGTGATGTAAGAAAGAAAACATTAATACATTGCTCCATTTATATCAATTTACTGCTTTTATTTTATATATTTGCTTAAGTACAAATGGCGAACACTAAGTTGCCTTAAGGCATTCTGTACCAGTCAGCCACTACGTAAGGCAGCAGTTAGTGTAATAATCGATTTTGCCATGGTAAGAACTCATAATAAAAATAATTAGCATTTTACACTTTTAAAAAATTCCATATTTTTCTAGTAGATAATGTAGCTAATGTAATGGTTGGTAATGTTAATATGATATCAGCCCATTGCAGTCCACTGCTGGACATAGGCTTTTCCAAGACTGCGCCAACTTTCACGGTCCTCCGCTTCTCGAATCCAGCCACCACCGGCTGTGTTTATATAATTATCATAATCTAGTTTTAATTTTTTACACTTTATACTAACCCATCCAAGTCTGTATTAGACTAAGATTATACAATTTCCATTCAAGATATCAATAACACCCAACATAATTCTTCAAATTGAACTCAAATCAAAAGTTGAAGAAAATGTTGAGCACCTCTAGCGCGGCGCGGAACGTAAAAAGGAGCGCTGTGTCGGACGCCCCCGCCTCCCCCCACAGCCGCGGCCAGCGAGGGGTGCGGATTCAGGTCTAATTTCAATAAAAAATATAAATATTAAATAATATTACGTTTATTTTTACTACTGATACGTATTTAGGTATCTACTAGACGCGGAGCGTGGGGCGTGTAATCAAACAGCTGGCCAAATGCATACTGGTTTTTATTCTTTAGAGCATACCTTAAAATACATAACAACTACGTTATGTCATTTATCTGTTTTTGTTTCAAATTTACTGTGTTTATCGTATTAATTAAAGTGTTATAACAGTCAATAGTCTAATTAATATTAGTAGGGCAGTAGACCTTTCGATTTATTTGCAATTAATTTTTGTTACTTTTCAGTCGACAACATGTCGAGTTACCCATTTAAACTACTAAAACAGCTTTTATTGTGTATGGAATAAAGGCACTCACAAGTTCAGAGTGGGGTAATCTGACGCGCGGCCGTGTTAAAATACAATTCAGTTTACGTTTAATACTATCATCATAATTTTAAGCCGTTTTTGCTAGATTGAACGCAACGTAGTAGGCCTCATGCAACCAAAATCACTAAAATATATCAAAATTAGTAAGATGAAAAAAAGTAACTACCAACAGAGTTACATTAAGGATTAGTAATACTAGAAGGGGAATGCAATTACTCTAATTTGTAAACACTATAAAAGTGGAATGAGTGATGCGCTCTATATAAGATAATAAAATTTGTCGTAAAACGATCAATGCTTGATATCAGAGTTATCATAAAGTGCCGTACTTAAACAAATCATATAAAATATATTTTTATTCAATTCTATTTATGTTTGTGGGTTCAAGTCCCACCAACGACACGAACGATATTTTTTGATGTGCAAAACAAATATAGGTACTTGTAATATTTCTGTTGTTAAAAGTTGCACGGTGCTGTTCACTGTTCGAAATCAATTTTTTAGAGGAAATACTGTGCGTTCACTATTGTTATAATGATGTCCTCCTAGCCAAATTTCGACTACAGTGTACAAGTGTGTGCTCAATATACAGGTGCACTCTCTGTTCCTTCACTCTCATAGTTCAGAGAGAGATCAGGCGCAGGACCAACGGTTTAACGTGCTTTCCGAGGCACGGGGGTGTTAACTCCACTAACTTTCTGACTCCGAAACTGTGTCACTGTGTGAGTTATTTTAATACAAAAAATCTTAACACTTAATCTGTCTATTGTGCTTTCGGCCCAACCCGGGATTCAAACCCGGGACCTCGTGGATAGTACCCAGTGTGCTGACCACTAGACCAACGAGGCAGTCACTATTGTTACTGCGAGTACTAATAACCTTCGTTTTGTATTATGGAAAATAACGACAAAAATGGGCTAATTTCATTATTTCATGCCACCTACCTGTAATTAATTCCAAATTATCCAATTCACATTAAATGTATAACTAAGCCTATTATTAGTAAAGCCATAGACAATTTAAAACAGTAAAGCGGATTTATGTATTTTTTAATAAACATATTTTTTCTAATCACATGCCGTCTTACTAATAATAATTATGCCAATTATGCCACGATAAATCTTTTGAAGTAGGTAGGTACAAGCGATCGGCGTTGATTCACACTGATTTTTAAACTTTTTTCTATTGGCACCGATAATAATAAATATATAGTTCCTATAGGCCTGTTATCTTGCCAACGCGCCGCGCAGCGATTCTTGAATCGTTTTGTAGGTACGAACTACGAAGTCAAATGAGCGTAGCAATAATTACTTTTTGCGTGAGTTGGTACTTCGAACATCTGTCCGTGCTATTTATGCTTCTGTATTTATTATTTTTTGAACATATATATACATTATAATATTTTACGAGTATTTAGTTTATTACTATCGTATTATTTATTTACATGTTATTGTTATTTTTAATAATGTTTGCGTATATGTCCGTAACCTCACTCGGCTAGGGTCTACTGAAAACCAGCGTCAGGGCCCCTAGCAGGTCACGACTTAAGCTGAATGAGGCCCTTTTAAAATGGACATCGCAGGCGCACAACTGCACAGTCAGACCTTTACGTTGCCTATTTTCGTGTGTTATGAGATGTCCATTCATTAATAAATGTATTTTCTTTCTTTCTATCTTTCACTTTTTCACGATATAATACGTGAATAAAATTATGAGACAGCTAATTTAAAATGTATGTCTTCACTATGTCATGTCACTATCTGTCATAGGTAAATTCAAAAACTAGACATTTTCTATTTATTGTAGTGTTATAACAGGGGAAAAATATTATTAGTAAGTAAGGATAATTATGCAATCAATGAGAGTTTGTTTTAAAATAAACAATACTTACTATTATTTGCTAGCGCAGCCACCATCCTTGCCTCCTTGCCTCAAGGACACGGGTTTATTTTCGATTAAGTAGGTTTTTAGTTTATTTTATGCATATCTTTGTTTTTATTTTCTTGAATAAATGATTACTGATACTTATTTTTACTAATTTTTCAGGTGCCAAGTCCGTCCCTGCACCCCGAGGCGCGGTTCCGTGCTGTTTTACATATTTCTTGGGCGGCCATTGTGAGCTCTACTATTGGACGCGCTTTGTTCAACCGAGATTACGGACGTCTTGCAAATATGTAATATAAATAAATATAAGAAAAATTTGTTTATTTTTTTTTACTATCAAAAAAAATATTTTTTTATCCGGTTTTTTATTTATACGGTCGTTGTGGAAAACCATGGGGAACCGTATACCTGGGCCATGTTTCAGAAAGTTTTTTGTGATACAAGTTTGTAACTATGGTAACACATACCACCCGACCAAGCCAACTAGACAACTGTCAAACGACTTTCGACGACGAATACAACGAAAATACCGATGGAAATAAAAAAGCAAAGGTTTTAAAATAAACTTAGGAAATTCATCTAAATTGTAACAATATTGCTTTTTAATTACCTTTGGTAATTTTGTTGTAGTATTCGTCGTCGTTTGACAGTGAAGCTGGCTTGGTCGAGTAGTAGTAACCCAGATAGTAGAAATTGACGTTACTAGGATACACACTCGTATTACAAGAAACTTTTTTGAAATAGGGCCTGATTGCACTAGCTTACTCGAACCAAAATGTGACATCCGCTTCAGGCACCGTTACGTCACAACCGGAGAATATCGTTTATTAACAACGCTACCGGAAACTCCACTCGACACTGGCGCCACCTTTTTAATTAATTTATTTTAATTCAAATTGTAATGGTTAGAAGTTACTATTTTGACTATCTTAGTTGTTCGTAGAATCCATACTAATATTATAAATGCGAAAGTGGGTCTGTCTGTCTGTCTGTCTGTTAGCTCTTGACGCTTAAACCACTGAACCGATTGTTGTAATTAAATTTAGTATGGAGACAGGTCAAGACCCTGGAAAGGACAAAGGATATAAAAACATTAAGGGGGTGAAATGAAGGATGAAAGTTTATATGGAAAATCCAACTCTTGCGGGCGAAGTCGCGGGCAACAGCTAGTTTGATATAAAAGCATAAGAGTTGTGTATGGCAAAGCTCTGCCCGAATAAATACTTATTAAGTTCTTCGAAGTCTGATTTGGCCTATTGCATATCTCACTTAAAAGCTATTCCAATTAAGTTCCAGAATATGAATCGTCGTTTTTAGGGTTCCGTACATCAATAGGAAAAAAAGATTTCTTGAAGGATCAGTTGGTTATCCGTCTGTCTGACAAGACCCTTTTCACAGGAACGCGTTATGGTATCACGTTGAAATTCGCTTCGTGGTTTTCTAAGGATATATAAAACCAAATAGCTGTTCTAGCAACATCCCACTATATAATATAATATTATAAATGCGAAAGTTTGTGAGTGTGTGAGTGTGTATGTTTGTTACTTCTTGACGCAAAAACTACTGAACGGATATTCATGCGAAAGCTTGTGAGTGTGTGAGTGTGTATGTTTGTTACTTCTTCACGCAAAAACTATTGAACGGATATGGATGAAATTTGGCACAGAGATAGATTATAGTCTGGAATGACATATAGGCTCCTTTTTATCCCGGAAAAAACACAGACAAAAATAGTAGTTTACGCGGGCGAAGTCGCGCGCAACAGCTAGTAAAAATATAATTTAAACTCGCTCGCCGGTGATTCGAATTTTGAAGGGAAACTATATTTTCTGTCACCAAAATTTATATTTGTCATCAAGTTGTATCCTAAATAATTAGATCTATCGCCACTAAATATTTTCGTTCTCAGATAAACAAATGTGTTCCCAGGTATGAATCACCACATTAATGTTAATATATGTTTAAAATAAAAGATGGATCACCAAAGAAATTGTAGTGCATTGATTGAATATAAACTTCGTTCTCATAATATTAGTTTTGTTACTTAAATAATAGGTTTGTCCTCAAATCTGTCACCAAATAAATCGATTTTCGATCCCAGACTGCGATTCCCTTTAATTTGTTATTCTGTCACCAATACAGTGGTAACATTTTATTTCATTGAGTTATCCAAATAATATTGTTCGTTACCTATTTAATACAACAATTGTCAATTTGAATTAAAAAAAAAATTCAAATACTTAGGCGGAGCTAAATTGGCGCGCTTTAAAAATTGACCAATCAGACCTCAACGATGGATCGTAAGTAATTGTCGGATTAGCATTATGCTTGAAGCTGGCTAACCCCCCAATAGTAGCCAAAAATGCTTATCGACCAGAAAAGAAAAAGGGGGCGCCCTGCAAAGTCCAAACCAGCCCTAATTATTCAATAATACTTGTTTTATTGAATAATTAATGTTGATTTTTTCACGTAAATTATGTGTTTTATTTATTCGACTACTAGAAATTTAATCTAAATAAGTACTGCTTTTACCTGTGGGAATTAAGATCCTTGGGGGAGGCATATGTCCAATAAAGTAGTAGGTAGACTGTTTTCATTGAAACGATTATGATTATAGCTCCTAATTTTTTTGAAACTTTTTGAAATTTTCTAGCGACAAAAATATGATTTATTGGTGATCAGTATCACTTTAAATTAATTTGCTTCAATACTTATTAGGACAAATATATTAAAATACATTCAAAAATATTAATTTGATACTAGACCCTATATCTCCATGATTTTAAGTGATTTTTTCTGGAACTGATTTTATATTGTTTGGTCACTAGATTTTGGTGACAAATTTATTATTTTGGGGGCAAACTCTATTATTAAGGAAACAGAAAATGACTTTAATTGGTGACAGCTTAAATCATACCCATTTTGAAGACGTCTGATGCCTACCAAGCGAATCTCTCTGCAAAGTGGTAAGACGCAACTAACCCTATTAGTAAATAGGTAAGTATAACCTAATGAGATGAGAAATAATGTCAAAAAGGACAAGTCATCATCTGAACGTATACCAAGGAGCCAATATCCCCACCACTGACTCAGCTCATTTCGTCCACTATACCCTGATCTCCCGTCCCCTTCTTTGTAACAAAACTCGGTACTTTTAGGCCTACCTCAAAACACTGAGGGGTCATCTTTCGCTGGTCGTCTGGCTTTGAAGCTTTAAATGATGCAAAAAGCCTTAAGAAATTTAAGTATAGTTAAGTATAAAAGGAGGGTGGGCATTGTTGTGGTGCTGAATAGAAGACAGCTATTCATTACCTTTATGTATGAAAGGGTGTAATGGAGTTAAAAATGTGTGCGCTGTTTGTGTAGTAACTTGTAAAACTTTAGATTTTATGTTAGTAACTTATTTTATTTTATGTTAGTATTATAAACAAGTAAGTTCCTGCGACTTTGTCTGCCCTGCCAATTCCAGATATAAAACTGTTATCTCTCATTTCAACCTCTTTTTAATGTATTTTTTTATGTATTCATAGTTTTTGTAAAGACGAATCTAATAGAATAAGCCTGTAGTTCGCCAACACAAGTTAATTCTATGGAAATTCTGTCAAATGATTGGCAATTGCAGCTTCACTCTGTTGTAAAGGTCACGAAAATCGGTGCAGCCGTTTTTTTAAAATAAAACAAGCCTAGGGAAAACCCCTTCTCTTCCACTTCAAGGGGGGAGTGGAAGAAATACGACATTTAATAAAACACGTGGAAACCGTCTAGTATATTCAAATTCACTAACTAACTGATTTCATAAAGAATTGTCTTCCAATACTGGACATCCTGTTTAATTACTTAGTTTACAATTGTAGACAGATTTTAAAGTTAAATGCTGTAGTAACAAACGTACAAAATACAAAACTTCACCATGTATACACTAAAACACATCCTTACATTGTCCAAGGAGGATAAATTATCAAAATAATCGTATTTTTGGGAGTTCGCAACTAAAACTGCGATAACTTCGCTGTTGGCCCAACTAACTACCCTGAGTTGCCAGTCGCTAGCGAGAAATGTTGCCAGATTTATATACACTCCCCTCGTTTCACCCCACTTTTGTTTTGTTTTAATTTTGTAATATTTTTGCCAAGACATTGTTCTCGCGAAATCTTTGTGTTTAAAAATAAAAACGACCCTATTCTGGTTTAAATGCTCAGCTACATATCATTGAGATAGACAGAGATAACTCTTTATTGCATACCGTAAAAGAAACTATAATGCAATATACACATACAAATATATTTTTATTAATATACTTAATTGTAGAAGTAAAAAAAAGTATTGCTAAATACTTCATTATCTTGTGTTTTCTGCTTTCTGTTACTACAATCACACATACATTGTTTAGGGTTAGTTGTACTGTTAACTAAAGAAAATATTTTAAGAAAAAAAAATGTTTATCAACAAATTATAATTAGACATAATAACTCCAAAACACACGATAACAAAAAATAAAGAATATGTTAAAAAAAAATTGTTTTACAGCCTTACAGATATGCACCTAGTTTAAACGTGATAATAATAAAGTACTTTACCAAAAAATGTATAAAACCGGTAACTAGTAAGCAAGAAATTATAATTACCCAAATACATTATAATTTTAATCTTCGTTTGTTTACCTGCGCTTACAAGCAATAAAATATTTTTCTTTCTTTTTGTACTATCAAACAGATAATTTAAAAAACACTCATCCCAATAGCCACGCACCTAAAACGCGTCACAAAAAACGCTCCGCCGCGACCACAAACGTACCTCCACACCAACACAACTTCACCCCTGCGTACACACAAAGTGTGTCTGTGTGCGACCTAGCCGCTGCCTCCATTGGGCACCGAGCTATTTCTTTATTGATCCATATTTCTTCTTCTTTAGACTGCCCGGGGGGGAGGGGGTTACCCCCCGAGGTGTTTTTCTACAGTTTTAATGAACGAAGGACTCGGAAGGAGTTCAGGGGGATATTAATGCTTTTTAAGCGGCGTAATTTCGCGCGAGGCTCTTACGCGCGGGGTTTTTGTTTTGCCGGTTATTGTGCGTTTAGAGTGTTTTTAAGGTTATTACAGACTAATGTGGTGCCACTGCGGAGTTGGGCGTTCTAAATTTAAATTTGGAGCGACAGTTCGGATGTTTTTTTTTTCAGGGATGAGTAACTTTAGATGTTTGAAGTGTTCTCCTATAAGATTTGTAGTTTTTTTTTTAATTAAATGTAAGTATTGTAAGTTTGCGTTTTGTTTGTGTGATCTTATTTCTCTTGGATTTATTTAGGTACAAGACTTACAATATCTATCTTTAGTTAATAAAAATATTATTAAATGAATGAATATAAATGGAAACTATGAATGTTTTGGTAATGATAATCCTGTCATACGAATACATATTAAAATCTGAACAGTATACCTATGACTTCTGATAACTAACTTAATCTATTCATCATTTTATTTTAACAACATAATAAATATTGCATGTACTAACTTGATATCACATCATCAAGAACTTAAGCGCCTATAAATAAAACATGCTTTTCGACCACGTAACGTAATTTTATTTTATTCTCCAATACAAAAATCCAAACCAAACCGAATAAATCTACAAAAAAAACAAAATCAGTCCCCAAACGGAACAAGCAAATCTTTTAAAAAGATCGCCAAAATGGCGGGCAATCTCAAAAAACATCCCTTATAATTTGGCTCATTACGGAACGTAGGAAAAACATATTCGCTGCCTTAACCGCCCCATAAATAAAGAGACTCCTACCAGAGGGAAAAATGTTATTATCCCTCCCCGAAGGAAAATATGAAATAAAATGAAAACGTAATGGGGAAAAAATACGGAGCCCGGCTACAAGACAAAGGGTTGGGAGGGCGCGGAAAAGAGTGGAGTCGCACTTTGAATTATTATTTTTTTATTTATTTCAGGCTACAAATCACAAACGTAACATTGACCCATGTAATAAGTACAGTCGAGCAAATTGAATCATGACCCACTTTGCCGATTATTCCTTTGTATTCATAAATGTAGTAAGGTTTTCTTGGCTGTCATGCATGTTGCACATAGTACGTTTTAAATATGAATAAAAATGCGTCATTACGGGTCAGAGATCTATGCAAGTTTAACCTTTATTATCACTGCACTAGACATGTTTTAGATAAACCAGTCTTTATATGAATTTAAAATAAGTCCATAATCCAAACTCTTTTCACTACGAAGAAAAATGTATTATAATTAAAAAAATAAAAAAGGTCATGTGTCAGATGTCAAGTATACCTAGTAAGTCTGAAATTTTATAAAAATCTAAGTCAATATTTACAAACAAGTCGTATAATGGCCAATTTGGCAGAACAAAGAGCTAAGAATAAGTCGGAACACAGTCAGAACCTGTATAAGACGGCATGCTAAAGAGGGTACCGTCGAAGACAGACGCTAACATAATCATAGCGTTCGTTGAATCACGAACCAACAGAGAACAGAAATGCAACACTATTACGAATAACATATTTACAGACGAGAAATCATTTCAATCTTCTCAACATGGCTTAACTTCGTGGCGTTACGATAACAAGCGATACACAGAAGATCATGTAGTGCCCAACCAATTATCCGGCTGAATTTCAGCTAACTTGTGTGCCTAGATGGATGCCGGAAGTGTCGGAGAACTTGTTCAAATTTCTCCTCGTCATAACGCTATAAATTATGTCAATTTATTGGAAAAATCAATGTTACCGACTTTCTCAGTTTACTTGCGTGAAGAAGTGCCAGTATTCTCCTTTCTTCATGATAACTGTCCAGTGCATACTGCCAGAATTGTCACGAATTGGTTTACCCAGCATAAAGATGAATTCGCTCTTATTCCATGGCCGTCTAGGTCCTCTTAATCCAATAGAAAATTTGTGGGGTTTGGATTGGAGAAGTGACATTTGTAGTCGTCTAATCGGGTCACTTTTCACTTTACCAATTTAATGCCACTTGTTAAATATATACGTAAAATAAATATTATATTCTTCAACTAAGTATACTGTTTTATTTCATCGTGGCTAACACAAGTTCCGATGGAACTTTTATAAAGAAACTTGTTCCCGATACAGACTCGGCGCCCGGCTGTGCCGAATCCCGAATATCAACCTACCTACCTGTGTGTTGCATTGCAACCCTTACCTAAGTTCTCGCCGATTTTCATACTTAACATATTCGTACAGATAGCGATCATAGCCTTGACAGTAACTGTCAGTGTCTAATAAAATGATAACAGGTTCGTTTCTAGGAAATGTATGTTCAAGCGAATTTCAACCTACTTGTATAGAATGACAGTAGAAAAATGACCATAAGGTGGGTCATGATTCAATTTGGTCGACTGTACCTTAAAAACAAACATAAATACAAATTACGAACAAAACTAAAAAATACTTGTCGTAAGTAAATTTTTTGTTACGGGTGTAACGTTCGATAGTTGTCAAGTTAAATACTGTGGCATCTTATGCAGTAGTACAGTGAACTTCAAAAACAACTTTTATTACGTAGGGAATAGAGGCCATCTCAAGGTCAAAGTTGGGTTTGACGTGCGACTGGGTGTACTAGGGGTGATTTTGTAGTCTAACTGCATTCTGGAACGTCAGACCAAAAGCACACTGAGTGAAGGAAGGGACATAGTTACTTGTCCAATAAATCTAAATTAAAATTCTTAATTAAAACGTCTATATACGAGTAAAACACAGGAAAAAGCTGCATTGTAAGCAACTCATTTATATTACTGTAACTAACATTTATGAAATACATCAAAAAAATAATATTAATTTTATTTCAAGGTGTCCCGATGTCGTTTTTCAAGGTTGCTATCTCTGAGTTCCCGGGTTCGATCTCCGGTCGGGTCCATATATAAATTCATATTTTCTATATTGTCTCGGGGTTAAGTATTGTGGTACCACCGTTGTTTCTAATTCCCATAACCAAAACGATTTAGCTATTTAGTACTTTGGGATCAGAGTAATGTATTTGATATTATTGTTCCTACAGGGTGGTCATGTTATACTCGTATTGGTAATTAATTAATTAATAGTATAGTATTTCTTTTTAACGACTAATACCACAGATATTAGCCGGGACCAACTGCTTAACGTGCCTTCCGAAGCACGGAGATGCTTGTCATGGACGTCACTTAAATGGTCGGAATGGTCACCCATCCAATCACGACCGCGCCGTGGGATGCTTAACTTTTGGTATCACTACCTAGTCCTAGCCTAGTCAGAGGCCCTAGGGCGGCTTGATAACTTCTGACAGTAAGGTTTGTCACTTGCCTTACATACACCCCTCCACCAATCCGCACTGAGCCCGCGTGGTGAAGTATGGCTCGTTCCTCCTCATAGTTGAGGTGAGGCCTTTTCCCAGCAGTGGGATCTAATAGGCTGACTTATATTATTATATTTATTTTTTTAAATTTAATTATGGCTCACAAAACAAGTTACAGTCGGTAATTTACAAAAATAAAAGCAGCTTATTGAACTAGACTATAACTCTAAACATGTAGGCACAGTGAGTTCCAATTTGAATGAAATAGGAGAGGGTTAAACTTAGTGTAGGATTAGTTATTTACTTACTAATTAAAAATTATTTTTTGGCAAATACTACCAGCTAATATTAGTTTGATTAGTAATACAAAAGAAACACACAATAACAAATACAACTGAATTTGTTTAAATAATATGATTAATCTACAAGGCTTGGTAAGATTTTGTAAGCTTCTTTTTTAAATTTAACTAGGCTACATGAAAAAAAATTTTAGTTAGTTACTATTAATTATTAGTATATAATTAATTATGAATTTGTCGCTGCGTAAGACTTGTTTAAATATGAGACGGCTAGTTTGAAATGATTTTATTTTATGTATTTATTGACCCACACTTATAACTATCGCACACAAAAATGGATCGACCGTGTCATCCGGTAACACTCAAACCCACTACCCTTCGCTATCCGGGCGAATGCTCTTCGGGCGTATAGCGAAGTTTGAGTCCCACCAGATGACACGGTCGATCAATTTTTGTGAGCGAAATAAAACTAATTTGGTAAAAACTTGCTACCAAATTGCTTAAGTTATAACATGGCATAAGTATAGTGGAGACGAACATTTCAAATTAGCCGTCATACTTTGTATAATCAGTTGAATAGCAATTTCGAAAATGTTTATTATACTCGGCCCGGCGAACCTTGATCCCTATGACAGTTCATGTTAGTGATGGGTCGTGTATCGACAAAAAAAGTTAAGTTACATCGGTAACTTAACTTTTTTATAACTTAAATAATAAAATATAAAATAATAAATAAATTGTTCCAACAAATACACCAATTACCTAGCCTCATACTAAGAGTGAGCTTGTGCTATGGTGACTAGGATAACAGATAGACATACTTAAATACTTTTTTAAACATCCATGAGTTAGGTAGGTACAAATGCTCGTGCTCATCACACAAACATTTGCCCCTTGCGGGATTCGAACCCGCAACCGCCTGGTTTAGAAGTCCGTGGCGCGAACCACTATACCAAGACGGTCGTCAACGGTCGATTATAAATCATGTACACTCGTTTCCATTATCGACATTTGTTTATCAATATTTTTTTGCACTAGTCGATATCTTCCAAACGAAGTAACTTTTGCAGGACGTAAACGTAAAGTCTGATTGAGATAATTTCTTGTAAATGTTAAGAATTGTTATAATTCCGACGGAATATCATTGTAATAACATACAAGTATATCTACCGAAATTAAATTAATGACGTTTTTAGAAGCCTCCAATTCGATTCTAATGTACCGGTGACGCCACTACAATGTTGTGTCGTAGGAATAACTGTCAATGTCATAGGGATCAGGGTTCGCTGGGCCGAGTATAGTAAGAGGGTGTCTATAATTTAAAAAGTCCGTCTCCATCCTTACCCAGCATTTAGAGGCAGGGGCGTCCGCGGCCTCCGGCGGTGAAGACTGTTTCTATAAATCTGCCTTATCACAAAAATATACGCCCTCCTTGCACACACGTACAATGGCCGTCTGCGCAGATTGCCCTGATTTACGATTCAAACTTTCATAAATAAAAAAGAAAATTTGGCAGGAAATTCTTATTTTGAATTTCAATTTAGAACGCGAGATTTCTTGCGGGAAATGTTTAATCGCAGATCCGACGGGCGTTGGAGTAGGAAGGTTCTCAAATAGAGACCATGTCTCGGAAAACGTAGAGTTGGACGCCCCCCTGCTAGGTGGACCGATGACCTGAGGAAGGTGGCCGGTGGTGGCTGGATGCAAGAAGTGGAGGACCGTGAAAGTTGGCGCCGTGTTGGAGAGGCCTATGTCCAGCAGTGGACTGCAATAGGCTGATATGATGATGTATCTGCCTGTACATCGCGTTTTCATACGGGCGCATAATTTCTATAATTGCTAACCGTATAAATTATTTAGAAACTGCTGTAGTTTAGTTAAAAACCTTAATTTATAAAAAGTTTTTTTTTTTAAGACGTCTAAGCAGCAATGTATTGCATCCAACTTGATTTTTGACCTTCATTGAACTGTTATGATATGACGTCTTGATTAGATGTACCTACTAAGTTGATGGGTGGATTGCACCGTCATACTTTAACTATTACAAACGTCAAAAATCTATTAAATTCCATACGAATAATACACCGGTATAACAATAATCGTTATTATAGTTAAGGTTAAATTAAAATGGTGCAACTGGGCCTTAATAACGAAATTTAAATGTCAATATGTTGTTTAGGACACTAAGATACTGCCGCACTTAGAGACGTCAATTAAATTTAATCTATAGTTAAGTCTCGTGCTGTCACTTTTTTTGTCAATGAAATAGAAAAGGAGACGGCATGAGACTTAATGAACGACTAACGTAATTGATGTCTCTGAGTACAGCAGTAACTGCCATTAAAAATACGCCCGTATGAAATATACAAACTATAAATAGTGAAAACTTTTTCTACGAAAACGTATATTCCACTATTATTAACTGCCTCGAAACTTATTAATAAACTAGTAAACTATTCTAAAACGCGCATCAAACGTTATGAAACCGGTCGTGCGGACCAACCCTTCCTTTTACCAACAGCAGGTGAAAGAAAATCAGGCCCTTGCAAAAATCGGAGTGGGGATGGGACAGGGTGGCTTAGGCTGCGTTCACATGTGTGATGAAAACAGGTATCATTTTAAATTGTATAATCTATAGTTTTTAATATTTTTAAAACTCACAGATTACCGGTAAGCCAAAGGACGTGGGTTCAAATCCTACCTGTGTGCGAATTTTTGGTTTCTTATTTGAACTTGTATAATCTGCTACAAATCATACAAGCCACATTAAATAATTGGAATCGGTTGCACTGTTTTTTCAAAACTTCAAAGTTTTATTGTGACATCACTTTAGTTAGCAAAAACTTTTTGACTTGCAAGGCGTCGCCACATCGGTGACGCGACGGATCATCGCTCTTGACATTTTTTTTTCTTTTTGACTGGCAAAGTGTAGCCTGTCGGCGACAGATCTGACAACCCCGTTGCTAGACTGCTTGTCAAGGTAGTCGAGTAAATTACAATATAGCCATATTGCCGAGTGACAGATTTCGGGTAGAATAATTAATATAGTGATTTTTGTCAGTTTATTATAATTATTTACTAGCGACCCGCCCAGATTCGTACGCGTACAATCTAATAAAAAGTAAAATTTGCATTTTTTTTGAGTGACGTGGGCTATCTACGTCACTCAAAAATAATGTGGCATTCCAATTTTGAAAGATAATGTAAAGTGGGTCCAGTAGTTTTTGGGTTTGTTTATACCATAATACGAATCTATCCTCTTCATAATATTAGTGTAGATGTAAATTTACCAAAAGCGTAGCGTTTCATTTCTTTTTTTTAATTTGGAATGTGTTTGCTCTTGACTCTAGACTAAGCAAGACGTGTCGTAGACAGCGTCGATGGTGGAGCGAGCTCACCCAGAAGGTTCTGGCACTCCCACTCACCGACGGAACACGGCAAGCGGCTTGGCGCCGGACTCCGGATTTCGGTACTAAATACCCACGAAAGATATCGGTGATACGCGTCGGAGATTCACCAGTGTGAACACCGCTTTACATGGGGTTCGCTAAGAGCATTTTTCTCCCGTATATTAGGGGGTTTATTGTTTCACTTTTTGCAAAGGACTCCAGTAAGTGAATTCCGTTGATAATGCTTTTGGTAAGCAGGCGGGGCTTATGAAGAGCGCAATGTACTTTTTTTTTGTTTTGCTAAGATAAATTTTAATATAGCGTGTCTCGTGGTGATATGAGAAGTAGCTTTTAGAAGTGTTTTGTATTGGGATTGAATGAGTTATTTAAATTGAGAGACTGTAATGAAGACCTCCGTGGTCTACTCGCACACTGGCTTGCAAAATGGCGCCATCTCAAGGTCCCGGGTTCAATCCTCTGTCGGGTCAATATTGAAATCCATTTTCTATATTGTCTCGGGTCTAGGTGCTGTCGTATTACTGGGATCAGAGCAATGTATGTGATGTTGTTCAATATTTAGTTTAGTTACAGA
Organism: Pyrausta nigrata; assembly: GCA_949316185.1. Lineage (NCBI taxonomy): Eukaryota > Metazoa > Arthropoda > Insecta > Lepidoptera > Crambidae > Pyrausta > Pyrausta nigrata. The sequence continues at coordinate 3,705,169 of OX438961.1, forward strand.
TAAATGTTATTTAGACGTCTTATCATTAATACAAGAAGAAAAGAGAAACCAAAAATTCGCACTTAGGTAGGATTTGGACCTACGACCTACCTGTGTGCGAATTTTTGGTTTCTTATTTAAACTTATATAAATAAATAAAAACAAAGTGAGTGTTAATTTTTTTTTTATTAAAAAACTAAGAAAAAAGAAGTTCAGGCTAGTTATACATATTTTGCGTCTTAAATATTCTTACTGCCTATCTTCCTAACTCAATAATATGGACGTCTGATTAGTCCCTTATATATTCCTACTGTTTGTGTTGACAATGCTTAGTCAAATCAAAACTAAGCATCTTTGAAAGAATTATATTTTTTGTACACAACGGTATTTGGACCCGAGTTCACCAACATTTAAACAACCGGTAAACATAGATTGATGGTTTTTTTGACATAATTCCCATCCAAATGTAACAAATAATATGAAAACGCCTGTTTAAACTAATCAAGTGTTAGTGAATTCTACCCTTTTGTATGTAAGTTTTTGTAAAGTAGTTTTCTATAACCCAGCAACATCCAGTTATCGATGTATTTTCTTAAAATATTTTTTGCCGTACTTTTAATTACATTTTGTAATACCTATCCCGATTAAGTACAACCCCTTTATTCTTCATAATATCAGTTGAAGCGTTATCCGTGTACAAAAATACACGCCCCAAAAACCTTTCCTTACCTACCCTCAAAATTCACCTTACCGAGAGCGTAGGCAAAAAACGAAAATATAAAAGCTACTTCGGATCGTCGAAATCCCTTCAAGTTGCCCTAAGGGTAGTCCTCCCCCCTATACCCCCTCTTTATAATTGGGGTGGGGGGAAGAACACCCGCGGATTAAAATATTTATTTTTGCGTTGGGAAGAAAAAGTATGTAGGTACAGTCGTGTGCAATATGTTTTTTAGGTTTAAGTTATAATTTTTGATATTGAATGTTTTGTGGTGAATTCTAGAGTTTAACGTTAACTAAGTAAGTACCTACCTATTGTAATAGGTAATAGTTCTTTGATATATTTAAATAATCTCTATTAATAGAAATTAAGTTCAAAGAGACTGAGGTAAGACGACCTTTTGCAAGTATTTTTTTAAATGTATTCTTGCATTTATCTTAGATCTATTCAGGTGAAATGACACTTTATTTCCTAATTTTTTAGATTATAATAGTCTACCATTTGACTTATACGGGGCAGCCCGTATCACAAAATAAAAAAACTAACGCAGTGAAGTCTAAGGCAGTAAGAAGAATCATTATTAGCCACAGGATATCCACTGCTAAACAAATGCCTGTACCTATGAGGAAGTTCATAGATTACCAACAAAACTGTGTCCAGTGCGATCTTTTACAAAATCATGATCCCAAACATTTTCGTTTCCCGGGATTTATTCATGAGTAGGTAGCACTTTTTCTAATAAGATACAATCTTATGTAATAATTTTAGTATTCATCTCTACAACACCACTGACGCTGACTGTACAATTTACTTTTATTAAATGCATGGAGTAGATAGGTGTTTTGTTTGTTTAGAATTTTTAAAATAGGTATATGTTGACTTACATACTAAAAGTAATAAACACAAAAACATCATTATTTTTATGTTTTTCTGGATTACCTTTCCAATAAGACCTTTTTCGTAGGTATGCAGAAATATTTTACTGAAGTGCCATTAACTACAATTTTAGTACCACGCTGATTTCTGTCTACGAAGTCTCGTGTTCGAATCCTGGGTCGAGCTGAAATTTATTGTTGGGTTTTTCTGTCTTAAAATAGCTTGGAATCAGGAAGTTGGTGCTGCTAACACCATTGTGAATTGGAATACACATTAAGCCAATGGTCCTATTCCTGACCTCTCTCCAGTCCTGTCGTATTGCCGTCTCACAGAACTTTGTGAGTGAAGGCACAGAGAGTACACCTATGTATTGCGCACATACTTGTACACTACAATAATATATCCTGCTCAGGCTACTCTCGGTTGAGATTGGCCACCATAGTGAAATTTCGGCTAAAATAACATTTTTGTTTTCATTTATTTATCCAATAAAATTAACAAAATGACTTAAAATTATGCAACATTCAGTAAACCAATGAGGTTTGTAACGAATGTCGTGCTAGTCTACGACGTCATCAGTTTGATTCAAAAGTGAGCTCTTAACTTATTTTTAATATAATTAGGCATTATTAGTACGCAAGTCCGGCGGTAAATAATCAGCGAGGACAGGTCGCATGAGGTGCGGGGGGCGAGGCATACTTGATGTCAGCGAGGATAGGTCGCATGAGATGCAGGGGGTGAGGCATACTTAATGTCAGCGAGGACAGGTCGCATGAGGTGCGGGGGGCGAGGCATACTTGATGTCAGCGAGGATAGGTCGCATGAGATGCAGGGGGTGAGGCATACTTAATGTCAGCGAGGACAGGTCGCATGAGGTGCGGGGGGCGAGGCATACTTGATGTCAGCGAGGACAGGTCGCATGAGGTGCGGGGGGCGGGGCATACTTAATGTCACCGAGGACAGGTCGCATGAGGTGCGGGGGGCGAGGCATACTTGATGTCAGCGAGGATAGGTCGCATGAGATGCAGGGGGTGAGGCATACTTAATGTCAGCGAGGACAGGTCGCATGAGGTGCGGGGGGCGAGGCATACTTGATGTCAGCGAGGACAGGTCGCATGAGGTGCGGGGGGCGGGGCATACTTAATGTCAGCGAGGATAGGTGGCATGAGGTGCGGGGAGCGAGGCATACTTGATGTCAGCGAGGACAGGTCGCATGAGGTGCGGGGGGCGAGGGATACTTGATGTCAGCGAGGACAGGTGACGTTGGAGGAAAAGAATTCCCTATGACATTCGCGTGTGATTGGTGCTTTCTCGCGCCCCGCACGTCTTGCAGGGCGCAAGGAGGGCCGCTCACGAACTTCTATACAGGGTGTCCGGGTTGCGACTAGCGATAATTTATGGGCTATTAGATTAGTCTAACTCCCCCCTCTTGAAATGGCAACTATTTTAATTATTTTTTTAAAATGCTATTCCTTTGGATCTGGAGGTCCTAAAAGTTATGGTATTTTTTTCGAAGGTAACGCTTTGCTATCAAGTAAAATATAGATAAATTTAAAATTATTAACCGTCATAGAAGAAAAATTTGTTTTATTATATATCGTACCAAAAATTTAAACAGTTTAATAGTTTTTTAAACCTATTACACTTAACTTAACCCAAAAATGTATTTTTTGTCAAAGAAAACATTGGGATTATGTCTTTAAAATAAAATAAATAAAACTCCCTTAATTTATCGCTAGTCTAAACCCGGACACCCTGTATATTACTGAAAGTTGTTATTACGTACGTACGTATTGTTTCAAAAAATAATTTAGACAATAAGCTTTAAACATATATATTTTTGTAGCATACGTAAATAAGTACTAATAAAAATGTACGTCCAGTGGTCAGCATATAACACTACTTTCGTTGCAAAATCAACCCTATTTAAATTTTTATAGGATGCCGCAATATTAACTTGATTTGCTGACGTCCGCACAGTTCAGTACACTTTATCGCCAGGAAATTCTTCCAAATTTATGGTCAGGTATTTTCAGTACAAACAAAAAAGTGTTTAAAACACTCAATTCGACTCCACACCTTCCCTGCTCCCATCCGTCTAATGGAAAAAAGGATAAAATTCACCGGATCCTTTTAATATTTTTTTCATTAAAGTTTTTAATATTAATACTGCGTATCGCCTGCTCCGTCCCTAATTATTTTCCCGCTTTCCCATTTTCCCGGTGGGTGGTCCCGTCTTCCCTTTTTTTAATCTTTCGCAACAAAAATACAGGTGTATTAAAATTAATTTGTTTCGTGAACTGTCTGGCGTATTAGGTACGACTCGCTGCGTACGATTTTTTGGTGTGCTCAGCCGTGAATTATTTTTTGGTTTAAAAAACGACACGTGTTTGCGAATCTACCTTTAGGCCCACTTGCGCAAGTCTGGATTAGCTAGCCGGGACTTTCGCAAATGGGCTTTCAGCTCAGATTATAGGCCTTGCGCCAGTCTGGATTAGCCAGTCCGAACTGGCGCAAGTGGACCTTCCGGTTTAGCTAATCCAGACTTGCGCAAGGGCTTTCAGCTCAGATCATAGGCCTTGAACAAGTCCGGACTAGCTACACTGGACTTGCTATAATTTTTTGTAATTAAGTAGTTCTATAACCCAGCAACCTCTAGTTTTCGATGTATATTTTTCGATGTATAATTTTTTAATAATATAGTTTTTTTGCCGTATATTTCATTACTTTTTGTAATACCTAACCCAATAAAGTACAACCCCTTTATTCTTTGTGATCACATACTTGCACAGATATTATAATACACCTACTACTTGTAGGTCAAAAACTTGGTTTGCCTAACGGAGACTTCATTTCGGGTTCACCTTCAGGAACCTACGTGTGGAGCGTGCGGTAGATCATGTCATCTTAACCTAAACGGTTGCCTGGAAGAGATCGCATATAGCGATAAGACTGCTTACATTGTACATTTTCTTGTGTAAATGGTTGTACTAACTGTATTTTTCTGTTATGGTGCGCAATAAAGAGATATCTATCTATCATGTCGCTCCCGCATAGGCTTACACAGCCATCAAAGGAGGTGCCCAACTGCACCCACAGTATAAATAGACGTCTGTAATAGACGGATAAGACCAATGAGGGTGATGATGATGATGAGTACTTGTATAATTATCACGGTGTGTTTCGAAAACAACGGATGTACTTTGAGCTGATATTGAAACGTTATGAGAGAAGAGAAAAATATTTCTAATTAGAAAAAAAAATCTGGCACACACGCGCATTTTTTTCCTCCTAGCCGAATTTCGACTACAGTGGACAATCTTAACTGAGATTAGCCGACTGCGCGCGAGATAATATAGTGCACAAGTGTGTGCGCAATACACATATGCACTCTTTGTTCCTTCACTCTCATATTCGGTGACACGGCAGTCCGACATAACCGTAGAGATCAGGCGCAGGACCAACGGCTTAACGTGCTTTCCGAGGCACGGGATGTTAAGGCCACCAAGTTCCTGACTCCGGAGCTGCCTGAGTTATCCAAGACAGAAAAACTCAACACTCTCGGCCCGACCCGGGATTCGAACCCGGGACCTCGTGGATAGTACCCAGCGTGCCTACCACTAGACCAACGAGGCAGTCATAGATAGATGTTGTTTGTATTGTAGGTATATGTCGCAGGGATATTATAAAATCCATGATATTATAATTTCACTAGCGACATTATAATTACACTGATTTACTGTCAATCGTTTGCATTACTTACAATTATCTAGCTAGTTACAGTGCCATTATAATTTCACTAGACGGATACAGTGACATTGTGAGGCAGTGATATTTTAACAATAACACTGGTTTAAGAAAGCCGTTAGATTATCAAAGTGATCGCTGATTGGTCTATTTTCTTTACCAACTGAACTACAAGTATTGAACACTTCCAAATGCTCAAGATCACTCATTTTGAAGATATTGACTGGAATGATCAACTAAATACCTCATAAAAACACCAAAAATATGTAATGAACTGATATTTAAAAAGGCACGCTCCAATGTTTATAAATGGTATTGCGACTCAATTGACCAATCAGAACACGCGGGGCTCCCACCACAAACTCAACTCATAATAAACCTAGATTTATTATAATATCACTATTGCAGCCTAGTGAAATTACAATATCACTGAAAAGAGCCCGTTAAATTATACGAACCAGTCGTCATTGACAATAATCAGTGTTATTATAATTTCACTAGTGAAATTATAATATCACGTCTTTGACAAAATCCCTGCGACATGTATATTATTATATTTCTACAGTACAAACAACATCTAAGTTCCAAGAAGTAGATGCATAACAAATTATTACGAAGAGAATGTCGGAAATTCGTGAACTAGAAACTTCTTCTGATAAAGAAGAACCAAAATCTAGTATTGCAGATAAATCTGACCTATCAAGTTACAAAGAGAAATCCAACTCATCAAATTTCACGGAAGATTTTGTAAGCCTATACGGTTTAGCGAGTAAAATGTACAACATAATTCACGACAGATTTTGATTTGAACTTATAGAAACGGGCTGGTGAAAAAACAGACTTGCGTAACACGATTTGCGTGTATGAGCTTGAGATTGCCTACACGACGTGCGTGATAATTTTAAATGAAAAAAATACTTTTAGAATTTGGTTAAGTAAGTATCATAAAAATGGTATTTACCCCTTTTAATTAGGAAAAATCATTTTGACTTAAATACCAATAATTATTTTTATAACTTAAGCAATTATTTTGCAAGTTTTTACGAAATCAAATTGAATTTGGGTTCGAGTCCCACCGGATGACACAGTCAATTAATTTTTGTGAGCGAAATTCAATTTGATTAAATACCAATGTACAGTATTTACCCACTATTTAAGTGGGTAAATACTGCACTCTATTAGGGGCTGATAATAAAAAGAGGTCCGTAAGGTAAAATGCGTATATTCAATCCGCGATACAGTTGACAAGTGAAAAGACCGCCAGACAGAGATGTCAACACAATAAAATTAACAATTGTACAAACACACTAAAGTTACATGTTGGGGTTACCAAGAACCAAAGTGATAAATATTTTGGCACTTCTTTATTTCCCGCTTAGCTTGCATAAAATACTTAGCGACATCTATTGTTCAGTAGCAGTAGCTTTAGAATTTGTGGAACATGTTTTATAGTTCGGCAATATTTCTTATCAAGTTTTATCCATATGGTATTACCATTTTTTAAATCCACTAGCTCAAAACAAGTAATAAGTAAGGAAATATTGCCTTACAAGACAAATAAGTCGTGCTCTGCCATCTAGCGGGGAGTAGTAGCATCGATAAGTGCAGTATCCCGACGTTAGATGGTGCTACACTGATTTGAATAGCTACAAAGTACATTTTAATTTCTCACCAATCAAAAAAGTTTAATAATTATGAGTAGTAGTCGAAATAATTATAAAGGTTATTCAATGTTTTACATCAATTTAATGTTTACATTTATTTCCGAAAACTTCTTTGTAATCTTTTTTCCCTATAGGGATGATTTTTAAGAGTCGGTTAAAACATATTCTATGAATAAAACACTGCTCTACTTTAAAACATCACAAACCGATCTGATATCTTTTGTCTTTAAAAATAGCCAGTTGTGCATTAATTTTAAAAAATATTTATTCGGCCACATAATTCAAAAATCGGCTACAATGCGCTGTCAGACACAGTTAGTCAATATATAACACTAGTGGTTCCCCGCGACTTCAATCGCAAGATTTGGATTTTCCATATAAACTTTCATCCCCCATTTCACCCCCTAATGTTTTTATATCGCGACAAAATGTAGCCTATGTCCTTTTCAGGGTCTTGAACTGTCTCCATACCAAATTTCATCGTAATCGGTTCAGCGATTTAAGCGTCAAGAGGTAACAGACAGACACACGTATGGCTTGCTTATCCTCTGCCTTTGACTTGTGTTTGATATCATTAAGAATGCAAAACTTTATAATAACAACTAGTGGTTGCCCGCGACTTCGTCCGCGTTCGAATTCGGATTTTCCTTACAAATTTTCATCCCCCTAATGATTTTATATCGCGATAAAAAGTAGCCTTGACCTTCCCAGGGTCTCAATTATCTCTGTACCCATTTGAATCGGTCCAGTAGTTTCAAACAAACAAACAAATAATCACTCGATAATCATTTATAGTTACTGCATTTTTATCCAATAGAAAGATACTCCATGAAACCAAATGCTGATATCTTTTCATAGATATTTAAACGCACAAGCTTAAAACAATACAAACAAACAATAGTCAATCAAATCTAATCCCCAATCGCCGATGACAGCATCGCTGCGTTTTTTATAAAAGTACTCAATATTGAAAAGCGCTTTCATTTCCCTCCGCATTTTTCAGTTTCAGGGTTCTGCTGAAAGAAATATTACTGTTTTGGTTTAAAATGCACTGTTAAAGGATACTTAGTTTTTTTTTTAAATAAATAGTCATATCTTCGACCGCGCTTGAATTCGTTATACGATACACGGTGGCCTTGGAGGGGCCTTCATCCATAAATGCCATTTGAAGTCTATCGAACGATTCTTCCGGTTTTGACACTATAAATCGTAAAAAAACATAGCTCTAAGACATCTTAGAGCTATGTTTTTTAGGGAACATTCCCGGCACAGATTCATTTTTCAGTCAGACACGATACTTTGAATTGTCTCGCAAAAAATGTGGAGGAAAATTTTGAAACTAGAACACACCTATTTTTCCTTATAAATAATTATATTTTCCAAAAAGATTCTTACCGGCCAGGTATGTGGGAACATATAATAAGTCAGCCTATTAGATCCCACTGCTGGGAAAAGGCCTCACCTCAACTATGAGGAGGAAATGTATGTGGGAACATAAAAACTTTTATTTCGCAATACTTTCTGAGTGGCCTGGTATTTGATCGCAATCTCACCTGATGGTAAGCGACGATGCAGCCGGAGATGGGGCATGTTTGACTAGTAACAGCCATTTTTTTTCAAAGCAATTCAGATCATAGTGTTTAGGAATATCTTTTACTGGCAAAAAGTTCCACTCTATAGCTGTACGCAAGAGGAACGCAGATTTAAAACGTTTGGTGCGTATTTGTATGTCAACGAAATAAGAGTGATAAATGCTAATAATAACAATTCCGTATTAGTGTAAAGCTCACAACACAAAGAAAGTTTTGATGTATGCACGTCAAGGTAAGCACTGTGCCATCTGATGAAGTTGTAATAGAAGTGATTTTGCAACGAAAAGCTATCGTCTATGTGCTGGCCACTGTAAAAGATGGTTAAGAAAAAATATTCTTATTAGACATTTCACTCTTATTTTGACATTTTTGGCAATAGGTCTTATTGTATATATATTTAATAAGTCCTTTCACGACAAAATGTTATTTTTTGTAATGTCTACCGTGTGGTGTGTGTAATAAAGAGTAGGTATCTAACTAAGTAAATTTGGAAGTAGGTACTTAACAATACGTTGTTGACGTGCAAATCAAAATCTTACACGAACAAGGTTTTTAATCAAGTTAGATAAAATCTTTTTAGAGTTATTATGCACCTGTTCATTAAAAGTACGGGATAAAACTGTGACTAAAGTTCATAGCCAAATATATACAATATTGCTGACCAATTGGACAAAATTCTAAAATCTAAATAATATTGCAAATTTCTAAATGGGTAGGTACTGCATTTCATCCCCCAGACTTCTTGTCCATTAGGCGAATGAAACGCAACAAGTGCGAAAATAATAAAAAACGTACGGAATCCGCCTCCCTCGCGGTTTTTTCGACCTTTTGCCGTTACTCGCGGCAAAGCGCCATTGACGTATTTTTTTACTTTCTGGGCGCACCCTTTTTTTCGATTTATCTTTTTTCCACTTTCGAGCGGATTTTTCGCTTATTTGCTCGCTTCATTGGCTTGTAAGTGAGATGGGTTGGAGGGTGAATGTTTTTTACACTTTTGTTTTGGTAAATGTCCAATAACAGTCCTTGTTATTGGATTTGGGTCAGTCGCTCGAACGGTCTTGTTAACGAACGAGATATGAGTGATGGCAGCGCTGCGTGCAGTGGCGGACTTTTCCGGAACTATTCGAATAATGGCGACGCCAGCGCTGTGCTCTAGATTGCGGCACTGGGGTGGACTAAGGTTTGTGGTAGCGCCATCTATTGCCGAGTAGTAGTATTAAAATATGTTTTGTATTTTTTTTCTTTCCATAAAACAATGATTAAAAGCTCAAACGGAAAATCATAAACAATTTCTACTTTACCTCTCTAAGGGTAGGTAGGTAAAGGCAGGTAGGTAGCTCAATATATTCTTAAAAAGTGGTCAATCTAAAATACATACATAGGTACCTACTTAAAAAGTTATTACCTTTTATAAAATTCATGAAATTGAAAAAAGGTATTTCTATAACTTTGTCAACTCTCGCGTTTCATTGTTTATTACTAAAACTATTTATTTCTTACGCTTCACGTTGCCATATTAATCTTTGATATTTTGCAAAACTTGTTTTTCAGTACGGCTTTTTTCCATACCAAACCTTTTGATTCATTTTCAAAAATGTCTATTTTCCTTACAGTCATCATTTCTAGTCAGTAAGTACTAACCTTAATAATACTAGGAATAGTTTTATTACAGTACTTCCAGCGGGTTAGAATTTGAGTATGTACCCCAATAACAGTTTTGGTACTTATAATAATTACTGGATAAAAAGTTAAAAAATAAACACTTTTGACATGTGACCGTGTGTACCTTACTCTTTTTCCGAAAAGGTAAATGTAATAAATAACGTTTAATTTACAAAGACGCGTTAGACATGCGGGAAAACTTTAATTGGTACCTACAGTTTTTTTATTATTTATTTCTGCCTATCGGTAAAAGAAAACATCGTGAAAAAACCCACACTAACAGTTGGATGTTGGCTTGTGTGTGAAATGGAGAAGGCAAAGGCCAATCCTTTAAAATTGCGAAGAAAGTCGTTCTGTATATTTTATTTCACACAGTAATCTCCACCCTCAGTCATAATAAAGTATACGACCATGAAGATAATTTACATAAAGCAAAAGAAACAAAATAATAGTCACAAAATAAAAGTCCCCAAAACAACTCGTTTAATTAGCAAAAATTAACCCCAAAATCTGGTTGTGGCAAATTACCCTGCAAAAAATACCCCTCCCGTGACACAAGAACAGTGTTTTGTACCTCACCGCAAGAGGGCGTGGAGGGAATAGATTTTTAAGTGGAGGAAGTGATTTATAGATGACACCTATGGGCTGGCAAGTATGGAGATGGAAAATAATAATAATAAATTGTTTCAACAAAACACCAATTGTCTAGCCCCAAACTAAGCGTGAGCTTGTGCTCTGTTGATTAGGGTAACGGATAGACATACTTATACAGCGTTTTAGTGTAAGCAGTCTTATCCTTTAAGGGGCTGAATATGACCATCAATACCTACAACGTTTACTATGGGCCCATGGTCGAAATCTTTTTAAAAAAACGGATGCTCCATTCAAATAATTCAGCTACCTCGGTGACAATGTATGGAGAGCAAAATTTTTTTTTTCACGATTTCAGTGTTGACTTCATAATAAAAGCTGTAGGTCGCTGGGTACTATCCACGAGGTCCTGGGTTCGAATCCCGGGTCGGGCCGAGAGTGCTTGGGTTTTTCTGTCTTGAAATTACTCAGACACAGCTGCGGAGTCAGGAAGTTGGTGGTGTTAACACCCCCGTGCCACGGAAAGCACGTTAAGCCGTTGATCCTGCGCCTGATCTCTCTACGGTCATGTCGGACTGCCGTCTCACCGAATTATGAGAGTGAAGGAACAGAGAGTGCACCTGTGTATTGCGCAGACACTTGTGCACTATAATATGTCCCGCGCAGTTGGCTGATCTCTGTTGAGATATGGCCATATTCACCCTCATAAATGATAAGACTGTTCACACCAACGCCCTGTATACATTTATAAACATCCATGACTTACAAATGCACGTGCTCATCACAGTAACATTTGCCCCTCGCAGGATTCGAACCCTCAACCGCCTGGCTTAGTAGTCCGGTGCGCGAACACAGTCGAACATGGATTTTTACCAATGATTTTAGTTACTTTGCCTCATTTTTAGGCAAACTGAAAAAAAATATTGGTTAACAGTAACCAAAATTTAGTGACTTGCGAACTTCTGGTTATCAGTAACAAATAAGTTATCTTACTGATAACCAGAAGATTGTTTATATTTAACAAAAATTTACTCTCCTACAACGAAACCTTCAACTAACAAAACTAGTTTGGTTGAATCTTTTTTTTCAGTGCAATTAAAATAATTCTTGTCCTAACTACTTACTGATATTTTTATATCTATGTAATGTGGGCCGCGCATCAACGTACCTACCCAAATATGATATGGGACTCTACGTGATCAACATAAGGTTTAAATACGCGAGGAAGAACAAACAGGTACATACTTCAGTTCCTACGTCACAATGACGTAAGGTAATTTTTCTGTTTTTAAAACTATTGCCAGTTTTAAAAACAGAAAAAGTACCTTTATTTGTCATTTCCCTAAAACATCAACTTTCAGAATCACTGAATAACAATTTTAACAAGTCTCACTCCATACTCTCTGGAGCATTTTTTACCGTGGCCGTCCGGTGATCGCGGTGGATCAGTTAATCGCTTTTTTAACCAGAGTTAAGTGAATTTAACGCGTGTTTGTGCTGATCTATGGCTGGTTAAACGGCCGTTGTGGGAAATGGGAAAAAACGTGTGAAAATTAAAATGTTGAAGCAATTTTCTAAGGGAAAATGCACTGTTACGTGCGGGAGGGATAAAAGTTTTCTCTAATATGAGGTTTATCGTTTTAAGTTCTAAATAGTCATGTTCATTTATCTGAAGATAAACATGAATTATGTGCTAATTAAAGTTCAAAATTGCTAATTAGCAAATTCGGCAATAGTCCTTTTTGATTTCAAATGGCTTTGATACAAAACATCAGCAACCTATTTAAAATGTCATTCAATTAGAAGGGTCACAATGAGGTGAAGACATGATTTTAAATAGCATATTGGGCTCAACTTCAAAGTTCCCCTTTGTAACATTAAATTTAAGTTCATCCCGTTAAGTTAATATTTTTTTAAGTTCTGATGTAAAATCTAAAAGAGACAGACCTCATTTAATTTAGAAATTACAAAGTAAACAGCTGTCAGTTGTTAGGAAAATTACACAATCTATTGACAAATAATTATAATATACCTATGCTGTAATTCAGCATTGCAAGTCAGTATCATTCGATGATGACCAAAGGTAAGCGCAAAATCTTGTAAAAATACATAAAAAATAGCATCCCTTAATTTGACGTTTCTCAAGTCTTTCTCTTTTTGTTTATTTGACAGAGATAGGGAAAGACTGAACGTAAATTTAATCTTAGACAGGGCACTTTGAAATCGAGCCCACTGTATTTTATTAAAAGAAAAAGAATACTTCTAATGTTCTTATTTCGTTCTTACTATTGAAGTCTGCCCGAAATCTGGTTACCAGCTTATTGCCCAAGAATTTGTCATTTCAGCTCTCTGTTATAAAGAATCCATGAATGTATTATAATTTGGTGCTGTCGAGTCGAATTATTAAAATCACCGGTTAGCAACTTACACAAGCCCCTATTTCTTAGGCACAAATGGCGCCGTAGGAAACGTGTCGAATTTAAATAATATGTTAATACAATGTTTGCTTATCCCCCAAAAACTTTTCGCCTCCCCACGATAATTCACCCTCCCAACCCCACATTTTAATTAAATCTCTCAGCCAAACACGGGGTGAAAGCCTTGGAATTTTCTTTGTGATTCGCAGGTGAATTCTGTTTTGCCCCAAGTTTCACCCTTTCACCCCAAAGAATACAGTTTACTTTAAATACTTGGGCATATATTTCCCGGTAAATATGTAGGAAGATGTACATGGTGTGTTTATTAAGAAACATGCACGTAAAATGTGTTGGTTGAGCTTAATGACACGTAAGAGTTTGTGTTATTTCTTGTATTTAGACGGGGCCTGTTTTTATAATTCAATATGTTAAATGTGGGTAACTTTTTTGTATTATCCGCCTAATTTTTAGGGTTCCGTAGTCTAACAAGGAACCCTTATAAGATTTCAGTCCGTCCGTCCTAGTCTGTCACAGCAGAATATTTTCTACGTTTATTGACTGATTTGCATGTAACTTGGTTTAAAGATATTTCACATATAGATCTCATTTTTAAAAATACAAAAAATTAAAATTACCCCTTTTTAACACCTTACATGGGCACCATACATGTAAAGGGGGTGGTGAATTATTTTTTGAGTGCATCCCCTTGTGTGGGATATCGTTGAAAAGGACTATGAAAATAAGGTAGGGTTTCCATACAAGACTTTTTATCAGCTTTACCATTTGCGAGATATAACCCGCCAAAGTCGTTTACACGGTGTCCCCCTGTATTTTTTAAAGTCCTATAAACTTCAAATCACTCACGTAAAGATTAGCTCACACGCAGCTTTGGATGTAGTCAATACTTCAACTTTTGTTACATTAGTCTATAAGGACCAACTGCGCACGTTCGGATTAACTATTCCGGACTTTTTAAAAACCTATTATCAGAGGTATAAGTCCACTTGCAGTCTGGATTAGCTAATCCGGAAAGTCCACTTCCGTCAGTCCGGATTACTGACTGGCGCAATTGGGCTTTCAACTCAGATAATAGGCCCTAAACAAATCCAGATTAGCTAATCTGGACGTGCGCAAGTGGGCCTATGATACGCCCTTTTGTAGAGAGCAATGATTTCTTTATTTGTAGGAATCTTTCTAACTAGAAAACTAATGAAACTCGAAAAATTAAAACAATTGGAAGTAATTTCTGATTTGATATATAATAATATTTTTAACCCCCGACCCAAAACGACGGGGTGTTATATGTGTGTGTCTGTCTGTGGCATAAAAAATAAAACTGAAATTTTGACCCTACGTAAGTATGTATACAATTTTTAATTAATACTAACTAATGTTGTCGCGTCGAGGGACCGCACTAATATTATACCTTGCGCGCCGTACACCAAAATTTGCACGAGTCGCGTTCGGGAAGCAAAGCTATTTAAGTAAATGGATTGAGGACTTATACAAAAACTTTATAATAATATGTTACTTATCTGTGTACTTTAACACAAATTTAGACTAATATTAGTGCGGTCCCCCGAAGCGACAACATTAGCATTAAAATTTTTATACCTACATACTTACGAAGGGTCAAAATTTCAGTTTTATTTTTTGCTTTTATAAAGTTTCCATTGAAACGAACTGTATTGTATCTAGATATAATTCCATAGTTTTTAAACCTTGTTTTAGGATTTTGATGTGCTACCCATGTTGGGGGGTTTTTTAAATTGTTTATTTTCAAGATACATGATATTAAGTACAAGAAAATGGTTCCCTCCAAACAAGACGTGGGTTATTTTATCTTAATCACCATGACAATACAAATGATAATTATTGTCTCCTACTCGGGGGTAAGTTAACGGAATTATTTTGCTTAATGAGCGACGCTCACTCTTAGCGTATATTTTGGAGAAGACATATATTTGTATAATGTAAATCTCCCCTTTGAGGCTGACGAATGTTTAACACATCTATGCTGGTAAATTGTACATGCTTGATTGGTATAAAAGAAAGCATTTGAAAGTATGGAAGAAAATTATTTTCTTCCATACTTTTATTTCATAAGTAAACGTAGAGTAACTATTATAGTTACTTATGAAATAACGTTACAATAAAACTCAATATATCAGTACTCACAATACATAGGAAGATAAGTGTTTGAAACAAAAACATTGTGTCTTTTGGTAATACCTGTTCAAGTACCTATGTGAAGTTTAGATTTTATTACTATACTAACGGGTTAAGGATCAGTATAAACCTTGACAATATATGAGTACAATAAGCCGCTAATATAAAATAAAATTACCCTCACAATAATGGGACAAACACTGAAATTGGTAAAAAATACAGATGACATAGTCGTTCAGGTAAATGATTGAAATAATAGATAAATATTGGACAACATCACATACATTGCTCTGATCCCAAAGTAAGTAGATAAAACACTTGCGCTATGGAAATCAGAAACAACTGGGATCTTACAACAATTAGACCCGAAACAAATTAGAAAATATGGTTTTCTATATAAACCCGGCCGGGGATCGAACCCGGGACCTCAGAGATGGCGGCACCTTGAAAACCGGTGTTAAAATATGAGCGAATTTCACCAAAGTCACCAAAAACGAATTTGTCAGTCAAATACCGTTCACACACAGGTAACTATTAAAGATTATTACAAATAAATAGGTTATAAATCTTCCTTATTTAACTTTCTTAAGAAAGACTGTTAGACTCATAATATGACTAGTAAAAGGTCAAGAAACCTTGTACTATCATCTTCTTTGTGCTAAAGATAAATACACCCAATCTCGCGTGCATCGCTATCTTTCACGTGCCAAGCAAATGAACCCTCATAATCGAATTCCATACCGTCTTCTCTAATAAATTTATAAATTTTCAGACGGGCCTTTCTTACAAAGGCGCAATTTGGCGCACACACACACAAGCACGCACACATGTGCAGTGTAAGATGAATAATTATGTGGCAGCGCCGCCTTGCTTGCCGGGGCACGTTGGGAAATCGTGGATAAGGTTAGTAATATTAATCTTTTCTTTACACAAACAGGTAACAGCAATGTATGTACAACTGCCGTACTCAGAGACGTCAATTAAAGTTAATCCCTCATTAAGTCTCATGCTGACATTTTCTATGTCATTGACAAAGAAAGTGACAGAACGAGACTTAATCAAAGAAGAACGGCAAAGTCATTTGATGCTCAGTTCCAAATGCTGGCATGTTTTAGTCTCTGGTGAAAAGCCTAAAACTGTATAGAGGAAAAAATAATATAACTGACATCGAACGACATTTTATTAGGTGCATTATGTCGGACTGACACTGACAATGTATGATCCGGTCAACATTGACGTTTGATATAAAACATATACTTCAAGTTTGACACTCTGGTTTCCCTTCAACGCCTTTCAAGTTTGACTGACTCGTCAAAGTTCACGTCGTTCGTTTTGTTTTTGCATCCTTGAAGACGTTTAGTTATTAATAATTTGTAAATTCTGAAAATATTGAAAATTTTAATTCTCTGCTTTTTAAATTACCATAAAATCTTACAAAAGCTAGCTAATAAAGTGATAAATATATTTCATGTGTCTCACTTAGTATGGTGTCCGATTTATGCCAATCTTCTTTTACTGACAACTCTGAGTGCGGCAGTAAGCTACTTAAAATTTACACATGGCAATAGTTTGTGTATTAGTAGGCGCAGCGTAGGATGTCCACCGGCAAGATTGACAGGAGACCTCGTAAAGATTGCAGGATCACACTGGATGGATACCACTTGCAACCGGTCGCTGTGGAAAACCGTGGGGGAAGCCTATGTTCAGCAATGGACGTCTACGAGCTGATAATGATGATGATGAATAATTTGTGTGAGACTGATGCCTGTGTTAGGTAAAATACCTATATTACAAGTCCCTACTACCTTTATTTTCCCCACCATTTCGATCTGCAGGATTATCTGTCTATCCTTTGTACTGTACAAAGGATTACATATTTTTGACATATTTATTATCTGTTATTTTTTGGAGTCGGTGCCAGCCAAGAGATGGATTAATCCTGTCCTTACTTGCAAAAAAACATTGGAATTAGAATTTCTGGCACCGACTGCAAAAATAACAGATAATAAATTGGAAATAGGTTTCTAGTATAATTTCGTAGAACAGTTAGGTTATTTAAATATTATTTTGTTCTTCTTAGTTCAAATTTGTTTATAAAATTTTTAGTTTTAATAGCTTTAATAGCACTGTAGGCAGTTTTGATGTCGGTTTTTGACGTTTTTTTTTAAAAAAAAACTATTTTTAGTTGAAAGTTAGTGTAAGGTGCAACAGCGTCATTTGGAAGAAAGTAGTAACGAGAAGGAAGACCGCTTAAAGAAGAACAGGGAAAGATTTGCCAATAGCATTTTAAATGTAGTTTGTTGTTTATCGTACCATCGGATTCCATATACGGATTTTGGGGATAAAAACTGTTCTATGTCCTTTCTCGGTACTCAAACTATCAAATCCATCGTTTCAGCGGTGAGAGTTAATTGATTTCTTGCAGTAATTATATATTTCTTGAAGTAATTATATATTTTTATTGTTGGGGGCGGGGGGAGGGTTTAGGGGGAAGGTTAGAGAGGGGGGAGCTGCGCCTTTGATTTGTGGCTTGCTGCTTTTGTTTTGTTAGCATCCTATACAGTACCTGACAAAACGTCTTGTGTTTTAATTACTAAACTCCTAATTTTTAAGGAATTCCACCATCAGCTCAGCTCCACAATGTTGACTATCAGCTGTACCAACATGTCAACATTAAGATACTTGTACGAAACTATACGTGCCTTTAAAATTTGAGGGTTTCCCTCGATTACACCAAGATCCCATAATCAGATCTCGACTGGGCCACAATGGGACCAAGTAGGAGGTGTAACCTCTAGGTAAAAAATTTTTTTCAAATCGGTCCACAGCTGACTGAGATATGAGGTAACATAGCCACAAAAAATAACTTACAGTCGAATTGATACCTCCTCCTTTTTTTGAAGTCGGTTAAAAAAGGGTAACTATTGTCATCTTCTACTGCAGCGTGGTCATTGGAATTTGATGTACTGACACATGCATGCTTTCACATGTTAAGTGACATTATGTACCTCTTTTTGAATCATTGTTTTTTTCTCCTTCCTTCGCATCTGATGGCCGTGCTCCTGTCACGTAAGCATGGAGGTTTAATACGTGCCTGAAATAGTTGGAGTATTCTTTTTTGACGTGTCCACCCAAATCTTTCGTCTTCTCAAGGAGGGTACCCCAAGAAAACACATACTACACTTATTTATCTACGGCCCCACTCTTTATGAAAGGAATGATTAATGTCTGCCGGCATTAGGGCCTAACGAACACCCCTGACCCCCCCCCCCCCCCCCCTTTCTGCTACCCTCGTAATTATTACTTTACTTACACCACTTATAAGAGTTGTGAGATCTATTTTCATTAAAAGTTTATTATGTTTCCAGTTTTAAGATGGGGGAAGGTTGATTTACTTTCCATTAAGATTTGTGGTAAGGGTTTTTTTACGTAAAGAATTATAACTAGTGACTGACCAATGTTTCGGTTCCGGCCAAAAATCGTATTTCGGCCAGAGTTTCGGGTTCGGCCAAACTTCGGCCGCACCGATACTTCAATATTAATAAACTGTAATAATTTTGTAATTGTATTTTATCCTTATACTTGAAACTGTAATTATTACTCACTATAAAGACGTTACTCGCATAAAGACGACCGTCTTGGTGTAGTGGTTCGCGCTCCGGACTGCAAAACCAGGTTACGGGTTCAGATCCCGCATGGGTCAAATGTTTGTGTTGAGTCATAAACGTTTATATAAACGTATTTAAGTATGTCTATCCGTTATCCTAGTCACCATAGCACAAGCTCCCGCTTAGTTTGGGGCTAGGAATTGGTGTGGTTGTTAAAACATTTTATTTTTAATTATTTATATGGCACTACTAGCTGCTGCTTACGATTTGGTCTGCGTAGAATCTAAAAAAAAATGTTTTTGAATCCGTAACGATTAGTAACGTACTCGTACCCACTGACATTGTATTTAAAAAAGTTCAATCGCCGCGCAGTAGGAGATGACAGGTCTGCTTGTCATCTCCTACTGCGCGGCGATTCGAATTTGATGCGAAGAGCACACGCTCTTTTACTTGTCAAATGTCATATGAGCACAAAATTTGAATAAGCAAATTGCTCAACTAGAGGCAATTAATTTCCGCACACTAATGATTTATCTACCTCGTTTTAAATGCTCTATTGGTATCTACAATAAAAACAAAATATACTCGTAAAACATTCAAACCCTCATTTTGGGATTCCCCGCAGTCGGTAAAAAGTGACGTAGCTTTGACAACGTATTTAACTACAGCCCATGCTACGATGCGACGTAGCAAATGCTACGAAAGAAAACCCCGTAGGAGCACGTAGCTGTCGTAGCAAAATTGTAGCATGTTTTGAGTGGGTGCTTTTTTATTAATACCTAGACAGACGTGTGAGATGTAAAGACCATGTGAGAACGCAATCTTACCAAATGGTAAGCGACTATATGGTTACTGTGCAATAAGGTTTTTCGCATATTCCCTATAAAAAATATAAATTTTGAGAAATGTATATTTCGTGTTAGTATAGGCTCCTTCCATCCATTTTCATACTTTCAAGCTTTAAAACTCAATTTTTCTCTTTTATTGTGCCTTTAGATATTCTGTTATTATCCTGACTACATTGTGATGTTATTTGCTTAATATCTGACTTACATTTCATTGCTACATTTAGTGACTCTTTTATTAAACCGTTAACCGTAAACTGATACCAAAATTATATATTTTACAAATAATAAACATTATAATTTAATCTGATAAAATAAATAAGAATATCTTACCTTATTTCAGTTAAAACGGCTCGTAAAGCTCAATTTAGGTCTGTGTCAATTCAACAGCAGACGCGGTATCTAAGTAGTCACTACCCACGTAGATATTGTGTTAACATATCTTTGAGTTGACCTAACGACTTGTAACATAATCGACGAAGATGACAATAGATAGATAGACGAATTTTACGTTACCCTTCGCAAGAAGATGGGCTCAGTCCTAAACATAATGAGATTAATTCCCAATAGAGTCTAGAGCACGTAATCGAAAATGTTCGATGCACCAATTTTGAAACAACAACAATATTGGTAGTTGGTGTATCGCCATTCTTCATCTTTTTTTTATTTGGCATGTGCTTGCTTTTGGCTTTAGACTAAACCAGACGTGGACAGAGTCGACGGTGGAGCGAGCTCACCCAGAAGGGTCTGTCACTCCTACTCACCGACGGAACACAGCAAGCTGCTTGGCGCCGAGCTCCGGTGGGAGGGTGGTAGCTACCATCATTGTCATTATTAGCCGTAGGACGTCCACTGCTGAACATGGGCCTCATCCACGGTTTTCCACAGCGACCGGTTGTAAGCGGTCTGTATCCAGTGTGATCCTGCAATCTTTACAAGGTCATCTGTCTATCTTGCCGGTGGACGTCTTACGCTGCGCCTTTGGTCAAAAGGTCTCCAATCTAGAACTTATCGGGCCTAACGACATTCATAGACATTCATAGATTTAACATTTGTTTTAATTGTTAGTATATTCAATTTTAATACTAAGTCTTACTCAACACATACATACAGGTCTTAATGCGATAGCCTGTATGTATGTGTAATGTGTGAAAATCGCGAATCTTAAAAAGTGACTAAGTCTTACTGCCGCACTCAGAGACGTCAATAAAAGTTACTCCTTCATTCAGTGTCATGTCGTCCTTTTCTATTTTATTGACAAAGAATGTGACAGAACGAGACTTAATTAAAACTAAATTAATTTGATGTCTCTGAGTGCGGCAGAAGACTTAATATTAAAATTTGATTTCTTTCTTACTTATTAACTTAAGTTATGAAAGCGAATAGTATACTAACAATTAAAACAAATGTGAAATCCTAATTAAACGTGAGCGATAGTCGATAAGAGTTTGTTATATCTATTCCCCATCACCAAACATAATTAATAAATATCTAACCTTCACTTCGTTTAGAATTCGTAACTAATTACTATCAAGACTTCTTTAAAAAGCTCAAGTGAAATAACTTACCAACCCAAGTTGCCTAAAATGTAAATTCTTACTCAGCAACTGTATTTCTAAGTTTTAAATGTGCTTACCCAATCGTTTTGTTAGAATAATGGCTAAGGTATGTACTCGTATGTACATAATGTGTATGTACACATAGTTATGTGCCTGTGAAAGACGGGCGAAGAGAAAGGAGGTTTTTTGCGAAGAAAAGGGCTCCTTCATCGTTAATTACTGTACGGAGAAAATAATATACAGGGTGATTGAACATTTTGGTAACAAAAATACCAGACTACTACATGACCAAGCCAACTAGACAACTGTCAAACTACTTACGATCACGAATACAACGAAATTACAGAAGGCAATTAAAAAACAATACAACAACAACAATGTTACAGTTTAGATGATATGCGTTAGTTCATTTTAACACCATAGTGCTTTTTGATTTCTATTGGTATTGTCGTTGTATTCGTCGTCGAAAGTCATTCAGCATAACTAGTTAACTAGTATTATGTCACACAAACAATAACTAGTTTACTGTCTGTTCTTCGTTTTATTTATGTTAATTAACTTTAATGACAAATACTTAATACAAAGAGAAACGTGTACTACTTATATAATTAACACATGCGATTTAAATGCATTAAAAATACTATCCGCATGTTTTATCCTTACACAAAGAAAAGGGTGGGTTGAGAAAAACCACACCTTAACAAGTATTGTTTTTGCCTTTTATTGTCACTAACTTTACCATGATAGATTCCATATACACACATCAACACTGTCTAGGGATATAAAAAACATAGTACTATTATATCCAAATATCCCTAGACAGTGTTGATTAGTAGATGTAAGTACTTAGTGTAATAGATGTACTTCTAAGAAATTATTTCTTTTCCAAATTATCTCATAATTTCTTTTTAAAATCGTAATTATTTTTCTTCTCGCGCCACCCTGTATAAACAAAATTCGTCTAAGAAAACGTGGGCCCGGGTTCTGGTAATTTATCACGAGTCAAGTTATATTAATGTGGATAAATGGGGCGCGGAGGGGGAGGGGGTGGGGGGTGACGGACCGACAGAAGGCTTCGACGCCTCATGGTGATTGGAGAAAACGGTTCTCTTGGCTTACTTTTTACTTAGGTCTTGGTAAGCTATGTTTATAACGAACATTGGATATCTTCTTTGGTTTTGACGCTGACAATTAACTAACGAAGAGGGACTATTTCCATATACATATATAATAAAACAGTAAAACCAATGCATCTGTACATTGAGTATTTTTACCAAAATCTAATTGAGGGTGATATTTAAATAGAACACGATGATGATGTTTTAACAGAATAGGAATCCACAACTTTTATTTTTTTGTCTGTTTGTCTGTCTGTTTGTACATGCTAATCTTCGGAACTACCTTGATGCCTCCGGATGCCTATTGACCTTGATTTTCCATTTCTCTCTTCTTGCGATATGGTAGACTAAGAAAGAGATCATGATAGCTGGATGGCGACGGGAGTATAAACAATTTTGTACCATCGAGTCCACGCGTACAAAGTCGCGGGCAACAACTAGTGTTTAAATAAATATAGGTAATGCCTATTTTTTATTCTGTGGTAAAGCATTATCAAATTATATGTATGTTTTTAAACGACCACATGTGGTGGGTTAGTAACAATTTACTTCTTTGCTATAGCTTTAACTAGTTAATAGCACCTTTGCAAATCTATATAACAAGTATTTAAATGATAAAACAAAAACAAAGGTTAAAGCATTTATAAATGACCCAAGAACTGGCAGCTACCTTGCTCAGCGTATAAGCATTGCTATCCAGCGCGGTAATGCTGCCAGCATCCTGGCACACTTTACCACAAGGACTCTTTTTATAATTTTTGTTTTTCTTTTGTATTAAATAATTTATCTTAATTTTTATTGAAAAGTTTTAGTAAAATAAAAGTACCTTTATATGATAATACACATATTAAATGATAAGCACAGATATGGACATTATTAGGTTTCATCCGTTTTCACGATATTGTTTAGTATATTCTGTAGTTTATCTTGCACATCATCTATATGAATGAGGTCTTGGATTAGATTTCCAGTCTTAGAAAAAACGTTACCAGTAGGTCCAAATATAATTAGGGGTATTTTTAATTTCTTGTGATATTTCAAAAATTTGGTTATCAATTATAAAATATTTTTGGTAGTGAAAAATTAAATAAAAACTAGACTTTTGAGAGTAATTTGTTTTGACGCAAGTTGGTACGGACCCCCATAGTAAAATTATCAGTGTCCTTTTGCACTCAAAAATTCATCGGAACCAACTCGATGAGATTTTGAATTTAGAATCTGCTATTGTAAGAACTTGTAAAGGAATAAGTAGCCGTTATAGGGATCATGAATTGTGATTTTTCTTATGTCTTACTTTATCGCCAAAGTTAATGATAATTTGGTGGGGTCAGTTTTCCTTTAATTTCAACGTTGTTGTGATATTCATATTATACGTCATATTATACGTTAGATACGTTGTCATAACCAATTTAGTAAATTTCAGTTATACCATAATAATTACATGGAACTCATTTAGCAAATCTCTCCCCAAAAGAAGTCCCCCCAACTTAAAACAACATCCATTAGGCTCAGATAACAAAGCGAGTGATAAATATTCTCGCTGTCAATACACGCGTATAACGAGAACTTATCTTCCAGATATTATATAAGCGCCGCGGGGTACAGAAGCGAGGAATGTAAGGGAGAGTGCACAATTGTGGATATTGCGATACGCCGAAAAAAGCGCTGAGTTGAACTGGGCGCGTAGCCAAGTGGCAATTTATTCTCAAGCGAAGTTCGTTATCGCTAACTAAATGTATAAAAGTGACATGAGCCATCAAAAAAACACGTGACTTTTGCATACATTTTTGACACTTCGTTGGCGATAGCGAAGTTCGCTCCAGAACGATTGCCATTTGGCTACGGGCCTAGAAGTCTTAAGCTCCGTTACACTAAGTTTTTTAACTAGAATTAAATTTAAAAACTGTGTTTCTAAAAATATATTATTGCACTTGAAAAAAAAAAAAACGACCACCAGAGGCGGGAATCGAACCCGCGTTCCTCGCATACCGGGCGATTGCCTAACCTGGTGGTCGTTTTTTTTCAAGTGCAATAATATATTTAGATTGCATAGTGAATGCTTATCACTTAAAAAACAATAATTGTGTTTCTAAAAATCGTTAAATGTTTAAGAGTCTTACTTTAATACAACTTCAAGATTCTGACAAACTGTAAATGAAAGACCTCGGTTTTTGTTATAGTAACGGTTAAAGTAAGGTGGGTAAAACGGAGGTTTTACCAAGTTACATTAGCCGGTAAACATGGTTAGACGGTTAATTTGATAGAAGTCCCATAAAAATATGTCAAATAATGCTAAAGTGGCTGACTAAAAATTAAACATGTGTTGGTGAACTCCAGGCTAAGCAGCACTAATATGTCAAAACAGCTTTTTTTTAATTTACTTATTTTATGATTTTCCTTTATAATTTGAGAGAATTGACATGTCTGCTACGGTTGAATTACAGAGACTTAGCCAATATAGCATTATTTGACATATTTTTATGGGAATTCTGTCAGATTAACCGTCAATCGATGATTATTGTTTTTTTTTAATTACTGAAAACGTGGCTAAGCAATGTGATGGCAAAGAGGTACATACATGGTATATCACATGTATCAATCACGTGGTCAAGAGCGAACCGATTAAAGTGATTTAAAAGGAGATGGAGGATGCAAAACAAATTAAGTAAACTCTAGACCAACAGGTCGCATGCTAAAAACTACACATCTGTAATCGTGCCGAGTAGTTGCGACTTAAAAATTGTTTACGTCTGACTATTTGGCTCTTCGCAGATGGACCACGCACCACCGCCACCTGTGGCTGTCGCAGGCCACGCCATCTGGTCCCGCGCAAAGACCAAGACCCAAAGACCTTCAAACACTGAGAGAACAGGCTTCTTCTGGGTGAGCTCGCTCCATCATCGACTCTGTCCGTGCCACGTCTGGCTTAGTCTAGAGTCAAGAGCAAACCCATTTCAAATAAAAAAAAAACTAACGTGGTCGGTGGCCGCCACAATTTGACACTCATCTGCTAGATCCTTTGACAGATGTTTTGTCAAAATAGCGAGTGGCCGCCACTGGTGGCGTGTCGCGAACACTTATTTATTTATTTCTTCTTCTTAAGCACAATAGGTATCTTAATTTAATTATTAGGGTTTACAAATTGGTTACTTATTGCCTATGGTGCAAAAGACTGGTGCCTGAAAGAGGTTTTTAAAAACCGGTGTTACAGGTCACCAGGCCCTACCCGTAGAGGTAACAAATACATTTATGGCCCTATGGAATCCTATTTTTTTGTAATATAGTAGATCCAGACGTGTGTGTGTGCAAACGTGCGATTTATGCGAGAGTGTATGTGTGCGTGAGTGGATGTGTGGGGGTGTGTGTGGGTGAGTGGGTGCGTGTGTGCGTGCGTGATTGGGTGTATGTTATGTATGTGTGTGTGTAAGCCACAAAAAAGAAGTGTTGCTTGGACTGTATAATATATATGGTGTTGTGGTTTTTACACTGAGCCGCGAGTGGCGGCCAGTCGTTTCACGTGTGTGGCGACGTATTAAGTATAATTTTAAGAGCTTGTCGCTAGCCACCAGTGGATGTGGTCGGTGGCTCACCTGCGCGGAGCCTTAATAGCTCATCGCTTTTTAGGGTTCCGTACCCAAAGAGTAAAAACGGGACCCTATTACTAAGCCTTCCCTGTCTGTCTGTCTGTCACCAGACTGTATCTCATGAACCGTAATAGCTAGACACTTGACATTTTCACAGATGATGTATTTTTGTTGCATCTATAACAACAAATACTCAAAACAGAATAAAAATAATGTTAAAGGGAGGCTCTTGTACAACAAACGTGAATTTCTTACCGTTTTAAAACTAAAAAAGATCATAATACAGTGTCTAATGTTGTATACGTACGGAAACTTTCGTGCGCGAGTCCGGCTCGCACTTGGCCGGTTTTTTACAATGTTGATCGTCTGTTGTTTTCTTGAACCAAATTAAAAAAAAGTAAGGTTAGTTTATTAGAAACCAGTGACCTGTAAATTAATTTTAGGACCTAATCGAGCTTATTTTCCACCAGTGTGCAACCGCCCGCCTCCCAGTAATGAGCCCGGGCACAACTTTCTGCACAGCCGCGAAAGTAGCACGGAAAACTTTAACAGCGTCTTCGGAGAGTACGCCGACCTAGCCGCTTTAATACTTGATGGTTATTTATCACCTTATATTGCCTGTTAAAATTATTATTTAACTGAAAGAAACGTCTTCAGAGAGTACGACGATCTAACGGCGTTGAGACTCGATGGTTATTTGTCAAATATCTTTAAAATTATCATTGTTTACTAATAATCAACAATTATACTTACCACTAAAAGAAACGTCTTCGAAGATAACGCCGACCTAACGGCATTGATACTTGATGGTTATTTATCACTTTTATGATCATCTTTCTCTATTTATCACAATAACAGCGTCTTTTAGAGTACCCTGACCTAACCAATTTGATACTTGATGGTTATTTATTACCTTAAAAATCATCTTTACCTATCTATATATCACAATAACAGACCGAAAATAAGTTGCAAGACCAACGGCTTCACTTGCTTTCCAAGGCATACAGGATTAGGGGTGTTAACACCGTCAACTCCCATCTGTGTCTGAGTTATTTCAAGAAAGAAAAACACAAAAACCTTCGGCTCGACCTGGGATTTAAACCGAGGACCTTATGCTGACCATTATACAAACGATACAGAATACTCATAGCGTTATAGGGTCAGAAGAATAAAGTATGTTGGTTTATATTGTAGCCCCAATCCCAAATAATATTCAACAACCATTTTTAGTGTTAAGGCCACTTAGCTGTATTAATTTTATTTCTGCACAATAAAACATAATTTATCAAATACAAAAGGTACAGGGGGGGTACCTAACTATTGTAGGTAAAGTAAATAAAAAATCTTCTTAATAATTATTAATTAAGTAAATTGCAAATTCTACTAAAGCACTAATTAAACAAATAAGGACCGATACTGAAAATATAAAAAGATGTTTCATTGACTGTTCAAATACTTCCAGTCGCATCAAAATAACAACGGTCAAAAACGTATTAAACTTAGCATAATTTTAATCCCTACAATAGAATCTTAAGAACCGGTTTAACCCTTCGGGCACCCTTTTCCCACGCGCTGACCGCTGTCCGGTGATGTCTTGGTAATTCGGACCCCTCATTATAATGATGAAAACCAGTTTTTGACCCAAGAATTAGTAACTTCTTGAATAACTAGTTCGTTTTCCCACAGTGGACGTTACTGATGTCTTTGTGATGTTAACGACAGTTTTTTTATTGTGAGAAGATCGCTAACTTTGTCTAGTCGTGAATAAAACTATACAAATAAACTTTCCTGCACATGTAATGATAATAATAATAATAATATAGATGTTTAATAATGATATGAAAATCATTTATATTTATTGCGATAGCTTTGATAACATTTTGTGACACTAACAAGTAAGCAGTACGCTGTTGCATATTATTTTATACTATAGGTATAATAGTATGCAACAGCGTACTACTTACTTGTTAGTGTAAGTTACTTATAATATTTAAAGATTTAAAGTTCATGAGTATGTTTCTTTTCTGTAACTACCTAATGAATATTTTTTTTGATTATTTTACCAGTAGTAAAGTACAATATTTTTGATTAACATAAGCTACTTTTTAGGGTTCCGTATTATTCTTTTCAATTGCATCGCGCGATGCCGGGTGTGTCACTAGTTATTTATATTTCCATTTTAGCCTTTAGCTTAAGTTCATTTCTTAATTTTAACGATTTACAGCTTAGTACTTATGCATGTATAGAAATCATATGTCGCACCAGTTTCTCGCCTTCAAATTAAACGTAAAAACCAGCCAGGCTAGCACGTCTTACTCTTAAAACGCTACAAATATTTGTTTCGTAACAGCAATTTGTTTCGTAACAGCAGAAGTATCTAAATCCCAGCTCCAATTTCTAAATTATTACGTAATTCAAGTACCAAACCTATTAGGTCGCGGTATAGCATGCCGGAGATAAATTTCGGAGCGTCAGTGAAATTTTAATAACTAATTTTCTTGTAGGAGCGTACTGAGCCCGCGGCGGACGAAGATATACTATATGCATAATGTTGTGTAGTTGTGCGTATGTATATCGGAGTATACCTGTTCTAATGAGTGATGTTTTTGGCGTGTTTCCGCAAATTATTTCTTTTGATCTTCGAAGGATGTAAATAATAAGTAAAATTATGGAGACAATTTGTACTAGATCTACATTTAATTAAAATAGATGCTTTTCAAAAAATATTATTTAGTTATTCAGCAGTTCATAATCAAATTTTCTAATCGAAATATCATTAAAATTTTTGGAAAAAAATATCAACATTTTACTTATTAATCACGTACCTATACCCTTATGTTATGTAGGTCATTGAGACCCTCACATTGTTGGGTCAATTTTAATCTCTGTATAACCGCAAAGACCTTTAGCATAATGCCTTACTAATCGATCTTATTCCAGTTACACTTATGATAAAATAAAAAATACTTAACTTAAATACAATGAAAGTTAGACAATTAATTTTTGTGATTCCAAGGCGAGTTAAAGCTACAATTTCTTAGTAAACAGTTCAAATGAAATATAATTTACGAACACCTAATTAACAAACTTATTTACACAAATTATTCGTCTTAATTAAATATAAATCAATTAAAAACTTACACTCGCGCGGATCCGTATTAAAAGCAACTATAGGTATCGAGGAACCAATGTAACTAGAGCCGCCCCTCCTCCACTTTTCCGTACAATTAAGGGAAATTGCTAGGGAAGGGAGGGGTCTGGGTAGAGTGGCGGTGTAAATTGCCCTAGGGAGGCGTTGGGACCGGAAAAGCGCGAAAATTACAAGAGAAAATTTCCCTATTCAGCATCTTTGTGTTTTCCTTCAAGATGGCGCCGGTGTCGTGGCGGTGGGCGTGGAAAAGTCCGTAACTGATAACTGAAATGTTGTAAGTAGCATTATGTTTTTTGACAGAATTTCCGCTAGTAACTAGTTATTTGAAACTCATTTATTATCAAAATACTTACATATCTCAATACAAAAAAATAAAATCAGTAGGTTCCTAGTCATGATGGTTCCTAGTTGCAGTGCGACATTGCAGGTTAAATAAAACCACTTGCATTTAGTATAAAAATAATAGTTCATGCTTTGGGTGTTCCGTCAACCTGTTGTCACGTTTTTAACACATTGAGAGACTGTGAACGCCTATAGGCGTATACAATAAATCTATTGAGTCTGGGATACTGTCCGTCTGTCAATGAGTTATTCATCATCAATCTAAGAAACCAATGAACAATTTACATTTAGTCACAAAAACACTATCAACTTAATTAATTAATTTAATGACCATCTAAGAGGCCACCATCTCAGACTCTGTACCGACATCTCAAATAGAGTAGTCAAAGCATGGAATGGACTTCCAGAAGATGTGATCTCTGTCCAAAATATCAATCAATTCAAAAACCGACTTGACACTCATCTAAACTTGCTTAACCTAATGTGAAGAACTGGATACAGGCGGCTATCAGCTGTCTCAACTGCCTGCCTGATAACTAATAATAATAGTTATAATAATTTATCATACGAGTATTCAGCCCTAAGACATCCATTGCAAGCATCGTCCTTGCTTCATTAACTTTCAAAAGTCAAGATGTCCAAAATTGTATTTACGCTAAGACTTATTCTCTTGTTGGCGTAACGTGAAAATTGCAATTATAATTAAAAAACAGTAATAATAAGTCAGCATATATATATCCCACTGCTGGGAAAAGGCCTTACCTCAACTATGAGGACGTACGAGCCATACTCCACCACGCGGGCTCAGTGCGGATTGGTGGAGGGGTGTCTGTAAGGTAAGTGACAAACCTTACTGTCAGAAGTTATCAAGCCGCCCTAGGCATCTGAATAGGCTTAACGACTAATACCAACAGATATAAGCTGGGACTAACTGCTTAACGTGCCTTCTGAAGCACGGAAACAAGAGTTTCATAAAATTCATTTTCGTGTTTTTCCGTCTGGTGCCCGGCAGGAAGTCGGCACAATGGCTGCGGCTCTTCTTTGATCGCGTGCTAATTAACGCTTCGCTTTATGAAGAAGAATTGTTTTATATTAGATAGCAGTTCCCCGCGACTTTACCCGCGCCAAAAGACGGATTTTGCATACAAACTGTCATCCCCCATTTCACCCCGTCGATGTTTTTATATCGCGACAAAAAGTATCTTATGACCTCCCAGAGTCTCAAACTATCTCTGTACTAGAATTAAAAAATAAAATAAAGTAAGGACTAGCAAACTGCCCCGACTTCGCTTGGAAGTATTTATAAATAAATTGTTTTTGTCACTCAGGAATGTAGCTTTCGACTAATGTTATTTTTTTCTAAAAAAAATAATCGATTCAGTAGTTTTGACCGAGAAAGAGATGGATGGACTGTATGCGCGAATGGTTGTAAAAGGAGTGGATGATTCATAATAATATAATTGTATGGACGAAACCAACATAGTGCGGCAACCCCAAATGTAATGACATGGCAAGCGTATGATAAGTTCATCGTCTTTACCTTAGATAAGATTTTGCACACCATAGTAAAAGGTTTAGACATTTTCTATATAGGATTTCAAACTTTGTTGTTGCATTTTGAAACATACACTTCACGACACAAACGGGATTTATTGCAACTAATTAATTCTTTTTTAAAAGGCAAATTTGTATTTACCTTCCCAACGTTTCGATTCGGTTGCACAAATCATGGTCGCGGGTAAATACAAATTTGCCTTTTATAAAAGAATTAATTAGTTGCATTAAATCCCGTTTGCGTCGTGAAGTGTTAGACATTTACTATTTGGCAGTTGTACAATTTAGGCGGCCTTATTGTTAAAAGCATTTTCTTCTAGACAATCCCCTGTTTAATGTTCACAACCGTATAAAAAGTATATAAAAAGCCATATAGAGACGTATCTATACATTTGAATTTAGAATTTTCAGAATTTAGTTCGACATGGTGATATAACCAATCAAATTAACTTTAAGGTTCATTTACCATTTAATAATTATGGTGATTCTAAAATACAATGTAAGTTCAACAAAGTAGTTTTTCAAGTTGGACAACTGTGCGACACACGTGTATCAAACAAATCAAACGTTACAAATAGGGACACTATTCGATATTCAAAAATCCAGTTTTTCAAACGATTCGAACAACGAACACAATTTTTAAAACCGGCTGCAACCCTTTTAAGCTGCCAGTATGACAAAGTTATCTAGTTTATCCACATTTTACAAATTTAAAAAGGGAACCTGTTTTTGAATTTGGAACTATTGATTTCGTTTTCAATGGTCAACTTTTCGAAACTGGCCAGATTGGTTTTTGATAAAAATGTGTTTTTAACTCGATTTACGAATGGCTGGCTATGTGTGAACTTTGAATAGCGGTAATAACTTATTGACTAATCCTCCTCGTAATGTAAGCTTCAACAATGTTTTAATAACGATAATATTTTTTAAACTCGTGGTCTGAATTTAAATTAATAGTTATAATAATAATTGTCAATGCTGATGATAATTTAATTGCTATTAGTAATATAGCAATTAAACTTAAATAATAACTTGAATAATAATTAAAGAAAACTCCATTCGAATTAATAATTACGAAAACATTAAATTATTATTTTTTAGGTCACAATGTGCCCAACCCTTATGGTTGAAGAGCCTACTAATATTATTGCAAAAACCATAAACTAAACTCAAACCAAATTATATCTCGAAAGGTCAACACCGCGAACTCGAACAATAACGGCGAAATTCGAAATCGGAACGGCCGCCATCTTAGGTCTTTTATAGTGTACTCGCCAGAAAACGTCAAGCCATTTTAATTATAGTACGGAACGGTATAAAAGCAGTTTATCGCGAGGGTGGGTGGCGGTGGGGGTGGGGGCAAGAAGCACAGATTTTATAGCTCAGTGCCGTCGCAACGCTTTTAATGGCTTATTTGCCAGGCCTTTGTCGTGACTTCGCCCCGCTTTGTGTTGTCAATTTTATTCGACCGAATGATAACGGTCGCGCGCGATATAACGCCGTCTTGGGGAAAGTTTCGGTTTTGTCTATGGTTGAGTTTTTTTTTTAATATTCAAAAGCGTTTTGATGTAGAGTTGGGGCTTTAGACTGATTGTTTGCATAGATAAAAAGGGGGTATTTTTTTTTCAAACTTTATTTACTAAAAATGTCTAGTTATATACTTAAGTAAGATTTTATGTCTTATTAGTCAGTACTGATGACAAAAAAGTGGGATATGCTTAGTTAGACGAATAAATATAGTACAAATTCTGTTTTTTGTGTAATATAACATTGTTCATTTTAATCATTGTTTCTTAATCTTTTAACTGGCTGAAGTCCGGGAATTCCCTCTTGATCTGCTCTACTACACAAATTCTCGTCTTGTGACCTGCAACAAATGAGAAAATACATTAAATCTATGTGTGGAGTATAGTATCTAATCTACCGTCTCACGATTAATCACGTGGGTAACTTTTCTTGATAATCTTTATTGGTTAAAGGACTTTTATCTGTAACATACATGTAAGTCCTTTTTTTTTTTTAACGTGAGGAAATGCTTTTACGCATTTCCCTGACCACGGGGGAGCGGCCAGGGGGTATGTGGGACTCAGGTCCCAGAAGGGGGCCTACTACCCACTAAAACCTCACGGTGCCCTCCGGTGCCTTGGCGAGCCGGAACCTGCGGGTATCGTCGGCGACTTTCTCCGCATAGTTCCGACACATACATGTAAGTCCTATTGTAACTTAAACAGGTTTTCTCAAAGTATATGAAGATAAAAGTCTTGGCATTAGACATGTATTTTATTAGGTTCACACGGTCGCGCGTCGCAGTTCAAATGGAAGACCAGAGCTCGTATACAAGATTCAATCTATTCTAAAGCGAAGTTCGCTATCGCTAACAAAATGTATGAAACTGACATAAGCCATCGAAGGATCACGCGACTTTTGCATACATTTTGGTGGCGATAGTGAAGTTCGCTATAGAAAGTTTGCATCTTGTCTAAGGGCCCTAACGAGAATGCCGACGACTGTACTTATACAGTCGTCGGCATTCTCGTTAAGACGAGAGTACCAATTTTTTTGTCGATTGTATTAATAAAAAAATCTACGTGCAATCGAAAAATAATACGACAGAAGAATCTACGCTGACTTTGTATTTTTTCCACAGCGTTTTTACGATATAAAAAGCCCACAAGTTTTTTCTACAAACCTATTTAATATTAAAACGGATTACTATGCATCAATGTTTTATCCTCCAGACCGCCCCTGCCCACAGACGGCCCCCGGGGATAAGCCGGCCCTGTCTTAAGTGTCTACATTCCCGCGTCTTCCGACTTGCATTGTCTCTGGTTTTAATGACGCCATTTTGTATTTATTTTAATGTGGATTTCAGTACTTTGTTTCAGAACAAAGAATTTGGGGGTTTTAGCAGAGTAACAAGTATAAAGGTAAGTGAACATTTTGTAATGTCTTGTACATAATTATTTAGTTCAAATATCAGGTATTAAACACAGCACAGCATTTTTTGTCTATGTATGCTGCTGTCAATTTTTTATTTTTTTTACTTTTTCGTTCTTTTTTTAAACATACTAAAAGCCAATTAACTAAAACATGTTTACATCCTTCGTTATCTAGCACAGTTTCGGATATAGAATATTTTTTATTTGTTTATGTTCAAAGTTACATTATATAAAATACCATTATAAGCTAAGCTTCTATGGTAATAGGTAAAAGGAGGTTCCCTTTTAGAGACAGTTCATCTTACAAAGGGAATACTTTGTACTTTGATTTACAATTACTTCTATGGCCGAATTCGTTGCGATAAATTGCTTATATTGCTTGTATTAACGAACGTCTTGGTGTAGTGGTTCGCGTTCGCGTTCGGACTTCAAAACCAGAGGTTGCGAGTTCGAATCCCGCAAGGGGTAAATGTTTGAATGATTAGCACGAGTTTTTTTTAAGTTTTTTTTTATCTCGAGCCAGACAAAAAGAAGCACTTTTATCTGCCTCGGTAGAATATGAGGCTATAATTATGTTATGACATTATTTATTATTATTGATATTCGCATACCTAAGTGTTCGTATTTGTGAAGATTATAAAAAAACTAATTTGCAACCAAATGCGATATAAAACGGATTTCGTGCATTTTAACTACCTACTTAAAATATTCAAAATTTAATTAAAATTCAAAAACGTAAAAGTTGCAGTTCGCAAAAAGTCAGACGATACCGCACAGAGCTGCACTCACCGCGCATTCCAACAAATAGTGGGAGTTGAGAGTTATCGTGTAAGTTTACATCTGGGACCAAATAATAAAACGATGAATTTTAAAAATCTGTTGCTCAATAAAAAAATTTGTCTCTGCCTAAAAGATATTGTTAACTGCACATTTTTATATAACAGCTACTCTGTAGCAAGCGTCAAAAATAAAGTTGGCAGTACAAGCATAGTTCTTGTGCCTGTCCGTAAAAATGAGGAAAAAATCTAGGACACTTTTGTGTGCAAGAAGCAGCTATTCGAATATATTGCCTTCAAATGTTATTCCGTTATTTTTCGTTTACCTGTTTTGTATTTGTTTTTACATGATGATATCAACTTTTTTACATTTAACTATTTATTGCTACATTCATACGACCACTTATTATTTAAATACGTTAGATAATGGTATAGATAAGTAATGAAATAACGAAGTTAAATATTATATTGATTACATATAAAACAATCAAACTATTCGCCTTAAAATAAGCTTAAAATTTGTAAAAAACTGAGTTTCGAAGTGGGACTCGATTCGTTACAACAATAACTTCGCCACAATCGCATCTAAGACGCTGAAACCATCGCAAAATATTCACAACAAAATACTACAAAGGACGACTCCTAATCTCTCCTAAAATCAATACCTTTTTACCTCTAACCCCCTAAAATTTTCCAAACTACGCCCCCCACGCCCCCCCAAATTTCAATTTAAACGACAAAGTATTATTTAATTTCGCCGTCTTTTCTCTATTGTAAGGCGGGGAGCGAGCGAGAGCGCGCACCTCTCTTTCTTTTCTTTCCGCTTAAGACGTATCCGCGCTCTTTCTAGTTGTTGAAAAAAGCGTGGAAAAGAGCGGGATGGGTATACGCAAGACGCTCGCACTCCGTTTTCTTAATGACGTCATATAGATTTATAGATATACGCGGCCCCGTCCCGCCCAGTGGGGGCAAAGTTTTTACGGCCCTTTATAATGTTTTAGTAGGGAACTTTTTGTGTAGTTTTTTGTGCTTCATCCGCTAGCGAAATGGGAATTTTATACAGAGAAATTTCGTTTTGGATATGGACAGAGTTAAATTACTTTTATGTTGTTAATTGCGTTTTGAAAGAGTCAGTTTATATTTTGATAGAATCCAATTTCATAAGATCCTTAGACTATTTAATCTAAGTCGTGGTCAGTTTTAAGCTCTAGCTTTTTTCATCTTTTTACTTATAAATGCAAAGGAGTGATATATAATAATTAAGGCGGACTAAAAACAAACTAGCAATTACCAACACCTACACCGCGCATAAATTAAAAAGAAATCAAGCCACACGTTCGAAGTTTAAATCAGAACGGCGCGTATTACTCGGGCTTAATCCATTTAAATTCAGAGGCGCGTTCTGAAGCCGCGCTCGAAGGCATAAAACGCAGAGAAGGCGTGCTTCGAAATACGAAAAAGCCGTTGTAAATCGCCTAATCTTGAGACCTCCGCTCATGACGCATGTGAGGCACGTCGAGCCCGCGTCCTCGTTCAAATTTGGAACGCCCGCCATCTTGGACTTTCCACAGAGTAAAAACTTCTTATGTCAGACGCGTTCCGCTTCGCGCAGCGTCCGTTCGAGTAACATGGATATTTTTAATCTGTGGATCGCTTCGGTAGCGCAGTGCGAACGTTTTCAGGAGCAAATAGAGGAATCTTGGGGCCGACTAATCCAGCAATTACGCATTTTAATGGCGTTCGTTCGTCGTGCCGGTTTTAATATTCCGTTCCTTGTTTTACGGCTCACGGCTCAGTACTCTATGGAGACCCTTTGATATTAATGTATTTACTGATTTTAATTGTAATATCTCGTTGTTGATTGTAACTTTGCACGTATCTTACCGATAGTTAGTTGTTATATTTTGTAAGGAACTCACGTTACTGATTAAGAGAGTAAACTTAGTATAATTATATAATCTGTATTATGTCATTTTAGACACTTAATTCCTGAAGTTTGTGAGTACGTTTTTGCTTGGACATTAGTAAAATATAATAAATTAGAGAAATTTAAATAGCAGTAGATAACATTAAAGTTTATTCACCTCTGTTAAGCAAAATGATCCAGTTACGTTACATAATGAGACTACACTCAAAATGA
The DNA here is from genome assembly GCA_949316185.1 of Pyrausta nigrata. NCBI lineage: Eukaryota > Metazoa > Arthropoda > Insecta > Lepidoptera > Crambidae > Pyrausta > Pyrausta nigrata. The sequence continues at coordinate 3,742,200 of OX438961.1, forward strand.
TCCAGTTACGTTACATAATGAGACTACACTCAAAATGATCCAGTTACGTTACATAATGAGACTACACTCAAAAACATGGAAACAGAAACAAAAAAAAAGCCACGAACACGAAAATAACGACACAAAACTAATTACACAATAAAACTTGTGAGCGCGTCTCCAGAGCGACATAAAACGAAATACTCATTTCAAAATGGCAAAAGGTTGTATCCGAGCATAAAATTCTGTACGGGAAAGACGGGCGAGCATTTATTAAAACGCCAGTTTTGCGAAGTTAAAATTAAACATGAAAAACGGGGGTCCCCCGAACCCCCGCCCCCAACTACTCCCGATGGGGGCGCGCAAACTATGTTCTACTTTATTTTGCAACGAAATTCGAGAATTTATGTAAATTTTCCGCGTCTTCGTGCGCGAAAAGTTTTAATACGTACACCGAACCCATCTTTTGGGGTTGTAATTCTCTATCTTTTAAATTTATAACTCTTTGAGTTGAGTTTTCTTTTTATGATTAAGCCTATACCCTCTATTCCTATTTCCAAAGGTTGTCTGGAATAGATTGCTCTTAGCGATAAGACCGCCATATTTGTACATCTTTCTTTGTAAATTGTATTGTTGTTACTATTATGGTGTGCAATAAAGAGTTATCTATCTATCTAAGCCTGAAGTTCATTTAATGTTTAACTTGTCAAACCCCATAAGGCGCCCGGGCGGGCCGATAACAATTATATTTATTTATTTTGTTACTAAGATTTAATTTTTAATTTTCTATTGTGTCTGGCAACATAAAACGTGAAAATTATCAGCCGGCTTAGTATTATTTTACATATTTTTAATAGGAATTCTGTCAAATTAAACGTCAATCGAGGCTGTTAAAATTTGAGTTGTTGAATCGCTAAGATTCGATCATTATGATAAATTAAGATGGCCATTAAGTGATTGGAAAGCTTTTTTGTTTTTCGGTAATTTTGAAATGTGGATATACCTAAAGGCTGGCGCCTCCTAGACTTTTTGCCTTTGAGTCACTAAAATTGTGTGGATAGGTAATTTAAAAGTAAGTACATTAATAATTATACCTAGATTTCATTGGAAGTAATTCAAGTAATAATTTTGATCTTTCTCAAATGTTTAAATGGAAAAAATAACTATACTAACTGAGTTCTTTATTTTCTTGTGATCTTTTTTTATATCCTACTTTGCAAACATCTAAGCTAGTTTCTATTAGGTATTTCACATCATTATTGATGCAGTACAAATACACTTTTATCAATTTTAGTTAAGTATAGTGCATTACGTCACAAAAATATTTGACTACCAACAATATGAAGTAGCTAATTCTCTAAACTTATGTCCTTAGTTCATACGATACAAATTTATTTTCCTGAAATTACGTAAATTCCGCTCCGAAAAGTTGTCGGGAAGGTGCTCCACTTGCCATATCTTTCTAGTTTATTGCTTGTTTATAAGGAAACTCGGATTACCGAGGGTAATATATTACGTTAAGAACCTGTTCATATTTTACATAGTTACCTTAGAATTTATTGTTCAGTGAGGGAAAATAACGTCCTATTATTATGTGCATTTTAACGTATCCTAGTTTTATTTTTTTAAATAATGACGAATAATAAAAAAAACTGTTTTTTGGGATATCACAGACAAAATTGGTATTATAAATGACATTACGGACACATTAGGTACACAACAAAATAAAAATAAACCTCAAAGTCCATACAAAAAAAATATATGTTTCAGTCAATGCTTTTGGAGTATGTGTGAGAGCTAATAAATAGTTTTGAAATAAAACTGATTCGCAAACGAATTTTCTTAAATTAACTATTAATAATAAGTGCTTCTTATACCTATTTCAAGTTACGATCTTAAATCACTAATAGCATTACGCACCGATCAACAAAGCCTTTGTGTAACATCAAAACAGCTTGAAATTAATACAGAAAGGCGAAATATAAACCAAATTTTAATTAAAGGTCTGTCGAAGTTTAACTTTTTAAGTGTATTTACTTAAAGAAACCCATTAAAACTGAATATTGTGCCGCCATTGAAGCCCTTTGGAGCGCTTAAACTTCTAAAATTCAATTACAAAGATTTCAACTCGATCGCTATTTGGACTGAAAAATAGTTTTCAAGTGAACCGAATATAATTAAAGAGAATAGTAATTAATTTTGTGATTCAGATTAATCGATTTAAGGGTTTTTGTGTGTAAAAAATTAAAAAAAAAAAACCTTTCTATAATTGAAGAAGATATCGGTAAAAAACAGATGACGAAAACTTTATTTCTAAATAATAAATAAATAAATTGTTTCAACAAACACACCAATTACCTAGTCCCAAACTAAGCGTGAGCTTGTGCTATGGTGACTAGGATAACGGATACACATACTTATATACATTTATAAACATCCATGACTTAGGTTCAAATGCTCGTGTTCATCGCACAAACATTTGCCCCTTGCGGGATTCGAACCCGCAACCGCCTGGTTTAGAAGTCCGGGGTGCGCACCACTACACCAAGACGGTCGTCAAATTTCTGTTTTAGAATTGTTAAACAAACGACTTTTTGTCAATAATAAACGCGTAGTTGTATGGTAACGTAACGATAGATAGGGATAACAAGCAAGCTATAAAAGCTGTCGAATATTTCGTACTTTTCGACTTTAGTTTAAAAAAAACAAAAAAATGATGATTAAAGGCCGAATTTTCAAAAACTATCGATATTAGTAGTACTACTTAGTCTTAGGTTATGCTTAAAAGAATAAACGGTATTTAGTCCTATTTCTTACATTTTTGCTCAGAATTCAAACATTTCACAGTCAAAACCAGTCGTGCAACTGCAACCAGTATTCGAAACTTATTAATACAATCTTAAGGCTTCTATTGCAAGCATTTGTACCAACACTCAGTCTCATTTAAATTTCTATTAAAACTTGCCACTCGCGCGCTATGTCAAAGGCAATCACAATGTTTTATGTACACAATAAGCCCCTATTATACGTATAATTAATGCACGCCTTTGGACTTGAAAGTGTGACATTATAAAGAAGCTATTTGTACTTTTTAAATGAAATTAGGCAAAGGAAATATGCAGAAAGCTATTTATATTTTCTTAATGAAATTAGGCAAATGAAATATGCAGGCAAGTTTAGAACGCGTTTGGAAATATGAAAATACCTAAAGGTCTTAATATATTTCTAAGTCAGGAATTAAAAGAGAATATTTTTTTGTATTTTGAAGGCAAAGGCAACTAAATGCATGGGTAACACCACATTAAGCTAAGCTTGCGGCAACTTTTGCAGTTGTAAGTAATAGAGGTGATTTTGCCACGAAAATGGATAGTCTATATGCTTATCATAGACTCTATGTGCTAATCACTGTACCTACTGAAGTGCTAACTAAAAGCAGAAAATTACAGATTGTGTTTTTTATTTTGATTCGATTCCATTTATGGGTTTGCTCTTGACTCTAGACTAAGCCAGACGTGAAGTAGACATAGTAGACGGTGAAGCGAGCTTACTTAGAAGAAGTCTGTTCACTCTGACTTTGAAGTTTTTGTAATAAAAAGATAAAGTAAAGAAGTGCGTGGCCTGCGTGAACTCCAAATAGCTGATTGGCAAAAGATTGCGCAGGATCGGAAAGAGTGGAAACTTCTGGTGTCGGAGGCCAAGATCAACTTTGAGTCGCTGAGCCAGGAAGTTAGTAAGTAAGGTTTATCTGTTTTTAAAAAACTAACAAAATTTGCTATATAAATGTTCTAGAATGGAGACCCTTTATTATCCATCAGCGAGATAGACATGATTTTCTCGCCAGTGGACATCCTACTAGACGACCGAACCAGCATTCAATGATAGATAAATAGTAAATATATTTTAAGTTTTATTTTAGGTTAATTATAGGTGACTTTGGCGGTCAAAAGGTTAAGGTCGCATGCACGCCGCTTACTGGCATCGCTCGCATTGAAAATCGAACCCTATGGTAGTGGAACTCCTGTCTGATTACGGTGATGTTTTAACAGCATAAGACCTATCCAACTCGTCCCACAGCTGAAACTATGTAATTCAATAACAAAAACCAATAGCAAGTGGATGACGGAACCCGTATTAGCATATCAAACGGGAAACTTACCGTCTTCGAAATAAAGCGACTCGCGCTTGTCAAACAAGCGACGACTCGGGTAGGCCAGGGGAGAGGCTACCGAGATTAGCGAGGAATGCATCTTGTAATATTCTTCATTTAATTATCGTTATTGTAAAAAATACTCATCTGAAAAAATATGCCAATGAAATTGGAGTTTTTTTTTATTATTATTTGAAATGGGTTTGCTCTTGACTCTAACTCTCTCAACTCTCTCTTTTTGTATGAAAAAAAAATTATACATTCAACTTTTTTTAATGTATTGTGAACGAAACATAGTAAGATGAAATGGCCACTGTATATTTTAATTTCTCAAAAACATTTTCTAAAATTCTGAAATAGCTACGTCATTCCTAATGTGTTGACCCAATAACAAAATACATTTTTTAACGATTAAGCTTCAAGGCGAAGTTCAAACTTACCGCCCCTTTTTACCCCCTTAAGGGGCGAATTTCCATAAACCCTTTCTTAGTGCTCACCTACTTTATAAAAGGGAAAATTTTAACTCTGTTGTCATTTTTTTTATTTGAAATGGGTTTGCTCTTGACTCTAGACTAAGCCAGACGTGGCACAGACAGAGTCGATGATGGAGCGAGCTCACCCAGAAGAAGCCTGTTCACTCTGAGTTTGAAAGTCTTTGGGTTGTAATCCGTTGGAAACACTGAAGCGGGTAGTGAGTTCCACAACTTAGCTGTGCGCATTATAAATGTTGATAAGAAGCGCTTAGTTCGTATCGTTGGAATATCAACGCGATATGGGTGGTATCCCGCGGTGCGTCTAAAAGTGCGATGGTAGAACGGGGCCGGTGACATTTTAACCCGTTGATATGGTAATCCACTAATCTCCATTATATACTAATCAACACTGTCTAGGGATATTTTGGATATAATAATACTTTGTTTTGTATATCCCTAGACTATGTTGATGTGTGTATATACAAGTACCCTGGACTAAAGGTTCTCTAGAAATGACAGATAATGTTTGTTCCTAATCAAAGCGCCCCAACAGAGTGTCCAGGGAACTTAAAATAGAGTAACTTACTTATGTTTGTGTCAACTCTTTAGTTCCGTGGACGTTCACCTCGCGCTCACTACAGCTGACAGCGCCAAAATAGCGATAGGCAAATAGGTTAATTTTTAGGTTGACAGTATGCAGTCCAGCGTACTTGTATTATACAGTTCAATGTGTCAGTCAGTCCTTTAAGTTCCAGTTTTTCCTTGTATAGAATACAAGTCAAAGATACATAAACATCTTAGCACCCTATCCCCTAAACATGTTGGCTCAGCCTCGTTCGCTCGTTCGGCGCAAGTTTTGATAGAATTTTCAATTACCCTCCTTTGTTTCGAGAGTTTTCGCGGCTCGAGTCTGGGGGGAAGGGGGGAGGGGGGCACTCCTTGTAGGTAGACAGTTTTCAGACTCTCCAGACTGGAAAAAACCTAGAAATTGTAAAGATTCAAATTTGACTGCTACATAAGGTGGACATAATATTCGTTTGAAAGTAACGTCATTAGCGGCTCAAATTATAATAGTTCTAATAATTATAATAGTTCTTATAATTATAATAGTTCTTATAATTATAATAGTTCTTATAATTATTATAGTTCTTATAATTATAATAGTTCTTGTAATTTAAGCCACTAATGACGTTGGTTCTTTTTGACCTTATCCTTCACGATATCGATTTTACAATATGTTTACAAAGAAAAAACAAAAAAGATCGTAGCCATAAAAACATATTAACTTAATCTAATTGTATCACCATCACATCTGCCTGAACAAAAAAAAATGGGATAAATACTAAAATTGCACAATGACGAACAAAGATTAAATGCTTCCCCAAATTGTTCAGAATGTAACATGGTCGAAGATGTGTACCTACCACATATTAATGGAGTGTGCCCGGAACGAACCTGAAAGAGTGGACTTTTGTAACAGTTACAACACTGGGTTCGTGGGGTCCCAACGCTATCTCTTTTTTCAAAGAGATTTCCAAGAGGCTAGTTGACATCAGTGGTGACCTAAGAGCTGGCAGCTACCTTGCTCAGCGTATAAGCATCGCTATCCAGCGCGGTAATGCTGCCAGCATCCTAGGAACCTTACCACAATGACCCTTTTTATAATTTTTGTTTTAGTGTTGTATTAAGTCATTTTTCTTAATTTTTATTAATAAGTTGTATATATAGTTAATTATAATGTTACAACATTAATTTAAGAGAACCCGGAATATGTAATGTGATTTTAGCCAGTCCTGTGTCAAATTCCGCCAAATGTTTATATAGATTAGTGCAAATAGGTTTTAAGCGTAGATTATAATTTATAATTGTAATGGTTTACTATGAGGGTGACATCTTCGCAAAGCGAATAAACCCTCTTAAAATATATAAAGATTTAAAAAAAAAGAAAAAAAAGTTCTTCGTAATAATTTAAAAAAAAACATTTGACTTAAACTCTGGAAAAGGACTTATTACACGCGCACCCATAAGACTAGGTATTTGGAAAGGAACAATCTGGTTGTGATCATCCAAATTGGCATTCATCGTAATGATCAAAACATTTATCCACAAGAATACCATAATTTTTTAAAACACAATTTTAATTCAAACTGAAAATTCAAAGGTAAGGCTTAAAATAAGAGAGTAAATTGCTGATTTTCAGCTCTATTACAGGTCCACAGGCAAGCATCCAGAATGTTAGGGCCAAAAATAACATTAAGGTAGGTAAGTCGAAAAGCTGACAATTCTAAGGCCTACTAGAAAAGGGTAAAATCGATACGCCTATTTATTTCACGTGACTCCGGTCGCACTACGCGGAAATCGTAACGTACGCCACGCCAACTTCTGTTACGGCAGGGTTCGGTGTTATTGCAGGGCCGGACGTAAGGTAAAGATCATATTGAATTTTTGGAACAAAAAGTCTTTAAAAATAAAAATTGCACTTAAAAATCAGCGACCGTCTTCTACGGAAGATTTCAACTCAGCGGTGTCCACCTTGTGCTTTGTTTGGTTGATGTTTTTTTTAATTACGATATGTATTTTCGTAAAAACTTGCACAGCAATAGCTTTTAAGTATACAATTCTTCCCAATTTTTTTTCAACCCTAACCTTTCTAGTTCGAATAATGTGTCTGCGGCTATTCTGTGAGACGAATTCCATATTTTATTATTCGGTCTTGTCATTTATGCAAGCTGACTGGGCGAATGAGTGTGATGATTATACTTTATCAACCTTTTAAAAAGTAGGCTTCTTTAGTCAACGAGAACGCTCATTAGAAGAGTCACGGGGTGAGACAAAACTTGTTAATAAGAAAATGTATTAATTTATTACAATTAAATCAAACTGATTTCAGGACAGTCGAGTTTTCTGTCAAAAATAGTAATTTGAATATAATAGTATAAATCAGGGGTGGCCAACCGGTCGATCGCGACTATTTCTCCAGTCGATCGTGGCAAGGCAAAAATATAAATACGTAGAACAGACTGCGCAACGTACCTAAGTAATCAAGTATGTAGTTGGTAGATCGCACAGGGTGTCGTCAGTGAACAGTCCACTCTACGCAGCCTACCGACGAAACCCCTAGTGATATGAGGTGCAGGCTTTGGGCAAGCGAGTATCCACATTCACTGTACCCCCCCCCCCCCCCCCCCCCCGATTAAAATCTGCCTCCAGGCTATAAGGAACCTTGGTCAACCTGGAGAAGTCTAAATAGGCTGAGGACCCAGGTTGGTCGAAGTACAGATAACCTTAAGCAGCGCAGACGCTAGCTGTGAATGTGTAGAACCCCTGCAAACCATGGCTCACCTCACTAATTGTCCTGCGTGCCCGACCACCGGCTCGCGTGAGGACTTACTTGTCAGTAACCAGAGGGCTACCACGGTAGCCGCCTTCTGGGCAACTAAGATTTAGCCCGTGTTCTTGCCGACACGAAAGAAGAAGAAGTGAACAGTAGATCTTTTGTCTAACCAAGTTGGTCACCCCTGGTATAAATTGTACCTACATAATGATTTCTTTTTGTTTCGTACAAAAAATATTTTAAATAAGAATAGATGAGTGATAATCAATTCCATCAATCCAAATCCGTCCCTGGCAGACCCTAACAGAAAATATAAATTGGGATTCATATATTTCAGAGGGCCGGGGGTTCAAAAGTGTTTTGAAAAGTAGTTCGGGCCTAATTCCTTTAGTTTTACTGCCTTTTTGGGTGTTTTTAGTTCAGGGCACTTTATAAGGGTCGATGTTTGGTTAGGCCGACCTTTTTTAGCCGTTGGGCGGATAGTTTTAGTTTTAGTTGTGAAATAGCGGTGCGTTCGAAAACTCTTTCCCACCCTACCGTTGAGTCAGCATTATTTTTGGCGTTCCCTTTTGCATATTTCATTTATTTATTTTGATTTTGGAACGTATTTTTAACGATAAAATTCTTACAGTAAAAAAAATAATGTTGACGTCCATTTGAGACTTTGAATAATATTAAAATTATATCAACGTTTTACTTAAACTGTTTTGAAAAAAAGGCTCTACAATTTCAGATAAAAACTAAGTTTCAGAAAAAACCTAATTATTTTTGCATATAACAAACAAGTAGTCAGATGTACCGGCAAAAATATAACTTGGACAAAGCGGAAATGAAGTTGAAAAATGTATTAAACCTCACACGACCACGGCGGATAGTTTGCACGTCAAAGTTCGGGAGGGTCGGGTGGAGGGGGGGAAATGAGCCACCTAAGACAGATCGGACAAGTTTAAATTTGGAATTCGAAACCTAAGACTCTTTGTAGGTGGAAGCGTTAGTAGTTTTAAAATCATAATTGCAAAGGATTCGCCTTTGCATACTAGTTTGGAAAAAATTTTTTACCTACATTATTAGTTTGTACGTTGTACTATAGTTTGGAAGGTTCTATTTTATTTTCTCTGCAATTAGAGTCACCGCAAGTGCCAAAAACGTAAGGATTTTTTTTATCGAACTTTGGAAATCAATAAAAATTCAGACCATAAGCAACGGGCCCAAAATTCATTTATAACTTTCAAATAAACACGAAAGATCATTAAGACCCGAATTATCGATTGACTCGATTATTTCACAAACTTTAATATACTTATAAGGCTAGGTGTGTTTTTTTTTCAAATGTCATCAATCAATCATGCTTATTTTCTTAAATAAGCAGCATCTTCGAAGTAAGTCCCTTAGCTCCCTTATTTCTTAACTCAATTGCATTTTAAACGCTCCAGCACACAGTACTTTCAAAAGGCTCTTTCAATCGCCATTATTCAAGTAAAATTAATTTCCCGCGCAAACCGCCCGCCCGCGGCGGAAGCGACGCGCGCCATCTTGTTCTTATTCCAAATTCAAATGAAGATTGTGATATCTGCATAGCTGCATGTGAGGCGGGATGGAGCACAGATTGATATTAGAACTACTTTTTGAATTTGAATTCGGAAGCAGTTGCGATCGCAATTTGTTTTTTTTTCCGAATAATATTCTTTATTTCACTTTACTAGAAAATATTGGCCAATACTGTTTTCTTTTTTTTATAAATAAGGGCTAACTCTTGATCTTCACCTTGGCTCAAGAGCAAAGAAAGCTCTGGAGCGGGAGCGAGCTTACCCAGAAGAAGCCTATCTACACGCACCTTAAAGAGTTTCAGGTAATAGGTACGCACTTGGAAAAACAGGGAGGCTGGGCCAGGCTGGGCATTCTTGCTAGTCTTGCTAACCTTGCTAAAAAAAGATAATTGAGGAAATTGATGCTAAATAGGTAAGTACTCAAATTAGCATTAATTTGAAGTAATAGGAGATCATGGAGGTCAGATGGCAGTCACTCCACTGTAATTACCTGATCTGCCACATCCTGGATCATGGTCAGCGGCCCCTGGGCTCTCGCGTGCGAAAGCACAACCGGGATAACGCTAGGATAATGATGACTGGGTCTATTATGTAAAAAAAGTTGAATTACTAAGCAATTGCTCTACACTACAAGCCCAAGACACGTCACGTCACCAAGCCTTCTTAGCAACAATATTTTAAGTTCGTCACTCAAGAACTTCCATACTTCATAAACCATAAATCTAAGGTTAAACAGAGCCGTAAAAGAGTCGTAAGGCCGGGGCCACACCTGTTTGGAAATTTTCATGTCCCAACTTAACCGAAATTAACAAAATACATTCAGAACTTGTAACTAGATTTAAATAGTAACGCCATTGGCGCGGGGAGAATAGTGAGGGGGTGGGTTTTGTCGATAGCTAATAGTAATAATATATTGTTTTTACAAACACACAAATTACCTAGCTCCAAACTAAGCGTGAGCTTGTGCTATGATAGTGACTAGGATAACCGATCGACATACATAAATATGTACGTTTTATAAACATCCATGACTTAGGTTCAAATGTTCGTGCTCATTACACTAACATTTGCCCCTTGTAGGATTTGAACCTGCACCGCTGGTTTTGTAGTCCGATTCGCGAACCACTACACCAAGACGTCGTCAATAGCTGCGTAAAGATTGCAAAATGAAATATTCCTCGTTGGTCTAGTCCAGAGATTCTCAACCTATTGTGGGCAAGAGACCCATTCTCCTAAATTCAGACTCGTAGCCAAATTACTTAAACAGTCCTATCTCTGTTTTATTCTTCATTGTTACAAAATACTTTCAGAACCCTCCGAAACCTGTTAAACTTTAAATATCCTATCTCTAGTTTTTTTCTGAATTGATACAAAATATTTACAAAACCCTTTAAAATCATTTGGGTATATCAATCCTCCTCTGGCAAACCACTAGACGTTGCCAGGCCTATTCACGTGATCCTGGGTTCAAATCCCAGCTTGAGCGACAAGTTTCCGGATTTTTCTATCTTGAAATTACTCAAAAATAGCTCGGGAGCCAGAAAGTTGGTGACTGGGAGCCGTGTGTATAATGTTATTGTGGGCGAATATATCTCCTAAGGCAATCTCTATTGTCATGTCAAACCAAAAAAATACAAAGCGTTGATCTCCTTAAATCACGAATAATTATCGACACCTCACTTCATCGACTTACTCCCATCCCTAGCACCGCACAAAGAGACACTAAGAAATTATGTATTCCCCTTAGCGTAGTTTCGGGCGAAGTTTATTGAATTTGTTCCGAACTCCAGTCAGATGCAGTACTTTTGTCAGGTGCTCGTGATCCGAATTCTAGGAATCTCTTCGTTAGCCGCCATCTTGGATGGATAAAGCTGAAGAAATTCTATCAAACTTTTTGATTACAAACGCTCAGCTGCAGAAAGAGATGATTTTTTTACTTTAAATAATCCTTTACGATTTATCAACAAAATGCTTTGTACGAACATACGACATTTACCTAACCTTATTGGGACCATAATTGGGGGGCAATGTTACATTATTGGACACAAATGATACGTATCTCCAATCGCGACTGTAGTTTATTTATTTGTATATTTATTAGGGGATAACAAACAGTTTATACAATGTATATTACTAAGTAGTATTAAAATAATATCGATATGTTAATTGTGAAACCCACACCGTTATCCACAGTTTCTGAATAAGTTTTTTTTAACCCAGGGAGACCAGCGAAGACCTGTAGGTCCCGGATGAATTGGCAAGATTGGCTTTTTCAATTTCAATGGCAATTAAAAAAACGTTATTTCTTTTTCAAATTCTTAATTCACAAAATGTATTTGGCGAGTAAAGAAAGAATAATATAAAACTACAAAAAAAACTTTTAAAAACCTTTCAAGACTCTGAATCGCAAAACATCGTTTATGTACAAGAAACTACAAGATACGATACGCTTACTTACATGTTGTAACTATGGTAACACCGCGCGTTCCGTACCACGGAGGAAATTTAATTGTCGGATATTAATTCGACAGCTAATTTCTATAGTTCCGCGATAAGAGTACCGTTTTCTTGGCTATAAATTGTATTTGCCTTAATTGGTACGCGGGATGTTGTGGGGGAGGAAAAGGAGGGTTTGGACTTGTTTCTCGAGAAAACTAAAAATATTTATTTCATGGGTATTTTAGTTATACCACAGACTAAGTAATAAAAGAATAAGAATAAAGAATAAGATAAAGATTAATAAAAAATCTGACATTAAAAAACGATACTGTGTATCAAAAAGTAATGCTAACTAAACTTAACCTCTTAGGGCCCCACCTGTGCTCGTCTTAACTAGTAATTAATTTAAAAAAAAACAGAAAAAATGACACCGTTTTGTTTAAAAAAAATTTGACCCAGCATCGTATAAAAAGGTCATAACCGTTTTGTTAACTATTTTTAACCTCAAAATAACGTCACGTGCGTCAATTTGACAGCCCCAATCGGCTGCGGCGGCCCCGTGCCGCGCATACGGTACTAACCAATCCAACTTGAACGCGCGAACTTTCCAAATTCGAAAATTGACGCGACTTGGCGGGAATTAAAAGCAATATGGCGGCGAGACGTGCTTGAGATTTTTAGCAGGTTGTGTGGGTAAGAGTAAATGGTTTTAGTAAAATAATCAATAGATATATGAACGAGGATAAAGAATCTTTAAAAACATAACCCTCCTTACGCAGTCGGGTAATAAACTTTTTCTCTGAGGCCTTTAATAGTGTTGTGTTTGGAACTTTGTGGACACTGTCTAAAGTAAAGTAATTTTACTACATTTTTATTTTTAAGTAAGCCCATGAGATTTACCTTTTCTTAATCTATCAATCTCAAAAGCATGTCTAATACATTCGTCCTAACCCAACCGCCCCCTAATATAAAGTTATAGCCTACTTAAAAAAATACTCTTCAAAAAATTTTTTTTGACCCTATATGACCTTCTATTTACATTTTGACTGAAAAGCATAAGAAATAATAAAATTCTATCAGAGTCACGACGAAAAACAACCCAACTAACGTCGTCGTTAACCTTATTTAAAAACCGAATGAAAAACTAACCAGCCAGCAAGTAAACCGGACAATCCCTCACCATATTCAAATAAAGAACGTCTATTTTTGAAATTCCCTCTCACAGACGCTCGCATCCGTTCGCCGTTTCCCGGAGCTGGCTCCTTGCGCTTGAAGTAAACAAATTTTCTGCAAGGATATGAGGGCCCCACGGACCCCGGGGGGGTAGGTGGGGGTAGTAGGGCTGGCAACACTGCTTTTTAACTTTAGATCATTAAATAATGATTAGTACGCTTAACTTGTGGAATCGAGGGTTTGTACTTTGTTTTGGCCAGGTAGATGCCTCTCATTCGTTATGTAGATAAATAAGAGAAGTGTTTCATCAACCACACCAATTACCTAGCCTTAAACTAAACGTAAGCTTGTGCTATCGTGACTAGGAAAACGGATATACATATTTATATACACATATATGACTTAGGTACAAATGCTCGTGCTCATTCACCACACAAACATTTGCCCCTTGCGGAGTATGATTTATCATTGCTTTGTGATAGTTTTTCTTTTAAGGAGGTTCCTTTCAGTATTATGTCTTCAATTAGTAAGGAAATGCAGTAAATGTATTTTTATATCCTTCGAGTTACGGCTGTTAGTATTTGAATGGAAAATGTTGATAAAAAAACTGATTTTTTTATCAATTAATTAATCCCATTTATAATGTTGAAATAATTCCTTGTGTTTTGTTTGCCGTGTGCCAAATAAAAATGATTATTATTATTATTATTTTCATAAAAAGTTCATAAAACCCAGTACTAGGTACTTTTACTAGCAAAAGTTACCTTCAACATTTAGACGGTTAATTTGACACAATTCCTATATAATATGTTAAATAATACTAAAGGAGCTGTTTAAAAATAAACATGTGTTTGTGAATTAGGCTCTGTGTGATAAAACCTCAAATCATGTATATGTAGTAAAATAAAATAAAAAACATATAGTCCCTTAGATATCAAAAGCGAGAAAACCTAAAATAAATGTTGCCAGCCCTGTCTTGTAGTTAAGGCTTTTTTGCATGTGTAGGTACATCCACTCGGGGGTTTTTAACTGTGTGCGTCTAGTTCAGTAGTGTGAGGATAAGCTTTTTAGATGAGGGTCGAATTGATATTCCGAAAGACGGTTCTGTTCCGAATGGGTTAAGTAGGCAGTCAAATTTTTGTTACCTACCGTTTGGGGTTGATAGTGTCAACTACCCATGTAGGGTAGTTAAAAAATTACAAGAAGTATGAGCTCCATAACTCGGTCATCGATAGCTTAGTTATGAAAACAACATAAAGTAGCAAAGACTGATATTGACTGGCTGGTCTTCTTTTACGGGTCTCTGTTTGTCTTTTGATAACAATCTTTAGCGTCATTTATACCTGTAGTGGGGTTATTTATATCCGCTAAATTACACAAAGAAGACAAAAAAAATTGAGCATAAAAATATAAACGGCCGTGTAAAAGTATGTACAAAACAGAACAGAAGAAAAGTGACAGATTAAAAATGACATAAAAATAAAATCTTCTAAAATATGGGGCGCGAACCGCGGAGGTTTTAACCGCCGCCACAAATCGATCTGGCAACGTGCCCTTCGAAGAATCTAGGCTATCTATACCCGGCCCGGCGAACCTTGATCCCTATGACAGTTCATGTTAGTGATGGGTCGTGTCTATGTAACTTAATGTGATTTGGCCACCGCCCTACCACTGCCAATATAATGCTTTAAAACTTTGTTTTGATGATCGGGATCGAGACGTGCGATACGACAGCATTGTAGATGAGGCGTTTTTGATAAACGTAGGCGACAGCAGCTACAGTTCAGATTTCGTGACACAAACCCTAATGTCATTATCAGATTCAGATTAAAATGTATAAATAAATTATCGATGAACAGCTTTTGTTTTATATGTTTTTGTCCTACAGTTATTTTTTTAATTCTCTTGGGTATACAATCGTGAGTGCATGTATGCCGCGCTCCGTTCTATTCAATAGATAATGTACTAATACTTAAGTTTGAAAAAGTAATGACACTCATAATTTATCACTTAATTATGCCACACATGAAAACTGATACTAATAAAATCTAATCTTAAATAAAACAAAACCTGTTGTCCCCAGAAATATTTTAATAAAAACAATTTCATGCAACTTTTTAACATTCAGCTCAGCACTTATAACTTAAATGATTATAAATCATGTACACTTGTTTCCATCATCGACATTTGTTTATCGATATTTTTCCGCACTAGTCGATATCTTCCGAACGAAGTAACTTTTGCAGGACGTAAACGTAAAGTTTGATTGAGATAATTTCTTGTAAATGTTAAGAATTGTTATTATTCCGACGGAATATCATTGTAATGGCATATATCTACCGAAATTTAATAAATGGCATTTATAGAAGCCTCCAATTCGATTCTAATGTAACGGTGACGCCACTACAATGTTGTGTCGCAGGAAAAACTGTCAATGTCATAGGGATCAAGGTTCGCCGGGCCGAGTATAACAAACTTTGCTTTCGCCAATAAAATGTCAAGTTGTTACGTTTGCAAAAGTCACATGATGTTTCGATGACATGACAGTTTCGTACATTTTGTTAAAGATAGCGGAATCCGTTTAGAATAGATTGCATATTGTCTAGGTAGGACACAGAACTGAATAATGTGTATTATCGAGCGATCAATTGCAATTATAACGAATTCATCATCAATTGGTTTCTACAAACAATTAAACTAAATTGCAGTAACCTAACCTAAAAAAATCTAAAATGAAAATTTTCGGTTTCTCGATTTAATGACTGACTAATAATAACTAACAGTAAATTTTATACCATAATAAAATACACGAATTAATCATTTTTTCTCTAAATGGAAGACTGGATTACTGCAAACTCAAATGTTTCTCTTAATGAACGTAGGTGGAAGATAATATAATACGACATTTAGAATTTTGAATATATATTTCTTAGTCAAAATAATTAACCACGTTGACGGCAAAGCACCAAAGAAATCAGTAAACAGTATTATAATGAAACAGATTTCTCAAATCACAATATTGTTATCAAATATATTAACACAAATCGAATTTTCATATTATACAGTTACAGTTAATAACACACGACTACAAAGACATAAAACAAAAACCAAACTCACCGAAAAAAACATAAGTTCCTAATTTAAACTACGAACACCAACGAAATACACCGAAGCGTTAACCCCTCACCGCCCAGCAAAAATCAATCCTGCACCTATTCTTGCCGTTGCTAAGTATCCACCCCTTTTTTCGCCTAAGAATTGCTTTAAGGCCCCGCCCGGTGGGGTGAAACGGGAGAGCGCGGGGTTTTTTCACCCTTTGAAGAATTGCCTCAAGGCGTACGGGGGGATGAGTTGCCTGTGTGTGTGTGTAGTTGGTATTATTAAACGAATTGAAAAGGGTAGAGTTTTTGAACGTAACTATGTAGCTTCCGCGGTCGATAACGCGCGGTCCGGTTCGGCTAAAGGATTTTCTTTGTTTTGTTTATAGACGGTTAGTTGGAATATGTAGCCTTTGTTTTCTTTTAATGAATGTATATTGTTCTTTTCTGTATCGAATTTTTATATTTTGTCTTTTATGAAAAACATTTTATAATTTAGGTGGACTGGATAAAAATATTTGAGATTTCATCCGTATTGAATAAAGAAAAGTCAATCACAGCACAAGATAAGACATATACCCTTTTTGAGCATAAGCAATTTATTAACAATATGTTAAGAACATATTGGTACAACAAGATGGTTTAGATAAGATACCCTTACTTACAAGCTTAAAATAACACTAAGAATGGAATTGTTAAGTCACCATTATTTACTTTTTCTTACGGTAACTCTTTGTTAGAATATTGAATGAAGGTCAACGATCAAGCTTGTAAGTACTTAAAAACGTGCGATGTTGTCAACTGAGTCGAATTTGAGTTTTATTAAAAGTTAATGTATTTGTCCAAAATAGCAGACAAGAATTATCTCGACCAAATAATTGCAGACACAATTTATCAAAAACACAAGGAGACTTTCAAAGGAATAGCAACATCTAACACGAGACGCCTCCCCGAGCGCGATGAAGTAGAGATATTCATAAAACGCGTTCTAAATACAAATTAAATCAGCCAGTACCAACGAGCTACAGCGAGTTCCGTATATCCCTCCCCGTTCTCCCCAGATGCATTATAAAAGTAAGGGGTTGTCTTAGCGAGAGCAAAGATAAGCAACGAGTGGGGAAAGAAAACTGAATACAGGCTGTTCGAACAAATTAATCATTTTATGTAAAAATTAAAATATTACGTAGTCTCAAAAATATAAGCATCCTTGTCAGATTTGGATTAAATCATCATTCCAAACGAACAGCCGAAAACACAACAAAGTATAGTGAATTAATTCTGGGTATTTTAAGTATAATTCCAATAGTTCTTGAAAGAAAGATTTCATTGAAAATATCTTTATATCACCGTCGGATCAAATTGAGTTTGCAAGATACAGCTATGCCTTTACAGTCTAAGTCAGAATTTAAGACCAGTAACTGTGCAGATTTAGCCTGAGTTCTGTAATTTAGACATACTATTAAATTACACTTTTTTTCACCGAAATGGTAAGCTGTTTTTGAAAAGATTTTACCATTTTTACCAGATCCTATTTAATTTTGTAAAATTGACCTTTTTTGTTATTGTAATACAAAGAGTATCTTGCAAGACACAAATCTTTACCCCTCCACTACCGCAGTCAATTTAAAAGGAATCCCGTATTTCCACTTCATTACCCAAACCAATTTATAAGCCTCGCGTAATTTTTCATCCGCTACCCGCAAGAAACATCTCCGAACATAAATTCACACTCTATATAAACATTTGCACCCTTGCGAAAATCTTCGCGACTCATTACGCCCATTCCCGTTTCACCCCGGGGGGAAAGGGGGCGAATCTTCGTTCAAATCTCTGACATTTTATCTTAATGGGCCCCGGAATGAGCCCGTTTGTACTAATGACCTCGAAGAAATAGTAAGACGTGGATTGGTGACGTTGAGTTACTGCCTCCGTAAACATGGCGGGGTTTGGCAGGAAAAATGGGGGGTTGAGCCTAAAGATAACGAACGACGCTCGGCTGGGAAATGATGCAAATAGCTGGCAAAGAGGCTAAGATCAACCGGTTAAATCGTAAGAAGTAAATAAAAAAAATATATAAAAATGTTTATTTTCAAAAGACAGTTCCACATACAATATTAAGCTGGCGGTCTCTGCACTAAGCTTCTTGCTTTTACTGCAGCGGCAAATAATAAATCATTAATTTTGTTATACTAGTATTTTTTTGTAATTGAAGCAACTTTTGGGAAGTTTTTACCAAAGTAAATTTCTCACTCAATGTTCATCCACCACCTTCAGATGGGACTCGAACCTCCTTTAGATTATTCAGTCACTCAAGGCTTTTTAAAAAGTTTATTTATAATTACAGTTGTCTCATAATTCAGCACGCTTATGATCATCACAGGTAGAAATCAAGTAACTAAATACTTTAAAATATAACCCTAAGGTTAAAGATGATAATGGCTAAAGATTAAAAAATTCTATTGTAATTTTACTATGTTGTGTTAATAATTTCGTAAATTTTCATTACCTTCAGTCGTTATATTACTCGTAATTAATTCTGAGTAAGAGTGAGAAAATGATATTGGTAGTTACCTATTGTTAAAATAGTTTAATCAAGCTTTAACACTATGTAATTACTTGTATTCTATTCTTTAATTTACTCATAATAGTTACTGTCTTCAATGTTAATTAAAATATTATGAGAAAAGCAATCAATATCTATAATTTTGGGCATCTTTGCGTAAACGAACTGCCTACGCTCGTTTTTTAATTTCCATTCCACGTCTTGATTGCTCGCAACATAACCTCGAATCGAATTGATATAATCGATTCAAATCGATGCTATTTCATTACAACCGGAACGCAACAATAACGTCGTTCCAAATTTAAATGCGGAGGAAATTTTGCCGCGCAATCTGCTGGAGCAATTTAGCTCTAACGGAGTCATTTGGCGCGGGTGTCTTGGCGGGGGCAGATGATTTGTAATTTGTTTTCTGTACCTCTCGGCTTGAGGCGAAGGCGCACAAACTTGTAACTAAACTTTTTGAAGGCGAGATTTCGTTACTGGCCAGCAACTCGCTGACAGGTGCCAAAAAAAAAGAAAAAAGCCTATTGAACAAGCCTTTGTTTTGTTAATATGTTTAGGAATTACATATATTTATTAATCGACCATCCGACCAATCTAACTAGACGAATGTAAAACGACATACAACGACGAATACAACGAAAATTCCGAAGGCAATTAAAAAGCAATGTTGTTACAATTTTAATGAAATGCTTATGGTTATTTTGAAAGTATAGATTTTAAATGGCCATCGGTATCTTCTTGTATTCGTTGTAGTTTGTCGTTTGACAGCCTTTCGGCTATTTTATATAAAAACATCTTTTTGGGATCAAATGATGCATAAAACAGTAATAATAGCGCATCAAACAATGTCTTGAGGCGTTATCATAAAAAGACAAAATCACAGGGAAGAATATAAAATTATTTACATAATATTCACATAGAGAAACACACAATACAACTATTAAGATAATTAAGTCAACGTGAGCCCATTGGCCTCACAGGCCATTAAGAAGACATATTTGTACTTAATTGCCAAAAGGACTAGGGTAATAATAATATCTTAAAAACAGGTAATTTTGAATTTAAACCAAAAATAGCTACGAAATTCAGTTACGGCGTTATTCCCGCCCCGGCGGCTGACTGATGCCGCCGCCTCGAGAAAATGCACGGCGTTTCATTACGTTTTCTCGTTTAGAAAGCCACGATTTATGGCTGAACACCTAGCGGCCGCCTGCGAATACCTTGACTTTGTTACTGGCTTCGCTACGTTTAAATACAGTTGAAAATAACGATAATAAACTTTATTTTTTAGTTTTAGTGCCGAATTTTGACAGTTTTGTTTTTGAGGCAAAGGAGATATTTTATACAGCCAAAGTCAGACAGGAACCTATGCTATGCTTATTTTATTTTAGTAAAAATAGAAGTATTTAGGAGGTAACATAGAAGGCCAAGAATATTTTAGAACTAACATACCTAATTACTATTTGTTCACAGGCATTACTACATAACCAGTCTTGTGGAAAGGGTGGATGAAATGAGTTGCCACTACGAGAGAAGAAAAGACAATAGAAAAATAACTGCAAAAAATATATATTTTCATTTCTTTTAAGATGTCGAATTTCAAGTTAGTAGGTATTACAATAAAAGAAACATGTTATAGATAAGTTGGAGGCATCTAGGTACTTACATAAAATATGTTTTGGGCCGTAAAGAAGAACCACACGGGGACGTGGACCGAATATGTATTGGTTGGTGAGATTGGCTATTTATTCTGCATAACATAATAGGAAACTGGGCTATGTATCCGAATGTCATCTGTAGACTCGCATCATTAGAACCATTTAGCTTAGTATCAGACAACAACCTATTATAAGCTAAGCTTTGTTGAGGCCAGAAGGACATTATTGTTTCAACTCCATTGCTATCCGTTGAGGCCTACCCATTGTATCTCACTGACACATTTGACAAATCAACAAAACCAAGCTATAGGTAACATTTTACACGATTTTTATGAATACTCTCAAGTTACTTATAATCAGATTATTATCAAGATACTCACTCACTTTTAGTTCTAGTACTAAACTAACTATAGTTATTTAGGCTTTAAATAACACTAACACTTTTTTAATGTTTTTGTTGTCCGTTAAATATTTTCTTTATTTATTTATTTTATAAACAATTTTTATTTTACTTTCTTAACACAAAATCACTTACATCTTAACACTATCACAACTTACTTCAAAATGACAACGATGTCCAGTATGAGAAAGATAACCGGTTTTGCGTTTTCTTACAACGAACCCTTTCTTGAGCCGGACGACACCGGGCGGCACCGGACAGCGGTCACCGTGGGAAAATTGGACCGCGAGGGGTTAAGTGACCCTACTTGCTGTTTATTGTTTGGATGTCATTTATAGGTGATTGTTTTGTTTTTAACGCAATACAATGATAGTGCATTTAAAAAGAGGTAGATGAGTCATTAGCGCGCGGAAATTGATTGCCTCAAATTGTGTAATTTGCTCAATTTTTCATTCAAATATGTCATTTGACACGTAAAAGAACGAGTGCTCGGAGCATCAAATTCGAATCACCGCGTAGTACGAGATGACAGATCTACCTCTTTTTTAAATAAAAACACTCTCAGGATATAATAATAATAAATAAATAATAAATTGTTTCAACAAACACACCAATTACCTAGCCCCAAACTAAGCGTGAGCTTGTGCTATGATGACTAGGATAACGGATAGAAATACTTAAATACATATTAACATCCATGACTTAAGTAAAAATGCTCGTGCTCATCACACAAACATTTGCCCCTTGCGGGTTCGAACCCGCAACCGCCTGGTTTAGAAGTCCGGTGCGCGAACGACTCCACCAAGACGGTCGTCAAATATGTTGCTATAGGTACTTAAATTGTTTTCTAAGGAGTTGATAATAACCAGCCTTGAAATTTTTCATTCTGTGTTAATTGTGTTGCTGTTTCTTTTATCGTGGGCATAAAGAGTTATCGATCTATGTCTCTAGCTCTTTTTCAGTTTTAGTTTCTTGCTATGTTCATTTGCTTGGCTTCAAAATGTTTTGTCACTATAGATTATACTAGCTAAAGTTCTTCGCCGCGTCTGCTTATTTATGTATGTATAGTCGCGATGATTTTAATAACTACGGAATATATTTTTATGCTGTTTTCACTTATCGACAGAGGTAATATATTAAATGTAGTATGTTTTATTTTTTTAATCACTAAAACAAGTTGCGCGTCGCTACCGGCCAGAGCCACGCTCGCGCGTTTTATTCACCGGCGGCCGCGCGGCTACGTTGCTGGCTGGACGAGAATGAATAAAGTACTAGAAAGAGGCGCTAGATGGCGTTAGAAGCTTCTCGTAGCAGTCACCCCTATCGCGTCGCGTGATATTACGTCACTGAATAGGTTTAGTGTATTATGAATCATATTTCAGAGCAATAAGTATGAAATTATCTTGCAATGGATTTTTGTAGGTGTCTACACGAAAATGTGCTTGACTCTGAGGCGAACTAAATTACGCCATATTGTTGACGACATTGAGTAGACATTTCTTTAAATACAATTGCTAAGTCATACTTCTGTACGAAGTACTAGTATTCTGTGTTTGCATGTATGATGTGTTCTATCAAATAAAAAAAATAATTGGTATTTCACTCGACTATCCTAAAGCCAAAAGGGTGGCTTGTAATTTTTTTCAAGTTGATTCAGACTGCAGTTGTCCTACATGGTAAGAATAAGATGCTTAATTCTTATAACAGTTGATATTAAGAATGTGAGAGTCGGAACCGGTTCGGATGTCTTTTCTAATGTTAAACAAGTTCCTCGTAAGCCGGACCGAACAGTGACAATGGTGGACAGCGGTCATCGAAAGGGTTGATCGAGTATGGGAAAGTGCTATTTCTTAACGTTTTTAAACGCACTTGCAGGAAACCTGTAAATCTAGATCCAGTTTTTGATGGTGCAATATTTCATGGTCACTCACAATGGGCTCAATTCCAATGCGCCCTGTCTAAGAATAAATTTAGGTTCAGTCTCTCTCTTTCTCTGCCAAACAAACAAAAAGAGACGGACTATATTAATTGAGAAACGTAAGACTAAACAGCTGTCCGTTGCTAAGGAAATTAGAGAACCCATAGACAATTTAGTAGGGATGTCATTCGATGACGACTAAAGTTAGACGAAAACACGCAAAAACTTGTACAAATACGTTAGAAATCGCATCACTTAATTTGACGTTTCTAAATTGTTGTAGTCTGTCTATTTTCGTTTGTTTAATAGTGAAAGAGAGAGTCTGAACCTAAATTTAATCTTAGACAGAGCGCATTGGGATTGAGCCCATTATATTAGTGTAAATGGTAGAAATCCCTTTAAAAACGATTGTAAAATAAAATATATCTTTCTCTCCGATCAGATCTAAACAAAAATATATTAAGGTATTTTATGTTTTGGGGGTCTGTATTACTCCACCACAAAATACATGTCTTGCTATGAATAGTATAAGTTGGTATGTAGGTAATTAAAAAAGGAATGTAAAATAAAATATTATCTTGCTCTTCGAAGTTGATAAAGACAGAAAGAGTTTTTTAACCAGAAGCAAAAATTTATTATATATTTAGGTATTTTATATTTTGGGGGTCTATTACTCCACCACAAAAATATGTCTTGTTATGAACTTAGTATACCTAAGTGGTATGTTATGTGAATAAGCTACGAACATAAAACCATGACTGAAAAATAATTAGATAGGTACATTACACACATACCTCAGCTGGAAAGTGCTGCCTACAAAACAATTAGTCTACCCCCGCCTAGTTACAGAAAAATACGTTCATAAACTATGCTTACCTATAATTTATAAGCTAAATCCATATATCTGCAGACAGAATAGACAAATCTTATCAGAACATCTCATATTACCTCTAAGAGATAGATTTGGTGTTAAAGTTTTTTTTCTGTAACATTTCTGCCATTATGACTGACTAATCGTCAGATTAAAAAATCCGAGATAGTCAGAAACATCATCAAATTACTAACCAACAATATTTTTTGTGGTTGAAAGTTTCCAACCCCCAAGCAAGCAACCGGCCGGGGCAGTGACTGCTAACGCCATCTATGAGATAACTTCGTCTTTTTGCAGCTAAAAAAGAATAAGAATTATAGGTATAGGTATATAAGAAAAATTGTATACCATTTTCTTCTTACATAAAATATTATATTCAGTTGTAAAAATATTCTAATAACAATAATATCGCTTTTATTTTATTTCTTAAGTGGCAACTAGTACTACCTATCGTTGGGTAGTAGAACTAAAGTAATTTTAGTGACATCTATCGGGTGGTTAGCAAATCTTTCAGCGCCATCTAGCGAGGGGTAGAACTAGATATAAAATCTTGGTGAATTCGATGTAGTGTATAATATTTTCATCTTTTGTAAACGATTTATTAATAATAACTAAAAAGATTATAGACCTATTACAAAAGTACTTACTTGTTTATATGTTTAATATAATAAAGAGTTCCTACATTTCGCTGCGAAGATGATTTTTATCCAATAAGAATGGCCAACTGCGATGGATACGAGCTAAAATTTATTAATTAATGTATTTTCTTTCTTCCTTTCTTTAAAAAATGAATCAATTTGAATTGAAATCATTAACAACCTGATGATAATAATGACGACCGGTTATCTAATACTTTTGAATACAATAAGTATTCTTCGGTTCCACAAAAGAATGAAAGGAAGCCAGGATCACTTTGTTGTCTTGTCCGTCTGTCTGCTAAGCCCCTTATTCTCAGTAACGCCTTTAAAATTATGTATCAAGTTGAAATGAACATTGGATTGTTCTAAATTAACTTATTTGGTTTAAGTGTTTTATTGGTTGACATCAGTGGTGACCCAAGAGCTGGCAGCTACGAGTACCTTGCTCAGCGTATAGAAATCGCTATCGCTGGGAACCTTACCACAAGGACCCTTTTTATAATTTTTGTTTTTCCATTGTATTAAACAATGATCTTAATTGTTACTGACATTTTTAATTGTATTTTTCTTAATACTTGTAACTGTATGTTTCCCAAATATTAATAAAATAAAATGAAAATAAAATTATCGCAGGACGTCCCCATAGAATTCCAAAGAGACCTAGGTATAACAAGCGATGTCCATTCAGTGATATCGGCTTTACAAGGTCGCCTGTCCATTTTGCCGGTTGAATTGACCATTACAGTTATAAGTTATTCATTCAAGTAACTCTGTTTACAAGCGAGCTAATACAATACGATCGTGTTTTGTTGTCAAATATTCGGTCAATCGCCGCTGGACTGGCCGACGACCTCGGGGGACGCCGTGGAGTCGCCTTTACGCGCTATTTTATTTTTGATACCTGTTTTATTACTTGTGAAATGGTAATAAAAATTTCATTGAGCAGCATATACAAAATAAATAAGTAACTTTTGTTTCCAACGGATTACAACCTAAAAACAACCAAATTCAAACAATTCAGTGATCAGACTTCTTCTGGGTGAGCTCGCTCCACCATCGATTCTGACTGCGCCACGTCTGACTTAGTTCTTATATATTTTTTAGATTTAATCACAATGGACAGAAATTTGTTTTAAAATAAGTTGTGTTAATTGTAGAACCAATTTAGCATATTAGCATTAAGATAGTAAATTAAAGATTTTTATATATATTTTTTTTTAATATGAGATTATCTATCTGCGTTGGCAGATGGACGTATTTTAACTGCATTCCATGGAGTCATATAAGATCCTTTAAAAAATCTGGCTTGTCTTACTAGTCAAAGCAGATTTTTGTATTTGTAAATAAAAAAGAGCTCTAATTGGCATCTGAATAAAAATCTAACAAGACAATAATTTCCATAACCCCTACTTCTGGCGCAGGCGGGTAATAACAGATGTACCCATGCAATATGTAATGAGGAATTTGATAGTAATTTTTACCGTTTAAGTCTGCTGTATTATGTAATAACTATTTTAGTAAGATGATCAGGTATTATTACCAGTTTAAAAAAAGCTTTGCATGTTTGCTATTAGACGCGATATACCTATTTTAAATAATAATATTATTATTGAATTAAAGTCCATATTGGTGCTAAACAAAAATATGGAATTTCAACCAGAATAAAACAAATTTAATATCAACCTGAACTTTTCGACTCCACAGCCGCCGCTGTGCGGGCCGTGTCCACAATCTGTACGTAGCAATTATGTCGGTATGTGTGTCCGTGCGAATCTGTACGAGATTTCATTAGCCCCATAACGTGGAGCTAGACCACGGATAAGCATAGCTTTCTCCTCTACGAGGGTTTCTGGACTCTTGAACCGTTTTGACTTACTACTCGACCAAGCCAACTAGTCAACTGTCAAACGACTTTTGACGACGAATACAACAAAAATACCAATGGAATTTAAAAAGCAATAGTGTTAAAATATACTCGGGAATTTACCTAAATTGTTACAATATTGCTTTTAATTACCTTTGGTAATTTCGTTGTATTTGTCGTTGTAAGTCGTTTGACAGTTGCCTAGTTGGCTTGATTGAGTAATAGGCACTGAATGTTGACTTTGATTTTGGCATCGGTTGACTGGTAGAGAACGTATTAAGGCATTTGTTTTTTAATTGTAACCCTACTTCTTTGCGGCTTTTTAAGACAGAATATACCTATCGCATCAAATAAACTAGTACTGTCAGGGTCAAACACACAGTAGTAATTAAGAAAATTTTTTATGTAGTTTTAATTTAGATAGTCTTATTTCTAAAAGGATCCAGATCCAGACAACCTTCGGGTAGAGGCACAGAAATATTTCTGTGGATAGAGGGCAGTCTAGAAATTGAACTTATTATGTGATCTATCAATAAATTAATTAATTAAATAAATTATTACTTATGTGTCTCATTTCTTACTCTACTAACGCCACTGTTGTGAATCGAGTTAGAATCGTGCCTAGTTTCTGTATAGTTTTTAAATGGAATCCTATAAGTAAAAAAACTAACTCAAGACATAATATACAGTAATAAAGGTGCAAAAAAACCAACAAAGTGTGGGACGGGCTCACGCACCGAGGAGGGTACAAATAAACTACCACAAAAATATTTTTTTGATGTTCGCATATTTCTTTCACTTGTAGGTAAGGGTAAATCCACCATAGGACATTGCTTCTTGCAAAAATATTGATTCTAGGTCCACGGTAAGTATCCTCTACTCATGTTTTGACACCCTTAGGGACTATTAGTATGGAATATGCAACATAAAATAAAATCCGTACAGACCTATCTTTGTAAAGCATGAATAATTGTTTTTTTACTTCTTTAAGGAACTGTTTAAAATTATTTACTTACTACTTCATACTTCCACAGGGTTCTTTGGTTACAGAACCCTGAAAAGGGCGCAATATTATTTCTAAGTGTGTTCCCGGAAATGATGTAGATAACCTACGTGAAGTATACTTTTTGAAAATACGAATTTAATATGTAGGTAGGTACATAAGTAGGTATTATTTTATAAGTTAGGGTTAGGTAAGTTAAATCCCAACCCTAAGAAGAAGAATAGTAGTGTTTGAGGATTTTGCATTCTTAACCTGTGTATGAAAAAAAGTTTTTAGGAATTATCATGATGACAAAGACGCAATAAGCATTTTAACTAGGGTGATCAACAGACAGATAATATGGAAATCCCATTGTGTTGTGTGTGTGTGAAAACCTACCCTTTTGCCTCGTTGGCTTTGTTCACTTTTCCGGATTCGAATCCTAAATCGGGCCGTTTGTATCTGTTTTTCTGTCTCTAAATAGCTCAGAAACAGGTCCAGAAGCACCCCAATGCCAGAAGAAATCTTTTAGGGGCGAACTTCGCTATCGCCAACGAAATTTCAAAATATGTATGCAAAAGTCACGTGATGTTTCGATGGCTTATGCAGTTTCATACATTTTGTTAGCGATAACATTTCGCTAGAGATTAAATTGCCACTTGGCTACGGGCCCTGATCTCTTTCCGGTCATGTGGGACGGGCGACGGCCGTCTCACCGGACTATGAGAAAGAACAGAGTGCATATGTATTGCGCCCACTTTTGGGCAATTTACTCAGTATCTCCACCATACCTGGACCCAAATGCATTAAGGAAAAAAGAAGAAGAAGAAGAGCATTAAGGCTCCAGAAAGATTGCCATCTTTCTGGAGCGATCTTCGCTATCGCCAACGAAATGTCAAAATATGTATGCAATAATCATGATGTTTCGATGGCTTATGTCAGTTCATACATTTTGTTAGCGGTAAGGAACTTTGCTTAAGTATAAATTGCCATTTGGATACGAGTTTTGGTTGATTACTGTTGGAGTTGGCCGGTATCGAAAATTCGTGAGGAAACGGATTCGTCTAGGGATATTTTGGATATAATAATAATATGTTTTGTATATCCCTAGACAGTGTTGATGTGTGTATAATAGGTAATATTTCATTTTTAGTAAAAACTATGAAAACGAAAGTCAAAAAGAAAGGGCGTCTATTTGTTAGTTATTACAACTGAAGTTTTAAATTAAAATCGGATATTAAATAAGGGCAGGTTTTCAATTGCCAGAATCAAACTTACGAGCCTATAAAGTATTAAGGCCCAACCATCCCATTGCATTGTAGCTGGACAGAGTTCTCTCATGAAAATTGGCTTTTGGCATTTGACGACCTCCTTAGCGGACTTTTTTGTTAGGAAAAATAATAATAAAAAAATTGCCCATTTTTTTGAAAAATAATGTTTAGGTCGTAATCTCTCATAGGATAGTAAGAGGCTCTGTTAAAATATCGTCACTTGCTAAAATTTACCTTGTATAAGAGATAGCTCCGCTTACATGGTCAAATGATTCTTCGCCTCTTTTTGAGTTGCAAATTAAAAAAGTATCATCAGCGAACAGAACTATCTCACAAGAGTCATTTAAATAAAAAGGGAGGTCATTAATATAAATAAATAATAGCAAAGGTCCCAATATTGAGCCCTGAAGCACTCCCATTTGAAGCGGGCACAGAATACACAACCTAGTTAATAAAATGAACGTTTACTGTTTTTAGCCTACCTGAGAGGTTAGAATTTAACAATTTTGACGGGTTATTAGATACACTGCAATGTTCCAGTTTAATTATGAGTGTTTGGTGATCGATACAATAAAATACCTTCGATTCTAAACAATTAATTCATTTTTGGGAAATTGTATTACATTTTTTAACAATATACCACACAATATTGTCGAACTACCTATTAATAGGTTTAAGTCGCATGTCAAAACTACCCTCATGTCTAAAGAGTATTATAAAATTCAAGACTATCTTGATGACGAGAATGGACAGTCCAGCCTGCACCTAACTGATGTACCCTACCTTTTTATTGTAACTTTTTTTACTTTTTTATGGCAGCTAGTGGTGACTGAGTTTGTTCCGGTGCTTCTTCTCAGCACTTGCTTGATTGTCTGTGTCTTGTTTCGAAGCACTAGTAGGGCCCAAAAGATAAGGAAACATGTCTGGGCCAATATTACAAATTTTTAAATTTTTGACGTTCAGAAGTGGCATTTTCTGTCCTAAATTGAATAAATTATTATTGACTTTGACTTGGATAAATCACAGAATATACTCGTACCTATCGCATCATGTTTATCTTCATAAGCAAAATGAGTTTGACAAGTGCCACCCCAGCATCTGTTCTATTCCTTTGTAGAAACCAAACTGTTTCTCGTGAAGTAAATTGTTAAGTTTAAAACAAATGAACTGAGAGAGATTATAGAAAGAAGGGAAGGTTCCAAAATTTTTGCACCAGCAATCATATTAATAATTAAATATTAACCCTTAAATACAAAAATTACTAGTGACTCCAGATGTACACCAGATATAAAAGCAAGGATAGCGATGGCGAGACAAGCTTATAATGCAAAAAAGCACCTGCTCAAGGCCAGAATATCAAGCAAAGTTCGCAAAAAAACTTGTTAAAGTGTACATTTGGAGTATAGCACTCTATGGATGTGCAGCGTGGACATTGACAAAGAGGGATATAGAGAGACTGGAAGCCTTTGAGATGTGGTGCTGGAGGAGAATGGAGCGTATAAGTTGGACGGAGAAGAAAACAAATGAAGAAGTTTTGTCTATGGTTAGGGAAAAAAGGAGATTGATGGAAACAATAGAGTGTAGGAGGGGACGAATGTTAGGCCACCTGATTCGACACGACAATTTTATTAAAACGATAATAGAAGGAAGAATAGAAGGAAAAAGGAAGCGAGGAAGACCAAGAATAAGCTACATGCAGCAAATAAAAGAAAAGATAAATGTCGGGTCGTATCAAGAGGTTAAGAGAAGGGCGGAAAGCAGAGAGGAATGGAAAAAGCTCCACCGACAAGAGCCTAGCTCTTAAATTTGATGATGATGAAATACAAAAATTATCAAAAATGATCTTTATTTTTAATCAATTAATAATAAATTATGCATGTAAGTTTATAAAAAATATAATTTATTTTTAAAATCATTTTAGACAGAATAAAATTCTAAATTAAAGTGATTTTAAAATCAATTTTTCTAGATAAATATATTTCTCTCCTTTTCCATTATACTAAAAACTGTTTACTTCCGTGAAATGAATCAATTTATCAAAAATAAAATAAAATACCTATATTTTAGATAATACAATCATTTAAATTAAATAAGATTTTTATTAAGCTTATTAAACAAAATTTAAATTTTTATATTCATTTAGGAGGGCATATTTTTCAAAAATTTTGTGTTTTTTACTATTTTGCCTAGTAAAGACTGCATATTTTTTCTCGCAGTATTTTATTAATAAAGTTTCGATTAATTCATGTTTGATTAAGAAATAAAAAATCATGCATCTAAGAGTTAAATATTGGACAACATCACATACATTTGCTCCAATCCCAAAGTATACTAATCAACACTGTCTAGGGATATTATGGCTATAATAAAACTATGTTTTGTATAACCCTATACAGTGCTATTGTGTGTAAGTAGCAAAGCACTTGTGTTATAAAATAAAATTCAGAAACAACGGTGATAACGATCACCACACCCAGGCGCAAGACAATATTGAAAAAATGAACTTCTCTTCTTGATTCCTCTGTGAAATGTTAATAAATAGGATCAAATGGCCGTATCTTCGAACTGCGTTGACTTAAAAGCTTCAATATATTTTTACTGCTTCAATAGACCGCAGGCAGTCGTAAGTATTTTTTGGTAATTTCAACCTGATACCTCCTGATACCGCGTTCCTGAGAAAGAGGGGTTTTGACAGACAGGACAGAAGGACGGACGAACAACAAAGTGATCCTATAAGGGTTCCTTTTTTCCGTTTGCGGCACGGAACCAAATAAAAATTGCGAAGAATTGAAACCACTCCAACGTTTTTGAAGTCGTTTAAAAATACTTAGATGGCTTTGTGTTCTAATATTGATCTTCATTTGTTTTTCGTTAGCATAAAAAAAAATACTTTGAGATTTAGGAATGGGAGGGAAAATCTATAAAAGTCCTACTAGTGAGGTCTAAGGGACTTTTTAATTTGCCTTCTTGGGTCTAGCAGTACCTACCTACTACTTAGTAACTAGTATTCCAAATTGTAAAAGTCCTTTAATTTAATATATGAACGACATGGACTAGGTACTTAGATTAAATGGAAATTGATAGATACATACATACTTAAAAATACAATAGATAAAATAAAGCTAATATAAATCTTTATTTGCATTAAACATGGTACAGATTAAGTTTTTACATTAATAAATGGGCATTCATGTTTAATCGATCGACCGGTCTGTCTGTCTGTTACCTCTTGACGCTTAAACCACTGAACCGATTGAGATGAAATTTGGTATGGAGACAGTTTGAGACCCTGGAAAGGACATAGGCTACATTTTGTCGCGATATAAAAATATTAAGGGGGTGAAATGGGGGATGAAAGTTTATATGGAAAATCCAACACTTGCGGGTGAGGTCGCGGGGAACCACTAGTTTAATTAAAAAGTCATATGTATTATGTCTATGTCTCTATAGTTATACAGAATGTCAGTATTTAAAAATAAAATATACTGTCAAGAATCCACAAATAAATTAAGCAGTGCTAGAAAATACTAACTAATTAATGTGGTCTGTTAGAAATGTAGAATTTTAAAGTTCTTTCAATTTAAATAGTTTTAAAATTCAAATAACTGAAATCGTTCCAACTGTTCAATTTATTTTCCTCTATCCAAAAATAATTTAAGTGCAAAATTCTGAAAATCCCTTTTCTCATCAAAACGCAGACATCTTGTAATTCTAATGACAAATATACCGCGCAATGACGAACGAAACGAAAATCCAATAAAATCCGCACTTCCAAACTTCTTCCAAACTTGATCCACTATCCGCGGAACGCCCATTGGCGCGAAGTCACTACTGTGTGTGCGTCTCTCTCTAGCGTGTGATAAATCTGCATTATGAAACGAGACAGCAACACTGTGACTGCGTGCATTGTGTTATTATAGTTTTGAAATACGAACGCGAAACGCTACAATTCGTGACACAGCGCAGTCTATTTTCAATTTTATTATGTGTGTGCTTAAATTGAAAATTGAAAGGGGTTTGAGCTAGTTAGGCTATTTTGATTTGGAAGCTAAGACGGAATCGGGTAACATTTTTACGCGAGCGATTTGGCGTCGTAAGGTGATGCCGTAAGGGCTATAGTGGCGTAAAAATGCCCAACTTAAGACGTTCTAGAAAAAAATACGCGGCACTAGTTTATTCTCTATCGACGTCTTGCACAAGATGGCGGGTCTAGGCGTTCGAAATTTGAATTCCTCGAGGAATGGAGGGGTGTTTACATGTAGCTGTTGAAGCGTTTGACTATTCAGCGGTTGAAGCGCTGCACGAGGATTTGTATGGGAACTTGCGTTTGGGCGTCTAATAAGACAGCGGTAGACTATTTTTGTTAGGAAAGGTCAAAATCAGAGCCTTTATGCATATCCTTTGCTGGATGCTTTATATCCAGCAAAGGATATGCATAAAGGCTCTGATTTAGCGCAAAATCATTTTATATTTAAAAAACATTAGCTTTAAGATTTTTTTAACGCTTTATTTTTTTATGAGTGCCCGTGTGCGAATTTTTGGTTGCTTATTTAAACTTATATTAAAAAATCATTAAGCTACATTTCGTAGCATTTCGTTCAAGATGACGTTTCATTTTTTCTGAAAATATAGGCTTAACTTATAAATTACCTAATTATTACTTACCAAATAAAAGTGTTAACATAAAAAATTATACTAGGAAAATAATAGCGTCTATATTTTTTTTAAATTAAGTACTAGGTAAGTAGGTATGTTCATATTTAACATTTAACCGACTAACAATTATGTATTTAGCAATCAATTAAACGTGATAATCCTATAACTACCTTTTAATTAAATTATTTAGATATCATTCATAACATAGGTAGTATACCTATATTTTAAGTCAAATAAAGTTGTCATAATAATTAAAATTTAGACACTTACAAAACTCCCTTTGTAAACGCGCACAGAATTTTCATGTTGAAAACAGTGTTCTATAGAGGACGTTACGTGTTACACGCACCAAATATACAGCACCTAACTAACAAAAATAAATCCCACAGATCCAGTAATCCACAATAAGTTCCAAATCCCCCGAAACCTGTTCATAAAACTAGATTGATTCCTTACTATCTTATTGCACCATCAAAAATCGTCTTCCCATGACTCCAATGACCTCATATGATACCCCACGTAAATTTCTTAGCTTTTTGTCAAAAACACTTAAAAGAAACTAGAAATATCCAGTTTACACCGACTATAACCGGATTCGGGCGTTTACGTTCCAATTTCAAATCTTTTTCGTCTATAGGAAGACTACACAGTTATGATAAAGCATTTTGAGCTTTGTGTTTGGCAAAATAGAGTCGTTTTTGTAATTTTTCAACTCAACCCTTCTGGTCAAGTCTTATTTTTTGAAGACCTGTTACTTTGTGCAAACAGGTTATCTTTTGTGAAAAACTTATCTTCGAAGTGTAAGTTTTTTTCTTAAGTTGATAGCGAGGGTTACAAACTGGAATAATGTCATAAAAATGGATGTGAATTGTCCATTTTGGACTAGTTTTCTGTGTATGAGAAATATTTTTAACATTGTAGTAAAATTTTCACACCGTGCATTTGTCTGCATTGAATAGGTATTCAACAATAATGTGAGTATTTGTAATATAAGTACACACTCGTAAACAGTTGCAAAATGAGGGCTTAGGAATATATTTTTCAAATTAAATGGATGGATACATTTATTTAACTACTATGCAACCACAAAGAGATCTAATTTCGGTGTTATGTCTCATTAGAAAAATTGAAAAGACTACCTACATATATAGGGTTAAAGAAATTTTATTCTCAAAAGAAATAGTACATTTCACTTATATGAGAACTTAAAAATTAAACAAGTCTTGTGGTTTAAATATCGTATGCGCGAGCGTAGTATTAAAAAACAATTAACACTTATTCAAAAACATGTAGCCGTGTAAGTATCAATTATCAATAACAAGACGAACACTTGCTATGCTCGTGTTTGCGAACGGAGCGACCGGCTAGCGGCTGACAGAATATATCTCGAATATCAAATAGTAATACAATAAATGTCACGAGAATATACGTAGTCGACATGCTACCAAAACACGCTTTTTCTTTCCGCTTTTAATAACTTGAAAACAATACCAAATGCTACGAAAATGATCGTAGCAGATTTGCTACGAAAACATGATTTTTTCCCTGCTTTGATTTGATTTGAAACCTGGTAGGCACTGTTACACATATAAATCCTTACCGTAAAAAATATTCACATACAATTCCATTTTTGTTCATTTATCAGTAATAAACTGCACTAATTAACTAAACATAAACAGTAATTGACCAAAACAAATAAACTTATGCTTTGACAGTGACAGATTCCCATAGATTAACTATTCCTACTAGTTTATTATTTAAACGTCGCTGTCAAGCTCACGGGAATTTGTGTCAATCTTATGGTTAGTCATTTTTTTACAGCACAGTTTATTTTATCAACAATCTGTGTTGATGTTTATTTGTTTTAGCTGTTAAAATTAGATTTTTTCGACGTTTAAATAATAATAGTTTATTATTCTATGTCTATTCTTACTAGTTAATCTATGGGAATCTGTCACTGTCAAAGCATAAGGTTATTTGTTTTGGTCAATTACTGTTTATGTTTAGTTAATTAGTGCAGTTTATTACTGACAAATGAGCAAAAATGGAATTGGGAAGATTACGCAAAACTTTTTGGTAGAGGGCGCTGTGTGTTTGTTACATGTCAAATATTGTTACTCTGAATTTTGTGGATTTGTGAACTTTTTTTGACTCTAGACCCTTTTTTTGTGGGCTTACCTCAATGTATTCCTTCTGGCGTTTGGATAGGCTAAAGGAAGAGTTGAGAAAACGTGAAGCTTCGTTAAAAGGAAAAAAACTGACCTAGTCGACAGGTAAGATAACATAGTGTTTTTTTATACTTTTACACGTTTTCATAGCAAATCTAGGATTGAATTTGATAAAATAAAGTCTAAACTAAAGGCTTCTTGTAAAAAAAAAACACCAGTATATCATTTCTAAAGGACAAAAATTGTAAACTCGACATAACCTCTAAAAGCATAAATATAAGCTTAGCGTATGGTACTCATTATAATAGTATGTATCTTTAGCCTTCATTGTTTACCTACCTGTAGTCTTAGAAGTAGTCTTAAAATCAGTTTCTTTAAAATGTTTGCACATAACTGTGGATTACTGGGGAATTTGTAGGAACCTATTTCTCCACACCTAATAGCTGCACAGCGCCCCATTTAAAAAAAAACTAACTAATAGCAACAAAACAACAAATATTTGTACGGGTTTTGACAGTTCCTGAGTAACAAACATTTGGCGCCCTCTATAAGGAACTAATTTGACAGTTTGCTTCCCCATTGTATGTGAATATTTTTTACGGTAACGATTTATATATGTAACAATACCTACTTAAATCACGCATCCGTCAATGCGTGTTTCTCAGTAAACTAACAGTCGGTCAAACGAATGACTAACGAAGCATGCCATAAATAAAACAATAAATAAAACTATGCAGTTAAAAATTTTTTTAACGATAAAATAAGGCACTGTGATTGATGAGTCAAGTTGTCAACCCAAAACGCAGTAGGTTTTTATGAAAAAATTTTTGGGATAGGACATTAGTCAATCTCTCTCAACTACCTACTGAATATGGAAATATTCACCCATTTTGGGAAACGCCATATGTCTACTTTTTAAAAATATATGATGATCCATGATTAAGATATAGAAAGGTCGTGCTTGTTGCGTGAACCTTTAACAATTGGGACTGTAGTCCGGAGCGCGCACAAAAACACCAAGATGATCGTCAAGTCGACAAAGCCCCATGTTTTAAAATATAAGTACTTTTTGTACTTTATTTTAAAACTTTATGGCAGACCTAGATGTATGTAGATATAGTAGTGCAAAAGGTGAATATAGTTCCATGTGGCATTCTCTACCTTTGAGCTAAAATTAAACACAGGCGGTGCGACAAAGGTCAAAATCAACAAAATAAATACTATATCAAAATAAAAACATCTCATCCAGGGAGCACAACGTTATCGGAACATATTGTTTAGACCCAAATTAACAATGAGCATAGGACGGTCAAGGGCGGCGATCTGACTCACCCCGCCTTACCTAATTGTTCAGTACTGGACCGTATTAAGGTACGTCGTACCTCCTATCTGGAGGTATAGTTACTAAGTTTAGCTAACAGTCAGTCAATTTATTATTAGAACTTCAGTCTGAGACAGCCTGGAGTGTACGAACACGTGTTTAATTTATAATTCGGTTTAGCATTATTTGTTATATTTTGTATGGAAATTATGTCTTATTAACCGTCAATCGAGGTTCACCGACTGTTTAAAAATTCGTGAACTTGGATCTTAGCGTAGTACTAGTACTTATTCTGTGATCTTAGGCCAACTTCTTCTTAGTCGGGCACTCTTGGCAGAGTGGTCGTGGCTGTTGATGGACAGGGTTGCGGCTCGCCGGCGCCGCTCACTTTCAGGGCTGCAGCACGTCTTGGGATGTCTTTTCATCTCTGCCGGTTTTCCGCATTGCGACCACATTGTATGGCAGTCGATCCGGTTGTTGTTACGCCAACTTGCACCACCTTGAACCGTAACTAATACCAATTATTAAAACAACAATAGAGGCAGATATTTGTTTCCTCACAAAATCCCGAAAGAAACGAGTGTATTAGATAAAGGACAGGGGTTATTGACGTAGTCGTAGAGATTGAGAGCCGTAAATGGAGATGGGCAGGACACATTGCACGTAATGGAATTGTGGTTTTAGGAGTTTTTTAGTTTTCTTTACCTGAAGATTTTTGTGTGCCATATTTACTAGAGAGGAATCGCATTCGTTGCCGGCTGAAGTATTCCCTAAATACATTATCGGGATATATCACTATTTTATTTGTAAAGAAAAGAAGTGAATCGGTTGTTACTGATCAGACCTATCCTTGGTCACATCGTCGCATAGTATCAGGTGAGAGTGAGAACATATGTCTGCCAATTATTTAATATAAACTGCTGAACATAGTCCTCCGGCCAATTTCCACAGTAAGCAGTTGTAAGTGGCCTGCATCCAACGCGATCATACTTGGTAGCGTCTAACCTTTAAGTCTCCGCTGCGTTTTTTCCTCAACTGTATTCACAGATAGAGAGAAAGATACTTTCTTGCAAACCATACTAAGTAATAAATTCATTTTTTTTAACCAACACACCAATTCCCTAGCCCTAAACTAAGCGTGAGCTTGTGCTATGGCGACTAGGATAACAGATAGACATACTTATATACGTTTATACATTCATGACTTAGGCACAAATGCTCGTCTTCATCACACAAACATTTGCGCTTTGAGGGATTCGAACCCGCAATCTTTGGTTGTATTCCGGAGTGCGAACCACTACACCAAGACGGTCGTCAAACTCAGTACCCACTTAGATATTACGAAATGTTCATAGTTTCATCCTTCTCTTATTGCTAAACTCTTAATTATTCTTCTACTTATTCGCATTTTTATTTAAGTTGACCTTGTTTGAAAAAATAGGCCAACAACCCCTTACTTGAAACTTTTCATTAATAAAATTATAGCTCTACAATCCTTGACGAAATTTCGTCTATATATTAAATTATTACTCAGAAAGTATACGAGTAGGAAATTTACTATGTTTTAAATAACTCCAGCGATACCTTATCAATATCACAAACGCGCTCTCTGAAAACAAGAAGCACCACAAGAACAACCAATTAATTCAGTTGCAAGAATTGGCACTCGTTGAATTCCGTCAATAATTAGATGAATGACATAGCTATCGTAAATGTGTTTCTCATTTACGATAGCTATGTTATTCATCAGCTAATATTGACGACACAAACATAACAAATGTGAAGCGATAACTAGTGTAATGGCAACAGACCGTTACTCGGTCAGTCGCCGACCGCGTGACGACCAAATGACCACTAACATTACTGGGTCACCCCTACCATTTGTGTCTATACTTCCACCCCTTATTTGACTGCCTAGAATCAGTTACAGTATGCAATAAGTGGGAACATAAGTTCAACAAAAACTTAGAAAATGAATAACTTATTTATTTGAAACCATACATTATTTTATTTTTATTAAAAGCTTAATTTACACACATTCAAAGACAGTGTAACAAAAATATCTTTGGTTTTACTGTACACCGCCGATCAATATTTTTTAAGGTTTAACAATAAGAGTTTTAACTCTTGCACTTGAAAAAAAATACCACTAGTAGATTTCAAAGATTTCAGAGTGAGTGCTTATCATTTAAAAAACAATAATTTTTCTTATGACAGCCGTTTTAAAATTTTGACTCATTGTTGGTGAAATGGAAACTACATTTAAATTCGCTAAGATTTCTTTTAGACTAGGCTTAAATAAATTAATTAAATAAAAGTATTTAACGAACGTCTTCTAACGAACGAACATCTAAATATCCATAACGTTATCAATTTTTTTCTGTAATAAATTGCACGGTAAGCAAAAATATTTCGATATAAGTTTTTTTTAATTTGAAATGGGTTTGCTCTTGACTCTTGACATAGTCGACTGTGGAGCGAACTCACTCAGAAGGTTCTGGCACTCCCGCTCACCGACGGAACACAGCAAGCTGGTTGGCGCCGGGCTACGGTAAGAGGATGGTAGCTACCAGGCAGCACCTAACGGAGCCCACCACCGCTGATAGGATCGTTCAGTCGTCGTTGCCCGGGATGTATCACAAGGAGGTAGATACTTCGCCACCCCAGAAGATAAACACCAAAAAATATGTAAATAAATAAATTAGCTATAAAATGCCTGAAACGCAATTTCGTATTGAAAAAAAAATTGATTCATAAAAAAGACAGAGTCGTAAATGTCAAAATCTATTTTTTTTTAAGCGTAAAGCAGCACCCATTGTCTCGCATGTTTAGATTAAATGCAGTTTAATGCTTCATAAATATAATAATGTCCTCCTAGCCGATTTTCGACCATGGCGGCCTATCTCAACAGAGATGGATGTACCTAGCGTGCTGACCACTAGACCAACGAGGCAGTCATAAAATATAATAAAAATAATAAACATATAATAGGCACATAATTGCAACAGAAAAGCAGGTTCACACGGCCCCACATCAACCTTCCCTGATCTGTCAAATTTCCGCAACCATCTTTCAACCTTATGTTTATTAACCACATACCTTGTTATTACAAAAACTTAGTACTGCCAGGCCTGTGTATCTTCCCGCGTAGGTAGCAAAAACGTACCTACGCGCGGCGACCCCTTGGTAAGGGACTAAACAAGTTGGGTGTCGCTAGCCGGCAGCGACACGCTCCCACGTTTTATTCACCGGTGGAGCGCGACACTAGGTTGCTTGTTGGACAAGCGTGAATAAAGTCCTAGAAAGATGCGCTAGATAGGGTAAATAGCTTCTTGTGGCAGTCATCCCTATCGCGTTGCGTGATAGTACGTCACTGAATAGGTTTAGTGTATTATGAATCATATT
The DNA here is from genome assembly GCA_949316185.1 of Pyrausta nigrata. Taxonomy (NCBI): domain Eukaryota; kingdom Metazoa; phylum Arthropoda; class Insecta; order Lepidoptera; family Crambidae; genus Pyrausta; species Pyrausta nigrata. The sequence goes on from OX438961.1 coordinate 3,782,108, forward strand.
CCAGAGTTATAATAATGAAATTATCTTGCAATGTATTTCTGTAGGGGTCTACACGAAAATGTGCTTGAGTTCAGAGGCGAACTGATTCACACCATAACAGCAAAGTCATGCTTCTGTACGGAGTACTAGTAATTTTTCTGTGGCACCGGGTTTAAGCGAGGACTAAGCTATTAGCTAGCCAATTAGAAAAGCGTTTCTCTATTAGGTTATGTCACGAATGCGTCATTCATTCCTCTGTAGTCGGCTAACATTTAGTCATATTTTAAACCTGGGGTAATTTTTTTGGAATAACACCGATAGAGTTCCATATCACTTGAGATTTAGACAGATTTAGGAACTTGATGCGGGGCCCCCTGCACTCAAAGTTACTTTTCGTAAAGGGATTGTGGGCTCTATGTTATTTTTGATGGATCACAATTTATTTATTTACCATTAATAATATTAAAAATACTTACATAGTTAAAACTGTATCTATTCTAAATAGTCATATTTTTTTTATTAATAGGCAGACATTTGGCGGCCATCTCACCTAATGTAAAGCGACGGCCGAAGATTGGTCATGTGTCTGTGTAAAATTTTTCAAATCGGGTTTCCTTAGTAGCGGGGCGTACGTGTCACGAAGGGTCCAGCGTCTTGATTGCCTGCCCGATGGCCAAACTGCTAATCTGTGCTCTGCAAATCTTGAGGCAAATGCTCATTGGAATATGAATCTTAGCCTAGAGTTATTTTTAATCAGCCGGTTTGGCATTAGGTATTTGGGAATTCTGTCAAATTAATCGTCAATTGAGGTTTAAAAAATTAAAATTTTTGTAAAGCCTGTAAACTTCGGATCATGGTGAACTCTAGGCTTAGGTAATTGTGTATAAGAAAATTACATTACTATCACTGGACTATCTTATTAGTGTAATAAACTATAGTCCGTGCCATTTAAACTTGCACAAAAGGTCATTGACCCCACCTGTACCAAAAAATGCCCAAACTTTACGACACGTGTCGCTCATCGTATAAAAAAGCGATAATCCCGACCTATCGCTGATTTCATAATACCACGGCCCGTCCGAGAACGAGACAACTCTAAAACATCAAAATTTAGGTAATAGTTTCGCAATTTTGTAAATAAAACACAGATTTAGTTATTAAAATAAATTTTCTTTTAATTTACGTATTGAAAGTCTTTAAGCAGTAACTTGGTTTAAATTTAAAAACTCGGTTAATTGACATTACTTTTACCACAAATATAAACACAATAATTAGAAATTACATTTTTTCCATAAAGAATTAACAGTAGTTGACCATTCATAGATATTTATCATTATATAATTTTGACTCCGAAAATGATAAATTATGACTTATTGCACTTAACCGTTAGTGGTTTGAAAGGTCAGGGGTGCTATACCTGTACGCTATTTTGTAATGGCTCACCCGGTGCGGCATAATTCGATTTTTTTAATTTACGAATTTCGGAAGTGTTCACGTGTTATTATCAGTCATTATTTTTTGATAAGTTTCTGTTATTGTTCTTTGTTACGTTTGTGTTTGTTTTATTTTGTTACTGTTTTCTCCATTCTTTACTTAGTATAAGTGAAGATGGAACGTGTGAAGAATAAAAAGAGGCGTAAAAGAATCCTCGAACCGCAAGCAAGTTAGTTTGTATAATTTACCTTTACAGTATGTTTTGCTATCATCGTAGGTAATTACATTTGAACACAAGTTTGAACGATGTTTTTAAGTACGAGTATAAAGTGATTGTTAGAGCTTTTACACACAAACAGCAGTTTGCTGTCGACGTATGTAACTGCAGCCGACGTTAGAAGTCGGCGGCTAGTTGTCGACATGCCGTCGACGTGCTGTCGACGCATTGGCGGCTGCCGCCGACTGATGTTGACAGCTAGCCGCGTCTGTCATTTGAAAGACCATCGAATGCAGTTAGTCCAGGAGCTAGACGTGCACAAAACGAGTCTCATAGAAGAAATTGCGAAAAGTGAGTCGTTGCTCCGCTGAAATACTTTTTCGCATGATGGTATCTCGGCGAGATAGTGAGTTTTTAAAATGGTCGTCAGCTCATCAAAGTCGTCTTAGACGACTCACACAGCTAACTATGCATTGTCATCCAAGCTAAACCTGTTTACAAAATTTCAGCTCATCGGTTTAAGATATCTGCTTTAAAATTGAGCTGCAATAAGTATTTGTGACATAACTTATAACCCGACTGGGTACAACACCTTGTCTTGGGTGTAGAAGAATATGAGGAATGCGCCGCGCAAGGCATAAGTTAGCTTCAAGCTTATTACTGTAACTTCAAGCTAAGCTTTATGCAGCGTAAACACAATTCCAGTTTGATTTGAAGTTATCCTTCTCCTAGACAGGCAAACCAATGCTGTTGACGCATATCTCACCAAAATGTAACTCGTCAAAGTTTACCTATCGATGCTTCAGACTCAAAACATTCAACCTAAATAATTATAATCGAGGACTCCAAGAAAACCCCTTTTCTTCACAGTCGTATACCTCATGACTGAGGGTCGTAATCATTATGTGGAATGAAACACACACGACTTTCTTGGCAATATTTATTGAAATGGTTTGCTATTACCTTCTCCATCTCACACACTAGCCACTAGTGTGCAGGTTTTTCCTCACGGTGTTTTCCTTCACCGTTTTCACCGCATGGGTTTTAACACGCCTTTTTTTCACGCAAAGAAAACCCAATACACCAAATTTCTAATCGGAGCAACGGAGTTAAACTCGCATGCTTATTCTATGCAAGTCAAGGAAAGCAAACGCTTTCCATATTGCAGGAAAGATAAAAAAACTTAGTCCGCCATCTTTAGGAGTCCGCCATATCGGATTTGGAATGACGTCACCCTATTTATTGAGTTATTCTTAGCAAGCCTTTTCAATTGATACCTACATTGTACAAAAGCAAAAAAAAAACTAAGTCCGCCATCTTTAGAAGTCCACTATATTGGATTTGGAATTACGTCACCTTATTTATCGAATTACTCTTAGCAAGCCCTTTTATTTGATACCAATATTGTAGGAGTACATTAAGAAGTCGACCATATTGTTTTTTAGTAACGTCACTTTATTTTTTAAGTTACTCTCAGCAAGCCCTTTCATTTCATATTCATACCCATATTGTAGAAATGCATTGAAAATAACGAGCCCGCCATCTTGGATGCTCCGCCATGTTGAATTAAGAATGACGTCACACATCTTACCATGCATTGTCATCCAAAATAAACGTGTATGCAAAATTTCAGCTCAATCGGTTAAAGATATCTGCTAAAAAATTGAATTTTTAAATAATACCTACCAACTGCTCCCGCGATAATAACGCTGGATATAGAAAAATACATTTTTTTTATTAATAATGAATGATGCAACTATTTTTATTTCAATGTTCATATCCAGTTACATAAAATGTCGGCTGTCCCTCAGCATATTGCTTGTTTTATAATGCAGTAGCCAAATGTTTGTAATACATGTCAATTTTTCAGGTCAAGGTCGTCTCGTACCAATAAACGTTTGTTTACACAGACTTCTATCGCTACGCCTTGTGTTTTGGTCCGCCGCGATCCCGTATCGGCGTGCAGTGGTACAGGGGTGTCAATGACCTTTTGTGCACGTTTAAATGGCACGGACTATATCTTATTTATTTAAATGCCTTATTGGTACAACCACAAAATAAATAATAGTTGGCTTGGTAAAATTTAGTATTTTGGTAGTACGTTTGTAGTACATAACCGCGTAAGTAATGTTGTTAGAGAATTATGGGACTTTTACCATGAGAGCATTTTAAAAAAGTATAACTATCCTGTTACTTTTAATTTAATACAACTACTTTGAAGCCATTTTGAGCTTGTGTTTATTATTTTCTTTTTATATGTCTAGATACTTTTCTTAATAAATTTTTCAATACCCGAGAAAAAATATTTCGACTTGTTACAGATGAAGTGATGTGATGACAATCTAAAATCTGTCGTACTATATTTTTTTATGAATATTCCATTAAAGAAAAAGCACTAGTAGAAAGCTACTTACGAGGGTCAAACTGAAAGTTCTTAGAACTGGCCACTTATAAACAATATAATAAAAAAAATATTCTAAAATTTGAAAATAGAACTCTTTGCCAATATTACTGAGTATATATTTCATTCATTTGTCATTTGTTTTACGACTTGGCGGCAAATTGAAAATTGTCTGTGTCACGTCAAAATGAATTTAACACGAGAAAATTTTCGTGCAATGATTTTTTATGACTTTCGATGTCATTTAAGTCAACAAGAAAGTTATGATAGACTACGATTGGCCTTTCACGATGAAGCCCCATCTTGTGCGACTGTTTACAACTGGTTTAATGAGTTTAAACGTGGTCGCACTAATCTCACTGATGATGTACGTGAGGGACGGCCTTCTACGGCGACGACTGAAAATAACATCTGTGTTGTGCGGCGTATGATAGAGACTGACAAAAGAGTGACCTATCAGCAGATTCGGACAAGCTTAGGCATCGGTATGAGTCAAGTGCACAAAATCCTCCACGAACATTTAGCGGTCAGGAAGCTTTGCGCCCGGTGGATACCTCATAATTTGACTAAGGCTCAAAAACTCCATCGTGTGGATTGGTGCCGTAAAATGATTGAAAGATTTAACGGAGGTGACTCAAATGCTGTGTTCGACATACTAACAGGTGACGAAAGCTGGATTTACTGTTATGATCCTGAAACCAAAAGACAATCTGCTCAGTGGGTGTTTCCTTTCGAGGAGTTGCCAACTAAAGTGAAGAGAGATCGAAGTGCGGGAAAAAAAATGGTGGCCTCGTTCTTTGGAAGGATAGGTCATTTCGCAACAATTGTGTTAGAGGATCAAAAAACAGTTTCTGCAGAATGGTACACTACCAATTGTTTGCCACTTGTCTTGGAAAAAGTTCGAGAGAAACGACCTCGCAGTAGGATCCTCCTTCACCACGACAACGCCTCGTCGCACACCGCCAAGCGAACGATCGACTATTTGGCGACATCAAACGTTGAATTACTGGGTCACCCGCCGTATAGCCCCGACCTCGCGCCTTGTGATTTTTATTTATTTCCAAAAATTAAAGAAAAACTTAAAGGAAAGCGGTTTATGAATGCTGAAGAAGCGGTGGCTGCGTATCGCGATGCCATTGAAGAGACCCCTAAGGACGAGTGGGCAAAGTGCTTTTCCCAGTGGTTCCATCGCATGCAGCGGTGTATTGACGTCAATGGACAATATTTTGAAAAGATATAATAAAACTAATAACTGGCTAATGTAATCAGTTTTTGATTTTCTAAGAACTTTCAGTTTGACCCTCGTATACTTAGATACATTATTTCTAAGTGTCCTTGTCATAATTTTCCCCGTGCGGAACTGGAGAAGTAAGTAGGTAGGTACGCTAGATCTTTTTGATAAATGAAAACATAAAACTGATCAAGACCTGTGTACGTTTCGTAAAGCCTATTTATACATATTTTTTGTTTCAGTGTATTTTCGACGACTGCCAAGTCATTCGTTAGACACAGTTTAAGCCTAACCTCTTTGCAATCACTCCTTTCCCACACAACAAAGCTACTTGATCATTCCAAACAACCCAGCTATACCCCTACAACCCAAAACACATTCCCGCATCTCCCATCTCAACCTACTCGCTATTGATTTTAAAAGACAAAAGTACCTACCGCCATTACCCGCATCTTAAGACACCCCCACTCCCCCTCCCTCTGGGGTAGTCACCTGTGTCATTAATTCATTTTAAGACGCCTAACGCTCCTCGCATTTGCATATTACAAAGTATGGAAGTTTGGTAACGAAGCGGGGGTGGGCTAAGGTTGCTGTAAGACGGGGAATTGGATGCAGGGGCGGATTAAGGGAATATTTTAGGGCCAATTTTTTTGCATATAATCTTCTATAATCTAGTTTGTATGTACTAAAACTGCAACACCCTGAAAGGGTAATTAAGTTGAAAGTTCATTGTTAATATTTAGGTAAGTCCAATGAACAATACTCAATTTGCAATAAATTTATTTGATTTGATTACTACCGCATGACTCGACTCGACGTCTTAGCATAGATAGCCTTTCAGTCTACATGATACTATGTCATCATTAGTATCTTAGTCAGATTTATACTTGTTTTGCAGTTTGGCACAACTTGTTAGGAAGGCCATTGGAAGCGCTTCCTATCGATCAGTAGTTATGGTCGGGGAGCAAGAGCCAATGGTCACCGTCTTGCTTGATCTAAATGTAGTCAAGCTCGTGCTTAACCTTACATATCGCGGTTACAAGTCGTCTCGTCTGTTTGAACTTGCTAGTGTATGCGACAGTGGTTAGATGTCATCAAAGCATGATTTACATTTACTTGCAAGTGACGCATCATGTATCTCTGTACAATGTTATTCCTGCTTTAACTTTATAATGTGAAAGACATACAAGTACAATTTAGGCGAGGAGCAAATATTCTGGGAGCGAAACTTTATAGCACCTACCATCTTCTAAATAAAAAAAATGAAAATCATTCAGAAGTAATTTACCTACTTGCTACAAAAGACGTGTAGATAAAGTGCTTTTTAGACGTATTGCCTTAAGATACGTCTAACCTAAACTTGTAAAACTTCTTCGAGGAGTTGTTTTACGTAAGTATTCAGGTAGTAATATCAATTGAACAACCATAATTTTCTAGGTTCATTCAAGTATTCTTAAACTGTTTTTTTTAAACTTGAGCAACAAATACAAGGTCACCGGTCATGGGTTAATTGCTCGAACTATTTCCAGCCACCTTTGACACCCATATAACTACAAATCTATTTGACCTATATTTGCAAATTCAAGAGTCTTTTAGAACTATCATAACTAAGCTGTAAATTTTATACAACACATACATTTTATCATATTTGTATCAATACAGATTGTTACAGAATACAGGAATGCTGAGACACAAGGACTAAATTCTTTTTGTTCTTTCTCACCAAGGATGGAAATTAATAAATTGCCCCTGCACCAACCCTGAGTGCATCCCTGCGCGTCTCGAAAGCGGAGAAAGATGAAGGAAATGAAAATGTACGTGGCAAAAAGGGGTCCGCCCCCTCCCGAAAATTGTAAAGGGAGAGGCAACTTCTCCGATACCTTTTGTAGGCGATAAGCCCATTCAGACCGCGTCTCCCCGACCCGAGGGAGAGAGGGGAACATTACTCTTGCAAACGTCTGTGAGTTCTTATCTAAGGTTAATTTCCTTCGTTTTGAAGGACATAGGGCTGTTTTGTTGCCGTGTTACACGGGTAAGGAAAACAGGATGAAAGATGGCGCTATTTGGGCGGGTATATTATGTGTATTATGAATTCAAGGGTGGTGGTTAAGAATTCACGGTTCGTATTTGAAAGGTTAATTTCTGGTGGGTTTATTTAGGCTTTCTTTTAAGGATCATAAGACCGCCAGCCGTCGCATAACAATAGATTATCTATTGTGTCTGAAAACTTGATCTCTGAATGGTTAAGACATTGAACAGGCGCGATAGCCGAGCGGAGAAAACTTCACTTCTCATCCGAGATAGTGAGTTCGATTCCTGCCTGTACCACTAAGGTACAGTCTTTTTCAAAGATATCGCTGCCTAACGGTGAAGGAAAACATCATGACGAAACACACAAGTTGGCTTGTGTGTGAAATTGAAATGGCAAACCACTCCATTAAAACTGCCAAGAAAGTCGTTGTGTGTGTTTCATTCCACATAATCATCATGACTCTCAGTCATTGAGGTATACGACTGTGAAGATAAAAGACATTAAAAGTATGAAGTACTTTAAAGTCGGCAGCACGTCAAGTTATAATACATTTAAACAACGAAAACAGCTTTTATCACGAAGGAAATAGAGGCGGTCTCAATAATAAGACTGATGTTTTTTACTAATACATTTGTCTGTCGTTTATTTGCGGTTACAAGAACTTTAATAAATAAATAAATAATAAATTGTTTCAACAAACACACCAATTACCTAGTCCCAAACTAAGCGTGAACTTGTCTATGGTGACTAGGATAACGTATAGACATACTTATATACATTTATAAACATCCATGACTTAGGTACAAATTGCTCGTGCTCATCACACAAACATTTGCCCCTTGCGGGATTCGAACCCGCAACCGACTGGTTTAGAAGTCCGTGGCGCGAACCACTACACCAAGACGGTCGTCATTTCGACTCGACTTTAACTCTATGCAAAGTGTAACTTCCTATCTTTTTCCGGTTCCGGAACTAAAAGCCAGGACAGACGGACGGACGGACAATACGGCCCGCCGGACCCTTGGGTGGACCCTTCGAAATGCGTGCAAGGTGAAAAGATTCTTGTGTAAGTTACCACTTCAATGAAATTAACAAAAATAGCATTAAGTTACATGAACTTGTACATAATTATTTTATCATAGTATATTTGCATATTTTGAACTTAACTTTAACGAAACTTAAGTACGGGACTAAAATACTTCATCAACCTTGAGTAAGTAGTAGATACTCGAACCCACGACCCTTTGGTATTCGGGCTAACGCTCTCGCACTTTTACTTGTTGAAAAATGTTGTACGAACTTATTAAAATGCTTTTCTGACCCTACTTATTTTTGTGTTCTAATAGAGAGATTGTATTCTCTTACATATTTTTGTCACTACCTAAATATTGTTTTATTTACTAACTGTAGTTTTAGTATACAAAACTTATTTAATTTAATTAGAAAAACTTATTAATAAAAATTATTTAATACAATACAAAAACAAAAATTATAAAAACCGGCCAAGTGCGAGTCGGACTCGCGCGCGAAGGGTTCCGTACCATTAACTTAAAACATTAGACATTATAGGCAAAAAAGTATATATTTTTATTTTATTAATAATTTCAATAGTATTCATCTCAGGATACCCGAAATAATTTTAAATAAGAGTTTCCGCGCCTGTTTCTTTACTTGAGTGATTTGAAGTTTATAAATTAAAGGGGGGGGGGGGGGGGGAACACCGTGTAAACGACTTTGGCGGGCTATATCTCGCAAATGGTAAAACTGATAAAAAAGTGTTGTATGGAAACCCTACCTTATTTTCATAGTCCTTTTCAACAATACCCCACACAAGGGGTGAACTCAAAAAAAATAATTTACCCCCCCCCCCCTTTACATGTATGGGGAGGTACCCTTAAAAAGGGGTAATTTTAATTTTTTGTACTTTTAAAAACGATATCTATATGTAAAGTATCTTCGAACCAAGTTACATGCAAATCAGTCCATAAACGTAGAAGATATTCTGCTGTGACAGACTAGGACGGACGGAACGGACGGACTGAACGATCTTATAAGGGTTCCTTGTCGGACTACGGAACCCTAAAAAGGGTCCTTGTCCTTTATAGTATACATATATTATATTCAGCAGACTGTAGAGTTATGTTTCATACTGTTTTAATACTTTACCTTAACTTGAATTACTTAAAAGAAAAATAAATTGGATATATTAAACACAAGCTGTGTCGTCCATCATTTGAACATCTTCCTAAAACAAAATAAAAAATGGAACTATTTTCTCCTTATTCCAACAAAATAAGGTTTAAATTGATGTATTTTACCTATGTTTTTGCACAAAAGAAGCTACCTTTTTTGACCCTCTTCATCCCCTCCCCTCCACCTTGGCCGCCATTAATTAATGTCGATAGTTTTGCCCAGTATTTATGATAAATAGTACTTTTGGACGCTGGAGAATTGTGCATTCCGATCATTATGAAGTGCTTTTTGTTTGAGTTACAATAAGTTACAAATAAACCTTATTATTTAGTAATCTTTCTAGTACAGCTTTTGCCCGCAACTTAATTGTTTGGATGGCTTATTTTTCTACCTGTATGCCAAACTTTATTAAAACCTTTTAATAGTTTTTGCGTGAAAGAGTAACAAACACCAAGACTTTTGAGTATATAATATTAGTCAGAAGTAAGACTAACGGTTTTTGCAATACACGCTAGAATAGCCCGCAGTTGTCAAAATATTTTTATTATATTTTGGCCAATTTACACATTATTTTTAAAAAGTATAGCCTATGTGTTAATGTAGGATATAAATTACCTGTACGCCAAATTTCACTCAAATCCGTTCAGTTGTTTTTGCGTGAAAGATTAACAAATATCCATACTCCAAAACTTTCACGTTTATAATATTAGTAACATTATTATTTAGTTGAAATGATTCTAAATTCAAAATAAATAGTTAGTCAAAGAGTTTTTTTTCTTTAGTATTCTTTTTTATACGGTTTTTATTAATTGGTTTTTATTTTGTAGTAACAAAACTGTCTTTGATGAAACAATGTGTCTGCTTAGAACGTTGTCTGGAAAAGCTTTATAATAAATAAAGTTTTGTGCTGCCTAAATTGTAAATAACTTATACCTTTTTACCAGTTGCTTCATACTTTTGAGGCAACTGGTAAAAAGGTATAAGTTAACTTAAAAAAAATATATATTAGCAATAAGATAGTATTTTTACAGCTTGCTTTCAACATTTTATAAATGTCTACTGTGTGTGGTGTGCAATAGTCTTATCTTTTCGTAAGATTGATTTAGTAAATTCTCTCTTGAGTTATGTTTATTTTTCATGGTTGAAGCTAATTTTGAAAGGAAAAAAACGTATTTATTTAGCACCAAAACTCAAAACAACGGGGCGACTTAGTGCTTAAAACTAATATTTTGGTACCAAAAAGGCTCAGTGTATGTCAGTGACGGCAAAAAAGCACATTTTGGAGATGGCACCTTTTTGTTTCCTTAATTTGTTCCACAGAACCAATTAACTATACTTTAACACATTGAGCGCCATGGTGGTCACCGGTGACCCCCAAACAATATAATTCTATTGTGTCTAGTTCCATGGCAGTCAAAGGCTTAAGTGGAACAAGTGTTCCACACCCAGCGCCTTGGTAACAGGCAGAAACGTACAGAAACAACATTACATTTTGGAGAATATGTATTATTGAACACGAACAGAGGCGCTCACACTCACAGGGAAAATGTTAATTAACCATGCGAAGATCTGCCCCTTACAGCGCCTCTTACCGCTTCGACAGTGACTCTCAAACTGTGGGCAATAGCCCCCAAACTAATAAACTCATGCTATGTTTTATTTATAAACCTAGCGCCCCCTGCCCCCTACAGTGCCACAAACTTTTGAAACATCTCATCATGTCAAATATTATTGCACTTGAAACAATTCGATTCCTGCCTCTGGTGGTAATTTTTTCAAGTGCAATAATATCTCATATTTAGATTGGAAATGTGAATGCTTATCACTTAAAAACAATAATTTATCTCATCATGTGGTGAAAGACAAAGAAGAAACTCATTGCAAATCGGTTGAACTTCTATTTAGTGAAATTATGGTCCAGGCCACCACACCCAACTAAAATTTCTTAATTTAAGTAAAACAATATTTCAAGCATAACGTTAACAATATATCCGTTTTTTGATGAATTTTGTGTAAATTTATCTATCAGAAAGCTTGGTGAAAATAGATAAATAAACCACCAGTAATTTACCTCAGAAAACGGGCATTGAACAAGTATGATCCAATAAAATTGTTTTATCATTTATCTGAATGTACTTGTTCACTGAGTGAAAACATTCTTAGATCACCAAAACCACGGAAGAAGGGTATAACGTTTGGGAACTTGTGCCTTTCAAAATTACCCCTATCGCGTAAGTGGGTGTATAAAATTCCAGCATCCTCCCGACATACAAATGGCATCATCGTGTTGACTACTAAGTGGTTAAAACAAGAGGGATGATTTGACGCAGAGGAGATTGATTTTCTGTTTTGTTTTGTTTTGTTCAAATGGTTATGAAAGAATAGGTACTTCTTCCAAGTGTTAAAATGTACTACACGTCATTTATTCATGTACATCAAAATATATCACAATTGATATGTACAATACACATATTAATTGTGATATATTTTGTGAAGCTTAGTATCCTTAACATGCACGGCAACTAATATGTCTGATAGGATTTTGCTGTAGTTCTGCATTTTTCAGTTTTTAAGATGTAGTAAGTACTGCACTTCGAAATTATTAAAATTTTAAAATAATAAACATTAGCGTGTATTATATACAATGCTTTTTGAAAACACGTTTCATCGTAATCACTCTTAAACTTTCGCGTTTCATTATTAGAACACATTAAAACGGGGATTAACGCGAAGGATAGTAGGTAAAACATTATATACCTTTAATTTTTGCCTGACGTTTCGACCGGGTTGCACCGATCGTCTGCCTGTGACCACGATCGGTGCAACCCGGTCGAAACGTCAGGCAAAAATTAAAGGTATATAATGTTTTACCTACTATCCGTCGCGTTAATCCCCGTTTTAATACGTTTCATCGTAGCTTTCAGTCCAATTTTTCATCCAAAATAATCGTAATGATAAATCGTTTTAGAAACCAATTTATTACGCAAATTACCCGCGACAGGGCTCAAGACGAGAATTAATTCCATCTAAATTAAATTGAGACGTCTTGAGTATAATAATGTAATAATAATAGAATAGTTTATGTAATTTTATACAGAACCACCCTCCTCCAAGGAGGGGTAGGATTCCATTAAAATTATTATGATGTAGCGAGGCGCCTCCAAGTGGATTTTCTTTGTCTGTGAGATGTTACATATGTATGAGATTGGTTACATATGTTAACATATACTTGTAGCTGAAGTACGTGCCTTGTCAGAGGTTATAGTATGAATAAGATATGATTGTAGATATTTTTTAAACTTAAATAAACGTCAAAGTCGTGTCTTCAAAGAAATGGATTTGGTCTTATAGCACTACGCACATAACTCAAGCATTTCATTTGTGATTAAAATTGACCTCAATCTTATAAAAACTCTCAGTGACAGTGAAAATAATAAACAGTTCTATTGTGTCTGGGATACTGTCCGCGAATTACTGGACATTCTTTACCAATATTCTATTAATTAAATGAATTTAAAATAATCCTTTGACGACCGTTTTGGTGTGGTTCGCGCTTCGGACTACAAAACCAGAGGTTGCGAATTCAAATCCCACAAGGGACAAATATTTGTGTGATGAACACGAGCATTTATACCTACCTAAGATACATCATGGGTGTTTATAAACTTTTAAAGTCTATCCGTTATCCTAGTCATCATAGCACAAGCTTACGCTTAGTTGGGGGCTAGCCCCAAACTAATAAATTGTTAAACAATTTATAATTATTATTTAATAATGGACAATTGGTCATGTCGATAAATACACAAACAGTCTTTATTTAATCATATTAGAGTTGACAACTATTAAATTGTGAGTAAAATACTAATTAAAAAAACATTAAATAGGAAAGGAATAACACAGTTTTTTTAGGTTATGGGCTCTTTATCTTTATCTTACCCCTAGAGCAAAGATAAGGTCTACGATGGAGCAAGCAACCTGTGCTGTGCAACCAGGAATAGTACAGATATTTTTGTTTCTTACGTTTACGCGAATTGTTGAACTCATTAAAACACAATTTTACGGATTACTTCGCGATTTATTTACATTTTATTTTAAACCTGACGTTTCGAACACTTTACAGCGATCTCCCGTGATCTCTCCGTGGTCACAGTCTCCCTGTGACCACGATCGCTGTAAAGTGTTCGAAACGTCAGGTTTAAAATAAAATGTAAATAAATCGCGAAGTAATCCGTAAAACAGATATTTTTGTTTAATTTTTAAGTCTGGGAAATAATGTTTTAACATAAGCCATTTCTGTAAGTGTCTCTGAATGAAATATTGATCAAGTATAAGCGAGACCATGTTTGAAAGAAATCTTCTGTTAGTAACATTCGGGATATTTTTTTCTCTTTTTTTATTTAATTGGAAATCGTTTCGTCACATCACACAACCGCCATCTTTCTAAACAGGTACTTCACAACATACACAAGTCATCTACATAAGCTCTCCGCCACGCCACATCTTAGCGCTTCTCAAGAAAATCAATACGTTTCTTACCCTCACGTATCTTAATTCATATAAGGCTGTATGTACTATTATTTATTCGCCGAGGGGAGTCGCGAAAACAGGAGCTCGCGGGGGCCGCTACCCCCACTCGCGGGGGGCATTGCGCCCCCGTGGGTGGGGGCCACCTGAGACATTTCCAAGACGTACTCAAAATTTCGCTTGCGTAACATGGATGTAGTTTTGAATTAATTAGTTTAGTTTTACAGCTTTGCGGGTGATAAAGTTAAAGATGGGATTTGTTAGATATGCCGATATTATAATGGCGGGATATCTTTAGGTAGGTATAGTCAATGTGTATTAACCTGTGTTTCAGACGACCGTCTTGGTGTAGTATTTCGCGCCCCGGACTTCTAAGCCAGGCGGTTGCGGGTTCGAATCCCGCAAGGGGCAAATGTTTGTGTGATGAGCACGAGCATTTGTACCTAAGTCATAGATGTTTATAAATGTATATAAGTATGTCTATCCGTTATCTAGTCACCACAGCACAAGCTCACGCTTAGTTTGGGGCTAGGTTATTGGTGTGTTTGTTGAAACAATTTATTATTTACTTATTTATTTAATCAAAGGCGTACTTTTGTCGTGGCCACGTCTTGCGATTGTGTATTTTTAATACTTATCATTTATAAATAGAACTGATTTCTACAAAAATATACTTTTGAAGACCGTCTTGGTGTAGTGGTGCGCGCTCACTACAAAAGCAGCGGTCGTATGTTCAAGTCCTGCAAGTAGCAAATGTGTGATAAGCACGAGGATTTGTATCTAGTTATGGATGTTTATAAAGAAAAGTACTTAGTAACATACTAAACAAAACTTGCAAAATAATTGCTTAAGTTATGAAAATAATTATAAACATACTTCTTTTTTTATAAATCCGTACCGTAATCCGTATCCGTATCCGGTACCCTAGTTACTATTGCTATAATATCTCACGATTAGATTATTATTAGTTTGCATACTTTGAATACTTTTTGTTTTACAAAGCGTGATACTATGACAGTCAACAAAAATTTTTTTTTGATCGGTGCAGTAGGTAGTTCCAGAGAATACTTCATACTTACAATTTAACGAACTTACATACATGCAACGGAGGACCGTGAAAGTTGGCGCCGTCTTGGATAGGCCTAGGTCCAGCAGTGGACTGCAATAGGCTGATATGATGATGATGATGACATAAGAAACTCAAAAAATAATTAATTCTACAGTACTTTTTTATTTTTTTTTAAACTAGGTCATTGTTGGAACGCAACATCAGCGCAGCTTCATGCGCGTGAGACGAGTGCGCCCGACGGGCACCGATGTCATCGCGAGGCAGCCCGAGCGGATCCAGTCCGAAGCCCTAGCACTTGCCTTGGGACACCCACCGTCGTCGAACATTTTGTCGCGTTATTTTATTTCTGTAAAATTCCTATGTAATAGAGAGTTTTTTTTATACAGTCCGCGTTTTTATTCATATATATCAAAGGACCCTTACAGTCATTCTTTTATTTGTTAAAATGTCCTCCTTATTTTGTGTAAGCTAAAGGATATAATCTGTGCTATAAGTATCAACACATAATTGGACTTCGACTTCTAACATTCCATAGCTCATTCAAGCTACTTACGCTATTATAAGGACGGCGGAATGAATTTCAATTTATTTCTGCATTATAACAAGATACACGTTACACAAGTCCCAATATTGACCTTAGTACCTATGGGCTATGCTGAGAAGAAGGAGCACAATACAGTGTGCGCGGTTTGGAATAGCGATAATTTTTGGGCTATTAGTTCATCAAATATTATCGACGAAGAACCCCCATGTTGCGTACTAACTCACCCCCTCTTGAAATAGCAGCCATTTTTAAAATTAAAAAAAAAACTATTTCTTTGGAAATGGAGGTACTAAAAGTTATGAAAATGATTAATTTTCATAACTTTTAGGTAAAGCTACGGTTCATCAAGTGAAAAAAATATTTTTTTCAAAATTATTAACCGTCATAGAGGTTTTTTTTTTAAATCTTGCTAAAAATTTTAAAAAATTTTTTGAAAAAAATATTCTTCATTACAATTATGTATCTAAAATAAAAGGCCCTTAAATTATCGCTAGTCACCTTATAGAATATAGTCACAATAGTAACTGAGTTACTTGTGCTGATTCGCTTAAAAAATGACAATAGGAGTTATTGCCATTCTTTTTAATTAAGCTAACATGAACTTTAATAAAAAATATTCTTAGTAGTAGACCTCTCTTGCAGATCAAATTTAAATAACGTTAAAGTTTTATAATTAACTCGGATTTATTTTCATGTTTTTTTAAAGGTAAAAATATTTTTGGTGGCAACTTCACCTACCCTTTCTACTTTATAAATGGGCTCTATACACTATACCTTACGCCTAGAAAAAAATTGGATACTGACTAAAAAGTCACCCTGTATGTTTCCTTCCCGCGGCTTCACACGCGCAGATGCGCAGACGCGGAATTGCCATTATCTTTCATCCCCCTTTTCACCCCCTCAAAGTACGATTTCTGGGATGAAAACTATTCTGTGTCTTATCCTGGGACGCCTACTCCCTCTTTACTCAATTTCATCTGAATCGGTTCCGCGGCTTAAGCGAGAAAAGGTAACAGGCAGGCAGACTTTCACGTCATAGAAATAGAAAATATTTACTTGGCACAAGTGCACAACACACAAGAAAGAAAACAGGAAAAAAATACAACAGACGAAAATAATAGAAAAAGCGAAACATAAACCGTCATCATCATCATTGCAGTCCACTGCTGGACATAGGCCTCTCCAAGACTGCGCCACCTTTCACGGTCCTCCGCTTCTCGCATCCAGCCACCACTGGCCACTTTCCTCATGTCATCGGTCCACCTAGCAGAGTAAACATAAATCATATAGCACTATAAAAGTGTGCCAAACAGGTTTTGTCACGACACTGATTTTCAGATTTCAGACTGATTATAATATTAAGAATTCTTTTACCATCTTTATTGTAACTTTAATCTTAAATATTCTCATAGGTAGGTATAGCTTTAGGCCCTTCAGTAGTTCTTCATACTAACCCATAAGATACAACTGTTACATCACATAAAGCCCGTAGCTTTTGCTACCGATTAAGACAACTCGCGCGCTTTCGAATAGGTATAATATATATATATATATATATATATATATATATAGGTATATACAGGGTGTTAGTTCAAACAGTTTCCTTATATAAGTGAGTGAATATGGCCATCATCATCATCCTCCTAGCGTCATCCCGGTTGTGCCCTCGCACGCGAGGGCCCAGGGTCCGCTTTGGACCATGATCGAGGATATGGCCGATCAGGTAATTACAGTGGAACGACTGCCATTTGACCTCCGTGACCCTGTACATGGGAACCTGACGGTGGATCATGGTTGCACATTCAGTCAGTGAAACAACTAATGTACATAACTCAGAAAAAGTAATTGGTACTCGTACATAGCGGCACGTGGAATCGAACCGGTACCTCCCACATGAGAGGCAACCCGCTAGCGACTGCGACACCGACGCTCTGGGTAAACATAGCCATCAAAACTTTAACTTACTTTGGGCTTATAATCAAGATCTTTAAGGCTTTATACAAATTCTGCTACCTCCATGACAATGATTTCCGTGATGTCTCCATAATAACATTGTTATTTTTTTGTGTATTTATTCAAATATAGTAGCGTTTTTTTTTTGTGTAAAAAAGTAATCCGTAATTAATAAGCCTAAGAAGTCTTACCAATTTAAAGCTTTTTATATTACATAGTAGTAACCGCAGCAAAATTTGGTCGCCCAGGTACTGTTTAAGATATCACCCTGTATTACATTATATTCGAAATTAGCGCAATACGAATAAATCAGCCTCACCGCGAGGTGGCGCAATATCGCAAGTTGCCGGCACGTACTTCCTGGAGGGAGGCGGAGGGGGGTGACTTCGTTTATAATTTAGAAGCAGGGTTGATGCATTTAAAAAAAATGTTTTATTTTCAGACCAATGTAATGTTGGACGGAGACGCAATGAATGAGCGTTTAGCGCACTGATTTATTTATGATAGACTAATGTCACTTAACCTAGGCTTAAATACTAACGAGGGGCCAGATGTGACGTACACACTACAGGAGTCAAATCCCACTGCTGAGGCCCTACTCCTGTTGACGATGTCCGTATTTTCGAGTCTAGCCATCACGCTCGTTCGCGTTGTCATTCTGTCGTGAGTGAAAGGGACGGCTACATTCGAAAATACGGACGTCGTCAACCGGAGTACGGCCTCAGGGCAAGGTGTCGGACTCGCGCACGAAGGGTTCCGTACCATTATCTTTACCACATTGGACACTATATTGTAACCTTTTTCTTAAGTTTTAAAAACAGCCAAAAGCACATTTGTTGTACCCGACTTAAATATTTATTTTATTCTATATCTTTGTTTTTTTTTGTTATGGTGACCGACAGACAGACGGACGGTGTAGTTTTTGTAATAGGGCCCCGTTTTTACCCTTTAGGAACGCAACCCTAAAAAGTAGCATAGGTACCTAACTACCTATAGCCAATGCATGCAGCCCTAACTACTTACGTCATTTGAAAAAGCTTTTTTTATCGCCAAGTGAAAGAAACGTAGAAAGAAGTCGGTGCCAGCATAGACGTATACCTAAAATAGGTCACACGCATGAATACTCACATTAACTCTTTTTTGTGATGGACACACCAAAACAGTACAGGTTATACTGTGGTAAAAATATCCACGAACTCCTACTAGTTAAGGATCATCATCATCAGGCCAGCAGTATAAAACTATGACTCCTAGATGTAACTGCTTAAATACCTCACAACGCTATAATAAAAACGGTATACGTACCTACAAAATTCAGGATTCCATCATCAGATCTTGATTTGGTAACAATGGGTCCACCTCAGGGGTATAACCTTTCCAATAAAAAAGGAATTATCAAAATCAGACTAATCTGTAAGAAGTTGCATGGTCATAGGTAAATAATATACATATACGCGTCGACTAGAGACCCTCCTCCGTTTTGCAGTCTGTTAAAAATACTGACCTCTATAATACAAGTACGCTGGACTGCATATTGTCAACATACATATGAAGCCATTTTGGCGCTGACCGACTGTAGTGAGCGTGTGGTGTGCGTCCACGGAACTAATGAGAATTGACATAAACATATGCAAGTTCTCTCGTACCTGTATTATAGAGATATTTTTTGCCCATTTATTTCTGTGCGTTGGCAGCCCTGAGTTTCAAGAAAGCGCAGCGCGGAACAAAGTTAGATTGCGAGCGAACGAAGTAGGTAAGTAACGGCGAGCGCGCTCGCTCCGCTCAGCTCGGATTCAATATTGGACGTCGAACGCTACTCGGAAGAGATACAAAGCTTGCATTTACTCTTTGAATGACCTAGTTATAAATACGTTTTTTAATTATGTAGTTTATTTTATGACCCGCTTTTCCAAGGTTGTAGGTTCAAATCCTACTTGTGTGCGAATTTTTGGTTTCTTATTTAAAACTTATGCGGTGTTTTTACAAAAAAAATAGACCAGGTTTAAATCGGGTCTAAATATTAGCCGACAACAGAGGAATGAATGACACATTCGTGACGTTACCTATTAGAGAAGCGCTTTTCTAATTGGCTAGCTAATAGCTTAGTCCTGTCTTAAACCTGGTACTAAGGTTTTGGAATAACGGGGTACTTTGTCAGGACTACAAAACCCTAAAAGGTAAAACTAACTAACTCACATTTCAATGCACAACCCAAATTACTAAAAGAAGAAACTTGAAAATGTTTACCATGCTTTCTTTTATAATGGAAATCAGCCTTAAATCTCGTATTTTTGGAAATTCGCCTCGTATATGTAACTCCATGACTTTTTAAAATAAACAAAGGTATTAGCTACTTACGTAATTGGTCAGGAATTAAGAGTGATGTGTTTCAGGATTTTTATAAATTACAACCTCTAAAGGGGTGGCAAAGATGTATGGGAAATTCGACATTTGGCAAGGAAGTCCCTGGCAACTACTATTACACACAACTTCCCACCTATTTTCTCGTCAGTATATGTAATGGTACAGAGAGGAATGGAAAAAACTCCACCGACAAGAGCCTAGCTCTTAAATTGGATGATGATGATATGTAATGGTATGTAAGTACCTATTAGTAGGTCTGCCACTTGCGCTAAGAGGTCATAATTCATTGAACGCCAGTTCACTGGCGTAACACGGACGTAAGTTTTCAACTGTTTGTTCTAATTTTTTACTAAGCTGCAGTCTGTAGCTCAGTTGAAAGAGCAATTGTTCTGATAGCGACGGTTCGTAGATTCAAGACCCATCAGAAGACTGTCGAAGAATTTTTGTAAGCAAAATTTATTTCGTAAAAACTTGCAAAGGAAACTAGACGGCGAGGGAGTATGAGCCATTTTGTATCGTCGATTCTACGCAGATGAAGTCCCAGGGTCAGTTTCATACATTTTGTAAGCAATAACGAACTTCGCTGAAGAATAGTCTACGGGCTCAGGTAACTAGTATTAAACACAACCTCTTCTCACCTATTTTCTTGTCAGTATATGTAATGGTAAGTAAGTATTAGTAGGTACACCACGTGCGCGCCACGTAGCTGAGTCGCGGGCGGGAGATGAGTCGCAAGATGGCGGAGCGACGCTTCTTAGAGTGCGCGCTGGGTGAGGGTGGAGACGGCTTTTATTTATTTAGGTAATTAGGTTAAAAGTTAAAGTTAAGTCAGCCTATATAGATCCCACTCCTCAGAAAAGGCCTCACCTCAACTACGAGCCCGAAAAAACTAGTTTTCTGTTGTGTGTACTAGCCATACTCCACCACGCGGGCTCAGTGCGGATAGGTGGAGGGGTGTCTGTATGGCAAGTGACAAACCTTACTGTCAGATGTTATCTAGCCGCCCTAGGGCCTACCAACAAATATTAGCCGGGACCAACCACTTAACTTGCCTTCCGAAGCACGCAGATGCTTGTTATGGACTTCACTTAACTGGTCGGGATGGTCACCCATTCAATCACGACCGCGCCGTGGGTTACCAAAGCGCTGCCGCCACAAGCACCTCCGCAGGTAACTAGGTATCTATCTTATTGCAGGGTTAATATTGCACTCAAAATTGCACTCTTTACAAACATGGTAAATATTGCACACAGAATTGCATTCTTTACAAACAGGGTAAATATTGCACACAAAATTGCACTTTTACTTATGACTTCCGTTTTAGATGACGGTAAAAACGACCCTTTTACTATGACTCCACTGTCTGTCTGTCAATTTTGTAACATAAATTTTTTCCAACCTGTGTTTTTATTACCATCATCCTACGTCTTTTTTTTTATTTTAAACTATAAAAGCCGAAAAGGTTGGTGGTGCTGGTGGCCAACACTGCATTTAGATTTCCATAAAACGCCACCATGATCCTCGGCCGCATCTTCGCTTACCATCAAGTGATAAATTAATATAACTTTTATGTAGGTACTCATACGACAATTGTAATACGCCAAAAAAAGGGGTGGTGGCGCTAAAAAAAGTCAACCATCACGCGGAGAAGGCTGGTAAATATTCGATAAACAGTAGACTGTATTTCTGTTGTCCACAGAAAACACATTGTATGAATAGACGAAGAAACTAGAACAGTGTAGCGAAAAGGAGATTCAAAGATGGAGGGAAACATGCACACTCACCATCTCACGTCTCGTTCCCTGGCCTTTCCTCTTCGGGGCTGTCAACTCTTGCTGTCTAGCGTTTGATATCACAAGTGCACTCCTGTGGCTTAAAAGTTTTTTTTAAATTTAAATGAGGGATTTTCCTAGTGTCAAAAATCAGTACATTAAAATCGACTAGATGGCGTTAACCTATCTAAGTCAGGTAGATTTTTATTTAAGAAAAGGTCTAGTTTTACATGTTAAAATGATTTAAATTTTTGACTCGTGCCTACTAAGAGGTCGTTTTGTAACAATTTAATGATCATCAAGACGTTTTTTCTAAGATTAAATTTTATTTTGAACTGCAATTTGAAACTTGCTTATTTTTAACGTAAGTACTTCCACTACATGTCTGTACACATAATATTACAATTTGTTTTAGTTTTATGCTTAATGATTTCGATGCAATATTTGTATAACTAAGATAAATAGCGCCATCTGTCAACATACAATGAAACAAAAATTTGAGTTGTCAGAAAATCCTTCATTGCACACGTGACGTCGGCGACCGTCACAGCGGGGTCGTAAAGGCGGAAGCAGGTGGTGCAGGCGCATCGAGTGTCTCCGATGCGCTGACAAAGACGGACATATTCAAATGACTCTTTTCAAAGTTTCGACAATAGTTACTGAGTTTCTTGCGCTGCATCTTCTTAGCACTAGCCCAGAACTTTTCCCGAAACAGAGTTGTAGGATCAATATTAGGACATATGTGTAGGACGTGTTAAGTGCTCCTTGTAGGGTCTATACAAAAATAAATTAAATGTTTATCTATTCGGTGTCGAACTCGAGACACAATAGAAAATATTCAAACTCAAATTTATTTGACACGCAAATAAAAATGAATAGTAGGTACAGTATATATCATTAAAGTCCAAGTGTGTGCCAAATAGGTCCCTGCTCAGTATTATTCGTGACAGCGCGAAGCATGTCACAATACTAATTTTCTGCAGGGACCTTTTGGGGCACTGTGTACACACATACAAGGGAAAAAAACATCATTGTTACAACATTATTTCACGTTATTTAATAACATAATATTACACATTACATTAATTAGTTGAATAAAAGATTTCGTATAAAAAAAATAAAATTAAAAAAATAACTACATAAAAAAGATAAACAAATTAAAAATGAAATATGAGACATAACTCGGACAAAAACGAGCCTTCCTGTCGTCAACTGATCCGTGCTGAGAAGAGCGCAAAAAATAATAATAATAAGTTAAAATTGACTTGGCTGTATAGACTTGAACCTTTAACCATCGGATGGGGGGAATGAGAAAAAACAGTATCATCCAATATCAATTATTATGCACCGACACGCGCTGTGGCAGCGGATGGGTTAAATAAAAAATATGGAACACAGTTCTACTCCATACAACATCGCCAAAAGTACTGGAAGTTATAATATCGCTAGTAGTTTTCGCGAACCCCCCACCTCCCAGTGGGGGGATTCTTGCCTCTTCGTTTGAATTTACATAATTACATATAATTCTCGCTCGCGTTACGTGCCTCTCATGTTGATAAGAATATTAAGATGGCGTTCGAGTTTCTGTCAAATAACTTTAAGCTTCACAAGATGAGTTACAGATAATAGAAGCTTATTGTTGTAGTAGTGTTGTATCTAAGAAAAAGGTAGACCGGTCATCTCGTACTGCGCGGCGATTCGAATTTGATGCTCTGAGTTTGACGTTTATTTTCGTGTCAAATGTCATATTTGAATGCAAAATTGAGGCAATCAATTTTCGTGCGCTAATGACACATTTACCTCTTCTTAAATGCACTATTATCACGCTATTATCATTTAATATTTGACTATTAGTAGGTACATACTATACACTTCACATTTATATGTTGTATAAACCGATTATCTTTCATTTAGGTCGACTAAATTATGGATAATCGGTTTATACAACAGGTTAATTACATGACGCCCTACTACTAATGCAAAAAAGTGTGATTATTTATATTCATAATTACTTATATTTTTTTTTAACTGACATGCCGTACCTGACACGCTTGTCAGGTTATCCATGTTAACTACGAAAACCGCTCTTATTGCGTAGGGAATACAGGCGGTCTCAGGGGTAATCTGACCTGCGGCCGTGTATGCTTAAATTTACCCTTTTGCAACATTCGCGGTATACAGGGTGTCTCAAAAAGAGCGTGCCAGACTGACTCCGGAGATAGCTTAGCCATGGACCTTGCAGATGAATTCCTAAAAAGGTCATTGCGAAATAATGACACTTTCTATTATGGCTAAGTTAAAAAATAATATAAATAAATAAATTGTTTTAACAAACACACCAATTACCTAGCCCCAAACTAAGCGTGAGCTTGTGCTATGGTGACTAGGATAACGGATAGAAACACTTAAATACATATAAACATCCATGACTTAGGTACAAATGCCCTCGCGGGATTCAAACCCGCAACCGCCTGGTTTAGAAGTCAGGTGCGCAAACGACTACACCAAGACGGTCGTCAAAGTTATCTCCATTGTATGTCTGACACGCTCTTTTAGGACACCCTGGGGCTGATTACGTAACTCTGTCGCTAACAATGCTTGATTGAAATCGTTTAAAAATGTCTGTGACAGTTTTAGTTTCTCTGTTAGGCTGGCCATTCACGATCAGTAAAAATGATGACCCCACTCACTAGCTTAAAACACATCTCTAAACTGGCGAAATTCAGTGTGCAAAGCGGGACAGTTTCGCCTTGGGGACTTTTAGTTTTTTTTTCAACAAAAGCAAGAACCGGTAAAATATAGGTGATTTTGGAAATATATGATAGCGTTTAGTTATTATTTTAGTTCTTATACCCGCGGCCAAGATTTCAGCTCCGATATTAACAACATTAACAAATCATGGACGTCAATCCAACTGATCAGTTTTAAACTGGCCGTGAATGGTCAGCTTTAGTAACATAACAGTGATTGAAATAATTTCATTTTCAAAGTTACATAATCCGTTGTATAACATATTCATTGTATAGGACAGATTACCGCAGTTCGCTACCGCTGGTCGCCGCGTGGGTGTGCTAAAGATGTATTCTACTCATTTTGTTTTTGGCCCACACAAAACTTTTTAGTAGGTTACCTACCTGTTGCAAGCAATCATTTTGACAATCATCCATTTTCTAACTTCTGACTTTGACATATTTATTCCGTCAAACACACATTTCAACAGACCTTTTATACTTTTAGATGATTTACAAATTACCCATTTTCTGATAGAATGGAACTTAAAAGAGATAAAGTGAGCAACACTGAAGATAAGCTGGAGGACCACCCCTCCCCTTTGGAGTTTGACGCGTACCTGCCGTGGGCCTGCGGGCAGCTTCTGATCCCAACCAATGTCGCCGTGACCAGAGTCATCCAGGGTAAGTAATTGCCTTCATTCATGTGTTCCGATCACTGACCTCTATAATACAAGTACTCTGGACTGCATAGTTAGATAGTTAGGTGTTTTCCGCACTTAACCTCTTGATTGGGCCATTGTGCGTAAGTCCCTTTTTTATTCCAACCACCTCAAGCTTTCCCAGATGGCTAGCAATCTGCCCAGGTTACTGTAGGCTTTAGGAAATGTTGCCGGGGATTTAAGAATATCTGCCCGTTGTTCAACCACACCTGCGCACTCCATGAGCACATGTTGTGGTGTTTCTTCTGCCTCCGTCCATCCTCTGCATATGGGGCTGTCAGTGATACCTATGATGAATAGGCGTTTGTTTAGAAGACAGTGGCCAGTAATGGTTTCTACAGCTATGCGCTGTTTGTCTCTTGTTAGTCGGGTGAGGTTGCGGGCAAGTCTTTTTGAGACTCCCGGAATTGCATTCTTCGCCTGCCTGCAATCTTCACCATTTCTCCACTCTGCTAGATGTGTAGCTTCAGTTTCTGCACGCAGCCATGTCGTTACTTGGGCCTGCGGTATGAGCATGCTGGATTGCATTCTGTCAACCTAAAAATGAAGCAATTTGACTATTGCCATTTTGACGCTGACGGCTGTAGTGAGCGTCTACGAAACTAATTAGAGTTGACATAAACGTACGTTAGTTACTCTAGTTCCCTGGACACTCGGTGGGGGCGCTTTGATTAGGCACAAAAATTATCTGTCATTTCTTAGAGAACCTTTAGTCGAGCGTACTTGTATAATAGAGGTCAGTGGACCTAATACTACGACTAATTTGTGCGTGACCCTCCTGCCGAGCGCTAGACGTGCGTGGCAACTGTCTGAAAAACCCCTTGTCCACCACACCACCCTGCCCCGCTGGCAACCAGTCGACCAACCAGCCGGGCATTTAACATTACGTTAGATGTTCTAGACTCCATTACTCATCAGCCTCAAAGGTCTTCCTTGCAGCAAAAATGACGACACCATTAACTAAAACTTGATGATTTAATGGACAGCTTTGACAACTTTCTATCTTGGTCGGACAACCTTACGCTCCGCGCAGATGAGCCACCAATCACCAACAACGTCACCGTGGCCGTCGCGCTCCACGCCCTTTGGTCCCGCGCAAATAAAGGTGGTCGGTGGCCGCTACAATTGACTCATCTGCTAGATTCTTTGACAGCGGTTTTGTCAAAATGGCGAGTGGCCGCTGCCGTTGGCGTGTCGCGAGTGGCCTTCACCTGCTTCCTCCAAACAAAACTTAATAAAAAAACAATGTAAACAGCTTGTCGTTAGCCAGCTTGTGGTTGTCCATTAGCGCGGAGCCATAGTCTTGATCAATATAGTCCTCTCCGTAAGCTTACTGCTAGCAGCAAAAGTAACCTATTATGGGTTCTTGGTTGAAGTAAATTCCAGTTTCATTGTTTCAGAGCAATACTTCAGCGTCAGTACAATGTCAGACAGAAACAGATCGAAAGCGAAGAGCAGACCCAAGTTGCCGTCCCGCACTGATATGGACTCCGATCAGGAATTAGATAATAAAAGCCTTTTTGCAACATCGGAGGATGGCCATGAAAATAATACCATCAGAATCCTGGCTTATTACGATTCCAACGAAAATCTCGTACAGCTACACTTTGACAAAAACAAAAATATACATAGGATGCTCCTTAAATTGATCGGTCTCATCATCCAATACCAAGTAAACTTAACCACTATTTCCATCAATAGAGGTTTGGATCAATACAGCATCTATGAGATTTGTAAGTTCCTCCCGTTATCACATCTAACAGAGATCTGTCTGGACAACTGCTTTCTTAAAGAAGCTAACTATTACATGCTGCTCGAACAACCCAATCTCATCAGACATCTATCTTTGGCTAAGTGCAGCATCACTGATGACGTAGTCGAGACTCTAGCTGAAATGTTGGTCTACCCTCAACCTTCGTCTAAAACATTGTCGATTTTGAACCTTGCGTCTAACAGAATAACTGATATAGGTGCTAAACATTTGTCAGAAGTATTGAGATCGAATAGACAACTAAGCTACTTGAATCTCGCTTCCAACATGATCTCTGATACCGGAGCATACGACATACTAAATACGCTTGTGAGTTTTCCTCTGACTTTTAATGAGCAGCTATCATCAAGGTCCAGGCACATGACTTATTTGAAAGAGAAGAATGAAGCAGTGCTTCGTATAGCGAGAGAATTACGGGCTGGAGACTTAGATAGAAGATCAATGAAGCGAAAGCCTATCAAATCCGCGCCTTTGTCGAAGAAACCAGCTAAAGGTGTCGAGAAGGAACCATCTTTGAAATGCGTGGTTGAGTCCAAAAGCTTAACAACAATGGATGCGGCTTTGCTAGAAAAGGCAACGATAATGGCAACCAATACGTTGGGTGAATTCAAAGACCCGTTTAACAAATCGAACACGTTCTTTGAGAATGACATTGTTTATAGCTATGGTAACAATACGCTGTGTTATTTGAATATGTCTTACAACAGTCTGAGTTATGGAAGCATCAAGAAGTTGTTGTATGTTCTGGGGTACCAAAATAAGGTTGATAGGAGGCCGAGAGGGCTGGTTAACGTCTCGATCGAAGGCAACTGCCTACCGCTGTACTGCCACGAGCTGGCCAGCATAGACTACTTATTGGATATAAACCTTTCCTTACACCAACGTAAAGTCTCGTCCCATAAAAAACGAAACCAATCTAAAACAAGTGCCAAGTAATTTGCTATCAATTTTAATTTAGAAATATCTATATTTAGATGTAATTTTAGATTTTAGAGTTTTGTTGATCGATTATTTTAGCTATTCGTTATATTTATTGTATGCTAATTAAGATTTTGAATATAACGTTTTGATGGTTATGCCTGCCTTTTTACTGTTACTAAAATGCAAAAAATTACCTTTTAAGAGAGGATATTTTTAAAGTCTGCTTTGGAGTCGTAGGTATACCTCATGACTGAGGGTCGTGATCATTATGTGGAATGAAACGCACGCAACGACTTTCTTCATTTTCTTATGAAGTGGTTGCCATTGCCTTTTCCATTTCACACAATAGCTAACTAGTGTGCAGGTTTCCTTACGATGTTATTGATATCTTTGAAAAAGACTGTACTTGAGCTTAATACAAACTCAGTGGTCAAAAAGGAATCAAACTCACGATCTTACGGATTAAGAAGTGAAGTTTTCTCCGCTCAGCTATAGCGCCTGTTTTTGAAGTATAGTATCTACATAAAGAGAAAACGGGTAAATAGCCAAAAAAATATTGATCTATTTTGACACAACATAAGAGTTTTAACATCAACGTATTTATTTACCCGACTGCGGAAGGAGGGTTATGTTTTTCGAGAGTATGTATGTATGTATGTCAGTGGCGTGCTTTCTATATAGGCAATTAAGCAGTGCCTACCTCACTAAAGTTTGCCAATTACCATTTAAATAATAGTAAAAAACTTTTTGTCAATAACTTATATGCAATCTTAGCTAAACCGCTCAACTTAGGTACACCATTGTATGAGCAGTAGGCATTCTCGCGACTGCCTATCAGATTCACTTAAACTCACGCAATTTTAGCCCTTATTGACATAGCCGCATATTTAGATAAAAAGCCGACCAAATTAAAAATGACACACTTTTCATAAACGTAAAGCTAAAACGTGACATTTGCGACTTACTGGGGTAAAGTAGGCAGGGCTACCATCATGGCGGGGTATCACTTCGGAGTGCAATCAAATCATGTCTAATTACGAACAACTATAACATCTAAACATACAGAAGTATGTTTTGACACTGATAAATCATAATTTTATTTATCATAAACATTTAATCGTTCCATAACTAGAAACAAACTAATCAGCAAGTTTTTTTACAAAAAAGTATTGCATCCATAGTTTTTATACGAAGTCAATACGCCGGCCATTTTTTCTTATTTAGTTTTCTTGCTCGTTGATTTCGCGAGTGTTTTGAAAAGTAGTTTTATTGTTTACACGAATTATTTTGCAGTGTATAGGGTGTATTGAAAGTTCGATTTGCTTACAAAAATTACGCGCCAATCCGTCGAATCAAGTTTATTTTGTAGATAAGGCTAAGATGTATATTTGGCAAAAGACATACCTACGTGCCGATCTTATTTAGAAAAAAGGTTGAAACATCTCGAAATTTTCTTTTAATTAGGTAATTTTACGTTTACTCTTTGTTTTGAAAGCAAACGACATTACAGTTTTGTTTTCTTTGTTTAGTTTTTGTGCTTTGTGAAAATTAGTGCGTGGTGGAAGTGAATGCAAAAATAACAACGGCTTTTCTAAAAGCCACTATCATTTAAATGACATGTCTTATAAATTCACTCATTTTCTTGATACTTGTGGTGGTAAAATAAATCTGCGCTTAACTAGGACACCCATTTCATCATTAATCTAATTAAGATTAAAAACTAGGTAAGTAATTGCTTTTGAAATTATTTGCTAGCGTTAAAAATATAGATACTACTCTACCGAGGACACGATTCACCTTTTTATTTTTAAATTATTGTGACGATTTTTTATCTAATTTTATTATTGATTTCGTAAGGATCTATACTGACTTGAAATTTGTATGTGCTTACCTCGTTACAAAACTAATGCACGCTACTGATGTATGTATGTATGTATGTATAATTGTTTGGCACGCCCTACAGCCTAAACGGTTAGACAGTTTTTGACACATGAGATGGCGTTGAATTTGTCAAAATTGTGAGAGTGACATAGGCTATATAAATTTCAAAAATGGCGCCCGCAAATGGAAATAAAGGGGGGAGGGGTGAACGATTTTTTCCGTACCATAGCAATATGGGTATCAAATGAAAGCCAGTAAAAAGAGCATTTCAAAAATGTACACATTTTTGCAGTCGGGTGTTTTGTTTTTTCAAAAATTATCTTTACTTGTTTTATTAAGTATCTAACAATAAAAAAAAATCGATTCTTTATGGATCACAAAAAAAAATCGCCATATAAATTCACGGAATACAAATTGCAAGGCCCCTAGACAAGATTCAATATATTCTAAAATGTAAGAAATGAGTCAAGTTCATTTTATAAGCCATCGAAACATAAGTGACTTTTGCATACATACCTACATTTTGATATTTTGTTGACGATGGCGAAGTT
The DNA here is from genome assembly GCA_949316185.1 of Pyrausta nigrata. Taxonomy (NCBI): domain Eukaryota; kingdom Metazoa; phylum Arthropoda; class Insecta; order Lepidoptera; family Crambidae; genus Pyrausta; species Pyrausta nigrata. The sequence continues at coordinate 3,812,396 of OX438961.1, forward strand.
CGCTGTAGAATAGAATAGATTGCATCTTGTCTTGGGATCCTTACCATTAATTTGACGACTGTCTTGGAAGATGTCCGCGCTACTCCGGACATCCATACCAGCGGTTGTGTGTTCGAATCCCGCAAGGAGCAAATGTTTGTGTGACGAGCACGAGCATACCTAAGTAATGAATACCTACTTATAAAACCGGCCAAGTGCGAGTCGGACTCGGACTCGGACACGAAGGGTTCCGTCCGTACTACTTCATCTTAGTCATTATAAATAATTTATTCTAAGAATTTCGTATTTGGTACAAAATTATCCAACACCGACATTTAACGAGATTTCCAGATTTTTCAAGCCAACAGTTAAGCTTTTAGAGGGGGGGCGGGGACGCCCTACTAGACCAAAAAATTGTATTTTAAAGTTAAATATTTCATAAACGGAGCATTACCACAGAATACTAGTACTTCGTACAGAAGTATGACTTAGCAATTGCTATAATAATGCTATAATATTTTACTGAAATATTTTAGTAAAGGCCCGTTCACACAATAGTTCGTTTTAAGGCCTGATTAAGTTTTTTTGTATGAGCAAGTTCACACACATTACCTACGATTGGGAATTGTGTGTGAACTCGTTCGTACAACTACGAATCAAGGATCATGAAAATCAGGCTAGCCGTTCTTGAGTTATAGATGATGTAAGAAGTTTTACTTTGTTTTATAAATAAAATAATTTATAACATAGAGTTAGTAATAAATATGTGTACATTAAGTATCTGATAAAGCTTAAATATTTAAAAAAGCACAACCGTCATGAAAAATACTGAACTGAAAAGTAATAAAAAATATAATACGTGACATTTTGCCATTGCTGTTATCATGTTATTTACATTTAACGGTAAAAGTATCCTACTCCTACCTAAATAACCTGGGATGGTAAAAGGATTCTACCGATACCACACACATCTAAATCGGCTTAGGCATTTAGAAGTCACCGTGGAATAAAGAATTGCACATGTGTGCATACATACATGAATGCTGTAAACATTACACTCCTGTTTTGGGCAGTCGTGTAACAATTAAATGGTCAATTAAAATCAGCTGCCATTTGCCTTGGTATCATAAACTCAGAGCCAAATTGCATTAGAAATACAGAGCGACCTCACAAAATAATTAATAGCCCCTGATACCCAAACCATTTGTAAGACTGTTCTTATAGTAAGTAGGTTGGTCAACCAGTGTCAAAGAACTTCAATACAAAGAGCGTTGTTTGAAATTATGGCAGTTTTATGATAACATGACATCCTAATTTCAAAGAGAGCTTTGAGGGATTTTTGAATAACTAATAATTTAATTTGTCTGTAATTTCGGGTTTAATTTGTCTGTAATCCCCGGTCGGGTCAATATAGAAATTCACATTTTCGATATTGACTCGGGTCTCGGTGTTGTGATACCACGTTGTTTCAGATTTCCATTACACAAGTGATTAAGCTAATTAATTTGGAATCTGTACAAGTATGTGATGTTGTCATTTTTTTAGGGATTTCCAAAACTTTGCCCACGTTTTGTATGTTAAATTTTCCACACCCCCTCTGGCTTTTTTGTTCCAATAAAGTTTTATATTGTTTTTGTTTTTAATACATAGATAGATAGATACTCTTTATTGCACACCACAAACGGTATCAATTTACATAAATGTTCATAAAGAATGGTACAATTTAGGCGGTCTTATTGCTGAAAGCAATTTCTTCCAGACAACCTTCGTCCAAAATTGTATTGGGTCGGCGGTAAAAACTAACAGAATAAAGGGAAATGTTTACATTTATTGTATATATAGTTTTTAGCTTACCCACACATTCTTGTCGTATAATAAAAATAACAAACCCTCAAAAGCCCCATTTATAAAGATGTAGAGCAATTTAAAATATTAATAAACGATCAAAAATCTTAATAATAATTAATTAATAGTTTTTCATATTTTTAATAGTTTTTAATGTTTTAATGGTTCAAACCTACCCGTGTCACAGAAGTACTTCGTACAGAAGTATGACTTAGCAATTGTATTCAAAGAAATGTCTACTCAATGTCGTCAACAATATGGCGTAATTTAGTTCGCCTCAGAGTCAAGCACATTTTCGTGTAGACACTTACAAAAATCCATTGCAAGATAATTTCATACTTATTGCTCTGGAATATGATTCATAATACACTAAATCTATTCAGTGACGTTATATCACGCGACGCGATAGGGTTGACTGCTACGAGAAGCTTCTAACGCCATCTAGCGCCTCTTTCTAGTACTTTATTCATTCTCGTCCAGCCAGCAACGTAGCCGCGCGGCCGCCGGTTAATAAAACGCGCGAGGGTGGCTCTGGCCAGTAGCGACACGCAACTTGTTTTAGCACCTACGTAGGTGCGCCGCGCGTAGGTACGTTTTTGCTACCTCCGCGGGGAGATACACAGGCCTGCCCGTGTGCGAGATTTTGGTTTCTTATCTAAACTTATATACTTAAATAATTAATTACTTTTGTGAAATAACGTAATACAGCTTAAGATAGAGACAAACATTTTAAATCAGTTTCCTCATATTCAATCATCATAAACACCTGCACATAGCATAGGCAGTAGGTAAGTATTTCGTCATACAAATTAGGCGGTCTTGAAGCTAAAAGCAGTTTCTTCCAGGCAACCTTCGGGCAGAGTAGGTATAGTCTTAAAATTAAAGTTAGGACGGTGGTGAAAACTATTGAAGTAAAAAGAATTTAAATGTGCCATGCATGACACGATATATGCATACACATATGTATCATTACGTAGAACAATAAAACATTTTAATATTTATACTTAAATATAATTGTTAATAAGACCAACTCAGGTAGCAGGCTAAACCAACCCGGCTAAAGCCCGCTATTCACCGTTTTTGCCAATGCAATAAAGAATCCATTTTCCCTCCATCTTCTACTCCAATCTCAAAGGCGCTTTCCCCAAAATTCCCGCTACAAAATTGAGCGGCGCGGCGTAAGTAGCGGGGAGGCGGGGGCGCGTCGATATTCGCGCGAAGCGGAAGCCATCTTAAAATATAAGAGCCCCCCCCTCCTCTCGCCTCCTTAGACGCTCTGTTTTTCAAACTCTGGCGGTATGGCGCGCAGGGGTGCGCAACTTTTGCTAGGTGTTTTAAAAAAAATGTTTGCGGTTTATATTTTTTGAGTTGTGCTATTTTGTGTGTGATTACTGATTATGTTATAAGTATTAATATTTTATATGGTAGAATAAGTTTAATGTGTAAAAAATACGGTCGCAATTATGAGATCTCATCTGCAGACAGATTAGAAAAGTGCCAATGAAAATTTATGTATTATATTGCAAAAATGGTCAGTCGTCAACCCGACTACCTAATATACCTAAATAGAGAATATAGAAATAAAAAAAGTTAGGTAGTAGGTAGGTACCTATCATGTACTAGGTACTTAGGATTGAGTTCATGTGGTAAATTTAAAAAATGTTACAATATTATTTGACATATTCTGTGTGGGAATCGTGGCAAACAAACCGTCAAGTTAATTTATTTCTTAGCGCAGAATGAATGCATTTTTGTTCAGATTTTACCTGACCTAGTATTTATCTTAAAATACCTACGTTTGGACTGCAGACATAAACTGTCCGTTTTACACACACAATCTAATGTCTTGCTTCGTCTGGGGCTAGCCCAATTACTCCTCAATCTCGCTAGCTAGACAGAGTAGGTATGTGAAGGCTTGTCTCCGAGCAGGGGCCCAATTCTCACACCTTCGATATTATATCACATACGATTCTTATCGAAATAACATGGCGGATATCCAAAAATGTAACAAATATCCAGCATTTTTATACTTTGAGAATACGTAACATTAACATTATGTGATATCCGCCATGGTATTAAGATAAATACCGTATGCGATGTGATCACAAAGTGTGATAAATATCTGACATTTTGATACTTCGAGAATAAGTAACATCTAAATTTTGTGATATCTGCCATGTTTTTTCGATAACTATCGGTTTTGATATAATATCGAACGCGTGAGAATTGGGCCCCAGTACACGAGGCTTTTGCTATTTAAAATATCACCTTATCATTCTGGCGTAGTATGTTTTGCTAGGCACTGATAGAAATACAAGATAACAGATTATTCGTAATACTATAAGGCTTTAAACAATTACTTCAAACAGTCAAATGGGCCAGTCGAAACAAGAAATGTACATTTTTAGGACTTCTTTACATTAAGTTAAACTGGTAGTTATTTTTTGCCACGCCAATTTTAAGGTAGTCATTCTACTTAAGGAATTGTTTAGACGTTGACGATAAACGTTCGGACAAAAACATATTATGGGAACGGAACTGAATAAAATTCAACGTTTTTACAAACTAACCGCTCTACATAGATTATTTATTTACTTTTTGAGGAAGCCAGATTACTTAATATTTTTGTCGAACAATGGCATAACTTGTTACCAATCTATTTAAATAAATAAAAAAGAATCCTAATATTCCTTAGAGTCAAAACAAGGAAAGAAAAAAAATGTGAGGAAAAATAGTAGAAACTGTCCTATGGTGGTACCAAGTTCGCCGAACCAGCTAGTAATAAATAAACATAATACATACTTAAATATTTATTACCATTCAGTAGGCTTGATTGTATGCATTATTAAGTAGTACAATTATTCACCCCTCCACTAAGTTACTCACACGTGCTATTAAAACATCTTAGATTATAAATTTCTTGCGAACTAACCGCGCGGGTAAATCAATACGGCATTAACGCACACACCGTCACCCACACCGATGCACTGCAAAAACTATGGAAATGAAAATATAACCGCACACAGGCGCACCCACACAGAGACAGGTGTGTACACGGCCCACCCCCGCCTCCCTCGCGCCTTAGACGTTGGCTTTTTACATGAGTATAAGCAGCAGAGCAGGGGCGCGAAACATTTTGTCTCGGTTCAATGTCGGTGGTGTAAAGGTGAGTGAGTTTTCAGGATTGGTTAGGGTAGCTAACTAACAATATGTAACATTACTGAACTTCAGTCAAGACTACAGTGGATCGTAATTTACCCGACTGTGGAAGGAGGGTTATGTTTTTCGAGAGTATGTATGTATTGTACGTATAATTGCTTGGCACACCCTACAGCTCAAACGGCTTGACAGTTTTTGACATATATGAGGTGTCGTTGAATTTGTTAAAATTGTGAAAGTGACATAGGCTATATAAATTTGAAAAATGGCGCCCGCAAATGGAAATAAAGGGGGGAGGGAAGATTGATTTCTTCCTTAGCATAGCAATATGGTTATCAAATGAAAGCAAGTAAAGAGACCATTTCAAAAATATAATAATTTTTGCAGTCAAGTGTTTTGTTTTTTGCTGGTTTTATTTACGTATTATGCTGTACGCAGACGTTATGATAACTTTAATTACTTAACATAATTTGTCAATGTAAATCTCATTCCTTAACTATTTATTTTTAGATATAAGTTCTTAATCTTAATAAACTTCTTTAATCCTTAGCGAAAGGTCGTACTTATGATGTCTTCAAAAAAAACATGAGTTATGATCATTACCGATGTTCATTACGAGACGACCCCTTTGGTATCGTGGTTCGTGCCCCAGACTTCTAAACCAGGCGGTTGCGGGTTCGAATCCCGCAAGGGGCAAATGTTTGTGTGACGAGCATTTGTACCTAAGTCAAAGATGTTTATAAAAAGTAAGTCTATCCGTTGTCCTAGTCACCATAGCACAAGCTCACGCTTAGTTTGGGGCTAGGTAAGTGTGTTTGTTAAAACAATTGATTTATTTAAAATTTATTACTTCCAGCAGTCAGTAGAGCTTAACTACCCAAGAATACTCAATCGTACACATTTTAAGAAAGGTAATAAAGAAACAGTGCTTCACAGAAAAAAGGCTTATCCCTTGAAGAGATGATTGAAGAGTAATGCCTTCGAAATGAGCATTGTTATCTTCCCTTTTCCTCAAAACTCGTTACGAACGATACAAAATTGTGAATCCGTTGCAAAAATCCTGTTTCGAACAAAAATACTAGATTACGTAAAAGATTTAAAAAGAAAGTAACAAATAATATCATCAGTGGATCTTTCCCTCACATTTGTCCAAGACCGGTTCTCGGACAATCGTGTTATATTTATAATTGAGTGCGACTGTCCCTTCTTACGACAGGTTTAAAAAAAACTTCGGTGGGAATCGAAAAGTTCGAGATTTTGGCTTTCTTGACAAACTTGTCCGATTTCGAAGAAAAGGGTGGATATTCGGAGAATTATGTAACAGGTTTTCACTAGCTGCTTACCAGTTGTGTGGGAATACATTTTTATTTTTCAACGCGATCGTACAGCGGGATAGAAATCTAGTGTACGAGGAGACGAGTTTTTACAATTGAATGGTTTTGAGGTGACACAAATGTAGTAAGGACAAGTTTATGAAGGTCGTGTGAATGACCAGAGGTTATGTGAAAATCTGTTACGATCGTTAATAGAGTTTGAATTTCGTAATCTGGTCGACACTTGTTTGGGGCAAATATTTACTTCTATACTTCTAATTTGCAAAGATTTATAGTTTGAAGTAATAACGTGAAGGTTTGTCCTTTTTTTAGGTAAGATGTTGATTAGTAAGTAATATTTCACAGCAAGTTTACTTGTAAGTACTAATTTTTATTATGGCTGTGCAAGCAACAGATATTAATAGACAAAGAAATGTCTAAAAAAGTATTTCTTTCTATTAGTGAATACAAAATTAGCTGGAGCTTATTATCAATAATCGATCGAAATGATTTTGAAATGTTTCTGACAAATATTTAAGATTTACATTGCTTAAGTACCAAACTAACTGATGAACACACCAACAGCTAATTCAGATTTTCTCCCCCATAGGAATCACGTCAATAAAACAGGTCAGCAAAAGCAGAATTCTCACGATCAACTTCTTTATGAGACCTGTTTCATAACGCGTGTCTTGCCCAAACCATTGTTGATATTACTGTCACATTTGAACTTTAACGTCATAGAAATAGAGTTTAATTTATCTACGAATTTAATGCTGATGTCTTCACCCTAGGAGGTAACAATAACCTGTCTTTTTCTTGGCTACAGGTGAATTTAGTTGTAGTTCACTTGATAGTTATGGTCAGTTAAATTCTTCGGGCCTAAGAGTTGACTTCGATCAAAATAAGTGGAAAGTGCGTTGTGAAAAGTGTATTAATATTGCATACCGTTTTTAACGACTCTAAAAAATGAATTATTGCAAGTGGTATTAAGAAAAATGTGTGCGATCTCTGATATTTAAAAGAAAAATGTTGTAGGTGGTAAAAAGTCTTGATATGATTTATTTATTTACTAGCTGTTGCCCGCGACTTCGTACGCGTGGATTCGATGATACAAAATATTTTATACCTACTCCCGTCGCCATCCAGCTATCATGATCTCTTAGTCTACCATGTCGTAAGGAGAAGAGAGGAATAAAAATCAAGGTCAAAAGGCACTCTTTTTTAGATACGTTACTATCACCTCGCCATTCTCCTCTGGTAAGAAAATTTCGCATGGCAGTGACTCCGACTTCAAAACTAAATTTTGTAACTAAAGTGTAAAGGTTTTTTTTACTTTTTAGTTTACTTTATTGAAGGCAGTTTTATTCGTTGGGAAAAACTGTAAGTTACTACTATCGTAAAGTTAGTGGTAAGAAGTATAAAAAAATTGTGCCAATTGACTTTTGATAACAAAATTCGACAAACTGTCTGTGGTGAAAGTATTCACGAACTACGTTACGTTAAGGACAGCACCATAAAATTATGACTCCTGAATGTAAACGCTTAAATAATTAAATTAATGCTGTAGCATATATGGTATACATGTCTATAAGTACTGAAGGATTCTCTCGATTTCTTCAGGTTTCCGTCATCAGATTGTAACTTGGAGACAGTGGGATTACCTTGGGAGTTCAAAAATCAGTCTAAAGTAATTTGTAAGTGTAAGTCAAAAGAAAATGCTCATCACGCTGAACACTGTGTCCTAAGGCGCTCTATTCATATCTCTTATAGTTGAGCTAAGCTGCTAGGATTCCATATCAGGTGCTTCAGACCTTCAATTTGAGTACATCAATAGAAAATGCTCATCACGCTGAACAATGTTTCCTAAAGCGCTCTATTCATATCTCTTATAGTTGAGCTGAGCTGCTAGGGTTCCATATCAGTTGCTCCAGACCTTCAATTTGTGTACGTCAATAGAAAATGCTCATCACGCTGAACAATGTTCCCTAAGGCGCTTTATTCATATCTCTTATAGTTGACCTGAGCTGCTAGGGTTCTATATTAGTTGCTGCCAGACCTTCAATTTTTGTACGTTAATAGAAAATGCTCATCACGTTGAATAACTTTTCTTAAGGCGCTACTTTCATATCTCTCTTAGTTTAAGTGTACTGCTAAGGTTCCACGTCAAGTACTTCGATCTTCAAAATAAGTTATAGCCTAGTATTTGCCCAGACCTAATAGCTACATAATAAAAAAAGTTACATTCAAATCCGTCCAGTGCTTCCGGAGATTAGCGTGTACAAACAGACAAACAGCCAAAAAAATTAAAAGTTGTAAATTCCTATTCTGTTACTATTTTAACATCATTCTCAATTAGTTTTTGGTAAAAATACTCAATGTACAGACACATTGGGTTTACTGTTTTATTATATGTATAGATTTAGGAACACAAATCGGAATAACATCACAATATACACTATATAAGATTTCATAAATTTTAGGCTAGATATTATCCCAAAGTATGTGTCCACTGCTTGATTATTAATTAGTGTACTTTAAGTAAAAATAAGAAACTAAATAATACAAAAACCTTTGATAAGTAATTCAGTAATCAGTAAGTATAGTTCACTTAATTTTTTATTGTAAGAAAATAATAATAGCAAATGAAAAGGTTGTTTTGATTCAATGATTAAAAGTAAGTTAGGTATTACGTAAATAGTCGTAAGGAGTCGAGTGTTCTATCAGAAATAGAGAAGATCTTGTGTGTAAGTAAATTTAAAGTGATTTTCCTTGTGATTTCTTGTCTTGAGATCATTATTTTATTATTATTTAAAAAAGTTTTAATGCTAATTAGAAATCATTTTCAACTCGATCGATAAGATAAATAACTCTTAAATGGGATTATAATAAATCAAAATATGTTAATTAGTAAGTTATTTAAAAATATTTTTTGCCCTACAAACAAACAATAACTAAACGGTGACTAGCACAGACTACATATTTTTATTGCACAATCACCCCTGTTACAACTGAATAAGATTAAGATTCGTACAGTGGCAGCACGTCAGGTTATACATTTAAACTACGAAAACAGCTTTTATTACGTAGGGAATAAAGGCGGTCTCAAGGTCTAAATGGAATAGTGTTTCGTTCGGCCGTGTGTACATACATTAGATCGCCTTCGTAGTATTTTTCCCAGTAAATACATTTCTTTGGGTTTAGAACGCACGAAATCATATCATAGATATAAAAAAGGCTTATATGGATACAGCCTTATTTAGGAGGCATTCTGAGCTGCAGGTTCTTTTTCTAGGCAGCTCGGGATGACTCACAAACAGCTGACTTTTTGAGCCTGTGTATCTACTAACCATAGCTAATAAGTGTCATTGTTACTAACCCATATGGAGATAATAACTCTGAAATAAATATTTTTTTATTTATTAATTAGATTGTTTTACAAAAGTTTAACTCAAAATCTCTTAAACCTCAATAAAAATGCACAGGTAAACAAAATGATGATCCTGAAAATAAAATCGACCGTTCTGAGTAGAGCTTAGAACCTTTAAAAAGCTACGTGGGGAGTTAATTCGGTTACCAGGCAGGGCTCAACTTTGCCGGTAAAATGCTCAAGTCATTATTGAAAAAAGCTTTTGCGGCTTAGGCTTTGGTAAATAAAAAACTAATAAAATTAAAAATAAGCGACGAAAAGCAAAGGAGTCTTTTTTTATTTTTTATTCTTTTATTTTATTTTAGGGACTTTTACATAAAATGTACACCAGTCACATCATAACCTATTAACATATACAGAACAAAATATACTTTAAAAAAAACTATTTATCATTGATGAGCCACCAAAACCATATTACATACAAGTTTAGCAGCGTCCTAAAATAGATTGAAAAATCCCCACATCAGATGTTGAGATCTGTAGTCTTTTATATTTATTGATTTATGCCTTCTGCACAAATTAATACAAATGGTAGACTTAACGACTAAAGCATTCTTTAGGTACCATTCAATCATAGATTTAGAACAGAGAAGATACCTGGTTACACTCTTAGATTAAGGTTTACTTTATTTAATTTAAGTTAATCTTTCTTTGCTGTAATATTATTAGTAGTTATATTTTTTAGACTTCGTTAAAATGAATTAAGTCTTTTTATAAATACTGATTGATTTGGGAAATATTATTTAAGATTTTATTTTAGTAAGCAAGACCAGAATTCTATGAAAATTCTTAGTCTGCTGTATCCAACTTAATCACTCGGACACCTTATTTAGTTATGCATGGAAATCAAATGCCACCACATTTATTTACAAAACAAAACATTACGACTGCAGCTTACATAAAAATTAAAATTCAACCGGCGCGTACGAAAACAACGCAATACCCTAATTAGGCATTTAATTATAAATCCGCCATGAATTCTTAACTGACTAGACATATTAAAATTTCATCTTCCCCCGTTCGAGCACGCCTATAGCATATCGTGTGGCCCCATCTCCGTGTCTTTCAGAGGGGACCGCATAAAATAGTTATAGAGGGTAGGGGGTGCTACTTAACCGTTTTTAGGAGACACCCCACCCGACGCAGAAACACCCCACTACTTCTACCCCACTTCCTGCTCCGCGCCTCCTTCCCCCCACCCCACTCCACTCCGCTATAACTACTCATATATTTTTGCAAAATTCTTACCAAGGGTTGGCGATACCTGCCTTTATAGTACGTTCGGATTTCGAACGGGCGGCGCTCATTGGTGTTTTTGCAGTAGTGTGAGGGTTCCAAATTTGAATTCGGGTCGCGCGATTTAGTTTTAATTTCGTGGGATTCCGTTAAAATGGTCGGTTTGTTTTCGTTTTTCAGACGCGGCGCGCATGGGAAATTATTTTAGGTCGCCAGCTCGCTACCAGGTAGATTCGAGTAATGAGAATGTCACTCGCTTCTGAATATTGAAGGTACCCTTTGATATTGGAAGATTGTGTCACTTTAAGACCTGCGTTGAGACTCGAGAATAAGTTCTTAGGCCTTTGACTGCCATAGAACTAGGCACAATAGAATTATATTGTTTGGAGGTCACCGGTGACCGCCATGGCGCTCAATGTGTTAAGGAGATATAAAGTTTTAATGTGGATATCGCTTTTGTCTCATAGATTTAAAAGCAAAAATCCGATGTCCATGCTTTGTCATGTAAATTAGTTATTGTAACTTGTAGAACTTACTTTTTAAACTGTAGATTAGATATCTACTTCATGGTAATCGTGGTCATTTAGATAAGGAACAAAATTAACTACTACGCAATATAAAATTCAAATCAACCGTGAGCCATTAAAAATATTATAAATAACGTTTCTTATGTTAGTAAATGTGTATTTTTGTTCGTAATAAATATATTATTTAATTTACGACTGACTGAACTGTACCTAAGATCGGTTTCACCAACGCAATGTAGTTTTTTTAAACAGCCGTTAAATTGATATTTGACATAATTAGTATGAGGAGTGTCAAAATCATATATTTTGTTGTGTCAAATTAACAATCAATTTAGGTGTAACGGTTGTTTAAAAATTGGTAAACTTGGATCTTGTAAACCTACCATCTCAACCTCAACTAGGTTAAAATTACAAACTTTTTAAAAAACTTTGGTGCATACATCGATTAAGATACTGATTCTGAGTCGCTCCTAAAATTTAGCACCTTACAAAAAAAAATCTGAATAAAACTCTTTCGTTACTGAGTGAATGACAGACAACGCATAGTAGCTAGGTTCCTTGAGGAGTGAAGGGGAGCCCTAAGAGAGGATTTTCCCAAATACTTACGAGAACTGGAAAAAATGGGAACAGGTTAAGAAATTGGAAATAAATTTCAGCAATGAAATGACAATATAAAATGTATAAAAAAAACAGAATATGCAAAAGTGACATGATATTTCAATGGCTTATATCACTTTCATGCATTTTATCAGCAATAGCGAATTTCAATGTATAATAGATTGAACCTTGTCGAGATCCCTAAGTCACTTCTGAACATAGGCCCTTCATACACTTTAAAAGTATCTGTAACGTGTTTTAAAGTAAAATTAGCCTATATAGGTAGATCCATAGATAAATTAGCCTATATATTAAGTTAAAGTGTTTTAAAGTATCACTTTGTAAAGTATCTTGTTATAAGCGTGCTTCCAGCGCGACCCGTGACTTAGATATCGCTTGGGAAGTTTCATGCACTTGTTTATTTATTCATCTTACTTACTTATTATTATTGTTAGTGGTTCCAGCAGCAAAATGCAAAGGTAAAATAACGATTTTTGCCTTCGCCTCGCATCGAGAAGCCTCACAAATTCCATTAGGAATCGCGCACACAACGCGAGTTGCGCGAACGAGGTGGGCGCTCGCGACGGAGAAGTGCGCAACTAAACTTTCTGTTTTGTATTCATCTATATTTGTTAATCCTTCAAAATTATCAATTAATGTTTACGGACACAATAAGTAATCAATTAAGTACTATAGGTACGACGGCGTCCTTATGATACACGAAATGTCATGTGCATTTCTATGACAATAGTGAACAGTGACAGAGTTTCTTGCCCTGGTTCTTCTCAGCACTAGCACAGAATTATACCGAATTGTAATATTATAGACAAATGTTAGACAAACCAATATAGATTAATGAAGATAGTAAAAATACATTTTATTTTAGAGCTTTTCATTCTTATTAGCCAGGGAAAATCATTTTATTTTTATTTAAATGCATTCATCAATATATTTAATGGTTACCAAAATAGATTCAGAATCAGAATAAATATTCTCGATTTGATTTTAATTGCGCAAAACAAGATATTTTGTTTCTCCATGTTATAAATTGTGTGAAATAATCATCTAAATGAGAGGCATTGTGGAATTTATTTTTATTCGAAAAAGAGGTCGCATACATCTAAGTGTAATGTTAGTTATTAAAAGTTTTCCATTGATAGTCAAATATTTGAATATTATACCTATAATTTTTGAATTATTTATTCTGTATAAATCTAAACTACCACTCGTGATGACTGTTTTAGCTTTGTTACTGGTAAGTATAATATGTTCTTTTAAATGTAAGTTATATCGTGATATTTCATTCATTTTATTAATTTCTCTCGTCTACAAACTAACATATTGAAAATGTTACATAGGTACCTATTACTAAGTGAATTCTGAACTACTAAAACACCAAACAAAAATGAACATTACTTTTGTAACATTGTTACCTCAAACTTTCACTTACGTCCCTCCGCCCACGAGCCGTGGCTGTCTTGATACAGCATATAAGTCGATCGGGGGGTGGTTTTTACATTACCCCTCAAGTATACCCACCCCACCGCGACACCCCGCGGCTTCCCCCCGCCCTTACCACCCTGCAATAAGACACATTTTCGCGTAGCATAACACACGTAGCTTTGCCCGGGACGGTGGGGTATAATCTTAATATTAATATCGTCTTGGGATGCTCCTCGTATGACGAAGTTTTATGTTGATATGTAATGTTGTGTATGTGTTGAATTACGGCTATGTTGTGTGTTTTATGTGCCGCTTTTATGGCAATATATTGAATATTGTACGACTTTGTGTGCTTTTATGCCTAATAAATGTTATGGCGATGAAGTATTTATGGTTGGAATGAAGAATTTGTGGGACAAGAGACTGTCTTAGAATTTGTGTTTGCTTAGTTAATATTAGGTATCTTTCTACTAACATCGTGTTTGTCTTCTGCCTATCGGATTTTTGAAATTTAAAATATTTTTAAAATATTGAACTTTTTAAAGTATACCTACCAGATAATATTTTTAAATGCTAGATAAACATGCTTAAATACATTGTAGATATTTATTATGTAATACATTACAAAAATTAATATGTAATAATCGGTTAACTCAATATGATCAGTGTTCACAAATTTTTAAACAGGCGTTTAACCTAAATCGACGGTTAATGTGACGAAAAAAAAAATATTCTAATTCTAATACAAAATTTGTCGAAATAATGTTGTAAAGGCTGTTTAAAAAATAAACATTGTTGGTGAACTCGACACTAAATTTAACGTGACTTTGACACAAACAAAGAATTATTATTATTATTCAGATGTGTTGCTTCTAAAAAAAACAATTAATTAGGTACTTACGGTATTCTTTGTTTTATTTCAGTCTCCTGTGGATTAAAATAATAATTGGAACAAGTTTCCCAAAATATTTATTCTTAACCTTAGTCAGAAATTTGGCAAAAAGCAAGCTGTGTTCACAGCTTTGCCATGATCTCTGGAGACGTAACTAATATTACTGTCATTGAATTTTCTTGGCCATTTTCGTGAAGAGAAGATTTTGGGTGGAAACTGTTTGCTGCAATAAACAAAGGCAGATCAAAACACGTATGTTCTTATTTTTGCTAAGCTGTTAACAAAATGCTACTTAGACTGGAATTCAAAAACGACACGTTTAATTTTTAATTAGCCGGTTAAGCAATATTTGACCTATTTTGTATGGGAATTATGTCTAACTAAACCCCGATTATCGGTTAACAATCGAGGTTTACCAGCTGTTTAAAAATTGGTGAACTCGGGGTCCTTAAAGTGGAAAGTTGATACAAAACCATAACTTTTATATGTATAATATGTCGCAAAACTGTCATTATGCTTCGGGAAATCTGATGTTTAGGATTTCATACGTCAAAGGGAAAAAGGAATAGGCAAGATGACAGATTTTGAAAAACTGATCTAAAATATTCTTAAGTATCTTATATTTCCAAAAAAATATATATTATTTTTGCAATCAACAAAGGTAATATTTTAAAAAATGCAATTAAAATGAAATGTTCATAAATTGGCGCCAAAACGTGGTCAGGGTGTCATGGCGTCTGCTGTGACGTCACACCTCAGTAAACACATTTCAAACGTTAGTGTTAAAGTCGAAATTGGTAGTATTTACTGAGGTGTGACGTAACTCGAATCTGAATGGTGTTATAAAAAACATGGCGGATTTCAGTATTTTGCAATTTTATTTTCTAAAATAAACTAATAAAATCGTCTTAAAAAAATATCTAAATACTATAGTTTACTACATAGATAGACACATTATATTAAAGATTTTTGCTTACTGTCATCTTCCCGATTCCTTGGCTGTTTTGTACTCAAAAAACAGGTCTCTGGAATAAATTGCTGTAAGACAATGAGCGCCTTTACTGATAGGTAGATAACTCTCTTTAACACACTATAAAATAAATAATAAAGCATTTTCCACAATGAGATGTAGAATGTAGGCGGTCTTATTCCTAAAAGCGATCTCTTCAAGCCAACCTTTGAATTTAATGAGCTACGACACGAAATTCTTGTTTCTTAAGCTAGCTGGTAGTTGTGTTATAAATAAAGGTTGTACATACACATATTTGTAGTTACATACATAAATAAAAAACCGATACTTCGGACTCGCGCACTAAGGGTTCTATACAAACTAAGGTTTTTTCTTCTGTAACATGTCGATGTATTAGGATTTATCCTTTATTTGTGCTGTAGCACCTTTTTCCTTCTTCTCAAAAGACATGTCCACTTTTTGTATGGAGACTGGTTTTTTATTCCAAGATATTATATACCAACCACCAATAAACTATATTTATCTTTAAGCTACAAAAATATGAAACACGTAACCATTGAAATCATATTTTTTAACGGGTTCCCTCTATCTGGCAGAATCTTTTTGCTCCGAAAGTCACTTGGCATAACACACTTGGCATAATTTTCTTTAGTCGAATATTATTCAGGCAGAATTTTCTGTTAGCATAATTATTGTTTGGTCGAATTTACAATGGCATACTTTTAAGATAGCAGAAATTTATAAGCCATAATTACCTTTGGCAAAATTTTATTTTGCATACTTTCGCTAAGCATAATGTTTATTAAGTACGATGTTTATTTGGCATAATTTGACTAGGCATACTATAAAGAAAGCAGAATTTCGTTTAGAATAATTTCACTACGCATATTGCTATTTCTTTTAAATAGTATTTTACCCTAAAATTGAATTAAAAAGTCATTAAGTTGTGGTACAAAAGTTAGTGACAGAAACGAATCGGTGCAAAACCGACTCCACGCAGTCTTGTTTGCCCCAACCCTAGAGTGTAATTCAAAATCGCGTGGGACTGCCGGAGCCCCGCAGCGCCGGAGCCGTGACAGAAACCATGCATGTTGCATGCAAGCTGTTGCTTGCTTGCATGCTGCATGCATGCTTACTTGCATGTTGCATCCTTGCTTGTATACATGCAAGCTGTTGTGCATGCATGATTGCTTGCATGCTTGCTTGCTTGCTTGCATGCTGCATGCTTGCTTGCATGCTGCATGCTTGCTTGCTTGCTGCATGCTTTGCTTGCTTGCTTGCATGCTGCATACTTGCTTGCATGCTGAATGCATGGATATGAAATGTATGCCAAAAGATGATTATAAATGTAAAATTTCTGAGATATGATAGTTCTGCCTTGTAATGATTTTAAATATGAAAAATATGCCAAAAGACGATTCGGACTGTGAACTTTTTGCGATAGGATGATTTTGCCTATTAATGACTATATATACGAATTGTATGCCACAAGACGATTCTATCTGTGAACTTTCTGCTTTAGGATTATTCTGCTTTAAGACTATTATGGATATTAAATTTCTGCCTAAAGATGATTCTAGCTTACACGATTATGGGTTGAACGTCTAATAAATGAGTGAATGCTAATTGATGTTCTGCGAAAGGAAGTTTATGCTATTTGATGATGTGCCAAATAAAATTATGACAATTAAAATTCTGGGAAACAAGGTAGACCCTTTTTAAACACCTCCGTTTTTGAGAAAAAATATGTTTTGTAATGTGGCACCATCCATTCATCACTCCCTTATATTTCTCACTCCCTGGCTGTTTGGGCTCAATCCTTGGCCTACTTAGAATATTTGAATTGATTAATAGTATTTTTGTTTTCTTTTTTGATTATTCATTCATTCCTGGAATGACAGTTTTGAACAGTTTTTTTTCATGTGTTAATTGTTATAGCCGAAGGTGCGGTTTATACAGACAAACAGTAAAATTAATTTCAATTTTTCTTTAAATCGGAGGCTTTAAAAATATATTATTTATGCAGAAAGGCTAGGCTATTTATGCAGTTTGTGAATTCTTTCATATAATATTTAGTTTATTCTGGTTAGAAATATGGACGAATAAAAAACCATTAATGGACAAGTCCTTTAAAATAAATAAGGACTTATCTATGGATTGCGTTGACCTATAGAAGCTTATTTTTCTTCAACTTTTTACATACCTACAGAAGAAGAGAAAATGGGTCTTGACAAACAGGCGACCAACAAAGTAATCTTATCATCATCGTCCTAGCGTTATCCCAGTTGTACACTCGCACGCGAGGGTCCATGGTCCGCTGTCCATGATTTAGGATGTGGCAGATCAGGTAACTACAGCGGAGCGACTGCCATCTGACCTCCATGATCCTGTTAACAGGGGAACCTGACTAGTTTGGATCATAGTTACACATTCAGTCACCTGAATGTGCAGGTTTCCTTGCGTTTTCCTCACCGTAAGAGCATCGGTTAGTGCAACAACTAATGTACATAACTCAGAAAAAAACATATGTACGTGGCGGTACGTTGGATCGAACCCGGCTCCCCCCGCATGAGAGGCAACTCGCTAGCCACTGCGCCACCGACATGCTCCTATAAAGTACCTATAAAGGTATTTTTTGCCCTTTGTGGTACGGAACCCTAAAAATAAAAAATCTGACCGAACATCTTGTCCGTACTTATAAATGAGACGAAAACGGGCTGCCAGAATGGAAACCCACAAATCAGTGCAGTCCCTTAGAGACAATAATTCTACAAACTTCTCTCGGACTAATCTTTGCTTATGGAGATTGATGAAAACCCACGCCGCAACTATTTTATTTATAACCAGTTTATTAATGGCATAGATTATCTAATCGTCCACTTCGTCCACTTAGAGGATCTCGAAAAAAATTGGTACTAGGAAGTATCATAAACACGTACCCGTAAGTATTACTAGCTGTGCCCCTCTATATCAAACAACGGATATTACGAAAAAATCTGTAAGTAGCTACTATTACCTATAAAAAGGTTAAGTTTGATAGTACGTTTGTAATTAGTAATCTCTGGAAATACTGAACCGATTTTGAAAGTTCTTCCACCGGTCAAACATGCTATTATTATTGTGTTTAATGAAAGCTGCAGCCGCTCTGTTAGATTTGGCTAGTTTTTAGTACGATTCGGACTTTGTGAAAGGTATACTTAGGTAGGTATTCATTTAATTCCTGATTAAGTTAGTCGTTGATTCAACTTTTACAGGGTCTAACAAAATAAATTACATTCCTTTCCCATTGTAATAGAACAATTTATTAATAAAAAAATGTTACTATGGAAGCAACATTGAAATCCCAAAAAAAAAGATAGTTGCTCACTCCTTTTGACGTTTTAAAGTTAAACTATCAGTATTTCGATTTTGGACCCATAATAAAAGTTAATGTATTTGTTGACTACAAGCACCTTATAACAAAATCAGCGAAAAATACACTTTTTTATTTTAAACCACTGATCAGCTGTTCAGTGGGGAGTTCAGTGGGATGAACTTCTCTACAAAAAGCTACAATATTCATTGACGATCCTGTGCCATGGCGAGTCAACGCCGCCATCAAATAAGCGTTCCCCTGGTGTTGTGCAGCAGCAATATCAGTACTGGCAAAAGGCCGAAGATATAGTATCAAGAAGGGCTTTTGACTGGATATTAAGATGCGGGATAAACCGGTTCTTAAACTGCGGTATGGAAGGCAAGAGGGAAACCACCACACTATCTTTCCTAATTTGGAGTTTTAAAAAACTCCACCGACAAGAGCCTAGCTCTTAAATTTGATGATGATGATGATGATCAGCTGTTACAATTTTTTTTTTGAGATTTCGATATTGGTCCCATTAAAAACCGGTAAACGTTGTTCTGTTAGCAGCAAAATCACCCCTTCATAGGAATGTAATTGATTTTGAAAGACCTTATATTCTTTGGTTGCAAACCCCTTTTACATCGCAATGTTTGAAGTTCTTTCCATTTACGATCATCTCTCGTAACCATGATTGGCCATACGAATTCCACCCACATGGCCACCAAAATTAGCAATATATATTCTCAAAGTGTAACTATGCGGGCGAAGTAAATAGTTGTGTAGTCGTATCGGCGAACATAAATTTTATTGGATAATCTACCCCGCAAGATTCACTGGGCCGAAATTTTAAGATATACTAGTCTTGGGAGCGTCGGCAGAAACGAGAAAGCGTAATCTTGAATATATTATAGATAGATAGATACTATATAAGCCAAAGGTCGTAGGTTCAAATCTTACCCGTGTCTCCGTGTGCGAATTTGTGGTTTCTTATTTAAACTTACATAAATAAGAAAGAGCACAGTGAGTGTTAAAAAAAATGAAAAACTATTAGAAAGATACTCTTTATTGCAACCAGAAAACACATTACAATAAAAGAAAAAACATGTTGGTAAAGTAAAAGCTATCACAAACAAAATTATAGTTTAAGAGGTCTTATAAACGTAGACACTTTTGTGTCTTGTGTGGTATAAACCAGCCACCAGTTATAATTTCACTTTCTGCCTCGTTGGTCTAGTGGTCAGCATGCTGGGTACTATCCACGACGTCCCGGGTTCGAATCCCGGGTCGGGCCCAGAGTGTTGGGTTTTTCTGTCTTGAAATAACTGACACAGTTCCGGAGTCAGGAAGTTGGTGATGTTAACACCCCCGTGCCTCGAAAAGCACGTTAAGCCGTTGATCCTGCGCCTGATCTCTCTACGGTCATGTCGGACTGCCGTCTCACCGAATTATGAGAGTCAAGGAACAGAGAGTGCACCTGTGTATTGCGCACACATTTGTGCACTATAATATGTCCCGCGCAGTTGGCTAATCTCTGTTGAGATAGGCCGCCATAGTCGGAATTCGGCTAGGTGGACATGATTATTTTACTTTCATAATAATGTCCTCCTAGCCGAATTTTGACTACATAATATAATTAATATGAAACCGATGCTCTTAACGGTGAGAGAAAACATCGATTAGGAAACCTGGACATTTAGTAGACTGAATGTGTAACCATGATCCAAACTGGTCCGGTCCCTTGTTAACAGAGTTACGTAGGTCAGACGGCAGTCGCTCCACTGTAATTACTTGATCTGCCATATCCTGGATCATGGTCCAAAGCGGTCTCTGGGCCATCGCGATCGGGATAACGCTATGATTATGAATTAACATGAAATCATTCACTCCCTGCGCAGAGGTACTTTTTTTTGTGTCCAGTTGCTTCAACTAGACACTTGTCCGTTGTTTTACAAGAACTCTGTTTCACATGATTGTGTGCCGTGTCGGTAACTAAAAGTGTTTATGTTTATTCAGGCTCGAAGTATCTAAATTGAAATAAAGGATACGTAAGTTTAAATAAGAAACCAAATATTCGCGTACAGGTAGGATATGCAGCTCGGGTAGATGTCGCTGCCGTCACGCAATGACGTAACACAAAAGAGACCAAGAATTTCACACGGTTGGATTAACTGCACAATAGCTCTGTTAGTAAGAGCGTTGGGCCGGTAAGCCAAAGGTAGTGGGTTCAATTCCTACCTGTGTGCGAATTTTCGGTTTCTTATTTAAACTTATATAAATAAGACAAAACACTGTGAGTGTTAAAAATATTAAAAACGAAGGATATGTAAGTTCGCGTACTAGAAATTGAATACATAGCAGAAATTGTGCTATTGCGAGGTAGTCCACACATTTTCATCATTCAAATAATCGTTTAGTTCTTAATAACCTTTGTCATTGAATGATCCTGGCAGAACTCAGTTTCTGAGATATTCCGTTCTTACGTGTTGGAGTTGACCGGCACGTACTGCCTACCACAAATATACCACTAATAAATACCTTAGAATGAAATGCTCGTATAATTATAATCGAACTTCACTTACAGGTAAGTTCATTTAATTACTATTTATACTTCACATTTCATTCTCAGGTATTATTGACATATTTGTAGTAGGCAGTGCGTGCCGGTCAACTCCACGCTTTGAGGATCGTAAGACCGCGAGCATCTAGATTAGAATTGATTGTCTATTGTGTCTAGAAACATGAAACCTGAAGGATTACGGTAAGTCAAGATTACCAAAAATACTGGCAAAAACATTACGTCAAATCCTGCTGACGCTACTTATTTTATTAGGTCAACTTCTAACAACGTCTTTGCGTTTAATCAAAGGAAATTTCCAATTAAATAGATTGCGATCGGAGGGCCCTTGGAGGCCGCTAGTTATAGTACCAGACAATGGGCCCAAATTTTTGGCCCATTTAGAGATATTATGGGGGTACATTGTCCCTGAAATTGGTGCTCGGAATCGAGAAAGAAGTGTGATAAGATAGAGCAACTATGATCAATGATAAAACGGATATAGAAAGGGTGTATATGAATAGGTGCATTTACGGCCCTAAATGGTATGATTGCTGGAAAAAAATTCAGAGGATTACTTACCTATTTAAAATCATACCTTAATTTTTAAAAAAAATCTTATCTTAAAAAAATATCTACCTATAAAAAAAATGACACTTGACTAACTCATGACTGACATATCAAACGCACCGCCCAAACTGGGATTAGAAACATGAAATTTTGCACCCTGATTCCTTTTACAGAGTAAGTGAGCACTAAATAAAAGATTCTGGGAAATTAATCCCTTAAGGGGGTAAAAACGGGGGAGAAGTTTGTGTCATCAAACATCAGTGTTGTAATTTAATCGTTACATTTTTAAAATTCAATCTCTAAGGGGGTGAAAAGGGGGGTGGAAGTTTGTATGGGAAATTCAACATTTGCGCGGACGAAGTCGCGGGAAACCGCTTGTATATGTATAAAGGAGGTATAACTAACTATCACTTGGAGTGTCAGTTTAAAGTTGTGCCATATTTAGGCTTTGATTTTTTATGGCGAAGAGTATCCTTAACAATAATTCATCAAATGAGCCATTAGAAGTCATATGGTCGTTTAAACGTAATTAGCCAAAGTCGACACCCAAAATGAAATGCAAATGTAAACACAGATCGCAAAACAACTCGAAATAAAACCACGATTCCCTCCACATTGCAACCCAAATTCATTAACAAGTGTAAAATAAAAATCATCATGTCCGTCTGAAAAAACAGTTCATAAAAATGCGTGTAAAACGGAACGTCCCAAGGCGGAAGATTAACACTCAAACGCGAATAATAAACAGGTTTAAGCGGTAAAACAGAGTTAAAACAGCGGTAAACGGTTAACGCGGTGAAAACGAGAAAACACGCGGCAAAAATCCGTGACTCCCGGCTGAAAAAAACGATGTGAATGCTAAAAAGCTGGCGGTTAGGACAGCGGTGTACCGAGTGGGTATTTGGAATAATGTATACTTTCCGCCATACTAATATTATACTTATTATTCTTTTAACACTTACATGAAATGATGACACGGCAAAATTAAAAAGTTTGTCTTCATCACGTTATGACACTTAACTGTCATTCAATCCAAATTTATTACAAAAAAATAGGCCAGGTTTAAAATGGGTCTAAATATTAGCCACACAAAGGAATGAATGACACATTCGTGACATAACCTAATAGAGAAGCGCTTTTCTATTTGGCTAGCTAATAGCTTAGCCCTGTCTTAAACCCGGTACTAAGTTTTTGGAATAACGAGGGTAAAGTTTAAGTGTTATAGCAGTTTCATAATTTTTCTAACTAAAGTGGTTACTTTATTTATTTCAAAAGTTAATTCAATTAGTTTTATTATCGCAAACAGCAGCTAGAACTTGCTTATTGATATATTAAGCTCCCTAATTTCGAATTACTTCTAGGATTTGGTTAGGATTTTTAACAGAATGTAATATGAATCTTATGGTCCTATAAGATTCATATTACATTCTGTTACATTTAATATTGATTCCGAATCGGAAATAAGGGTACAATTTCCAATTAGTTTTTAAATATGTTTGAATACAGACCCAGGACCAAGCTGCAAGGAGACGCATAATACGGAGGGTCGTCTCCAAATAAAATGGAAAAGGGCCAGGCTAAAAATAATCTTTGCAAGTTTTCTCAAATGTGAATATCGCACACTGTATAAAAATTATATAGAAGCTTAAATAAAAAACGACGGGTCTGCACTCTGGGAGTGCCGGCAGAAGTGGAAACTTGAATAAATGCACTTTGTTCAATTTCCATATTTTAAACACTTTATATACACGAATTTTACGAATACACAGCAGTATGGTCACTACACAGACGGTCGAGCCATCAGCTGTCACCATCCATGGATGCGCGTAGCACGCTGTAACATAAAGACACACGAACATTCGCGCAAGCGCCCTGCGCCGCCTAAACGAAACAGCAGGCGCAGACATACATTTTCGCCGCGCCGTAGAAAGAGAGGGGGATACTCCCTCTCCTACGCCGCGCCAGCTGTCTACTCTCCATCCGTCTTACGAATTTTCGATCAGGTCACGTGTCCTGACGCGAGTTTAACATTTTTTACTTATTCCAAAAAAAAGTGCACAACGCCGCTAAAGAAGTTTTCACTTCAAAAACCAAAAAATTCGCACACGGGTAGGATTTAAACCCACGACCTTTCGAATTTTTGGTTTCTCAAATTCATTAATTAATTTAAGAAACTTATATTTAAATAAGAAGAACACTATGAGTGTTAAAAAAATATTTAAAACTATTATAAAGAAGCTTTCTTTAAACTGTCCTTATTAATTGACGACTGACGAAATGACGACTGAATCTGACGAACGTCTTGGTGTAGTGGTTCGTGCCCCGGACTTCTAAACCAGGCGGTTGCGGGTTCGAATCCCGCAAGGGGCAAATGTTTGTGTGATGAGCACGAGCATTTGTACCTAAGTCATGGATGTTTATAAATGTATATAAGTATGTCTATCCGTTATTCTAGTCACTATAGCATAGGTCACACTTAGTTTGGGGCTAGGTAATTGGTGTTTTTGTTGAAACAATTTATCCATCCTAATATTATCAATGCAAAAGTGTGTCTGTCTGTCTGTCTGTCTGTTACCTCTTGACGCTTTTACCACTGAACCGATTGAGATGAAATTTGGTATGGAGACAGTTCGAGACCCTGAAAAGGACATAGGCTACATTTTGTTGCAAAACATTAAGGGGGTGAAATGGGGGATGAAAGTTTATATGGAACATCCAAATCTTGCGGGCGAAGTCGCGGGGAACCACTAGTTATTATTATAATTAAGTGTGCCTGCGTCCAGTACACCACCGGCCTTAGCTTGCACCCTCAGGGAGCGAAAAAAGAGTAAAACAACACTCGCTTTACAAATTGCTCGCATTCGTAGTCATTACACCCGTAACTCTCGTTGCTGATTCATTTGCTGTCATTTACACTAAATGATTCATCCTGCGAGTAAACGGTGGGAAAATGGTTCCATTTTGGTGATCGATTTGTGGATTTCACTCAATTTGCAAGTGAAAAAGGTGCTGACATAAAGATTAATAATTTGTGGACTCCACGGTTGATAGGAAATTCACAATGCTACACTTTTACGGAATGTTTTTTGGAAGTAAATATTGTTTTTGGTTAATTGTTGCTCTATTTCTGAGTTGCATCGACAGAAAATTTAATGTACATTTTAATAAAAATCAGGAGACATGGTTTTCGCCCGTAATGTACATTTATTAGTTGTTTATTGACTTACTTAGGTTACATTTTTTGTCCGAAATGAAATGAATAATTTTGATTTGAGATAAAAAAAAAACAATCTTGGATTTGAAGATAAGTTTTATCTCCATTTCATCATAGTCAGGTTTTAATGCGTAATTACATTTTAAATTTTTAAATATTTTAGTAATTTTTAATTGGACAAATATTCGAAACTCACCAGCGTAGCAAGCACATACAATAATTCGTCCTCTCTAGCTCAGTTGGAGCAATCGCCCTGATAGCGAGAGGTCGTGGATTCAAGACCCACCAGAAGACGGTCGATGAATTATTGTAAGCGTTTATTTTGTAAAAACTTGCAAAGTTTACAAGTTAGTTAAATTATAAAATAAATATGCGAAATTTACTTTACATGGACTACTAAATCATGAAAACCTTTAAAGCAAAATTTTGCTCACCCTAAAAATCTACCATCCCACCTAAAAGTTGCGTTTTTTTTCGCCACCAATATAGCCAGTTCGCCGTAAAAGCCAATCAGTTAACCCGTTCTCTGCGGTGGCACAGAATTAAAACGCCGCCAATTAGAGTAACAAATCGCCCTTGAGCTGAGAAAAAACGCACAAATGACCTGTCGACGGGTTAACACTATAAGGGCGTTTGCAATAAACGATTTTTGAGAAAAAAAATTTTTTTTTTCGTATTTCCATCCCAAAAATATATTTATTTCCGAAATCAAAAAGTTTATTTGCCAGACATACGATTTCAATGAATGAATGAATGCATTTATTTGCTTTTTGTCAAGGTCTTAAAGTTACATTAGTAAATAAAATAAAATAAATAAATTGTTTCAACAAACACACCAATTACCTAACCCTAAACTAAGCGTGAGCTTGTGCTATGGTGACTAGAATAACGGTTAGACATACTTATATACATTTATAAACATCCATGACTTAGGTACCTACAAATGCTCGTGCTCATCACACAAACATTTGGCCCTTGCGGGATTCGAACCCGCAACCGCCTGGTTTAGAAGTCCGTGGCGCGAACCACTACACCAAAACGGTCGTCAAATGTATTCAGCCTGCATGCAGAAGTGCAATTTTAACATTTATTACATAAATAATTATAACTAATTTGCCTTATAATTTAGGAACTCTATGACAAAAAAAACAAAGCTAAATAATCACTGTATTTATTTGTGATAAGCATACAAAGAGAATTAAAATCAAGGCATACATATGAAAATAATATAGACTGGATTGTAACCTTTAGGTAGTTACACAACATCATGACTACTTATTTAAAAAAATATTAAGGTATTATTGAAAAAGTATGTCAAGGAATTGCCTAAAAAAACTTGAGTGAAAAGATTATTTCAGGACTTTAGTGCAAAGAAATAAGAAAATATAACTTGAGTAGTACTGACAGTGAGTAATAAAATTGTATTACATTCCAACTATAAGTTGTTAGTTAGGTAATTACATGTCACATTTAGACCCGAATTCCCACAGTCTTCTTTTTAGAAAAAGAAGAATTCTTATTAGAATTTTAAAAGTATATTGTTAGGATTGCTTTTTAAAATCTCTTTGAAACATATTAGCCATGTACCTAGTAAGTTTTATGTAACCTTTGTTTACTTCGAGTCGAAAACAAAACACGTTATGGATTTCAGAATCCACTATTGAAATAAAATTGGTGAAACTAGATTACATACAATATTTTTTAAAGACTTATATTTCAATTAGCATTGGATAACAATTCTTATACGAAGATTTAATTTAAAAAACTTACATAAAATATGAAATTGCCCATGAAGACACAACAAGATTTTCCCCGCCCGCCCTCACCCGTGTAAACGCCGCCCAACCGGACGTCCGGGAAAAATGGAACACTTAAAAAGTCATTTATCACGACACGGAATATGTAACAGGTGGTCACCCTAGCCGGCTTGCTGGAAAATTGGGGTGTTTTTTATTATGTAGAAAACATAACGTCATATGCTAGGGGTTTACTGAAAAGTGATTGAGTACGTGAACCTTTATGAGCTGAAAATTCAATTGACTCGGCCATCAAAATTGGTGTATTAAGTTTCTGCACTTACGTTTTTTACTTATCAAGGTCCTTAAGTGACAATAGTTTCGAAATTATTTGACTAAGTCAAGATCAAGAAAAAGCACAAACATCCTAGGTAGATAAGTATAAGTTACATATTATAATATATTACGATTTATTTGTCCACTTATTTTACGACTTTTACACCAAACTCCCCCTTCTTGTGAATACGTATGTTTCTTTACCTAAATGTTGTCTGGAAGAGATCGCTTGTAATGATAAGACCAACTACATTGTACATCTTTACTTTTAGTTTTTTATATGTTGTGCAATATAGTATATATCTATAAACCTTATAAACTAAAAATTTATTTACTTGTGTGACTAATTATTATAATAGTAATTACATTTCTGTCTTTAAATTTAATCACTTAGGTTAATCCAATTGTCAATCATAGTTTGAAGTACATATTTTGTAAATTCACATTCTTACCGAAATAAATAAAAAATATTATTACTATTAATTTAATTTAAGACTTACGAGTATATGCTCTTGTCAGTGGAGACTTCACCAATCTTCTCTATACCATGCCATCTCCTAGACCTCCCGGTACGACAAGACACCCAACTTTTCTTTCATTTGGTTGGGTCTATGCCACTTAACTATGTGATTACATTCCAAAATCTTATTACAATCAATAACAGTAAAACTACGCGCGGTTCAATAGTAACAAATAAACATAATTTTAATAAAAACAAAACACCCGACTGCAAAAATTTATATATTTTTGAAATGGTCTTTTTACTGTCTTTCATTTGATACCCATATTGCATAGTTAAGGAAAAATTCAATCCCCCCTCCCCCCTTTATTTCCATTTTCGGGCGCCATTTTTTAAATGTATATAGCCTATGTCATTCTCACAATTTTGACAAATTCAACAACACCACATATGTCAAAAACTGTCCAGCCGTTTGGGCTGTAGGGCATACATACATACAGAAAAACATAACCCTCCTTCAGCAGTCGCGTAAAAATACTCTGCCTAATGATACAAAAAATATAAGAATGTGGCAAGAATAGGTTCAACACTAACGTGGCAACAAAGAGCATCAAAATCGAATCTTGGTGTGCTTAAAGATCTCGACTACAAATTTCGACACAGTCGTGAATAGACACGTTCAGTGATAATTATAAAAAACGACAATATTTGCAACATACAATAAACCATGAAAGATAAAATATTTCACCAATAGTTTACCCCAATCATATTTGAGAGACGCTGTGAATTCTATTCGGTTTTGAGTTATAAATGAAATTGTAAACCCTGTTTATAATGTACCCGAATGAGACAAAGACATAGCTACAAAAGCTCAACATGTAAAAATAATTCGTCAGACCCTCGTCTGGAGACTACTACAGCCATCTATCGGTGAATAGCCGCAACATTTTTTTTTTTAAGTAAACTTATTTTAAGTTACCAGAACATTTTTAAGAGTGTAAATATATCTATAGAGTAAATTAAAAATATCCAGGGCTAATATCATTAGCACACCTCCATTGCTATCAGAAATAGTACCTGTTATTATTCATTTTTTTATTTGTGTTTACAGGATATTCTATCAGATAGCGTCTTTATAGTTAGGCTGCCGCTCCTCGCGAGATGGCAGTAAAAAAATTTGATAACTCGTCACCACTAGATGGCGCTAAATAGTGCAACTACCTGCCGCTAGATATCACTACTATGACGTGTTGCTACTTCCGCCAGCTAGATGGCAATGCTAATGATAGTTAATACAGACGTGAGACGTACTTATAGGCCGATCCTAGTTTTGATCAACCACTATAATAAATATTATCATTTAGTTGGACAAAGTTTCACGAAACTCGTGAACTACAATGAGCGCGAATCATATTCAAAATATCATTCCGTTTCTCTCAAAGTCTAATGACTGACAAACCCAGAATAATGTTTTGAATATTTTTACCGCTAATATTTTTTAACAAGTTTCGTAAATTTTAAGGGCCACCCTTAAAATATAAAAGTGGCGCCAATTCGGTTTACTTCATTCACCACGCATGGGCTAATTGCGCATTGGTATTGGTATGTAATAGCGATTATCTTCATGCAGAACTCACTTATTTCAGTTAGTTCATATCTTTTTATAAATGATTACAAAGTGACAGAGCGAGCAAGGCTTTCTTTCAGCTAGATCTTCTAAAAATGGTTATAAATAGGTAAGTGTTTATATTGATATTTAGGGTTATTTACAAGATTTTTGTGTAAAAATACAGTGAAGGTCACATTCATACTTTGCAAAATCTTAGCTTTTAAATAACGTTACAAATTAAATTCAAATTATTTCTTAACCAACGGCTACCACCAGCATCCTTAACCCCTGCGTCGCCGCAACACAAACATTATTCTAACGTTAACCTGTGAACGCGTCATAATAACGCCAATTAATTTGAATGACAATACGACCCCATGGTCTAAGTGACGCTGTGTCTAAGACGGCCTGAGATAACCCTTTTGATTGCTTTTTTTCTTAGACATTCATTACCATTTTACAATGGTTTGAGTGAATGACCCGTTGTTCTTTTTTACTGTGGAATGTTTGGTCTTTATTTGGCTTTAGCCGCTATAGTGGGCATCTTGTGAGAACGGCCAAGGGTTAAATACGGACAGATGTAAAGATGAGCAAATTTTCGTTTTCGATTTTATGCAGTAGTGAGTTGAGGGTTGAAACATTATTCAGAGCTTTTTGTTAATCCATACTAATATTATAAATGGGAAAGTGAGTCTGTCTGTTACCTATTGACGCTTAAACCAATGAACCGATTGAAATGAAATTTGATTTGGAGACAGTTCGAGACCCTGGAAAGGACATGGGCTACATTTTATCGCGATATAAAAACATTAAGGGGGTGAAATGGGGGATGAAATATGAAAAATCCGACTCTTGCGATCGAAGTCGCGGGAAACCACTAGTTTTTAAATAAAGAACAAAAGATCCTCGGCCGCATCGTCGCTTACAATCACAAATGTCTGGCTGTTTTAAATAAAAAATGACACGGATATTTGATACTAATTTATTTAACGAAATAACTTTAAGACCGAGTTCACCAATTTTATAAATAGCCTGTAAACATAGATTTTGGTTAATTGACACAATTCCTATACAAAATATTTCAAATATTAATAAAATAGCTGTTTAAAAATTAAACATGTGTTGGTGAACTATAGTATAAGTACAAAATACTTCAATAGTGATAATTTGAACCGGTACGTATAATAAAGGTACACAATAATAGTTATTTTTATTTGCACTACTTAATTGCAAACATTTTTAAACTAAATTAATGAAGCTAAGATCCAAGACGTAGAAACGATAAGAGGCATGGTGGGAATTTGCAGACCGGCAGACCTGTCAAAGAAAAAGTATTTAGTTGATTTTTTATTGTTACTACACTTATTACTATACTACGAAGTAGGTAAGTAAAACCAAAAGGTTATGTTTGAAGTGCTATTTCGAAAAAATAAACAGTGGCCACTGAACAGCAATCAGCCACTGACCAACTTTAGAGACACAGATGAAAAAAAAGACGTTTTTATCACGTCGATGTGTAGAGATACGAAAATTATTAGTATTCCGAACGTACGAGACTTAAGTTCCTAGTCTCCACGATATGATTTTCATATTTGTGCTTGCCATACTAATTGTATTAAATTACCATATTTCTTTAGAAACAAATTCATTATATGTTTTATTTATTGAAAAAACATCCCAATTTTATTATTTCCTTACCGAATGTTTATATTTTTTAATGGTCCTTATAACCTTCGGCCACTAGCGTTCTTTGCCAATATCATAATTATTAACTAAGAAAGTTATTCTCAGTACCTGCCAAATTGTCACGAACCGCTAGTAAGGCTTTTAAATAAGGAGACGGTTCTCTCCTATAAGGGCTCATTTCGTTAAATAATTCAAATCTAGATTCTTTATTGCAAGTCACAAGTGGTTCGTAAGATGGTACATGTATAATATTAAAATATAGTACAAGTGATAAATGTATTAATAATTCTGATTTGATTTAAATCAAATACATTTTTTTTATATCTTAAATTAAATTGTTAACTTTAATCATTTAATGATAATGAGCTTTTATGTCATAAAAACACTGACACTTTCGATAGACTGAAGTCTTAATAATATTATGAGTGTTAAGTGTTACTAAGCTCATCAGGAATATGACTTAGGTACGTACTACAATTTAGTTAAATTTATTTTTTATCATAAATCTGTATAAATTAATTAAGAGACTAATTATAATATAACTTATTTACCTTCAGATCAAGTTGTTTATTGCACAATGATTTACATTGTGAAATAAACAACTTGATCTTAAGGTCTTAATCTACCATCTATCTTACCATACTTCCATACTAATATTATAAATGCGAAAGTGTGTCTGTCTGTCTGTTACCTCTTAACGCTTATACCGTTAACCACTGAACCGATTGAGATGAAATTTGGTGTGGAGACAGATCGAGACGCTTGAAAGGACATAGGCTACATGTTGTCGCGATATAAAAACATTAAGGGGTTGACATGGGGAATGAAAGTTTATATGGAAAATCCAACTCTTGCGGGCGAAGTCGCAGTCTATTAGGAAGTTGTAGAAGTATCATGGTAGATGTATAAAAATAATGATAAATAAATTCTTTATTCAAACGAGTAGGAAGTTGTAGAAGTATCATGGTAGATGTATAAAAATAATGATAAATAAATTCTTTATTCAAACGACTGTATGATATAAAGTGTAGAGCACTTAGCCTAGAGTTCACAGACACATGTTTAATTATTTGTACTGGAATGCTGTCAAATTAATCAACAATCTAGGTTTACCGGCTGTTCAAAAATTAGTGAACTCGTGTAAACGTTATTTTTATAATTTTCTTCATTTCTTGACGATAAATTTTTATTTCAATTATCAATAAATGAACAACTTAGTTTGCGTCAACGTACACCTTTACATGACCACAACCCTAAACTGGCGACGTCCTCGTCCAAAGCAAAGGTGTCCGCGCCCGGTGCGAGGTTCGACCCTTGCGTGAGAACCGGTCCGGCCGGTATGCAAATCGCAGTCATTGTGCATCGGACAATTCTTCCAAGTTTGATTGTCGTGAACTGTCTGCTTGGGATGGGAAGTGAGATGTCGATAGGGTTACAGTTAGGTACAGCAAGAAAGTTTTGCAAGCGAAAATAAAATACAATAATTAAATATTAGACATATCACGTTTATATTGCTCTGATTTCAAAGTAAGTAGCTAAAGCACTTGTGTTATGGAAATCAATAACAACACTTCACCCAGACCCGATACGATAATAAAAAATATTTATTTCTATATTGACCCGACCGGACATTGAACATGGGACCTCAGAGATCCCTAGAATTCTGATTCAGCATGAGGTTGACACATGGAGCGTCAAAATTTTCATCACTTTTCTCTTCAATGTGCATTGCGCCTAAAAAGTCTTACAATTAACGTTTAAAATATTTTTTGTTTATTATTTACCATACTTAGGCAAATCGTACTCAATTACACCAAAATATTTTTTACCATCTTTTTTCAATGAGAATATTCTTATACGTCTAAGTATATCTCGACAAAATCAAATCGAAACAAACATCGACACGTACAACACTAAAAACTAACCGCCAAAACCGGTTAGGTCAGTTCCGCAAAACACAATAGTACCCACTGGATACTTAAATAGGTCCAAATATTATAATGCATGCTATTATTACATCCCGTCCCTTTTTTTGGCATAGGTGATTCTATTATGTCCAGTTTGCACCCTTTGGTCTTTTGTCCCCGGGGCAAGATAACCGGTAAGACAACTTTGACCCAGTGACGCGTTGAAGGGTTAATCCAGTCGTCGTCTGTCCGTCAAAGTGATAGTGTAAAAATGTGAGGTAATTGCTTAAATTTTGGTGAAATAGTTAACTATGGTCAAAAAAGAAAACAAGACAAAAATCAAACGGAAGAAAATGTAAGTAAGTGTATATTTTGTATCATATTGTATTATTTCTAATATCAGCATCAAATATTGGAAATAGTTTGTTTCCAAGAAACAAATAGGTATATAATCTGTCTCGTAACGTAAACAAACATCTCCCTGTCATCGCCAACTTTTCGCGCCATAATCCAGATTTATTATCTGTACGTATGTAAACTATTCAAAGCTCCCCCAACTATTGTCTTTGCCCCATTTTTAAAAACGACCACCCCCGCTATCGATTCCATTTTTAAAAGCGGGCGCGCTGTGATTGGTGGATCGGTCGGACATTTTTGTTCGTTATTCAAAAGCTTTTTCTGGAGGCGTCCTTGGGGTGGGTGGGGGAGTTTGAATGGCGCTTCTTAGCTACCATAGATTAGACATTGGACTCTTTTCGGAAATTACTTGGAGCGAAAAAGTTAATTTAAAACTTGTCACTGAACCAGAATAAAATTCAAATGGTAATCTTTTAGACAAAACGTACATCTACCTACGCTACGTGATTATAACTACATTAATATTAAACAAATAAGTAACTACAACCAAATACTAAATAGTATCTATGTCACCTCTCGCTAATTAATTACCTAGGCATTCGGCGGCGATACAACTTGTAAGGGAACGTGGGTTCTATTCCCAGTTTGATCACATGTTATACCTATGTCTTAATGATTTAACAACTCTTTGCAAATTTACTGGCGTAATTAATTACGTCAGTAAGTCACTACAAAAATAAACTAAATGCTGTTAAGGTTTCCGTTTTCAATCAAACGTAAATCAAACGTATGAAGTACACAAAACTCAAACGATTCATTATTATTAGGTATTGTTACTTGTTTCCCTAATTTGTAAAAAAAAACAAAAATGAAGTACCTTTCTGTACCTCAGTATAGAATACTTATTTAACTTTTTTTAGGAAAAATCGATCTACAAAAGGCAAAACAAAAACCCGGCAAATTCATCAAAACTTTTCGATCATTACACAAATATAATTACGAACTGCGAGGGGTCCAAGAAAAACTCCGCTGAAAACTCAGGGGCTCAAAGTGGGGGCCGATTGATTTTATTTGCGAGTCGACACGATTTTTTAATTAAAGGGGTAAGGAGTTCGGAACGAAATCCTAATGGCAGCCCGCCATCTTAGAAAATTCGCGCCAAAATTCTCGAGTGACAGGAGATTTTGTTTTTAATTTCGCGGGATTGAATGCGTAAGTCGCTCGAATGAGGAGGTCGAATCGAATGTTTTGCAAAGTTAAAGAAAGTCTTTCGTCTTAAAATACGCCCCTAAAAGTTCGTTAAATAAGATCCTTTCCTTTGTACGAGTAGGTATGTAAAATTATCTAGTTCGCTGAAAATCAGTGTCGTAATTTGCCCTCAGCTACCACGACTAATGCTGAGTCGAATGCCATTAGATCATTCTTATAATTTGTATTTTTTTTATTTTATTCTCCGATCAACCGACCTCCGTATAAATGCTTTTTCTTTCTCTCTTCTTTCTCAGTTTATTTATTCATAATCAACAAATGTTTGTCTATTAAAGATTAAAAAAATAAGTAAATAATGGCAATTTGAAATATTTGGTACTTTAACATTAACCTGTAAGTACATATACCATGTCACAGTGATACATGTAGGTACACGTAGACAGGTACCTACTCAAATCAAAACGCTCGCAAAGCCTGTAGGGTAATACTGTTAAAGTTACTAAATAACGACTCTACTCTTTTGAGGCTGGACAATCTATCTCTACACAATTTCCTGATAGTTGTTTATTACGTTTACGCAAATATTCGAGCTCTTAAATAAAATGTAATAGTTTTAAATAAAATGTAAATAAATCGCAAAGTAATCCGTAAAATTGTTTAATGACAACTTCCTGATTTTTAAAATTGCAGTATCAAAAACGATTCCATGATATAAAATGCAGTACCTACTGGAAGAGTTCTAAAGCTTCTTATACTTATTGAAATAAAACAGGTTCATCTGTTTTCTTCAGTTCAGCAGTCGCGAAATTAAAGTTTATTCATTGCCATTTATTTGAAAGTATTGAAACAATTTCTGCTTAATTCCCATTCGTTAAGGTCCATTGAAAACGCAGGGAAATCATTTTATTTTAATGTGTTTATGATTTCAGGCAAATATCTAAACGAGATATTTGGTCTGTAATTCATTTCCGAGAAAAATGGGTAGAATAGGCGGGATTAGGTCTAACAATAGCAATAGGTACTTTTCTTTAACAAACATAGAATATAATAGAATTTATTTATTTTAACAACATCTTATGTCATACATATAAAAAAATGAACCGAACAGTGGTTCATGTATTGTCAAATCTCTGTGAGAACATTTTTAAAACAAATATAAAAAATAAAGCTACATCCAAATAAAAACGATAGCCATAATTACCAAAATCATAGTATCACAGTAGCCTTTAATCCTAAGATAGTTACTTAAATAACTTGATATTCTGAAGTACAGTCGTTAGCTCATAAAGGGTAAACATTTCGGTATCTTAAGCATTTGTGCTTATGGTGATTTTGCAACAACAATTTAGTCTGTGCGGTCCACTGTACATCGATTTAAAAAGTTGATTATCAATTAGTTGCGAAGACTCATAATACGTTTGTATACTAGCTCCTTTACCAATTAGTGGTTCTGCCATTGCTATAACACTTAAATAACTATTCGATGGCTAAGAATAATGCTAAAAAAAACCCAGACCCGGCGGAAATGAAACGCATCCCTATTTGTTATTAAAAACGAGTAATTAATACTTAAAATCTGAGATACATTTCATTTGCCTGGGTTTTTTTTTTCATACTTCGTGAGCATTGTCCTTTGATATGTTTGTCTCCACTATCTCATGTCTACCTGTCTTAATTCCAAATTAGCCGTCTCCTTATAAACAAGTTTCATAGCAGTGGCAAATTTATTATTAGTAACAAGGCAATTTAAAAAAAAAACAAGTAAACACTACGTCATCTAAAAAAAACAATTGTAAGAAAAAAGCTAAACGATTACAAAACGGAATCAAATCTTCGCGAGATATTAAGATGCCGAAAGCGGCTGATAACAACGAACGAGCGGTTAAAAATATTAATTCCAAGAGGGTTCTGCCCTCCCCCTTAGGGTGTAAGAGTACCTACTTTTTTAGCGCCCACTAGCCCTTTTTTCGAAGGGGGGAAGCTTTGCAATTTAAATTTTATCTCTCCGTAATGAGCGAGACGCCACTCGATCTATACAACGTCTTTTGGGGTCTTTTAATTTTCTTAGAAGTAGTTTCTTTAGGTTTTATTCTTGAAAACTTAATAATAATACTTCAATTCATGTCATTATGGAAACATCGAAAGCAAACAACCCATATAGGTAACCCTCGCCCGACGCGTCGTTTTCAATTGTCGCTTGAAGTCGTTTTAAAAGACTACTAAATCAGGCGGTTGCGGGTTCGAATCCCGCAAGGGGCAAATATTTTTGTGATGAGCTTTTGTACCTAAGTCTTGGATGTTTATAAACTTATATAAGTATGTCTATCCGTCTTACTTACATTTGCCATATCACAAGCTGTCGCTTAGTTTGGGGCTGGGTAAATTGGTGCTTTGGTAAAAAACAATACTTATGAGTGATTAAAGGTAATAACGTCCTAAATTGAGAAATCAAATATATACTTTAATTACTTTTAATAACTCATTTTTTTAAAATAATAAAAAAAATTTTTCAACAAAAACTAATTTCCTACCCCTAACTAAGCGTGAGCTTGTGCTATGGCGACAAGGATAACGGATAGACATTAAATTTACAAACATCTATGATACAAATAAATGCTCGTGCTCATCACGCAAATATTTGCCCCCTGCGGGATTTAAACCCACAACCTCTTGATTTGTTGCACAGAGCGTAAACCACTATTAAAATAATTTCGACTCTTCAAGGTTTTCTATGACTATTATTTCAAACGTTGTTGTTGCATTTCCAAATATACACTTAACGACACAAAACGGGATTTAAGGATCCGTCATTGACGATTCGTCAAAATACAGGATACGTCATGACGGATGGACGTTCACATTGCATACGGAATCGTGTTTTTTCACGATTCGTCAAAATATCCCGATTAAATTTGGTCAAAATCCGTGTATTTTTACGATTCATGATTTTTAAAAACACGATGCTAGATTTAAGACGTATCGTCATTTTTCACGATTCGTGTGTACATGGGCATTCAAAAAGCATTGCCACCATCAAAAAAAGAACGAATCGTGAAAAATACAAATCGTCAAAAATCACGAATCGTCCTCGTGTGAATGAACTCTAATTCTTTTTAAAAGGCAAATTTGTATTTATCTTCCCGACGTTACGATTCGGTTGCACGAATTATGGTCGCGGGTTGACTATTACTATGACTACTTAGGTATTTATTTTGTGTGTTAGGGGAGCTCTATGATTTATGATTCTATTACTTCCTAGTAAGCATATTAAGGTTAGCTTAAAGAATCACACTAAAAAATTAAATATTACCATGTCATATTTTTTAAACAAAAACCAAACGCTGACATATCGTCCAAAGTTCAAAACCGTTCAAGTACATTTAGTGTTTATTTAGAACAAATAGCGGTGTGAAAGTTTTCGAGTTATCCCAACGATGTTTTTAACCGACAAATGAGTGCTATTAAAGAGTAAATTGGCTTTGGAAACTCGTAGACGAGACGGGAGCGTTGAAAAATTTACTAAACAAAAACACTTAGATTGATAAATCGCTTCAGTGCTGTGCTGAAATCTTTGGTCTATCAAGCCTTTGTGAACTAGTGTAAGTCCTAACTGCTAAATTGTAAGCTAATTTAATCTGTTACATTAATAATACGATAAATGAATAAATTGTTTTTAACAAACACACCAATTACCTAGCCCCAAAATAAGCGTGAGCTTGTGCTATGGTGACTAGGATAACGGATAGACATACTTACATACATTCATAAACATCCATCACTTAGGTACAAATGCTCGTGCTCATCACACAACCATTTGCCCCTTGCGGGATTGGAACCGGCTACCGCCTGGTTTAGTAGTCCGGGGCGCGAACCACTACACCAAGACGGTCGTCGATAAACCATTACTTACGAGTGAAAAAATCTAAATAGGACAGTGTGAGTAATTATAACATTCCGTTATCAAAGTAGGTATAGATACAATACATAGGAGAGAATCACTTGCTAAGTTTTGTAAACCATTTTTTTTTTTATTTTACAAAAAGAACATTTTATTTTGTATAGGTGTGGAAAGATTTAGAATCAGCGAATTCTCTTATGGGCATTTATGTTTTATGTATGAAATACTCTAAGTTTTAAATCTGTAAGTATTCGTACTTACCGTGTTCTTACCTACTTACATAAATAGTTACGATGGTCATGTTCGCGACTTGCCTGCCACTTAGAATTGGCGAACGGATTATGATGAATTTGTACGTATGTGTATTTTGATTTTAACGGGTGACCAATTATACTTTTCGTGAAAATATGACTGATTAAATTCATGAATTTAATGAAACATTGCATCAAACCGTGAACCATAATTTCCTTCAATACAATTCCCTTCTTACAAACAATATTTTCTCGCCGCTTTGTACGTCAACTTGAAACGCCATCAGCAGCGCTCCACTTTTATTTTTAAATTCCAGTTCGGAAAGCAAAGTTTGAGTATTAAACCTCTTCGCACCTCGCCACTGGCAGGAACTTTACGGTGAAAAATTCGAGTTCCGAACGCTACTCGCAAATTAAAAAGTTGGTAACACTTTCCCGCCAACTTCGAACTATTTGGTGCCATTTTGGTGAGCGTTTAACTTTTTAATTTTCATGGTGTGACTACGCGGCTTTTTGGCCAGCGTTTTGGCATATAACATTTTAAAATGTAGTTCACGTTATTTTGCGAGTTAAGTAAAATTGACTTCTTATTATTCTTCTTCTTTCGTATTTGGTGCCTTTAATTTTGTTAATTAGGTAAAGAAAATTAAAAAATCAACTCATACTTTTGGTAAGTATTTTAAACATCGAGCACGTAACCGTAGAGGCGAAGTAAGGGCGATTTTTCTCTGAAAGTTATCAGTGCTTGGTACTGATACGAAAAGTGTCAAATTAAGCATGTATTTTTTAATCAATATTATGAAATATGAGATATTTCGGTTTTGTTAGTAAATAGCAATCTTTTAAACAGCACTTTTATTTTAAAATATGTAAAGAAAGTTTGATAAAATATGTCGAAGAAAAAACAGAGTCCTTCAGTGACAAGGGATTTTGACGAGATTTGTCTGTAACAAAATTTGTCTCGTTTTAACAAGAAATTTTGTCTCTATAGGTTATGTGCTCGATTATTTTATTTCATTAGACTCGAAATTAAGCCAAATAGCTTTCATTTGATATCAGAACACAGCCGCACGCCATTTTGTGAAAAATATGCCTATTTTGTGAGTTCCCGTCCGCCCGGAAATGACGTAATGGCCAACATCCTGCCCCGCCGGATGTACCACATAGTTTTCAATACACTCTTAATATTATTACTCTGCCGAGGGTTTACGTTAAAAGCGACGTAGTTACAAAATAACATTTCCTAGAGAAACTGAAGTATCAATGACACTTACTTTTTACGAAAGTATAAGCTTAAGATCTACTTAACAAAATATTGATTTATTTATGTTAAAAAGTATGAAAATACTTTAAACAAGATAGATTTTAATAACTTTTTATAAAATCATTTTAACAAATACTTATTTAATACCAAATTGGCCTACGTAGTTGGTTCTAACTTACGTAGGGACATACGATTATATCCGGCACATGTAGAGAATGTTGTTGTTTACACACATTATTTTGCTTAATTTTAATACATAAGTACTTGTTAAATACACTATAGATATGTAGGTATAATACCTACTGTAAGGGATTTCCGAACGCAATCCATTGCTACTGAGCGCGCGCATTCGCGCCAA
The DNA here is from genome assembly GCA_949316185.1 of Pyrausta nigrata. Lineage (NCBI taxonomy): Eukaryota > Metazoa > Arthropoda > Insecta > Lepidoptera > Crambidae > Pyrausta > Pyrausta nigrata. Next base: position 3,852,536 of record OX438961.1, read on the forward strand.
ATGTTTGACATGTGGCGTACGTGGCGTCATATTTCTTGTGAATTAATGTGATTTATTAATTAAAATGTGTTTTAACTGAGCTCCCTTACACTACCTATAAGGTATAATACCTACCTATGGAAAAAATTCCTAAAAACTAAATTACTTATAGCAACTAAAATATTTAGTTGATGTTAATGAAATTTGTCTATAAACTAATATCTAAAATAGCAGACAGCGATCGTTCGCATTTAAAATAACAAAACAAACGATATCTCACAAAGCTTATAAATTACTCGATAAACGAACTAACTGGAAATTCATTTTGTAAATTAACATTTTTAACTAAATTCCCTCTCGCACCTGATTAAAAGCCTTAAATCGTTAGGCTAGGGTTGATTTCCGTTTGACGATCTGCGTCCAATATTAAGTTTCTTAAGTTACTCGTCGGCAATTATTCTTCAAAATGGCGCCAGAAAAAGTAGGGGATTTCAAAGGATTGGGCCAATTTAGATTTATTTTTCTCCCTTCGGGGAGGAAAGTTTTGTTGCCACCTCGGGGTGGTACGGGAGGAAGAAATTACAAATGACACTCTGTTTTAGTGGAAAAACTCGCGGTGTTGAGTGTACACAGAAAACTCACCGAAGTATACAGATAACGGAACACACGGTAATTAAACGTGAGCTAAGCTTATGTATGAACAATTCTGTTCCTAAGTCTCTTCAAGCCAAAATATTTAGCTACCTACCTATAAGGACTACAGGAAATATGTCAGTAGGTATTTTAATGTGATGTCAGCAACCAGCATTTAGAGCTTATACCTACTACGACTCGACTAATTTATACTTCACTGAGATCGCAATAAATTTCATTGTCCAGCTGTAGTCCTATTGGATTTTTAATTATACCTAATAGATGGTAGGACACCTACTACTACAATTATTTGCTTGTAACTAAATCTAACTTTATTGATCTCGGGACAGTGCATTAAACACTGTAGGTATTTCAAAATCTGACTGACAAAGACTGCCTCGTTTTTCTAGTGGTCAGCACGCTGGGTACTATCCACGAGGTCCCGGGTTCGAATCCCGGGTCGGGCCGAGAGTGTTGGGTTTTTCTGTCTTGAAAAAAACTAAGACACAGCTCCGGAGTCAGGAAGTTGGTGGTGTTAACACGCCTGTGCCTCGGAAAGCACGTTAAGCGTTGGTCCTGCGCCTGATCTCTCTACGGTCATGTCGGACTGCCGTCTCACCGAATTATGAGAGTGAAGGAATAGAGAGTGCACCTGTGCGCACACACTTGTGTACTATAATATGTCCCGCGCAGTTGGCTAATCTCTGATGAGATAGGCCGCCGTAGTCGAAATTCGGCTAGGAGGACATTATTATTATTATTTCAAAAACCATTTAAACCAATTTTTACTTATGTACGTACCAGCCAACATTACATACAACTTACCTACATATAAGTAGGTACGTTATTAGATTCTAATAGGACTCTATTAAGACTTACACTACTTAATTTTCATGAGCAATATTTACTTTACTGAAATATTTTAACTTTAGCAATAAAATTAACATTCGTTTTTTTTTAGGTACCTTATTTATAAAATAATGTTCAGCACTTTCTTGCAGCCATACAAACAATAATTGTGCTGAGATAAAAAATAAAATGGGGTCCGGACCCCAAGTAAAAACTCCTTTGACTCCCCTCGTCTCCAACTGTCAACCTATAGGGAGGCAGGAAATTCGATGAAAAAATGCATCTGCTTATTATCACTGGCCAGTTCTTGGCAAAAAGTGCACGCAGTTTAAAAAAATACATAATAATTACTACTACGTCGTGTGTTTTTGAATTACACGTGCGCCTGTCATAATAATTAGGTATCCTATTCCGAGGCACAGAATGTGAATTTTAATAACACAAAAGTTATCTTACATCCATGCGTAAAGAAATGACATACTTTTAGACTTTAAGTACATTTTTATTGCAGACATTGCAAACAGCATGATATATTTACTTATCTATATTAAAGAAACAGCTCTATCGCAGTGTTTATCTCGACTCGATGTCCTCCGAACATAATTTTCACATCTATCTGATGTGCTTACCTTTCTTTAATGGCCTGTATTTTAACCACATCAATTAAACTAAAGCCCAAACCGACTAACAACTAACTTAAATTACACGTTTTTTAATACATTCGGTAGACAAAAAGTAGCAATTAAAAAGAAATCGAGCCATAATTCAGGGGTTTGTTGGGAAGCCGCTTGGAGACCAGCCAGAGAATAAGGCCTTTCAAGGAGAAGACGTACTGCCGCTAGAAATATATTTTTAGTTCAAAAAACAACTTATATTCGTGTCTTTGTTTAGCCATTATTGTGTCTACTGGGGTCCAGAGACTAGCCATTATGGGTCTAGGTACTCGACTGATGACTCGTCTTTAGATTGACCGAAACAAAATACAAGTACCTGTGGGAATCGTATATAGAGCCAGTCGTAATTAGAGTTATCATTTAATTTTAGTTAATGCAATAATATGTTAAGGATGTAGTTTTCCGTGTTGGTGTGTTTTTGTAAAGTCAGCCTATATATATCCCACTGCTGGGAAAAGGCCTCACCTCAACTATGAGGAGGTACGAGCCAAACTCCACCACGCGGGCTCAGTGCGGATTGGTGGAGGGGTGTCTGTAAGGTAAGGGACAAACCTTACTGTCAGATGTTATTAAGCCGCCCTAGGGCCTCTGACTAGGCTTAACGACTAATACTAACAGATATTAGCCGGGACCAACTGCTTAACGTGCCTTCCGAAGCACGGAGGTGCTTGTCATGGACGTCACTTAAATGGTCGGAATGGTCACCCATCCAATCATGACCGCGCCGTGGGTTGCTTAACGGCAGCGCCTAGGTAGTGACCTAGGCGCTGCCGCCACTGCGCCACAAGCACCTCTTGTAAATTTTTAAACAAGCGATATAATGTTAATTTAGGTTTACCAGTAAGGTTGTTAAAAATTGGTGACAGAGTTCCTTTTTCTGCTAGAACATACCTAAATTAGTATGGCACTAATGTAATATAAAAAAAAATACTTTTCTGTGTTACTTGTAAGTTAAACAACGCTTGATGTATGTATTGCCTTTCCTTATATTTTTCATCGTACAACCTGTACCCACAGGTCAGATTTATAAAGCATCTGAAACTTCTTATGGGAAGTCATATCTACGGCCAACTTCCGAACCTAAAGCCAGGAGGCATATGCTGCTTTTATGTAATGTATATTAATTTTCCATAATTGAATTCAAATATAAAAAAAAAAAGTTTCTGTTAAGTTGACAACCGTCTTGGTGTAGTGGTCCGCGCTCCGGACTACAAAACCAGAGGTTGCGGGTTCAAATCCCACAAGGGGCAAATGTTTGTGTGATGAGCACGGGCATTTGTACCTAAGGCATGGATGTATAAACGTATATATGTATATCCATCCGTTATCCTAGTCGCCAAAGCACAAGCTCATGCTTAGTTTGGTATTAGGTAATTGGTTTGTTTGTTGAAACCATTTATTATATTATTTGTAATCGCTACATTTTGAACACAGCTACAAATATCCAACAATAAAACAGCTATCACAAAACTCCTCCGAAATAATAATTCTAACGAATCCACCTTCGCAAAATAAGCATTATTTTTCTTGTAACAAGTCTTGTACCGTTTCTCCGTCCCTCCTTTAAATTAAAAACAATTATGAGGGTCGGTGGGAGGGAGGAGGGCGGTCGTCGAGATGAAAAATTAAGACAATTTGAACACCGCCCTTGGACAGAAAGCTAAGATACTGGTCATAACTGGATACAAAAGTTGTTAGAGGGAATATCGTGGAAAATAAAAATAAAATCTATGGTGCCCGCCAGTATGTATGTTGTGGAGTTGCGATTAATGAAGAAGAAGGCAATGGAAGACCACTCCAATGTAATTGCCAAGTAAGTCGTTGTGTGTTTAATTCCACATAATGATCATGACCCTTTGAGGTATACGACCATAAAAAATGATTACGATATAGACACGACCGCACGTCAGACTGTGTTGACATTGAGACCGCCTCTATTCCAAACGTAATAAAAGCTCTTTTCGTTATTCAAATGTATATCTTCACTGATTGACTGTACATATATATGTATAATTAAGGGGGTCCTCTACGAAATTGAGAAAATTAACGTAATTCTAAATCACTTGTACGATGAGCTGAATTAGTTAAATACATTAAAACAACTTATTTACGTTAGCCTAATCATTGCACTAAGTCCTGGTCTTGTTGAAATTTGAAACAAATTCTTTATGATATCATAAACATGACTTGTAGCCGATGATATCTAAGAGCATTTTTTTTCGAAAACTTGGTAAGTTTTGCGCATGAAACAACAATTTGTACATGAAAATGATTGTATTGATATTCCGCAGGTCCCTATCTTTTTAATATACACGAATAAAATATAAATAAGAAAATATGAACACTTTTCAGTTTTTAACACAAATGTCTGATGTTTTTGCGCATTGCACAGAATAAAACTATTGTTCTAATTAAGTCATCAAGCCTAATATTTTAAAGCAAATGGATCTAATTACTAATATTAATAAGTTCGATTCTGTTTGAAGATCGTTTAGACTTACTCGACTTGCTTCGCGCTGCACCCCCTTAAGTAGGTATACATACAGTGCGTTTGGTCACTGGTGTCGGAGCCTTCAAAAGGTGATAGATAAATGATCAAATGAAACATGTTTTCTGTAACATGAACTCCTCAATTAGAAAATAAATTCATACTTCCATGCAAATCTACACAGCTTATCTACTAGCATGAGAAAGAGAAAAAATATTTTGGGATTTCAAAGTTGATCCCATTGCGGAAGGTTCCGGAATGGATAACCAAACTAGTGTCTGATATTTTTCTTAATCGCATCAAAAATACCTACTTAATATATACAGGGCTACATTGCAAAGATTTACCAAATCAGTAGCAACTCAGAATCAGTTACATAGAAAAAAATACATTTAATTATGCTGAAACTGCAAGATCGCAAGACACGGTTAGCTCTTTCTGCGTGAATAGGAACGTAAATTAATATTAATGTGACGGTAGTTTAATTTTTCAAAACTTTGTAATGACCAAATAATACCTTACAAATCTTTCTATTGTGCCTGAGTTAGTCTCTCTGTGACCACGAACGCTGTAAAGTGTTCGAAACGTCAGGTTTTAAATAAAATGTAAATAAATCGCGAAGTAATCCGTAAAATTGTGTTTTAATGAGTTCAATAATTCGCGTAAACGTAAAAAACAAATATACATTTAATTATTTCTATCCGCTGTTAAAAAAACAGATATCTGCTGAAAAGTGTTTTACCTACATTGACAGTAATATGGCGCCAGTATGGCGCGCGAAAGGTGCGTTGTGACATCTATTTAATTTTTGGATATATTAGTCGCTTTTATTCGAAAAATACGAGGAATAAAATTAATTGCCATAAAGTCGTTTCTTGATGTTGTTCCCTGGATCTTATTTAAAAAATTTGCAACTGACTAAAAAGTAACTGTTGTGTACATATAATAGTAATGTCGTATACTTACCGAATGAAATACCTTTCGCGTCTTGATGATATCATGCTGAATCAAATTGATTTTCGCTCACAAAAATTAATCGACTGTGTCATCCGGTGGGACTCAAACCAACGTCCCTTCGCTATCCGGGCGAGTGCTCTTACCAACTAAGCTACGGAGGACGACAAGACGTCACAAGACGAATTTTTGTAAGTGCTTGCTACGCCAGTGAGTAATAGTAATCAATTTGATTTCGTAAAAACTTGCAAAAATAATTGTTTAAGTTATAGAAATAATTATAATATTATGCTGATTGGTTCACCAACCAACTCATTACGACCTCCGAGGTCGAGTAGCTCATACGCTGGTTTTCAAGGGTACGCCATCTCTGAGATCCCGGGTTCCCGGGTCCCTGCATTTTACAAATGGTTTTGGTACTTCTAACTATTAAAAAAAAGACATGGGTAGCATCAAAAACGTTTGTTTTCATTGCTTAGAACTCAAACACAATTTTAAAAGACATTTTATAAAGTTCATTAACTTACTTATTATAATAAAATAATGGCATCCACAAAATGCTAACGACAAGGGAATTAAAATTTTCATCAAAAATACTTGTTTAAGAGAAGAGTCTTGGCGGCGTCAAAAGAAAACAAATGAATGCGGCTATAGACAACCACCCAGCCACCCCTCGAAAAAATAAGAAAGAATGAAACGGAAAGCGGCTTGGCAACGGTAGAACGAGACGGACTATCACCCCGAGAAAAATTAAGATTCAAATCGTAAGAAAATTAAAATGCGGGACCGGTCATTGTTTGATCTCGCTCGCTCTTGGTACGAGTGGGTCTGTTTGTCTCTGTCTAGGGAGCAAAAAAAGGGCGCGATTGGTATGCTATTGCCGGTGGGGAGCGATCTCTGAGTCCTGAGGGAATGACTTTGATGTTGAACACTTTTTCTTATTGGACGAAGATTGTTTTCTTATTTTTCTTGGAATGAAATTCTTAATATTATCTACTTATATTGTAATTGTATGTTAGTAAACGGTGTAAACTCATTATTGTTTAAAAGGTGAAATATAGAAGTGTTCCTACTTCATTGGCAAACCATGGGAGTGAAGGAACAGAGGGTGCCCCTGTGTATTCCGCACATACATATCTCATTTCTTTGCACCGCCTGTATCTTCTGTGTTTGACCTATTGTTGACTGGTAGAGAATGCTTTTGGTATTAAGTCCGCCATTTGTAAAAAAAAAAAAAAAAAAAAAAAACATTTGTACAGAAAGTTTATATGGATCTCAAGCGTACCTCGTTGATCTTTCTTGGATTGACCGCCCGTTGCCAAAAGGGTACTAGGTACACATAGAATATTACATTATTTTATTTATATGTCTAAAACACGTGACACATTAGGTTTAAAATATTCTTTTTCTTTTGATAAGCTGCCATCTTCTGTCGAAGTTCGGCGAAGCAATTGCCACTTTTGATAAAGCGACTTTAATAAACAACTAGCAGTTCCCCGCGACTTCGCCTGCGCCAAAAGTCGGATTTTCCATACAAATTTTCATCCCCCATTTTACCCCCCTGATGATTTTATATCGCGACAAAAAGTAGCCTATGTCCTTTCCGGTGTCTCAAACTATCTCTGTGACTAATTCCATTTGATTCGGTCCAGTAGTTTCGGAGCCTATTCGATGCAAATAAACAAACAAACAAATCTTTCCTCTTTATAATATTAGTATAGATAATTATTTAACAATTCTTATAATCATTCTAGTAAGAAAAATATAAATTTCATCACTGACATTTTATTTGTTTAAAAAAGAGGTGGACCTGTCATCTCGTACTGCGCGGCGATTCGAAGTTGATGCGAGCACACGTTCTTTTACGTGTCAAATGTCATATTTCAATGCAAAATTGTGCAGATTACACAATTCGAGGCAATCAATTTCCGCGCGCTGATGAACCTACGCGCTGATCTACCTCTAAAAAAAAATTTGCTTCAAACATGGTCAAGATAGAGGTGGTACAAATTTAAAACCTCTGCATGTTTTGTCTGGTCTGACATGCAAATATTAAATGTATTAAAATTAAAATCTATAATATAATGTTTAGGTGGGTTAAGATTCAAATTGATAACAATAATGAAGTCAATTGAATATAAAATGTCATACAACTAATGTCAACTAATAATACAACTACTAATACACAAATTACAAATTTAAAAATTCCTTAACAAAATAAAAACATTTATCTAACAACCATTGGTGCAGTTTTTTAAATGCACTGTTATTGTATTTAATACTTAATTTCCTAATAAGTGAGGCAACATTTTTAACAACAAAATAAAAATAAAACCAAACAACTCGAAACACTAAAGATGCCGTTCTAAAAATGTCTTCTTTTCCCCGTTAATTTAACGGCGACGTCAAAACGTCCGATCAAAGGGGTCTGAAAAATGTCCCCCCACCGGGAGGGGGAGGGGGGTTCGTTTCTTTGTTCGCGTTATCTATACAATTATTTGAAGAAAGTAAAGTCTCGCAAAAAGATAGGAAGGCTGGACGCTTCGGGATGTGACCGTCGCCTTTTCGGGGATAACAAAAGACAGACGAACTCCATACTAATATTATAAATGCGAATGTGTTGTTTATCTGTATGCTACCTCTTCACGCTTAAATTGCTAAACCGATTTAAGTGAAATTAGGATTGAAATTAGGAACATAGGATAGTTTTTATCCCAGAAACCATCATGCAATATAAGTGTTTGTAGAGTCGTGCGAAATTTGGTCAAGCTCGCAGAACTGCGACATATAATCTGTGATGCGTAGCATCCACGACAGCGCAGTGACATGTGAAATGTTTTTGACATCACATAGGTATTATATCACATTAATGGCGAGAAGGTATTATGTATCTAAAATCTCAATCCCGTGCGTGATCAAATCCGCACGACTCTAAAAACGTACCAAGCAGACAGTAGAACATACAGACAGTATTTTACTTTTTAATTTAAGTCACATTTAGTTCACATTTAAGAGGGAAATCTCACAGATCCTCAGCCTCACACAGTATGAAATAGAGTAATACTAATAATAGAGAAATAGTTTCTTTTTCTTGTATCTAAATTTTCATTAAATATAATTAATAGAATCAGACGTTACTTTGCGGAAATCCATTATCAGATGGGAAAAATAAAATACAATTATTTTGCTTTAAATTTCCTCAAATTTCTTTAAATTTAACTCTTAGCGGAAATTTAAAGCAAAATAATTGTATTTTATTTTTCCCATCTGATAATGGATTTCCGCAAAGTAACGCCTGATTCTATTAAACTCTTAGCGGAAATTTAAAGCAAAATAATTGTATTTTATTTTTCATTAAATATGTCTGTTTGTTTTATAATCATGATGTGTACACTAATTTTAGGTTGCCGTCTAGTCTGGTACTGTAACAATTATCAATGTAAGCTATGCATATCTGCCTGTAATCTGTAAGTGTACCTGTAATAAATAAATAAATAAATTGCACCGGTACGAAACCAGGGCAAGTAGTAGTAATTAATAATTTGATAGAGATATAATTCGATCAATCGATTATTTAGATTTATTAAACTAAATTCTGTCTATGTTAAGTAATTTTATTAGGTGTTTCCTATACCCAATAGTTGTCAGAAGCGTTGTCTTAGCGATAAGACCACTTTTCTGTGTAAATTGTATTGTTGTTACTTTTATGTTATGCAATCAAGAGTTATCTATCTTAGTACACGAATTTGTATTTTCAACTAAAAATCCGAATTTCTTAGTTTCAGGCCACTACAGAGCAACATTGTCTTCGCCGGACTCCCTACAAAAACGACTCGCGGAGGGGAAACGTGGCAAAAATGACGCTCAGAATAAAATATATACTTGTCCAATCTGCACAGACCTCCTCCCCCCTTCCAGCGCCAACTAATAAGATGAAAAAGAGGAAATTGCTAACAGAGCTGGGGGTCTTAATAAATTGGTACTTCAGCTATAGAAGGCGCTGTAAAGATTTACGCAGCAAAAATGAATCGGTAAGAAACAATAGCTTTTAGGTAATTGCGCCCTTAATATTTATAATGTCATTTCGCTGAATTTAATGGGTTCTTTAGAAAAGTTTGAAGATTACGTGGGTTTTTATTGGATTCTTTTGAACACAGACGCAGAGACATCCTGTTTTGGGGAGACAAAAAACGAGAGAGCCTTCAAAAAATCTCAAGTACCTGATGTGACAACCCTGGACTGGCTGACCTGGCGCTAATCAATGAGAGTTCCATTTAATGGGAATAGAGTTAAACAAAGAAGAAAAAGAAGATTGTATTATTTACCCTACTACGAGTTCTGAAACAAATAAAAACACTAACTAACTGGTACTTGGAGAAGATAGACTAATGGATATAGCCACCAAGACAAAAAAAACTTTGATAAAAGTATCACCGTTTCAGATTTACGTTTTTTTTTGTCCTGATGGTCATCCATGAATGATCTCCTTAAGTTTGGCACACTCTTTTGGTGACCCCCTGTATACGAGTAACTATGTTTGTTTCAACCTCGACTTCAATCAACTACACCTGTAGATATAATGTCCTCCTGGCCGAATTTCGACTACGGCAGCCTATCTCAACAGAGATTAGCCAACTGCGCGCGACATATTATAGTGCACAAGTGTGTGCGCAATACACAGGTGCACTCTCTGTTCCTTCACTGTCATAATTCGGAGAGACGGCAGTCCGACATGACCGTAGAGAGATCAGGCGCAGGACCAACGGCTTAACGTGCTTTCCGAGGCACGGGGGTGTTAACACCGCCAACTTCCTGACACCGGAGCTGTGTCTGAGTAATTTCAAGACAGAAAAACCCAAACACTCTCGGCCCGACCCGGGATTCAAACCCGAGACCTCGTGGATAATACCTAGCGTGCTAACCACTAGACCAACGAGGCAGTCACCTGTAGATATAGCATGTACTCGTCACACGGTCACGGCAAATTTTCAGGTCTACCACATAACGCATCCAATGCTACCTGTCTAAGACTAAATTTAGGTTCAGTCTCTCTCTTTCACTTTCAGAGAAACGAAATTTAGAAACGTCAAATTAAGTGATGCGATTTCTTACGTATTTTTACAAGTTTTTGCGTGTTTTCCTCTAACTTTAGTCGTCATCGAATAACATCCCTACTAAATTGTCTATGGATTCTTTAATTTCCTTAGCAACGGACAGCTGTTTAGTCTGACGTTTAGAAATTAGTATAGTCTGTCTCTTTTCGTTTCTTTGGCAGTGAAAGAGAGAAACTGAACCTTAATTTAATCTTAGACAGGGCGCATTGGAATTGAGCCTAGTGTCACACACAACTTAATGAACTTAATAAATTGGCATCTATTGTTAAGCAGTTATTTTTATTTTATTTTTCATTTATTTATAAGTAGTTAGACTATCACTTAAAGTGTCAGTTGAATCTTGTCCCATACATGTATCGGCGGTTGCATGGTTTATCTACACAAATATTAAAAGGGAAGGTTTGATTGTTTATTTGTATTGAATAGGCTCCGAAACTACTAGACCGATTCAAATTAAATTTGGTACAGAGACAGTTGGAGACCCTGGGAAGGACATTGGCTACTTTTTGGCATGATACTAAATCATCAGGGTAGTGGAATGGGGGATGAAAGTTTGTATGGAAAATCCGATTTTTGGCGCGGGCGAAGTATCGGGGAACTGCTAGTGCTTTGATAAAGTAAAAACCCCAGAACCATGGATGTTTATTCCCAGGTTTATTATCTTAGGAGTCTAAGTCCCTGGCTAATTGCCTGATCTTTGGTCAGGAGGAGAAAAGGCAACTTTCCCTAAAGTTTATCTTCCACCTGTTACAAGCAACGGCATACGCATCGTCGCTCTCCGATATACTAACTTGTATTCTGTCAAGTTTTATCAAATACACTTTTAAAGCCAGTTTTCCCCATACTTAAAACTGTTAGAAATTGTGATTGGTTGGCTATCTCCTACTCGCTATAAATATTATCAACTAGCAGAGCCACTTCACCCGCGCGAAATTCGGACTTTCCATACAAACTCTCATCCCCCATTTCACCCCCCTGATGTATTTATATCTCAGCAAAAAGTAGCCTATCTCGTTCCCAGGATCTCAAGCTATATCTGTACAAATTTCATTTGAATCGGTCTAGTAGTTTCGGAGCCTTTTCAATACAACAATCAAATCTTTCCTTTTTATAATATTAGTGTAGATGTACCGTCGGCAGTACGTCAGGTTACCCATTTGAAATACGAAAACAGCTTTTATTGCGTAGAGAATAGAGGTGGAGTCAAGGTCAAAGCGGGTAGTATGACGGGAGGCAGTGTGTAATAATAGTTATTTTTCATAGTAACCTGACGCACATTAGACTACCCCACTTTGACCTTGAGTCTGCCTCTATTCTCTACGTAATAGAAACTGGTATCGTAGTTCACATGGGTAACCTGACATGCTGCCGCGGTTCATAACTTTTTTGATTTATGGATTAAATTGATTTAAAATTATGCGTAGAATACACTGCTTTGGTTGTCCTATAGGATTAAATTATCTAAGAATTCCGTAATCGATGGTTACATAAAAACGTCGAAGAGCAATGTGACCGTCTGGCGCCCCGGTCACGCGACGGGGCGCTGGCAATTTCCCATCCGACTGACAATTTCCTTGGCCCGCCCGATTTTAATATAAAACGAGAAAAAACACCGCTCGGCTTCTGTGCACGGTGGAAACAAGAGGACAAGACCAGTTGTTTATGGTATTTAAGGTTTTTTTATTATTTTTTATTAGGTTTGCTCTTGACTCCAGACTTAGCCAGACGTTGCGTTGACAGAGTCTACGTTGGAACGAGCTCAACTAGAAGGTTGCCCATGTAAGCACACGGGCAACTAAAATTGCTTAAATCCTGTCAATACTTGCCAACTATGACGTCACGCCAAATCAAGCAATTTAAGGCGATGGAAACATGTAGCAAGATGTTGCTGAGATACGGCAACACTATAGTATGCAATATTGAGCAAAGTTAAAAGGAAACTAGTCAATACTGCTAGCCGGTTTCTCTTTGAAAACGAGACGTATAAACAAGATACTTAAAAAAGAAAATTAAATAAAAATTTTCAAACCAGTTAGATATTCGGCAATTCATATTCGCGACATCAAGCAATAATGATAATGTCCTCCTAGCCGAATTTCGACTACGGCGGCCTATCTTATCAGATATTAGCCAACTGCGCGGGACATATTATAGTGCACAAGTGTGTGCGCAATACACAGGTGCACTCTCTATTCCTTCACTCTCATAATTCGGTGAGACGGCAGTCTGACATGACTGTAGAGAGATCAGGCGCACGACCAACGGCTTAACGTGCTTTCCGAGGCACGGGGGTGTTAACTGTTTCCATGCTACAACACGCACCGGTGCGTGATAACAATTGTTTTTCTATTGTGTCACGCGTTTGGCAGTGAATAGGTTATCGCCACCAACTTCCTGACTCCGGAGCAATATGGAATTTATAAAGCAATTAGAAACAATATTCCCGAAAAAAATTAAGTGAATGCTCCAGATTGCTCCACTTATTGCTCTAGATTGATCCATCACAGTTGCCAAGCAATTATTGCCGTAATTCGTTAGAGTGGTTTTGGATTAAGTCCGATCCGAATCTGATCCGAGTCCGTCAAAATATGTAATTTGATTTATAACATGGGAAACTGGTTCAGCAGTGGTAGCTAGGTTAGGTTCCGCCTGGTAGCTACCACTCTCGCAAAGGAGCCCGGCGCAAGCAGCTTGCTGTGTTCCGTCGGTGAGTGAGAGTACCAGAACCTTCTGGGTGAGCTCGTTCCACCGTCGATTCTGTCTACGCCACGTCTGGCTTAGTCTAGAGTTAAGAGTAAACCCATTTAAAAAAAGGCGGGCAGCTAAAAACGTAATGCGTAAACTGTCGTACAAATTATTCTACAGCTACTTCGGTATGAACTTAAATTACGGATTTTGCACGTATGTAGTGCGTAACTGCAAAAGTGGTATCACGTAATATAGGTACTTAACATATGAATGTTAAGTACCTACATTACGTAAGAATAAGTCACCCAATCAACATTTAAGAAAGTCCAGTTTGTATACGTTCGATTTGAAGCAATCTTATCCACACAAATCTCCCATTCCTTTCCGAATGGCTTGGCGAGAGAAAGAAAAGTGGTTCGCGGGGGTGGGGGCCCCCACCCTGTTATTTTATAAGATGTTATTTTATTTTCTTAGCATTGTGCCTGTCCGGCTTTCCTTGTTCCTTTGAGTGTTGCTTTCGCTTAATATTTGAAAGCCCGAGATTTAGTATTGCTCTATGATGAATCTGTTATTTATGTTATATTTATTTGATAGAAAATAAATCTATAATTGATGATCGCTGTAGAATCAATACTTGGCAAATTAAAATCAAAAAAGTTGAACACTTAATTTGAGAGAGATATAGCCTCCTTTGTTTGTATTGTCTGTTTTTTATAGGCTTTTTTTACTTTGAAGGTTATAGGAGTTAAGCTCTTGTAATCACAAAAGCCGACCTACTTATTTTATCCTTACAGTTTAGCGTCTTCAAGATCCCATGATCTGTGAGACGCATCATAAATTGTATATTTTAACTATTTATAACATTCAATTAATTTTCGTTCACAAAAGTTGGTCGACCGTAGATAGATCGAATAGATTGACTGACCGGTGGAACTCGAACCCACGACCCTTCGCTATCCAGGCGAACGCTCTTACCAACTGAGCTACAGAGGACTTTAGTCAGTCGACGAATTTTTGTAAGTGCTTGCTATGCCAGTGTGCTGAGTCATGGGTTTGAGTCCCACCGGATGACTCGGTCGAGCAATTTTTGTGAGCAAAATTTAATTGAATTTCGTAAAAATTTGCTTAAGTTATAAAAATATTTATAACACATTCCAAATTAATGCTATGAATACTTAAAATAAATTGACTGTTTTTCACAGTCAAGGTAACATTATGTCGGCCAATCCATAACTACAGTATCCCTGGCCTCGTATCTCGTCAGATTAGTACCATGTTTGTGTAATTTCATACGAACTTTATCCAATTTCTTCCAACTAAACAGATATCACGTCTCAAATCGGCTTTCTTTTATTTCGATTAAACAAAGCCTGACCTTGAATAACAGAGTTTTTTTTCAGTTATAAAAACCTCTATTTAATTCTTCAATAAGGTAATAAATACTTACTCCCTACTACGAAAACGATACGTCGTAGCATGAGTGCTACGAACCGCCGTAGCTCGTAGACACGTAGTCATAGTATAGGTGCTACGATTTTGGTTGTTAAGGCGCGTAGCATTTCCGTAGCAGTAATAAAACAGTAGCCGAGTAAAGTGACAAAAATCTTGCTGGTTTATTCAAAAAAATTACCGAGTTCTATTGATTTCTTTATGCAGAGCAAATACATATTACATTGAACTTTTAAAAAAATGCAAAACATAAATTACTAAAACAATAAATAAAAATGTCACAACCTAAAATAATATTAAGCAGTTTTAACGAAAATCCATTTAATGATGTTATTTATAGATGTATTTGTGTATTGTACGTATATTTCACATATAGTTATATTTTTACCTATTTTCATTTCTGGCTCCATCCTAAAAGGTAATGCCCATACGGTAGTGTCAATAAATAAATTATAGTAGGGGAGCCCAGAATGCTAAATCGGGATTTACTCGAGCGTCGAAGAGACCTATTGGATTGCGAAGCTTAGATGATAAGAAGAAAAAAATGACATATGAGTGATTCTCCGAGGGCCGGTTTTTGGTGGTCACACGTTCTTTACTCCCAACCCATTTAATAAACAGCTTCGAAATCAATTTTAAATGATTTTCTGTTTATTCATCTACACGAACATAGTTTTAAACATAAAATAAGGCTTACAGTTATTTTTTAAATAATACTTATCCGCCAAAAACGGGAGCAAAACCGGTGTTTTCCGCGCGTCCGCACGACCTCGCGCTCAGTTCAACCACTAATATATTTATTGTTTGTTGTGTTATGTACACATACTATATGTCAAAAAAAAAATTAATAAGTCAAGATTAATTAATTATATTACAGCATCATTGGAGGAAAATGCCTTTCTTATCGCTTTGATACAGAAAATACAGGCACATAGAAACCCTTCATGGTAAAATTTTAAAGATAATAGAATGATTTAGATGTAAGTGTTGAATATTCAGAATAAAACCCCTTTTCAATTTCTTCGTCCGCTATTTAGTTCTTATATTCATCAAGAAACAACTAGTAATTTTTTTAAAATATAAAATTTTCGTAACTTTCGTGTCATGGTTTTTGTGGACATTTGACCACGAAGGTTATCTATCACTCCACGTGAGGTTACGAAGGTATCTTTATGCAATCGTAATTTACTTCTCTATTGGTCTGTAGATGTTTTTAAATAACCGTGTTATCGTTTTCTCCCAAAGTTATTAGCAAACGATAGTTTGTGTAGGAGTTTATCTTGTATTTATCTATTTTAGTCCAATATGGTTGATATGCCTATTTGATTAAACCCTGATGTTCTACTAACTAAATAAATGGTTGGCTTATTAATTTATCGACGTCAATAAGGAAAGTTCTCCATAGAATTCATATACGAATAACTTGATAAAACACTGCCCTTGATTGAATGTGTGCACATGTGGAATAAAAAGGATTTGGCATAACCAATACATCACACACCTTTGATTAATAGCATCAAACACACAGTTTGGGCAAAACAGCTGAAGGGTCTTGGCACTTTGCCTGTCTCCTAACAAGTGAGCCTTAAAATTAACTTGGGCCAGACGAATTTTAGTCGAATTTCCGTGTTCAAGTGGCATTCTCTCCTGTATCTATTAGAAACGAAAACTGTGATCTACTGTTTTAGACGAAAGGAGTAGGTTTACCTGGGACAAGTGATTTAATATTTAATTAGGTAGGTTTACCTTGGCTGGACAGAGTCCAAAAAAACTACGCGAGGGCATCATTTTGACCCAAATACTTCAGTGCTTAAAATCGAACGTCTACAACTAATCCGAAACATGGTCTCTTTCTATGGGCGTAATAAAAAAGTTTAGGGACACACAACGAGCTATGTTTGGTGTTTCTCCACGGGATTAAATTGAAGAGATACGTAGAAGAACTAAGGTAACAGACCTATGTCGAAATGATCTACGGGGCTATCCTGTAGATCACCAAGCTCAAGTGGCAGTAAGCAGGGCGCAGTGCAGAAAGGTTCTTAATTAGATTCCATTTGGTCAAGAGCGTAGCGTAGGGCGTCCACCAGCAAGATTGACAGACGACCCTGCAAAGGTTGCATGATCGCACTGGATGCAGGCCACATGTAACCAGTCACGTTGGAAGTCTTTGGGGTAGGCCTATGTTTATCAATGGACGTCCTGCGTCTGATTATTTTATTAATATGCATGTGTGCATTTAGTACATAAGCTAACGAAAATAAACCTTATTTTTTTGTACAGAAACTTTACTTTCTATCTACAAGTTGTTTTTAAAATATTACACATTTTATGCCGTTACTGTCCGATAGCTGGGCATCGGCCTCCCTTAAGTATGTCCATTTGTTTCTATTGTTGTTGTTAGGAAAATCCGCAGCAAAATTAATCATCTAAACAATGAATTGTTTTGAATTAATGTAAAGACCATAATGACTAGTCAGCGGTCAGCTCATAAGTTGAAACAAGAATCGCTATCTCAGTATAAATACAATGGCTTTTTGTATGTTAAGAGGAAACATCTTATAACCCATAAGATAATAGAAGAATAATGAGGTGCTGCGGTGAGCAGCAAAAGTGATCTGACTCGTTAAATGACGTCACGAGTGAACCAGGCTTTTTCAAAGTGGCTCCTTTTGCGAGAAAGATGGTTTAAAGCTAGCTGAGAAAGATTGGGCATGTGTAACGAAGAAATGAAAAGTACACTAAATAAAATAGAGTTATTAAAAAGAAAGAGTTTTGTAGACAATAGGGAAGACTGCTGGCTACATGGTAAACAATCATTGACAAAGTCATGTAACAAGAACAGCCGCCCAAATAAATAAAAGACAAAATGATCTGGCCCACAGTTAATAGTAATAAATAATAAATTGTTTCAACAAACACACCAATCAACTAGCCCCAAACTAAGCTAAAGCTTGTGCTATGATGACTAGGATAACAGATAGACATACTTATATACATTTATAAACATCCATGACTTAGGTACAAATGCTCGTGCTCATCACACAAACATTTGCCCTTTGCGGGATTCCAACCCGCAACCGCCTGGTTTAGAAGTCCTTGGCGCGAACCACTACACCAAGACTAACTTTAGCTATAGTTATCTGCTAACAAAACATTTATTTCTACGTCATCGTCAAATCTGAACCTTTTACTATATTAAAAGTTAAGAGATTTATTTACTAATGCTTATCACTCTTTTTACTTAAAAAAACTATTTTTTTTTTAAAGCAAGTATAATATTAGTTATTTAGGTTTTATTTGAAATAGTTTTATGTAATAAAATAGAACTTCGCTATAAAAATACGTTTTGTAACTTTCGTGGAATCAGAAATAACATTCGTGGGTACCGAAATTTCATAATTAAATATCGGAGGGAATAACAAACCGATTTGATTCCAACAGGATTCATTATAATTTTAGGCCTTCTTTAGTGTAGTATTTTTTCGAAAATTTTCAAAAATGTAAAAAAAAACAGTTGCATGGACATACTCGAGCGCGTCAGATATTAAATTTGAAAACATACGAATGTTAATCTGATTGTTTCCATGATGGGGGTGGTCGCGCGTAAGGGTTAAAAACGGAAAAAATAATAATTTAATCGAGCGCGTCAGATTTTCAAATGGGATGTTAAGTGAACCAAAAGCAGGCTCTTATGTAATAATCTGACGATTTGGATGTGACCTGAACTCGCGGCCATTATTAGAATGTGCAAAAAAAAATCGCCATTTTGAAATACTCGAGCGCGTCAGATTAAGATATATATGGTTCATTTATATACCCTAAACGTGCTGTCTCATAATCTGTCGATTATCTGGAGGGATTCGCCTAACCTGACAATGGAAAGATTTTTTTTTGTATTTTTTCAAATCTTTTAACTAAACAAATTAAAGAACTTAAAAAATAGCATGCATATTTGTTTCTTACGTTTACGCGAATTGTTGAACTCATTAAAACACAATTTTACGGACCACTTCGCGATTTATTTACATTTTATTTTAAACCTAACGTTTCGAACACTTTACAGCGATCGTGGTCACAGGGAGACTAAGGTATTATTTGTCATTACAAAGTTTTGAAAAATTTTAACTACCGTCACTCAATAATATTAATTTACGTTCCTATTTACGCAGAAAGAGCTAACCGTGTTTCGAGATCTTGCAGTGCTAGGTGTTGCTTTGGTTTTTGCTAGAATAGGATCCCATGCCGGTGAAACTTTCCAACCATCTTCTCTATTGAAATTTGGATGTTTTCTAATTTCAATGGCTTCACGTAGCATTCGAGGAATAAAACGCCGTTCTTTTGCAAGTATTTTAGGTTGGTCAAAACGAATGAAGTGGTTGGGTTTGTCTAACTAAGGCATGTTCACACACTGCAGATTTCATGTTCCGTCTATGTTTTACGTCAGCTATGTGTTCTTTTATCCGCACGCCTATACTTCGCTTTGTTTGCCCGATGTAGGAGAGGCCACAGTCACACTCCAGCTTGTACACCCCTGCATCTTGAAGAGGTATGTTGCACTTGACAGGTGGTAGGAATTGGTTAATCTTCTTTTGCGGCTTGAAGTAAGTTTTGATTGAAGCACGCTTCAAGATATTCCCAATCTTGTCAGTGACTTCCTTGCCCTGTTTAACAAGTGTCTCCTGATCGGACACTTCCCGGACATCTGGAAGGAAGCCACAGTGGTGGTATTAAGAAAACCGGGCAAGGATGATTACACTAAACCCAAGGCTTACAGACCTATAGGTCTTCTGCCGGTACTGGGGAAGGTCCTGGAAAAGATCGTAGTAGCAAGGATTAAATGGCATCTAGTACCGAGGATTAGTACTCGCCAGTATGGATTCATGCCCCAAAGAAGCACCGAGGACGCCCTCTATACGCTAATACACCGGATCAAGGGTAAGATTGGGCTGAAGAAGCTAGTAACCCTAGTGTCATTGGATATAGAGGGGGCCTTCGATAGCGCTTGGCTGAGGAAAAGTGCCCGGTAAATATCAGGAGGCTACTGGATAGCTATCTGGAGCGCAGAAAAGTCAGTGTAAGATTCGCCGGGGAGGAAACGGTACGGAATACAAACAAAAGTTGCGTGCAGGGGTCAATCGGTGGTCCTATCCTGTGGAACCTTCTGCTGGACCCTTTATTGCGGGAGTTGGAGAGTCGGGGACATTACGTCCAGGCTTTTGCCGATGACGTGGTGTTGGTTTTCGACGGCGACACGGCCTTAGAGGTAACCAGAGAGGCAAACGCGGCTCGAGAGTATGTGCGACAGTGGGGAATCAAGAATAAGCTAAAGTTCGCACCACATAAAACATGCGCGATGGTGATGACGAGAAAATTAAAATATGATAACCCGCTGCTGACTATGGGGGGAGTCGATATCCCTTTGTCAAACGAAATTAAAATATTAGGACTCACAATTGACCAGAAATTAACTTTTAAAACACATATATCTAACCAGACCAAAAAAGCCGTAGAAATTTATAAACAGTTATCGCGAGCCGCAAAAGTCAACTGGGGGCTTCACCCCGAGGTGATACGATTAATTTATACCGCTACCGTTGAACCGATAATTATGTATGCCGCGGCAGCGTGGGCTCCTGCGACCAACAGGATCGGGGTGCAGAAGTTGCTGAATTCGGTGCAAAGGGGTTTCGCTCAGAAGCTCTGCAGATCGTATCGGACAGTCTCTCTACACTCGGCACTGACCCTGGCGGGGATACTGCCTCTCGACCTCAGAATACAGGAGGCAGCCGCCCTGTATGAGACGAAGAGAGGGTCATCCCTTCCAGAGTTAGGAGACAGAGAGACCGAGAGTCCGGTGCGATTTGCGGAGACTCCACATCCCGCCACGCATGTGGCCATAGGATTCGAATGCCTGGTAGATCAAAGCCTTGTGGACAGGTACAACGTGCAGGAGGTGCGCATCTTCACCGACGGCAGCAAAATCGAGGGGAAGGTCGGAGCAGCGCTTTCCATATGGAAAGGTGAGGCCGAGATTCGGAACCGAAAATTTTGTCTGTCCGAGTACTGCACAGTCTACCAGGCGGAATTGTTGGCCATTTGTAGGGCGATGGGCGAGATCCTGAAGGGGAGGGAGAAGAGCTATGGACTATACAGTGATTCGATGGCCGCTTTGGAGACGATCACTAACCATGGCTCCCTCCACCCCCTAGCCGTGGAGACGAGGGAGGGCCTGAGGAAAGCCTTTATCCAGGGCAAAGATGTTTCTTTGTTTTGGATAAAGGCACATGCAGGCCTCCCCGGCAATGAACGTGCCGACGATCTGGCCAAGGAAGCCGCCTTGACCTCAAAGAGGAGGCCGGACTACGACCTTTGCCCGGTATCTTTTGCCAAGAGAACGATACGCGGTCGCTCCATTGTGAAATGGAGCGACAGGTATAGGTTAGGTGAAACAGCATCGGTCACAAAATTATTTCTGCCGGACGCTGAGGTGGCGTATAGATTGGTCAGGAAAATAAAGCCAGCGGGGTTGCTCACGCAGATCCTTACAGGGCATCGTGGATTCTCCCAATACTTGAACCGCTTTAAGTGCAAGGAGAGTCCATCATGTCTGTGTGATCCCAGTGAAGAGGAAACGGTTCCCCACCTCCTAATAACATGCCCAATATATAGTAGACTGCGATACGACTTTGAGCAGAAAACAAGTTCAAGAATAGCCTTAGACAATCTTCATGAACTGCTAAGTGCTAAAGAAGTTAGAGAAGAATTTATATCTTTTTGTGTAAAAATATGTTCTGTAGTAAACAACAAAAATAAGACCTAGTAAATAAAATTTGCTACAACTATTTTATTATAAAATAAGGATAATAGCAAATAAGACTAAAACTGTTAATAATAAGTAAAATATAGGATAGAAATGTAATAGATTTAAGTAATCATGTATAATTGTAAGGAAAAGGCACATAGCATTAAGGTTAAAATTGAAAGTCTATAGTTGTATTAGAATAAGAAAATAAAGAAAACTGTTAACTCTAAGTGTAAGTCATAATGTAATAAATAATACAGATGTAATAGATAAGAAATTAGCGTAGTAAAAACTGTACTAGAATAGTAAATATAATATGAAGCTCGATTATTTAAATAAAGAAAAAACCCCAAAAAAGATTAAAAAAGAGCCCTTTGAAATCCAATCCTGGATCTATATATTCGGGGGACAGAGCTGCTTCAAAAAAAAAAAAAAACGTAATTTGTTTAATTGAGAGTTATTTATTTGCTACTTTCCTTTGTAATTTGAACAAAACGTCTCGTCATATACCTAATCTATTTACAGTAAATTCCTTAATAACATTCGAGTACAACCCCTTTTACATAAGTGTCGAATAAATCGATTAGCGTGTTAATTACCTACTCTTAGAGTGCAAGTGAGGTGCGCGAGCGCTTTGTTTCCCTATTGATCACGCCATTACCGCGTGACCGCGTGCGAGTTGTTTACGAGTTACGTTTGCTATACCCGGTGCATCTGTGCCGTCCCTTACTATTTGTTCCTTTACGCATCCTATTGGAATCTTTTGTGAGTTTAATTTACCTACCTTGTTTCTTGCAATTTAAAGTAAATAAAATGTCGGATACCGAAACCGGCAACGAGACCGTAAGGGCCGTACTTTACACGGATACAGCTGAATACCGTGAAGCTATAGGTGAACTCCGTTATATTAGTGACTGGGTTGATGATTCCCACCGAGTTCTTAAGACCTTTTCCTCCAATCGTATGCGAGCGCGTCTTTCCGACCTGCCACTTATGTGCGATAAGTTTTCTGCTGCTTGTTCCAAGCTGTTAGGTAATCACGATCCTGCGATTTATGAACAAGAATATGTGCAAGTTAAGAACGAGATGCGCGTTGTAAGGGACAAAGTAGACGACTTAAAAATTGAGTTAGACGAAATACGACCACACCAATTTGAGACGTCCCGTACTGGCACCCCCTTCAAGGAGAATGAATCCCTGGCTATTGATAACCCGGCTAGTGGATTGCCTGACCTACCTATACCTGGGTTTGATGGCCGTCCCGATAGTTGGATCAGTTTTATAGACCAGTTTGATAGCGTGGTGGACAACCAGCCTACCCTTACCCCGACTTTGAAGCTACACTATTTAGTAGGAGCCTTATCGGATGAACCTCGTCGATTGATACAACACCTCAAGATTTAGGCGGGCAATTACACCGTGGCCCGTGACCTCCTAAAACGTAGGTACCATAACCTTCGTGTTTTGGCGGATGCCCGCATGGCTCAAATAATGATGCTCCCTATAACGCCTAAACTTCCCGGGTTGCGTGTGTCGTTCCTGAACCCCCTGCTTTCGACTTGTCGATGCTTAGAGAGATTGGAACTTCCTGTTAAACATTGGTCATGCCTATTGGTTCACTTATGCCTTGCTGAACTGACTTCGGAGTTAAAATCGAGATTTGAACGTCGTTATGGCGATGGTCCTGGTCACCTCCCTACTTTTGATCATCTTATTACCTTTCTTGTGGATGAATGTGGGCGCCACGACAGTGTAGGTGGTGCTTCTGTCGTTGACACTACTACCCCCCCTACTGTGAGCTCCCCTCGTTTGCCTAAACCTGACGCGCGTTCCCCACCTCCTGCGAGAGCCTTTGTTACTTTTGCGACGACATCTAAATGTCACCTTTGTAATAGTGCTTCGCATTGCTTACGCGAGTGTCCCGATTTTATTCGCCTTCCTACGCGTCAACGTGTTGCTTTTGTAAAAGAGGCCCGACTGTGCTATCGATGCTTGGATGGGCACTCCATATCCCAATGCACGCAAAATTATCGCTGCCGCACGTGCCGCCGTTCCAGTCATCACACGTTACTGTGTTATGATGACTCCTCTCCCGTGAATTACGATCGCGAGCGCTCATACCGAGACGTCGCGGCCTTAGCTTCTAACCAACCGCGGCAATCTCCACAAAGTCACTTAACGGACCGTGTGTCACCCCCACGTACTGAATGGCACCGTGTTCGTACCCCGCCCCCTCGTGATTCCCGTAGAGCATCACCTCCCCGTTCGGGCGGGCGATCCCCACCTGCACCCAACGGTAACCGTACTTATAATGCCCCTCTAGGTCAAGGAACCCAGGATGAACGTGCATTTTATCATAAATACAATGAGGCCCCACAATTCTGACTAGATAGCCCCCCTTCTATACCCGCTTTTACATCTTTACCTCGCAATTCTCTCGTTCTTTTACCTACGGCCTTGATTCATGTTAAAACCTCGTCTGGATATTATGTGGAAGCGCGTGCCTTATGTGACACTGGTGCTCGGGGCTGCCTTCTTACTACTGAGCTTGTTGTTGACCACATGAACTTACCTATCATTCCTTCTACAGTTCCTGTTCGTGGAATAGGTAATGTTCAAGCGATTGATTCCCCGGGCATTGTATCCTTTTCATTTAAGCCAGTTAATTCTGCCTTTCCGGAAATCTCCACCAGTGCAATAGTTGTTGATGTGATTGCTGGTGCCCAGAGGTAGACTTGCCTAAAAGTGTAGTTGCCTGTACTAGGCACCTCCCTCTTGCTGACCCTTTGTTTTACAAATCTGGTACTGTAAGTGTACTTCTTGGAGCTGACGTCGTTGGTCGCCTTTTGGGGTCCGAGTTGTTTGTGTCCCCTGATGGCCTTACTGCTATCTCGACGATATTTGGTTGTGTCCTGTGTGGTCCTGTTTATGGAGGATTTACTGATTTGGAACCCCCCATGACTGGAGTCTCGCTGTCCCAAGTAGTTGAAGGATTCTGGAGAGTCGGAGGGGCCCCCCAATCTCCAGTTGCGATCCCTTGGATATAGAGTGTGAAACCTTTTTTTAAAGCAGCTACCACTCGTGAAAGCGATGGTCGATTTGTGGTTGGACTCCCTTTTCTTCATGATCGTCCACCTCTCGGTGTACGATCATGAAGAAAAGGTAACCCATGTAAGGATGGGAGCTCGGGAACGTAAAGTAAACGTCTTTATCTTAGGTATCTCCGTTTATTAATGACAGATTAAATAGGAATCGTACATATTTATACCCTGAGTACTTACTACACTACACGCCCACCGGCAAAAAAAATAAAAATAATATATCTAAGTATTATTTTTATAAAGGTTAGTAATACACATTTTTATGCTAAGTAATATTTTATTTATACAACAGTTGGTTAATATAGTTATTTATTCTTATCACTAAATTTAAGACACTACAAAGATATGTTTTCTTAATTATTGTCTATATGGTCTAGTTCTATTCTTATGTACTAACATTTGCTTTCCTCTATAATCTATTTTTAGATTCGGTTCACAGTCTTCGATAACACTAAAAGGTCCTATGTACAGTGGATCAAGTTAGTTTACACTCTGTTCGTTCTTCAGTAGTATCATATCACCAACATTATATGAGATAGGGTTAGTATAACAGTCATATTTATTTTTTCTAACTTCTTTACTTTTTATTAAGTTTTGTCTTGCATCATATTGCGATTTTTGAAGTCTAAATTTAAGTTGCTTAGGGTAATCATAATGGTTGTATAACGGGTCAATGTCTAAAGATAAATTACTGGGTAAGTTACAAGGCTTTCCAAAGACTAATTCGTACGGGGAATACTTAGTTTCTGTGTGCACGGTCGTGTTATAAGCGAAACACCAATAGGGTAACCACACGCTCCAATTATGTGGTTCATTTTCAGTTTGAATTCGTAGGTATGACATTAAGTTTTTGTGACTATTTTCTAAACTGCCAATAGATTGGTGATGATATGCTGTAGATGTTATTTGTTTAATTTTGAGTATTTCACAAATTTCCTTCATAACTGATGAAACGAACTCGGTGCCTCGATCTGATATAATTTGTCGAGGAATACCATACCGTAGGATAAAGTTATTTATGAATGCTGTCGCTACCGAAACAGTATCTTTATTCTTTATAGGGTAAGCTTCAACATATTTAGTTAAATCACACTGAAGTGTGAGGATATATGCGTTACTATCACTATCCTTAACTAAGGGCCCAACTAAATCTAAAAATATCCTATCAAAAGAAGAATGTCCCGTATCCGTTAGAACCATAGGTTCCTTTATGTATCTGAAATGTTTTTGTCTTAAACATTTGTCACAACGACTGACAAAATCAGATACATCTTTTTCTAGACCTGGCCAAAAAAATCGTCGTTTTATATTATTTGTCATACGCCTTATGCCAGCGTGGCCGCTTGTTGGCAATATATGGTAGTCGTTCAATATTACGCGTTGTGTATCGCGATTATCTATTCTCATGACACTATTTAATATATAAAAACGTGGTCCGGACCAATTTTGTGTGTCATTTATAATACGAGTTAACTCTTTTATTTCATAATCATTGTAACCATTTTTTATAACAAACACATTTTTAATTTTTAATAAGCTACATAAACTCTCCAACTTCCTCACAAAGGCATCTCGTGCGCAATATGATCGGAAAGAAGGGTTAATATAAATAATTAATTTATTTGGGTCATAGGCAAATAAGTTACATTTTTCCCGTGCATTTTTCTCTATCATCTTCCATTCTCGTTCATCTGTGTATCTTAACTCGACACAATCCTCTGGTTTTTTATGGGCTCCTACAACATTTGGTTGATCAGACCGAATGTTTGTAGTACTCTTATCAACCATAGGGTTGTCACAATTACTTTTCATACTATCTTCACTCATTACTTTTCTCTGCGCTCTGGTCAAAACACACATAACATGTTCATTCATCTTTTTCAGTTCATTGCTTGTTATTCGGATGCGAGACAACGCATCTGCAGCTACATTGTCCGCCCCTTTTACATACTCGATGACGTAATCGTATTCTTCTAATAAAAGTCTAAATTTTGTCAAACGGCTAGAAGGATTTGTCATGTTAAAAAGATAAATTAATGGTTTATGGTCAGTTTTAATAATAAATTTTCGCCCATATAAGTAAGGTCTAAAATATTTTACAGACCAAACAATGGCGAGTAGTTCCTTCTCTATCGTCGGATATCGTATTTCCGCTTTGTTTAAATTACGACTTGCGAATGCTACAGGTTTATTATCGTAATTACTTAATACGGAACCGATCGCGTAGCCTGAAGCATCTGTTTGTAAAATAAAGGTATTTTCGCTATCAAAATTCGGATACTGTAGTATTGGTGGAGAAATTAATGAATGTTTTAGGGAAGAAAATGATTCCTGACAGTCTGCTGTCCATGCAAACTCTACATTTTTCCTACAAAGTTTGTTAAGTGGTAATGACTTTTCAGCAAAATTGGGTATAAATTTTCTATAAAAATTGGTAAACGCCACGAACCTTTTAACTTCATCGGCGTTTTTCGGTACTGGATAGTTTTGAACTACTTTTACTTTTTCCGGATCTGGCTTTATACCTTCAGTAGAAATGACATGACCTAAAAATTGCATTTCTTTTCTTAAAAAATCGCATTTGCTTGGATTTAATTTTAAATTAGTTGAACGGAGTCTAGTTAAAATATCTATCAAGTTTTTGTTATGAATTTCTAAATTACGTCCAAAACAAATTAAATTATCCAAATAAATAAATAATTTATCATATGTGAGTCCAGACATGGCTATTGTCATAAGCCGAGAAAAGGCACTTGGGCTAATTTTTAATCCCATGGGGAGACGCGTCATCTGGTACTGTCCAGATGGGGTTGTAAAGGCTGTATATTTTCTACACTCAGGACTTAAATTTGATTGGTAGTAGGCTTGGGATAAATCTAATTGGGTGAAGTACATTGCACCAGACAATGAATCTAGAATATCGGTTATATTGGGAAGGGGAAATTTATCATCTAAAATTCTATCATTTAGTTTTCGAAAGTCAATTACTAATCTCCATTTTTTAGATTGGTCATCAGATTTTTTAGGTACCAATAGAATGGGGCTTGACCATTCACTCTTGGCGGGCTCTATGATGTTATCTGAAAGCATTTTCTGAATATGGTTTTCGACCTCGGATCGCTGTGAAAAAGGTAAGCGATATTGTTTGACATACACGGGGTCTACATTTGGTTTTAATTGTATCGTTTGGTCATACAAATTAGTTGTAGTTAATTTATCATTAGGTAAATGAAATACATCTGAAAATTTAGCACAAATATCTCGAATGGAATCACTTTCTTCTTTATTTAAATGACTTAAATTAAGTTGTGAAAACATCAAACGAACTCTTTCCCCATCAACACCACTAGTCTCGAAGTTACATAAATCGTATTCGGATAAGCTATGTATTTCCGGTCTAAAATAACTAAGATTCACTTCAGACTCGCGTGTATTTAATATTTGTAAACAAATTTTACCATTTTTAGGCTTACATATACTACCGGCCAAAAAAACTCCTTTACATAATTCTTCTGGTAAAACTACACAGTCGTCGGTAAGACTACTGTCTACTATAAATATTTTTTCGCATCTCGGTGGTATTGTTATGAAACTCCCTTTTCCTAAAGATCCGTTAATCATTGGCACTGTAGTACTTTCGTTATTTAAACTATTTAATTTAAGAGTATTATTTTCAAAGTCCAAAATAGCTTGGTATTTACTTAGAAAATCTCGACCAATGATTCCAAATTGCAAACAAGGTAGGTATTCGATGACATAAAACTTGTGTTGAAATTCTTTTCCATTTATATTAAGAGTAACAAAAACATATCCGATTGATCGTACATTGCCCCCAATACCATTTATGTGAATGCATTCATTATGTACTGGAAGGTTCCATCTTAATGCAGTTTCGTATTTCAGCGCCGACATCGATGCGCCTGAGTCTACTAGAAAGCTATATTTGGAATCTCCAAATAACAATTCCACCGAACTACTATAATCACATGACAATATGAAATTATTATCGAAAAAACTGTTGTAATGTATTATTTTCCGTTTCTAAAATTTGGTTTGATGATGACGGTTGAACCGTGTCACTAACCAAATTGTCGTTGTCGCTATTCATATAGTTAACACTATGACCGCGATAAAAGGATCGGTTTTGTGTACCGCCGCGGAAAGGCCTATTCTGTCTATAGCCACTACTCCCACGTGGTTGGTCTAAGGTTCGACCTTGCGGTTGGTTAGCAAAATTATTTCCTTGGTTACCCCGTGAAAATGAAGCGTTGAAGTAACCCCTTGAGTAACCCCTGTAGTTACCCCTATTACTACTCCTGTTACCTCGGTAATTCCTATTAGTGTTTGAACATCCTCGCTGACCAAAATATACCGTAGCCTCTGAGTTTTGGTTACTGCACGAGGCTTCTTCATCTTTTGCCGCGCGTATTGTGTCCTTCAGAGATGAATAATTTCTCGCTGACAGGATAGTACTAAGTTGACGATTTCGCAAACCGTCGGTAAAGCTCTTTATGGCAAGTTTCTCATTTAATGGCCGCAAAATTTTGTGCGCTGCCTGATTACCGTCGGCTTGTGATATTGTCAAATTGACAAATAACTCCTCGATTTTACTACCGTATTTATCAATGGACATTCCGTTTTGTCGCATCATTATTAACTCGTTCTGAATGGAAGTGCTCGATTTCTTAGTAAGCAAGTGGTCTCTTATATCTTTCATTAATGATTCATAGTCCTCATATGATTCTGACAAGCGCAATTTAGCACTTTCATTCAAACGTGTTTTAAGAACAAAATTAACTAACATCTTCTTACCAACAGCATCAAGCGTGGAGCCATACAGTTCTATCGCGTCAATCAATGATTTGGTGACGGACTCCTCACCAGTCATCACCGGCAGTAATGATACCGCTGTCTTAAAATCAAAGGCTGCCATGGTGTTTTGCGTTATATTACTCTCAGGATTCACGATAGTACACTCAGACTGGGTACAAAAAAATTCAATTTGCTCATAAGTATCTTTAAAAAAATCGCAATACGATTGCACTTCTTCGAGAACCTTACCTTTGATATTACAGAGTTTAATTTCATCTAATATTATCAACATACATTCGTCAAACTCATTGCGTAACTGGTTGGCATCATTTAGTTTTCGTTGTAACGTACTTTGTGTTCTTCTGGGATAACTTAATTTTACAAGGTTATCTTTAATATTTTTTATTTTGGCACATGTTTTCTTTATATCCTCCGCCATCCAATTATGCAATTAAATTAATAATAAAAAGTAAATAAAATATAAAGTTCAATGTTCATTTGTACGGTGTCGTAATTATTTCCTAAAACCGCGATTTTTTTTAACACTTTAAAATTCTCGTTATTAAAAATGTTTTGTCTTACCGATACACTTTACGTGACTTTACACACTGTTTTCACTTTTTCTGCACACTGGGTCCTGATGGCGTTGGCACTCGTAGCACACGCGAGGCTCCCGGGTCGGTCGTCGGAAAGAACGTCTCAAGTTCTGCGTCATGACTTCGTTACGAATCCAATTGTGGTGGCACTTCTTGTACAGCAAATAAAGTCCAAAAAGTCCAGCAACCGCCAGCATTGTGCATATTAACATCAGTACGATGCTAATGTTAGATATGTGGTAATCTGCAGAATTGGACCCCGAGGCATTTTGGGACAATAACACCTCGTCTTTTTCAATTTTGGATTGGCACATTTTCACTGAATTTAATCGACTTCAATAAATAACATTTTGTTGAAATCTAATCTCGCCCGACCGAACTCCGGCAGACCTCCAAAAATGGCAGGGTCGCCATGTAAGGATGGGAGCTCGGGAACGTAAAGTAAACGTCTTTATCTTAGGTATCTCCGTTTATTAATGACAGATTAAATAGGAATCGTACATATTTATACCCTGAGTACTTACTACACTACACCCAAGTAGTGATCTTCCTGGACTACGTTGTTTAGTAGTCTCTGCCGATGTTCCTACCCCGGATCCCTCATTCTTATTAGAGCGGTATAGTTCTTTCAACAAGCTAATAAACGTGACTTGTTGCCTAAGGCGGTTTTTGTTTCCTAAATCTTACTCGTCCTGCCTGAGCCCTGAGGAACAGAGAGATTCCCTTTTGTTTTTAGTGAAAATTGTTTAATTTACCTCCTTTTCTGATAAACTTGATCGCTTACGGCGTGGCGATCCTATCACTAACTCCCTGAGAAAATTAAATTTATTTCTGGTTGACGGAGACCTGATTCGGGTTGGAGGCCGATTGCGAAACTCCGATCTATCCTTTGATGCGCGCCATCCCCTTCTTCTACCTAAGAATGGTAATTTCGTGAACATCCTTATTTCACATTACCATCGCGAGAATGCTCATGCAGGTGTTAATGCAATTCTTGCCATGTTAAATAGAGAGTTTTGGATCTTGTCTGCACGCAGAGCTATTCAGCATGTGGTTTTTAAATGCCTTCCCTGTTATCGTCTCAAGGCGGCTGTATCTCAACCCTTCATGGGTGACCTACCTAAAGACCGCGTCACGGCTGCTTGACCGTTTGACGGTGTAGGTACCGATTTTGCAGGACCCTTTTTTACCAAAGTCCAGGCCTATAGGAACAAAAGGTTAGTGAAAAGTTACCTGTGTGTATTTGTCTGCCTTTCCACTAAAGCCGTTCACCTTGAGGTTGTGTCGGACCTAACTACTGAAGCCTTTATTGCGGCCTTTTCCCGATTCGTGTCGCGTCGTGGTGTACCTCGCCTAATCCGATCTGATTGCGGTCGAAATTACATCGGTGCTAACAATTACCTGAAGGAGTTAGAGTGTTTCCTGTCTCAAAACCAGGCGGCTATTGGTTCTGAGCTTTCAAAGCGGAACATATCCTGGGTTTTCGATCCTCCTGTTTGCCCTCATTGGGGAGGGCTTTTTGAAGCTGCGGTTAAATCGGCGAAATCGCACCTAAAACGAGTAGTAGGCGATACCCCCCTTACATTTGAAGAGCTGACCACTGTTTTTGCTAAAATTGAAGCAGTTTTAAATTCACGCCCATTGTGCCCACTTTCTCCGGACCCTAATGATGTCGAAGTGTTAACTCCCGGCCATTTCTTAATTGGACAACCCTTAACTGCACTTCCGGAGTACCCTTATAAAGACGTAAAATTGCATCGCCTTACACGGTTTCAGCTAATCCAACAAATTACCCAGCACTTTTGGTCTCGATGGCATTTAGAATACCTAAATACATTACAAATTAGAAATAAATGGACCTCTCCTTGTGATCCTCCTAAAGTGGGTGAGCTAGTACTCATAAAAGATGACAACCTTCCCCCTTTACATTGGCATCGTGGACGCATTATTAATTTATACCCTGGCCAAGACCAGGTTTTTCGTGTGGTAGATATTGGAACTCCTACCGGTAGCCTAAAGAGATCTTTGACGAAATTAGTTCGTCTTCCTGTCCAGTGGACTTCCTTTCCCTTGGCTTCCTAACCTTCTCGTAAACACTTGACGTGTTTAGGGCGGGCGATATGTTTACTACAATATTTTGATTTGTTTGTGTACCCTATTGATACTACGCCGCGCACACTCACACGCATGCCTGCCTTATTTTTATTTGTTTAAAACGTACCGTGAGAACCCCGAAGATCGAGTCGACATCGAGACGTTCCCTATGACACATGTACTAGACTGACCAGAGCGCTTTCGCCGCGTGTGTATCCTGTGAAGCTCCTTACCGACATTTCGAGTGATTGTGGCCTGTGAAGTGATACCTGAACCCCTGAAAGCTGATGTGGCAAGTACTTAGCTATAAGTGCTCAGACCTGACTAATTTTCCACCTATCATTGTCGCCCTCCACGTGTAATCCACTGCCTAAACTCTCAAACATAACGTATTAGCAAAATAAGTATCAAAATTACGTAATTCATTGATACTTTTTTTTGGCGATTTTTAAAGTTAGCAAGTTTAGCACCTAGTTACCCTAAAACGGGGTAATTTTCAGAATACGTTAACACTCCCGCCGGGCGCGCGGCTCTATTGACGCCGGCTACTCGCTTTGTCGGTGCAATAAACGTAGCGGCGGCCTTTGACATCGCCGCGCGGCACGTGTCTGGCGGCTATCCCGATATTATTACAGGTCAGTTTCGCGATGACATTACTTCCGAGTGGTCGTTTCGTTTCTTTGATCCGCGAAATGTCGTATACGAATCAAGAATACTTTAATATGCTCATGTGTCTGGATAGGAGTGACTGAGATTATTGTGAGACTATGAAGTGCGTTTTGCTATTCCGCTGGGTATCACAGTGCCGTCAGAGCGTGCGTTCCAGCGTTTGCACAATCGCGTGTTCACTTCGGGCAACGTAGGGTCGGACAAGCCATCGGTTTGACGCAGGCAGGCCACGAGTCCACAAAACACTAATCACCACCACCAAAAAAAGCTCTTTTCAGAGCTACCAAAAAGTCTCTGTTTCTTACGATTGACACATTATTATCTGGCTAATAATAAGAGCCGGGGTCATCAGGGGTCATGACTTCGCTACCTGCGAGTGCCGGTGCTATGCCGCGCCCCCGCGCGCCCCGTCACCGCCCTTCGCGTTGCCATGTAAGTTTTTTTAGTGTAGTATTTTTTATCTTTTCTTTCATGGAGTAATTTTTTTCTAATATTTTATGAAAATAATTACACAAATGGAACCTTGACTTTATACCTGATAACACCTTAACGGGTCGGACATTATTATTATTTGTGAACGTTGAATTATTATCTTAAAAATAAAAAAAAAATTTAGCCACGCTCGAGAAAGTCGAGATGACGTTTTTTTTTACAAGTTTGTAACCCACCTACTTCTTATCGTCAATCGAAAATTGTCAGATTAGTGGAATATACACTTTTTAGCATATAACTAACTTACCCTACCTTAATCTGACGCGCTCGAGAATTTCAGATGATCAATTTTTTTTTACTAATCTGATCCTTTATCCTTGACGCGCGGCCACATATACGGGGCTAATACTTGGTGGAGGTATTTAATGGGGTACTAGGTTCCTCCCTGTATGTTAATCTGACCATTCCACTCGAGGCGCCAATAGCTCGAGATTGGAATGGATGCTTTCACCCGAGTTAAACATACTATTTTTCATTTCGACTGTGAGGAAATCGAGGGTATCGATAGACTATCGATAGTTGAGGAAAAAGCATTAGTATCGATAAAACATCGATAGTATCGAAAGACTATAGACTTAAAGGTATTGAAATGTAGGATATCATCAGCAGCACATCAAGGTGTACATTGAAACTACGAAAACAGCATTTAACGTAGCGTGTGGGAAGGCTGTCTCAAGGCCAATATGTAGAGATATAATTAAAGTCGCTTTACCATCGACACGATAAGAAGAAGAGATATAACCGAGTTCCGGAACTTTCTCCGTAACCTGACCTGCTGCCGACTGTACATTTATAAAACTTGCACTAATTAGGTACGTCAAGCTAAATTGTCAAGTAGTTTTGAATAATTAAATAAACTATTCTCTCCCTTTCTTATTTTGATTGCTTATGCAGGTATCCCTAGAAGTAATAAATAACATCAGTTCTCGTAATTTATGTATCCCTGTATACTATTACTACTATTTAAAAATAACCAATAATAGTGATTTAAACATAGCCCTGTTTAATTTACTAAAAGAAATTTTGGCTAAAGCCCCAACGTTGGACGTCGCCTTATAAAATATCTTAGAACAAAGGCTAGTAAAAAAATGTTTCTTGGCACATTAAAATAGTTTGTTTGCCAATGCATGCCCCGTTGAACAAAGATGGCGCATATTTGTCTAAGTGTAATGTCTTAACGTGATCCTTGTTAGTGATATAAAACCGGTAGTCTGGTATTATTGCTTTTAAAATTAAACGATGCAAACTATAAGTATTTTTGGGCCATAGTATTGCCGCCATGTCAATCGTTTGGTCTATTGTGGCAGCCATTTTGATCAGCTCACTACTTATGCTAGTTGAAATCGCCAGGTTCTTTTAGGAGTGATATTGTTTATTTATTGACACTGTACCTATAACATTATTAATTGGGTATAAGACACTATCAATTCACTGACGACCGTCTTGGTGTAGTCGTTCGTGCACCGGACTTCTAAACCAGGCGGTTGCGGGTTCGAATCCCGCAAGGGGCAAATGTTTGTGTGATGAGCACGAGCATTTGTACCTAAGTCATGGATGTTTATATGTATTTAAGTATTTCTATCCGTTATCTTAGTCACCATAGCACAAGCTCACGCTTAGTTTGGGGCTAGGTTATTGGTGTGTTTGTTGAAACAATTTATTATTTATGAAACAATTTACTGCTTATGTCCGTTGAATCTAGAAAAATCCTGGTTTTGGGGAGTGAGTTTTGTTATCTCATCTGAATGCATGATATGCCGTAGGTGGATACTTCTGTTGCTCATGAACGGTCCGCATGAGCAGAGTTTGTGTGCCGTTTTCTTCTGATGACAGAATTGGCATTTACAACTTAGTAAGTTCATGATGTAATATTAAAAACGTATAGTAAAAATTGAAGTGTAGGATATCATCAGCGCAGGTAGCTAATCTCGATCGAAATGGCCGCCGTGGTCGATATTCGGCTAGGAAGTCATTTAAGGCATTATGTCAAAAATAGAGCCAATTTAAAAAAAAAACCCCCGCTTTGCTATGTTTGATTTGATCCACACTTTAAGGGACACTCTGTTTATGAATCACTGCATAAGTGTAGGTAATGACCTAAATAGTAACATTTTATTCATGAGTTACTGTTTTTCATAGGTCTCACTTTAAGCTGACCATGAAATACAAACAAGACACTTGAAAGAAAGAAGCATTTATTAATTTGGGACATCACAAACAAACATCGTACAGAATAAAAAAATACAAAATTACAAAGATCACAAAAAAAAACAACAATACAAAATGGAAACCACACAAACAAATCAGTAACAGTCAACGCTAGACAAACAGTGCCTTTGTGTGTCTGTGATGTCCAAATCAAGGGGGCCTCACTCAGCTTAAGCCAGATCCCCAGAAGGCCCTGGCGCTGATTTTCAGTGGGCCCCTGTGGCACAGTGGGCACTTGACGCCTAAACATCAATGTTTCATCGATCTAAGGCTCCGCGCCGATGGACCACCGACCACAGCCTCCGGTGGCTAGCGACAAGCTGTTTATATGGTTTTAATAAGTTTTACGTGACTGCCACTCACGACTTAGTGTTTGCTATACGCTACCGGTGTGGCGGCTACTCGCCATTTTGAAAAAACATCTGGATCTTGCAGGTGAGTATCAAATTGTAGCGACCACCGACCACCTTCGTTTGCGCGGGACTAGAGGGCGTGGCGCGTGACAGCCACCGGTGTGGCGGTGGTCTGTGGCCCATCTGCACGTAGCCTCACTAAACATGAAGAGTGCGTAGAAAGTTGTACCATGTAAAAGTTTGGTTGGATTTCGTAACACATACTAATAAATCCTAGTGTAATTTAATCAAAGATTGAAACTGATTGAATTTAAGGAAAGTACTTCAAACGGCTCTCTAAGCACGAATGTACTCATGCTCTCAACAATCGTCTCAACATTCATCACTGAATCATCTCACATTAATGTTAACCTCAAATTCTTTATTTGCGTAACATTGTCGATGAGGTGGGCCGTCTCAATGGCAGTCCAAACAGATCGCGAAGTTTTCGCTTCGTTTTTGAGACTCTCGATTGATTTGTATTCCCTTAGATAAGTAATTACGCGCCCACTCCAGGGCAGATCCATAAATCCGACCGGGGGCAGCCCACCCTTAAAAAAGGGGGTGTTCTTCTTATATTTAAATATCGGACCCCTTCCGGGTAGGTGCCACGGTTTTTCCAGTAAAGGGGTAAGTGACAGAACCAGGGAATAGCGCGTGGCGTGGAGTGTCCTTCGTGTGCTGTTTTCGATGTTTCGTCTCTACAAATAGTATAA
This sequence comes from Pyrausta nigrata, assembly GCA_949316185.1. Lineage (NCBI taxonomy): Eukaryota > Metazoa > Arthropoda > Insecta > Lepidoptera > Crambidae > Pyrausta > Pyrausta nigrata. Next base: position 3,889,246 of record OX438961.1, read on the forward strand.
GTCTGTAAGTAGTATTGTTATGTATAAGTGGCTTTATTACCTAAATTAAATACATGATTTTTTTTAATTTCTGCTGTTTTCGTGAGTAAGCTGCTTAAAATAAATCTAAAAATATTTTACTTAAAAAAGTTAAAAAAGATATTTTATATTTTTTTAGCAAGATAGGTTTAAAGGATACATTTTGAAGACAATATTGAGGCAAAAATTAAATCTTAACGATTGACTCGACAAATTTCCGTTCTTACTTCTTTCTAAATAACTCTTTTTCTAACGTGTAAATAGTGTAACTCGTATACAAACTTGTGTGTTCTTATTTGAAAATATTCCAGATTCCAATACGAAAATCAAGCATTGGTAATGACTATGAGCTAAATTTTGTGACTGATTATTGACATTTAATATTTTATTATTTTTCCAAACAGGTAGTTAACCATATTTTTAAACCAATAACGGATAAATTAAAAAGGGCGGCAAACATCGTTTATATTTGTTTGTTATCATGTAGATGCTCCCTTCTCTCGCCAATAACCCTTAATAGAGAGAGACTAAACTGTTAGCTTTGTTACTGACTTGATTTTCCTGCTTCAAGTAGATGGAGGTGTAAGACGTAAGGGCGTAATTCTTTGTAGAATACATAAGGTATTGTTACTAAGATCCTTTTTAATTCCTAGTATTCAAACTTGGACAGTCAATAAAAATAACAGGAAAGTACGTCTCCATCCCACCCTCGTTCCGTCTCGAGATGGACTTAAGAAGCAAAAAGGAAAGAGTCCGGGGGTGGCCCCCACCCTGCCCATCGGAATACAGAATAATAATCACCAAAAGAACTGGGAGGAAAAATATAAATAGCTATCCACCACCCCGTATTAAAATTTGTATTTCTTGTACAAATTTTAACTGGGCCGGCTTCAATTCGGGCAAAATACAAAATTGTATTTATCCAAAGAGTTTTCTCTTTGTGACTCGTTTTAAGAGACGCTCTGTGAATATATTTTTTGTTGATAATTATTTTACGTTTGTAATCTGAAATTTTAATAAGGGTACGGCCACTGTTTTGTTTATTTGAGTTTTATCTGACGTTCGATCGTTTGGATATAATATTTATTATTTTAATATTTGTATTTTTATTTCAAATATGTGAGTGCAGAAATCGCTTTCTTCAACAACAGTACGATGATATATCTGTGACAGTGACAGTACCAAACTCATAACAAAATACGGAATAAACTGATAATCCATGGTGATTGACAACCAAAACATGGAAAGTATTACTGCTGTAGTTACTTAATAGAATAAGAAGCAAAGATTAATTAAATTTAGTAGGTACGACTTCGCCCGTGCAAAAGTTGGACTTCCATATGATTTCCATACAAACTTTCAACCTCTAATTTCCCCCACTTAATGTATTTATATCGCAACAAAAAGTATCCAATGTCCTTTTTATCCTACTTAACTACCTCCATTCTAAATTTAATATCAATCGGTTCAGTGGATTAAGCGTGAAGTGGTAACAGACAGAAAAAAACACTTTCGCGCTTATAATATTAGTTGACTCACGGAAACATAAACACAAAAATATAACCACCTACTTTACCTACCTAAACTCGAATAATTTATAACATTTTTTACGACACCGACTGAAAAAAAAAGAGCGAGCTAGCTGTTATAATTTCCGTGTTCACGTAATAGTGTATGTACATATGTATTTATTGTTGAACTGAACGATCACAGCAATTCGTGATAAGTAATAAAAAATGACCCCCTTGATTATCTACGGACTTACTCCAGCCGCGATTTATCAAACATTTAAGAACAAAAAAACAAAAACCCTCAGAGCTCTAAAACATCCTGTTTTTGTATGGACAAGCAGTACATCCCAAAAAAGAAACACATATTATAATTTTTGGACTCCGCCGATACCACCTTCCTGCTTGCCTGCGTATGTTTTTCCGAGTGCGTATAACGAAACTGTATAAGGTGCGTGTAAATAGGCGACTCCTGGGCAAGCTCGCTCCAGTAGACCTTATCTTTGCTCTCGGGCTAAGATGAAGATCTAGTGTTAGCCCATTACCTATTAAAAAAACACACAGAGCCTTTACTAGACGAGCATGGCATAGTACGGTTGTTGGAAGTTTCATATTTCATACTCAAATAGGGTTGACGCAATTAGCCATCTAGCCGATACGCCAAAAAGTTTACAATATATTCTTACGCAATCAATTTTATCGGACCCATACAAACAGGGTTGACATAAGCCAGCAAGCCGATACGCAGCGACTCGCGACGTAGCGAAATCCTGCAAGTTTCCACTTCGGCCAACTTAAATCGGGTTAACTTTAGTTGAGTGCCTGTACCAACAGCAGCGACAACATTTCGGTTGCTAAAAAAACATATTTAAAAGAGAGAAAGTTTTTTTTTATTTATAAATCAAATTATTATACATATAATACATAAAGACAATTTTGACGACCGTCTTGGTGTAGTGGGTCGCGCTCCGGACTACAAAACCAGAGGCTGCTGCGGGTTCGAATCCCGCAAGGGGCAAATGTTTGTGTGATGAGCACGAGCATTTGTATCTAAGTCATAGATGTATAAACTTATATAAGTATGTCTATCCGTTATCCTAGTCGCCATAACACAAGCTCACGCTTAGTTTTCGGCTAGGTAATTGGTGTGTTTGTTGAAACAATTGAAACAATAATAAAGCACAAAAAAACACAATTTAAAAGAAATGAAAGATCCACTGAAAAGGCTTAGTATTAAACGTGGCAGCCTAGAGCACACCACGCAAAGTGTTCAGCGATTCAGTGAGTACTATTTCAATAAAATTAATTTTAATTATAAAGTAATAGAATACAAGAGTTAAGAATTAAAAATCGGTTAAGAGCGAATTGGACTGAGGATCGAAATGAAGTTTTTTTTTCTACGATGTCAAAACAAATTTTTGGTTTCCGGATTTTATAAGACCTTCCTTTTTGCCAAATTTTATGATCCTAGGTCTATGGGAAGAATCATATAAGTGATTACCCTGCGAAATGTTAGACTGGCTCAAATGTTATGAAGTTTGGAAATATCCTGTAATTTGCTGAAAATCTACGTTATTGATTTCAGTGCTCAACCACAAGATGGATCAAAAATCTTGTAGAGTAATAGTTACCTATTCAAGTATCTCCCTAAAAATATTATCCTATTATTTTTTTGCTGATCGTACTTATTACATAGTTAACCACCTGTTGATAACACGTGCATGGCTCAAAAGGGTTTGTCGGCTCGGGCGAAATTGAAATCAGTACCGGCCCATATTACCTATTTACTTTTTTCTAAGACGTGCTTGTGATGTATTGGCGACAGCGTTTTGATAGTAATACCAAATTTATGCAACCTCATGCGGTAGTAATTAGATAGGTGACCAGTCCGACCATTATGTGACTACCACATCTCCGTGATATCGGTTCTAGGCTGACATAAAGGTTGGTCACTTGCCTTACAGACACCCCTCCACCAATCCGCACTAAGCCCGCGTGGTGGAGTATACTGTGCTGCATGCCTTCTCTTATAGGAGGTTAATGCTTATCAGTGGGATGTGTAACTTTACTTTAAATGAATATTTGAGAATACGAACGAAAAATATAATAATATATATAACCTACAACTAGCGACCCGCCACGCACGCTAATACCGCCTATGTTAGGAATAATGTAAGTTCTTACTTTAAACTGGCGAATGAATTTCCAAAATTGGTTTAGTAGATTACTTCCTACAAACAAAGTAACCAACTAGGAACCTCTTATGTAGTCATCATCATCTTAGCACAAGAGGGCCAACGTTCCGCTTTGGACCATGATCCACGGCAGATTAGGTTATTTATTACATTAGAGCAAACCTGACCAGTTTGAATCATATTTTCACATTCAATCGCTTGAATGTGCAGGTTTCCTTACGATGTTTTCCCTCACCGTAAGAACATAAGTTAATGAAACAGTAATGTAAGTACGTAACTCAGAGAAAGTCTAAAAATTAAAAAATAAATTATTCAGAAATAAAATACCCTTTTCACTGATTCGTATCTATGAGATAAAATGTCGCTTAGCCTCAGGTCATAGTAAGATCCTGAAGCGTTACAATAATCGCTTTTTCAGACACAGCGAATTAGGAAGTAAAAAGCAAGCGTCCATTTTATATAAAACCTTAATTGACACGAGGGAGCGAGAAAGCAAGAGGGGGTCATTTTTGCCAATACTTAAACGAAGACAGATAGACCCCACCCCAGAAAGGGGGTTTTAAGAAATTTTAACTTTTCTTTATTCCAAGCAATACCCCCCGGGGGCGGACGGGGAGAGTTGGGCGTCCATTTTTCTTGGAGTATTCTCTTTGGGCAGTCTCAAAGGGAAACAGTGTACTCTCCCCACTTAAGCATTTATTAAATCCATTCTGAATGAATTGCTAGAAAAGTGTTTCAGTTTTACTCAAAGCATTTTACGCGCTTTGTTTTTTATTGGAGCGTTTTAAAAGGAATCGTTGATATGGAATATAATTTAATAATCTTCAAAAGATTAATTTAATGTGATTTAGATACCCTACACCATTTAGGTAGGCTACTTAAGAATGGCTGGATCAATTATCATGATTTTTGTTGGGTTTGTTTCCGCTGCGCACTAAATTTTTTACATAGATAAGTAGTTGTGGGGAAATAAGAATATGTCAACCTAGCCGGATTTCGACTACGGCCGGCCAATCAATACAGTGATGCGGGAGATAATATAGTGCACAAGTGTGTGCACAATTACACAGGTGTATTGTGCACTCATATTCCAGTGACTGCCTCGTTGGTCTAGTGGTCAGCACGCTGGGTACTATCCACGAGGTCCCGGGTTCGAATCCCGGGTCGGACCAAGAGTGTTTGGGTTTTTCTGCCTTGAAATTACTCAGACACAGCTCCGGAGTCAGTGGTGTTAACACCCCCGTGCCTCGGAAAGCACGTTAAGCCGTTGGTCCTGCGACTGATCTCTCTACGGTCATGTCGGACTGCCATCTCACCGAATTATGAGAGTAAAAGGAACAGAGAGTGCACCTGTGTATTGCGCACACACTTGTGCACTATAATATGTCCCGCGCAGTTGGCTAATCTCTGTTGAGATAGGCCGCCGTAGTCGAAACTCGGCTAGGAGGACATTATTATTATTCCAGTGAGACGGCAATCTTACATGACATGACCATGAGGGGCGCAACAGGACCACGTGATTACCGAAGCACGTTGTAGGTACCCCAGAAAAGGAAAAACATTTATAAGTATTTATTTCACACGATTAATAACATTCAGGATTTTCAAAGTTTTGGGATTATGAACTATTTTTATTTGAAAATTGGCATATTGAGCTATAAAATACTGATAGTATATCAGTATTTTATACATTTTTTAACATAGTTATTTAGTTGTATTATACCTACCTTATGTATTATGATTTTGCGGGATTATAATACGTAATCATTTGTTTGCAACAAATTTATTATTCTTTCGCCAACAGGTTTTCATCTACATTAGTTAGTATAAAAATGATCTAAAACAATTTTGTTTTTAGGGGGTAGGGGGGTTGATTTTTTTTTCCTTACCATAGTAATTTGGGTATCAAATTAAAACCTGTGAAAAGACTATTTTATAAACATTATATTTTTTGCAGTTAGGTGTTTTGTTTTCTCCGATTTGCTTGTTATTAAAAAACCGGCCAAGTGCGAGTCGGACTCGCGCGCGAAGGGTTCCATACCATTAACTTAAAAAATTAGACAGTATAGGCAAAAAAAGTATATATTTTTATTTTATTTATAATTTCAAAAGTGTTAATCACAGGATACCCGAAACAATTTTAAATAAGAGTTTCCGCGGCTGTTTTTTTACGTAAGTGATTTGAAGTTTATAGGTCCAAAACTTTAGAAATTACTTGGAGGGGGACACCGTGAAAACCGACTTTGGCGGGCTATATCTCGCAAATGGTAAAGCTGATAAAAAAGTGTTTTATGGAAACCCTATCTTATTTTCATAGTCCTTTTCAACGATACCCCACACAAGGGGGTGGACTCAAAAAAATAATTCACCCCCCCCCCCCTTTACATATATGGGGAGGTACCCTTAAAAAGGGGTATTTTATTTTTTTGTATTATTAAAAATGAGATCTATATGTGAAATAACTTGCAACCAAATTACATGCAAATCAGTTCATAAACGTAAAAGATATTCTGCTGTGACAGACTAGGATGGACGGAACGGACGGACTGAACGATCTTATAAGGGTTCCTTGTCGGATTACGGAACCCTAAAACAGAATAAATAATAGTAAAAGTTTTAAAATCAATTTTACCGACAAGCATCGCCAACGTTGCTTCACGTGGCCACGCCATCTATGCTTAAGCGATATCAACGTAAATAAAACATTTTGGTGAGAATGAAGTAAAAGACAAAGTTCCTAGATGGCAGTAACTAGATATTCAGTCGTGATATTTCCAAAATTAATAACAGAAGGCACTGAACCGACCGCGTTCCGCCCTACCGAGAGCTTAGGCGGTCTTCACACTGCCCTTCTTCATCACTGCCCCCCTTCACGCAGCGCACGCAGTGTGCTGCAGTGATGATTCGACACGCTAAACATTATAAGAAGAACAGCCTTATTCGTAAATAAAAATTCACTAAACTTACGTCGTTCAACGCTATCTAGCTGATTTTAAGTACATCTATTTGCACCGCGTCACAGAATAAGTACTAGTACTCCGTACAGAAGTTTGACTTTGCATTGAAATTCAAAGAAATATCTACCTACTCAATGTTGTCAAAAATGTGGTGTAATTCAGGTTGCCTAAGACTCGAGCACATTTTCGTGTAGACACCTACAAAAATACATTGCAAGATAATTTCATTCTTTTAACTCTGGAATATGATTCATAATACACTTAACCTGTTTAGTGACGTACTATCACGCAACGCGATAGGGTTGACTGCCACAAAAAGCTACTTACGCCATCTAGCGTATCTTTCTATGACTTTATTCATGCGCGTCCAGCCAGCAACCTAGTGCCGCGCACCGCTGGTGAGTGAGCGTGTCGCTGCCAGCTAGCGACACCCAACTTGTTTAGCCCCTTACCAAGGAGTCACCACCGTGAAAATACTCGCACTAGGCCCTCTGTGGGTTATCAAGCATTCATGTCGTAAAAAACCACAGACATGTATAATACAAGTACGCTGGACTGCATACTGTCAACCTGACAATAAGCCATTTGATTATCGCCATTTTGGCAATGACGGCTGTAGTGAGCGTGTGGTGACCGTCCACGAAACTAATGAGAATTGACATAAAAATAATATGGAAGTTACTTTATTAGTACACTCATTGATTTATAAAAAATAATAAATATAATAAATCAATGAGTACATACATAATAATAATAATAAATATATAATAAATCAATGAGTACTCTGTATACTCGGTGGCCTGATAACCATCTGTCTAAACAAGGGCTAACATGGCAAGTGTATGGGAAGAGAATGCCGGGCCGCCCTCGTACCACTTGGAGGCGCTCAGTTGAGGAAGAGGCTGCATCAACTGGTCTCGGCTGAAAGGACCTGGAAGCTACCGCGCAAGATAGAGAGCAGTGGAAATCCCTTCTTCGAGCCCTATGTCCCTGATGAGGGACAACAGGATTGCATCATCATCAAACTCGGTGGGGGCGCCTTGATTCGGCACAAAAATTATCTGTCATTTCTTAGAGAATGTTTAGTAAAGGTACAATATAAAAAAAGTCTGTCACTTAACAAGTACACATACACTTTATGCGTTTTGGCGCTGCGACTGCTTGTCTGTCTCTATCTCATCTGTGGTCTCTCTGCCCGCCATTTTGTTACGTTACGCCATTCTGAGATTGACGTCCGTCACATATGACTTGAAAACTTTGACAACCTCTGCCCCATGGCGGCCAGCGCGCTATTTAAATTGTTTTATTGTTGTTGCAATTGCAAGTGCTACACATTAAATAAAATAAATAAATAAATTGTTTCAACAAACACACCAATTACCTAGCCCCAAACTAAGCGTGAGCTTGTGCTATGGTGACTACGATAACGGATAGACATACTTATATACATTTATCAATTTTATAAACATCCATCCATTTTGTCGTAGTTGGATTTTAGTTTTTTAACTTTTTATTATTTGTACTGTTTTGGTGTTAAACTGTATTTGTGGCGCATAATATTAACAAAATTTAAATGGATGAACTAAGTATTCTGATAAGTAGTAAAGAAGCTATGAACGAAAAGATGTGAATTATATGCAATCAGCCCACGAATACAGGTAAAGACACAAGCAAATGCTAGTAATATATATATATTCAAAATGTACAAGTAAAGCGCTTTCAAATGATACCAAACACTGCATATTTATCTTAACTTTATATTTTTACTCTGTATGTTTTGTCCGCTAGAGGGCGCCACATTAGTTTTTGTGAAACCTTATCTAGCCTATAACCAGCGGACAATTAAGACGCTTCTAATGAAATGTCATTTGTCGAATTCTGATAAGTAGTTTAGAAGTTACGAGGGAACAGATGAACATACATACATACATAGCGTGTCAAAATCATAACCCTCCTTTTGTTTTGCCGTAGTCGGGTGAAAAGTGATATTTTAGTCATTTTCGTGAGATTTTTCGAAGTCAGAATACTTTACTGAAACATTCATCCACATGCGAGATAATCGCGGATAAACAAACATACTTCTTTTTTTAAGTCGGTTAAATTTGTTTAGTAATATTGAAATAACTAATTCATACTTAAAAAGCTTTATTTTAGGCAGAGTTTTAAAATTATAAATGCAATTTTAATTATATTTTTATATTTAAAAAAAAATACTTTTTATAGCCTGACCAGAAATATATGGGACCTGAATTAAGGGCGCTTCAAATGCACTTTATAAGTCAACACTTGGTATAATCATACCAGCGTAGATTGGCAACTGAACATAAAAAACATATTTTTTATATGTTTACATTCATGTTATTTTTTAAGCCTGATGCCTAATGAAAACCGATTCTACGATAAAATAACACGACAGAACACTCGCAAATTAAGTACTTATTAGATTTAGTAACTCTTTGTAATATTGGTCTTGAATTTTGGACTATTATTTTTGCAAAACCACTTATGGGTAAAAGAAACATTAATCCATTATTTTTTTAAATAATATTATTTATAATGTTAACCATAAAATTAAATCAAATTTCACTTACAAAAATTAATTGACTGTGTCATCCGGTGGGACTCGAACCCACGTCCCTTCGCTATCCGGGTGAGTGCTCTTACTAACTAAGCTACGGAGGACGTTAGTCAGTCGACGAATTTTGCAAGTGCTTACTACGCCAGTGAGCCGGCGTTCGATTTCATCAATACTTGGGGAATGTACCCGCATGTATCCATTTCATCTTTACTGATGGTTAAATATTTGTAAAAATATTTCCATTGGATAGATTGGAGAATTGATGACGTGTCAGTGGCGATTTGAGGTTTCTGTTGCCAGTAAAAGAAATTAGTTCCAGTTGTTTTCCGCAATATGGCGAGGTCCCATATATTCCTAGTCAGGCTATATATTTAACAACATATCATTTCATGAACAGTGACCTTTCAAATAAATTATACAATAAAACAACATAATTTTGATATCATTCCTTTTAGGGTAAACATTACTAAGCATGCGAGTTTCGAATGACCAATTGAAACGATCAATTGAACAAAATTGGTTTCCCAACACTACGTTAAAAAATAAAAAGTTTGCCGTCCTCTTCTTGTCTTTGTCAAAATTATGATATTTTTCGTATGATTTACGTTTTTGAATGTAATTATGTGTGTTTGTATGCAATAATCGTATTTATATTGTTACGGCGTAATTGGTGAAGGTGTTTGTGAGATCTGTGAAGAAATTCATTTGTGTATGTGTCGAGAATCTTCAGATAATAGGATTAATAGGTTAGTCAATGGTGTGTTTACATTGTTGGACTTGGCCTGGTGAATGAGGTTATAATAATATGTTTTAATACTTTGTAGGTGGAAGCTCATGACCTTATCTGCACAGTCTGTTGGTCAGAAGCAATGAAAAAAAGTGAATCTCAGTGCATTGCTGGACAGAATTGTGCGCTGTGTAGAAACCCTTTACGAAAGCGTTCCCATCAAATTATTGGTTTAAGAACAGATACTGCTCATCACAGAAGTATAAAAAATATAATTCTGGAAAGACTTATTCCTCTGGAAGTAAGTAATTAAAAGTAATAATTATTATTAACCGAAAATCTTTATTTATTATACAGGGTGGTCCATCCATTGACGTCAAGATTTTTTTTTGAATTCCTCCCTCCTAGGGGTACCCAAAAATACCCCATGTATGTTCCCCGATTTTTTTTAGTTTTCGAGATACGAGTTTTTTTATGCTTTCATCGAAAATTTTGCTAGTGTTTACATAAAAAAATTACATTATAAAACTGATCGGTTTTTTTATGTTTTTTTTTAAAACCTAATTCTCGTGAAGTGTTCTTTCACATGCATAAGAATTAACTGCCTAACATTGCTGCATGTTGTAACAATTTTAATCCAAAGTTAATAAATTACGTTTCTGCAAGCTAGGGTTAAATTTTCAAATTCAAATTAAAAAAAAACAAGAAGGTTGCAAAGATTTTAATAAATTTTAAAAACTTCTCTAGTCTCTAAGCTTTCCAAAAAGTACAAAAAAGTGGTAGGTAAAGGGGCCATTATTTCCTGTAATCGGGCTTCAAACGTAGTGGGGTGAAAATTTGGCCAATCAAGTAACTTCAATTTCATAACTTTAAATAGGTGATTGCTCCAAATTACTGAAAACCCATCTTGGTGGTAATAATAATTATTTTTATGACTGGTGTATCATTTTTTGAGGTTCATAATGAAACAATACAAATCAAATCAAAGTATTTATTAATAAAATTAAATTTAAAACAAATTTTCAAAGGCGCTGTAGATTATGTATTGAAGTGGGAGCTCCCTCCCACTTCAATACATAATCTACAGCGCCTCAAAAATTTTTGCCTTAATCTAAGAAACGCACTTCTGTTGGCTTTTTTTTGGTTTTTCCGCTTCGTTCAATTTCTGGCGTAGTTCGGCTTCGCTATTCGTCTCCCGCGCCTAAACTATTTCTTTGTAGTACCCCCACAAGAAAAAATCGATTGGGTTCAGGTCTGGTGAGCGTGCAGGCCATTCAATTGGCCCGGTACGCCCAATCCACTTTCCTGGAAACGTTTCGTTGAGGTGCGCCCTTACTTCTCTTGCATAATGGCAGGGAGCACCGTCGTTTTGGAAAAACATTCTCCTTCTCGTTTCTAGAGGTACTTCTTCTAATAAATCTATCAAATTATTTTCGTAATTATTTATTTCGTTAGCCCTCTGAAAAAAATCAAACTCAATCACGACAGATAGCGACAGATGCGATGATGAGGCAAAGATTTGCCTACTAATGGGTTTTTTAGGGGTTCGCAAAAGTTACAGTGCAAGGGAAAACCATGACTGCACCTAAGGAATACTCCATGTTTTGACAGAGTAAGGCTCAACTTAAGCTACCTAAGAATGTAAAAAATGTTTAAAAAATGCTTACCTGATTTCAAAATTCTCAGAACTGAAGTTCGCGGTATTCCAGTTGATCTAGTTATTCTTCTTGAGCTTGTAGATGGATCAATTGCGATCTCATCTAACACCATATCCCTTCGGTCTGGATCAGCAACATGTCCGCCTCCGCGACCTTGTGAGTGTTAATGAAAACTCTGTGGTCTGGGTAATGCTCTCGTACTTCACCTCGCCGCTCTAGCTGTTCTCGATAGAGTCTCGCAGCTAATAGGCCATTGCCTTGCGCGACGCCATAATAATAATGCATCTCTGCGTATTCACCAAGTGAATATGGCATGATGCAGGTCGACTTTAATCCAAATCACTAGGCAGTCAGAATCCGAAGCACAGGCACAGGTCAATCACAAGGCAAATCAAGAGTCCGGGTAACAAGCATAAGAATCAGAGGAAACAAACGTAGACAAAACAGTAGTAACACGAGCAGGTAGCAGTGAACGACTGTGGTCGTAGTTGGGTTGCATCGGCTTTGGCAGGGGTGCGGGGGGTGCGGTGGTGAGGTGAGGGGTGGTAAGGCAGGTAATAACGGTCCCTTATCTAACCGGTTTGACGCGTCATCCTTTTGTGCGTGACATGTTTTAGCTTCGTTTGGATCACTGACAGTGATCCTAAAACTAAGAAATAATGTAAAAAAATAAATAATACAATTTTAAAAATCTCTAAGGAGAATTTTTTAAATGTTTTAAGGCATTAGAATTTATTTTCATGAAATTCAAGTTCCTCAATTGAAGTTACTTAATTGGCCAAATTTTCACCCCGCTACGTTTGAAGCCCGATTACAGGAAATAATGGCCCCTTTACCTACCACTTTTTTGTACTTTTTGGAAAGCTTAGAGACTAGAGAAGTTTTTAAAATTTATTAGAATCTTTGCAACCTTCTTGTTTTTTTTTTTAATTTGAATTTGAAAATTTAGCTCGCAGAAGTAATTTATTAACTTTGGATCAAAATTGTTACAACATGCAGCAATGTTAGGCAGTCAATTCTTATGCATGTGAAAGAACCCTTCACGAGAATTAGGTTTAAAAAAAAACATAAAAAAACCGATCAGTTTTTTTTATGTAAACACTAGCGAAATTTTCGATGAAAGCATAAAAAAATCGTATCTCGAATACTAAAAAAAATCGGGGAACATGCATGGGGTATTTTTGGGTACCCCTAGGAGAGAGGAATTAAAAAAAAAAACTTGACGACATTGGACGGACCACCCTGTATTTATTTTTTAATACTTTTGTGCAGGTTCGAGCATCACATTTTATTTGCCATCCATGCTGGCAAAAGGTTGATCGTGTGGCAAGAAATTACTGTCCACCATCCTCATCAAGAAATGCTGAAGTAAACAAATTAAAATGTGTGAACTGTGGCATTAATTTACTTAGAATGCAAAGGCACATTTTACATGATGAAGTTTTACTTAGCTTTGTACAACAACATGTTGCACCGCGAGTGGTAAGTTTTTAGTAATTAGTTATTTGAATTTTACGCAAACTACCAATAAACGGTAGTAACTTGTATGTTATTGTCAGAATAACGGTCTCCGTGGTCTAGTGGTCGGGCGCTCGGCTCTAATCTCAGAGGTTGTGGGTATGAATCCCGTGGGGAACACATCATAGGCTCGGTCAGTTTCCAGTCATACATAAACTCAGAAAGTGTTCATTACACAAAACCAAGTCTGAGACCTAATAGGCGGTTTAGAAACTGACAATTGGGCCTGTTGGGTCATTGATCTGTTAAAGCCTACTCAATAAGAATAAAGTTATTGTGACTGAAAGTTGACTAATATTTACTTACTTAATTACCATAGCAATTTTTTACATATTCTTTTTAATTACAGGTAACTGCTAATGACTATGTCTGTCATGACTGTCATGTGATAATAGTTCAGAGAGCTGCTACTTCAGCTCCCCCTGCATTCTTTTTGGAACATGAAACTGAACTCCCTGTGGGTCACCAATGTGTTTGTGTAATATGTGGATGTTCTTTATTGCAACAGCACAGCCACATAATAGAAGAGGCTACGACTCATCATATCTTACATGTTTTTCAAAACTGGATTCACCCAAGAGAGGTAGGATATCAAAATTATTTTATTTATATTATATTATTTATATTAACTAAGTATTTATATTACATTTCTATGTCATAGTAGGAGTAGGATGTTCATTTAGCTCAGGACATCCAAAAAGGAAGTACAGTTATTGTGATTCACGAAGGCTACTGGGCTAGTGTTGCCGATCGATAGTGGACTGTAGGAGGAGAAATATCGATATTGATACAATCAATAGTATTGATTCTATCAAAAGTAAAGTATTGATAGCTCGGTAATACTAGACTGGGCTTTGCATGTGGTCTTATACATACACGCTGTGGTAGTGTGCATGTCTCAGGCAACTCTCTCATAAACACACTACATTATGTTGCATGTACATGTTTAAACCACATGCAAAACTCTTTATTTTTAATATTAATTATCTTTTTAATAAAGTTTAATTAATAGTTAATTTATTAAAAGAGAATTAAGTAGGTACCGTAGATGTATGATTGTCTCAAAGTATCTTAATTTATTTTTTACAACTTGTTAATGTCTGTTTATTTTCCTAGGTGCAACCATCAGACCTAATTTGTGGCACATGCTTCCGAAGAGCTAAAACAAGAGCAGACGCACAATTGGCTAAAGAAAATAATGATACAAACAATCCATCACAAGCGACTGACAGTGCTGAAAGAGCCAAAAGAGTTGAAAGAATTCAAACAATCCACTTACCCCATTACTCCAGAGCACCATATACTCATTCAAGGTGTATTTTTACACAGTGCAACAGTATCTTACTGCATGTGGTTCCACATCCCGTTAGAGTGAAACTGTTCAAAGATTATAAATATTATATCCCACAAAACTGCAGAATTTGTGATTTTCATTTAAATGTTGAACCGTGGACAAGTCTAATTGAGAATGAAAATCAAAATCATAATTTCACCGCTGCCTACATAGAAGATTTCTGTGAACTGCTGAAGGATGATGGTGACCTGATCAACTTTGAAAATATTGAACAAATTAATGACAAAGTTTTTTGGTATTGGACTGGGCGCACAAAAGACCAATTTCGAGAAGTTGTAAATGAACTGCCATTTTTTGAAAAACGGTCCATTGCCCTTGGAGCATATTTAATTAAATTAAAAACTGGAGACAGTGATGAAAGAATTGCCAAATTATTAAATATGTCCAGAAGGACGTTAACAAAACTAATAAACAAAGCAAGGACATCCATTAACAGTCACATTGTGCCAGCACACCTAGGCCTAGGCCATATCACGAGGATGGAAGTGGCTGCAAGAAATCTGTATATTCCAGAATCTTTGTTTGGGAATCCTGGAAGAACTGTTGAAGACCGAAAAGCTATTGTCATCATGGACGGTACATATATTTACGTTCAAAAAAGTAGTAATTACAAGTATCAAAAAATACATATTCTTTACATAAATACATAAACTTAGTAAAGCCGTTCCTTATAGTATCATGCGATGGCCACATTATAGATGTTTTAGGTCCATACCCTGCCACAAAGTCGGATGCTGATATTTTAAAAGAGAATTTAATGAACCCTCCAAACCCATGCGACAATATTCTAGAGAGGGTAATGTTATAATTTCAGACAGAGGCTTCAGAGATGCGATACCTATGCTTCATAACTTAAATTATGAAGGACATTACCCACTTACATTACAAGAGGGTCAAACTCAAATGACCACAGAAGATGCCAACAAATCTCGCCAAGTCACTTTATGTAGTTGGGTTGTGGAGGTGGTCAATGGAAGATTTAAGAGGGATAATAAGCTGCTGCGACAAGAATATTTTAATAGAGCATCATGGAAAGTTGTACTGCTGTAGTTACTTAATAGAATATGAAGCAAAGTTTAATTCCTGATAGTGGTTACCTACGGCTTCACCCGCGCAAAAGTTGGATTTGCGCAAACTTTCAACCCCTAAATTCACCCCTTGATATTTTTATACCGCGACAAAAAGTAGCCTATATCCTTTTCAGGGTCTTGAACCATCTCCATTCAGACTTTCATCTAAATCGGTTTTGTGGTTTAAGCGTGAAATGAGTACACAGGCAGACTCACAATATTAGTTGACTCACAAAAATATAAACACGTACTTTACCTACCTAAACACGAATAATACATAACATTTTTCACGGCACCGACTACCGATTAGTGTATGTATGTATTTATTGTTGGACTGAACGATCACGCCAACTGGAGATAAGTAATGGGGATCCACACTGCCAAATTCTCCCGGTAGGTGGCGCATTGTTGATGCGACCAAAGCTATCTGTCATTCCAGTACAGAAGTTGTGTTTCTTTGAGTATTTTTTTGTGTTTTCAATCTACGAAAGCATAATGCCGTTATGTGCTGTGCCAGGTTGTTACAATAATGGTGTTCATTTATTTCCAAAAGACATGTGCTAGGTTGTTGCAATAATGGTGTTAATTTATTTTAAAAAAGAAGTGGGAAACAGCTATAAGAAGAAATTTTATTAATTTTAGGTAGTACTAGAACTATTTACACCATGATAAGCTTCTGGATCGGGAACATTCATCGTATCACAAGATTGTGAAGCTACGACACCAAAATTCCCGGTATCATCGCGGTTCCGATCGTAGAATTGTAACATAAAAAACAAACATGTACGTATTTTATTGTTTTAGTTATATTTATTAAAACCTTGTTATGTAGTTAATTTCTAACACAAACACAACAAAGACAATTTCAACATTTAAATGTAACATTTACAGTAATAATAATAATAAATCATTTATTTCTCTCAAGCACATTAGGGAAGTAACAAGTACATAAAATTAGTAAATTACAATTTAAAAAGGTTCCTAACGTGCGAGAGGCTGGTGCCTGAGATAGGTCTAAAAAAACCGGTGATACAGGTCACCAGGCCCCGCCCGTAAATACAGAAGCCAAAATGAAACGTGTAGGTATACGAGGGTCAAACTGAAAGTTCTTAGAAAATCAAAAACTGATTACATTAGCCAGTTATTAGTTTTATTATATCTTTTCAAAATATTGTCCATTGACGTCAATACACCGCTGCATGCGATGGAACCACTGGGAAAAGCACTTTGCCCACTCGTCCTTAGGGGTCTCTTCAATGGCATCGCGATACGCAGCCACCGCTTCTTCAGCATTCATAAACCGCTTTCCTTTAAGTTTATCTTTAATTTTTGGAAATAAATAAAAATCACAAGGCGCGAGGTCGGGGCTATACGGCGGGTGACCCAGTAATTCAACGTTTGATGTCGCCAAATAGTCGATCGTTCGCTTGGCGGTGTGCGACGAGGCGTTGTCGTGGTGAAGGAGGATCCTACTGCGAGGTCGTTTCTCTCGAACTTTTTCCAAGACAAGTGGCAAACAATTGGTAGTGTACCATTCTGCAGAAACTGTTTTTTGATCCTCTAACACAATTATTGCGAAATGACCTATCCTTCCAAAGAACGAGGCCACCATTTTTTTTCCCGCACTTCGATCTCTCTTCACTTTAGTTGGCAACTCCTCGAAAGGAAACACCCACTGAGCAGATTGTCTTTTGGTTTCAGGATCATAACAGTAAATCCAGCTTTCGTCACCTGTTAGTATGTCGAACACAGCATTTGAGTCACCTCCGTTAAATCTTTCAATCATTTTACGGCACCAATCCACACGATGGAGTTTTTGAGCCTTAGTCAAATTATGAGGTATCCACTGGGCGCAAAGCTTCCTGACCGCTAAATGTTCGTGGAGGATTTTGTGCACTTGACTCATACCGATGCCTAAGCTTGTCCGAATCTGCTGATAGGTCACTCTTTTGTCAGTCTCTATCATACGCCGCACAACACAGATGTTATTTTCAGTCGTCGCCGTAGAAGGCCGTCCCTCACGTACATCATCAGTGAGATTAGTGCGACCACGTTTAAACTCATTAAACCAGTTGTAAACAGTCGCACGAGATGGGGCTTCATCGTGAAAGGCCAATCGTAGTCTATCATAACTTTCTTGTTGACTTAAATGACATCGAAAGTCATAAAAAATCATTGCACGAAAATTTTCTCGTGTTAAATTCATTTTGACGTGACACAGACAATTTTCAATTTGCCGCCAAGTCGTAAAACAAATGACAAATGAATGAAATATATACTCAGTAATATTGGCAAAGAGTTCTATTTTCAAATTTTAGAATATTTTTTTTATTATATTGTTTATAAGTGGCCAGTTCTAAGAACTTTCAGTTTGACCCTCGTAACTAGGTATCAATATGAAAAGAGAAATGAAACATATATAAAATAAATAAAAAATTTAAAAAACCCCCGACACAAAATAATAGATGCACATAAAAATCCTAAAACAAGGTTTTATAACTATGGAATTATAGCTAGATACAATACAGTTGGTTTAAATGGAAACCCTATAAAAAGCAAAAAATAAAACTGAAATTTTGACCCTACGTAAGTACACAATTTTTAATTCTAATGTTGTCGCGTCGGGGGACCGCACTAATATTAGACCTTGCGCGCCGTCCACCAAAATTCGCGCGAGTCGCGTTCGGGAAGCAAAGCAAATTTAAATAAATGGATTGAGGACTTATGCAAAAACTTTATACTTATATGTTACGTAACTATATACTTTAACACAAAGTTAGTCTAATATTAGTGCGGTCCCCCGACGCGACAACATTAGTATATAAAATTGTGTACTTACGTAGGGTCATAATTTCAGTTTTTTGCTTTTTATAGGGTTTCCATTTAAACCAACTGTATTGTATCTAGCTATAATTCCATAGTTATAAAACCTTGTTTTAGGATTTCTATGTGCATACATATTTTGGGTCGGGGGTTTTTAAATTTTTAATTTATTTTTTTATTCCGAGTGCGTATAACGAAACTGTGTAAAGTGCGTGTAAATAAGCGACTCCTGGGCAAGCTCGCTCCAGTAGACCTTATCTTTGCTCTTGGGCTTAGAGGAAGATCTAGAGTTAGCCCATTACCTATTAAAAAAACACTTAACCGAGCCTTTACTAGGCGAGCGTGACATAGTGTGTTTTTCAAAAACTTTGTATTTCATACTCAAATAGGGTTGACACAATATTAGCGGGTTGACACAATATTAGCCATCTAGCCGGTACGCCAAAAAGTTTACAATATTTTCTTACGCCATCAATTTTATCGGACCCCTACAAACAGGGTTGACAGGCTAGATGGCTTACCATCTAGCCGATACGCAGCGACAACGTAGCGAAATCCTGCAAGTTTCCACTTCGGCCAACTTAAATCGGGTTAAGTTTAGTTGAGTGCCTGTACCGACAGCAGCGACGTTGCAGTTGTTAAAAAATATGTATATTTGAAAGAAAGAAAAAGTATTTATTTGGCAATCGAATTTTCGAACATAATACCATAAAGGCACATAAAAATACAATAAAAAAAAAATATCTAATGAAAAGGCTCAGTATTAACGTGGCAGCCTAGAGCACACCACGCAAAGTGTTCAGCGGTTCAGTGAGTACCTACTATTTCAATTAAATTAATTTTAATTATAACTTAAGAAAGAGAATACAAGAGTTAAGAATTAAAAACCGGATAAGAGCGAGTCGGACTGAGGATCGAAACGAAGTTTTTTTTCTACGATGTAAAAACAATTTTTTATGCTTAAGCGATGTCAACGTAAATAAAACATTTTGGTGAGAATGAAGTTCCTAGATGGCAGTAACTAGATATTCAATCGTGATATTTCCAAAATTAATAACAGATGGCACTGAAACCGTCGCGTTCCGCCCTACCGAGGGCTTAGACGGTCTTCACACTGCCCTTCTTCATCACTGCCCCCCTTCACGCAGCGCACGCAGTGTGCTGCAGTGATGATTCGACACGCTAAACATTATAAGAAGAACAGCCTTATTCGTAAATAAAAATTCACTAAACTTACATTGTTCAACGCCATCTAGCGGATTTTAGGTACAGCTATTTGCACCGCGTGAAAATACTCTCCTAGACCACAGAATACTAGTACTTCGTACAGAAGTATGACTTAGCAATTGTATTCAAAGAAATGTCTACTCAATGTCGTCAACAATATGGCGTAATTTAGTTCGCCTCAGAGTCAAGCACATTTTCGTGTAGACACCTACAAAAATCCATTGCAAGATAATTTCATACTTATTGCTCTGGAATATGATTCATAATACACTAAACCTATTCAGTGACGTAATATCACGCGACGCGATAGGGTTGACTGCTACGAGAAGCTTCTAACGCCATCTAGCGCCTCTTTCTAGTACTTTATTCATTCTCGTCCAGCCAGCAACGTAGCCACGCGGCCGCCGGTGAATAAAACGCGCGAGCGTTGCTCTAGCCGGTAGCGACACGCAACTTGTTTTAGCCGTAGGTGCGCCGCGCGTAGGTACGTTTTTGCTACCTCCGCGGGGAGATACACAGGCCTGACTAGACCCTCTGTGCGTTCTCAAGCATTCATGTCGTAAAAACCACAAACATCTTTATTACAAGTACGCTGGACTGCATACTGTCAACCTGACAATGAAGCTATTTGATTATCGCCATTTTGGCAATGACGGCTGTAATGAGCGGGTGGTGATCGTCCACAAAACTAATGAGAATTGACATAAACATAATATGGAAGTTTATTAGTACCCTGTATACTCGGTGGCCTGATAACTACCTGTCCAAACAAGGGCTAACATGGCAAGCGTATGGGAAGAGTAGGCTGGGCCGCCCTCGTACCACCTGGAGGGGCTGGAGGCGCTCAGTTGAGAAAGAGGCTATATCAACTGGTCTCGGCTGAAAGAACCTGGAAGCTACCGCGCAAGATAGAGAGCAGTGGAAATCCCTTCTTCAAGCCCTATGTCCCTGATGAGGGACAACATTATTGCATCATCATCATACTTGGTGGGGGCGGCGCCGCGGCGCCTTGATTCGGCACAAAAATTATCTGGCATTTCTTAGAGAATGTTTAGTCCAGCGTTCTTGTATTATAGAGGTCAATGTAAAAAACAAAGTTTCAAAAAGAACTGACTGACAGGTACAATATAAAAAAAAGTCTGGCTGTCAGCCACGGCCGTGACGGCTAAGTACACGTACACTTTATGCGTTTTGGCTGCGACTGCTTGTCTGTCTCTATTTCATCTGTGGTCTCTCTGCCCGCCATTTTGTTACGCCATCCTGAGATTGACGTCCGTCACATCACATATGACTTGACAACTTTGACAACCTCTGTCCCATGGCGGCCAGCGCGCTATTTAAATTGCTTTATTGTTGTTGCAAGTGCTACACTTTGGCTTCATAGTTTGCCAAAAAACGATAAGATGTCTTTCCTTGTGCTAGGAAACCCCGTCCCCGTCTTATGGGTCTATCCAAAGACCAACTCATAAATCTTAGGTATTGTATCCGTGCTTACACAGGAGGAAGAAATAGCACGAGATGAACTTGTTCTCGCTCCTCGAAAAGTTAAGCACTTTTTCACTAAACCCTACCCGCTACCCGCCTACGCAGACCCATAACTAATGTATCGATATCTCTTTATCGACTTTCGCAAACCCAACATAGTTTTGAATAAATCGTACACGGCTGTAAAGTCATTAATAAAAAAAAAAACTAAGAATGTCAATTGAAATAGACCACTACAACGTCAAAACTCATAATTTGGAACTATCCGGAAAGCATGGCCGGAAAGTCACTGTCGCATCTGTACTTGCACAAATAGATCTGTGCTGTGAGTGACGGCTGTCAGTCAGTTGTTTTGGTAACCAAAACATTGTGTTTTGGTGTTGTTGTTCTTAGTTAAAAAAATATTATTAACTAAGTTTAGTAAACATTGTATTGAAATCTCCTTGCATAGGTACCTTAAACAATTATTTGGAATCTAGTGGCTTAGCATAGCTTAAATTGTTTATTCCCAGCATCTGAACTTTAATAAAGTTATAAACATGTCTGATAATAATCTTTTGGGTATCATGCTGGATATGGACTCCGATTCTGATGTTAGTGATATGATAATGCTTAACATGCTGTGTCAACTGAAAGAGAATACATCTGATGAAGGTATAAATCTGTTAAATAGGTATAATATTTTTGTAAAGTAAATATAAGGTCTTCAAACAAATTATGATTAAAACCTAGTACTACCTAAACCAGTTAAGGTACTAGGACCTAACAAAATAAGGATACCCTCTGACATTACTTTGACTATCTTGTTAGTCTAGTGCTCGGCACACTAATGTGTCCAGTCCAGTTTAAATTCCAGCAAGAGCTATTTGTTTCTGGATTTTTTTGACTTGGAATTATAGCGGTTCTAGTTAACTTTCTGGTGTTCTACGCACTTAACCTCATGATTGGGCCATTGTGCATATGTCCTCCTTTTTATTCCAACCACCAATAGTGATGCTAACTATCTAACTCTAAACTACAGAATATAATGTAACTATAAATTCAATGTATCTATTTCGGAGGAAAATTAATGCTATTTTATTTTATAATAATTTAATATTATTATAAAGAGGAAAGATTTGTTTGTTTGTTTATTTGCATCTAATAGGCTCCGAAACTACTGGACCGAATTAAATGAAATTTGGCACAGAGATAGTTTGAGACATTGGAAGGGACATAGGCTACTTTTTGTCGCGATATAAAATCATCAGGGGGGTGAAATGGGGAATGGGCGAAGTCGCGCGGAACTGCTAGTATTTTATAATTATAACAACCCAGTGCCTTGTGAAATCAACGACATTGATTATCCTGGGCCTGATCTATCTCCAGTCATTGCCTGGATTAATGTCTCACTGAACTTAGAGAAGGAACAGAAAGTGCATATGTGTGTTGCGCACATACTTGTGCACTATAATATGCAGTAGTTAGCTAATCTTGGTGGACGTGGGCCACATTTGGCTAGAATGACAATTTATTTATTATCATCACATTTTGCAATTATTTTCATAACTCTTGTGAATGTCATGCTGATGATTTTGTTGTACTGACTTACAATATATACAAGAAATAAATGTTTCGTGTAATACCTTACTAATTTGTATTGTAAAATATTATGTAGGTATAATTATTTTTATAATTCAAGCAATTTATTTGCAAGTCCCACTGGATGACACAGTCAATCCAAAATTATGTTGGTAGTTAAAAATAAAAGCTGCTTTATATATATATTTTTATTAATTTTGCAGAATCTGACCAGTCTGATGATGAAGATGATGACGCTTCAGATACAGGTAAATAATGTTGAAATATTTCAATTTTATATGGCAGGGGTCATTCATACAAAAACAGTCCTCAAAAAAGAACAATTAACTATCTACTAGGTAGGTAAGTACCTATAATCTCTGCAAGTTTTTATTTGCTTGCTTTTTAGGTGTTACAGTCATGCTAGATGATGTGTTTCAGGCTAGTGTTGATTTTTTGTGCCAATTTCCAAAGAAAAAAGAATATGTCATAGTAGAAGGGTCAAAAGAAGTCATGAAATAATGGTATTGCTGCACCCTTCATCACACTGAACAGTTGCATTTCAGAGTTCATCAATTGCCTACCTATGACTAGGAAGGTCGATGGTAATACCTATGCCTACCTACCACAGAATAATTAAAATTACAAGCCCTATACTGGAATTTTTATTTATTTAAAAAATTATAATTATTTTCTGGGTATTAGCAGCATTAGGTGCCTGTTATAGAGACAATTTAAAAATTAAAATACATTATTCTAACTGAAATTATAATTATATATTGATAATAACTAAGACTAAAAATAATATTCAAATTCATCCATATCAAATTTATAGTTAACCCTATAACTTTTAAACATATTTTCGCAATATTAATTTAAATTTTGCGTGGTTACCTACTGTTTAACGTACCTAAACATTACGTCTTAGTTATTTATTAGTTAAATGGTTAATTACGGTAAAAATATTACGACGAGCGAGCGAGACGGATGGGCAGCCGGCCGGCGGGCGGTAACAACAACAACGACAGGTCATTGTCAGTCAGTCGCCCGCTCGCGCGCGCTACCCTATGCCCACGTTCGACTCCACGTGTGTCTAACCGCGTTTGCGCATTGTTGTATTTGTTGTTACAAAATGTACGAGTATTCTCACCAGGAGTACTACGAAATGGTGCGATGTTACATTTTAAGTGGTGAAAATGGAGACGCAGCCGAGAGATTGTACGAAACAGAAATTATTCCTCGGCTCCGCAAACAAGGACTGATAAACCCGTCAAAACCAAAAGGTCGTACTATTATGGCTGCCAAGCAAAGGTTATTAGACCATGGCCAATTCGCAACGCCTATACATAGTATCCAATTACGGGGCAGAAGACCAAAACGGAATAGAAGTAGGTATAACATTAGTGTTACCGCTCGATAGGCCACTATCGAATCTTTCGATAGCATCGGTAGCTCCGTTAGTATATGCTATCTATCGACACACAGCAATATACTATCGATAGTATCAAAGTTCTATATCGAATGCATTATCGATAATATCGATGCTATTACTGCTGACTGTTGCAATAACAATCGATAATATCAATGATACCACTTTAGATACCGAATTAGATTACAAATATTTTTTTAGAACTGGTAATTTATAATGAATCATGGCCTGATTACACGGGGATGTCCCCCGTATTTGTTTAAACAAGTGTGTTATACTCGTAATATGATTATGAATTGTAATCAAACTGGAATGTAGTGGCATTTTTTGGCGCAAAGTGAAGTGTGGCAGATTTCCTACGCAGTCTGTGGCAGATTGGCCATTTATGAGATGGCCACACTGATCTCATCATCAATCAACAAAACAAATCAGTCTTCACACGTGTGTAGGGAATCCAATCCCGCAAACGCGGGATCCCGCACCTTTTTTGCGGGATCAGAAATGCGGTACTACACCCGCGGGATTGAAAAAATATACATATTTAAGAAAAATGGGCTCAGGCGACTATCTAATTATTTATAAGACACCTCAGCACAGCTCATTAATAAGTGATATAACAACTTTCCCATAGAACTCGTGACTTTTATATAGAATTTGTATGGAAAATAATTTTGATTCAGTTCAGTGATTTTGACTCAGACAGAACTAAATAAGTTTTGAATTTCTATTTTGGGGAGCATTCAAGTATTACGTAACGCAATCTTCTCGTAAAACGTTACGATGCGTTACAGGGGTGGGAGGTGGTCTTTCTTACAAGACGTTACGTAACATTGTTTCTTTTTTTAAATAAAAATTTAGGGAATTAAAACTCCCAAATTGGCAACCCTTTTCGTTTACCTTTTACGAGGAATCCTTCGATTATATTATAGTCGTAATTTTTCATTTGTTCTCGCAAGTTGACAAACCTTTTCGTTTATATTTCACCGGGAATCACGAGTTGAGTTTCGGTTTATAATTGCATTCCCAAAGGTTAAAATAAACATGTTATGTATTTTAAGAGTTTATTAGTAAAAAAAGCTGAAATAGGATAGGAATGACGGAGAAAAACAATTGTGTGTGTGTAAAGCCAAAAATTTAAAGAAAAATAAACAAAATACGCAGGTGTTGCAGATTAAAAATCTCTTGTTTTATTTAGTACCGCAAAAGCAATTAAAACTATACCAAGGACAAAAACTAAAACATAACTTTTTGCGCCTTTAGGGTAAAAATGGTCACTTGAGTGTTACGTAACGTTTAGAGAGGGGGAGGGGGGGGACAGAAAATCGTTACGGTGCGTTACAAGGAGGGTAGGGGGAGTCTAAAATCTTCAAAAATTGCGTTACGTAATACTTGAATGCTCCCTTGTGTCGCATGAATCCTGTATCGGAACGGAACGTAATCAATGTCAGTTCAGTTCAATTCAAATACTCTATGACTAGGGATTCCCTTACGGTGCACGGGGATTTACCTTCGCGCGCGGTCAAGTGTTAATTTATAATATGAGTAATAACTTTGCTTCATATTGATAATAATAATAAAAACATACTTGTCTTTATTTCTCTCATTTAACTACACAAAACAAAAATAATAATAAACAAAAGCAATCCGCGGGATCCGCGGGATTGATGACCTTGATCCCGCATGCTTGCGGGATTGCGATTTTTATGCGGGATTGGATTCCCTACACGTATGCCTTACCTACCGCTTTCACGTATTGTTGCAAAATGTATTCTTATTTCTTACCGCGAATACCTACTATAAAATGGTGCTATGCTACATTACAAGACTATTTTGGCCGCCAAACAAAGGTTATTAAACCATGGTCAATTGACAACATTTCATTTTTATAAAGGTACTAAAATTCAAAAACCATTTAGAGATTTGGCGATACTGAATACGTTAAAAATATTTTAATATTTTTTTACGCTATAAATTCAGAGATATTTGAAAAAAACATAGGTGCTATGATACCGGCATTATAAGGGGACATGCCTTTGCTTGGTTATCTGGTCTGACTTAAAAAGTATTTTACCATACATGCAAGCTAGCTGTCATTTTGACATTGATATTTGACACTGACACTATGATGAGTGAGTGAGAGAAGAGATAATCGTAGTGTTGTTCTATAGAAGCGAAGTCCATCTTGTTATCGATAGTTTTAGTATAGTATATTTAGGATTGCGAAAACTATTTGTATATTTAGGATATAGTATATTTAGAATTGCTAAAACTATTGATTATCTAGTTTAGTGACGAAATCTTAAAAAATCATTAGTGATGTTTTATTTGATTTTAGAAACCGTAAAAATTTAAGTAAGGAAAATGACAACGTTAGCTAATAGTAGTTAGTAAAGTTGTTTGATTATTTAAAAGATTATTTATCTACTTCTTTATTTGGACTTTTGTATTATGATATACGTGCTTAATAAGATTGTGTTTGGATAAACATACCCACTAAGATTATTTATCAACTTCTTCATTGAGACTTTGTATTTTGATATTACGTGATTACTAAAGTTGTGTTTGGATAAACATACTCACTAAGATTATTTATCTACTTCTTCATTTAGTTGTATTGTATTTTGATATACGTGTCGATATCGATATCTAACTTCTACAACATACAACACTATAGACGTCAGTTGTTTTTTAAACTTTGAATATGGCAGAGGCGTGAAGTTGTCTCATCCTTACTCTTGTACTTACGCTCTTTTAGAATTGAGAGTTTTTAAAGAATTTAATTCAAGGGGAATAAATGGAAAGAAATGAAAAAGAAAAAATATGTATGTCTTCTTTTTTGATGTACTATTAGGAAAAAAATAAAAATGTGCATGTAATTTTTTTGAAATGTTGTCAATTCACACCGCCATTACATACTTACCGCGGACGAGGCAGTAGACCAAGTCGGAAAAAATGTAGGTAAAAACGTACCTACAACATAAATTAGTTTTAGTCTGTTCAATAAAATGATTGCCGCCTTTTTAATTTATAATTATCAGATGTTCTCTGCGCGGTTTTTTAACAAGGTGGTTGTCACTCGGCATTGCCATTCAGTGTTACCAACCTTTTACCCAAAGTTTTTCTCTGAAAATACCATCCCACCAAAAACATTCTGTAAAAAACTAACCAAGTCTCGATGGAGCTGCTTGTTTATCTCTGAAAAGTAATGAAATCTAAACAAAGTCGTGCCAAGTCTAAGGTTCCTTACTGCGATTTCTTTATTATTATAGTTAATGTTGTGTGACTTGGCCGTTCTAGCGACAGATAGGTGCAATGGTGTCATAAAGCACCTGGTTTTGTACCCTTGTGTACCCTTCAACGGCCAAGTCACACAACATTAACTATGATAATAAAGAAATCGCAGTAAGGAACCTTAGACTTGGCACGACTTTGTTTAGATTTCATTACTTTTTCGAAATAGCTCCATCGAGACTTGGTTAGTTTTTTACAGAATGTTTTGGTGGGATTTCAGTTCTTTTCGTAGAAACGTGGGCATATTGATTTAATTAATATTTTAGTGTAATTTGTTTATTTAATTTGTGTAATGTTCAAGTAGAATAAAGTTAATCGTTCGACTATTTCTTCTTGTGAACTTGTAAGTATAAGTATAAAAGCCAGTCTAGTCTTATCCAGAGTTTTCCTTTCATTTTATTTATATGCGTTTTCAAAGTAGAAGGGGAGGCATTCGCCCAGCAGTGGGACTCTATATGCTAGATTAAATTAGAAGAAGTGTTCCACTACGCTGGATTTTTGCAATGACAGTCGATTTTTTTATGTACCAATAGTTTAAGGGGCATTATCATATCTCTAATACAGCTGAGACCAGCTTAGGGTTCTTCAACTGATACTTCAAACCTTCGATTTTTAACATGAAATGAAGCAGCCCACCAAGTTGAATATTTTTTGTAAAGGTGGTATGTCAATCTCTAATAGTTTGGTTGGGCTCTTGTGTTTTCTAATCAGGGTCACCAGATCTTCGATTATCCTAGTTTTTATAGTTTTCCCTTTATGTGGCCATTAAACCCTAACTCTGTGCTAAATTTCAGCTCTCTGAGTTGATTGGAAGTACTAATTCTATTATGATGATCATAAGTGAGTGTCATAAATGCGAAATTTCGCTTTAGCTTAACTTCGGAACTAAATTACCTACAGACTTGAAATTTTGAATTTTCAGTAAGTGATTATAGGTTACTGGATGACGAAAATTTATGCGTTCTGGTCTTATCCAGAGCTTCTCAAATAGGGGCCTGAAATTGCGGCGAAATGGTACCAGTAAAGATGGTTCGGCAGTGTTTGCTTAGCCGTTCCCCCTAATAATACAAATGTAGTGCCTAAATTGTTCTGTAAACCTCATAAAATTAAACATTATAATGAATCAGTTTAAATAAGAAACCACAAATTCGCAGAATTTGGCCCGGTTAGCCAAATGTCGTAGGTTCAAATCCTACCTGTGTGCGAATTTCTGGTTTCTTATTTAAACGTATATAAATAAGAAAAACACTGTGAGTGTTAAAAAAATATTAAAAAGACTATTATAATGAATCGTTCACGTATCATGATTCTAGCTTAGGTTTCCAGACACAATAGAAAATCAATTTATCGGCCCGCCCGCGGTCTTATAATAGGATCATAATCCTTGAGCCGTTAAGTAGTAATGTATGAATAAAAGGACGAACAATTAGGTAACAACAACGGTCAATGCGCCGCGCAGTTCACTAGTTTCATCGTGTGTCCCATTCTACGCACAAAACTCAGATGAGAACAAATACCTTGTTTTCTATTTTGCATCTTTTGTTTGAAATTTAAAAAAAAAACCATCCCCTAAAAATGTTCCTTTCGACACCTATATAATATTTGTTAGTATATAAAATAATATATAATATTGTAGGGACAGAATCCCTACGCCGTCTGTCATACTAAACATTGTGAATTTGTAAATGTGTGTGTGATTTTTACTAGTGTAGTGTTGACTCATCAGTGGCGTGCGTGCGTGCGTGAACACTGGCAACTACAAGGTACGAGTAGCGCAACTTACGTTTTGTATTTCCATCACTTCACTTGTCGTCTTGCTCGCACTCGTTACGCCAGCCGTCAGGAATCCGACGCATACCCGAGACACAAGCGTACACGAACCATGCCGAGGCCTAGCCGAGACTTCCCGATCCCGACCTAACCAAGCGAGATGGCTGGCGCGTGCGTAGTCTGTCTGTTGTTTGTATAACATGAAGTGATTTTAGCCTTCCTGCGTTTTAAATTGTTTCCATCTGTACTTGTAATGAGTGAGTTTTGAATCCGAAGCACCTGAAATTAACAATAATGGCACCGCAATTGTCACCAAATGACAGGGAGAGAATAATTGCATTAAAGCTCAGTGGTCACAAGATTGCTGACATACATAGACTGACTGGAATAACAGTAAGTAAAAATCATTATTTCTGTAAGGTCAGTGTTTAAAAATTTCATGCTCTCTTTCGCCTTTTTGTAAGTAAACGTTATGAGGTGCATTTAGTTGTAAGAGTGAGGTAATTTTACAATAATGTATCTAAACTAGGTAACAGACAACATCATCTAAACGTACACACTACCATTATAGTGAGAACTCTGACTAGCAGGTCCGCTAGTTTAGTAACAGTCCAACTTAAAATGGAAATGGTCACATATTTGTGTGTTGTTGTTTGTACCTGCCTACTCGTCAAGCTATATTTGCTTGATATAGGTATCTCACTTTGACCTTGAGATCGCCTAGGCGCCTCTTTCCATCCTACGTAATAAAAGCTGTTATCGTAGTTCATATGGGTAACCTGACGTGCTGCTGACTGAACAGACATTAATATTGTATTAGGTTAGGACTTAGTTTGGTACCTTCTACCTACTAATGCTTAAAACTTTACTCCCGTTTATCGTACACTAATTTGCTTCAAAAAACTAAAATGCTAATTTCGATAAAAAAGTTCCTATCG
Source organism: Pyrausta nigrata (assembly GCA_949316185.1). NCBI lineage: Eukaryota > Metazoa > Arthropoda > Insecta > Lepidoptera > Crambidae > Pyrausta > Pyrausta nigrata. Next base: position 3,919,352 of record OX438961.1, read on the forward strand.
ATCCTAATTGGATCGTTACAGGCGGCAGCACGTCAACATTTGAACGATACATTTGAACAACAAAAACAGCTTTTATAGCGTAGTAAATAAAGGCGGTCTCAAGGTCAACACAAATAATAGTTTGACTTGCGGGCGTGTGTACCTCCTACAGATATAACTGACTTAGCTTTACATCCTACCTAAAAAAACAATCCTTTTACACTTTTAGTTTAGTTACGATGATGACTACACAGAACTATTTTCCAGCGGCACACAATATATTTTTGGCTAAAGAGATGGGAAGAGTGTGGGGACATTACCGCCCACCGACGGCAAATCTACCGTAGGGCCACTACAGCCCCCCAAGACGCGGATATAATTGCTGCCCACATGGCAGACCCCAACTTGAGCACTAAAGCAACGTCTACTAAATATAAAGTAAGTTGATACTCTTTAGTTTTATTAAACCTTCTCCTCCTGTTCTCATATGATGTTTCCAGACACAATAGAAAATTAATTGTTATCAGCCCGCTCGCGGGTCTTATGGGTGTGGGGTTTGTTTGACAGGTAAATTAACATCTTTGCGTAACTAAACAGAGCCTTGAAGCTGTGACACTGCAAATATTAATTACTTACATACTTGAAATAGCACCGCTTGAGATAGATGCACGTCCAGTGTGTGGCAGAATTACTCTGGAACAACTGTTTTCTATTCTATTTTCCTAGAATAAAATGTACTACATATATTACTGTAATAATATAAACTATAATACGTATATATGTATGTATGCGTTGCAAGGATCCGATTTTGTCATTGGTAACAATTAGGTATCGAATGTATTTTTCAAAAATAACAAAAAAGTAAGTCCTAAATAATAGAAAAAACTGGTTTCAACTGATCTTACATTTCTCTTTTAGATCTCGGTGGACACAGTCAGGAGGCGATTAAAGGAGGCCAAAAGCGTTGATCCACCCGCACATGGAAATTATATAACGCCATTAGTCTCTATAGAAGATGGTCCAAAAAGGGAGAAACTAAACAATAACATACAATCTCATCTAGTTCGCGTGAATAACGAGTTCCTCCGGGTCACGCACATGCTATCACAAGAAATCGCGCCAAGCAGTTTAACGGCGCTAAAGAGATTAGAAAAAGCGTTGACTGCGATTGAGACGCCTGCACAGGCAAAGTCATTTGCTCTCACAAAATCTCCGAACACAAAAAAGAAGAAAAAACCAATCACTCGTAAAGAATTAGGTATCATAAAAGCGCTAAAAGCACAAGCTATGCAGCCCGGGGGCTCCGGGACAAACGCAACACCAAACGCTGCTGAGGATAACATCAAATTAAAACGGCGGAACACAACTCGAAAAATACGCAATTTTCGCACCGTGAAAGAACTGGCTCCACCGCTACCAGCTCCTTTTACTGAAAGTTTCTTGAAATATCATTTAACTGCGAACGGCACGCATAATTACAATAATTCATCAATGAATTTGTAACACTAGTTTGCAATTTGTTTAAAATAACACAAATATTTCGGCTTTTGATTGTGTATTTAATTTATGATAGGAACCCTTTTTTGTCTTCTGACGTTCGTATAAGCAATGCAAATAGCCCGTTAGTAAAGAACTACACGAGTGATGTTTTACATAGTAGGTACTTTAAGTATTATTTAATTTTACTACATAGTAATAGTTAATACCTACCCTTACTTTAGCATGTAGCTATAGTAGTGTCATTAAAATCTGCTTTAAAATTGATGTGATCTTAGCAGATTTTTCTTCTAACTTTTCACTGTTGTACATTTATTGTAACTTATCTGAAACTTAAAATGATCCAGCATCTATGTTACCCATGAGTAGTGGATCTAGCATTGTTTTGGCTTACTTATGATGAAAGTAAATTAGTTTTATTTTTAATAAATATCAGTTGGTGAAGACCGTAATACTTATGGTGTTAATAATTGCTTTATTCTAGCTAGTATATAATTCACATGTAACTCAATGCATGGTTTCTTTCTAAAAAAATGTATATTTTAAAATACCAATGTTGGTGAAATAAAAAAAGTTGTATGTAAAGTGCAAGTTTGTGTAAAAATTAATCTCCCTCCACTGTGTCATATGACAGCTATACCTAACCATGTGTCACCATTATTGTGTAGATAACGGCAAGTGCCTACCTTCTCATCATTATTGTTAAATTGAGTATTTTTTTTTTCAAAATGCAATACCCTGTTCAGATTTCCCTACACACCTCGCGAACTATAGCTCAACGATTGTTAATTGCAAATCAACGGTCACGACGGCCAGCTGTTCATAATAGCGACAAAAATAAATAAGTTACTGTATTCAATGTTTTTTATTAAATAACGAATATGACAGAGTATTTCCTGCTTGTAATGTCTCTGTTAAACTATCTTTAAATCTACCTTTAAAATTATGTTTTGAACTTGCAGTGCAGATGGCAGCACGACTGCACGTGTATGTATGTGTATTATAATATACACACACAAATGCAATATATTATGCACTCGTCTCGGACTTTTAGCTCCGCTGGCCGCTATGACCATTGACGAAGTTTTGTAATCACATCTCGTTTTCACTCTCGCTCTCACTAGTTCAATCAATGTTCAAACAGTCAGGGCCATTGCTACATATGTTCTACTAAAGATGCCCATATCTCTTTCACTCACGCTAAGATTCAGCATGAGTGAGTGGAACAACAAGCTTAACTGGAAATATGGACATTGAACGAGTGGCCATCCACTCCGAGCGTTCACGAATTTCCCCGATACATGCCGATACCTCCCGACCGAAGCGAGATGGCTAGCTAGCGCCTGCGTAATCTGTTGTTTGTATGACATGAAATGATTTTTCACATCTGTGCTTGTGATGCGTGAGTGAGTTTTGTGTTGGAAATATAAATAATGGCACCGCAACTCTCACCAAATGACAGGGAGCGAATTATTGCACTGAAGCTCAGTGGTTATAAGATTGCCGACATACATAGACTGACTGGAATAACAGTAAGTGAGAAATAATTATTTGTACCATAGTCTTGAAAGTTGTATCCTCCTTATCGTCCTTATGTTTAACGACATAGGTTTGAAAATCACATTGTAATGTCAAGTTAGATGTGTACGATGAACTACTTTTGTTTGCACAGACTACGAGACTAGAGATTACAGATGGATGTCGCTAACATGTGTTAAGCATCTTCTACATATTATCATTGTAACGATTTCTGTTATGTTCTTGTTTCTGACACGATTCTATGGTATCGTTGTTTCTGAAAAACCTTCAAAAATTCAGTTTTAGTAATAGAAATGCAGGATGCCCAGGGTCTACCAGAAAATTGGGTGGACAATCTTTTATGTAAAAGTCGCTGGGTTGCGTTGCGCTTGATGCAGTAGGAATATTAATTTTGCAATAGATAGTAGTCTATGTTAAGCATTCCTGCACACCTGCATCTGATATTATGATAAATCTTAATTAATATCTTCATTTATCTTTTCGTTCTTAAACTTAAAAATATACATCCCGTTTGACTAACATAATTCTGTTGCAGCGGCAAACTATTTATCTTTGGCTCAAGAGATGGGAAGAGTGCGGGGACATAACAGCTCACCGCCGGAAAATCTACCGTAGAGCCACGACAGCTCCTCAAGATGCGGATATAATTGCAGCCCACGCGGCAGACCCCAACCTTAGCCCTAAAGCAACGTCATCTAAATATAAAGTAAGTTAGAGACTTTAAGCTTTATCGTTGAGTAACAGTCAATGCATATAATTGATAAATCAATAACCTACTTTTTCTAAATTACAGTAGCTAAAAAGTAAAAGTATTTTTTTTATATATATTTTATTCTTTTTTCTTCAGATATCTGTGAATACAGTTAGAAGGCGATTAAAAGAGGCCAACCGTGTCACATGTCCACAAGAAGGCTATATCGCACCCGTTGTCACCATCAATGAAGATGGTCCCCAAAAAGAGAAACTAAACAGTTGTATCCAAACCCATTTGGGACGTTTGAACAACCAGTTCATTCGGGTTACCAACTTATTGTCCCAAGAAGTTACACCTAGCACTTTGTCAGCTATAAAGAGATTAGAAAAGGTGCTGAGCGCTATAGAGACGCCTGCGCAAGCGAAATCATTTGCTGTTGCAAAAATACAAAGTACAAAAAAGAAGAAAAACAATAAAATTGCAGTGCGTCGCAAGGATTTCGGAATCATTAAAGCGCTGAAAGCACAAGCTGGACAGCCTGGCAGTTCTGGAACAAACACTACGAAAATTTTTGAGGATGCAATGAAATTTAAACGCATTGCTGCTAGAAAAATACGTAATTTTCGCACTTTAAAAGAAGCCCTTCCGCCACAAGAGACGCAGACTCATGCCCATTCAGCACTAACACTAGGGCCTACTATCTTTCCCAGATTTGAAATGTTTACACCTGCAGTGCAAGAACAGCTTCCAGGCTGACGCCAATCTGTTAAAAGCTTAGCCAATAAATTGATTCATCTCTCTTAAATGTGTAAACCATGGAATTTAGATACACATTGAATCGTTAATCAGCAAATTATTGATTTGTGAATGTTGCGTAGCGCAGCTAAGGTAGTAGCACGGGCAGACACAGTGCAAAGGACGTAACACTAATATAATATTGACGTACAACAATATCTTAAAGGATTTTAGGTGGTATGCTATTATATTATAGCGAAATAAATAAAATAAAATGCATAAGTATTATTGTTGTTTTATATTCCTCTTTTTCTTATCGTTCAAATTATCGTTTTCTACTAGTATATTACTTATAAAATCAGACAGAAAGTACTCTTGACTGCTTAGTATAACTTACTTGAAACTTAAGAAAAATACTAAGCGTTAGTTTATTACATAACATACTGACCCAAAATGTAATGGGAACATGGCATGCGAACAGCTCAAATCAGACTTGGGCAATTAAGCCTTATTAATTATAGCCACATACACACCTTCACATAAAGAAAGAAAGGCTTATTAATTTGTGACATCACAAACACTGAATAACTAACAAACGGAATAACATTACATTAAAAAAACACAATGAACCTTACAGAAATGCAAGACACATTAAAAACAACAATTCGGTACGTAAAGTAAAAAATAGGCATGAAGATTTCATGAATAGCAGATGAAAAATCATATGAAATGAATTTCATTGTTCACACCTGCTATTTTTTGTCATATAGACTGCTACAAATCGCACTCTGCGAAATCATAGATCATGCTCATTTCATTTCATTCATTGATGACTGCTTGTAGCAGAGCAAGTCGCGAGCGACCGAGTAGGAATGATTTGCCCTAGGTGCGTGTTAGAAAAAGACAACACTTGTTATGCGATCATAGGTGACGATCGATACTGGGTGGGCATTTTAAGAACTTAAAACTTATGAACATCAAGTTTAGATTCGTTTGCCATGATTTTTCATGACAACCTAAATATGACATTTCATATTAGTAGCAAATTAGCAACCGTTCACAATAATTTATATTTCATTATAAGTAGCAAATAGCAAAAAGTGTTACATTATGACACTGCGAAAAAAAATCATTGCCAATGAAATTTCACATGTGATTTCATATGAAAAAAAACATGATTTCATGAAATGAAAATGAATTAAAAGTAGCAATCATTCCATGCCTAGTAAAAAACAACCTATGGTAATTTCAAAACCATTTAGAGGTTTTATGCCCATAATGACTACAGTTACTTATACCACCTAAAATTTAAAGATGCTTATTTTTACGGAAATACGGAGTGTAATTATCCTTCATAATGCCCTATTTCTTCTAAACGCATCGGAAACCAACATATGAAGTTACTATTTGCATGTGTGAGAGTTTCCAATGGAGAAATAAGTTAGCTTCCAACATGGATGTCTTCCAAAGACAATCCTGTAAATATGAGAGAAATAATAATATACTTACTATCATTGCAATAACACAAGATGCTATTGTGTCTATGATGTCTAGACCAAGAGGACGTCACCACAGCACCTCACCGTGCAAGTCCCTCTAAAGTCCCTGGCGCTGGTTTTCAGGGGGTCCCTACTGAGTGAGGTACCCGGAGACCCGGATAATGGCGCCAACACTACGTCTAGATAGGGACAGTCGAGCAAATTGAATCATGACCCACTTTGCCGATTATTCCTTTGCGTTTATAAATGTAGTAAGGTTTTCTTCGCTGTCATGCATGTTGCACATAGTACGTTTTAAATATGAATAAAAATGCGTCATAACGGGTCAGAGATTTATGCAAGTTTAACCTTTATTATAACTGCACTAGACATGTTTTAGATAAACCAGTCTTAATATGAATTTCAAATAAGTCCACAATCCAAACTCTTTTCACTACGAAGAAAAATGTATTATAATTTAAAAAATAAAAAACGTGTGTCAAATGTCAAGTATACCTACTAGTAAGTCAGAAATTTTATAAAAACCTAAGTCAATATCTACAAAAAAATCTTATAATGGCCAATTTGGCAGAACAAACAGCTAAGAATAAGTCGGAACACAGTCAGAACCTGGATCAGCCGGCATGCTAAAGAGGGTACCCTCGAAGACAGACGACGATATAATTATGGCGTTCGTCGAATCAAGTACGGAACGGAAGAGAACGGAAATGCAACACTATGAATTTGCTTGGCACGCCCTATAGCCCAAACGGCTGGACAGTTTTTGAAATATGAGGTGTCGTTGAATTTGTCAAAATTGACAGAATGACATAGGCTATATAAATTTAAAAAATGGCGCCTGCAAACTTAGAATAATAACACCTAGAAGGATAGTTTCCTAAATAGATCGCTGTCTAAAGCGTGCACATTTCAAAACTATGTGTGCGTAAGAGACACGCACGGTAGTAAAGAAATAATATTGCCAGCAAATCTTTTTTCTACTAAATGGTAGAAAATTTAAAATTTAAGAACTAAGTTAAACTCGAATAAGGTTTAAATAATATGGATGCAGCTAGTTACCCACCTTTACTATTTGTTTTTAACAGTCAGTCGATACAGCTAAACCGACCTCAAATTTTTGGTTGGAACTAAAAAAAAATATTGATCAGATACATATTTATTCAGCGTTATTTACCTGTACGCAAACCTATTAGTAGGGTATTTAGTGACGTCGACATTGCAGATCTTCAACAAAGGAAGCCGCTTGGCACGGACGTACCTGGTGGTCATCTGAGCTGATTTAGCCCGGTGCCCACGTGGTACCTCCCTGCAGGTAGCTGGGGGGAGGGAGGGAAAAACCCATCTACCTTGCTGCACTCTCACGTCCATATCTCTAAAAGTTTAGCAAATAGGTCGTGTTTAGTATCATTTCCGTATAATTCAAGGACGAGGAATTCATTTCTTGAACAACATTTGCACTCGTTCATAGAAAAATAACGCATATGGCGCGAAAATAAAAAAATAAAATATTTTTTTACAAATCGATTCTCACAATTTAAGTACGAGATTATGTTTTATAAAAAAAAACGTTTGAATAGCCCTGTTTATCTAAAATTAATGAACATAAACTTTATTAACAGTTTTGACTTATAAGCGTGTCAAAAAAATCATTTACGTCGCGCGGCGGAGCTGCGAGCGGCGGGAAAAGTTTGTAATTTGGATAGGAATTGTCACATATTGTTTAAATTATGACACTAATTGATTAATAAAAGTTATTTTATACTTCAAGATAGTATTATTAAAGGATTATCTAGTAATAATTTGTACATAATATTCGAACACTGACACTGACAACCATAATTCTGGCATATTTTAATTATTTTATGCGTAAAAATTGGTACCTACTCGTATAAGAGTCTGTTTGAGAGTTTAGGCAGTGGATTACACGTGGAGGGCGACAATGATAGGTGGAAAATTAGTCAGGTCTGAGCACTTATAGCTAGGTACTTGCCACATCTCGCTTTCAGGGTTTAGGTATCACTTCACAGGCCACAATCACTCGAAATATCTGTAAGGAGCTTCACAGGATACACACGCGGCGAAAGCGCTCTGGTCGGTCTAGTACATGTGTCATAGGGAGCGTCTCGATGTCGACTCGATCTCCGGGGTTCTCACGGTACGTTTTAAACAAATAAAAATAAGGCAGGTATGCGTGTGAGTGTGCGCGGCGTAGTATCAATAGGGTACACAAACAAATCAAAATATTGTAGCAAACAGAGTCAAAAGTTTTTAAATACTTAAAAAATCTAAGTAATAAGAGTTTATTTATTTTATTAAAATGTTTATAGTTTTTTTTATATTGTGACTAAATACCTACAAAAAATACATTACTTTATAGGTAGGTAGTTGTTGCTTATGATTTAAAGTGAAGTAACTATTGAAATGCGTATCGTATTGTATTGATTTAGCATATGGATTAAAAAACAGGAATTGGTGTCGAAATCAACTATTTAAATACGGAAAATGTCAGACAGCTGGTGAACCTAGTATTTTTCGCAGAAGAAATGTATTAAACACACTTGTTGCTTTATTATAGCCCGCCCTATGAATAGGGACAGGTTAGGTAGGGCGAGTTGGCGAGTAACCTAGTATTACCAAAACCTCTGCGAAGTCTCTGTCAGTCAGGCCGCTGAAGGGATCAGCACCCTTCAGATCGTTCCCGTATTCGAATGACAAAACCTTCTTTCCGAATGGATTCGAAAACCCTATTGACAAAAGCCGTCGATGGGATCAGCTACGATTTGACATTCCCATTCTGATTCGGAAAGGATCCGACACGGAAACTTTCCGAGTGTTTGTGAATCAGGTTGCTGAACGAGGAAAAAATTACTGTTAATAATGCGGGCACAACACTCGAGAGGATGCCTTGCAACCATGAAGCATACCTTTCGCCCTTGCGACTGCCAAGATTCCCAACCCAACGATTCTAGGTCTACTAGAAGGCAGGAGTCGCTTATAGCGCCACCACCTCGCTCTAAGGTATCTGCATCGAAGCGAGTCAGCCTAAGCATCTTTTTGCCTAGCTCGATTCCATGCCTGTCCTTGCAGGATTGGTTTAAGTTCTTGAACAAGAAAGCCTGTCAGTGCTGGATGTGAGGTGGCGGTCGTTGGCCTTGATCAGGCCATGTGTCTACGCAGCTGTTGTGTAGCAAAGATGGGAGGGAGCCGTGAACTCGCCCGGTAACTTTCATAACGAGAGATGGACCACCAAAAAGAGCGATTTACTATGGAAAATGCTTTTGCGCATTTTTTCATCCCCATTCATTGTAAGGATTGGCAAAGCATCAGGCCAGCTAGAGAATCTATCGACCTTTAAAAGACAATTTTGGAACCTTGCCGCGAGGAAGTGGGCCGATTATGTCTATGTATTGTGGATTAAAAAATTTTGGTAGGTAAATTGGTGTGTTTGTTAGTACAATTTATTATTTTTAGTAGGGTACTTTGTTACCTACTTTCTTTTGATGTCATATTATGTGAATACTACGAGTAACTACCAATTTGTACTAAATAAAATGATTAAAAAAAAATACAGAATTATAGTTGTCAGTGATTAATAAAACATTTGTTCGAATATTAGTAAATATATATTCTGTGATATTATGTACACATATTTACTAGATATACCTTTAATAATACGATCTTAAGGTATAAAATAACTTTTATTAATCAATCAGTGTCATAATTAAACAATATCTGTCAGACAGACGCGCGACGTATATGTTTTTTTTGACACGCTTATAAGTCAAAACTGTTAATAAAGTTTATGCTCATATATTCTAGGTAAACAGGGCTATTTAAACGTATTATTTAAAAAAAAAAACATAATCCCGTAGTTTAATTGTGAGAATCAAATTTGTAAAAAAATATTTTCAATTTTATTTTTTATTTTCGCGCTGTACTCGTTGTTTTTTTATGAGCGAGTGCAAATGTTGTTCAAGAAATGAATTCCTCGTCCTTGAATTATACGGAAATGATACTGAACACGACCTATTTGCTAAACTTTTGGAGATATGGACGTGAGAGTGCAGCAAGGTTTTTTCCCCCCCTTCCCCCAGCTACCTGCAGGGAGGTGCCACGTGGGTACCGGGCTAAATCAGCTCAGGTGACCACCAGGTACGTCTGTGCCAAGCGGCTTCCTTTGTTGATGATCTGCAAGGTTCTCCATACAAACCATGTCACTAAATACTCTACTATATGCTATATGCAAACGAAAATACTAAATAATATTTTTATTTATTATGTAGTTTAACTTACAATATAAGTTTATAGTCAAAATTAAATAAAAGGAAATGACAATGATTGATATACAGTTTTAATTATTTATTTATAAGGGTTCCTTGTTGACTGTCAAACCAACAAGAAGTTTCTCTCGCGCCTGCTTTCTAAAAAGTTGTCGTTTAGATGAAAGCACCCTTTTAAAATTTTCTTTTTTCGATTTGTAGAAAAACCGAATATTTAAATAGCGGTCGACACATTAGCCGCGCTAAGTTTGTGTCGTGGTGCTGGGAATTAATATGGTCAGAAAAGAAAATACGGCTCCCTATTAATTTTGACATTATTTCAACGCCAAGTCTTTGCCGGGGTTAATTCTCATATGTTCTTTAAAATTAATTCCAAGCAAACGCTCCGCTACACTGCAGATATAGTACACTTATTTTTGCTAATCCACTATTATCTCGCATACAAACTGATATACTGGTACAAAGGGCTCAATCTCATTGCGCCCTGTCTAAGATTAAATTTAGGTTCTGTCTCTCTCTTTTTCTATTAAACAAATGAAAAGAGACAGACTACAATAACTTAGAAACGTCAAATTAAGTGATGCTATTTCTAACGTATTTGTACAAGTTTTTGCGTGTTTCTGTCTAACTTTAGTCGTCATCGAATGACATCCCTACTAAATTGTCTGTGGGTTCTCTAATTGCCTCAGCAACGGACAGTTGTTTAGTCTGACGTTTCTAAATTAATATAGTCTGTCTCTTTTCGTTTGTTTGTTAGAGAAAGAGAGAGACTGATCCTAAATTTAATCTTAGACAGGGCGCTTTGGAATTGAGCTTACTATTTGCATTTTACTTTAGCTGATAAATATCTTGTTACTTTTCCAGCCATGTAACCAACGATATAATTTTTGTAATTTGGATCATCACTACTTGACTCAATTTTAAATCTACACAATATTTTAGAACTAGTGCATATGATACTTATTATAAATCACGCCTAAATACTTTTTACAAAATGCAACTACAGCAAGCAAATATCACTTTCAAAATTTGTGCCCTATAAAACCGAACATCAAGAAATAGGTAGTTAGAAATAGGTGAAATAAAATACGAGGGTCAAACTGAAAGTTCTTAGAAAATCAAAAACTGATTACATTAGCCAGTTATTAGTTTTATTATATCTTTTCAAAATATTGTCCATTGACGTCAATACACCGCTGCATGCGATGGAACCACTGGGAAAAGCACTTTGCCCACTCGTCCTTAGGGGTCTCTTCAATGGCATCGCGATACGCAGCCACCGCTTCTTCAGCATTCATAAACCGCTTTCCTTTAAGTTTTTCTTTAATTTTTGGAAATAAATAAAAATCACAAGGCGCGAGGTCGGGGCTATACGGCGGGTGACCCAGTAATTCAACGTTTGATGTCGCCAAATAGTCGATCGTTCGCTTGGCGGTGTGCGACGAGGCGTTGTCGTGGTGAAGGAGGATCCTATTGCGAGGTCGTTTCTCTTGAACTTTTTCCAAGACAAGTGGCAAACAATTGGTAGTGTACCATTCTGCAGAAACTGTTTTTTGATCCTCTAACACAATTGTTGCGAAATGACCTATCCTTCCAAAGAACGAGGCCACCATTTTTTTTCCCGCACTTCGGTCTCTCTTCACTTTAGTTGGCAACTCCTCGAAAGGAAACACCCACTGAGCAGATTGTCTTTTGGTTTCAGGATCATAACAGTAAATCCAGCTTTCGTCACCTGTTAGTATGTCGAACACAGCATTTGAGTCACCTCCGTTAAATCTTTCAATCATTTTACGGCGCCAATCCACACGATGGAGTTTTTGAGCCTTAGTCAAATTATGAGGTATCCACCGGGCGCAAAGCTTCCTGACCGCTAAATGTTCGTGGAGGATTTTGTGCACTTGACTCATACCGATGCCTAAGCTTGTCCGAATCTGCTGATAGGTCACTCTTTTGTCAGTCTCTATCATACGCCGCACAACACAGATGTTATTTTCAGTCGTCGCCGTAGAAGGCCGTCCCTCACGTACATCATCAGTGAGATTAGTGCGACCACGTTTAAACTCATTAAACCAGTTGTAAACAGTCGCACGAGATGGGGCTTCATCGTGAAAGGCCAATCGTAGTCTATCATAACTTTCTTGTTGACTTAAATGACATCGAAAGTCATAAAAAATCATTGCACGAAAATTTTCTCGTGTTAAATTCATTTTGACGTGACACAGACAATTTTCAATTTGCCGCCAAGTCGTAAAACAAATGACAAATGAATGAAATATATACTCAGTAATATTGGCAAAGAGTTCTATTTTCAAATTTTAGAATAATTTTTTTATTATATTGTTTATAAGTGGCCAGTTCTAAGAACTTTCAGTTTGACCCTCGTAATAACTAGTTTAACTAATTTTTTATACTCAGTTCCTAATGAAAAGGTTAACAGGTATAATCCTAGTTTAGTTTACTTAGGGACGGTGTCGGAACGTATTTCTTAAACCCTAAAACAACATAACATACGAGTACGCGTAGCTTTTAACACTAACAACTCTTTAATATTACTTTGTAACGGAAAGGATAAGCTTGATAAACACCAAAAATCGGGTGTTTACAAGCTTAACTGTAGTGCATGCAACGCCACTTATATAGGACAGACCGGCCGTAGCTTCAACACACGTTATAAAGAACATATTTCCGCGTATCGAAACAACCATCCTGAAAAGTCACACTTCGCCAAATATCTTTTAGATTCAGGACATAGTATTCCTGATAATCATACTTTTCCATTTTACACACACGTGAAAAAAAGTTTTAAATCCGTTCTGGAACAATTAGAAATCATAAAACATAATAAAGATAATACGCTTACATTGTTGAACGAACGGGTCAGTTATACCACCTCTCCACTTTTGAATCTATTTTCAAATAAACAAAATATTATTAATAACCATCAGTCACCAACGGTTGAACTTGTTAATTTATTAACTTTAAGTTTTTGTTTGCGTTTACGTAACGATCGCGTTAACGTTAAATAGGTAGTTTATTATTTTCTTTTATACTGGCAACATTCTCGCAAAATTTCATTGATTAATTACAGAGATTTGTTTTCAGTATTTTACTTATAAATATAAGCTTAAAGAAATAATTTACGCGTGGAATACAATGTTGTTAGGCTTTTTGTGTTTTTCAAATCTGTTGTGGCTACCGTTGACTGCACAAACCGTCATTATTAACAATAATTCGGGAGCTGTTACTCGTGGCGCGTGACCTTGGGCACTAAAGACTCAAGCAAGTCAAATAGTGGCCAAATGGGCTACTATTGATATGCTTCAGTTTACGCGCGCGGACTAGGCTTCTAGGTGTTATTATTCTAAGCCTGCAAATGGGTATAAAGGGGGGGAGGGGGATTGATTTTTCCTTACCATAGCAATATGGGTATTAAATGGAAGTCAGTAAAAAAAGCATTTCAAAAATATTATCATTTCTGCAGTCGGGTGTTTAGCTTTTTCATAAATTATGTTAACTTGTTATCCTCCACGTCATGTCACAATCCACGGGCTCCACGGCTTTATGAACCTCTCTGGTGAATTTGTTTGTTTTATGTTCTTGTTGTACAATCTACTCGTAATATTCATTGTTCACCCAACCAGCCTGTGTATCTCCTAACGTAGGTAGCAAAAACGTACCTACGCGCGGCGACCCTTACTGAGGCGAACTAAATTACCCATATTGTTGACGACATTGAGTAGACATTTCTTTGAATACAATTGCTAAGTCATACTTCTGTACGAAGTACCAGTACTTATTCTGTGACCCAACTAGGATTTTTACTAGACATTTGACGAAGTCTTATTTTTCATCTTTTGCAGATAACCTGTCGAATTTGTCCGGCAGGGACAGCTCTCCAAAACGTAAGTAAATTACTTACGTTGGTAATAATTACTTATTAAAACAAGTACTACCTGCCTGTTGGACAGTGGTTTAATATGTTAATATACAAGGTCAAATAATTTTAAGCGAAAATATTTAAACTATGTCTTTGTATACATCTAGGGTTGCCAACCATACTGTTTTAAACAGTATAATACTGTTTTTCACTAAATTATACTTTTTAATGTTGAACAAAAAAAAGTATACAAAATACTGTTTTCAGTATCAAAATGCTAACACATTATGAGTGTTAATTAAATGTTTTCAATAAAACAATCAAAAAATTAGAAGGAAATAATGTAACTATCTTAGATGTTTATAACATTATGACTTGTTTAAAGACAGCTAGTTCGAAGGAAAAATGATAAGTATTTTGGACATGATACAAAAAAAGTATTAAATAGGTACGTACTATTACAGAGTCTGCCCAAGAAATTAAGAAAAAAATTTGTATTTAGAGAAATGGTTCGATTTCAGTCAGACTAACTGGCTTTCTTTAATTAGCTGTTACTGAAATAGTTTTTTTCAGTAATGAATGCTAAGTGGCGGGAGGATTGAAATAGAGCATCTATTAATTTAATAAAAGATGAGCTCCTCATTTATTTTAATTTCAGTTATGATTGTGATGAGGTGTATAAAGTTTTTAAAAAGATTGTAAATTAGTATGTTGTGCGAAAAGTTCTAAAAATATGTATTTATAACAATAAATAAATAAAATACTGTTTATTTTTCTAAAATACTGTTTAATATTCTTAATAGACCTGATTTTACTTTATTTCATGTAAAAAAAGTTGGCAACCCTCTATACCTACATCATAGAAACAGGACACTATTATTATTTTGTGGAAATTCGAAGATATTTTTATTTTCTCTAACAAAGTAAATATATTTTTTTAAAACAGCACCCTGTAAATTTTTAAAGTTTTATACGTCATCGGCTTCGCCTCTTTCATTTCGATGCCCAACCTTTATTTTTCTCTTATCAAAACCTTAATTAATAAAAAATCAAAATCGGAAAAAAATACTTTAATCTCTAATTTTCTCAAAAACTAGCGTATAAAAACCCATTTCAATTTCATTTAATGTGCTGAATTGGCCCTTTAAATTAATATTTTCACTTAAAATGAGGTGACCTTATATTGATTTGATAGTGTATGTATAGTGTTTTATTTTCTGAAAAATTTTAACCATTAAAAAAATGTTCGCGCCAAAAAAAAGGGCCGCGCGCCTGCCGCCACACGCGACGTCATATTAACAAAAAAAACCAAAGAAACGTAAGTACGCACGAACTTGAGAGATTTTTTTTTTAAACTGGAAATAAGCCTTCGTATTCCGTACATTGGTGCGTAGCGTCAAATAACATCGAAGACCCCAGAAAAGTTATCGAAAATCCGCTTACTTCCGACACTATTTGTGTCGCGAAGAGTCGCTATTGATTAAAATGACATTGCGGCCAGTTATCGTTCTGTACTTGTACTATTATTATTTATTCAGTGACCGTAGCTAGCATGGGTGGGTGACACCCGGTGCGGATATTGTGTAGTTGTCACCCCAAAAATGTATCTTTAAAAATACAAGTAATAATTATTAACATTAAAAATTAACAATCAACGATGTGTAAAAAGTTTGTATATTCAATATTATTTAAAAAAAATTTAATTCTAATAATTTTACCATTCTATTTATCTATCTATGGTATGTTTTAAAATTTAGATTACAAACACTTTATAATTTATAATTATTTCGATAAGCTTATCTAACTAATCACTAAGTTAGTTACCATTGTTGTCCCCACACTACCTACCCCCCTAATATGAAGAAAAAACTCTACGTATGTATCGCTAACTTGTCGAAATAACCTCAAAGTAAAGAACGATGATTTTCGAAATACTGTTAAAAATAAAAGTATTTTGTACTCAAAAATGGTAAGTCACGCCAAAATTTACTAATGGAGAGCAGTTTTTGGAACCAAAAACTGCACAATTTTCAATCCGCTACACGAAAATGTTTGTTGCGACAATTCTCGACAGATTCTGTCCAAGGGTCGCGACCAAGTTGTTTTATATACGCCATCAAACTATATGGCCAACATTTTTGGCTAGAGGGGAAGGCCGTCTATGCTCCCTCCATTATAATCTCTCAAAGTAAACACCCGACCTGAAACTGTCAAATTGAACCTTAAATCTTTTTTGGGCGGGAAACGAACCGTGATGGTTGGGCTTCGTTTCTTAATTTTCTAAATTAGTTTTTCGTGGTCATTGTTGATTGTGTGGTGGAATAATCTTAATAATGTGCTGCAGTGGAGAACTAATGAAGTAAAAGTGAAAAACAAAGTAAGGCGCTCTTATCTAATCCGTTTCGATTTCCCGCTTAAAAGGAGATGGTCCAGGTTTCTATGGAACTTTGGCCATCTCTTGTACACTACACCAAAAAATAGGAAAAAAGCTACGGAACCCTATTCTGATATTTATTTGTACAATTTCTTCGTTGTTTTTGTGCACAAATAAGTTTTTTAAAAACATTTTGCGGCAATACTATCTCATAATGACGGAACGGCACAAATGAATGACAGATGTCAGCTACTTTTTCTTCTTCTTCTTTCAATTTATGGCCGACTGATCACGGATCATCGGTTAAACACCTCCCCATTAAATTTCGCCAATATCACGTCAGTTGCTTAGGCACTTTTTTTTTTCGTGTCACTTAGAGTCATTGAGAAGATACTCAATGCTAAGATGTGTCAATTAAAAACTAAGTTCAATTAGTTAGGCAGATTTAACTAAAAAAGGGTCAGACTGGTAATTATGACGTCACATTGTTAAAACCGATACTGACATAAAATTAGTTTAAAAAAAAATAAAAAAAGATGTAGGGGAGAGGTAGGTAATTTGGAAAGGTAACAAATAAAAATGAGTAAAACAAAAATTTGAATTTGTTACATAGTTTACAGCCTAATGTTATAATCTTTGATAAATTTAGATAGAATGCCTAAAACTGGGGAGTTCATTAATTTGAGTAAACATTTAATGCTAGTAGGACGGGGAATATCTTTAGGGATGAAGTCGTGGAGTGACTTGCCTACTTTGCTGCAGTTAAAGAATATATGATCCGTTGTGCCCTCTTCAAGACCACATTCGCACAATGAGGAATCTTTAATATGAATTTTAGCCTACTAATAATGGAAATGTTGTCCTTCTGAAGTTTTTTCCGTTTAAAGAACCATGGTTTATTCGGGATCTCTTCTTGAATACTAGCATAATATTTACCAACACCCACTGGCAAAACACAAAAAGAACACTTTTTGTGTTTTGCCAGTGGGTGTTCCACGATTTGAGCAGATGTGAACGGGGAAGAGAGGCCAAATCATGCGAGAAACATTTAAAATGGTCCAAGGATCCAGTGCTAGAAGCACTTTTAGCACAGGAATCAGCAGTCTCATTGCCAGGTATCCCTCTGTGACTGGGAATCCATGCCAGGACGATACTTAAATCCCTCTGCTTACACCTGAAGAGAGCTTCTCTGATTTTCAGAATAAGGGGGAACTTAATTTTCAATTTAAAGGGGTTGGCTAGAACAGACTGTAGACAACTAAGGGAATCTGAGAAGATGATACACTTGTCCAGATTGTGTGATTCAGCGAACAAGATAGCTTCAAGGATAGCCAATGATTCCCCAGTAACGATAGAGGCAACTGAGGGGCATTTAAAGCTTAACACGATTTTAAATTTTGGGATCCAAACAACGGCGCCGACAAAGTCAGCGTCAGATAATTTTGATGCATCTGTATACATAGGGAGCCAGTCTTTCCACTTATCTAAAAGAATAGATAGGAAAATCTGACGTGCAGAAACAGAATCCTTTGAGATGCCGAAATTCAGGATAACAGGGGGGCGAAAAATCAGAGAGTCATAACCGTAGCTGAATAGAGGATTTATTGAAAACATTTCTATCGGAAGGTGAAGATTAACGAACTTGTGGAAACTAAGGAGGATGCATGGACACTTACTCAGGTTATCCACGGGAGGGTATATTGCAGAGAGCAGACGTAATTTTTCCTGTAGAGGGTGATTAGGGTTGTGCAAGATTCTGTTGAAGTAGCGATCGCTCAGATATTGTCTGCGTAGATAGAGTGGAGGATCAACACTCTCCATTTGGAGGGCGTTGATTGGTGAAGACTTCATTGCTCCTAGAATGATACGCAGACACTTCGATTGGATCTTAGATATTTTATCTAGTGCCACTTTGTTGCATGGATCAAGAAGGAAAGTGGCATAATCCAGATGGCTGCGGACCACTGCATTATATAGGAGTTTTTGACAGTAAGGGTGGGCGCCCCACCAGACCCCTGACAGGGCACGGAGGATGCTTACACCTTTTTCAGCTTTTTTAAGAATATGATCGCAGTAAGGAACACCGGTAAGCCTGCTGTCAAGAATTAGGCCCAAGAACCTGACTTGATTATCAACTGCGATTAATTCACCATCAATAAATATTTCAGGATCCGGTACAAGTCTCCTATTAGTGAAAACGACGCAATTACATTTTTGGACTGAGAGTGAGAGACCATGAGATAACAGCCAATCACCGAGGTACTGCAGTGCTGAATTGAAATGAGAGGAAGCTTCCGAAACTGTGCTTGTAGTACTATAGAGTACGATGTCATCAGCATATTGGAGGATGTTACAGGATGGATCCACTGTTGTCTCCAGGTCATGGGTGTATATGCTGTATAACAAAGGGCTGATAACCGAGCCTTGTGGTAAACCTTTCCAAATTAGTCTAGGGGGAAGAAGAGCGTTCTGGTTACTTATTAAAATCGACCTCGACATCAACATGTTGCATATGATTCGGGTCATCTTCTCTGTGATACTGAGTTGTTGCAGTTTCCGCCTGAGTACAGGAAGAAGAACATTGTCGTAGGCAGAAGCAACATCCAGAAATACTCCTACCAGATATTGCTTCTTTTTTAAAGCTAGCCGAATGTCGATGGTCAATATACTCAGATTATCGAGAGTGCTACAACCCTTCCGAAATCCGTACTGGGACTTCGCCAGCCTGTTTTAAGACTCTATAACCACTCCAGACGGATTCTAACCATATGCTCCATAATATTTAAAAGAGTAGAGGATAAGGCAATCGGACGGTACGAGTTGGGATTAGTGGGATCCTTGCCGGGCTTAGGGATGGGAATCACAATCTGCTGCTTCCAAGACTCTGGTATTGTACCTAAATCAAAGAAAGAATTAACTAATTTTAGATAATATAATTGAGCACTCTCGGGAGACTTTATTAAAAAGGAGTAGGGAATTCCATCTGGACCGGGAGAAGAATCGTGTAGGCCGTTCAAGGCGCATAAAAGCTCGTCAAAGGAGAAGGATTCATCTAATTTATTACCATTACAAGAGATGACATCCCGGCCAATATCAAAAGCGAGACAACCTAAAGAAGGAACGAAGGGGGGAGCAAGTTTATCTGAAAAAGCTTCGAGCCAGCTTGATGAATCATTGGAAGAAGGGTTAATAATGTTTTGAGACTGACGAAATCTCCTTATTTGGTTCCAAACCATACCAGAAGGCGTTCGAGGGGACACATTTCTTTTTTTTGGAAAGTAATCTTCTAGTGCGGGCAGCTGTCTGTTGATACGATATATAGTTGTCCATAGTCATCGCTGAGTTGAATCTTTTTTCTGCCTGTTTGCGTTTGAGAATAGCATCTGAGCATTCAGCGTCCCACCAGGGGGGAGAAATATTTTTCCGATTTGATTTCTTAAGAGGGATGTGGTCGTTTGCGGAAGCTTTTAGAGCCTCTTCAAAATGCGAGTAGGAAGGGAGAGGATTAGCAGTATTTACCGCAGGAAGGCAGTTAATTTTGCTATCGAGGGAAGACGAATAAGCCCCCCAATCAGCTCTATGCAAATTATGTTTAAGTAACGGGACTCGGGAAGGGGTTGCAGAGGACTTGTCAGAAAAGGTTATTATAATCGGAAAATGATCACTACCAAATGTGCTGTCCAGGATATTCCATGAAACCAGGGAGGCTAGGGCTGCTGAGCAAAACGTTAAGTCGACTGCAGAAGCTGGGTTTTGGGTAGGGGCGACTCTACGAGTTGGACAGCCACTATTCAAAAGACACAAATTATGATCATCCAAAAGGTCCATTAGCAATGAGCCTGAAGGATTAGTGTGGTGGGAACCCCAGGATACATGGTGAGAGTTAAAGTCTCCCATGACAAAAATCGGAGGAGGGACTGCGAGGATAGCATCACGTAATTCATTTATGGAAGCCGAGTTAGGATGGGGAATGTACACGGATAAAATAGACATATTAAATACACGCACAGCCACGATATAAATATCCTGGCTGTGAGGAGGAAGAGGAAGTTGCGAAAAGGTGAGAAAGCGCCTTAAAAGTAAGGCACACCCTGCGTATCCATCGCTCCTATCGTCCCGGAGGCATGAGAATCCTGACACACGAAAACGTGAATCAGGAACCAGCCACGTCTCCGAGACGGCTAAGACCGATGGGGAAAATTTATTAATTAAATAGGTAAGCTCGTGCTTTTTACGCCTAATACTCTTGCAGTTCCACTGAACTGCCTTGCTCATCATCCAAAAGCTGTGAAATTTGTGAAAGTTTTTGTGCGACGTTGGACGGTACTGCGGGATGTTTAACAATACGAAGTATAAGAGATAACATAAAATCAATTAAGTTTTCATCTCTCGATGAAGAGGGGGAGGGGTTTTTGCTAATAAGAGCGCAGCCGTTTGGAAGAGCTGACGTACAATTGCCAATGATAGCTTGGTGTGCTAGTCTATCAAAGCTCTTACCTAACGGAGCATGAGAGCGGGGAGGGCGAGAAACAACTTTTCTATATGAAACGGTTGGATTAACAGGGGAGGCTTGGACTGAGGATGGAGATGGGGCATAAACAGTTTTGACCGTGTCGGCGTATGATTTGCAGACAGACGGGAATTGGGAAGCTGCCTGACTGTACGAGATGTTGTCTTGAGACATTGCGAGCTTGATTGATTTTTGTCTGAAATGTTCTTGACAAGATTTATTAAGTGCGTAATGTGAGCCTGTGCATAAGATACACGTTGCCTTCTCTTCCCGTATATCACATGTCTCAGCGTTATGAGGTAGGGAACATTTGAAGCACCTAGGCTGCGATCGGCATTGAGCCTTAACATGCCCAAAGCGACAGCAGTTTAGGCACTGTATGGAAGGGAGTTGGTATGTTTCTACTGGGATAGATGTGTGGTAACAGAACACTCTTGGGGGTAAGAATTGACCTTTAAATGTTACTACCACGGACTGAGTGGGAATCCAAGATGATTGACCATTGTTGATGATTTTACGGTTAAGTCGTCTAGCCTTCAGTAAAATGCCGCAGCCGTCAGGAGTAGTTAAACTCTCTGCCAGCTCCGCCATTGTCATGTCAGTCGGTATGCCTCTTATCAGCCCCATACGAGTAACATTGAAGGTGGATTGGATGCTGAGTATTTATGCAACTGTAGAATTCCATTAGCCAGGAAGTTGTTTGCATCAGAACCTTTAGTGAATTCGACAGAAATACGATTTCCGCCTATTTTTTTTAACACCATCTATAGCGACATTTTGAATTTTATTATTGACAATAAATTTACCAAAATTCAGGGGTTACAAATGGCGTCCGGGAGTAACCCCTGTCTCCTCTTTAGACACATACACGATAAATGGCCCTTTGTCATTAGCTCCGTACGTTTTGGGCTCGATTACGATAGAAGGGTGCATGTGCACCGGTTGGCCGCTAGGAGACGACATCGATGGGTCGATTGTAGATCTCTTTGCCGGTTCGGAAGGAATCTCGGTATTTAGGCGCCTTTTAGTTCCGGATCCAGATTGCGAGAACAACTCAATTCCATTGTTGATGGAGATGAATCAGGAGGGTCAGGAGGATCCGGGGGAATATTATTCATTTTAGAGTCTACTAACCCGCAAATAATAAACCACCCCCTAAAACCAAAGATAACTAAGCTTAGTTAAAACAAATTGAACAGTATTAGACACAATCTAGTGAACAATAACGATTTTTTCAAAAAACACGTGCTGCCACAACCAAGCGCAAAATGGCGTCCCCCAGCTACTTTTTGCGGCAATACTATCTCATAATGACGGAACGGCACAAATGGATGACAGCTATTTTTTTCACGCTTGGAACCAAACGTTATGGCCGCTGATCGTTCAGAAAACATTTGGCTTTGCATTTGAATTCAAATTAAATAACAGTTTTATCGTTTGAGTTATATTTATTTCTTAGTGAACTAAATTTATATTGATAACATAGTTTTCTAATGGCTATAGTAAAACTAGGTTGATTTTTGGATCACTGATAGATTACACTGCAGGTAGACTAGTGTGGAAAACGCCCGGGAGTCAGCGGCTCACACCCACTGGGGGGCTGGGAGAGGTGGTGAAGTACTGGTAATTTATACCTACTAGGGCAAGTTTGGTATCGTTTTCAGCTAAATTAAAGATGGCCAACGGACAACATTTCATTTTTATTAAGGTATTAAAATTCAAAAACCATTTCGAGATTTGGCGATGTTAAAAATATTTTAATATTTTTTTACGCTATAAATTCAGAGATATTTGAAAAAAAACTGATGGGTGCTATGGTACAGGCATTATAAGGGGACATGCCTTTGCTTAGTTATCTGGTCTGACTTAAAAAGTATTTTACCATGCATGCAATCTAGCTGTCATTTTGACATTGACATTTGACACTGACACTATGATGAGTGAGTGAGAGAAGAGATAATCGTTAATAATTAATCGGGAATAGTGTTGTTCTAAAGAAGCGAAGTCCATCTAGTTATCGATAGTTTTAGTATAGTATATTTAGGATTGCTAAAATACACATGCTTTTAATTGATTATCTAGTTTAGTGACGAAATCATTAAAAAATCCTTTAATCATATTATTGATGTTTTATTTGATTTTAGAAACCATAAAAATTTAAGTAAGGAAAATGGCAACGTAAGCCTTTGTTAGTAAAGTTGTGTTTTATTAATTATAAGATTATTTATCTACTTCTTTATTTAGACTTTTGTATTATGAGATACTCACGTGCTTAGTAAGATCCAAACACAATAAACATACTTACTAAGATTATTTATCAACTTCTTCATTTAAGCTTTATATTTTATTTTAATATACGTGCTTAGTAAAGTTGTGTTTGGATAAACATACTCACTAAGATTATTTACCTACTTCTTCATTTCGACGTATTGTATTTTGATATATGTGCTTACTGTCGATATCGATATCTAACAGCTACAACATACAACTCTATAGACGTCAGTTATTTTTTTAAATATAGAATATGGCAAAGGCGTTAAGTCGTCACATCCTTACTCTTGTACTTACGTTCTTTTAATTTAACTTTTAACTTAATTTAAGGGGAATAAATGGGAAGAAATGAAAAAGAAAAATATCGTTGACAACATTGAGTAGATATTTCTTTGAATTTCATTGCAAAGTCATACTTCTGTACGGAGTACTATTACTTATTCTGTGCCTGTGTGTAGGTTTACCGTCGTATTTATAAACTTACTAGTGGTTCCCCGCGACTTCGCCCGCAAGAGTTGGATTTCCGTATAAACTTTCATCCCCCATTTCACCCCCTTAATGTTTTTATATCGCGACAAAATATAGCCTTTGTCCTTTCCAGGGTCTCGAACTGTCTTCATACCAAATTTCATTAGTGGTTAAAGCGTCAAGAGGTAACAGACAGACAGACACACTTTTTCATTTATAATATAAGTAAGGGATTGCTCAACTAGATTTCACACTTTTAGACATTGTCACTAACAATGTCGGGTGATTTGAAGGTCTTTAATTAATCGATCTACATTCATATGTACTTAAAACACCCACATATATTTATATACTGTCTCTTATGTACATTTGCCCTTGGAATCGCTCAACTTCGTGCACTTATGTAGCCGCTGCACCTGAGAATTTTAATACATAAATACAATACATGCTTCGGCTGCCACTGGCAAGTCTGTACATGCAGTTTTCCAGCTGTCACTGACTTTGGTCCATCATTCCCAATTAGATGGATCTTGTTGTAAATAATTGCTTTCATGCATCGTTCACCGTAGAAAATAAACAAGACCTAAAGAAAAAAGTATTTACGAATACACTATACCCGGAACCGATAGCAGTCAGCGGCGAGACGCTCGAAGTTGTCCAGGAATACGTTTACCTTTTTTTTTTTTTTTTTTTTTTCGCAGGAAAACCCATTTAAGAGCCATAACCGGAGTCGGGGGACCCCGGTCGTGTGTGGGACTCCCAGCGTCCTAAGAAGGACGCGGCTCCGCCCTAGGAAGGGCGGGGACTACCCACCAAAAACCTGCGGCTTCCCTTCCCTGCCTAGGAGGCGACATGGGAGTCCGGCCATAGCCTTTACATCCATGAACGCCTCCGGCAGCTCTCCCGCCTACACGGCGGGCCCTGCGTACTCCCCTTGCGGGGGGATGGAGGAAATAGCCAGGGAAGCGGCACTATTTCCTCCCAACGGTGGTGACCTGTGCAATGCAGACGGAGGCACCCCCGTGCCTCCGTCTGCATTGCACAGGCGGGCCACCTTGGGGGGCGAGAGAGCGGTTATATTGCCGCCGTCTCCTGACCCTCCTCCGTCTGCGGAGCGGGTGCGCAGAGGGATCGTCCTCTCTCTCCCGCTCCGCCTCCTCCTTCTGCAGCATCACGTCTTCGCAGAAGGAGGCTGCCGCCTTCCAGGCCCTCTCACTATCTAGCATAGCGCTCACTATACTAGGCAATGAGAGGTCCTGGCCGACCGCCGCCACCAGGACACGGCGCTGCTCCTCCCAGCCTGGGCAGACTGCGAGGGTATGCTGCGCCGAGTCCTCCGCCGCACCGCATTTATAGCACGACGGGGATTCCTCTCTCCCAATCTTATGCAGGTACTTACCGAAGCAACCATGCACCTGCACCTGCGTTAGACGGTAAGAGAGGAACCCGTGGGGCCTCTCCATCCATCGGTCCACGACTGGACCGATGGCGTCCAGGGTGTGACGTCCGAAACATGCACGAGACAGGTCTACCTGCCAGCGGCAGACCATGGCCTCGTGTGCCTCCCGTCGCACCGCACCTCGCTCTTCTGGAGCCGGGCGTATATCCAGGGCCTTCTGTCCCGCCACCCAGTGATACACGGTGGCGAGGACCCGGGCGTCCAGCTGGTGTGCCCGCTAAGGCACATGCAGCGGCACCCCCGACTGTGCGGTAGGCCCTCGCAATCCGCTGAGAAATGGCCCTTTGGGGCCTGCGGAGGAGGGCCGCATTCTCCCCCTTATGGAGGGAGTCAACCCAGATTGGGGCACCGTACAGCGCCATACTGCGCAAGACGCCAGCGTAAAGTCGCCGACACGACGCTCTTGGCCCCCCCAAGTTAGGGAAGAGCCAGCTGAAGGCGTTGGCGGCTTTTAGAAGCCGCGCCGACAGCCCAGTAAAGTGGCGGCCAAAATGCCACCTCCCGTCGAGTATAAGGCCCAAATATTTCATTTGGGCCCCAACCACGACTCTGACGCCGCCCACAGTGATGTGGGCGTCTGGAGGAAGGCGCTGCCGGGGCCCTGGGAAGAAAAGGGCCCCGGTTTTTTCCAGCGCTACCTTGAGCCCCAGCCGGTGGATTCTTTCGGCGACAAGAGTTCCACCGGCTGAGGCCAATCGCGCGGCCTCCCCGTAGGTGCGCCCCCGAGCTGTGACGAGAGTGTCATCTGCGTAACAGATGACACTCATGCCATGCAGGAGCACACCCCGGAGAAGCCAGTTGTAGCCGAGGTTCCACAACAAGGGGCCAAGTACCGACCCCTGGGGAACCCCAGTCTGGAATACGTTTACCTCGGGCAAGTTTTGCAACTGGGTAGAGACAACTTCGAGTGCGAAATCACCAGAAGCGTGCAGCTATGTTGGGCAGCATTTGGGGTGTTGCGTCACATCTCGTCGTGGCGACGCAATGCCTGAAGAGCAGGGTGTATAACCAGACCAATGACCTGAGGAAGGTGGCCGGTGGTGGCTGGATGCGGAAAGCGGAGGACCGTGAAAGTTGGCGCAGTCTTAGAGATCCCTATGTCACGGGGTCTCATCACGTACCTAGTTTTTTTTAATTCCAAAATTTTTCACAAGGTGGCGATACGTGTATCAACTGGTGATTGATGATGTTTAAAAACATAACAGAACAAGAAAATAGGCTAAGTAAATATCAAAACATATTTTTTTATAGCCCCTAAAATACTAAAATAGATAACATTTCTTGTACCTATTTTCAATTTCATTACGAATGTTTTAGCGACTCTGGTGGGGTTAAATGGTACTATATTGCGGACCAGAAAGTTTTGTTAGGAATGTATCTAGTTGACGCGTTTTACGCATTTATATTTGCTTATTACTTGTATAGATGGCGTTTTCCATAATGTCTTAAAATTAAAATAAGTAAGTTTCGTTTTTCCTTTACGCGTAAATAATAATTTAAGGCATAAATGCTTATATGTACCACTAAATGTTTATTATTAAGCTTCCTTTCTCCATAAAATAATGTCACGATCGTCAGTATTCACCAATAAAAACTTGTAAAAGTTTTTCTTTGGCACAGATATTTATAAGAGCAAAGGAGAGTTTTTCCTTTCATTCACTTGATTATACTCTTATTTATGAAGGCATTATCTAATTTAACAAACTGCAGAATTAAACTAATAACTAACTTGAAATAACTGAGAACTATGCAGTATGGTCATGGACCGTAGCCTATTTGTCGCGCGGAACGAATGAATAAAAAAAAGCTGTTTTTTGGCGGGAAACCTTCGAGGCGGGAGGGTTTAATTTTTCTTGAGAGCTAAAAATATTTTCAAATAGTTACTTTGTCTGCAAGTTCTAGTCTAGGAAGCAGCAGGATGGCTTCCGATTGTGGGGGCCCAGCCCCAGCCTTAAAATGTTCAATGATCTTTGGTCGACTCGTTCTATTCCTGCCACTTAGATAACTTTAGCTATTGTTCCCATTTTAAAACTAGACATAGACCCTAAGTCTTCAGGTTCCTACAGACCAATTTCCTTATCCTCTTGCGTTTGTAAAATTTTCGAGAGTATGCTAAAGACAAGATTAGTGTTATACGCTGAATCTAGATCGATTATTCCACACGATCAGTTTGGTTTCCGTAAGGGTCGAGGTACTGTTGTCAGTCTTTTAAAATTTACTGGTGATATTCAAGAGTCCCGTAATAGTAATTCTTATCTAGTTAGTACATTTTTAGACGTTAGTGGGGCCTTTGATAGTATTGACTTGCCTACTTTAGTAAAGATTTTTTACGATTCTAACATTCCTGGGAAAGTTTCAAAATGGATTTATGACCCTTTCTATACCCGCAATGTTTTCATTAAGTTTAATAATACTTTATACGGTCCGAAAATTGCTTATAAGGGCGCCCCGCAGGGGGCAGCTTTTTCTCCTCTAATTCACCTTTTGTACACCTCTCAATTGCACAGTTTCAGTTCCGAATTTGTCAGTCCTGCAATACGCGGACGATATTGTGTTGTACACTTCTAGTAGAAATTTGTTACAAGCTTAGTTCATTCTTAATGAAGCCTTACAACAACTCTATTTGTATTATAAATTTAAGCTTAAATTAGATGTTAACCCTAGCAAAAGTTCTACTATTATATTTGGAAATAAGATTGATTCTTATGATTGTGTAAATCTTGTATATAATTCTGTAAATATTTCTATAGAGAAGAAAAGAAATTTTTGGGTATATTTTTTATGAAAGTACAACATCCTGAAATTGATACTACTCCATATCCTGCTCCCTCAGTGCCTATTACCGATTGTAATTCAAAATTAAGGCAACGTATGCTCGAACATTGGTATCAAGACTGGGAAAACACAAAAATGATTGGGGGAAATGGTACGCCCAAATACAGAAACATACTCCTAACAAGCCGTGGTATTTCAAGTGCAAGAAACCTCTTTCTAGAAAATTCAAACAACTATTAATCGTTTACGACTTGGTCATAGAAAATTCCCATCCCACTTGAAGCGTATTCAGTTAGCTTCTTCTGATATATGTGTATTCTGTGACTCGGATGTGGCTTCGCTGGATCATTTGATTCTACCCTGTCCCGCCTATAGCATACAGTGGCTTTTGTTAGTGGATGGCCTACTAAAGTTATATAAAGACAAGGAAAAGGAAATCCCCGCCTCTTGCCATCTCTACTCGAAAATGAAGACACACATGCATATATGAATACAGAAATTCCACCTTAGAAGAAATATAAAAAAAGTGAAGATCTTGAAGATTTCATCTAAACTAATAGTATTGACCAGACACGTTAATTCCAAGCTCCGACAAGAAGATAATGATTCCCAAGATAAGAGGACTTCATGATATAATATGTATAGAAACACTGAAATGAAGATCTGGCTGTATGGACACTGTCCAAGGCCGTTAAACATATTAAAAAAACAAACTAAGTTTAGATTTCTTCAGTTCGTGTACTTCGTGTTTTTGTAATTTGTACCTATGCTCTTTATGTTGTTGTTTTGTGACCCTGCTGTATCTATTTTGGATACCGACGAATCTTCTTTCTTTGATTGACTTGGCTACGTACCTGGACTTCGATTGTGCTGCACATCGCAACAATTAGCGTTATTATTACGGACTTCGAGAAAAGCTCTTACGACGACCCGGCACAGAAAAAGGTTACTGAATAATGGCTCCGCACAAGTGCTCTTATTTCAACTGTAATAGCACTTCAAATACGGAAACAATGTTCCGTTTCCCTTGGAAAGATCCTAATCGGTTAGAACTATGGTTGAATAATTGTGGTGAGTAAGCCAAATACTTAAGTACACATTTCTTTTGGGTGTCAGAAAGCCATAACATATCAAATCAATTTATTGCAAATTAAGTGTTACATTTGTCTTAAATAATAACAGTGAACTTTCAACTTAATTACCCTTTTAGGGTATTGCAATTCTAGTACTTATAAACTTGTTAATAGTTATTAATTAGGTAGGTAATATTTTAGTATACCTATAATTGGGTATATTTTTTATTTGAGCTCATAATTTAATCTCATTGTTTTGGCTCATAGTGATGTGAAGCCATAATATGGCTTTGGAACCATGTAGTGATGATTTTCTCTATGTTTTCAACGATGTAACACAATAAATATGGTCTCCTTTCAAACACTAATTGTTGTAAAAACAATTTAAGTAGGGAGATTAAAGTCTGAGAGAGAGTGCTGTGAACCTGTAAATACCCTATAACATTCTAAAATAATATTTTTTTAATAATATTATGAGCCAAGCAAAGTCCTGTAACATACCTAATATGTGTTTCAAGGTTTTATTTTTATTTCAGGTAACATGACCATTACCCATTTGCCTCCTTCTTCTTTGAGGTCAAGATATATATGTATTCATCACTTTGATCAGAAATATGTACGCAATCAAGCTGGCATAAGAAAAAGCCTCCGTAAACAAGCAATACCCAAACATTATTTAGTCATACATGCAGTCCCAGAACTTAATATAGACGATTCGACCTCACAATCCACAGGTATGAATTATCAATTAAGTTTGATTATAAGCAAAAGAGCAATAGAGTCGGTCAACTTCTGGTTAAGAGAGTGATGAACTGTTGCTTAATATACCTAGTCAGGTCATAAGTTCTGTCACATGTGTAATACGAAATAATTAAGACATGTTTATTATTTATGTAACCATTTATACAGCAAAATGAACTTTCCTTTTGTCTGTCCGTCCGTCTGTCTCTCTCCATCAGTCCATCCATCGTAAATAAAATTTAAAGTTATGAGGATAAATAAAGATATAACCCAATAAGTAATATGCCGAATGAATCTGTATGAAATTGCAACTCTTTGTCGTACATGGACAACTTCCGGTAGTATCTCTTTATTCTCTCACAATAATTGCCTAAAACTGTTATAGAACTTTAGTTAATGCAAAATCTCTTTGGTTTTTTTCTTCTCCCAAAGAAAACTTATTTGCTGGTTAGTTATAAAAATAACCCAAGGAAAGGCGAAGCATCTTACATGTACCAAATATTTTTGTAATATAGTGCCTAGTTAGAGAGTTAAGGGACTTTGAAATTTTGACCAATGAGTGGGCATGCAGTACTTTAAAGCCGATTACCAAGTCATAAGATGAAAAAAATATTTATATCTATCAAGATATGAATAATTAAACTAATGTATTTATTACTTAATTTAATAAGAATTTTAAGTGAATTTTAGGATACGATTTTTTTTTATTGAAAAAAATGTGATTTAGTTTTTGAACCTTGACTTTCACAAAGTAAGACCGTTTAAATATATTTTTTTTTTTTCAAAAAAAAAAAAAATTTTTTTAATGAATATTTGTGCTAAGTTTTATAATGGGCGCGAAAGTGGTTTTGGAGCTATACTAGAAACACTGCCGGAGCGAGTCCTGCCCCGCGAGTAGTGAAACTATCATTGAAATAAAATAACTTCTGATGGAATGTTTCGCATATTTTTAATAATACCAATACATTTTTAATACTTATTAAATAGTTTTTAATATTTTTTAACACTCACAGTGTTCTTTCTTATTTATATAAGTTTTAAATAAGAAACCAAATATTCGAACACAGGTAAGATTTGAACCCACGACCTTTGGCTAACCGGGCCAACGCTCTTACCAACTGAGCTACTGTGCAGTTCATCCAACTGTGTGAAATTCTTGGTCTCTTTTGTCTTACGTCATTGCGTGACGGCAGCGACAGTCGCTGTGTGCACAGTAGCTCAGTTGGTAAGAGCGTTGGCCCAGTTAGCCAAAGTGATTTTGTTAGTTTTGTTGAGGTTTCGTGTGTGTATAGGCTCGTCTGTGCGGTAGTGGTGAATGAGAAGTCTTCATGTTGGGGATAAATAATTTACTGGTGCACCAAATACATAATAATAACAATGGATGGACGTGAGTGGTCGGGAAGGTCCTCTTCATGGAAATTTTCAGTTCGTCTGTCTTAGTCGCTACTGTTTTTTTGCTAATCGAAGACATCCAAAAGTTTTCTCATAACTGCGAGGTAAGCTTTAACACGCTGCTGGCTGTCAGTTCTCAGGTAGTCAGGTCTCCATGCTTGCCAATATTTGATGCTACTGATCGGCGATGTGTCGTCGCGACGAGCGTTTACCTTGACACGTGAAGGTCATCTTGCAGAAACTGCCACACCGGTGAATTTGCACGATGCCGGCTGTGGGCTGCTCAACCTGTTCTACGATAACTGCAGTTAGCGCTGATGCATGATGCCCTGGGAATAGACGCGTTGTATGTAAGCGAACTGTTCCTATGAGGTTAAACTTCGACTTCGTTTGACGGGAATTTTCTTTGATGATGATGACAATGTACACTGATGATTTTGATGATGATAGGTATTACGTTGGTATTAATTTTGATGTGTCGCGCTCCTTCTTGGCCGAAATTGAGTCGCTCCCACAAGTTCCTACGCACATACCGCAAAGGAAGGTTCTCGAACGGCCGACATGGATCTTGTTACAATTGCGTCAGATTTTCGTCACGTTGCAATGTTGGTCTTCAAATCTTCATCGTCGGGTAGTCACCACTGTTGAGGCTTCGTGTGTGTAGGGCTCGTCTGTGCGGTGGTGGTGAATGAGAAGTCATGATATTGGAATACATATTTTACTTGGTGCACCAAATACATGATAAATACAATAGATGGACGTGAGTGGTCGGGAAGCGCGGCAAGTGACGACTGCCTGATTTACATCGCGAGTCCCGAAACTGCTCACGATGCAAAAACGCAACGTCGTCGAGCCGCTACAGATTGTTAGCTATTCAAACATTTGGACATCATGGCTCCTTACGGAGATCAATGTTATAATCCATTTAATTTAAATATCATGCCTGCATTCCTCTTACTGAAGGTATTATAGTAAAACGCACGAGTAATGGCAAAGCATTTAAAATTGTTAAAATTTGTAAATTAACATGTAATTAATAAAAAAAAACGTTTTAATTTAAATATCATAATTTATCAAACTATCTTAAACAAAAACTGTAATCGACGCCACGCTTCGGCAGTGATTCTAGTATAGCCCTTAAACCACTTTCACGCCCATTACAAAACTTGGCACGAATGTTCCTTACAATACATACTATTAAAAAAAAAAACGAAACGGTCTAACTTCGAGAAAGTCTAGGTTTTTTTTGTATCCAAAAGTTCAGTGAAAAACCTCATTAAATGAAGTTAGCTAGGCACTATATTACATAACTATTTGGTACACGTATCAAGGATATGTATAGGTAAAACATAGACTCAAATATTACTGAAATCGAAAACATCAACTATTTTTTGCTGTTCGCTTCGCGTGGAATGCCCCATGTTATAAAACTAGGTAATACAAACCCTAACACTTGGGTAGGTCCAACTTCGAAAAATAGGCCAATTGGGCAGCATTGGTAGGTTCAACTTTAGTCACCTTGTATATGCCAAATATTCATTCATCCATTATTCTGATTTGTAGGTTCACCGCCAATGAAAGTATCGACACCAACAAAAACATATGAAAAAAAGAAAAGAAGACAATTTGCTGAAAGTGATGAGGATATAAATAGAGCCAGTATTTCAT
Source organism: Pyrausta nigrata (assembly GCA_949316185.1). Lineage (NCBI taxonomy): Eukaryota > Metazoa > Arthropoda > Insecta > Lepidoptera > Crambidae > Pyrausta > Pyrausta nigrata. The sequence continues at coordinate 3,952,183 of OX438961.1, forward strand.
GCACTACACCTAAGAGGAGAAAACCGAGTAATGATATTCCCAAATACAGGAAATTAAAAATTGTTTTAGTTAAAACAAATAAAAAATTTAAAAAAATAATTAAAAAGTGCTCCAAATTGGAGAAAAAAAACGATGATAAAAATGTTATTAATTTGTCTTAACAAAACTATGGAATATGAATCATAATACCCTAAACCTATTCAGTGACGTACTATCATGCGACGCGATAGGTTTGACTGCTACAAGAAGCTACTTACGCCATCTAGCGCACCTTTCTAGCACTTTAATCATGCTTGTCCAGCCAGCAACGTAAACTCATATTAGTGCTGTGCGCCGCCGGTGAATAAAACGCGCTGGCGTCTCGTTGCTGGTTCGCGACACCCAACTTGATTTAGCACCTTCCAAGGGGTCGCCGCGCGTAGGTACGTTTTTGCTACCTACGCGGGGAGTTTCACAGGCCTGCAACACTTTGGACAACCTGGACATTTCTCTTATGGACTTTCGAGTGCTTTAATTGTGATATCCTTTGGACTGACGACTATTACTGCTGCTATGCCTACGGACTTTGATATTAACAAAACATTATTATTTACTGGTGAGTTCGCTTAGTTTTGTTTGTTAAAGTTCAGGTTAATTTTGGAAACGGCACAAAATATTCCAAGAATCGCGTACAAAACATAGATCCAAATATTTATGAACTAATATTCAAAAAAATATAAAATAAAATAACGGCCAAGTGCGAGACGGACTCGCGCACTAAGGGTTCCGTGCCAACTTTAAATGAATTAGGATCCACTTACTTCCACTTAGCCAAAATACCACTATATTTTGTTGACAGCAAATATAACTTTGTTTTTCATAGTGTTTGTATGAAGTAAAAGTTATGTTTACGGTTGTTGAAAATGTGCTTTATCTCAAAAACTACTAGTTAGATCTTGTTCAAACTAATTTTCGTTAAAAGAATTTGTTATGATCTACATCGTGTATTTTTTTCAAAATTTACATAGATGGGGACGCTCATTTTATCAATCAATAGATCGTTTATTTTGCTTAGAATACATCATTAATGCATAGCAGATCTTAAAAATAAACGCATACGCAAATAATAATCATTGTCACAATACTAATAAAAAAAACATGAAAAAAAATAATTATACAATATAAAATTTACCACTTTGGAAGCGTCTATCTCTCAAACGTTAGACTTTTAGAAAAAATGGTTTAAGAAACCTCGATTTCATTTTAAAAGACCTATCTATAGGTTACGCATAGGTTCGACAATATTTGTTTTCTAAGAAATTCGCAAACTGAGACTCTTATCTCTCTCTTTTGTCAGTGCGCTCTAACAATAGCAAGCGGCAGCTTTTGATGATATTGTTACATGCTACTTATTGATATCTACTTTAACTAGTTAGTTACTAGAACATTGTATTTTCCAAGTGCGGTTTATGTTACATGATTTAAGGCATTACGTAAACTTTAATTTTATGTCTTCATCACAATCTAAACTTTCTAAACTAACTAAAAATACCAAATCCAGTTCTATAATAACCCCATTTAAACAAATAATCGTTTTTACCCATGCTTTGGGTTTTCCCGCTGAAAATTTGTGGTTGAGGTAAAATCGAAAAAGGAACCTAATTGCTAGAATACCCCCATCGCACTTGAGGACTTTTAGTACGTTTATACAACTCAAAGATTGCGTGTTAACGTCAAAACTACACAAATTATTATCCACTCCCGACCCGTCGTACAACTGCGATGTCCAACTGGTTGTACTACTGGTAATTGTATCTATGGAACAACTACTGTTATAGCCTGACCAAAAATATATGGGACCTCGCCATATTGCGGAAAACAACAGGAACTAATTTCTTTTACTGGCAACAGAAACCACAAATCGACATTGTCATGTGATTCATTGTCATAATGATTAGTGTCAAAGTGGAAGCGTGATCTGATTTTCGAGAATGTGATATTTTTATGTATGAAAAACGCCGAGAACTATTCGCTGTCGTAAAAGGAAAGTGGTTTAACATGTGTTGTAGTAATTTTCGACAAGAAAATCTATGCGATCAATGTAATTTCTTTAAATGAATTACCGATTTATTGGTCATATCCCAATTTTTGGTACATCATAAAGTGCGAAAAGTAAGAGTTGGCTACTGATTGCAACGGAGAATATTGTAACAACGATTTTGAAAATTGTGATTATTTATACTTGTTTTGGGAGTTTTATTTTCTTTATTTTAACCCTGCAACGATAATTTACTGAATTAGTTCGTAGAAATTTCAAAAATTTAACTTTCAATATTTAAAATGATAAACACATTGATTTATCATAATATATATAATAAATCAATGGATAAATAATATAATTTTAAAGAACATTAGGCAATTTTACTTCTGACCGACGGTGGTTTGGCAAAAATAATTCCAATTTGGTCCAAATTTGAAGGCCAATGTTACAAAGATTCACTAACTTTAACAAACACCTAATTTGCGAGTATTCTGTCTTGTTCTTGTATCGTAGCAAGTCTAAATCTGATAACAGATCATCAGACTTAGAAATGTAACATTCATGTAAACATATAAAATATAGTATTTTTATGTTCAGTTGCCAATCTACACTGGTATGATTATATCAAGTGTTGTCATATAAAGAGGATTCGTAGCGCCCTTAATTCGGGTCCCATATATTTCTGGTCAGGCTATAATAAACAGGAAAACGGTTATCATCAATGCTGAAGTGCAATGTAATTATTTCTACCTCTTTTGATTAATTGTCTATTGATGATCAAAACGTTGATATTGACGCTTGAACATTTTTCGTTTTCACCCGATACAAAAGTAAAATGTCTGAAAATTGTGAAGTTACAATAATTGCAAGAAAAGGCGGTTATGTTTTATTATCAAAAGGTCGACAATTTTACAAAGTGAAAGCGTTTAAAGATGACTCGCGTGGCGCATATTGGCGGTGTTCTATGTACAAAAAACTCAAATGTTGTGGATCTGTTAAGGTACGAGCCGACTGTATGTTAATACTCAGTATTAGAGGAGTGGAGTGGAGTTTAAAACATGAGGCAGCAAGCACAGATGTCCCGAGGCCACTATTATACAAGAGACACGAGGCAAAGTTGAGAGACAGAGGTTACGATCTAATAGACAGTATACCGAGTTTCGATAATCTAAAGCACTCCCTTTATAACGCGAGGCATAAATCATTGGGATTATCGAGAACAACTTTTTCATCTGTGGACCAAGTTGATGTGTGTGACTTGAATTTATGCTGGGTTGCGACACAGAAAAAAGAATACTTATATTCTGTACCTCCCACGCAAGAGAAATGATTGTCCACATTGACGAATTTTTTGGAGATGGCACTTTTAAATGTAGCCCGCACCCATACGTACAGTTGTTTACTTTGCATGGTGATATTGGGAGTGATAACAAAATTACTAATGTTGTTCCACTAATTTATTCCCTACTCTTGGACAAAAAAAGGAGACATAGGTACGTCACAATCGTATAATCAAAACGCAATTGCCAAAATGGGAGCCTAAGAAGTACCATTGCGACTATGAAACTGCAGCAATCAACGCAATTTTAGAAGTATTCCCACGCGTGGAGATAAAAGGCTGTTACATGCATTTTTCTAAAAATATTTGGAAAAAGGCAAAGGTATTGGGACATTTAAAGTCCAAACCTGAGAAATGAGTAGTCGGAATGTGTTCTATATTACCCTTAATACCAGTCGGAATAATCAATGAGGCATGGACATAATTAAAGAACGAAGTAAAAACATTGGGATTTCTGAAAATGGTTAAATTCTTAAAGCACGTCATAAGTCGCGTTTGGTTAAATAAGAAAATCAAAAGGTACATAACTGTCTTCGGAGAACGTCACAGGACGAATAATGAGGCCGAGTCCTTCCATGGCGACTTAAACAAGGCAGTTAACAAAAACAATGTGCTTGTAATCAGATTGTTAAATAGTGTATTTAATAAATACACTTCGTGAAAAAGGTAACTTATCCAAGGTACCTATGCCGAAGAAGCGTAAAGTCGGTAATAAAAGAAGGGCACAATATATAATGGGCGATGATTATGTTAGACATGTCCAACTGCAGGTACTGGATGGACACATAACAATTGGGCATGCAATCGACAAATTGCGTTAGGCACATGCCTATAAAGATGATGAAATACAGGGTGTTTGGTTTAAGGCCGGCCAAATTATTATGGCCTATAGATCAAGTTATTTGCTATGCCTATTTGACCCTTACAACTTCAAAAGCCCTGCAATTTTTTTTAATCAGTTTTATCATTTAAATTTTAATTTAAGAATAAGTATTACTTTAGGTTAGAAAATTTTAATTTCACAATCATTCATCATAATAAATGAGAAGAGAGGAGAATCATGTGACAAAAAGAGTGATGAGTATGAATGTTAGTGGATGGAAGAAAAGAGGCCGATCTAGAAAGAGATGGATGGACTGTATAAAGCATGATATGATTGTGAAAGGAGTGGATGAGTCAATGACGAGTGATAGGATTGTATGGAAGAGAAAAACATACTGCGCCGACCCCAAATATAATGGGAACAGGGCAAGCGAATGATGATGATTCATCATAATAATTTGGCCGACCTTGAACCAAACACCCTGTATAATATTCCTCAAAAAATATTTTAAAATAAATAAATTATTTCACTTCATTATCATCTTTATTGCACCAATCGCTTGCACCCATTTTTTACAATCACAGTCGTTGTTCGTTTTACACGATCATCTTATCCCCGTGGGGCAACCAGTTGGACATCTCAGTTGTACCACGGGTCGGGAGGGGTTTGAGTATTTTCCCGCCGAATTAGAATATTTCCCAATCTTTCCGTTTTTCCCATACTTTCCCGTATTTTTCTTTTCCATCCCAATTTTTTCTTTCCCTTGCCCATCGCTAGTTATGACGAGTTACAGTGCGTGCGGAGTAAGGGAACTTCGCCCCCTCCTCCAGCCCCCCCAGCGGGGTGTTAGCATAGAGTAGACAGTATATATCTACTCAATGGGTGTTAGCCGTAGCCGCCGACTCCCGGGCTTTTGGGTGTTTTATTGGTTCCCATACATTGAATGCGTATAATGAATGACTCCGCTATAGGTTAGGTTAGTTCGTAGTTAAGTGTAGTGTAAGTGTTTATGAAGAAAGAAGTACTAAAGAAAAAAATATATATAGCCTGACCAGAAATATATGGGACCAGAAATTAAGGGCGCTACGAATCCTCTTTATATGACAACACTTGATATAATCATACCAGCCTAGATTGGCAACTTAACAACAAAAAAATTACATTTTAATGTTTACATATTATGTTACATTTCTAAGTCTGATTCTACAGACAGAACAGAATACTTGCAAATTAAGTAGGTACTTATTGAATTCAGTGGCTCTTTGTAATATTAGCCTTGAAATTTGGACCAAATTGTGATTATTTTTGCTAAACCACAGTCGAGTAAAAGTAAAATTAGCTGTTGTTCTTGTAAATGATATTACTTATAATGTTATCAGACTATTTCAAATATTGTATATGACATTTTTGAATTTTATTTTTTCGTTTTAGGAAAACCAGGGTTTACATATGGATGATAAAAGTACAGTCTAAAAACAATAAAACCACTTATAGATCTTCACAGATAACAGTTGTTTAAGATAAAGAAAAGACTGTACCTACTGAGTACAAACTGAGCACTGATAAGCAAGTAGGTATATAGGCAATTGATTTAAATATTATATACTACCCAAAAAGAGAAAATATAAATAGTATTACTATTGATATGCCCTATTGAATCCTATGATTATGGCTTGTTAAAAAATTTTCACTTAACAACCGCCTCACCGCTGCAGCATTTGATTTTTACGGACTATTTCAGTAAAATATCTAAGCAGGGTTGAAATAAAGAAAGTAAAACTCTCAAAACAAGTATAAATAATAATTATTTTTTACGTTCCAATCAATAGCCAATTCTCACAGTTAGCACTATATGACGTACCAAAAATTGTGATATGACAACTAAATCGGTTATTCATATGAAGAAATTATGTTGATTACACAGATTTCCTTGTCGAAAATAACTAAAACACATGTTAAACAACTTTTATTTTATGACAGCGAATAGTTTTCGGCGTTTTTAACACATAATATTATCACATAGGTACTTGAAAATTAGATCACGCTTCCACTTTGGCACAAAACATTATGACAAATAATGACATGACAATGAAGATTTATGGTTTCTGTTGCCAGTAAAAGAAATTAGTTCCAGTTTTACGCAATAGGGCGAGGTCCCATAAATTTTCGGTCAGGCTATAAATAAAAATACTGAAGACGTGGCTGTATGGACTTGATCCTTTGCCTACCCAGAACGGGTGAATAGAACAAAAGAAACCTTGCGTCTGAAGGAGACAACACGCATTTTTTGCATACATGGTACACATGAATTGATAACAAACGTTATCTATCTGCTTAATTTTGATTTCCCAACAACTGCTTCTTATCTCTGGACTACGATTATATACCTACCTGCGTATTTAACGATCTCAGCTATTGTTTTTACGGACATTAATAGTGCGCTCTTTGTTGACTCTGGGGGGGCTGGCGATATATTTAAGGATCTTGCTCTGTGCCTGCAATTGGATTTTTGAAAAATGTCCATAAAATGTGCTTATTACAACTGCGACCAGACAAACGATGATACATCAATGTTTCGCTTTCCAATAAAAGACCCAATTCGTGCCGCCATTTGGAAGCGTAATTCAGGTATGTAAGATCCTTTTAATTACTACCTATTTAATATAACCATCGCCTACCAACTCAGAAGTGCGTTAAGAGTAAAAAAATAAGGAGACATGATTGAGCAGCAGGCAGGCTTCATGTTCTAATGCATTCACTGTTCTGTTTACCAAACTCAATAACCACATAGGGCTCATTTCCGATGCGCCACGGATTAAGACTATGTCTAAACTTTAACGTAAAAACAATAGTAATGTCAAATTTCATTTGCTAACTAAAGTTTTTTAGTTTGGGAGATGTATACATTTTTATACTTTATTAACTTTAACATAACACTAGTGATTTAAATATGGTGAAAACAGTCCTCTAACTACTGTGAAAAAATCACACTAGTATCACCAAATGAAAGAAACATGAAAAGAATTTGTTGCCAGAATAGACGTACAGAGTACACTTAGTGATAAAAAAAGTTATTTCAAACTTATAAAATTTAAATTGAATAAATTTGTTTTACATGCACTCCTATTTAATGAGGATTTCTAGACGACTTCCATCATCAGCTAGGCACTAAAAACTCATGACCGGGCGTAAATGCTTAAATAACTGAAGAAAACATTATTATAAAATTTTAAGAGTTCCCTCGATTACTCCAGGATCCCATCAGCAGATGAGATCCTCACTTGGTGACAATGGGACCACCAAGAGTAAGCTCTTCCATTTTTAAAGAAGAGTTTTGAAAATTGATCTACAATTGATGGAGAAAAAAAATACATACATAAAAAACATACAGTCAAACATACACTTCCTCTTTTTTAACCCCCAACGCAAAAACTACAGGGTGTTATAAGTTTTACGTGTCTGTGTGTGTGTGTGTGTCTGTCTGTGGCATCGTAGCTCCCGAACGGATGAACCAATTTTGATTTAGTTTTTTTAAGTTGGGAAAAAATCAGATATTACACTTTAAAAAAATATGTTCAGAGATAGGTTTATTCTTAGTCCGTATAGCACCTTGAAATTAAGCTCATTGCCATTAACTACCCTTTTATTTTTTAGGAAATACTTATTTGGATACATTGCCACCCCAGAAACTGAGAAATCGCTATTTATGTTCTACACATTTTGCTCCATCCAGCATTCATCACGCACCAATAAGAGATCGATTGATAGGACCAGCAGTTCCGTTTTGTTTCTCTGCGGCAGATGAACCATGTAAGTCACTAACCTTAACCTAACCTTAAATTAAAAAAAACTAATCATTGTCATGTCAGGAGGAGGAGGCCTTTGTCACTAGACAACCTGCTAATGAAGTTAAGTAAGAAAGAAGAAGTAAGAAAGTTATTAAAGAATTTATCTTTCTTTCTTTCTAATGAGAAATTAAAAGAAGAAGAGAAAATTAAACTTCAATAATAAAAGGAAATGAACAGTACATCTTTTTTAAAATATATGTATACTTGTGAAACTTTATTAGCAGCGATAAAGGCTTTTATTATAATTAATAATTGTCATGTTAATGAATGACAAAGTAGATCCCAGGAGACAGCCTTTCGTGTGAGATGCCCTTCTATTTTGCTAAATATAATCTTAGATAACTAAGAAAAACCCTTTACAGGTACTCCACCATCTTCAGAAACTTTAAAAGTGATGACTCCAATGAGAGTTTATAGCTGTAAACAAAGAATGTCACCTACGCAATCAAAGATCTCAAGAGAATCAAGTGGTATGTCCATTTTTGAAGGACCTATTATTTTTCCAACAAGACAACAATCCAGAAAAAGTGAGTTGAGACCACATAAAAGAATGTCCAGAAAATGCTTGTATCAAGAGCGAGCTGGAGATTCTCCAATTAAATATTCGGCTACGAGTTTAATGAAAACGAACAAAGCTCGAAATCCAAAGTGCAGATATTGAGTCTCAAAACAAAAACTAAGCCAGATCTTCTAATAATAAATCTTCAAGATTTTCAGAGTAAGGCATCAAAAAATTTGTCTTTGACGCTATTAAGAAAACCTTTGGTTAAAAAGAAATGGACTAAAGAGAAAAAAAAAATTATGCTTTTTCCTATTTTATAAATTCAAATTATTATGTTTATGCGAAGGTAACATTTATGCTTGCCGCCCCTTCTAGTCTCATAATGTGGTTGGGTGAAACCAGTTGGTTTCACAGCTCTTGTTTACCAGGGTAGTGTCCAGAAGTGTTTGACCAGCTTGAAAAAAAGTTTTTGAATACGATGGTTAAAATAAAAACGAGATTGTGTGTAGTCTGTTTTGATAGAATGCCTGTAATGCAAAATCTAGAATACTGGAAAAAAAATATTTAATAGGTTTCGAAGATTTTGGAAAAAAACAAAGAGCAAAGTGGCAAAATATGCTTTAGTATTTATTGTATGTGCATTATACCAAAAGTGGAAGGTGCCCGTTCCATATTTTTTATCAAATTGTAATGTTAAACTGATAAATCTGCAGATATTTCCTATACCCTAAGGTTGTCTGGAAGAGATCGCTCTTAGCGATAAGACCGCCTAATTTGTACGTCTTTCTATGTAAATTGTATTGTTGTTACTTTTATGGTGTGCAATAAAGAGTTATCTATCTATCTATATTTGTGAAAGCAATACTGAATAAACTTTTTAACGTTGGATTACTAAAATCATGGAACTAACTTTAAACTATTGATAAATTAATTTATCGTCTTAACATTAACATGATATGAAAAGTCTATGAATTCAAAACTCAAATCCTAAAAGTTGTATGCCGAAAACATAAAAAAATGCTTATAAATCATTTATTACCTTATGGTTACTAATTATTTGCCATTAAACTTAAAGCTAGTAGGAATTTGAAAAAGTCAGTCTTTTTAAGAATAGGTCATTTCACGAATAAGGCATTGCAGGAATGAGTCTTTTGCAGAATGTGGTATTATGCGAAAAGGTCTATTTAAGAATAGGTTATTTCGAGAATAGGTAGTTTTTTTTGGCGTAAGCCATTTTGCGAATAGGTCCAATATCTACTAAACCCTAGCCAGCGATATGGACTATTCTGTCAAGTGTGATGTTACTGCGAGGATTGATGTTCATGATTTGATTCAGTAACATACCAGATGTTTACTGTACTGTACTGTAAGTCTATCTAAAACGGGAAACTGAAATACTTATGCGACAATTTATCTTTGTTTGCTGATATTGCGGCCTACCTACTTGTAAGTAGAGATGGGTAATCACCCTGGGAAAAACCCACGACTGTGTTATAATAATATAACCCAGTTATCACCCATTTCATTCCACCCACTGGGTTGTTTGGCTGGGTGAAAACTATTATTTTATATTTTCGAGTTACAAATCTATTTAAGTAATTTAGGGGTATTTTTTTCTAAATTTTCTAAAACGAGAGATTACGGGTCATACTGAGACCTCATTTTATTTAAGTTGGTCCAAAAAGAGGCATGCATTTAACATCTTCAATTGACGTCATAACATAACAGTAGACAGTAAATGAATGTCCACAATTTATGTGGACAGTAGCCCGATCATGGCGGCGATGATGGACGATCATTTTAAGGGCCATCATGGGCCATTGTAAGTACGTATCTTAGATACTATCCTAACAGTATTTACCGTACGTTGGTATTGGTAGTAGCAGTCCATGTGCAAATGCACGGAGTGGCAACGTCGCGTTCCACGATGCCGCATCGCTCTGTGCCAGTCGTTCACTGAATGTCTCACGTGCGTCCTGCACTGATTGGAATAATGCAAAATCTATAAAAATGACTGAAAAGTGCGTAATTTGTGATTTGTATCTTACGTCTGACGTGGCGAAAGTGAAAAAACGAGGCTTGGAACGCTTAATTGCGGCTAGCAAAGCGCGTAAAGATGAGAAACATTTGTTTTTTGTGGGCAAAGACGAAGTAAATCTTCATAGAAAGTGCAGATTACTGTATATAGATTATAAGTGTATACAAGCCTACAAAAACCGATTAAATGCTAAAAATTTAACAACCAGGGAGCCATATTTTGATGGTGAGACGTGTTTTTTTTTTTTGCAAATTCATTGCAAATTGCGGGTACAGATTTTATGAAAGCCCAACAAAAAAACAAAATGACCAAAAAATAGCCGTGTCCCAAATAAGGAAACCAGTAACATATAAAATATTCAAGGGGATCCCCCTTCACCAAACGCGATGTTTTACGCCGATTTTAAAACTTACGAATATACTTAGAATAATAACACCTAGAAGCCTAGTCCGCCCGCGAAAACTGACGCATATCAATAGTAGCCCATCTGGCCCCTATTTGACTTTGAATCCTTAGTGTTCAAGGTCGCGTGACACGAGTAACAGCTCCCGAATGTTTGATAATAATGATGGTTTGTGCAGACTAATGCCCGGTTCCTATATTCGCAAAACGAATCGTTTTAGTTACGAACAGTTATCTAATCTACCAGGCGTAAGCTAAAACAGTTCCTATAAAAAACTACTCGTTAAGTAAATTACTGACCGCTTGTACTAACGGATGGGAGGGCTACCAATGACGATTCGTAAGTGTATTGTATAGGGATGACCGTTTTAAGTGTTCCTATAACTTTTGGTAAACGTCAGAGAACTGTCAGAGTTAAGGCGCGTAGTTGATTTGTTTACTAGCCGATTTCGGGAGGTTATGTAGTGTTTTGATCGAAAAGTGATAATAAATATTTGTGATGGCAAATAATACGAATTTCAATAGTGATCTAGAAATGTTATATTATATATTTTTATATTATGTCATGTTTTTTTAATTGTCCCACTTTAATTTCAACTGCTCTTTCTGTCTGGGGATTGAACCACACTTGGCATTTAAAGGAGCAGTCAGAGAGGCTTCATCTTTTTGTTTATTGGTGGTGGCGTTGGTCTCTTTGCTGGTAATGATCGGGTTGCTTTGGATCAGGTCAATTAGACTCGGTACCTCATCCTTGGTCATGGCCCTTTTACTTTTCTGTAAACAACAAAAGCTAAAGTTGTGAACAAATCAATTAAATTCCAACAAAAAACAATTTTGTATTTCAGCTAACCGGTATAATATTATCCATTGCTCCTTATTTGCTTTTTTTAATTGAATTTTTCGTAAATAAACGGCTAACAAATTGGCAATAATTGTCGTGGTAATTATTTGACAACAATTTTTTTCTAACGTCACTTGAGACTCGACCCGTCATTGCGTTTTGTTCACAGCGACGCTGAAAACTTATCATCATAATTATTACACGATTACATAGTTTATTCCTTACAAACTCATAAAAAGTAGTTTTATTACAAAATTATTATATTTTTCTAATAAAAAGTCGTGTATTACGAAATTACGTATTGACTTACCAACCGTATCGTTCCAATATTTTGCGCACTAACGAAACACACTGAGGACCGGAGGGATTCATTGGTAAGACAAAAACTAACGGACGCTCGCCGAAGGTACGCGGCCTAAACACATTGTGAAACACCAAGTTACGCATAGTTGTTAGTAGCTGTAAAACGAATGGTAGCTATGATACAATGACGGTTCGTAGAATAAAGGAACCGGGCATAACTGAACTAAAAAACTACCTATTTCTTGTTCTTCGGTTTTATAGGGCACTATTATTATTTTTGAAAGTGATATTTGATTGCTACTTACTAACACTAACACTTCACAAAATGCAACTAAAGGTATTAGTTGCCTTTTGTGAAAAGTGTTTAGGCGTGATTTATAATAAGCATCTTAAGCACTTTGTTCGCTCGCTCGCTTTGCTGCCGGCAACCTACTGAATTACTGACGTGGCCGATACAGTGGCGCGTAGGTGAAAAGCGCGCTCAAGTACATGGAGTGAAAGAGGTCTGCCTTGTGACCGCCTTTATTCCATACGTAATAAAAGCTGTTTTGCTTGTGTGTGCTATACAAAAAGAAATAGAGGACGAGTTGCGGAAAATGTATGATTTTATCATTTCCTACATCTCGTCAAGTCAGCTGTTGGCATGTGGGACGAGTTAATGAATTACTCAATTTTCCATCCAAAATGAAATGACGAAACGAATGACAACGAAACGACTTGTCGAAAAAAGATAAATTTTCCGTATCTTGTCCCAAATGGATCGGAGACATGTAGGACGGGTTGAAAAATTAATCTGAGTAAGATTATACTCTAATCTAGTACCTAACTGAAATTAGCGGTTATTTCCAAACAGTCACACTTAACCCAAAAAGTAATAATAAATTTTCCTTTATCGGCGAACTAGTTACCTACGTAAATACGTATTGAATTAACAAGGCAATCAGCTTATGTGAAACAAAGGCATTTTTCACTATACATATTTGTATTCCTATAAAAAAAGCGAAGTGTGGTTACCCTAATGCATCAATGTATGGAAAATAATTAAAATGCTTTATAACTTTTGTTTGCCGGCACATAATAATAATAAATAAACATAGAGCCGTCACATAACGAAATTCGTATTCATCATCGCCGTCACTAAGGATAAAATGATATTACAGCTACTAGAACGCCTGTAAGTAGTAGAACTGGCTGGCTCAGACAGCCAGCATCCGGCCGTCTGAACCATCAATCTTTTTAGAATAGCGTTTTTGAAGATATCTCGAAAACTGTTGCACCGAAATGGATGAAACTAGATGCCATCACATGTTGCGTCACTAAACTTTTTATAAAAAACGGGGATCAGAAACCCTGTGGAAGTTGAGATCTAGAGTGTCCAAAAGGTATATAAATAAGCAATTGATAAGCAATTTTTGGTCCACGAAAATTTCAGTTATTCCACATATTTACTGCTCTACAGACGTTGACCAGCCATTCTGACGTCAGAATGGACGGTCAACCTTAAATGCTTAAATTCTTCTAAATTATGTAATAAGCATTCTCTCATCATGATAAGCAAATATAAGCAATTCATAAGTAAATTTTAGACACAATTTCAAAGTTAAATACGACTGTTGACCGGCGATTCTGACGTTCACCCAAACGCGCTTTATGAGCCATGACGATTTTTAGTGTCTATAGATACTAGTGACACAATTTATTTGTATGTCATTTCATGAAAATTCGTCCTAATGCTGTTTAACGCCATCTCGGACTCGCATTTCATAATTTCACACTTCAGCGTGTACACTAACCCTATCTAATATGTAATACTTATAATAAAAGGAACCTGGAGGTACGAGCGAAGTTAATAAATTTTACGCGACTTTTTTGTATAACATTAGCATTCTATTTGTTTAATTTTCTTTTTCCTTTACGCTGTAATGCCGCGTTGCTTTCATCAATATTATTGGGATTACACTCTCAACACTCGAAAGAAATACTATTGCTAGTTTTTAACAATCGAAAGATGAAGCTTGCAAATACAATAAATTGTTTTTTTTAATTCACTTTGCAATCTAAAGATTAGGTATTGCTCAGTATTTGTACCTATAAGCAGGCCTGTGTATCTCCCCGCGTAGGTAGCAAAAACGTACCTACGCGCGGCGACCCTTACTTAGGGGCTAAAACAAGTTCCGTGTCGCTACCGGCCAGCGACACGCTCGCGCGTTTTACTCACCGGCGGCCGCGCGGCTACGTTGCTGGCTGGACGAGAATGAATAAAGTACTAGAAAGAGGCGCTAGACGGCGTTAGAAGCTTCTCGTAGCAGTCAACCCTATCGCGTCGCGTGATATTACGTCACTGAATAGGTTAAGTCTTCGTTCACACGGCATTGTCCTGCATGACATTCCTCCATTCACACGTCGATCGTACGTCGTCGTCGATGTACGTGTAAATGGATCTATGTACGTTGTATGGTCACTATTTATACGTTAAGACGTATACTGCAAAAAAACGTGCAGGACAATGCCGTGTGAACGAAGCCTTAGTGTATTATGAATCATATTCTAGAGCAATAAGTATGAAATTATCTTGCAATGGATTTTTGTAGGTGTCTACACGAAAATGTGCTTGACTCTGAGGCGAACTAAATTACGCCATATTGTTGACGACATTGAGTAGACATTTCTTTGCTAAGTATACTTCTGTACGAAGTACTATAGTCCGTGCCCTTTAAACTTGCATAAAAGGTCATTGACACCCCTGTACCACTGCACGCCTATACGGGATCGCGGCAAACCAAAACACAAGGCGTAGCGACAGAAGTCTGTGTAAACAAACGTTTATTGGTACGAGACGACCTTGACCCGAAAAATTGACATGTATTACAAACATTTGGCTACTGCATTACAAAACAAGCAATATGCTTAGGGACAGCCGACATTTTATGTAACTGGACATGAATAATGAAATAAAAATATATGCATCATTCATTATTAATAAAAAAAAATTATTTTTCTATCTCCAGCGTTATTATCGCGGGAGCAGTTGGTAGGTATTATTCAAAAATTAAATTTTTTAGCAGCTATCTTTAACCGATTGAGCTGAAATTTTGCATAATTAGTTTGGATGACAATGCATGGTAAGATGTGTGACGTCATTCTTAATTCAACATGGCGGAGCATCCAAGATGGCGGGCTCGTTATTTTCAATGCATTTCTACAATATGTGTATGAATATGAAACGAAAGGGCTTGCTAAGTGTAACTTGATAAATAAGGTGACGAAATTCCAAATCCAATATGGTGACCTTCCAAAGATAGCGGACTAAGTATTTTTTGCTTTTGTACAATGTGGGTATCAATTGAAAAGGCTTGCTAAGAATAACTCAATAAAGAGGGTGACGTCATTCCAAATCCAATATGGCGGACTTTTAAAGATGGCGGACTAAGTTTTATTTATCTTTTCTGCAATATGGGAAGCAAACGAAAGGACTTGACTTGAGAATAAGCATGCGAGTTTAACTCCGTTGCTCTGATCCGTTTAGAAATTTGGTGTATTGGGTTTTCTTTGCGTGATAAAAAGGCGTGTTAAATGCTATGCAGTGAAAACGGTGAAGGAAAACACCGCGAGGAAAAACCTGCACTACCAAACACACACCTGCACACCTGTGGCTAGTGTGTGAGATGGAGAAGGCAATGGCAAACCATTCCAATAAATATTGCCAAGAAAGTCGTGTGTGTTTCATTCCACATAATGATTACGACCCTCAGTCATGAGGTATACGACTGTGAAGAAAAGGGGTTTTCTTGGAGTCCTCGATTATAATTATTGAGGTTAAATGTTTTGAGTCTGAAGCATCGATAGGTAAACTTTGACGAGTTACATTTTGGTAAGATATGCGTCAACAGCATTGGTTCGCCTGTTTAGGAGAAGGATAATTTCAAATCAAACTGGAATTGTGTTTACGCTGCGTAAGGCTTAGCTTGAAGTTACAGTAATTAGCTTGAAGCTAACTTATGCCTTACGCGGCGCATTCCTCCTATTCCTCAACACCCAAGACAAGGTGTTGTACCCAGTCGGGTTATAAGTTATGTCACAAATACTTATTGCAGCTCAATTATAAAGAGATCTTAAACCGATGAGCTGAAATTTTGTATACAGGTTTAGCTTGGATGACAATGCATAGTTAGCTGTGTAAGTCGTCTAAGACGTCTTTGATGAGCGGACGACCATTTTAAAAAACTCACTATCTCGCCGAGATACCATCATGCGAAAAAGTATTTCAGCGGAGCAACGACTCGCTTTTTGCAATTTCTTCTATTAGGCTCATTTTGTGCACGTCCTAGCTCCTGGACTAACTGCATTCGACGGTCAAATGACAGACGCGGCTAGCTGTCAACTTCAGCCGGCGGCAGCCGCCAATGCGTCGACAGCACGTCGACGGCATGTCGACAACTAGCTGCCGACTTCTAACGTCGACAGAAAACTGCTGTTCGTGTGTAAAAGCTCTAACAATCACTTTATACTTAAAAACATCGTTCAAACTTGTGTTCAAATGGAATTACCTACGATGATAGCAAAACATACTGTAAAGGTAATTATACAAACTAACCTGCTTGCGGTTCGAGGATTCTTTTACGCCTCTTTTTATTCTTCTCAGGTTCCATCTTCACTTATAATAAGTAAAGAATGGAGAAAACAGCAACCAAATAAAACAAACTTAACAAAGAACAATAACAGAAACTTGTCAAAAAAAACGACTGATAAATAACATATGAAAACTTCCGAAATTCGTAAATTAAAAGAATCGAATTATGCCGCACCGGGTGAGCCATTACAAAATAACGTTCAGGTATAGCACCCCTGACCTTTCAAACCACTAACGGTTAAGTGCAATAAGTCATAATTTATCATTTTCGGAGTCAAAATTATATAATGATAAATATCTATGAATGGTCAACTACTGTTGATTCTTTATGGAAAAAATGTAATTTCTAATTATTGTGTTTATATTTGTGGTAAAATTAATGTCAATTAACCGAGTTTTTAAATTAAAACCAAGTAACTGCTTAAAAACTTTCAATACGTAAATTAAAAGAAAATTTATTTTAATAACTAAATCTGTGTTTTATTTACAATATTGCGAAACTATTACTTAAATTTTGATGTTTTAGAGTTGTCTCGTTCACGGACGAGCCGTGGTATTATGAAATCAGCGATAGGTCGGGATTATCGCTATTTTATACGATGAGCGACACGTGTCGTAAAGTTTGGACAGTTTTTGGTACAGGTGGGGTCAATAACCTTTTGTGCAAGTTTAAATGGCACGGACTATAGTACTTATTCTGTGCTATAAGAGTGATGAACTATTTTTATTTTTTATTCCAGGTGCTGAACCATCTAATTCGAAGAAAAAACCTCAACCTTCCCAGCTTGCCCAGAGACCCCGCCCTTCAAAATGCAGTCTTTGTAGCAAAAACTTTACAGGGTAAGATATTCTAAAATTATTAATTCACTAGTTTTCATTAGGTTTTATGTGCTTTGTGTATGCATTTAATAGATAGGCTCTTAAATACGTCTCAATATACAGTCGGCAGCAAGTTAGTTTACACATGTCAACTACGAAAACAGCTTTTATTACGTAGCGAATAGAGGTCAAAGTGGGGTAGCGTGCCGTGTGTACTATGTATTACTGTACCACAGAATAAGTACTAGGACTGTACGTACAGTACGGTGCCTAACGAATCTTCTTTGAAATTAAGTAAAGAAGATTATGAAACCGGAGTCGATAAGATGTATAGCTGCTGGTATTGTTAATAAAAATAATTTACTGCCAAAAAAGTCAAAGGATATGTATAAGATAAAATAAGTTTTTTGTAGTACCTACATTTTTTTATTGCCTCTTAGGAAGTGTGAAAAGCAGAGTATTCCCCTCGGGGATAAAGATGTCTTCGTCTTGGGCGCGCTTAACTCATATAGCCCCGCCGTGCCCAAACAAGGACACCCAAAGAAAATCCCTCAATTTATTACCATTTTTATTATAAAATTTTATTACTGTAAAAACGTAATGGTTATGAAGCGATTGACGTGTAAATATGTTAAGAAGTGCATAAAAACAGCCAGAAAAGACTTTACAGTGCAATTTGTGAAGCGGTTTCAAGAATCAATTATTACGCAAAGTAAATATTTATTATATGTAACTTTTTCCTCTAGGACTGCAAGTTTTTTTATATCAAATATACAATTGTAGTGTTTACTATCAGAAAAAAAAATCATAAAGTTTTAGTGAGTATCAGTTATAAAACAAGTGGTTTTACAGTGGTGTCCCCAATCGGGGCCAGTGGGAGCATTAGAGGTAAAATATTCGTGTTTTCATCATCAGGTATTTTTGACAAAAACAATCGGGCGTAAAACCGATCGTGAGGCACCTCGGTGGCGTAAGACTGAGCCAACCTACGACCCTTTGGTTTCCAACGAAAATCATGTCCAATCCCATCACGACAACTTGGTGGATGAAACTAAAAAACCTAGCAGCTTTATGTTAAACAGATAGGTACCGTCCAGGAAGGAAGAAACAAAAAGTTCCCTTTTGTTCCAATGAAAGAGGTGGAGAAGAAAAACCATATTGATTTTGATTACCGTTACGACAAAGTAACTCAAATTGTATTTGTCCATTAACCGGACGACAGTATCTGCACCACAGGTTTAATTTATTATAGCCTATTAGAAAAGTAAAACGATGTAGCGCTGTGGAGAAGAAAAATAATGTTGATGGTATGAGCGACTATGACCAAGAAGATCAATCAATTTCACTGTAGGTACCGCACTGCTATACCACGAAAAAATGTGACGAAAAAGCTTTCCCAACAACTGCCATGTACTGTATGCTAAAAAGGGACGATGGCAATGCAAAAAGCGTGTAATAACAATATGCATTGAACAAAAATGTTTTGAATATTTCCCCTCCATATAAACCCACTGTCCCCATTTGAGGACGGCTTTTTTTTTTCTATGATCGAAATATTTATTTTTTAATTTCTTTATATTTTTCTTGTAAAAATATCCGTTTTTATTCTATACTAATATTATAAAGAGGAAAGATTTGTTTGTTTGTTTGTTTGTTTGTTTGTTTGTTTGTTTGTTTATTTGCAACGAATAGGCTCCGAAACTACTGAACCGATTTAAAAAAATTCTTTCACCATTAGAATCCTGCATTATCTGCGATGGACATAGGCTATATTACATTATCAAAAAAGTTAGGGTTCCGTATGAAAACTTCGATTATGTAACCAAAGGTGTAAAAGGAAAATCATTAAATTGCGAACGCTGCGAAAACTATTGACAATAGAGCAAAGTAATGTTCTACAGTTTTGTAGAGGACATCATTATCTACAATAAAGTCCGCGATAACATATGTCTAACTATAACAGTTAAGCCGAAAGCCACAGTTTCAGTATGTCGGTATTAATCCTTATCAAAATAAATTACATCATATTCAAGGCTATATCAGTACCTGTAAATTACTTTTTGAATTATTCAAATCGGACATACCATTAAAAAAATATCACGAGTAATATAATATTGTATCGAAGTTAGGACGGCAGCAAAGTTGGCCTTTTGCTAAATCGTCTTTTTTTTATTTAAAAGCTTTATTGCACTTAGAACAGTGTACAAAAGGTGGACTCAATGCAAAAAGTATTCTTCCCCAGTCATACCTATAAGTCATGCAGAAAAATTGTAATGGGTGCAGGATAATGTAGTCGAATAGAAATTAAAAGACGCAACAAAATATTATAATGTAGATATAGAAGGCGCTGTACGTATTTAACTCGCGGGTCAGCTTGAGTTTTTCCCAATAACTTACTAAGTAAGTAGGTAATTACTAAGACATACGAACGATGTATTGAATTGAAGTTCAAGCAAAGAGGTGTCTGCCGCCTGCCATAACTACACTCACCTATTGTCGCTTGCACACACAATACGACAAGACGCGATGCTCTTCCTTTGGCCATCGTGGTAAGGCGGTGGTGACCAGGATAGTACTTTAATATTGCTGATTTCTTCTTGACTTTTGTCGAATTAAATCAAATTTCACTTACAAAAATTAATCGACTGTGTCATCCGGTGGGACTCGAACCCACGTCCTTTCGCTATCCGGGCGAGTGCTCTTACCAACTAAGCTACGGAGGACGTTAGTCAGTCGACGAATTTTTGCAAGTGCTTGCTACGCCAGTGAGCCGGCGTTCGAATTGTTTTTTGTCTAATTGATTGTTTGAATGCACTTATCTCAGATCAGAATTACCTATTCATGGTCCGATTTTGAAAAAAACCTTTGTGTAAGGTACAACGTATCTAGATAGGTAATTTAAAAAAATCAAGTTATGTCTTTCAGGAATGGAGTAAAATCAATAGGTGGGCATGAAGTCCTCGGGGACTGTTATTTTTTCTATACTAATATTATAAAGAGGTTAGGGTCGGTTGCACCATATCTCATATTATAACTGGAAAAACGGAGGAATTATTTTTTTTGTTTAAACATGCTAATCACAGGAACTGCTGAGCCGATTTGAAAAAAATATTTTATGTTAGATAAAGCTATCTAAATAGAAATAAGCATTTCTCGGGGAACGCTTTGTATGAGCTATAAAATGCATGATACGAGGGTCAAACTGAAAGTTCTTAGAACTGGCCACTTATAAACAATATAATAAAAAAAAAATTCTAAAATTTGAAAATAGAACTCTTTGCCAATATTACTGAGTATATATTTCATTCATTTGTCATTTGTTTTACGACTTGGCGGCAAATTGAAAATTGTCTGTGTCACGTCAAAATGAATTTAACACGAGAAAATTTTCGTGCAATGATTTTTTATGACTTTCGATGTCATTTAAGTCAACAAGAAAGTTATGATAGACTACGATTGGCCTTTCACGATGAAGCCCCATCTCGTGCGACTGTTTACAACTGGTTTAATGAGTTTAAACGTGGTCGCACTAATCTCACTGATGATGTACGTGAGGGACGGCCTTCTACGGCGACGACTGAAAATAACATCTGTGTTGTGCGGCGTATGATAGAGACTGACAAAAGAGTGACCTATCAGCAGATTCGGACAAGCTTAGGCATCGGTATGAGTCTAGTGCACAAAATCCTCCACGAACATTTAGCGGTCAGGAAGCTTTGCGCCCGGTGGATACCTCATAATTTGACTAAGGCTCAAAAACTCCATCGTGTGGATTGGTGCCGTAAAATGATTGAAAGATTTAACGGAGGTGACTCAAATGCTGTGTTCGACATACTAACAGGTGACGAAAGCTGGATTTACTGTTATGATCCTGAAACCAAAAGACAATCTGCTCAGTGGGTTTTTCCTTTCGAGGAGTTGCCAACTAAAGTGAAGAGAGATCGAAGTGCGGGAAAAAAAATGGTGGCCTCGTTCTTTGGAAGGATAGGTCATTTCGCAACAATTGTGTTAGAGGATCAAAAAACAGTTTCTGCAGAATGGTACACTACCAATTGTTTGCCACTTGTCTTGGAAAAAGTTCGAGAGAAACGACCTCGCAGTAGGATCCTCCTTCACCACGACAACGCCTCGTCGCACACCGCCAAGCGAACGATCGACTATTTGGCGACATCAAACGTTGAATTACTGGGTCACCCGCTGTATAGCCCCGACCTCGCGCCTTGTGATTTTTATTTATTTCCAAAAATTAAAGAAAAACTTAAAGGAAAGCGGTTTATGAATGCTGAAGAAGCGGTGGCTGCGTATCGCGATGCCATTGAAGAGACCCCTAAGGACGAGTGGGCAAAGTGCTTTTCCCAGTGGTTCCATCGCATGCAGCGGTGTATTGACGTCAATGGACAATATTTTGAAAAGATATAATAAAACTAATAACTGGCTAATGTAATCAGTTTTTGATTTTCTATGAACTTTCAGTTTGACCCCGTACTTACCTAGAAATCAACGGGGAAGCAGTTAAATCAAAAAACACGGACGAAGTCGCGGGGGACCGTAATAATTAATATGTTCATATTATTCACAAGCTTTTGATTCTTATCTTAAAAGATATCACAGTTCTAAAAAATACTCCGCTCCTAACAATGCCCACAGGATATCCTAAATTTACGCGAACGAAGTCGCGGGGGACCGCTAGTAATTAATAAAGAAACTTAAAAATTTGCACCACTGGATTTCGTTTGGGTCCAAATGGGTTAAATCCCTCGCTACACCCAGGACTAAACTCCCTGCTGCGCTCGGGAGTTAAGACGAAAGAATAGCACCATTTCTCTATACAAACGTTGTCCCCTGTTTCCTCCCTGGGTATAAATTAAGGTCGAAAAATTTTTTGCTACAATATCCGCATTTACTACGGCTATGCTCCTATGTTTCGTTGTTTCCCATATTCGAATTAACACAGCAAATATGGGCCTTCAAACACTAAGAAAATTGCCAAATTTAAACCTCAAACTTTAGACGCTCGCCAAATAAAATCTACGTACATTAAGACAAAAACTAAAACATAGGAGCATAGTCCCATCCTTTTTTTAATTATTTTTGAAAACAATATTATCATTGGTAAAGCTTTCGTCAAGAGCAATTAGCAATGGGAAGGCTCCCGGTGAAGACGGCATTACATCCGAGCTCCTGAAGGCAGGAGGACCTCCAGTCATCAAGGAGCTCGTGAGAATCTTCAATGCCGTCATTGCAATTGGGACTACCCCGGAGGCGTGGAGTGGGAGCGTTGTGGCGCTGTTTTTTAAGAAAGGCGACAAGTCGCTCTTGAAAAATTACAGGCCAATCGCGCTTCTGAGTCACGTCTACAAGCTGTTCTCGAGAGTCCTCACAAGTCGTCTCGCCTCTAGATTGAACGCCTTCCAGCCAACGGAACAGGCCGGGTTTCGTAAAGGCTACACTGTAGATCACATCCACACAGTCAGGCAGGTTATACAGAAGTCCGAAGAGTATAACCAGCCATTGTGTCTAGCTTTTGTGGATTACGAAAAAGCCTTCGACTCCGTCGAAACCTGGGCTGTTCTGGAATCCTTGCAGCAATGCCAAGTCGACTGGCGGTATGTGGAGGTGCTAAGAGGCCTGTATGATATGGCAAGGATGTACGTCCAAGTCCAAGGTCACAAGACAAGACCCATCCAGCTGCTCAGAGGTGTGAGACAGGAGGACGTTATTTCCCCGAAACTGTTCTCAAGTGCACTGGCGGATGTCTTTAAGACTCTTGACTGGAAGGGAATGAGCATCAATGTCAACGGCGAATATCTCACGCACCTCCGCTTTGCCGACAACATAGTGCTAATGGCAGAATCGCTGCGGGATCTGCAAAAATGCTGCACAGCCTAGACTTTGCCTCGCGATGCGTTGGTCTCCGGATGAACTTGGACAAGACTAAGGTCATGTTCAACGAACATATTGTCCCGGAACCGATAGCAGTCAGTGGCGAGACGCTCGAAGTTGTCCAGAAATTCGTCTACCTCGGGCAAGTGTTGCAACTGGGTAAAGACAACTTCGAGCGCGAAATCGCCAGAAGGGTGCAGCTAGGTTGGGCAGCATTTGGGAAGTTGCGTCAAATCTTCTCGTCGCCACTACCGCAATGCCTGAAGAGCAGGGTATACAGGGTGTGGCGTAAATAGTGGTCCAAAGCAAAGGTGTGGATACACTGTACACTGAAGCACCACATACCAGTATTTAAAAAAAAATTATGTACAGGGTTTTCAAAAAAAAAATTTTTTTTTAATTTTTTTAGAAATCGTTACCTTGCCTTACAAATTTGGTTATAATTTCCAAAAATGACGGTTTTTTTTTATCCATTTTTTTATTATTATTGCTGATCACTTGTACTTAGTACTCCATTCGTTTTTTTTTTACAAACTGAATTTAATATAAAAAATTAAGTTTCTTTCAAAATTCAATACTCACTGCTAGCAAATCGTTTGACTTTCAATGCTTTTGGTG
This sequence comes from Pyrausta nigrata, assembly GCA_949316185.1. Taxonomy (NCBI): domain Eukaryota; kingdom Metazoa; phylum Arthropoda; class Insecta; order Lepidoptera; family Crambidae; genus Pyrausta; species Pyrausta nigrata. The sequence goes on from OX438961.1 coordinate 3,976,249, forward strand.
CAAAAAAAATGTACCACACTGTCAGTGCCCATTATTTAAAAAAAATGCCCATCTTTTGCAGATTCTAAAATGGTGCAACAATAAGTGTTACGACTTACAGGAAAAAAGTTATTGCTTTTCGAAACAAAAAGGAGCCCAATTCAGAAAAACAATTTATTTGAAGTTCAAGGGTTTACAAGGGTTGTAATTTTTTTCTGTGTGGTCCAAAACAAAGGTGTGGATACACTGTACACTGAAGCACCACATACCAGTATTTAAAAAAAAATTATGTACAGGGTTTTCAAAAAAAAAAATTTTTTTTAATTTTTTTAGAAATCGTTACCTTGCCTTACAAATTTGGTTATAATTTCCAAAAATGACGGTTTTTTTTTATCCATTTTTTTTAATTATTATTGCTGATCACTTGTACTTAGTACTCCATTCGTGTTTTTTTTTTTACAAACTGAATTTAATAAAAAAAACCCTGAAAACCCTGTACATATATTTTTTTTAAATACTGGTATGTGGTGCTTCAGTGTACAGTGTATCCACACCTTTGCTTTGGACCACACAGAAAAAAATTACAACCCTTGTAAACCCTTGAACTTCAAATAAATTGTTTTTCTGAATTGGGCTCCTTTTTGTTTCGAAAAGCAATAACTTTTTTCCTGTAAGTCGTAACACTTATTGTTGCACCATTTTAGAATCTGCAAAAGATGGGCATTTTTTTTAAACAATGGGCACTGACAGTGTGGTACATTTTTTTTGCACCAAAAGCATTGAAAGTCAAACGATTTGCTAGCAGTGAGTATTGAATTTTGAAAGAAACTTAATTTTTTTTATTAAATTCAGTTTGTAAAAAAAAAAACGAATGGAGTACTAAGTACAAGTGATCAGCAATAATAATAAAAAAAATGGATAAAAAAAAACCGTCATTTTTGGAAATTATAACCAAACTTGTAAGGCAAGGTAACGATTTCTAAAAAAATTAAAATTTTTTTTTTTTTTGAAAACCCTGTACATAATTTTTTTTTAAATACTGGTATGTGGTGCTTCAGTGTACAGTGTATCCACACCTTTGCTTTGGACCACTATTTACGCCACACCCTGTATAAGAATGCACTACGCCATACAAAATCAAAGCCTAAACATGGCACATGTAATTATTCACCTTATGAAGCTTCAACTGGCTAAGTTCATACATTGCCGCTTAAGCTTCAGCTATTTAAATTGTCATGTTTAATTACGCAGCAATGGATGACGACACTACGTCATATGTCAAATATCATTCATTTGAAGATTCATAAGCCAATAATACGAACAAAGAAGTAATGGAGTAGATTGTTTGTTCATGTTTTTTATGAAATTAAGTAAATGATGAAAGTCATGATTTATATTTTATTTACTACTTTTCATAAAATTAGGTATATTATGTGTATGAGAATACGAGTATTTTTTAATGAAGACACTCATAATAATCATATTTCTACATTTCTACTATACAGGTCCAAACTTGTCATTCTACAACCAATAATAATTATATTGACACAATTCACCAATTCTGGGTAGGTACACTACAACTACACTTAACTACAAACTACCCTAACCTAACTCATTGAAATGCGGGGATGGTTCACATTTCGATGCTCGACAATGACACAAACGATAATGTACAAAATTAATTTTGAGGCAAAATATTCTGTAGGTACTATAGTATACACACACACACCAACAACATGTTTCACAGATTTATAAGAAGCATAAGGCTACTGCCACAGGTATTATTTTAGTAATTTATTGAGAGTTAATAGTATTATAATCGGATTACTAAATTATTCTATTGAAAATGTATCTTATGCTTTGAACATTACGTTATTATTTCTCTGCAGCTGTTTTTATTGTTAGCACAGTTTAAAAGACAAGAGTTCCAGCAGAAATTACTATTTATAAAACACTTTTTTTCGTCTTTAATTTAGCTACAGTTATTTATTATAGTGTGGTTTTATGATAATACTTTGATTTACTGCTAAGGTAGCTAGAAGGTTCTCTTCTAAACAGTTGGCTAACTTAATTTAAAAATGAGGTGAATAAGGTGACCTATTTAAGTTCAGTTGGAAGTACGTCAAGGCATACATTTTTGAACTACAAAAACAGCGTTTATCATGTTAGGAGTAGAATCGGTATCAAGGTCAACACGTGTAGTCTGACTTGCGGTGTGTGAGTACACTCGGCTCTCGTCAGACTACCCCACTTTCACTTTAAGACCACCCCTATTAACTACGTAATAAAAGCTGTTTTATAGCTCACATGTAACCTGACGTACTGCTGGCTGTACTAAAATTAAAAACCGTTTCTTTAGTCTAGGTACTCGTTATACCTAACTTCTACATTGGATTTTACCGATGGCTAAGATATATGACAGTTAAACCTAATTGCAGCCTTTTTGCATCTAAATCCCTTTACGTGTAGTCACAGAATACTAGTACTTCGTACAGAAGTATGACTTAGCAATTGTATTCAAAGAAATGTCTACTCAATGTCGTCAACAATATGGTGTAATTTAGTTCGCCTCAGAGTCAAGCACATTTTCGTGTAGACGCCTACAAAAATCCATTGCAAGATAATTTCATACTTACTCTGCAATATGATTCATAATACACTTAATCTATTCAGTGACGTACTATCATGCGGCGCGCTAGGGTTGACTGCTATACGAAGCTGGTACCGCCATCTATCGCTCCTCACTAGAATTTACTCGTACTCGTCGCGGCACGTGCAGCCAACAGCTTAGCGCCGCGCAGTATAGGCTAAGAGCTAGCAGCTAATCTTAAATGTTTGTAACTTTTTTATCGTGTTGATTAAGAAATAAAAATTCAATTTAGTATTTCAAACCCATTTTTATTTAATGAAAAAGTAACTTCAAACGCCTAAAAAAGCTAAACTATAAGTGCTTAACTTTAACATATTTCTTAATTTTTTTCTTTGAGTCTTTAAAATGACGATTATTGAATTTTAATGTCGCGTATATACGCAGCCTGATAAAGGCTTACTTTGTTGCTTCAGTTTTAATGTAGGCGACACTGAGTCGATATTTTTCTTCACGTCGATGTACTTAACATACTACATTTAAAAATGAGCACTTTTTAAAATGAGTAAATAAAAGCTACGGCTCCTAGACTAGCACACGTTCGTCCTTTTTTCTAGGGTAGATAAGTAGGTACTTCATATTTTGAAAATAATTAAGTAACAATAACATTTCATTTAACTAAACAGATCAGTTAACTTCATGTGTTTGGCTCTTGTCTAACTAAATACAACAAACGAAACTGTAAACTAAATAGCTATCAGAAAGTCTTTAAATTTTATAAATTCTGAATTATTGAAATCAAAATTTCAAATCTGTAGGATGTAAGGTAAATTCATTTCTCTATTTTGGTAGGTACCTACTTTGCCAGCAAGGACAAAAATAGTCAATCGTCAGTTTCAAACGTCAGATATCCCTTTAACTTTAATAAATTAATAAAAGAATTATACCTTACCTAGGTAAGGTAGTCAAGTAATTTGCTTAAACTTTGTTCATATTATTAAACCATGCACCAATCACAATTTCATAATAAACAAGTTTTAAAGTATCTAGGACCTTACCTCTCAGTGTCCGCAGGCAGCGTAAAAAAAAATTGGATCCAAATCAACATTTAAACAATAACTAAGCTACTAAGCACTGCACAGTATTTTCTTGCACGTTTTCTTTTTCTCTCCATTTTGGTAAAAATGGTGAAAACCCGGCGCGTACTTCACTTCTCGCTTGCGAAACGCAAACTGTTTTAGCCTCGCTGCCGGCTAGCGACACCCAACTTGTTTAGTCCCTACGTAGGTGCGCCCGCGCGTAGGTACGTTTTTGCTACTTACGCGGGAAGATACACAGGCCTGGTGTAGTGTAATACCTACATATCAGATTCAGAAAAAATATACGAACACACAACGCTATATTTTCCCTTCTCATTAAACTCATCGTCCTGGTTTATTGCGATAAATTTGCTTAATTTTCTTTACAAACATAATTTTGTGGAATCCTAAAAACTCAAGTATTTTGTTTAACAAAAAAAAAAAATCACTGGCGACTCCATCCTTAAAATTGACTTTGTTCCGATGACGTCTCGTATTTTGTTTCATTTTAGCTTTGGGTGTGAAAGTGATAGAAGATTGGCAATGTTTTACGTAAATAAATTAGAAAATAAAATATTAAAGCAGGTTTCAAGTATTATTTCGGTTTCAAACCTTATCAATAATATTTACCTACCGATGAAACGTCATTCCATATTTTTTACTATTCATTGAGCTGTGATTTTTGCAATTTTTGACGACACACTTAGGCATGTTCATTGTTTGACGGACCACGCATCATTAGACACTTAATCGGCTTAAAATGGCGATCCGGCCGATAAGAGCATGTGCCATAGCTGTCAGTGTGATGAGATATCCCTATACATATTAAATCAATGGTTACATCTATGAATGTCGTTCACGAACACATAGAGTCTGTAACGACATTTTGGTTAGGGCTATTTCAATTTATGCGTTTCTTGACGACCGGCTGCGGTGCGAAAGCGGTGCGTTTATAGTACCGCATACGGACGGTCGTTTGTTTTCATACAAAACGCGCGGTGCGGGCAACAGCGCGCGTCGGTACCGAGAACCGAGTTCTCGAGTACCGCTTCCGCACCGCAGCCGGCCGCAAACATCGCGGATGCGCTACGGTAACTAAGAAGTCCAAACAGCCCTGAATTCGTTGTTATAGGTTCTACACACGCAGCATTATCCTGCACCGGATATGAAATTGTCCGAGGGTATTGTATCCACTTTTGTCGGTTCTCTTTAGCCAAGATCCATCTCCGACCTCTGTTATTAAAGGGATTCCGTCGTTTTCCTTCCACGCCAACATTTAGAAAAATTAACCTTTTCTATTATTTTAAGCTCTTGCTGCGATCGTTTCGTGTAAAGCACATGATGTTTGTGCAGGTTGACCTATTTGTGTCGGGCATATGAAACATAAGTATTCATGAATCCTGCATTTTATACGAAAATGATGTTATTCCGCTTATCGATCATAAATAAACGACATTCACTTCATTTTCTTTAAGAGATAGTGGATTTCCACTTGTTTTTGTTGCACAATTATTTATTGTCTTGTTGAAAGGTGTTGTCATTGTTGTCAATCAATCTTCATAAGTAAAAAGTTTCGTTCCACGTATGAACAAAAATTTTAAAAAATAAATGATTCTTTAATTTCATAAATATTAAGCTTTTATAAAATCATCTTGTTGTTAAAGTAGGCTGTCGTGTCGAGTCTACGCGCACAAGATGCGACGCAGAACCACTACAAAATAAATTAGTTAGCGAACATGTCGTGTCTTAATAGTATGTTTGTAAAGATATATTTTTTTCATTATTTTTGTAAAATATTAATTTAGTTACCTACTTGTAGTATGAGTGAACCAGAAAATGTCATCTGTCACCTCTCCTTCGTATTTCTAGGTATATCTTTGATAAACTATATTAAAGGATATAATCATGAAACTGACAGCCACGGAACATATTTACATTTATTATTTTATTTTAATTTAATGATGTATCATGTTAAATCAACGTATTTATATCTTGCACACATGGATAGAGCAGTGCGGGGTGCGGGGGCGGCCGCCAGAGCATGCATCGAGACAGCAACATTTTATTCAAAAACCTATTTTTCAAATGTCACTTAGACCGCGTTTCCTCTTAACTCTCGAATCCTTCGTTACGCTCGAGATATAAGATGACGCGACGCCCCGTGATTTAAGACATCACTTTACCCCCTTGGTGAATAATCTACTATTAGTATGTTATGTGTTTGTGCTTAAGCTTAGTTTGAGGCTAGGTAATCAAATTAAAAATCAATTAAGTCTGTCTTATTGTTTCCAACAATAAGACCGACTAAATTGATTTTTAATTTTATATACAAAGTTATTTTTTGTTTATGCTAAACCTCTTGGGGTTTGGTTCTGGTGCTCAAATACAACATCATTTAATATGGGACACACATCGAAATCGCAAAAATAGTAGATTATATAATTATTGTTTTTTAAGTGATAAGCATTCACTATGCAATTTAAATATATTATTGCACTTGAAAAAAAAAAAAAAACGACCACCAGAGGCGGGAATCGAACCCGCGTTCCTCGCATACCGGGCGATTGCCTAACCTCTCGGCCACCCTGGCGTTGGCAGAGCCTGTCGAAATTTTCAAGTGCTTCTTAACGCTGTAATGCCGCGTTGCTTTCATCAATGTTATTGGGATTATACCCTTATCACTCGAAAGAAATACTTTTGCAAGTATTTAACAATCGAAAGATGAAGCTTGCAAATAAGATAATTATTGTTTTTTAAGTGATAAGCATTCACTATGCAATTTAAATATATTATTGCACTTGAAAAAAAAAAAAAAAACGACCACCAGAGGCGGGAATCGAACCCGCGTTCCTCGCATACCGGGCGATTGCCTAACCTCTCGGCCACCCTGGCGTTGGCAGAGCCTGTCGAAATTTTCAAGTGCTTCTTAACGCTGTAATGCCGCGTTGCTTTCATCAATGTTATTGGGATTATACCCTTATCACTCGAAAGAAATACTTTTGCAAGTATTTAACAATCGAAAGATGAAGCTTGCAAATAAGATAATTATTGTTTTTTAAGTGATAAGCATTCACTATGCAATTTAAATATATTATTGCACTTGAAAAAAAAAAAAAACGACCACCAGAGGCGGGAATCGAACCCGCGTTCCTCGCATACCGGGCGATTGCCTAACCTCTCGGCCACCCTGGCGTTGGCAGAGCCTGTCGAAATTTTCAAGTGCTTCTTAACGCTGTAATGCCGCGTTGCTTTCATCAATGTTATTGGGATTATATATAATTTTTTTTTTTTTTTTTTTCAAGTGCAATAATATATTTAAATTGCATAGTGAATGCTTATCACTTAAAAAACAATAATTATCTTATTTGCAAGCTTCATCTTTCGATTGTTAAATACTTGCAAAAGTATTTCTTTCGAGTGATAAGGGTATAATCCCAATAACATTGATGAAAGCAACGCGGCATTACAGCGTTAAGAAGCACTTGAAAATTTCGACAGGCTCTGCCAACGCCAGGGTGGCCGAGAGGTTAGGCAATCGCCCGGTATGCGAGGAACGCGGGTTCGATTCCCGCCTCTGGTGGTCGTTTTTTTTTTTTTTTTTTTTTTTTTTTTCAAGTGCAATAATATATTTAAATAGTAGATTGTTATACAAGGGCCGAAAGTAAACATTCCACTCGAGAAGTTTCTGGCGCTCGAACGAAGTGAGAGCGCCAATAGCTCTCTCGATAGTGGCCTGTTATTCAATAGTAGTTATAAAGTAGGAGGGAAAAACTATTTCCCACCCGGCTATCTACACATGAAAGTTCAACTTTCCGAACAGGTGAGATGAAAAAGAATTGACATACAAACTGATGTCAGTTGATCGGCGATTTTGTATGGGGAGGTGTTTTTTTTTTGCGATATCGATGTTGGTCCAGATTCTCTTATGTCTCTGTAAAAAAAGTATGTTTCCTTTTAGTAAAATAAGCTGACTAAAGGATTTAAGTAGTGGAAGGGTCCAGGACCCATAGATTTTTCCACCCTGTATAGTCCGATATGTTCGTGCGCGATTCTCCTTCCTCACGCCAGAGGCCAGACGAGGCGGTTCTCGATGTAGACACAGAATAAGTAATAATAATGTCCTCCTAACCGAAAACCTTTCGACGACTACGGCGGCCTATCTTAACAGAGATTAGCCAACTGCGCGGGACGCACATTATAGCACATATTATAGTGCACAAGTTTGTGCGCAATACACAGGTGCACTCTCTGTTCCTTCACTCTCATAATTCGGTGAGACGGCATTCCGACATGACCGTAGACAGATCAATTGCAGGACCAACGGCTTAACGTGCTTTTCGAGGCACGGAGATGTTAACACCACCAACTTCCTGACTCCGGAGCTGTGTATGAGTTATTTCAAGACAGAAAAACTCGACACTTTCGGCCCGACCAAATGTTTACGCTTGACTTTACACTTCCAGCTTCGTGTTCGTGTGCGTGCAGTGCGACGTGCGCGCGTGCAGTGCGTGCGACGCGCGGGACACGCACGCGCGACACTACGTGCTGCGCGCGCCGAGTGACGGGCCCGAGGTGTGTATTAAAAGTCATAATAGTCATTTATTTATGCATGTAGGTCCACAGGGGGTACTTATACACGTCCCAACATATATTTTTACCTACCACTGCTTCGGGACAAATTCTGGGCTAGTGCTGAGAAGAAGCAGCGCAAGAAACTCAGTCACTTTTGTCAAAGCCTCTTTTAAAAGTAATCTTTAGACACAGCAATTAAAATTTTACCAGTGCGAGCTGGTCCACACGTTTGCATCATTCAACAAATCGTCTACTTTATAACTACCATTGCTGTGAATCGAAATAGTAGATACAAGGAGAGAAAGCGACCCATTTCACTCGAGAAGTTTCTCAATAGCTCGAGAGTGAAATGGGTGCTTTCATCCGAGTTAAACATACTATTTTTCTTTTCGTACAGTAATAGTGCATTTCTTATTTTGTGGTGCAATTGAAGGTACGTTCCATTTGATATCCGCGAAGCGCCCTACCGGCACATTTTGGCGTCTCACTTCTTCCTCTACACGTCTAGACGTAATATTACAATTTTTAGTTTTTGTTTTAAGCTCAATGATTTCGACGCAATATTTATATTACTTAAATGAAAAGCGCCATCTATCAACGTCAAACATAACTAAAATTTTGAGCTGCTAGAAAATCTTTCATTGTAACAATATTGTTTTTAATTACCTTCGGTAATTTCGTTGTATTGGTCGTCGTAAGTCGTTTGTCAGTTGCCTAGTTGGCTTGGTCGAGTAGTAATAACTTGATTGCTTCCAGGAGCAGTTGGAGGAAGTTCTCAGAGCGGTCCGCGCGGCCGTGCTGGCGGCGGGGCTGGCAACGCAGACGCCGCATGAGGCTGACGAGGAGCCCCAGGAGGAGGAAGACACTGACGACGAGGAGGAGGAGGAGATTATGTGAGTACCGCCGACCACATAACCTATACCAGGCCTGTGTGACTCTTCCCGCCGACTGTAGTTTGACCTAAATATTTAGCCATTCCAAAATTCCATTCTTTAATAGGATCCTAGGTTCCAGTGGCGTATAAAGACAGTTCACAAAGACCCGTAAAAAACCGGCCAAGTGCGCGTTGGACTCGCGCACGAAGCGTTTGATACCATTATTTATACAACATTAGACACTATATGTATAATTATGACCATTTTTGGTTTTTTACACGACAAAAAAACACATTTGTATGCGAACATATCTTATTTTTTTTTACTTTAATTTAATTGTTTATTTTTAAAGTGAATACAAAACTAAGATGCTGTGAATATTTAAAGCGTCTACCTTTTGCCATTATTAATTTTGAGCAAAAAACATATTTATTTATATTCATTGGGGGCTCCCATACAAAATGGTTTTTTGTATATAATTTTTTTTTGCTCGATAATAATAACTGCAACAGCTAGACACTTAAAATATTAAGTTGTATATTCACTTTAAAAATAAATAATTGAATTACAATATTAAAAGGGGGCTCCCATCCAAACGCGTCTTTTTGTCGTTTTTAAAACTAAAAAAGGTCGTTATATAGTGTCTAATGTTGTATAGACAATAGTACAGAACCCGTTATGTGCGAGTCCGACTCGTACTTAGCCTTAAAATACTGAAATTTTCGCTAAAAATAATTTCGAAATTACGACGCAAGTTTTCTCACCGGCAAATCTTCCGTGGCAAAACATTCGTAAGTTCACGATAGCCAGCTGTCGTCACTCACGAATATATACGTCAAAAAAAGGTTTGTGCTCGCAAAATGTAAACATCATACGATACCTTTACCGCACGATTACGTTACTACACGTAAGGCATTCGTGCTACCGAATTTAGTTCTTTTTACGTCCAATAGAGGCGCTGTCAGATTCTCATACAAGTTGCTTACGTTAACGATACGAATACTTTTTCGCAAGCTTTTCGTGCTCGAGGTACCGGGCATTTTGCACATGTAAACATTTTGTAAAACCCTAGTTCTTATTAAAATATTTTATTTTAAACCTATCTACAAATGAAAACCTTGTATCTAAAGAGGCAACCCTGACTTCATTATTATTACCGACGCGCCGCACCGGCCGCGCGCACCTGCAGAGGAATAATAACGTAATGTTCGATGCTTAAGGTACATTTTTGTTCGCAGTGGTGTGCTACAAAAAATTGTAGGCTATTATAAAAGTAGGTATGGACGATTTTGAATGGAGTGATTTATCTGTTACTCAGTAACTAATATATAATCTGTGACTACGTACAGAAGTATTACTCTGCAATGGTATTTAAAGAAACGTCTAGGTACTCAATTTCGTTGTCAAAGTGTTTAAAAGTAGAATCCTGATTCCCGAGTGCAGCGAGAGATTTATGCGCTCCAATTATTATATTTTTGAAACAGTATTTTAACTCGCTTTCATTTGATACCCATATTGCTACTAAAATGTAACTATATAGCCTGTTAGTTTAACGAATTCAACGACACCTCATATGTCAGAAACTGTCCAGGGTTCCCTAACATAAGATAATTATTGTGTGGTGCTATAAATCTGAATCATTATTCTACACTGTCTAATATTGTCGGCAGCCTAAAGTCAGAGATTAAGGAGGAGCTGGACTGGGGCGGCAGCGAGGACCCGCTCGCCAGCGAGGAGTACGAGGAGACATACGCGCGGGACTCCACCGACAGCGCCGCAGGGTCTCAGGTAAAGCACTTATCACACCATCCATGACTGCCTCGTTGGTCTAGTGGTCAGCACGCTGGGTACTATCCACGAGGTCCCGGGTTCGAATCCCGGGTCGGGGCGAAAGTGTTGGTTTTTCTGTCTTGAAATATCTCAGACACAGCTCCGGAGCCAGCAAATTGGTGGTGTTAACACCCCCATGTTTCAGAAAGCACGTTAAGCCGTTGGTCCTGCGCCTGATCTCTCTAGGGTCATGTCGGACTGCCGTCTAACCGAATTATGGGAGTTGAGAATCAGAGAGCGCATCTGTGTATTGCGCACACACTTGTGCACTATAATATTTCCAGCGCAGTCGGCTAATCTCTGTTGAGATTGGCCACTGTAGTCTAAATTCGGCTAGGAGGCCATTATTACACCATCCTATTTGTAGCTTCCTAACTAGGATCCTACTTTAGCACTTATTACACCATCCTACTTAGGAGCCAAACTAGGAAGGTAGGAACCAATCGGAACTCGTATCGTAGCCTACCTAGGATCCGATTGGCTTCTACCTTCCTAGTTAGGATCATAAGTAGGATGGCGTAATAAGTGCTTTAGGATCCCAACTAGGAAGGAAGCACACACAGCTCTGATAATTTCGCGTCTAAACGTCACGCTCGCTCGCACTGACATGCTGGCATTAGTGACAGGGACGGCTACAGTCGCAACTACGGATATCGTCACAGAATAAGTACGAGTACTCCGTACAGAAGTATGACTTTGCAATGAAAATCAAAGAAATATCTACTCAATGTTGTTATCGATATGGTGTAATTCAGTTCGCCTCTGACTCAAGCACGTTTTCGTTGCAAGATAATTTCATTCTTATAACTCTGAAATATGATTCATAATACACTAAACCTATTCAGTGACGTACTATCACGCAACGCGATAGGGTTGACTGCCACAAGAAGCTACTAACGCCATCTAGCGCATCTTTCTAGGACTTTATTCACACTCCTCCACCCAACGTGTCGCTGCCGGCTAGCGACACCCAACTTGTTTAGTCCCTTACTAAGGGGTCGCCGCGCGTAGGTACGTTTTTGCTACCTACGCGGGTAGATACACAGGCCTGATATCGTCTTACAGAGAGCGGCCCCAACCACTTGCTTAGTTAGCAAGCTCGCTTTCTAACTAGGAAGGTAGGAACCTAAGTAGTAAACTGCGATTACATCGTTCTAATTCCTAAGTAGGATGCTCCACAAATAGGAAGTTGTATTAAGTCCTTACTTGGCAACAACACAAATGCATTAGCAAAGAATAAATAATAGTATGAGCCAATTTGGAATCTGATCAATGTATATGATTGTGATGTGGTTTATTGTATGTACTTAGATAAATATTGCACATAAAAAACATTACAGGCACATACGTCTCACAGCATAATACACTTACACTATGTTTTATTTGTGTATTTCTAATTCCAGATCGTGCCAGTACCGGATAACGTGAAGCAAGAACCCCCAGACGACAGCTCCGCCATCTTGGATACAGGATCTGACGCCACCATCGCCAACGTTCCTTCGCGACGGCAATCTGACTCGTCGAATGACAGCGAAGACCAACCCCTCGCGAGGAAGAGACGAAGAAAGGATATAATGGACAGAGACATAAAGGTGGAAGACGAAAATAAAACTTACACAGAGTAAGTTGTCGCTATATCTGCGGCCTGTAACTGTACAGTCGCCAAATTCTCGCGCCTTCGGTATTATATCACATACAATATTTATGGAAAAAACATGGCGGATATCAAAAAATGTGATAAATATCCGACATTTTGATAATTCGAGAATACGTAACATTAAAATTTTAGGCCTCTTGGTGTGCCGTAAATGAAGGATAATCCTTTAGGTACATATTAGTTACATCAAGTCAATTTTTGTGTGCAAAATAGTCATTTTGCACTTTATTTATATGGAGTCTATAAATCGATTTAGTGTGAAAAGTAAAAAAAAATCGCGATTTTCGACCTATGTTTTTAATAGAAAGTTGTTTAGTAACTGATTCTGAGTAGCTCCCTTCCCTACTAACGGTTTTTTTTGTAAAATCTTGTATATGCATTCGATTTTCCGCCAAACAGTAACTTTATGACTGTATTTCTTTTGTTCCAGTCCAAACTCAAACCCTGGTTCTCCATCCATTGCAAGCTCCTTGACTCGCCGTAAAAATAAGTGAACTTATCTTTCTACTTTGTTAATGTTGAGTACTAATATAGATAGTAATTTGTAATGCTAAAATATAGCACTAGTTTTCGAAGTTACTTGTAAGTTAAAGTTCTGACTGATTAAATGTTTTATCTATAAACTTATTTTGTTTTCAAATACTGAGTTGAAAGCCCACTTGCACAAGTCTGGATTAGCTAATCCAGGCTGGCGCAAGTGGGCTTTCAGCTCAAATAATAAGCCTTAAACAAATCCAGATTAGCTAATCCGGAAGTGCGTACGCAGGCCTTATTATTTTAGTCCCTATCTCTCTAATAATAAATGAGTGGAGTAAATGGGCAATCGTTTATTCATTTGTCAACATTATTGATACTGTTGATTTTATTTGCAACGATACTATCGATATTGTCGATACTATCGATTGTTATGGACTATCGATAGTTTGTTATTAAGAAACTACAATAGTATCTATTGTCTGACTATCGATCGCCAACACTAATAATGGGAGCATCTAGCATTGTAAAGCTGAACGACCACCACGTTCAAGTCTATTAGGTTATACTCGTAGTATAACCTTAAGATTTGGCTGTCTGCTTATAAAGCACGCAAAAAAATTCGTTGTGTTCCTAAAATTGCTGGGCTTTCGTAGTACTTCAAATCCGCCAGACGGCGTTGAACAACTAGGTTGTTGTTGTTGTCAGGTAGATTTTTATTTATAAAAAAGGCTGGTTTTGGCTTTAATATGTTGATGTTCAGCATGTTTTAGATGAACGCGTACTAACAGATCATTTTTAAAGACGACCGTCTTGGTATAGTCGTTCGCGCAACGGACTTCTAAACCAGGCGGTTGCGGGTTCGAATCCCGCAAGGAGCAAATGTTTGTGTGATGAGCACGAGCATTTGTACCTAAGTCATGGATGTTTATATACTACTCAAAACAAAATAAGGGCCACGAGGTATTTTGTCTGTACCATAAAAATAATAATACCAATATATTTTTTTTTGTCTCCATAACGAAAACTAATGTTTTTAACGTGTAGACCAATAAATTTATTCCAATAATAATGATTAAAAAGTTTATTTGCTTTTAAAAGAAAAAACTCATTTAAGGTTAAAAATAAAAAGAATGTAAAGCTACTGAAAACAAAAGAAAATACTCCATGCTCATCTTTTAATAACGGGTATGCCCCCCTCGTTTCGCTACGCGCTCCTGAAGCCTGGAGTGCATGCTCTCAATCAAATGCCTGACATTTTCCATTGGAATCTCTTCCCAGGCCCTTTTAAGAGCGTTGATGAGTTGCTGTTGGTTGTGGATTTCCTGATCACCATCTCTAACTCTTCGTTTCAACTGATCCCACATGTGCGCTATTGGATTTGAGTCCGGACTGTTCGCCGGCCACGGCAAGACTTGAATTTGAGAGGCTTCCAGTACAAACCGAGTCGCTTGAGCCGTCACATGTGGTCTGACAACTTCCTCAATATACCGCTGAGCAGTAACAGTACCCTCATTTAAAATAGCGAGCTCAGTTTTGCCGTGTAAGCTTATCCCGCCCCAAATCATTATATTTGGACCACCAAAACGATCGACTTCATGGATGCAGGCTTCTGAAAATCTCTCGCCGCGTCTTCTTCATACTCTAATACGCCGATCGTCGTTAAAAAAATTAACTTTGCAATTGTCTGTGAAGAGCACCATGCCCCATTGGTTTATGTCCCAGTCCAAATGTTGACGGGAAAATCTTAAACGATTTGCACGATGATTTCTGGTTAATGGAACACGGACAACTCGCCTTCTTGATGCCTGCTGGTCTTCATGCAATCGATTACGAATAGTTTGGTCACTGACACGAGTACCCGTTGTGAGCCGTAAACGATTTTGCAGCTTGCGGGCCGTCGTTGTGCGATCTCGGCGCGCACTTAATCGAATGTAACGATCCTCTTGAGCTGTTGTAATGCGAACTCTGCCCGAACCAGGTCTTCTTCTAACACTGCCGGTCTCTTGGAAACGATTCCATAGATTTTAAATAGCTCTTCGAGAAAATCCCAATTGCAAACCCACAGATCGCTGCGAATGACCTTCTTCAATCATTGTAACGGCTCTGGTTGCTGTCAGCGAACTCATATGACGCCTGCGTGCTTGTGGCATATTGCAAAAGATGTTTCTGACTCGAGATATCAATGAACTCTGATAATTTCTAATAAACCAAGAAGCTAAGGAAAGCAAATCGTCAAAGAAAATGGAAACAAAATTTTCAAAAAGAATTTTAAATCAAATTTTAATTAAAATTGTTGCCAGCATTAGATGAATACTACAATATTTAAAAGTTTAGGTATCAAAGAGTTTGTATACTCAATATTTTACTACTTTCAATATAAAAATGTTTAATAATTTACACCAAAATGAAAAAATACCTCGTGGCCCTTATTTTGTTTTGACAAGTATATGTATTTAAGTATTTCTATCCGTTATCCTAGTCACCATAGCACAAGCTCACGCTTAGTTTGGGGCTAGGTAATTTAAAAAAAAAATGAGCATTAAGAGATGATCAAGACTTTTTACCTGACTGCGGAAGGAGGGTTATGTTTTTCGAGAGTATGTATATATGTATGTATGTAAGTATGTATGTATAATTGTTTGGCACGCCCTACAGCCCAAACGGCTCGACAGTTTTTGACATATGAGGTGTCGTTGAATTTGTCAAAATTGTGAGAGTGACATAGGCTATATAAATTTCAAAAATGGCGCCCGCAAATGGAAATAAAGGGGGAGGGGGGATTGATTTTTTCTTTAGCATAGCAATATGGGTATCAAATGAAAGCTAGTAAAGAGAACATTTCAAAAATATAATATTTTTGCAGTCTAATAATAAAACTAAAAATAATTAAATAAAAAACGGTAATTTAAAAAAATTAAAAAACCCGACTGCGTTTCTGTGTAATTGGAAATTAAAAAAGCCTAAAACAAGAAAGAGGTCATACCCGGGTTAAATTGGTACCAATATTATAAATTGTAGCAGTCGGGACTAGCGTTGGGTTTACTCCCCGGAATATTTCCAACTGTAGGGTTTATTTCCATTTTCGGGGAAAGTATGCGGAATATTTCCAATTCTTCGGGAAAATAGGGAAAATACTCAAAAGTGTAGTTAAATTAATAATATGCGAGAATTTAGCTATTTTGACCATGCTTTTACGTTTGTTGCACACCTTCACATAAAACCATAACAGCGGGACCACGCTAGTTTTGCCTGTTTGTCAGTTTTATTACACCAAACGTAAACTGCATGTTCTTATGCTTAGATTCATCTGAGTCTCTCCTTCTTTGAGATTCGACGATCTTGTAGTATACTTCCTACTACTGTGCCCACGATGTGGCGAATGGGTGCAGAAATGTAGACGTTTGAGAAGGATTGGAGAAATCTTGACATAATGACAGGGTCATAGTAAATTCACTGCATTAGAACCGGCAGGTTGGTTTCTGCAAGTGATAATAAAGTTAAATCTTCGTTATTTAAAACAAAAAAATTAGAAAAATAAAACGTGTAGGTTAGTTTTCTTCAAAGTGTCTAGGTGAACATACTTCAAAGTCACGAGTGTGGTAAGTGAGCTATCAGCGGGAGAGTCTTGTCCAAGTTCATCCGGAGACCAACGCATCGCGAAGTCAAGAGTTTTGAAGACATCCTCCAATGCACTTGGGAACAGTTTCGGGAAAATAACGTCCCCCTGTCTCACACCTCTAAACAGATGGATGGATCTTGTCTTGTGACCTTGGACTTGGACGGACATCGTTGACATATCATATAGGCCTCTCAGCACCTCCACATACCGCCAGTCGACTTGGCATCGCTGCAAGGATTCCAAAACAGCCCAGGTTTCGCCGGAGTCGAAGGCTTTTTCGTAGTCCACAAAAGCTAGACACAGTGGCTGGTTATACTTTTCGGACTTCTGTATAACCTGCCTGACTGTGTGGATGTGATCTACGGTACTGTACCCTTTACGAAACCCGGCCTGTTCCATTGGCTGGAATGCGTCGCATCTTGCGGCGAGACGATTTGTGAGGACTCTCGAGAACAGCTTGTAGACGTGACTCAGAAGCGCGATTGGCCTGTAAGTTTTTAAGAGCTACTTGTCGCCTTTCTTAAAAAACAGCGCCACAACGCTTCCACTTCACGTCTTCGGGGTAGTCCCATTTGCAATGACGGCATTGAAGATTTTCACGAGCTCCTTGATGACTGAGAGGTCCTCCTGCCTTCAGGAGCTCGGATGTAATGCCGTCTTCACCGGGAGCCTTCTCATTGCTAAGCTGTTTGAGAGCCCCCGCAACTTCGTGTTGGTCCACATTTGGGAGGTCTTTATTGTAGTGGTGTGTCAGCGTGGCTCTTGGGTCAGTCGCATTGGGAGGAGGCTTCGAGACATGCGAGGTATATAGTTGGCCCTAGAAGCCTTCAACTTCGGCGAGAAACTCTGGAATTGAGGTGACTCTGTCTCCGTTCGAGATTTTGAGTTTTGATTTTTTTTGAGGTTTTGAATTCTTTTGCTTGTAAACTCGAAAACTGCTCATTGTATTTTAAGACACATTCAAAAATGAACAAGATATTACAAAGTATCTGATTTGATATCAAGTTCAAAAACTTAATTCCAACTGCGGACAAATCGCGTAATACTAATTTAATGTCATCTCTTTTGAACTTACAATTTAGGTACTCACATTTACTAAAAGATCAGCCACTAGGCGAAATCGGTCGATTTCATTGAACTTCCTACTCCTTAGAAGAAACTTAGGTATCTGATCAAAAAGGAGTAAATTGTGAGTTCAAAAACATAGATTTGGACACCTGTGTTTATTTTTCTGAATTTCTTGTTTTTAATAACGAAGATTAAACTTTATTATCACTTATCTTAAATCTTCAAACTTAGCAGAAGCCAAACTGCCGTTTCTAATGTAGAGATTTTACTATGACCGTGTTTCTTTATGTCAAGATTTCTCCAATCCTTCTCAAACGTCTACATTTCTGCACCCCTTCGCGACATCGTGGGCACAGTAGTAGGAAGTATACTACAGGATCGTCGAATCTCGAAGAAAGAGACACTCAGAAAACTCTAAGCATTAGAACATGCAGTTTACGTTTGGTGTAATAAAACTGACAAACAGGCAAAACTAGCGTGGTCCCGTTGTTATGGTTTTATGTGAAGGTGTGCTACAGGCGTAAAACCATTGTCAAAATAGCTAAATTCTCGCATTTTATTAATTTAAGTCCACTTTTGAGTATTTTCCCGCCGAATTGGAATATTTCCCAACCTTTCCGTTTTTTCCCATACTTTCCCGTATTTTTCTTTTCCATCCCATTTTTTCTTTCCCTTGCCCATCGCTAGTCGGGACCCATGTTAGAAAGTCAGCCGTCTCGTCAGTAGATTAGAGTTATCTGCAATGTAATATAGAGGGTCGGTATGTGCTCTAAATTCACTAAGCCTCCATTTCTAGTATGTCCCGACTGCTATAATTTTTAATATGGGTACCAATTTAACCCGGGTATGACCTCTTTCTTGTTATAGGGTTTTTTAATTTCCAATTACACAGAAACGCAGTCGGGTTTTTTAGTTTTTTAAATTACCGTTTTTTTAATAAAATTTAATTTATACCTGAATTTTGAAAGTCACTAATTTTTTACGTAGAAGTACCTCCACTACATGTCTACACATAATGTTACAATAATTTGTTTTTGTTTTATGCTCAATGATTTCGACGCAATACTTGCATAACTAAGATGAATAGCGCCATCTATCAATATAAAATAAAACTAAAATTTTGAGCTGTCAATCAAACCCTCATTGCTTTCTAAAAATCTTTTCCGCAACATTGCGACTGAACTGAGGCCAGAGGGCTAATCACGCGCACTCTTTTATCCGTGACGCCATGATTTTGTATGAAATTTGGTCAGAGGGCCTAGTGGAGTTTTTCATGCTCTCACCTTCGTCACACGGACGAAGGTTCTATTTGCGGGTGCTAATTTTACGGGCACAACATACAAAACTGGAATACAGGGCGTCATTCACTCACCTGCTATTGTTGCCAAGCGCATGCGTCACAGAGCTAAGTATGTGCCGCTTCCACGCGAGAAAAAATTGTTTAAGGAATTTTGACGGAATTTGTAACCGTAAATTTTGAATTTACGGTTACAAATTCAGTTTTTTAATTGAACTGAGTTCAAACTTTAAATTGATGGTATCGCATTCACGGTCAAAGGGAAAACCAAACAAACTGCTGAGGGCTTAGTGCTAGTTTTTTCATGCGCTCACTACCGTGTGGCAATATTTTTTATGGAAATGAGGGATTTTTCTAATGTCAAAAGTCAGTACTTAAAAATCCGCTAGATGGCGTTGAACAACATAAGTCAAGCAAGTATTACATTTATGAAAAAGGCTGGTTTTAGCGTTGATCACGTTATAATGTTTATGTTTGGCATGTTTAGAGATGTGCCGCAGGGAATTTCCCGCTCCCAGTAAGTTATTTTGGGAATTTCCCAGTAAGTTCCCAATGTGCCCGGTATCGTCCAAAGCTGGGAACATTGATCTAGAGAAATTATTCAAGTAGATACGGACTCTAACTAAGTACGCATTCTTATGTATACAATTGGGTATTATTCGTGCCTATTTCTAACATTCACTGCATTACCGGAAGTATTTAGCGGTGTTTCGTCCTCGAAACTATACGATAGTTAAATATGTTTGTCTTGCGCTTGATGCAGGGGTGATTTGATTTATGTTTCCATGTAAGTAAGTTAGAGATAATTAATATTCTTTCTTACGAACATGATTTTACAAATAACCAATACCTACTTGAAATTTTGTCGTAACGCACAGAAGGAAAATTATTTGTCTCTGATGCAGTACTATAGAACACTTGTTTGTAAACGTAATTTTAAGTCTGATTCCGTAAGTCTTATTTGCAAAAAAAACGAAAAATATATACACACAGTTATAAACTTGAATAAGTACAAAAAAATAGTAAAAAATGTTTCGTCACTGAGTGAGATTCGAACCCTAGCCTCGTAGAATTCTCAGTCCTACTCATACGAACTCGACCACGATGATATTACTTAGCTGTTGCGAAATTAGCGACCATATTCTGCGTCGAACAATGCGTAAGAAAAACGCGTGTAAACTTGAAAATATTTTCCCATTACCCACACAAACATAAGACTAATCTAGATTGATTTTTCAACCCCTCACTGAAATGTGTACATCCGGCCGTCTGAGCCAGAGTCCTAGAGAGATCTTGCATATCTAGGCTGATAACGAATCGTAGGTGACGGCAATATACCAATAGTTTCTTTGCAAATTAAAAAAAACCTGGCTCAGACAGCCAGAAATTCACCTTTTTGGACACTCTGGATCCCGCATTACTAATGTGATGCGTTATGTGACGGCTCTCAACCAGATTTGAACCACCAAAACCCACGCGTTTAGGAGCTATTCTAAAAAGATGGATGGTTCAGACGGCCGGATGTTGCCAGCCAGTTCTACTACTTCCAGGTGTTCTACGTAGCTGGAATATCATTTTATCCTTAGTGACGGCGATGGTGAATACGAATTTCGTTATGTGACGGCTCTATGTGCCTGCAATCAAAAGTTATAAGCATTTCAATTATTTTTTTATTTTTTATTAATCTGTCAACAATACATCTCTTGTATCCGTTTGATATGGCGATGTGGTACAAAATGTTTAATTCCTTCCTGTAATTGTCTTTACTAAGTGGTACAGTAAATAGTCTATGAATATATGAATTGAACGCGGCCATCTTATGTTGCCACGGATGACAAGATGATGCATGAATGACAGTGTCAGTATGTGTTGGTTTTCTATAAATTTGAAATTGATGTTGACCGCAGGGTCAGGGATTTAACAATCACAAGGGTGCAGACCCTTGTGATTGTTAAATCTAAGAAATTAATACTATCGTTTTGTTCTACTTTTAATTTAAATTTAATTTTAGAGTGAATATTGTTGATTTTATTAATAAAAATGTCTTACTGTCTATTAGTTCCGGTCCAACAAATCAAAATGTCATCCGTGGCAACTTACGATGGCCGCGTTCAATTCATATATTCATAGATATTTACTGTACCGCTTAGTAAAGACAGTTACAGGAAGGAATTAAACATTTTCTATCACATCGCCATATCAAACGGATACAAGAGATGCATTATTGACAGATTAATAAAAAATAAAAATAATAAAATAATAACTAGTCTATTATACTCTGTTCCTATTGAAAAGGTTAACAGGTATAATTCTAGTTTAGTTTACTTAGGGACGGTGTCGGAACAAATTTCTAAAACAACATAACATACGTGTAGCTTTTAACACTAATAACTCTTTAAGCTGCCTACTGCCATTGGCTGATGGACGCCGTCCGAAAAGCAGACCACGAAAGCGATGGCGCGACGATCTTGACCAATATTATAAGGACTGGCAAACCCTTATCGGAGTAACCGGCAACAGGGACGCGTGGTGTAGTTTGGTTGGGGGAGGCCTTTGCCCAGCAGTGGGACACAAACGGCTAACAAAAAAAAACTCTTTAAGATTAATTTGTAACGGAAAGGATAAGCTTGATAGACACCAAAAATCTGGTGTTTACAAGCTTAACTGTAGTGCATGCAACGCCACTTATATAGGACAGACCGGCCGTAGCTTCAACACACGTTATAAAGAACATATTTCCGCGTATCGAAACAACCATCATGAAAAGTCACACTTCGCCAAATATCTTTTAGATTCAGGACATAGTATTCCTAATAATCATACTTTTTACATTTTCGACACATGTGAAAAATGTTTTAAATTGTCCGTTCTGGAACAATTAGAAATCATAAAACATAATAAAGTAGTACATGCGTATTGAGGGAGGGAGGGCGTTGCATTCTGCATTTGCCTGAACTGGTACTCAACGCGGTTGCGGTTGGTGTGGTTTTGGTGCCTGCGCTAGCGTGTCTTAGCGGAAATTTTAAAGCAAAATAATTATATTTTATTTTTTCCATCTAATAATAGATTTCCGCAAAGTAACTCCTGATTCTATTAATTAAACTGATGGACTTATATTGTGCGAGGAAAACTTGGCTCAAAGCACTGACAGAATTTTGGAACTGCACTCGCCAACCAAAAGAGTCCATGGAACGCTACGCCAAAAGACTGCGTTAGCTTAGTAAATATTGTGGATATGAAGGTGAACTCCTCGAAAGGCAGCTACGAGACCGATTTGCAACCGGAGTAAATCACGCTGAACTGCAAGTCAAATTGCGATAGAAGTGGCCGGACCTAAAGGATATAAACGATAAAGAGGTCACGTTTGCAAACGTACAACGTACCTTGGCTGAGGTTTTTCAGAGGTTGGAAGCAGCTGGCCTAAAAGTAAATTTGAAGAAATGTACCTTCTTGGAAAGCGAAATTGAATACCTCGGACACATATGCGACAAGAACGGGGTACGGCTGGCGTCTTCAAAGATAGATAGCATTTCAAAAGCACCACCACCTACAAACGCTAAAGAACTGCGTTCTTTCCTGGGATTGGTGAATTTTTATGAAAGGTTCATCCCTCACCTACATAGCGTGTGCGCAGATTTGCACACGTTGACGGCAAAACACAGTAAGTGGAAATGGTCTAATGAAGAAAACATGGTTTTCCAAAAGACCAAGGAACTGATAACCCGGTCGCAACCACTTGCACCATTCCAGGAAAAGCGACCCGTTTTTTTAGCATGTGACGCATCCGAGAAAGGCGTGGGGGCTGTATTGTATCATGTTAACGCTAGAGGGATCGAACAGCCCGTTGCATTCGCGTCACGCAAGTTGAGACCTGCAGAAGTAAAATATTCTGTAATTGACAGAGAAGCATTGGCAATCTTTTTCGGAACGCGCAAGTTCGTTTAGTATCTGCGAGGGACGAAATTCACGATAGTGATCAATCACAAGCCACTAATTCACATTTTAAGGCCCACAAAGGAATCTACCCAAGGTAGTAAACAACCGGCTTGTGCGCTGGGCCCCTCATCATAGGAAGTTATGACTTTGATATTAAACACACTAAGGGCGAAGCAAATATCATGGCAGACTACTGTTCGAGAATGCCAAACCCAGACGTACAGCCAACAAAAAAAGAACTAGCAATATGTAAATTGTGGATAACCTAAGAGAAAATAAAATTAAAGACCTGTGTTTATCGGAAGAAAGCATTAGAAAACCAACCAAGAGTGACCCAATCCTGAAGGAAGTTAACCAACGGCTGAAAACAGGCTGGAAGACAACAGAACCCAGTGAGATCAAGCCATACTACCGTAAACGTCAAGAACTATCATTAGAGCTGAAAATCATTGTGGGAGGGCAGAATAGTAATGCCTTATGCCCTCCGAGAAGCAACACTGAAGTACCTACATTTGGGGCACCCAGGTATTACTGCCATGCGGGCCTTGGCTCGATTTTATGTCTGGTGGCCCTCATTAGATGAAGATGTAGATGCGTTTGTAAAAAGGTGCCACACGTGCCAAGAAAATCGTTCAAACCACGCAGAGCTTCCTGTATTCTCGTGGTCTATACCAGATAAAGTTTGGGAAAGACTGCATGTCGACTTTGCTGGCCCTTACGAGGGAAAGTACTGGTTAGTACTCTGTGACGCTTTTTCTAAATGGATCGAGGTGCGCCCTATGAACACAATCACGACGAACAAGTTGATTGCCGAATTGGAGACAATATTCTGCACGTTTGGTTTGCCGGAGATAATCGTATCTGACAATGGACTTCAGTTCACGTCACGTGAGTTCCAAGAATACTGCTCTTATAAATGCATTACTCATGTAAGATCTGATACCACCACCATACCATCCCCGTACCAATGGGCTAGCTGAGAGGCTTGTACGCACATTTAAGACAAGAATGTCAGCAAGCAAGAATGACAATCAAACACAGAAACAAAGGTTGTAACCTTTTCCTATTTACTTACCGTATAACACCACACACAACCACAGGCAAATCACCAGGAGAAATAGTGTTTGGCCATCGACTATCCTGTGTACTGTTCAACATGCGGCCAAACGCTAAAGGAATCTCCAGAAACGCTAGATAGAAGCCAATATCATAACAGAACAGGAAACACCCATCTATCCTGCAGGCACACCAGTGTATATGAAAACTTCGTTGGACAAAACGTGGAGACCGGCTACTGTCGATCACCGCACTAACCGCTATTCGTACGTGGTCACAACAACCGACGGCATTAAGAAAAGATCTCACGCTGCCCACCTTCGCTTGCGTGTGAGAGGGGAGGAAGAGGTAACCCACAACCGTGACGGGACGCCACTGGCCTCCACCACTGCCACCCACACACAGACGGCAAGGCACGGAAATAGTGAAGAAGCAGAACACGAAGTTTTCGTAACACCACTACCGCCGATACCATTGTTCGCCGATGACCTCGGGTCACACCCGACAGCAGAACCACTAACTGGACCACATACAAGAGATGCCACAGCACCAGCCACTGAAGGTTCCTGACGCCGGTGCGGCCAAAGCGAACAATCCGTCCACCCCGGCGGCTCATTGAAGAAATGTGATCACTGAGCCAGGCATCTCTCACTCGATGTACTTGCGCGCGTTAATAGCCTACTCTCGAACGCACCGACGTCGGTGCGTAAATCAGTAGGCTGCCACCAACCGACGGGTGCGTACGCGCTGTTGAATGATTTGTGTTACGGTCGATTCGTTTTCAAGCGAACAAATTAAGTAATATGGTTTACATATCCGGTAATTTACTGTACAAATGCAACCAGAAGCATCTAAGTCCTTTAATTAGTCATCATAATTTTACGGCATGCTGAAAGTTCCCTCAGATGCAACTACAGTAGAATCCGTTTACAATGACATCGAAGGGAATTGACAAATACGTCATACTAAGCGGACGTCATACAAAGCAAAGCGTCTTATTGCACCTTTCTCCTCGATCGTAAATGTTTTACGACTTAGAGATGACATATTTTTCACTTAGGATATCACTAAAATCAAATTCGTGACGTTCAATTGTCAATTGCTCACTGAGATTCAAAACAAAACCAACCACGTGCCAAACGTCATCGGAGATCAACGAACATGACCGAAAAAAGGTGTAAAGAATCATGTCGGTCACTATAAACGGACAAAATTTAATAAAAATAGGTCATAATAAGCGACATGTCACTGTATGCGAAGCCATTATATCCGACTTAATTACAAATAATTTTGTATAAAAACCAAACTTCGTTGTGTAATTACGTCATAATAGGCGGTTCGTCAATATAGGCGGAGTCATAATAAACGGATTCTACTGTATGTGTGTATACATTTTTGAAAATCATTTATCACAGAGCAACATGTTCCATGCCTGTGAGCGAATTTAATTTCGTAAAAACTTGCAAACAACTTGCTTAAGTTATAAAAAAAATAATGATAACATCTTTGATGACACAAAAAAGTGAAAAACTTTCATCCCTCCTTGCCCTTATTTTCCGCATGACTACTTACTTATTTAAACTGTTTGTACTATTCCGTTTTTTTTCCGGGACAACCAGCAATTTCGCACATATTATAAACATTTTGTAAAACACTAGATCATAGTAAAACATTTTAACCCAATTTACAAATGACAAGATATAAAAAAAGGGGGGCGACTTCGCTGGATTTTTAATTTATTTCATTTAATATCATTATCTGATTAATGTGGAGCTTTTGAGTTTCCTTTTGTAATATAAAGTGCAGATTGCCACTCTCCGCATGTGCGCAGCCTTCGGAGCTTACTGCGACATCAAATTCAATTATATTTAATATCAGCTGATTGTTGCCTGTCAACGTCATTTTTACTAAGAAGCCGCCGTTGCCAAGGAAGCCATTTCAAGCCCCCGCCGTTGCCAGGAGTTACTTCAATTTGACCAATATGCGCTTTACACAAAACTTCTTCCACCATTGGAATAGCTTCTATCGGAATGAAAATGGACTGTCTTGCGTGTGTCAGCGCAACATCAAATCGTTTTGTGTCTGAACAATTTTTTGTCATTTTGTGTGTTTTGGTTTATTAGAAACGAAATTAAGTTAGTAGATAAGATTGTAAACAACGTAAGGTACGAGTAATTCACACGCTTTCTATTTGCATATAATTTTTATTGATTGTTTTGGCAAGTTTTTAGTCTACAAAATTTCATTGTTTGTTTACCTAGGTTTAAATTTAATTTTATGAGTGTTTTTATAACTCCCGGTTCCCACTCACAGCCGGAGTTTTATCGCTGTCACATCTGTAACTCAAGCAGAACCTTTAAAGGTAAATATCAAGATGTCACAGCAATCCCAGGTTACAGACATCTCTTCCTCTACCCTCTCTTCCAAATTCTCCATCTACATCCAACCCTTCTTTCGAATCGCATATCTCTCACCTCCACCAATCAACTCCAGTGGTCAAAAGAATTCCTAGGGGAGCGAGAATATCTATTGCTAAATCTCTTTCATCGTCCATCGAAAAATGTCTTCTGAACACTGAATCAAATTGGCAAAATCTTTTTACTTTTTCCTATACCTACCTTCATGTCAGTACTTCATCTAAGTCTCTAACTCGCGCTCTTATCGACAACACTATTCAAAATTCAACCCCTCCCACTTTAAATCCTCGTTATAATAACAAATCCTACAACTTATTCCGCACAGTAGAAAATAAAGTGATAGACGGTGATCTGAAGAATGCGGCTCGTATCCTTTTCTGTGATGATACACTCGCTCCTCGTAATCAGGAAACTCTCGACAGCCTTCAAAATAAGCATCCCTCACGTCCAGACTTTCCTACTTTTCCTAATTCACCACCTCACAACATTCATCCGTTACAGGTCTTTGATGACAGCGATACGCTTGCTGCGATTATATCTTTCCCGTCTATTTCTGCCGGGGGCATCGACGGCATCACTCCTCAACATCTTAAGGATTTGGTTAGTGCATCCGCCGCTGACGCCGGCAGAACCTTACTTTCCAACATCACGAAGCTTTGCAACCTCCTCCTGTCAGGTAAAGTCCTTGATAGCTTTCTTCCATTATTATATGGCGCAAGACTTTGTGCTTTTGTAAAAAAAGATGGCGGTGTCCGCCCAATCGCAATCGGCTCTACGTTTCGACGCCTAGCGGCGAAATTAGCTTGCCGTAATATTTTTTCTCCGCTCAAGGACATTTTTCAGCCCATACAACTTGGCTTTGGCACTAGAGGAGGCTGCGAAGCTGCAGTTCATGCAGCCCGGAATTTTCTCGCCTGTAACGAATCGGAGGTATTTCTGAAAGTTGACGTGAGGAATGCTTTTAACTCTATTGATAGATCCGCCTTGCTGAATGAAGTTCATACCCATACCTCCAAACTTTATCCTTTTGTGTTCCAATGCTACAATTGCCCATCCAAATTATTATATCTTGACCATTGCATTGATTCTGCCGTCGCACTAAGGGGTATTTGAGGCAAAAATCCGGTCAAAATTATTTAGGTGCCTATATTATCTCAAAACGCAATGAATAACAATTTTTGATCAAATTATCGATTTAATATTAAATAAACATAAGAAAAACATATAAGTACATTTTTTTTTCAATGGTTTCAAACAAATTGAATTTTGTTAAAAATCATATGCAATCTTATTCGCTGATGACATCACAATCTTCCCCTATATCACCATCTTCGACAGTATTGTCATCAGACTTGTTTGAGTTCGGTGTTGCTGCAATTAAAATCGTCTTTGCTTCGTTGGAAAATGGCAAGATTTTCTTCTTATTCTTTGACCGACTACAGCTGATGAGAGGATCGGATGTCAGAAGTAATCTATTTAAAACGTCTCTGTTACATTCAGTTCTCGAAAATTTCCGTGCATAGTCCACCCGATATTTGCGCAAATGCTTATTTCGTGCTTCAGCGGCCTCCTCAGACAATTGTCCTATTGGAAGAATTGCCTCTTCCATCACCTGCGCTCCATGTATTAGAATTTTGTGGACTGTAGGCGACATTGGATGCCAGCCGTACAATTGCACATATAGTTTGGCAGTGTCTTGAGCATAATCATCGAATTTTTGGTAATCAATGTTATAACCACTTGATATTACCTCAAGAATCACTTTATACCTAGTAATTAATTTCCTGTTGATGCCGGTGATGCGAGAAGAGCATTCTGCGTTTTGAAAAAATCTCCTAGACGTATTCCCATCATTACTATTTCCATAGCCAGCTTTGGGACGATCAACAAGCAGACCCATTTCAGCTCTAAAACATTTCTGTATTTTCTCTTTTGTTTCTTTAACAATTTTTTTATCTTCTGGTGTACGGGCTTGCCACTTTTTAATGGGTTCTTTATATGCTAAATGCAACAATAACTCAAAAAAGCGTATTCTGGCATGCAGTACTGAGAGCCCGAACCTTAGAGCTTCTTTTTTAATGGCATTTTTTTTTTATTTATTAAAATCTTTTGATGTTTGACCGCATATATAACATCGCATAGTTGATGCAGTGTCCGTTGCGGAGTTGCAGACCTTTCCGTCTACCATTGTCAGCAAAATATTGTGAGTGATTTGCACTGATGTTTCACTTTCTTTAGTTTTTATCAGATCTTTGGCTTGATTTTTGATGTAGTTTATTTCTTCCTTAGTGACATCTTTCGTTTCATGTACGAATCGAGCTCTGATCGGTCTGCAAAATCTCACCGAAGAAGGAGTAGGGTTCTGCCAAATGGTTTTTATTGTTTGACCATCAATAGAAACAACCAACCTCACCGGAACTATCGAGCTCACAAATATATTTGAATCATCATCTGTGACACTTTCAAATTTTTGCTTAAATGGAGTTTGGTGAGATCCATCACATCCCCATTTTGATATCAAGAGTAAGTGCTGCTTTTCAATGTCAGTTAACGTATCTATAACTTCTTTTAAATATTGAATGAGGCGCAAAGACGTATGATCGAGCAAAGCTTAAAGTTCAACATTAAAACCGGTCTCTGTAACAGTTATTTTGTCATCAACTGGGTAGCACTCTTTTCCGCCTTTTGCAGCAAAGAGTAACAAGGGTAGATATCTTTGCGTCCACCTTGTAATAAATTCCACTGGCTTCTTGTGAAATTACCTTCAACAAATAATGATAACGCTTCCCGTGGGGTATATTTCATCTTCACGTGGTCTTTTTAGACGAAATTAATCTTCTGATCTTCTTGGCTCTTGTCGGCGTTGAAGTTATTTCTTTGATCATCATCGAAGTATCATTTTTCCCTGAAGTGCCCTGACTAACACACGCAGCGAAAGTCAACTTCTCAACTGGTACGTGAGCCCGTAATTCTTCAGCTTTCCGCCGCTTGCTCCTTTCGCTCAACTCGTGAAACTGTTTAACTGGGCGACCGCTCTTGTATGACGACCACAAAGGAAGCTCTAGTGATGTTTTAAGCCATTCCTCATTATTTTTCAAAAATCGTTCATCTGTGTAACTAGCTGCCGTCCATTTCTGCTTAAAACTTGTCTTGAAATGCCTCAAACAACGAGACAACACATTTCTATTTTTTGTCGCGCAAAAAGTCAGCTAGGCAAGCCTATCTTCTAACAAGTTAAGTTTCTCATCGATTCTTTTTCGTTTAAATTCCTTTAGGATATCATAAAGTTCCCGCCTAGTCATAGTTTTCACCATTTGCGGAGTACCTGAGAACATATGTACATACATTGTATTTTTTTTTAATTACACCTACAAACTTGTATAATTTTTTTAAAAATTTTTGCTTAAAAGGTGGGACGTTGGGGGACAATTTTATTTCTGTTTTGGTCAGGAGAAGGTTAACGCTTTATTATCATAATAAAAATGTTGCACGACAAAGCCCGACACATAAACAAAAACACTAATGTTATAAAATTTTAGGAAAAATAGCACGTTATGGAATGGCAATATAAGATTAAATGCTGAAATTTAAGAAATAATTTACTGTAATTTATTAAAATATAAAGTACATACCTTCAGCTTCCATATTCAATAACTAATTTTCACCACACACACACATATAAGCACCAAAAAATTTGCAAAGTTATCCAGAGCGCCGAGAAAAAAGTCATGCGTTTTACACAATGGCTGGGTTCCGACAGATTCTGTGGTGAGAGCGCAGGTAGAAAACGGGTTGGAGGCGCGCCCTGGATGGACCGGTTATTGTACTTTATGAAACGTGTATTGTTTGTGCCATTTGGCAAAGTTTGGAAAATACACTTTTGACCGGATTTAGGCTTCAAATACCCCTTCGGCGTTCAGCAAGGTGACCCATTAGGTCCTGCACTTTTTAGTTTAGGCATTCACCCCATCATTTCGTCTTTAAATTCAAAATTTAACGTCTGGTATCTTGATGATGGGTCTCTCGGAGGCAAAGCTGATATTGTGTATCAAGACCTCGTTCGGATAATTCAAGAATTTAAAAAAATAGGTTTGGAGCTCAATCTTTCAAAGTGTGAACTTTATATAAATGACCATGTTTCTGCGGAATCCCGTCAAAATATAATTGAAAGATTTAACGTCCTTGCTCCTAACATCAAAATTCTAAATTCTGAATCACTTTGTCTTTTAGGAGCTCCTCTTCTAAATGCCAGCATCCAACCTTTTCTCGACAAAAAATTGAATCATTTCACCCTGTTAGCCCCCAGATTGAAACATCTTAACTCTCATATTGCCTACACCATTCTAAAATCCTGCCTTTTTGTTCCAAAATTTACATATTACCTTCGCGCAAGTCCAATCTGGAAAAAACTACATCTTGTAGAACTTATTGATACCACTCTTAGAACATATCTTGAAAAAAATCTGAGTTTGCAGCTAAAAAACGACTCTTGGTTACAAGCAACGCTTCCTATTCGGTTTGGTGGTATCGGCGTTCGCAAAATTTCTAGTATTGCCCTCCCCACTTTTCTCTCCTCTCTTCATAGCACTGCTGGTCTTGTAGACAAAATCTTTAAACACCCTCGCCAGCTAACTGAGTTGAGAGAGGCGGAGGAATGTTGGCAAAGTCTCTGTACTAGTGAAGACATCCCAAAGGAAACACACAACCAAAAACTCTGGGATGTCCCTCTAGCAAGAGAGACTTTCAATACCCTGCTTCAAAATTCAGTCAGTGATTGTCATGTGCAAGGCTCTTGGCAGTTTCCTGTAAGGAATCAGGCCACTGGCTTCACGCCCTCCCATCTAAAAATATAGGTACATTTTTTGACAGCGAGACATTCCGGGTGTGTGGGTTTGCGAATCGGGGCCCCGGTTTGTGAACCATTTACGTGTCCCTGTGGCAAGGAGGTCGACAAATTAGGTCTTCATAGTCTTTGTTGCCAGCAAAGTGCGGGGCGTCTCGCCCGCCACGCAGCACTTAATGACGCCATCAGAAGAGCTCTTGCCAGCATTAACGTTCCTTCCACATTAGAACCTCGTGGGTTGGTCCGTGATGGTGGCAAGAGACCTGATGGCCTCACGCTCATTCCCTGGGAGCGGGGACGGGCCTTGTTATGGGACGCAACTTGTGTTGATACTGTGGCCCCTTCTCATCTCAGGGAATCAGCTTTTAAAGCTGGGTCTGCCGCTGAGTCGGCAGAAAACTCCAAGTGGCGCAAATACGAGTCTCTTGCAGGTGATTATGTGTTTGCACCGTTTGGCGTTGACACTTTTGGACCGTGGGGACCTAACGCTAAATTACTTTTTAGAAAAATAGCCCCTAAATTAAATACAATTCTGGAAAACAAAAAAGCTGGCTCGTTTCTCGCTTAGAGGCTAAGTATGGCTATCCAACGCGGAAACGCAGCCAGCATTCTCGCTTCCTTGCCTCATGGACACGGTTACATTTTTGAATAAGTAGATTTTAAAGTTTTTTTTTAAGTGTACATATTTATTTAACTGATTATTTTTATGTGATTTAATAAATAGTATTAAGTATGTTTAGTGTTGTTCATTAATATAACAATTTTTAGTAATAAAAAAAAGTACATGACGGACGCAGCTTAATAATATATGAGATTTCATTACAAAATTATTAAACAATGAATTAAATAAATTAAGTAGGCTTTATGAAACATTATTATCTACTAACACATTATTAGGGCAGGGCATAAAGCAGGAGCCTCATAGTGTTTTTAAGTTTTTCGGCGAGATAACGGTATCCCAGAAGAAGAGAATGCCTGTCATGCCTCCTTGCTCTCTAATATTTGCGATATGACTGCCCTAATGGTCAAGTCACCTTCAAACGTCCTCCTTTCGGATGTTACACTCAGTCTAGGTACCACTTGATAGAAAACCCCATTCCCCGCAGAATCCACCCATCCCCGCTGACATGCCATAGTCCATTGTAACTTTTGTTCAAGTTACTAAGAGCTAGTATCCAAATACGTATCACACATTTGCTATTGGAAGTAGGTACCAAAAGTATGTAGTTGCTATTACTAATTCTCAGATTTTAGTAGGTACTGTGTAGCTATTACCGGATGAACGATCGAAACTTGGTGCCCTGTAGTAACGTTTATTTAGGTAACTTATAGTCATCCAACGACGTATCAAATATTGGTGATGGCTACTATGAGTAGGTAGGTACTGTTCTTATTCTGAGACTTTAATACCATGTAGCTCAGAACGGACTAACGATCTGTCTCGTGTCGGTCAACTAAGAAGAGCTGTCTAACGACGTATCACACATTGCTATTGGAGGTGGGTACCAAAAATGGCATCAACCTTTCCAGGCCATTTGAAGCGTATCAGAATTATTTCCTCTGATGAGTGTGAATTTTGTAACTCAGATGTTGCAACTCTTGACCACCTGATTCTCTTTTGTCCCGCCTTCAACATACAAAGACTCTTATTAGTAGGTGGCCTAATGAAGACATATAAAAACAAGGAAATACCCCGCCTCTTGCCATCTCTACTAGAAAACAAAAATACCTACAAAGACCTGTACGATTACGTTATGTCAACATTTGAAGATATTTAAGAACAGAAGAAAATAGGAAACTGAAGACACTTCCTCTCTGTTCTTCTTAACTACTAATATTTTCCTACATTAAAGGAGATGATAAAAAATGATGATGACAACACTGATGAAAAAGGCTGTATGGATTTCCGAAGCCGTAAAACCCCTACATAAAAAAAAGCTTATGTTTTTGTTCCGTTGTTATTTGTTTTTTTGTCTTGATTAAATATATTATGAAATAAAACGCATATATTTGTGATATTAAACGCTCTTTGATGACCACGGTGATATTAAACGGTGCCTGCGATTGGAATTCTGAAAAAATGCCTTTCATAAAATGTGCTTCTTGCAACTGCGACCAGACGAGCGATGATACATCAAACATCTTTCCAGTAAATGAGCCAATTCGTGTCGCCATTTGGAAGCGTAATTCAGGTATGTAAGAACCTTTTAATTACTACCTATTTAATATAACCATCGCCTACCAACTCAAAAGTGCGTTTAGAGTAAAAAAAGGAGACCTCATTGAGCAGCAGGCAGGCCTCATGTTGTAATGTATTCACTGTCACGGTATATATATATACTATTTTATCTTCATGTACAGTATTTTATCTTCATACCAGAGCACCCGTATCGGGCTCACATTTAGATTATGCGTCCACGATATTTGATGCAAAGCTATTACAATTGGAAATATACTATTTTTCTTAATTATATTACAAAGTTTCACGAGTAGGAAACGCTAAATTGTCGGCCAAATTTCTCTTACTATTTCAGTTACGAAGTCAAACTTCAATTCAGTTATTAATAGGTATTATACCCGAATTGCAATTTCCCGAACTCGCTGTGGTCCTTTGGTCGTAGTACTTGTCTGCCTGATACTAGAGTGCAATTCCAAAGCCGGAGGCGCGTAGGGAGAGCAGCCTCCGCCCACCGTAACAAAGCACAGGCATTGACTGCGATTTGTTACGTAAGGGCAAAGAGGCTGCACTTCCCGCAGCACCGGAGACGAGGAAATCAAAATTGTGGCAAAAACAACTTTGCTGAAAATAGGTTTCTGGAGGGTTAGGTTTTTTTCAAACCACGGGGGGAGAAGGGCTCCACTCCAGCCCTCCACCCCCCTAATTCATGGGTATTTAATGCAATTTCTTAGCATTTTGGGGTTTGAATTATTTTTTTCAAAAATTCATATCTCATAAACTAGGAATTTCCTAGAGGGGTAGTCCCCTTTCCCCCTACTTGGTTCGGATGGCAGCTGTCAAAATTGAAACAGCCATAACTCGGGAACTACCCACCCTAAACAACTGGTGTACGTGTTAAAAAAATAAAAAATCTTTTCGCAAAAAAAAGGAAAAATAATATATAATAATCGGAAAAATATCCACAGACCCTGGTCTGTGGATATTTTTCATACACATAGGATTAAAATATACGATGCTATTTTGCATCCTTGCCATATTTACAGAGGTAACTATATTACGGACACTGAACTCAAATCATTAAAAAATTGTGACCTAAAATTTTAATTTTTAATCTTGTATTTTTAATTTTATTGACAATCTGTTACGCATAGCGTTGGGTTTACTCCCCGGAATATTTCCAACTGTTGGGTTTATTCCCAAATTCGGGGAAAGTATGCGGAATATTTCCAATTCGTCGGGAAAATAGGGAAAATACTCAAAAGTGTACTTAAAGTAATAAAATGCGAGAATTTTGCTATTTTGACAATTGTTTTACACCTGTAGCACACCTTTACATAAAACCATAACAGCGGAACCACGCTAGCTTTGCCTGTTTGTCAGTTTTATTACACCAAACGTAAACAGCATGTTCTAATGCTTAGGTTTATCTGAGTCTCTCTTTCTTTGAGATTCGACGATTCTGTAGTATACTTCCTACTATTGTGTCCATGATGTCGCGAATTGGTGCAGAAATTTAGACATTTTAGAAGGATTGGAGAAATCTTGACATAAACAAACAGGGTCAAAGTAAAATCTCTACATTAAAAATGGCAGTTTGGCTTCTGTTAAGTTTGAATATTTAAGATAAGTGATAATAAAGTTCTTTATTATTCTTTATTAAAAACAAGAAATTCAGAAAACAAAACGGGTAGGTTTGTTTTTTTCGAGGTGTCTAGGTTAACAAACTTAAAGTGCCGATTGTGGTTAGTGAGCTATCAACGGAATAGTAAAAGAAAGGCGCCTCATTTTTTATACTTTTTTGCTTGTAAACTTGAAAACTGCTTGTTATATTTTAAGACACATTCATTTAGATTATTTTTCTATAGGTCCAAAAGTGAACAAGATATTACAAAGTATCTGATTTATTAACAAGTTCAAAAACTTAATTCCATATGCGGACAAATCGCGCAATTCTAATTTAATGTTTAAAACAAATAAAGGCGACTTTGCACATGTAATAGATTTAATTAAAGATAATTGTAAGGTTTTTTTTAGCGTTTGTATGAATAACATCAAAAAAAGTTTGAGATCACTAGCATAAACTAATATAATTCTTTAAATTTAACTTTATCAAGAAAAATGTTTTGTTGTGTGTTTTCTTTAAACAAAAAACCCTTAGAAATTAAAAAAAAACTAATTTAATTTTTTTAATAACAAAAATTGAGTAATTAACCATAATGTAATTGTAGGAGAAATTTGATATAAAGGAAAATACTGTTTAACCAAACTTAACCACAATTTATAAATAAAATGTTTTTATTTAATATAAAATAACTCCTCCCCTGGCTCGAACACATGCGGAGATCCTCCTGGGCATGCTGAGGATCAAGTTATCCAGCATTTCTTGGGGTAACCTGTCCAATTCTTGTATAGCGGCTTCCCTGAGGTCTGGCACTGTCTGGAGACGTGGCTGACGGTTCCAAACAGCTCGTTTAAGAGCATCCCACGCGTGCTCTATTGGGTTTAAGTCAGGCGAGCGGGTAGGCCAGTCTAACCTTGTGATGTCGTATTCTCGGAGAGCAGCATTGACTCGTTGAGCTCGATGTGCGGGCGCATTATCATCGACCAGTACAAATTGATGCCCATGGTTTACTCGGAATGGTCTGACAATTCCAACAATAGCAACTGCTTTATACATTTCTGCTGTCATGAAACCTCGGTACGGGATCAAAAGTGTTTTAGCTCTAATAACCATCCACAATACCACCCTCAAAAGGACACCGATTTCCCGCCTTGCTGAACTGTTCCTGTGGCAGTTCTTTGCCTTTCACGGTCTCCTGGTCTTCTCCAGACACATACACGTCGGATATCTGGATGAGTACTGATTCGCGATACATCAACGAAGAGACAGTATTGCTAAATGTTTTCTTCTTCATCTTCTTCATTCTGCCGAAGCCTAGCCCACTCCAATCTCTGTCGTTGACGTTGCCGGGAGTTCAGAGGCGCTCGCTAAGACCTCCGTGCTCCAGCCTGGTGCAAGCAATTCCAAATAGTCTAAGTGCTAATTGCAAGCCCAGAGGCGGCCCCAATTTCTGCTTTTATTTTAGTAGCGTTTATTGTTAAGTTACGGGATGCCAGCAATCTAATAAAGCGCTTTTGGGCAGCAGTCAAAACAGTTGGGCGACCACTGCGGGGTCGGTCAGCTAAATTACCCATCCCGTGGTACCTCTGCAACGTGCTCACGACACAGGATTGGAATATAGCAAGTCTGCGTGCTATATCTCCCGTGCTGTGTCCTTCTTCCCTCAAAGTTACTATTCCTGGTCGTAGAACTTCTGATAATCTTGCAGCGATTCTTGAATCTTGTTTTGTAGGTACGAACTACGAAGTATAATGAGCGTAGCAATAATTACGTTTTGCGAGAGTTAGTGATCCGAATATCTGTCCGTGCTGTATTTATTGTTTTACACTTATACACATTATATATATATTTGACAATAATTTAGTTTTTTACTGTTTATTAATAATAGGTATTGTTATTTTTAATAATGTTTGGCGTATCAGTCCGTGACCTCACTCGGCTAGGGTCTTCTGAAAACCAGTGTCGGGGCCCCTAGCGGGTCACGACTTAAGCTGAGTGGGGCCCTTTTAATATGGACATCACAGGCGCACAACTGCACAGTCCGACTGGCTTACCCACATAAATTGTAATTTTGTTGTGTTTCTTGTTTTATAACCGTGCCCGTTACGTTGTCTGTTTTCGTGTGTTATGTGATGTCCATTCATTAATAAATGTATTTTCTTTCTTTCTAATCCTCTTGGCATTTTTTCAATCACAACTTTTTGCGAAAAAATATTAAATATCCGTCAAAATTGACTAAACCAGATTTCTGAGTAAGCGTAAGCTATAACTAAAAGCCTTTTTACATGGAAAAACAATTGAACTGCCTTTCTTTCACTATTCCGTTGGTAGCTCACTTACCACATTCGGGACTTTAAGTATGTTCACCTAGACACCTCGAAGAAAATAAACCTACCCATTTGTTTTCTGAATTTCTTGTTTTTAATTTACGAAGTTTTAACTTTATTATCACTTGTCTAAAATATTCAAACTTAACAGAAGCCAAACTGCCGTTTCTAATGTAGAGATTTAACTATGTTACAATGTGTGTTTCTTTACGTCGAGATCTCTCCAATCCTTCTCAAACGTCTACATTTCTGCACCCATTCGCGACATCGTGGGCACAGTAATAGGAAGTATATTACAGGATCGTCGAATCTTAAAAAAAAGACTCAGATAAATCTAAGAATTAGAACATGCAGTTTACGTTTGGTGTAATAAAACTGACAAATAGGCAAAACTAGCGTTGCCCCGCTGTTGTGGTTTTATGTAAGGGTGTGCTACAGGCGTAAAACCATTGTTACAGTAGTTAAATTCTCGCATTTTATTAATTTAAGTCCACTTTTGAGTATTTTCCCGCCGAATTGGAATATTTCTCAATCTTTCCGTTTTTTCCCATACTTTCCCGTATTTTTCTTTTCCATCCCAATTTTTTCTTTCCCTTGCCCATCGCTAGTTACGCACACCATTAACTATCGCAGCGCATACACATCACTGTTGGCTGTTCATCGGCACAAAAGAGCCGCGGCGATTGCGCTCTCTTTCTAACATCAAACCGCCGCCCGCGCCGGCCGACCCGTGCGAGGCCCGCCGTTCAGTCGAATTCGCAT
Organism: Pyrausta nigrata; assembly: GCA_949316185.1. Taxonomy (NCBI): domain Eukaryota; kingdom Metazoa; phylum Arthropoda; class Insecta; order Lepidoptera; family Crambidae; genus Pyrausta; species Pyrausta nigrata. The sequence continues at coordinate 4,014,430 of OX438961.1, forward strand.
AGCTTGCGGACACGTACCTGATTATTCTCGCTCGCTCCGTCTGATCGCGTGCCGTGTTAAAATGACCGAAGCTTATTCAAATAACGAATTGGTGATTTTTGGAGTGACGTGAAACGACTGGTGTACGCAGAGGAGATTGAGTGTGTTACGCGAAAAGATTGTTTCAGCTTTCGAAACAGTGAGTTTGTGTTGCGAAAACTAAAGCGAAATTCGCTTCGCCGCGCTAGACTGTGCCTTCATCAGAACGGAGGACACTTTGACACTTGCTTCGCAGTACGTTAACTTTTTGTAAATATCTAATTAATTGTAAATAAGATGATTTCAGCTTTTTAACTATGCCAAAAATAACTAATTTATTAATTTGAAAAAACAATTTTATGAATTATGATGTTATGAATTGAAACCATTATTATTATTATAAGGTATTTTTGACGGTCCTAAGCCCGTAAAGTAGGAAGGAAAATCTGAAATCAATTCATTCACACGCAACGGGCGCGGGCGGCTTGGCCACGCCCACTTGGTTTATTCCTGTTGCGACTTTTGCACGTGCGAGTAAAAAAGGATTTATTCCTATGTGTCAAATTTTCATAAAACTTATTGAGCTTTATTTATGGGAGTCTCTTGTTTATGTATAGTAATAGGTACTGTTCCCTTCTTTTATCTCTGTGAATATGGCAAGGATGCAAAGTAACACCGTGTAAATTTTTTAAGGCTCAATGATGTGTAGGAGCAAACTCTTAAATTGTACCTGGTCTCATCGAACTGACAATGTAAAAACGGGCCCAATTTACTAGGAGTCCACTGTCCGTCTGTCTGCCACCAGGCTGTATCTCATGACCCACAATAGCTAGACAGTTTCCACATCACATATTTTAACTATGAAAACAGCTTATATTACGTAGGATATAGAGGTGGTCTTAAGGTCAAATTGGGGTAGTCTGACATACTGTGCTGTTTATAGACAATAAACTTATTATTATATTTGATTTGATAAATAATCTTTAATAAAAATATGACTCATTCCTAAATCTAAAACAATACACATTATGAAGAGTAAAAATCTAGACATTTTTAACTTGTTGTGTACCAACCCTAGCGCTCCGCCCATCCGTAGGTTCTAATTTCAAAAATACGGCTGAGTCACACTACTGTTCTGAAAACAAATCTTTCTATTGTGTCACTGTTCTGTTTACTAAACTCAATAACCACATTGGGCTCAATTTTGATGTGCCACGGATTAAGACTGTCTAAACTTTGACGTAAAAGCAATAGTAATGTCAAACTTCATTTGCCAACTAAAGTTTGATAGTTTGGGAGATGTATAAATTTTTATACTTTATTGAATATTTTTCAAAATTTTACTTTCAAGCATTCATAACTTTAACTTAACATTTGTGATTTAAATACGGTGAAAGCAGTCCTCTAACTACTGTGAAAAAATCACATTAGTATCACCTAATGAAAGAATTATGAAAAGAATTTGTTGCCAGAATAGACGTACAGAGTACAGTGATAAAAAAAGTTATTTCAAACTTATAAAATTCAAATTGAATAAAATTGTTTTACATGCTACTCCTATTTGATGAGGAGTTCTACATGACTTCCATCATCAGCTAGGCACTAAAAACTTATGACTTTGGGGTGTAAACGCTTTAATAACTGAAGAAAACATAATTATAAAAATTTAAGATTTCCCTCGATTTCTCCAGGATCCCATCAGCAGGTGAGATCCTCACTTGGTGATAATAGGACCACCAAGAGCAAGCTCTTTCATTTTTAAAGAAGAGTTTTGTCATTTGATCCACAATTATTGATGGAGAAAGAAAAATAAGTACATACATGAAAAACCGGCCAAGTGCGAGTCGGACTCGCGCTCGAAGGGTTCCGTACCATTAACTTAAAACATTAGACAGTATAGGCAAAAGAAGTATATATTTTTATTTTTAATTTCAAAAGTATTCTTTACAGGATACCCGAAACAATGTTAAATAAGAGTTTCCGCGGCTGTTTCTTTACATGAGTGATTTGAAGTTTATGGGTCCAAGACTTTAGAAATTACAGGGGGGGGGGGGGGGGGGGACACCGTGTAAACTACTTTGACGGGCTATATCTCGCAAATGGTAAAGCTGATAAAAAAGTGTTTTATGGAAACCCTATCTTATTTTCATATTCCTTTTCAACGATACCCCACACAAGGGGGTGCACTCAAAAAAGTAATTTTAATTTTTTGTATTTTTAAAAATGAAATCTATATGTGAAGTATCCTCGAACCAAGTTACATGCAAATCAGTCCATAAACATAGAAGATATTCTGCTGTGACAGACTAGGACGGACGGAGTGAACGATCTTATAAGGGTTCCTTGTCGGACTACGGAACCCTAAAAACATACAGACAAACATACACCTCCTCTTTTTTTAAGTTGGAAAAAAATATGATATTACACTTTAAAAAATACATTGAGGTTTATTCTTAGTCCGTATAGCACCTTGAAATTAAGCTCATTGTCATTAACTACCCTTTTATTTTGTAGGAAATACTTATTTGGATACATTGACACCCCAGAAACTAAGAAACCACTATATATGTTCTACACATTTTGCTTCATCCAGCATTCATCACGCACCAATAAAAGATCGATTGATAGGACCAGCAGTTCCGATCTGTTTCTCTGCGGCAGATGAACCATGTAAGTCACTAACCTTAACTTTACCTTAAATTAAAAAGAACTAATCATTGTCATGTCAGGAGGAGGAGGCCTTTGTCACTAGACAACCTGCTAATGAGAAATTAAAAGAACAACAGAAAATTAAACTTAATAATAAAAGGAAATGAACAGTACATCTTTTTAAAAATATATGTATACTTGTGAAACTTTATTAACAGGGATAAATGCTTTTATTATTATTATAATTAATCATTGTCATGTTAATGAATGACAAAGTAGATCCCAGGAGACAGCCTTTCGTGTGAGATGCCCTTCTATTGTGCTAAATATAATCTTAGATAACTGAGAAAAACCCTTTACAGGTACTCCACCATCTTTAGAAACTTTAAAAGTGATGACTCCAATGAGAGTTTATAGCTGTAAATGAAAAATGTCACCTACGCAATCAAAGATCTCAAGAGAATCAAGTGTTATGTCCATTTTTGAAGGACCTATTATTTTTCCAACAAGACAACAATCCCGAAAAAGTGAGTTGAGACCACATAAAAATGCTTGTATGAAGAGCGAGCTGGAGATTCTCTAATTAAATATTCGGCTACAAGTTTGATGAAAAAGAACAAAGTTCTGAAATCTAAAGTGCATATTTGTCTCTTACGTTTACGCGAATTGTTGAACTCATTAAAACACAATTTTACGGATTACTTCGCGATTTATTTACATTTTATTTAAAACCTGACGTTTCGAACACTTTACAGTGTTCGTGGTCACAGGGAGACTAAGGTATTATTTGTCAATTACAAAGTTTTAAAAAATGAATCTATCGTCACTCATTAATATTAATTTACGTTCCTATTTACGCAGAAAGAGCTAACCGTGTCTTGAGATCATGCACTGCGAGGTGTTGTTTTGGTTTTGCTAGAATAGGATCTCATGCTGGTGGAACTTTCCAACCATCTTCTCTATTGAAATTTGGATGTTTTCTAATTTCAATGGCTTCACGTAGCATTCAAGGAATAAAACGCCGTTCTTTAGCTAGTATTTTTGGTTGGTCGAAACGAATGAAGTGGTTGGCTTAGGCATGTTTACACACTGCAGATTTCGTGTTCCGTCTATGTTTAACGTCAGCTATGTGTTCTTTTATCCGTACGCCTATACTTCGCTTTTTTTGCCCGATGTAGGAGAGGCCACAGTCACACTCCAATCTGTACACCCCTGCATCTTAAAGAAGTGTGTTGCACTTGACAGGTGAGGTGGTAAGAATTGGTTAATCTTCTTTTGCGGCTTGAAATAAGTTTTGATTGAAGCACGCTTCAAGATATTCCCAATCTTGTCAGTGACTCCCTTCATGTATGGTAGTACTGCAGGTTGGCGTTCAACTGTCGTAGGCTTGGCACGGGGTCTGCAACGACGTGGTACTGGAAGCGGGTTGTCCCGTAGTACCTTCCTTACATGCTGAAGCTCAGCAGCCAGGTGTCGGTCGTCACAGATGCGCCTTGCTCTCTGAAACAAAGTTTTGCCCACGGTAGCTAACTGTGAAGGATGATGGTGAGACGCACCATTGAGATATTTATCGGTATGGATGGCTTTTCTAAAGACTGTGTGGTTAAGGGTATGATCCGAATTCCTAGTTAGTAAAATATCTAAGAAAGCTAGTTTACTGTCTGCCTCAATTTCCATAGTGAAATTGATTTTGGGATATATTGAGTTAAGATGATTAAGAAAAGCAGAAACACTATTGGTAGGTAAAATTGTAAAAGTGTCATCTAGGTACCGCTTATAAAACCTTGGTTATATAGGTGATGTGCTCAGAGCTCGATCCTCAAAATCCTCCATGAATATATCAGCAACAACTGGGGATACCGGAGAGCCCATTGCTACACCATCGGTTTGCAGATAGAACTCATTATCCCACAGTAAATAGCCAGATGTAAGGCAATGTTCCAATAGTTCTGCATATTCTATTGGCATGTCGAGTTCAACCAGTTTCCTTTTGGTGATTTCAATGCAGTCCTGTACTGGTAAACTTGTGAATAGGGACTGTACATCAAAACTAACCATAGTTTCATCATCTGCTAATTTGAATTTCGCTCACAAAAATTAATCGACTGTGTCATTTGCTAATTAAGTTTTTGATTTCGCTGATGAAATGGTAGGGATCCTTCACATATGCCGTTGTTCCTCCCCGTAGCTTTGATAGTGTTTTAGCTAAGTGCTGAGCCAATCTGTAGGTTGGGGTATCAATTTGACTCACAATGGGACGTAGCGGTAGTCGTGGTGGTGGTGGACGTGGTCTCCCTGTGACCACGAACGCTGTAAAATGTTCGAAACGTCAGGTTTTAAATAAAATGTAAATAAATCGCGAAGTAACCCGTAAAATTGTGTTTTAATGAATCTAAAGTGCAGATACTGAGTCTCAAAACAAAAACTAAGCCAGATCTTCAAGATTTCAGAGTGAGTCATCAAAAAATTTGTCTTTGATGCAATTAAGAAAACCTGTTGATAAAAAGAAGTGGACTAAACAGAAAAAAAAATGCCTTATCCTATTTTATAAATCTCCTTCAAATTATGTTTATGCGAAGGTAACATTTATGCTTTGCCGCCCCTTCTAGTCTCAAAACGTGGTTGAGTGAAACCAGTTGGTTTCCCAGCTCTTGTTTACCAGGGTTGTGTCCAGAAGTGTTTGACCAGCTTGAAAAAAAGTGTTTAAATATAATTGTTAAAATAAAAACGTGAGTGTGTGTAGTCTGTTCTGATGGAATGGCTGTAATGCAAAATCTAGAATACCTAAAAAAAATTGATTTGACAGAAGGTTTCGAAGATTTTGGAAAAAAAAACAAAGAGCAAAATGGCAAAATATGCTTAATAGTATTTGTTGTACGTGCATTATATCAAAAGTGGAAGGTGCCCGTTCCATATTTTTTATCAAATTCTAATGCCAAACTGATATTTGTGAAAGCAATACTGAATAAACTTTTTGTCGTTGGATTACTACCAAAAGCTATAGTATGCAACTAAATGTCACCACACGCTCACTATAGCCACGGTATATAGATATACAGTATTTTATCTACATACTAGAGCTACCGTATCGACACACACATGCATACACGTCAGTTACACGGCCCGTTGAGCAAACTTGGGCAGACAAGCCCACGAAGTGACACGGGCGCGAGCCGGTTCGCTGTCAAGGACTGACTTTCGAAATGCAGATAGATATCATTGAACAAAGAAGGTTATATGAAACATGTAATCATCTTTATTTCGGATGACAGCTGTCAAAATTGAAACTGCCATATCTCGGTAACTACCCACCTCAGACTACTGGTGTGTTTGAAGAAATTTTAGGGCTCGTAGAGTTCTTTATTTCGGATGACAGCTGTCAAAATTGAAACGGCCATATCTCGGAAACTACCCTCTCTAGACAACTGGTGTGCATGTTAAACAAATAAAAATTCTTTTCGCAAAATTTTCAATGCCTCGGAAAATTGCGGGAACTGCAGGGTCTGTGTATATTTTTCATACACATAGGATTTAAATATATTTTTAAGGTTCAATGATGTGTCTCCTACACAAACTCGTAAATTGTACCTGGTCTCATCGAACTGACAATGTAAAAACGGGCCAGTTTTACTAGGAGTCCACTGTCTGTGGATATGATAAATAATCTTTAATAAAATATAACTCATTCCTTAACCTAAAACAATACACATATGAATAATAAAAATCTAGTAATTTTTTACTTTTTGTGTACCAACCCTAGCGCTCCGCCCGTCCGTAGGTTTTAATTTCAAAAATACGGCTGAGTCACACTACTGTTCTGAAAGCAAATCTTTCTATTGTGCTATAGCCGTCAGCGCCAAAATTGCGATAATCAAATGGCTTCATTGTTAGGTTGACAGTATGCAATCCAGCGTACTTATATTATAGAGGTCAGTGGTCGAACGTCATACGAGTGCCAACGAATAGAATATGATGACATTATTGTGCTACCCACTTAGTGGGAGCAAGATAAGACTTAAACGTCAGTAGATACGAACGCGTTGTCTGTAATCAATTTTATTGCTACCCATCTCATATTTCACTGTAATACTGTATCTGAATAAAGTCTTCAGTTCTGTCACAGCATCAATCGCGAGTAGTCGCTCCGCTTTGCGTTTTAAAAAGTCCTCCCGCCGTTTCCCCGAGATAACTGGCGCAGTCGTGGAGGATACTAAAAAACCTGAATAAACGGTTTTTCCGCGGTTTTATACGGTGTCCGGAAAAAAAGAACCTACTAACAACATACTACGGGAAATCTACGGTCGAGGACTACAGCAGAACTCACAAATTATGCTTGTGGGGTAAGCATACACTCTGGTGCCCCCAAGTCCCTTATTTTAAGTCCAAAACTAACGCCCGTATTCCATATAAAATTTATGTGATTACTGTGCTGAAATAATTGTTTATTGTGTTTTAATTGTGTTAATTGTAAGATTAAAAGCAGGTGAGTAGAGTGAAATATAGTATTAGTATTATTAGTTAAAATGGAACAGAAGGAAGAAAATCAGGTAGTCGGGAGAGCGATTGAAATAGATTACGGCACTATGTCGATTCTACTTCCATCATACGATGGAAATAAAAAAACATTGTCTTTCTATATTAAAAGTGTAGAGAATGCTCTGAAGTTGGTGGAAAACAAACAAAATTTAAGTATTGCATGCTTGATACGATATAAATTAATGGGAAAAGCGGTAGAAGCACTATCTGAATACTCAAATTTTAAAACGTGGGAAGATATTAAGTCAATTTTAATTAGGAGATTTGGCGTAAATCGGGATGAAGTACAATTAGTAAGGGAACTCGTACAGATGCGTAGGGATAGGGAAACTGTAGAGGTTTTTGGCGAAAGGATCCGCGAAATAGCGTACGTGCTTATCAACCTAGATCCCTCAAAAAAACAACATTATGAGGATCTAGCGGCAAGTGTTTTCTTAGACCAATTAGAGCCCTTTACTAGGTTAACAGTGCGGACCCAGAACCTGGACTCACTGGACAAAATTATAGCCGAAGCAAAACGGGAGGATGCTAGGTTTCGAACCCGTATAATGGAAGAGAATAGGGCAAAAGCATCCAACCCTATTAATAGGCCACCAGTTTTTCAAAACATTAGAAAAAACAGCTACGTCCCTCGATTCCAGCCATCACAGAGACAACAAGTGTACAATAGAACTACACCCAGTAGTGCCGGTGCGCAGGTAAGTAATACATCGTTCCCGCATAGGCAACAAGGACCAGCTGTATACAGACCTGTCAATTTTCAGACACAATTAGAAGGCCAAATTGAGCAGGAAAATCTTCCAGAAATGCCGGGATTGACAGACATAGCAGAGCAGGGTATCCCGGATATGTTAGGGACAGGTATCCCAACGGATACGGAAAATTTTTATTTGAGTCAGGAAGAGAAGCTCGAAACATAATCTATTTAAATACACAAAGTTATAATAAATTACCATATATTTACATAAAAGAGTTAGGCGGACGGTTCCTACTGGATACCGGTGCATCACAATCATTAATCAGCCCGAGCGCAATTCAGCGAAGTCGTGATATTCAGGCAGAGATAAAGCGCGAGAAGAATTACATTAAGACGGCTCACGCTGTAACTAAACATGAACAAGTCGTTTATCAAGTTACCGGCGATGTTTAATTGCGACACGACTCATAAGTTCTTGTTATTCGACTTCGACCCAGACTTTACAGGTCTGATAGGCGTCGACTTACTCGTCCCATTAGGTTGTAAGATAGATATGAAGAATATGACTCTGAGAACGGAATGTACTGTGATTCCCATTAAGAACGACGTGAAAGCCTATACCACAATAAAACCCAGGTGTTAACAGTTTGTGTACGTGTTAACAAATTACAATGACGGTGATTACGAGTTACCGGAACATAGAAATCATGACGGTTTATTATTCCGAGACGCGTTTGTATCCGTTAACGACGGAATGTTTTACACAACTGTAATTAATGAATCTGATAACGCAATTTAGTTAAAAAACAAACTTCCCTTGCAATTAATTCCATTTTGCGAAGAATTTGACCAGCCTAAAAGAACTGTAGCAGTAAACACTCATAACACTTATGAAAATATAGATCAGATATTAAAAGACAACTTAGGTAGATTAAGAACGGAACACATGAACGCAGACGAGGAACGTCATATTAAAAAACTGTGTTACAATTATCGCGACGTGTTTTATTGCGAGCAACTGCCTTTAACTTTTACTCATGATGTCAAACATAAGTTAAGATTAACAGATGACACACCCATTTTTGTTAGAAATTATATACAGGCCCCAACACAGAAAGAAGAGATTCAGAAACAAGTAAATAATCTTTTAGAACAAAACATAATTAGGGAAAGTATATCTCCGTGGTCGTGCCCTGTACACCTAGTCCCGAAGAAAATTGATGCTTCTGGCGAACGCAAATGGAGGTTAGTTATTGACTACAGGAAATTAAACGAAAAAACAGTAGAGGATAAATATCCTCTCCCAAATATTACAGACATTTTGGATAAGTTAGGCCGTGCTCAATATTGCGAATTAGATACAGAGCTTTTAGTTTCCTCGGACGAAACTAGTACTTATAAAATTCCAGAAGTACCTGACGCAATCGATAGACAGTTAAAACAATTTCACATTAGAAAATGCGCAGGCTCTGAGTACAAAGTAGATGATAGATCCAAAGGAAAGACAGTGATTAAAGACGTATTCATACCAATCAACGATACTGAAGCTCAAATTATTAAATTTCTGAAAGAACATACCGTAGCAGATAGAGTGTTTTACTGCTTCTTTCATTATGAAGAATTCTTTCCAATCTTTTGCAGAGTAGTAAGAACAGTTTTCAGTGATAGAGGTCCAAAATTAATAAGATGTTTGAGTAGAGTCACGTTTGTGGAAAATAGGAACGATCAAACAGAAATAATAAAGAAATATCATGAAGGCAAAACAATTCACAGAGGTATTCAGGAGACGTATAAACAGTTGCGAAAAAATTATCATTGCGATAAATGCTTAAAAAGTAAATATGAACGGAACCCCTTAAAGTTACCCCTTTCACTAACTGAAACTCCACATAAGCCTATGGAACACATGTTTATGGACTTATATAGTAGTGGTGGAGTGACGTTTTTGACAATTATTGATAATTTTTCAAAATACGCACAAGCAGTACCATTATCAGCTGCTACAAGTGTACACATTGCAGATGCATTGATGAGTATCTTTGCATACATCGGTATACCACATAAAATAACAACGGACTCTGATTCAAAATTTGACAACGATCTTATTACTGAACTATGTGCAATGCACAACATTCACATACATTTTACCACACCATACAATCCAAATTCCAACTCACCAGTAGAAAGGCTTCACTCAACCCTTGCTGAGATGATTAGAGTACAACGAATTACTGACAGAGATGACCCTGTCAATTTAATGAAGTACGCTATAATAGCGTACAATAATGCTATTCATTCGGCAACAGGATTCACACCATTCGAATTGTTATACGGTCATACGAACAGTAGAAATCCTCTCGAGTTACATTTCCCAAAAGAATTTTATCAGGAGTATGTAAACAAACATAAACAAATCATGGAAAACGTTAACAAATTAGTATTCCAAAAGCTTTTCGCTGATAAGGAATCATGCATCGCAAGAAATAATAGGGGAACCAAAAATCCCATGTTCAAAGTAGGAGATCAAGTTTATAAACAGGTTGCGAAAACAGCCAGAAGTAATAAATTAGATCCTAGGTACAGCGGCCCTTATACCATTGTGCGAATTCATCCTGAGCAAATAGCTGAGATAGTGGGCAGACATGTTAACTCTAAAACGATTCGGGTTCATTTTAGAATGCTAAGGCGTCCTGGAAATGTTGCAGGAACTTCCTCCTCGTCCTCGCCGCAACCTTCTGGCCCGTCGGAGTCGCCGGAGTCACCCAACCAATAGACAACCACAATGGCATCCTTGTGCTTAAAGAAGCTGCCGTGCGTTATCAAAGCGACACGCACCACCTCATCGTTATTTACAATACGACTAAAATTCGCGAAATATATTAGAAACTTGTCGAGATTACTTTACATTATCTCAGGCTTTCATGGTGATTAGGCCTTCGATAATCTACACTGCTGATATAGCACACCATAGAAAAACAAAACCTAAATATGTCGTAGCACAAGTTTCAACTGACACTTCAAGAGACAGTTTGTTATCCATTACTGCTTAACGTCAGATTATAATTATAAAGTTGAAGTTCTATCGTCAATTTATACCTACGAGTAATTAGGTGCTTAGTGTCGTGTGGCTGTCAGTTTCACCCAATATCCATAGGTGTAGTTTATCGACAATCTTGACATTTCAATGCCATTCTCACTCGGTTGTAGGGTTAAACTTTGAGATTTTATACAAACAATTACCTACTTAGGGATAAAAATAATTTTACTTACTAGCGGATGTCCGCGAATTTGTCTGCTCAGCATCGTCAATTTTACGATTTAATAAAAAAAAACAGACAGCGGCCAAACTAAAGCTTAGAGACAAATAGTCGAAAGGTGAAAATGTGGTGTCTCAAAAAAACGACCTTTTGTTTTAAACGCCTATATCATTAAAAGTTATGGGAATAACGTGCATGGGCAACTTCTGGAAGAAATTGATATAATATTTTTGTTAATGCGAAATTTTTGTGGGGGTTTGGTTTTCTCTCGAAGTAAACTTATTTCCTGGATGGTTATGAGAATAACCCAACGAAAGGCCAAACTACATTATTCTGTTAAAAAAAAAAACTATAATCTTTGCCAGACTTTTTTGTATTTTACATTTGTTTAAAAAAAAAAAACAACATAAGTAAATTTTTTTTCTTCGAGTATAGACCCCCTATTAATAGAGCCAAAAGTGTGTAATAGATTCCTATCATACGCCCGTTTGATTTCACCCTGTATAATATCTGTAAAATGATTTATTTCCTTGGTTTATTTCATAGAATAATTATTAATTCGTTTGTTAGGTTAATTTGTGCGAGTTTTACAGCGTGACAGCCCTGGTATATTTACGCAATTTATCTTTCTTTCTGTGTTTCTGGAAATCTAAATAGAACATATTTTGTCTTCCCAAGGCGCTGCATGATGTTATTTATATAGACGCCATCTATGATTTCTTGAAAGTACTAAATCCAAAGCTAAAAGCACGGGAGTCTTTCGACGGCAGCGAAATAAGACATTTCACTAAAATTAAAGCCTTAGCTAGCAATAATAACAACGCCATCTGGATATTGCTAATTTTTTTGGATATTTCCGGGGAACGCTAATTTGTATGGCGATTGTCAGTCCTAGTATAATTTGTCCATGGTATTGCTCAGTATTTGTGTATAAGTGATGAACTATTTTTATTTTTTATTCCAGGTGCTGAACCATCTAATTCGAAGAAAAAACCTCAACCTTCCCAGCTTGCCCTGAGACCCCGCCCTTCAAAATGCAGTCTTTGTAGCAAAAACTTTACAGGGTAAGATATTCAAGAATTATTAATTCTAATTTACGCTCGAGATTCAAGATGACGCGACGCCCGTGACTTAATACATGACTTTACCCCCTTGGTGAATAATCTACTATTAGTATGTTAAGTGTTTGTGCTCAGGCTTAGTTTGAGGCTAGGTAATGAAATTAAGAATCAATTTAGTATGTCTTATTGTTGGAACATTTTATTATACAAAGTTATTTTTTGTTTTGCTAAATCTCTTGGGGATTGATTCTGGTGCTCAAATACTACAACTTTTAATATGGGACACACATCGAAATCGCAAAAATAAATGACTTTTCCATTAGTGAGGGGCCGACTATAGTGTTTGCCGACTAACCGACTAATCGGTTTTTAAATTGCCGATTAGTCGGCCGACTAATCAGCAATGACGATCATACCGAGATACCTATTTGTCGGAGGTGTTCGGGCTTTCGTGAGCCCTCAGCTTAGTCATCGCGCGGCCGTTAAGCATGTTGTGACGTGTTTGTTTACATTTTTTTTCGTTCGTTTTGTGTTTGCTGCGCTCAGGTCTATTAAAATTATTTCAAACGAACAAATAAAGCAGTAGTGCTGCTGTGTCACTAAATGTAAAAGAAATCGCGAGTATGGACATTCTTCGATGATATTGAAGGTAAACAAAAATAAATTAAGACTTTTTAAGATCTCATTAAAACACAATTTTACGGATTACTTCGCGATTTATTTACATTTTATTTTAAACCTGACGTTTCGAACACTTTACAGCGATCGTGGTCACAGGGAGACTAAGGTATTATTTGTCATTACAAAGTTTTGAAAAATGTTAACTACCGTCACTCAATAATATTAATTTACGTTCCTATTTACACAGAAAGAGCTAACCGTGTCTTGAGATCTTGCAGTGCTAGGTGTTGCTTTGGTTTTTGCTAGAATAGGATCTCATGCCGGTGGAACCTTCCAACCATCTTCTCTATTGAAATTTGGATGTTTTCTAATTTCAATGGCTTCACGTAGCATTCGAGGAATAAAACGTCGTTCTTTTGCAAGTATTTTAGGTTGGTCAAAACGAATGAAGTGGTTGGGTTTGGGTTTAAGGCATGTTCACACACTGCAGATTTCGTGTTCCGTCTAGACGGAACACGAAATCTGTTCGAAACGTCAGGTTTAAAATAAAATGTAAATAAATCGCGAAGTAATCCGTAAAATTCTGTGTTAATGAGTTCAACAATTCGCGTAAACGTAAGAAACAAATACTTTTTAAGATACTAAACATCTATATGAGTGGATACTTACTTACCATTGCCATGTTTTTAAGTTATACATATAACGTATTATACGTTGACATCATTAAGATGTTAAGTTAGATTAATTAATAACTGAGTAATTCATATGTTCGTACATTTTACCTTAAGACTGTATTGCTCTAAGTAATGTTCAGGAAATATAAAATAAGTATATATATTGTAGTAGTAGTATATTAGTCGGCCCATCTCTATTCTCCATACAAACTGATGTCAGTTGATCGGCGATTTTGTATGGGGAGGTGATATTTTTTTTGCAATTTCGATGTTGGTCCACATTCTCTTGTTTCTTTTAAAAAAAATATGGTTCCTTTTAGTAAAATAAGCTGACTAAAGGATTTAAGTAGTGGAAGGGTCCAGGGCGCATAGATTTTTCCACCCTGTATAGTCCGACAAGTTCGTGCGCGACTCTCCTTCCTCACGCCAGAGGCCAGACGAGGCGGTTCTCGATGTAGACACAGACAATAAGTACTATTACTTCGTACAGAAGTATGACTTTGCAAAGAAATATCTACTCAATGTTGTCAACGATATGGTGTAATTCAGTTCCCCTCAGACTCAAGCACATTTTCGTGTAGACACCTACAGAAATACATTTCAAGATAATTTCATTCTTATAACTCTGGAATATGATTCATAATACACTAAACCTATTCAGTGACGTACTATCATGCGACGCGATAGGGTTGACTGCCACAAGATACTACTTACGCCATCTAGCGCATCTTTCTAGGACTTTATTCACGCTCGTCCAACCAGCAACCTAGTGCCGCGCACCGCCGGTGAATTAAACGCGCGAGCATGTCGCTGCCGGCTAGCGACACCCAACTTGTTTAGCCCCTTACAACGGGTCGCCACGCGTAGGTACGTTTTTGCTACCTACGCGGGGAGTTACACAGGCCTGATGTATATGTCAGTGGGGACAGTTGGTGTTGTAGGGAAAGGGATTCCCTATGACACACGCGCCCGTCGATTTGCGTATGGCGCTTCCTCGCCCCTCGCACGTCTGGCGCGAGGCAGGCAGGAGGCGAGCGGACGAACTTGGTCGAATATACAAATCAGGGATGTTATGGATATGAAATTTCGAACCTGGACACGGATATAAGAATAATATTACACCGGTTTCGGATACGGTTACGTATATGTAATTATTTCGGATTATCCGTCATTTCGGATAATTTCGGTCAAGGATATTCGTTTTTTTTTGTTTTTGTCACACTGTTTACTGCAGAATCTGCATTAACTTGATCAGCAAATGACCAAAATGTTTTATTTTGGATATTTTCTTTTATTTGAAATGGGTTTGCTGTTGACTCTAGACAACGCCAGGCGTGGCGTAAACAGAGTCTACGGTGGAGCGAGCTCACCCAACTTCTTCTTCTTCGTTCTTCCACTCAAACACGTGAACAGGAACACGGCAACTGCATGGCGCCGGACTCCGATGGGAGGGTGGTAGCCACCAGGCGGCACCTAACGGAGCCTGCCACCGCTAATAGGATCGTATATCGCATAGTTTCGTTGACGAAGCTAGTAAACATCCCCGATACAAATGTTAATGTCCTCCCAGCCGAATTTCGACTTCAATGGCCAATCTCAATAGAGATTAGCCGACTGCGCGGGAGATATTATAGTGCATAAGTGTGTGGCGACATCTTACCACTGTCGCCACACTAGCAAGCAACTTCAAGACGCGACGCCCTGACTCAGCTCCTACAGGCTAGATGGCGCTATTAGCCCGCTCCATACAACACAAACCGCGATATGTAAGATTTAGCACGAGCTTGACTACATATAGATAAACCAAGACGGTGACCAATGGACCTTGGTCCCCGACCATAAAAACCGGTCGGTAGGAAGCGCTTCCCTTTGCCTTCCTAACCCAGTTGCGCCAAATTGGTGACCCCGACGTGATCTACACTGGAGCGTGGAGCCTCACCGTCGTCATCATTATCGTCGCCTTCTCCCTTGCCAACAGGCACCCAGCCAGCAGCATCCAGCCAGCAGTCTCCTGCAAGCCAGCTCACCAGCCCTAAGGACACCACCGCAGACCGCACCGGTTCTACCTGGTTCCTCGGCAGCCTCATCCAGCTCATCATCCCGACTCACTGTGGACTTCGAGCTCTCCCGCACGCATCGTGGACATCACACATGCTCATCCCGACTCACTGTGGAAATCACGCATGTACATCCCGACTCATCGTGTGGACATCGCGCACTCATCCCGACTCACCGTGGACATTGCGCATCCCGACTCGCCGTGGACATTACGCATGCCCATCCCAACTCACCGTGGACATCGCGCATGCTCATCCCGGCACATCGTGGACTCAACAAGCACTGGCACTTGCAAGCTCACTACGCACAGACTGCTGAGCTCAACCATCCTGGCTCAATCAACCTTCGGTTCTTCGGGGGGAGTGGTGTGGCGACATCTTACCACTGTCGCCACACTAGCAAGCAACTTCAAGACGCGACGCCCTGACTCAGCTCCTACAGGCTAGATGGCGCTATTAGCCCGCTCCATACAACACAAACCGCGATATGTAAGATTTAGCACGAGCTTGACTACATATAGATAAACCAAGACGGTGACCAATGGACCTTGGTCCCCGACCATAAAAACCGGTCGGTAGGAAGCGCTTCCCTTTGCCTTCCTAACCCAGTTGCGCCAAAAGTGTGTGCGCAATACACAAGTGCACTCTCTGTTCCTTCACTCTCATAATTCGGTGAGATGGCATTCCGACATGACCGTAGAGAGATCAATTGCAGGACCAACGGCTTAACGTGCTTTTCGAGGCACAGGGGTGTTAACACCACTAACTTCCTGACTCCGGAGCTGTGTATGAGTTATTTCAAGACAGAAAAACTCGAAACTTATGGCCCGACCAAATGTTTACGCTTGACTTTGCACTTCCAGCTTCGTGTTCGTGTGCGTGCAGTGCGACGTGCGCGCGTGCAGTGCGTGCGACGCGCGGGACACGCACGCGCGACACTACGTGCTGCGCGCGCCGAGTGACGGGCCCGAGGTGTGTATTAAAAGTCATAATAGTCATTTATTTATGCATGTAGGCCCACAGGGGGTACTTATACACGTCCCAACATATATTTTTTACCTACCACTGCTTCGGGACAAATTCTGGGCTAGTGTTGAGAAGAAGCAGCGCAAGAAACTCAGTCACTTTTGTCAAAGCCTCTTTAAAAGTAATCTTTAGACACAGCAATTAAAATTTTACTATAGTCCGTGCTATTTAAACTTGCACAAAAGGTCATTGACACCCCTGTACCACTGCACGCCGATACGGGATTGCGGCGAACCAAAACACAAGGCATAGTGATAGAAGTCTGTGTAAACAAACGTTTATTGGTACTGTTATTTTCGCGGGAGCAGTTGGTAGGTATTATTCAAAAATTTATTTTTTTAGCAGATATCTTTAACCGATTGAGCTGAAATTTTGCATACACGTTTAGTTTAGATGACAATGCATGGTGAAATGTGTGACGCCATTCTTAATTCAACATGGCGGAGCATCCAAGATGGCGGGCTCGTTATTTTCAATGCATTTCTACAATATTGGTATGAATATGAAATGAAAGGGCTTGCTGAGAGTAACTTAAAAAATAAAGTGACGTTACTAAAAAACAATATGGTTGACTTCTAAATGTACTCCTACAATATTGGTATCAAATGAAAGGGCTTGCTAAGAGTAACTCGATAAATAAGGTGACGTAATTCCAAATCCAATATGGCGGACTAAGTTTTTTTATCTTTCCTGCAATATGGGAAGCAAACAAAAGGACTTGCGGAGAATAAGCATGCGAGTTTCCGTTGCTCCGTTGCGTTGCGTTTAGCAATTTGGTGTATTGGGTTTTCTTTGCGTGAAAAAAAGGCGTGTTAAAACCCATGTGGTGAAAACGGTGAAGGAAAACACCGTGAGGAAAAACCTGCACACTAGTTGCTAGTGTGTGAAATGGAGAAGGCAATGGCAAACCATTCCAATAAATATTACCAATAAAGTCGTGTGTGTTTCATTCCACATAATGATTACGATCCTCAGTCATGAGGTATACGACTGAAGAAAAGGGGTTTTCTTGGAGTCCTCGATTATAATTATTGAGGTTAAATGTTTTGAGTCTGAAGCATCGATAGGTAAACTTTGACGAGTTACATTTTGGTGAGATATGCGTCAACAGCATTGGTTTGCCTATCTAGGAGAAGGATAACTTTAAATCAAACTGGAATTGTGTTTACGCTGCGTAAGGCTTAGCTTGAAGTTACAGTAATTAGCTTGAAGCTAACTTATGCCTTACGCGGCGCATTTCTCCTATTCTTCAACACCCAAGACAAGGTGTTGTACCCAGTCCGGTTATAAGTTATGTCACAAATACTTATTGCAGCTCAATTATAAAGAGATCTTAAACCGATGAGCTGAAATTTTGTATACAGGTTTAGCTTGGATGACAATGCATACTTAGCTGTGCAAGTCGTCTAGGACGAATTTGATGAGCTGACGACCATTTTAAAAAACTCACTATCTCGCCGAGATACCATCATGCGAAAAAGTATTTCAGCGGAGCAACGACTCGCTTTTCGCAATTTCTTATATTAGGCATGAGCCTAATAGAAGAAATTGCGAAACGTGCTCAAAATGATTGAGCACGTCCTAGCTCCTGGACTAACTGCATTCGACGGTCAAATTACAGACGCGGCTAGCTGTCAACATCAGCCGGCGGCAGCCGCCAATGCGTCGACAGCACGTCGACGGCATGTCGACAACTAGCCGCCGACTTCTAACGTCGGCTACAGTTACATACGTCGACAGCAAACTGCTGTTCGTGTGTAAAAGCTCTAACAATCACTTTATACTTAAAAACATCGTTCAAACTTGTGTTCAAATGGAATTACCTACGATGATAGCACAACATATTGTAAAGGTTAATTATACAAACTAACCTGCTTGCGGTTCGAGGATTCTTTTACGCCTCTTTTTATTCTTCTCAGGTTCCATCTTCACTTATAAAAAGTAAAGAATGGAGAAAACAGCAACAAAATAAAACAAACACAAACGTAACAAAGGACAATAACAGAAACTTATCAAAAAACAACGACTGATAATATAATGATAAATATCTATGAATGGTCAACTACTGTTGATTCTTTATGGAAGAAATGTAATTTCTAATTATTGTGTTTATATTTGTGGTAAAAGAAATGTCAATTAACCGAGTTTTTAAATTAAAACCAAGTAACTGCTTAAAGACTTTCAATACGTAAATTAAAAGAATATTTATTTTAATAACTAAATCTGTGTTTTATTTACAAAATTGCGAAACTATTACTTAAATTTTGATGTTTTAGAGTTGTCTCGTTCTCGGACGGACCGTGGTATTATGAAATCAGCGATAGAATAGAATAGAATAGAAAACATTTATTTGGCACAACACACAAGATAAAGTAAAAGAAAAACAAGTGACAAAAATAATACTGTAACAAAAATTAAATATAAAAACTTATAAACATAGAAAGTGTACCAAAAAGGTCCCCGCTCAGTATAAGTCGTGACAAAAACAGGTTTTGTCACGACACTGATTTTCAGCGGGAACCTGGGCATAGTGTAACAAGACACACACTTATAAAAACACTAAAATTACAAATTAACAAGATCGAAGAATTAAGAAGATAGGTCGGGATTATCGCTATTTTATACGATGAGCGTCACGTGTCGTAAAGTTTGGGCATTTTTTGGTACAGGTGGGGTCAATAACCTTTTGTGCAAGTTTAAATGGCACGGACTAGTGCGAGCTGGTCCACACGTTTACATCATTCAACAAATCGTCTACTTTATAATTATCATTGCAGTGAATCGAAATAGTAGATACAAGGGGAGAAAGCGTCCCATTTCACTCGAGAAGTTTCTCAATAGCTCAAGAGTGAAATGAGTGCTTTCACCCGAGTTAAACATACTATTTTTCTTTTCGACTGTAAGTACAGTAATAGTGCATTTCTTTTTTTGTGGTGCAATTGAAGGTGCGTTCCATTTGATATCCGCGAAGCGCCCTACCGGCACATTTTGGTGTCTCACTTCTTCCTCTACACGTCTACACGTAATATTTCAATTTTTAGTTTTTGTTTTAAGCTCAATGATTTCGACGCAATATTTATGTTACTGCCATGGAGCGGCAAGGGGGTATGTGGGACTCAGGTCCCAAAAGGGGGCCTACTACCCCCTAAAACCTAACGGTGCCCTCCGGTGCCTTGGCGAGCCGGAACCTGCGGGTTTCGTCGGCGACTTTCTCCGCATGGTTCCGACACAGGCTACGACTCGCTAATATTGTAGCAAGCCGCCCGGTCTGCGGGGGGAGCTGTTATCTCCCTCCACTCTCCTGCGAACGGCGCGCGGGGCTACGCGCGGCGCATTCGCGGGCCCCGCAGACCCCCCCAGGTCTGTTGTTCGGGGCCCATCAGCAAGAGGCAGGTGGAGGAGGTATTCCCTCCTCCGGTGCCCACCACGTCGGCGGCGAATCATTGGGGCGTCGGCCGCAGCCTCCCGCTCCCTCTCCGCCGCCTCCTTTTGCGAGATGACGTTCTCGCAAAAGGTGAGCACCGCCTGCCACGCCTCTTCTTTGGTGACCATTTGTGCCACCACCGATGTCAGGGCAAGGTCGCTCCCGACCACTGCAGCGTGGTCTGCACGTTCTACTGCCCATGTGGAGCATGACGTGAGGGTGTGGTCTGCAGTATCTTCGTTGCAATTTAAGCAATGCCGATATTTGGCTGTTGGCTTCCGCCCGATTCTGGCCAGGTAGGAGCCGAAACACCCATAACCAGATAGCATTTGGGTCGCCCTAAACGAGAGCCGACCGTGCTGCCGCTGCACCCACTCGGTGAGCACTGGAGCGATTGTCCCAGTGGTACGTTGGCCGAATTCACTACGGGCCAGGCGCTCCCTCCATCTTGCGACCGCGTCCTGTTCGAGCCTCACGCGCTCCGCCTCAATCTCTCGCGGTGCGGGCCTTTGCTCT
This sequence comes from Pyrausta nigrata, assembly GCA_949316185.1. Lineage (NCBI taxonomy): Eukaryota > Metazoa > Arthropoda > Insecta > Lepidoptera > Crambidae > Pyrausta > Pyrausta nigrata. The sequence continues at coordinate 4,034,966 of OX438961.1, forward strand.
TGGGACCTTTGGTCTACCCGCCACTGATTAAGAGCGGCGAGGACCAGAGCATTGAGGTCCCAGGGCATGCTCCCAGCTAATGCGAGAGCCGCGTTTGCGGATACCGTACGGTATCTGCGAGCCACCCGTACGGCCAATTGGCGCTGAGCCCTCTGCAGCAAAATGGCGCAGATGAATAGCGCCATCTATAAACATCAAACAAAACTAAAATTTTGAGCTGCTAGAAAATCTTTCATTGTAACAATATTGTTTTTAATTACCTTCGGTAATTTCGTTGTATTGGTGGTCGTAAGTCGTTTGTCAGTTGCATAGTTGGCTTGGTCGAGTAGTAATTACCTGATTGCTTCCAGGAGCAGCTGGAGGAAGTTCTCAGAGCGGTCCGCGCGGCCGTGCTGGCGGCGGGGCTGGCGCCGCAGACGCCGTGCGAGCCCGAGCCCGAGCCCCAGGAGGAGGAAGACACTGACGACGACGAGGAGGAGATTATGTGAGTACCACCGACCACATAACCTATACCAGGCCTGTGTAACTCTCCCCGCATAGGTAGCAAAAACGTACTGCGTGCGGCGTACCCCTGTAAGGAAAACCTGTAAGCTAAACAAGTTAGGTGTCGGCCGGCAGCGACACGCTCGCGCGTTTTATTCCACGGCGGCGCGCGGCGCTACGTTGCTGGACGAGCATGAATGAAGTCCTAGAAAGATGCGCTAAATGGCGATAGTAGCTTCTTGTAGAGGTTGATTTTCAATGCATAGGCAAACTTCTGTACGGAGTACTAGTACTTTTTCTGTGCCTATACAGACGAAATATCATTAATTTTGTGATAGAAAAAATCCGTCAAAATCCCTTGGCACTGAATGCCTTCGTTTTTTCCTCAACGCACTTTGTCAAATGAATTCACTTATTTCTTACATGTTTTACCGCAAGTTTTTTGTTTAAAATTCCGTTATTTATGATTTAAACCAACATATCTCCTAATTCAAAATATCTAATAAAAATAATTTTCGTATCAATACCAAACACTGAAAAGTTTCAGAGAATAATCGTCTTTATAGGTAACTTGCTCGATGGTGAGTACACACGCCCACTCGTCCACAGAATAAATACTAGTACTACGTAGAGAAGTACTACTCTGCAATGGTATTCAAAGAAACGTCTACTCAATGTCTGTTAATGACCCAAGGTTGCTAGGGATGAAACTTATTTACGCGACCAGGTTTTAAAACCAGGTTTCTGCTTCGAAGTACGTAAACCAGGTTCCAGCCCCGAAACACTTGCAAGACTTTCAAGGTATTTTACTCCGTACGCACTCGCACCGTCTCCATCGGGCAGGCGCACACGCACCGTGTAAGAAAAAACTTTTTGGGCCCTTGATACTTAGCTGCCTGAGAATAAGGAACTTAATCGTTTAATCTAAGAAAATACTTTTAAGCCTTCCATGTATATTTATTTGCCAATAAAAAAAATTACGATTGAAGGTTTTTACTCTAAACCCGAGTTCGTCTCGTTCAGGCAAAACGTCGTGCAGTAAGCAGTTCGTAAAAAACAACTAGATGTCGCTTAAATAGCCAAGCAAAATAAAAAATACTCTTGCGCTGTAGCAATTACTCAAAACAAATTACTTTAAAAATATATTTTTTTTTTCTTAGTTAAGATAAAAACAATAAAAACCATTTTAATCAAATCAAATACTCATAATCCCCACAATACTTTCCACGTTTTGAAACTTGTTAGTTCTAGCTAGACACACGATTTTGTTCCTTATTAGTGTTAGGATAAGGTCGATTTTCCCATACAGTACCAAAAATACTTGCAAGTATTTAGAAACCTGGTTTTTGGCACTGGTATGTTATGTACCAGGGAGCCCTAGTACTCGATTTTACAAGTACGACTCATCTCTAAAGGTTGCCCTATTGAACTCTGGGTCTGAAAAAGGGTTTTTGAAATGAAACTATTGTATCGGTAGCTAATTTGGATTAGATCGTTTATTTCTTATATGTAATTTGCTTATATGTGTACGGAAAAATAAGAACATATTGCGATCTACTTTTGGCACAGCACCATCTAGTGATGCTAAATCAAACTAAACATATCTACGAACTTAGGTCGTAGACATACCGACCCCGTAGGACATTTATTAAGGAAATGTCCTAGACAAAAACATAAATAAATACAGTTTATGTGAACTATTTTACGAATTAATGCTTAACAACAATATGAACTAAATATATTAAAACAACTTTCATTTCGAAAGATTTGAACTAAAGAAACCACTAATGTATAAAAGTACATTACAAATAAAGTAAAATTCAACATGACAAAAACATACGCAATTATTTACAATTTTTAAGATTAATCTGCCATTGGTAAAGTACAGAGTTTTGAAGTTGGTCGTTTTAATATAGCAGATTTAGTACGAAGGGTAACCACACTTGTTACTATGTCAGTACCCGGATGTTTTTCTAAAACTCGTCCTAGGTACCATTTACTGGGATATAAATCATTCTCTATCACCGAAACCAGGCCTGTGTATCTTCCCGCGTAGGTGGCAAAAACGTACCTACGCGCGGCGACCCCTAGGTAAGGGCCTAAATAAGTTGGGTGTCGCTAGCCGGCAGCGACACGCTCCCGAGTTTTATTCACCGGCGGTGCGCGACACTAGGTTGCTGGTTGGACGAGCGTGAATAAAGTACTAGAAAGATGCGCTAGATGGCGTAAGTAGCTTCTTGTGGCAGTCAACCCTATCGCGTTGCTTGATAGTACGTCACTGAATAGGTTTGGTGTATTATGAATCATATTCCAGAGTTATAAGAATGAAATTATCTTGCAATGTATTTTTGTAGGTGTCTACACGAAAAATGTGCTTGAGTCTGAGGCGAACTGAATTACACCATATCGTTGACAACATTTAGTAGATATTTCTTTGAATTTCATTGCAAAGTCATACTTCTGTACGGAGTACTAGTACTTATTCAGTGCCGAAACTATTTGTCCTATGTCTCCAAAAGCTTGCACAAACTGCGACCTACTCAAAGTGCTCACTGAAGAGTAGAGTTCATCAAGTCATCTAAAATGGTACTAAACCATCGTGGTATACTGCTGTAGCTAAGTACAGACTGCAATGTTTGACGGTAAGTCAACGGTCTACTTCATTCGTACATTTATTATTTGAGATAATAGCTTATCTTCACTCAACCTTTTTATATTTTGTTCTTTTTATTATAGATGCTGAAGTTGGATGAAGGGTTGCTCAATATATTATAATAATAATTCTTCATCTGTTCTGTCCTTTTTGTACTGTTATTCTTGATCTTTTTTTTTCTTGTATTGTCCTTTTGTTCTCATTTTCTTTTGTTCTGTGTTCTCATTCTTCCTTTGTTCTATGTTTTCATTATTATTTTGTTCTATGTTCTCCTTTTCATTTGTTCCATGTTTTCCATTTCATTTGTCATTTCCCTTTCTTCTTCCCTTCTTAATATCTGCTTATTTATGAAGTTCTACCGTTGTCCATACTACCATTTGAAAACTGATCAAGACACTAAAGCGTATGCTGTACTGAAAGTAACTGTTTCTAATAAATGCTTATTTGTTTCTTTTTTTGACAACAAAGTTACGTCGCTCTTGATAGTCCTGTTTTGCAAACTCTTTACAAAAGCACAACTTGTGAGCTTCTGAACAGTACTCACATCGAAGGTTAGACACATAAGTCGTCAGAAAAACAAGGTTTGACCTGAGACTTTGCAATTGGTGGAGGTCGTTTTGTATCTACGAACTCAAGTGCACGGAAACGACTCTCCAGGAACTCTTTGATCGAAAGTTGGCAATATGTTTGAATCTGCATTGAAAATGTGCAGTTCCCATTGTTTACGGGTTTCCATATCTAATTTGTAAGCTAATTACTATGATATCCCAAGTACTCACCCTTACACCTAAGTTATTTAAAGCACATAAACAGTCTGAGGTGTTATCCAACAATTATTTTATTCCAGAGGCCGATTCAAAATTTTAACGCTTTTGACCAAATAAAAGTTATTAAGGATACAATTTGCAAGGTAACGCTTATTTTTGTACCTTTTTTCTAAAAGATCCCAACACAGGGTGTAGTTATCACCGGTAATAGGAGTATAACAAATAAGCTGTTCATCCTCTCCTGATAATTGTCCTTTACGGTAATGTAATTTTTGGACATTGTCTAGTGACTTATTTTTGTCTACTAGAGAAATGAACAAGTCTCTGTATTTCGGCCATTCGGAATAATTACCAGAAAATGCAGGAATTGAGATTTTCGATAATTTGACAAATGAATTGTTGCATTCACTGACTAAATTACGACTACACCGAAATACTAGCCTTGGAGGCTCTAACGCTAAATGTGATAATTTGTAACAAGAAGAGTTATTATTGTTATTAGACTTTTTATTAGCCGTTATTGTCCCGCTGAGCAAAGGCTTCCTCGAAACTTCTCAATATTGGTAGTAAGGGATTGCGAATCTCTATTAAAGAAGAACTGCAAAGTTCTTTGATGCTCAGCCCCAAATGCTGGCATGTTTTAGTCTTTGGTGAAAAGCCTAAAACTGTATAGAGGAAAAACATATATAACTGACATTGAACGACATTTTATTTGGTGCATTATTCAGTCCGACATAATGCACCAAATAAAATGTCGTTCAATGTCAGTTATATGTTGTTTCCTCTATACAGTTTGAGGCCTTATTTTAAACAATTATATTTCATGTGTCTCACTTAGTACGTTGTCTCTATCTATTGGGTCGATTTGTACCAATCTTCTTTTTAGTAATTTTAGTTTTTTTTAGTTTTCGGGATCTGCCGACAGTACATAGCACATAATTACCGCGCCACCGCATATCTCGTTCGGGACGCGGACGGCAGCAACGCACACGCACAATGTTCATTTTAATTTTCTTTTTTTAATCTTTTCCCATTTATAGTAGACTCCCGCGTTAGTACTACCAACTAAAGTTATAACTATAAGGCGAGTGACATTCTATTTCATAGGTTTTCTATTTTTGAAGCATAGAATTTTGTTTAACGGAAGTTGTTCGTCAGACCTTTTGTCTGTTCGTTTTAGTTGTAGAGTTATTTTAGAATATTGACATGTTGTAAAATTTATATTAACATGTTGCGTTCGGTTTAAGAGACATTTAGTCAAATTGTTGCCATATGTAGCAAGATTTTTCTTCAAAGAAAATTCATCTTTAACTTTTACAAGTTAAGACATCAAATGCAGTCATCTTGCATTTTACAATATCAAGTTTATTTTTGAAATATCAGTTCAAGCGAAATTGATCTTTATAGTCTACAAGTGTCATGATATACCAACAATTAAACCATTATGTTCAGATGGCAGCAAGCAATAAATCTCATACCATTTTACATATTTCAATCAACTAATCGACCATACGGTTGTTATTACAGTGCAATAAATTATATATTAGTGTAGCAAGTGTTGAGGTAACGTTGCACACTGTACAGAGTAGTGATGGGAAAAACGCAAATAAAATTAGAATAATGTTTTTATAAGTATTAAATGTGGACATCACAGGCGCACAACTGCACAGTCCGACTGGTGTTGCCTAAATTGTAATTTTATTATGTACTTTGTCTGATATTTGTGCCTTCTATGTATAGTTATTTTCGTGTGTAATGTGATGTCCATTTGTTAATAAATGTATTTTATTTCTTTCTTTCTAAATTAAAAGGGTTTAAAATATTTTTATAATCAGCTTAACAATAATTTATAAGCGTCTTTATTCGTTCTCTAAACATACGTTGTTTAGTGCCATTGAAACTTAACGTAGGTACTTGTTTCTATAATTTAGAACTGTGTAATACAACTGAAATCAGTTATGACTTCTTGTAAAGTCAAAAAAAAAATAATTATATATATATATATATATATATATATATATGACAAAAAACTATACACGTAAGTTAATAAATTTTCTTTTATCAACCACGTATAATATTAAAATTACGAGTTTCATCCATTAAAAACCCAGTGGCAATTCCTCTTCAATAATTAAGGATTGATATTTTACGAAGTAGTATTTAATCGGATATGAACAGTCTGTTTACCCGCCAATCACTCACGGTTAATTTATTGAAACAATAAAAGCAAGTAAAAAATATAGTACAGTATTACATATTAAAACAGTCAGTCGAGTCGATAATCGACAGTTTGCCATCTCTACTAACACATGGAGTTCAGTAGAAACTCACGCGCACCGGAAACGGCGCGTCTATGCGCGCGCGCAACCGGACGCCGTTGTTTACTGCCGTCGTTAGCTAGCGCTGAGCATCGATCCTGGATCGTCAGATTTATAGATCGATTAATGTACGGTTGGTTTTTGATGGGTTAACGGAGCTGATGACAAGTTTTAATGGTTTGAAGATGTACCCAAACGTTATAATTACCTTGCCACGTTATAATTTTTAAATTAAAATACTTCCCCTTACTAATATTGATTTTCACATTGCTATAACAAATGATGACTTGTATAAACTAGCCGTCTCATATTTAAACAAGTGTTATTGCAGTGGCTATTCATTATTAGTAAGAGGACTCATTTATTTCAACTTTTATTTAATCGGTGACAAGATGGAGTCTTACGGTACCCTCAGATCCTATAACACTCAAATTTCAAAAGACATTTAGGTCAAGACAATTTTGGTATAAGGTTTAAGATCTTTATTTATTTCTCTAAGACTTACAATCGCTTATCGCTCGTAATTCGTTACGAGCATCGACAAAAAACATGATCTAAGTAAGTAGTCTTAATAAAATATGTTGTACCGTCCGACTGAGCGGTCATGAACGGCAAGTCATATCAAAATTTAATGTATAAGAAAAACTGTTATTTAAATGAAGTTTTTCTCAAATTGCAGATCGCTAGAAAAAGGCAGTAGCAGCTCAGCCGGCGACAAGCCGTCGGAGAGTACAGCCAATACTAATAACAAGGAGCAAAACAAGAAGCCACACATAAAAAAGCCTCTCAACGCTTTCATGTTGTACATGAAGGAAATGAGGGCGAAAGTCGTGGCCGAGTGTATGGTAACAGAATCGGCCGCCATCAACCAAATAATAGGCAGACGGGTAAGTTTTGTTTTTGAACCAATTTTTTTTAGTTTTATTTTCAGTAAAAAAAAATTTTAACTTTTGTTTTTTATTTACAAATGAAGCTTATTGAATTGAATACCAAATGTTTCGATTGAAATAATGAATAAGAAATATACATTTTTATAAAAATTGATCAAAAATGACTTATTTTACTGACGTTACTATCGAGTCAAAGTTATTACTATCCGATCGTATTAAATGTTAACCATAGTCTATACAATTCGTTTTCAATTGTTAATCTTGTTAGGAATGTTGACAGTAGTTATTGTTGACAAAGCAGCAATGGCGCCATATCTGCAATCTGTACTAGTGCTGAATATCAAACGCTTAACGACCTACCGGGAATCGAACGCGAGCGCTTCGCGGAACCAATCGCATTCCAACAAGAGTAAGTAAACGCGCTCGTGGTGGTCACGGTCGAAGTGCAGTTTTCTTTTGTTTCCATATTGCGGCGTCTGTAGTGGAATGCGCTCGGCCGTGAGGAGCAAGCCGAGTATTACGAGTTGGCGCGGCGCGAACGCCAGCTGCATATGCAGCTCTATCCCGATTGGTCGTCTAAGCCTAATAGGCAAAGGGGCAAGAAGAGGAAGCGAAAACAGGAGAAAACCGATGGAGGTACCGCCTTTCTCTCCGTCGAGCGCTTTCGAGACCCTCCCGTGACAACGCGACCGAAGCAACGGCCGTCTCGCGCGCCAACGGCCGTCTCGCGCGCCTCATCCAAAAAATGAGGTCGATTAATTAACGATTAACAGAAGACGCTCGTTGCTTCTCTCCCTACCTCCTTGTAGTTTTATTTTTCGAAAGTTATGCGTGTAGTATGTTATTTTTACCAATGTTTTTTTCGTAATGATCCTGTTCATTTTTCAAGTCCCCGCATGATACTAAAATGTTGAGGGGGTTTTTGGTGCATGGCTTTTTCGTAGTGAGTAGTTGTATCAGTTATTATTTTAAGACGCTTCAAATATGATTTCCAGTAAATCGGAAACCGCTGAAGAATTTACTCGGCATCATATTTTAATTTAGCAATTCCCAAAAGTAAAGTAATTAATTTTTTGAGGTTTTGATTTGCCAAAGTTATCCCAAATTTAAAAGCAAAGCAGTATAAATGAATTTATTTTGAATCCAACCAATACAAATACAGTTTTTGATTTGATTTTCTAACAGTGTATTCGGGATTTGCAAGGGCGTGTTCTAAAATATTTTTAATGGAAATTTCAGGAAATAATTTGAAGAAATGCCGAGCGATTTATGGCCTCGATCAGCAGGACCAATGGTGCAGACCTTGCAGGTGGGTTGGTTTATCTTTCTTTTTTGTTTATTTTCGCTTTCAGTCTTGTGACAACTTTGTACGTATCAACCAGCAATGTAGTGTACCATATCTGGTTGTACCATTATTGTTTCTATGTGGAAAGACTTGGCTTATCTTTTAGTCTTTTTCTACGACGTTTCCAAGAGGAGCCTAGTCGTAATTTCTTTAGCAATGTTATTATTTTCGATCAAAATGTTTTAGTAGTTGTTGTGGTTTTTGTTATTCTTTTCGTTTACTTCCGCTCTTTGATATGTGTACTTAGAATTAAGAACTTAATTAAAGAACGATGCAGACGGTTTAAAAAAAATGTGTCTTTTCACGCAGAAATAAATTCTGATTTTAGTACGAACACAGATTTTTTTGAAAGTAGACAAGGGTGGAGACGTAGTGAAATAGGTTTTAAAAGAATATCAGATAGAGTGGTCAGAGAAAGGGCAATCATTTGTCGTCGACACATTCTCTGAATTGCACTCGCTTTTTCCTTTGGATTATTGATGAATTTAGCGAAACTGTCAATGTTTTAAATATAAAAGGTATTCGTATAGGATATGTTTTTTCCACTCATGATTGCCGCTTCTCTTGGATCGATGCTGCATTCGGCTGGCACTATTAGTGATTTTGTAAATTCGGTTTGCTCCTCAATTATTTTGAATATACTAAACTCTACTCGATTTGACAAACTTTCACTCCCTTTTATTTTTTACACAATCATTCAACAATGTCACTTTCCCCACTTGCCCGTTTTCATCTTAATACATCTAACATCTTCTTCCATATCTCATTGACCAACTACATTATTTTCTAACCAATATCTCTCATTATTAAATTAAACATCTTCCCTTCAAAACAATTCTCTCAAAATGGCCATTTTCTACCCCCAAATGACCAACCACTAAAGCCCACTCCCCTACTTCCTGGGCTACAGCCCCGAATCGAGTAGCGTGATGGTGTCAGGGGGCTTGGGGCTGCTCCGGCCAGAGCCAGCGACCCCGTAGTCCGCCGCCAGCTTGGTCGCAAGCCCCCAGGAGCTTAATGACGTATGTCCCCCACGACGTATGTGAACCTCTAGTGCCGGCGAAACCCCGCCGGAAGACACACGGTCAGTCGTGAGAGATGTTGTGAGAATCGAATTTGGAATGTCTTGGGAAAGTGATGATTGAGGATGAGAGCTTAGAATAATAAGACCTAGAAGCCTAGGCCGCGCGCGTAAACTGAAGCATATCAATAGTAGCCCATCTGGCCACTATTTGACTTTGACTCCTTAGTGCTCAAGGTCACGCGGCACGAGTAACGGCTTCCGAATTATTGTTAATAATGACGGTTTGTGCAGTCAATGATAGCCACAACAGATTTGAAAAACACAAAAGCCTAACAACATTGTATTCCACGCGTAAATTATTTCTTTAAGCTCATATTTATACGTAAAATACTAAAACCAAATCTCTGTAATTAATCAATGAAATATTGCGAGAATGTTGCCAGTATAGAAGAAAATAATAAACTACCTATTCAACGTTAACGCTAACGTTACGTAAACGCAAACAAAAGTTGGCTTTGGGGGTTACTCGGGCAATTTATAACTCGGGCTCGCCCGAATGTACTACTACCTAATTGTGATGTAGTATTTTCGGGCAGTAATGCAATTATCATCTCGGACAAGCTTTGGGGGTTTAAAGTAAAAATAAAAAAGTTAAACCGTTGGTGGGAAAAAGTATGATTATTAGGAATACTATGTCCTGAATCTAAAAGATGTTTGGCGAAGTGTGACTTTTCAGGATGGTTGTTTCGATACGCGGAAATATGTTTTTTATAACGTGCGTTGAAGCTACGGCCGGTCGTCCTATATAAGTGGCGTTGCATGCTCTACAGTTAAGCTTGTAAACACCAGATTTTTGGTGTTATTAATCTTAAAGAGTTATTAGTGTTAAAAGCTACGCGTATGTTATGTTGTTTAACTAAACTAGAATTATGCCTGTTAACCTTTTCATTAGGAACAGAGTATAATAAACTAGTTACTATTTTATTTTACCTATTTCTAACTACCTATTTCTTGATATTCGGTTCTATAGGGCACTAATTTTGAAAGTGATATTTGATTGCTGTAGTTGCATTTTGTGAAAAGTATTTAGGCGTGCGTGATTTATAATAAGTATCATATGCACTAGATCTGAAATATTGTGTGGATTTGACAATTCCAAAGCGCCCTGTCTAAGATTAAATTTAGGTTCAGTCTCTCTCCTTTTCTGCCATACAAACGAAAAGAGACAGACTTTATTAATTTAGAAACGTCAGACTAAACAGCTGTCCGTTGCTAAGGCAATTAGAGAACCCACAGGCAATTTAGTAGGGATGTCATTCGATGACGACTAAAGTTAGACAGAAACACGCAAAAACTTGTACAAATACGTTAGAAATAGCATTACTTAATTTTACGTTTCTAAGTTATTGTAGTCTGTCTCTTTTCATTTGTTTAATAGAGAAAGAGAGAGACTGAACCTAAATTTAATCTTAGACAGGGCGCATTGGAATTGAGCCCATTGTAGTACCAAACCATTTTGCAACGGAAAGAAAATGGTTTCATATATCAGTTTGTATGCGAGATAAAAGTGGATTAGCGAAAAGAAGTGTACTCTATCTGCAGTGTAGCGGAGCGTTTGCTTGGAATTAATTTTAAATAACATATAAGAATAAACCACGAAAATGAATGTCGAAATTAAAAGGGATCAGTATTTTCTTTTCTAACCATATAAATTCCCAGCACCACGACACTAACTTGGCGCGACTAATGTGTCGACTGCTATTGAAATATTCGGTTTTTCTATGAATCGAAAAAAGAACATTTTAAAAGGATTCTTTCATCTAAACGACAACTTTTTAGAAAGCAGTTGCAAATACAAGGATTTTAGAAACTTCTTGTTGGTTTGACAGTCAACATGGAACCCTTATAAATAAATAATTAAAACTGAATATTAGTCATTATCATTCCGTTTTATTTAACTTATATTGTAAGTAAGTTTTAACGCAAACCTATGCTATATTCAAACTAACATACTAAATATGTAGTTTACTACATATGCAAACTAAAATACTAAATATGTAGTTTACTACATATTTAGTATTTTAGTTTGCATATAGCATAGGTTTGCGTACAGGTAAATAACGCTGAATAAATATGTATTTGATCAATATATTTTTTTTAGTTCAAACCCCAAAATTCGAGGTCGGTTTAGCTGTACCAAATGACTGTTAAAAACAAAAAAGTAAAGGTAGGTAACTAGCTGCACCAATATTATTTAAACGTTATTCGAGTTTAACTTAGTTCTTAAATTTTAAATTTTCTACCATTTAGTAGAAAAAAGATTTGCTGGCAATATTATTTCTTTACTAGTGTGCGTGTCGTGCGTGTCTCTCTTACGCTTGTGCACGCTTTTGACAGCGATCTATTTAGGGAACTATCCTTCTAGGTGTTATTATTCTAAGGATGACAGTTTTCTGTCGCATCTTTATTATAAACCTTCATTGTATTTTGACAACATCTAACAACGTAGGCTAAAGTATACGCCAGATTCAAAAATTACAACGCGTTTTCCATTTACGGATGAAAAAGTATTCATACCAAAATTTTAAGAGATGACTAAGTTGCTTGTTTTAACCGTCGGTAGTGGCTATGGCAGAGGCCAACAAAACTTCTCTAAATCTAAGACGAAAATTCCAAAGAAAATTATGCCTTGAAAATCGCACAAAAAACGTACCCATAATGATGTCATCTCCGACTGTCGCACTAGTTCCAAATGAAACCGAGACAGATATTCCAATTGCTTGTGACAGGTTTTACGATGTTGGTTTTAGTGATGATGATAATAATAAGTCAGCCTATTAGATCCCACTGCTGGGAAAAGGCCTCACCTCAACTATGAGGAGGAACGAGCCATACTTCACCACTCGGGCTCAGTGCGGATTGGTGGAGGGGTGTATGTAAGGCAAGTGACAAACCTTACTGTCAGAAGTTATCAAGCCGCCCTAGGGCCTCTGACTAGGCTTAACGACTAATACCACAGATATTAGCCGGGACCAACTGCTTAACGTGCCTTCCGAAGCACGGAGATGCTTGTCATGGACGTCACTTAAATGGAATAATTGATAAAGTGATGATGATGAACCGTAAGATTGAAATGACGATGAAACGATGCTAGACGAAACGATAATATTACAAACGTCACTGAGGATAATCCAATTTTATGGATTAGATGCAGATGTTGCAATGATATTAGTTGCTTATTCAATAAGATGATCTTGTTATTAATGTAACAAACTTATTTTAAGAGACATTGGAGTCAAAAGCAAAACAAAAACGTAGATTTGTAAACAAAAAAGTTTTCTATAAAATTATATCGTCAAATTCATTTATTTTTACTTATTGTTTCTACTCGTAAAAACCATATGAGGACAAAAAATAAATATTATCATGACACCAATGTCCAATAAACTAATGATTGTAAATGAATGGATTGTTCGTTGTTATTTAGGATTTGAATGTTGTCGTAGTTTTATAATTCAATAACTCGGCATGAGTGAATCTTATTTTCTCGTATTTTGAACGTTTTATTGTTAACAATTTCATCGCATAGAGTTTCTTAACATGTTTTTTGTTTTCGTATGTAGGTTAGTTTTAGTTTGATTTGTAGATTTTAAAGTGTGGACGTTTTCTTTTCTTACATAATTGATTTTTATTTACTATTTGAGTTTTGATGTGTAGCGTTTGCAATGGTCGTGTCATTTATATTTTTATGCATGAGAAAAGAAGACGGTCCTAACACACCTCCCAGCGAGACCCCTGCTAAAATTGTTTTCATTTACAGGCGGAAGAAGAAGTGCGTAAGATACATGGAAGCCCTGGCAGCGGCGGACGGGACCGTGCCCCTTCCGATAGTGTCGCCCCAGTCTCCCTGTTCTGTGTACGAGATCAAGCTCGAGGATATGTCGGACACTTCGAGTGACGGAGACGCCGACACTCCCATCTCGGTCGGCCAGTTAACCTCACAGCCCTGGCCGCGCGCCGCCCAGCCGAGACCGGGGCACGAGGTCGTCTCCGTCTCATAGTGGCGGCGCTGCGCGGACTCGGACCTTATGCGCGTGAACTTTGTGACGATTTTAGCTTGAGACGTTTTCACACCGAGATAAAATTCTTTAGGAGTTCGAACTGGTTCTCATCGGCTCATTCTGCCGCCGAACGCTTGACCGGCGTCGTTGTGAACGGATGAACGCCACGTGTTCTGTCGAGTGACTAACGCCATCTATTGGACGCGCACAGAACCGAGTCGTGTTGTGATAGCGATATGATACCCCGTTTTTAAACTGCTGATTAAAAAATTATAGGCGTGGTCTAATCTGATTAGGTCTCTTATGAGTGTGTATTGTGAGTCGTTATTAAATTTCCAACTGCTTTGGATAAGATTATGGCTTCACAAGATACAGTCATTAAGTATACCATACTATAGTACATTTAATGTACCAAGGCAATAGTATAAATAAACTTAATGGGACTTACCTTCTAAATGGCCTAATAGATTCTTCTTGTTGCTGACACCACCAAATGTACGGTATTTCTACCTCGTGCATTTATCTTAAGGGAATGTTACATTTGTTTTACAACCTTATTACCATGGAATTAAGCTGAATTTCGCTTCTAGTGGGAGCCCTTAGAATGAAGTTTGGAACAGTTGCCTGTCACAATGATCTCAAAATTATGAGTCTAAATCGAGTCATTTAACTTGCATTTTTATGTTTGCCGTATTTTTTATATCCAAATGTTTGACACTCTTTATAAACCGAAATTGACTTTTGTTTAACTACAGAATGAATTTATATCAAATTAGAAACTTAGATTAGACTTTTATGGCACCTTTAAAGTTTATGTATAATATAATTGAATTAAATCGGCCAAATTCTTTAATTGATATTTGGATATTAAATCTTTGGTCCCACATTTCCAGTGGAGATAGACAAGTCTTTATTTTTATCTTACCATTGCAAATAACAGAATTTGTATTTATTTAAGCTAGTGATTTGCCAAATATGATTTTTCGATTTTGCCGAATTTTGTCGCATTGTGTTCAGAATTTAAAGCAAAACCGAAAACTTCAGGTGTGTGATGAGCACGAGCATTTGTACCTAAGTCATGGATGTTTATAAATGTATATAAGTATGTCTATCTAGGTCTAGGATAGTATGTCTGTCTGGCTAGGTAATTGGTGTGTTTGTTGAAACAATTTATTATTATTATTTATTATACTATAATAGTATTTGGCGCAACTGGGTTTGGAAGGCAAAGGGAAGCGCTTCCTACCGACCGGTTGTTATGGTCGGGGACCAAGGTCCAATGGTCACCGTCTTGGTTTATCTATATGTAGTCAAGCTCGTGCTAAATTTTACATATCGCGGTTTGTGTTGTATGGAGCGGGCTATCAGCGCCATCTAGCCTGTAGGAGCCGAGTCAGGGCGTCGCGTCTTGAAGTTGCTTGCTAGTGTTAGCGACAGTGGTAAGATGTCGCTACACCACTCCCCCCGAAGAACCGGAGGTTGATTGAGCCAGGTTGGTTGAGAGCTCAGCAGTCTGTGCGTAGTGAGCTTGCAAGTGCCAGTGCTTGTTGAGTCCACAATTTGCCGGGATGTGCATGCGCGATGTCCACGGCGAGTCGGGATGGGCATGCGTAATGTCCACGGCGAGTCGGGATGCGCGATGTCCACGGTGAGTCGGGATGAGTGCGCGATGTCCACACGAAGAGTCGGGATGTACATGCGTGATGTCCACAGTGAGTCGGGATGAGCATGTGTGATGTCCACGATGCGTGCGGATGAGCTCTAAGTCCACAGTGAGTCGGGATGATGAGCTGGATGAGGCTGCCGAGGAACCAGGTAGAACCGGTGCGGTCTGCGGTGGTGTCCTTAGGGCTGGTGAGCTGGCTTGCAGGAGACTGCTGGCTGGATGCTGCTGGCTGGGCGCCTGTTGGCAAGGGAGAAGGCGACGATGATGATGACGACGGTGAGGCTCCATGCTCCAGTGTAGATCACGTCGGGGTCACCAATTTGGCGCAACTGTGTTAAGAAGGCAAAGGGAAGCGCTTCCTACCGACCGGTTGTTATGGTCGGGGACCAAGGTCCAATGGTCACCGTCTTGGTTTAGCTATATGTATTCAAGCTCGTGCTAAATCTTACATATCGCGGTTTGTGTTGTATGGAGCGGGCTCTAACAGCGCCATCTAGCCTAATTTCTTGTTGTAAGAATCTAGCCTGTAGGAGCCGAGTCAGGGCGTCGCGTCTGGAAGTTGCTTGCTAATGTGGGCGACAGTGGTAAGATGTCGCTACATCACTCCCCCCGAAGAACCGGAGGTTGATTGAGCCAGGATGGTTGAGCTCATCATTAGTCCGCCTTCAAACTGTAACACCTCAGAGACTGGGGATTGTGAGACTGACCATTCACAGTCGCTTGCTATAGTTGCCTGTTGTATTAGAGAGCCAACACATCGGTTCGGGGCCAAATGGGGACGTTTTTGACAGAGGGTTAATGACAATGTTTCCCTACAAGATGTAGATGATATCTCCCAACATGTTTGTTTATTTCTACAAGCAACTACATCAGGCAGTTGAAGCTTTACATAAGTGTCATTTTGTTGTAAGAATGTTGTCTGAATCTTCATTAGAGCAGCTGAACGGTCGGGAATTATCTTGGGGTATACCATCACTCCCGAGACCATAGGATAGGGGTCATAGCTGACTCTATGCATAGAAAATTTCCCCAGTTCATATAAGAGGGTCAGATCATGGGCGTATGCAGTACCTTTGATGGATGGGTGTTTGAAGCTGGCAATAGATCAGGAGTGATTTTTCCAGATAAAGAGCTATCGACAACCCTTGAGAAGTCATTAGGAGCGAGAGATAACCAGGTTGCATAAGTATCTCGAAAGTAAGCTGTTGCTAGATCTTCACATGAGGAACGTTTTACCAGCTCCGTCAGGATGCGAGCTTGTCTATCTACAGAGTTATAGATGGCTTGTTCATTGTCTCTCATTGACCCCCCCCCCTATTAGAACACTTGCTATCTGCTATCACTTGGTTCCATTATCAGTCCTAAGTCTGGTGAAACTATGCCAGACTCCAATTATCTGTTCTGTACAGTGGGAGATTCCTCCTCTCCGTTCTCCACTGTAGTCTTGTCTAAGAGAGCTATTTGGTCTGCCTTGTAGGTATTTTTGTTTGCTCCGGAGGACACCGCACGCTCGGGACGCCTGTGCCGAGGGGTGAAATCTTTGTAGACCCAAGAATGATCTTCTGTTAAGATGATTAGTGGTACATCATCTAAGGAGGCAGTTGAGAGCTCAGCAGTCTGTGCGTAGTGAGCTTGCAAGTGCCAGTGCTTGTTGAGTCTACAATTTGCCGGGATGTGCATGCGCGATGTCCACGGCGAGTCGGGATGGGCATGCGTAATGTCCACGGCGAGTCGGGATGCGCGATGTCCACGGTGAGTCGGGATGAGTCGATTACAATGAGAAAATAACATATCTATATTACAAATTACAAGACAACCAGTGAGCAGGGATTATACAATTAGGTTGTGCCCCCTGTCTGTGCTCAGAGGTGCACTGGCTAGGTTATAGGCAGGAGGATTTTGTGGAATAGTAGTCCATCCCAACACTTCCTCATGGACTTTCCGCTTTAAGTGAGCCAATTTTTTCCAGTGAAAAAGCACTAAGACGGTGATCAGTATTATTGCTGCCAAGATCGCTACTACAATCCACCAGGTGTAATGATGGGGAGGGGCCCACCACTTTGGCGCAACTGGGTTAGGAAGGCAAAGGGAAGCGCTTCCTACCGACCGGTTGTTATGGTCGGGGACCAAGGTCCAATGGTCACCGTCTTGGTTTATCTATATGTAGTCAAGCTCGTGCTAAATGTTACATATCGCAGTTTGTGTTGTATGAAGCGGGCTATCAGCGCCATCTAGCCTGTAGGAGCCGAGTCAGGGCGTCGCGTCTTGAAGTTGCTTGCTAGTGTTAGCGACAGTGTAAGATGTCGCTACAAGTAATTTTAGTTCGTGAAAGTTGTAATTGAAAAATCCGAAGATTTAAAATAATTGCGATAAAATCGTTTAATTTTATTGTTCCCTATTGTTTCATTTAGACGGCTAGGTCTGTTTGTAAAAACTATTACTAAGTTGGAAGGTAGAAAATAATAACTTTGTAGGGTATGGAAATAAAAAGGTTAGTTGAGTTGTCAAACGATACGGATCGGGAGGAGCTGGGCTCCGCGGTTTTCAGGACAAATATCGTCTTTTTTCGGTAGTTTATTAATGTATAACGGTGGGTTTATCTAAATATTGGGCGGGATACACTATTATATATATTATGTACGTATCAGTGGACTTTAACTGTGTGAAGTCGCCCGGGGGCCCCCCCGGGGGGGGGCGCCCCCTCCAAGCTGCTGAAAACGCCAAAAGGTATTGAGTGTTATTATGTCTATTTAGAATCTTCCAATTAGTTTAGGTAGCTTCGCGTATCGCGAACAATACATTTTTGGTAGCAGAGCGTAGTTTGGTTAGGTTTATAGGGCCTCGTGGTTTATAGGTTGGTTCGGTGTGGGATTGTACTGCATAGGTATCTATAGGTGTATATTGGTTGTAGTGTCGGTCTTCAGTTCATTCAATGACATACGTATTTCAATTCGGTCAGATACGTTGGCTCTCGGCAATTATCGGGTGATGACAATATTTAAATGTTTACGTGAGTTATCTGGCTAAAGGCATGACACACTCACACACGCGCGCCTATTGTTATCAATCTATCGGGACTCGGGATCAAGTTTTTGTGAAAAGACGTTCAAAGCGGTTTCTTTCTTACGGTACTATTTGTTTACAACATAAGCGGCTGGTTTGGTATAGTTTATTGTTTTGATTAGAGAATTTCTTTAGTGAATATGACAACTCTTAAAACATTTTGGGCGACTTTCAAAGTCAAATTACAATGGCTAATAGATAGTGCGGATCTAATAGATAAATCGGACCATATTAACCGGTTAAAAATCCGTTTGTTGACTGACCAATGAGTTTACAGCTTTGGAAAATGCGTATCAGCGTATTATTGAGTTTGCCGATATGACAATTAAAGCGGAAGAGGAAATTGTGGTTGCGGCTAGGAGGGAATACATTAGGGCCCTGGAAGCTTATGATAAGCTGATGATAAAACAGATGGAATCTGGAACAACTTCTAGTGTCTATTCGGAGGCTAAATCGGAGACCAATAAAGTTGATTCGGACGCTTTAGTTTCACGATTACCGGTACTTAGGTTACCTACATTTTCTGGGGAGATGGATCAATGGGTCGGGTTCAATAACCTTTTTGATAGTTTTGTCGATTCACGCGGTGACTTATCACCTGCGCAGAAATTAGCTTATTTGATGTCGTGTTTGAACGGTGAGGCACGCGGGCTTGTTCAGCATATTAAGATTTCGGATGAAGGATACCAAACAGCTAGGGACCTACTATTAAAGCGATACCAAAACACAAGACATTTAGCGGATGTGCATGTTGACCAAATTTTGAAGTTGCCTATCATATCGCAACGTTTGAACGGGCTTCGCTCGCAATTTCTTAACCCTTTAATTATGGCGATTAATTCTTTAGAGCGGTTGGGTTTTCCAGTATCGGCTTGGTCATTCTTACTTTTGCACATTGTGCTAACAAAGTTGCCGCCTTCTATCAAAACACGGTTTGAACAAAAATACGGCAATGAAACGGACGTTATTCCTGCCTTTACAGAGCTAATAGATTTTTTGGAATCGGAATGTAGGTTATTGGAATGTACTAAAACGGAATCCTCGAGTAACCAACTGGAGACTTCGTATTCGCGGCCTCAACGACCTCAACGTCGGACGGGTCACTATTTGGTAGCGGCTGTGGCTCAGAACTGTGTGTGCTGTGGGGATAGCACGCACTCGGCATTAGTAAAATGCCCAAAATTTAGATCATTTTCGCCGTTTGAGCGTAAGAGTATTGTACAACGACATCGGCTTTGTTATTGTTGCTTTGGGAGTCATGGATTTCGTGATTGTCGCAATCTACCACAATGTGATGGGTGTGGTAGTTCTAAGCACCATCCCTTATTGTGCTTCAACCGGTCGGGCATTGTACACACCCGAAGGGTTTACCACGCAAGCGAGCGGTCTCCGCCGGCACCGCGCACGGGCGGCGGTGAAAGGGATAGATATTCTCCGCGGAATTATGACGGTATTTCGCGGCGCTCTCCTCACGGCTCCCCTCGGGCTTCTCCATCGAGAACTCCTCAGCGTAGTGCTCCTACGCCTAATCGCGTGAGCGTGCGTCGTGAGTCGGACGAGCGCCGTGACATCAATCGGTTCAATAGGAACCCCGGGCCAGTTTACGGACGACAAGACGCTCGATTTAATAATGATCGGCATTGTTACGACGGCAGAGAAAAACAATAGGATAAAGCCCACCACTCACTAGTTTCTTCACGGATTATATTGTTACCTACAGCTACGGTAAAGATCTTAAATGGGGATTCGGAAAATATTATTTTAATACGAGCGTTATTGGATGCAGGGTCCCAAGGATCCCTGATTACGGTTGATTTAGCACGGAGACTTGGTCTGTCTTTAGTGCCATCGAAGGAACTAGTGAGAGGGGTGGGGGGGATTGAAGCGGGAAGGTCATTAGGTATTATTACTTTCTCGCCCGTTAGTAAGTCTTATCCGGTGTTTACAACGCCTGTCACGTGCTTAGAGAATTTGGTGGGTCTTCAACCGGCTTGTGACTTATCGGATGAGGTAACGGATTTAACTATGGGTTTGGATTTAGCGGATCCTGAATTTCACAAATCAAAACCGGTTGATTTACTTCTTGGGTCGGACGTATTCGGTAAAATAGTAAGCGGGAATAAAATTGAATTAACTTCGAGCGGGTTTACGGCTTATCGGACTGTTTTCGGGTATGTTGTTTTAGGACCAGTCGAGTCTAATAATCCTATCGAATCAATAGATACGGAACTTTTCGGTGTGTCACTTTCAGATACAGTACAAAAGTTTTGGGAGGTCGAGGAGCCCCCAACAATTGTTATGCCAAGCCCACAAGACGCGGAGTGTGAGGCCTTTTATAAAAATCATACATTACGGTTAGAAAACGGTCGTTTTATGACAAGTCTACCCTTTAAGTCTCATCGGCCACTATTGGGGCAGTCACGCGGTATAGCGGAGAAACGTTTCATAGCCATGGAAAGGCGCTTAATTAGGGATTCGGAACTTCGAAAGAAATATATTGAATTCATGAGGGAGTATTCGGATTTAGGACATATGTCAGTTTCAAATTTTAATGTGAACTCGGGAGACGAACATTATTATATTCCACATCATGGGGTTTTTAAAAATTCAGACAATACAAAAATACGTGTTGTTTTTAACGGAAGTTGCCCAACCTCAAATGGTGTTTCTTTAAATCAATGTTTACATTCTGGCCCCAAACTCCAGCGGGATATAACGGTTATTTTATTGAATTTTAGACTTCACGGTTTTAATTACGGACATAAGGATGATGTTTCGGCAAACATTGATCAATCCGTCGGATCGGAAGTATCAGTTAATATTATGGAGGGAGTCTCCCAATGAGCCTCTCCTCACTTATGAACTAAACACAAATACCTACGGTTTAACGTCAAGTCCGTACATAGCGATCCGCACATTATTGGAATTGGCCGAAGGCGAGCGTGAGCGGTTCCCACTCGCCGCAGCGGTTTTAGAGCGCGACATATTCGTCGACGATATTTTGACGGGAGCCGCCTCAGAGTCTTGTGCTTTAACCCTCCAGCAAGAACTCATTTCTCTTTTACAATCTGGTGGCTATGAGCTACGTAAATGGCTGTCGAATTCTCCAATGGTTTTGGCGAACTTGCCAGATGCACACAAGCAGGTGCCACTCATATTTGAGAACCGAGATAACCCACAATCGGTTTCGGTGTTAGGTGTTCAATATGACCCAGTTTCGGACTCGTTTTCATACAAATCGGATATTCCTTTACACGGGCAGGTTACTAAGCGGAACATTCTTTCTACGGTTGCACGGATGTATGATCCAAATGGTTGGATCGCCCCTATATTATTCTGGGCTAAATGCTTACTACAGCGGTTGTGGTTGGGAGGTTTGAATTGGGATGACCCTTTAAATCAAGATTTAGAAAATGAATGGCTATCTTTTCGGGCGGATTTGGAAAATGTTAAGAAGGTTTCTATACCTAGGTATATTCTATCACCCCGCACTACTCATGTTAGCCTTCATGGTTTCTCGGATGCGTCGGACTTGGGATTTGCAGCGGTTGTGTACCTCCGAGTACAAACGGAGGACGGTAAGGTTTCGGTGCACTTGCTTATGAGCAAGAGTAAAGTGGCTCCAATCAGATCACGACTCACTATTCCTAAATTGGAATTGTGCGGTGCTGTGTTGCTGACAAAACTCCTCAATCATGTTTGTCTTTGTCTTCAAAGAACCATGGATGTGCAGGATCTCCTGCACATCCAACCCTAAAATCATCAAGGCATACCTGTGTGTTTTCGTTTGCCTAGCCATAAAGTGTGTTCATTTAGAGCTAGTATCGGAACTATCAACGGAATCTTTTATTGCTACCTTAGTCAGGTTTGTTTCAAGGCGTGGTTTGCCTTCAGTTATTCGATCAGATTGTGGTACAAATTTTAAGGGTGCAGATAATTATCTTAAAGAGTTGTATGATTTTCTGGGTAAAGAGCAACGCTCAATCGGTCAGGAAATGTCTAAACGGGGTATTTCTTGGATATTCGACCCTCCTGCATATCCGTCATGGGACGGTCTTTTCGAGGCTGCAGTTAAGTCAGCTAAAACTCACTTAAAGCGGTGTATCTGTGAAACGAAGCTCACATTTGAAGAGCTCAGCACGGTATTTTGTAAGGTTAAAGCGGTTCTTAACTCAAGACCTTTGTGCCCCGTATCTTCAGATCCACATGACCTCGAGGTTTTGACTCCTGGTCATTTTTTGATAGGACAGCCATTAAATGCTGTAGCGGAATACTCGTTGCAGGATGTGAAGATGTGCAAATTATCTCGGTTTCAATTGTTGCAACAGATTACACAAAGTTTTTGGCATCGGTGGCATTTAGAATATCTTCACACCTTGCAGCAACGCGTAAAGTGGACGGATCGAGTCGCCCCTCCTAAAGAAGGAGATTTAGTTTTGTTGAAGGACGATAACGTCCCTCCGCTTCACTGGCGTCGCGGTAGAATTGTTAAGTTGTATTCTGGGTCAGATGGAGTCATAAGGCTGGCAGATGTTCGTGTGTCTAATGGTGTTGTTCTTAAACGGGCTATAGCCAAGCTGTCACGCTTGCCTATTGATTAGATTTTGTGTTGCTCGTAGAAAAGATTAGTTTAGCTTAGATAAGTAAGTTTATTGTAATCAGTGGTACTGATTGGGCGGCGGTAATGTTTCATTTAGACGGCTAGGTCTGTTTGTAAAAACTATTACTAAGTTGGAAGGTAGAAAATAATAACTTTGTAGGGTATGGAAATAAAAAGGTTAGTTGAGTTGTCAAACGATACGGATCGGGAGGAGCTGGGCTCCGCGGTTTTCAGGACAAATATCGTCTTTTTTCGGTAGTTTATTAATGTATAACGGTGGGTTTATCTAAATATTGGGCGAGATACACTATTATATATATTATGTACGTATCAGTGGACTTTAACTGTGTGAAGTCGCCCGGGGGCCCCCCCGGGGGGGGCGCCCCCTCCAAGCTGCTAAAGACGCCAAAAGGTATTGAGTGTTATTATGTCTATTTAGAATCTTCCAATTAGTTTAGGTAGCTTCGCGTATCGCGAACAATACACCTATTATTTTCAAATTTCGGCACCTCTTGCATTGACCTTGTATATTCGGCTTACCACAATTTCTATCCAATCCCTGACGCCATGTAACTTTTATATTGTAAAAAACCGTCTTGATCAAACTGTACAAAATACTGTCACTGGTTGTCTTGTAATTAGTAATATAGATATGTTATTTTCTCATTGTAATCGACTCATCCCGACTCATCGTGGACATCGCCCATCCCGACTCGCCGTGGACATTACGCATGCCCATCCCGACTCGCCGTGGACATCGCGCATGCACATCCCGGCAAATTGTGGACTCAACAAGCACTGGCACTTGCAAGCTCACTACGCACAGACTGCTGAGCTCTCCACTGCCTCCTTAGATGATGTACCACTAATCATCTTAACAGAAGATCATTCTTGGGTCTACAAAGATTTCACCCCTCGGCACAGGCGTCTCAAGCGTGCGGTGTCCTCCGGAGCAAACAAAAATACCTACAAGGCAGACCAAATAGCTCTCTTAGACAAGACTACAGTGGAAAACGGAGAGGAGGAATCTCCCACTGTACAGAACAGATTATTGGAGTCTGGCATAGTTTCACCAGACTTAGGACTGATAATGGAACAAAGTGGTTCATACATGGAATTCTCCGGCTACACCTATGTCCCGATCATATATCACATGCCACATTTAAGTAAGGTTGCCCTTGGTCCTCAGGGGCTCACTTGCAATATCACCATAGGTGACGAGCGGCAAAAAATGATCATTGATATATTAAAGGACAAAGTGGGAACTTTCATTCCAAAAGTAACCCACAGACAAAAAAGGCAGATAGCAAGTGTTCTAATAGGGGGGGGGGGGGGGGGGGGTCTCGCTTGAAATCGAGCTTCAATTTGGTCTTTGCAAAATTCTGTGGCTGCGCTAGATTCTCAACTTCAGGCAATAAAAGAAAATCACATGGTTGTGGTGGCAAGTATGAATACAATGAGAGACAATGAACAAGCCATCTATAACTCTGTAGATAGACAAGCTCGCATCCTGACGGAGCTGGTAAAACGTTCCTCATGTGAAGATCTAGCAACAGCTTACTTTCGAGATACTTATGCAACCTGGTTATCTCTCGCTCCTAATGACTTCTCAAGGGTTGTCGATAGCTCTTTACCACTGTCGCCCACATTAGCAAGCAACTTCCAGACGCGACGCCCTGACTCGGCTCCTACAGGCTAGATGGCGCTGTTAGCCCGCTCCATACAACACAAACCGCGATATTTAAGATTTAGCACGAGCTTGAATACATATAGCTAAACCAAGACGGTGACCATTGGACCTTGGTCCCCGACCATAACAACCGGTCGGTAGGAAGCGCTTCCCTTTGCCTTCCTAACACAGTTGCGCCAAATTGGTGACCCCGACGTGATCTACACTGGAGCATGGAGCCTCACCGTCGTCATCATCATCGTCGCCTTCTCCCTTGCCAACAGGCACCCAGCCAGCAGCATCCAGCCAGCAGTCTCCTGCAAGCCAGCTCACCAGACCTTGTATATTCGGCTTACCACAATTTCTATCCAATCCCTGACGCCATGTAACTGTTTAATCGTAAAAAACCGTCTTGATCAAACTGTACAAAATACTGTGACACGTTTTCTTTCAAATTAAAAGTTATTACCACTTATCAGGCGATTAAGGCCTCTGTTGCTGTCTTATACGGACTATAATTCGTCAGGTTTTAGTGGGTATACCCGAGTCCGGGGGAGCCCCACACACGCCTCTTCGTTCCCCGACGGAGAGGTACGGTGCGTAAGGCATTTCCTGACGTAAAAAAAAATGCGCGATGTCCACACGATGAGTCGGGATGTACATGCTTAATGTCCACAGTGAGCCGGGATGAGCATGCGTGATGTCCACAGTGAGCCGGGATGAGCATGTGTGATGTCCACAGTGAGCCGGGATGAGCATGCGTGATGTCCACAGTGAGCCGGGATGAGCATGTGTGATGTCCACAGTGAGCTGGGATGAGCATGCGTGATGTCCACAGTGAGCCGGGATGAGCATGTGTGATGTCCACGATTCATGCGGATGAGCTCGAAGTCCACAGTGTGTCGGGATGATGAGCTGGGTGAGGCTGCTGAGGAACCAGGTAGAACCGATGTCTGCGGTGGTGTCCATTGGGCTGGTGAGCTGGCTTGCAGAAGACTAAATTGAATACAGAATTTTTGACTTTTGACTTGACTGCTGGCTGGGTGCTGTTAGCAAGGGAGAAGGCGACGCTGATGATGACGACGGAGAGGCTCCGTGCTCCAGTGTAAATCACGCCGGGCTCACCACTTTGGCGCAACTGGGTTAGGAAGGCAAGGGGGAGCGCTTCCTACCGACCGGTTGTTATGGTCGGGGACTAAGGTCCAATGGTCACCGTCTTGGTTTAGCTATATGTAGTCAAGCTTGTGCTAAATCTTACATATCTCAGTTTGTGTTGTATGGAGCGGGCTAACAGCGCCATTTAGCCCGTAGGAGCCGAGTCAGGGCGTCGCGTCTGGAAGTTGCTTGCTAGTGTGGGCGACAGTGGCATGATGTCGCCACAATGATTATGAAAATCAAGATGAATGTAACTCGATTCAAGTTAATACGCCTGATGAATCCCAACCTAAATCTAATATGAACCCGAGTGATGATGATGGTAATTGAAGATGTCTATATCGTATTATTTGATTTTTTACGTGATATACACCAAAAAAAAAATAATTAAGACTACGATGACTAAGTCTCGTCAATATTGAGTTATATTAACGAGACTAAAAACTGTAGTTTTATAATAACTTAAGGTTCAAAGAATTCAAATAATCAATTGTTATTTAACAAAACTGATTATTTTATGACTGTTTATATTTAATTAAATGTTATTTCTAAAAAAAATGACACTATGTTTTATTTTGACGTAATATTCCGCTAAAACAAAGTTATTGGTAAGACCCCTCGGACCTCTGTGGAGAACAGACGTGTGTTTAGTGACAAGAGATTTTTTTAAAAATATCTGTTTAAGTTTCACTAAAATTAAAGCAAATTTAATTCGGCCGAACTACCAGGAGCGCAGCTACAGGTGAAGATCGCCTAGCATCGAGTGAGTGAAACTTCCCTATGCGCGTGAGTGCGACCACTATACATCCAACATCGCCCCGCCGTGCGCCGCTCTAACTCCTACGCAGTAAAGTGGGTGTGCGCCCGCGCAAGCCCCGCCCCTTCTGCTAGTCGCTTTGCCGTCGGCTAACCGCTCGTTATTTAGGCCTATGAGAAATAATTCAACTGTTCAATAATGCCTAAAGTTCAACGCACACCGCCTTTTGGTTGCGCTTCTGCTAGAAGTAAATCACCAGAACATTCACCCTCTCATTATGGGTCTGACACGGAACTAAACTTGTCATTTACCGGGTCAGTGAAGCATGATAGTATGGTAAACGTCTCAAAAAGAGTTAAGCGCAGGCTTGCCGATACGCCGGGGTGTACGAATGAGTTCTTAAATGAGTTCAAGCAAATGTTTGAAAAACTCCATTCTGACCAGGAGGCTAAATTTATTGCCCTTAACTCATCAATGTGTACCTTAATAGAACAGAACACCGAAATTAAAAAAACAGTGGACATTATGTCTAACCCATATAATGCCCTCGTGAACAAGATTGAGTCACTTGAAACGGATAACAAGATTTATAAAACTCACATCAAGTCACTCGAGGCGAAAATAGACATGTTGGAGAGGGATGCTAAGTCTGCGTCAGTTGAACTACGCAACATCCCGAAACAAGATCAGGAAAACAAGCAATCTCTGAGTGCTATTGTTAAAACCCTAGCCTCGACCATCGGTTCAGTTCCTCCAATCCAAGACGCCGAGATTCGTGACATATTCCGAACGAAAAATCAGACAATAGTAGTGAACTTCACTTCTACGACTAGGAAGGAAAGTCTGGTACAAAACTACAAAGTATACAACAAAGATAAACGCCTGTGTAACAAACCCCCGATTGACACCTCGACTCTCAAGATTCCGGGCCCAAGTAAGACTGTGTTTTTATCTGAGGTTCTTACTACGAAAGAAATCGCAGAATTGCCGGCGCCTGGACTTCGTTTGGGAGAGTCTACATCAGGAAGGAGGAAGGGCAACCCCCCGTGCGTGTGAATGATGCGAGTGAAATTGCAAATATTTTTTTATAATACTTTCTTCTCTCGTTGTACTTCTTATCTTATTTTTAATTATTTCATTGTATTACAATAATTCCGATGCTGGCTACTATTTCCTTTGTTTTTCCCAATACTTCTTGCAAACTGGTAACAGCTCGTACATACACTGTTCGCATGCACTTCCTGAGTTATACTTCACTAGACAATTTTCTCGTGTCTCGGATATTATAATGTTATGCAGATTTACATTTACACAATTTACCACCACTATTTCTCATGTACCTAGGGGAAGGGGGGGCATGATGGGGACGCGAGGTAAGATGGGGTCATGCACACATACAAGAAACTAGACTCTTTCGAACAGAAATCAATAAGCCAATAGGAAGCCATACTCGATCAACCGTCAGCGCGACAGAAACAGTGAGTGGGAGTGCACGCGTTTTTTGTTTACAAACGAAAATCACGTTGAGTGTCTCGTCGATCTAATTTTACGCAGTTAAGAATGACTTTACTGTAAGGTAATTATGACTACCCAATTTATGTCTTTTCTCGTATATGGTTGTTAGTGTTGTTTACTTTGTTGTGGTATGGTTAGACATAAAAGGTCAGTTAATATTTATTTTTTGAGAAATTATTTTTTTCTAAATCAGCCTTTGGGGTAAGACGGGGTTCATAGTTTTCTGAAATCATCCGAAGGTTCGGTAGGCTGCCAGCTTTGTGGACGTTGGGCTCACAATGGTTGTGCTGGTGTGGATGATGAAAACACCGAAGAAATTCATATTTGTATTTATTGTGATAATAATTAGCTTACCCCATCTTGCCCCATTTCATTACCCCATCTTACCCCATGGTAAGGGGCAAGATGGTTTTTCGAAAGTTCCTATCAAATCATTTATTTAAAAAAAATGCTATAAGTTCATCTCCCAAAGACCAAATTGTAGTTAGATTAATAAGGCATTGTGCCATAAATAAATAAGCATAATAAACGCAATGATTATACTGTATTTTTGGTATTTTCCTTAGATACCCCATCATGCCCCCCTTTCCCCTAATTGTTTTATCAGTTGTTTCTACAAACCAATGTCCTACAAACTGGTATTAAACTCACACACTCATACACATAACACATTCAACAAATCTCTCACTACTGACTCTCAATTCATACAAAGAGGGAGGGGGCCCAGATCACGGTTTTAATCATACTAACTATCTCTTCCAGTCACGTAAAGTACGTGACAAACTTAACAAGGTTAAATATTAATACGTAAAATAATGCAAAATATTAATACGATAAACCTTGATCTGGACTCCCTGTCTCCCTCCCGTGTGGTGACTTGTGGGGTTGGCGATGTGAAGGAGAGGATCTTTAATGGTGATCGTTCTTAATGTTATAACGCAAAACATTTGTAGTATAAACTGCAACCTAGCTAACTTCGAAACTTTATCACAAAGATCTGAAGTGGTCAGGGACGTGCTGGTTTTGACAGAGTGTTGGCTTCCGAAAACTTAAAACATCCCTAGTCTGAATAACTACGCCCACGCGGCTACCTCATTCAACTCAAAACGAGGGGGTCGTAATTTACTATAATGAACATTTAAAGGGAACCTTTGAGGAACCACAGGTCGATGAAAGTAACTGTCTCATATTAAAGTTCAATAATGAAACCTGTATTATTGGAGTCTACCGGCCACCAGGTTATAAAGACCCGAGTAACTTCATTTATTCCATGGACATTCTACTCTCTAAATTAAGTAATTTCAAAAATATCCTTCTTGTTGGAGATATCAATATTGACATTACACCCAATAGCCCCGACAAATATTCGTATGAAAACTTAAATATGTTAGCTGGCTTCGGGATCCTAGCTGGCCATTTCGAAATTACGCACATTCGTACTTTCCTTGACCACATAATGATAAAATCTAATATGGAAACGAAGTGTATAATATTAGAGACCTCTCATCAAACCGATCATCAATCGGTAGCTATAAGTATAGATCTTAAAACTGACCTATTCTCCAGAAAGATTCCTGCATCTCACATCGACTTTGTAAAGTTGGACCAACTGGTCCAGTTGATCGATTTCAGTTCAGTACTTAGGTATCAAGACCCTAACATCGCAGCTAGCTTCAAAGTTCCTCTATTAGGAAGACTCCAAATAGACAACTCGCTCATAGGCCATGGATAACAAAGGCTTTGTTGCGATGTATGCGAAACAGGGACAACCTATTCAAAAAAATCAAAACTGATCCTACTAACGATATACTTAAAACTACTTACAAAAGATATAGGAACTACTGTACATCTGCCCTGAAAAAGGCTAAGAGGGCGCACGAAAAGCTTCAATTGGAATCAGCCCGGAACAACATGAAAGACCTCTGGAACACAATTAAAAAAGTAACTGGCTCACATAAATCAGTCGACCACTCGTCTCAACTCCTCGATCCGCTGGACCCTCAGGGTAGTATTAATGAGGTAAATAGATTCTTCGCAGATGTGGGGAAAAAAATGGCCGAAAACATTGTCACTTCTAACTCATCTAAACATTTCTCTAGCCCACACATTCATTTTTCTCCCCCTTTCTCGCTAGTGATGTCCTTAACAAACGAAGATGAGGTTTTCAATCTCATTGGAAGATTAAAGGACAATTGTGCGGTAGAAGTTGATCTTATATCTTCCAAAATCACAAAAAGATATGCGGCTGTACTAACACCTCCCCTCTGCCATGTCATTAACCTCACGATCTCTAACGGTGTGTTCCCATCTGTTTTTAAAGTGGCTTTATTAAAACCAATCCACAAATCTGGTCCAAAAAACATCGTGGACAACTATAGACCAATCTCTTTACTGCCCACTTTCTCGAAGATTGCAGAGCGTGTAATAAACGACAGACTCATAAAATTTCTGGAAAATAAAAACCTGCTTGCTCCTGCACAATATGGTTTCCGACGTGGTAGGTCTACGAACGACGAATACGACACATAAGTGCCTAGCAGTATTCCTGGACTTGTCGAAGGTTTTTGACACGGTCTCGTTTCCGAACCTTCTGAACTGGAGTTCGTGGTAATCCACTAAAACTCTTTGAGGACTACCTTAGCAACAGAACTCAACGAGTTAAAATTGATGACTGGACTAGTGCTGAGGTCGATATTACCTATGGGGTCCCGCAGGGCAGTATCCTTGGTCCAACGTTATTCTTAGTGTACATTAATGACTTGTGCCAACTGTCACTATAAAATTGTAAATTTATTACCTTTGCCGACGATACTGCACTGTTCTTCAGTGGCGAATCCTGGGATGACGTCTTTATTTCTGCCCAGCAGGGACTTGGCGTGGTGGGGGAGTGGCTCCGACAGAACGTCCTCACCTTAAATGTTGACAAAACTAAGTACATCACCTTTGCTTTCCGCGCTGATCTACTACCTCACCTCGACAGGAAGCTATTCGTCCACAGGTGTGCTGATGCTAGGTCGTGCTCCTGTCCCAGTCTCACCAGAACTGAACATATCAAGTACCATGGGGTGGTTATTGATCAATCTCTCTCTTTCAGGCCTCACATCGATACACTCGTAGTCCGGTTACGCAAACTAATATATATTTTCAAGGCTCTCAAACATGTAGCCGATCGCCGGGTGATAATGATGGTATACACTGCCCTATGCCAATCCATTGTAAATTATTGCATATCCTCTTGGGGCGGGGCTGATAAAACACACCTGATGGAAGCAGAAAAAGCGCAGCGTTTTGTCCTTAAAGTGGCTGCGGGCCTTCCGCGTCGCTACCGCACGGAAGACTTGTACAGAAGTTGGGGTGTCCTCACAGTCAGGCAGTCCTTCATCCTACAAACTGTCCTTAAAAAGCACTCTCAGCTGTTGTATGACCCGGACTTAGTTAAAGGTAAACGCAGAAAAGGCAACGTATGCCCAAAACAACTGTTTAGAACTGCCAAATCCCACAATTTCTTCTGTTTCCTCGGTGACTTCCTATACAATAAACTAAATAGTTCCCTTAATTTTTATTCGGCCACCAAACGTAGTTGTAAAATAACACTAACCAACTATCTACATACGCTAGATTTCGTAGCAACCGAGGATTTGCTCACTGCCCAAGTCTAACGCGCTGCTCCTGCAGGCAGTATAATAATAGACCGCCTTGATTTCTGTTTTCATTAATGAGCCTGTCTCTCGTCTCTTACGGCCGAATACTGAAACGCTACTCAAATATTTGACGGCTTCTCAAACAATTAGGCAGCTCCTAAACTCAGAATTCGCATACTCAAAGCCAAAATGTAAGCATCTGTTAAACTTAACACCATCTCAAAATAAGTCGTGCCCAAACGCCACTCAGATGAAAAATGGTATACTGAAACGCAACTCAACGCTATTTAGCTGTCAAATGACTGTCATATCGATTTGAGTAGCCGTTAAATCTGAGAGTGGTCTTGAGGTCTCCTAAATCAGTTGATAGTGATATAATGGTATAAAAACAATGTCTATAAAATACTTATTTTCTCTGTGGTTACCCATGTCGCCCTTTTTTAACCCTACTTTTATATACTAGAACACAATCAGGACTCAGAATGCACTAGAAATCCCAAAGAGAGGCTTTTTATTGTCTTACAAAGGTGTTTTCTTTGCCTAGAAATCGGAAACTACAATTTAAATTACAATTCCTTCTAATTTTAGTATGCGTATTTTGCACATCGTTGCACTCTCAAAAAAATGCCTAATTATGGATGAGAAATCCTTATTGAGGAATCAGGAGGAGGAGATTGTTGAGGAAGTGCCAATAGTTCAGCCTATCGGTCTTGAAACTAATCAAAACTTTGTTGTCAGCACTATGCTAATAAATATGTACACATTTTGTTCAGTAGTCATCATATAATCACAATTACATCATAAAACATAAGTATAAAAATAAGTAGAAAGTCGAAATAAGCGAGTCGTATTTGATGTGTTCTTCTTCATTATCAGCATGTATCTGCCCACTGCAGGGCATACTCGGCCTCTCCAAACTTTTCCACAACGCTCTGTCGCCGGTAATTCTAGACCAAGTGGTCCCGGCAGGATCTTTTAGGTCATCGGCATCCGACTATCTGGCTATCACCAATGTAGAACATATAGGGCATACCGGGCATACCAATTTGTTTTGTCTTCATATAAAATTTGTATGAAGTATAATAATGTGAATAATGTGAATTGAAATTAATTTGATTAGAACCGCGCTGTGACAAATGTCAAAAAGTTTGGCAACTTTTTTTTTCGTTGTCACTTAACGTTCTATTTCACTACAATGGCGTCGTAAAAGTTTATATCCAAAAAAAAACAAAGAATCTATACAAACAATGCTGCGTAAAACGAATACGCTCCTTAAGAATATGAAAATTGTAAATGAGAACATACTTTTAAAAATGAATGTTGCCATTATGTAAACATTTAACGTTGTTCAGCTAATCATGGTTACAAATTGTCTGAGTAGCGTTTGTGTATACAATTTAAATGTGAGAGACACTCAATTTTAGGAGGCCTTTAAGTGAGTGATGGATTTGAGTAGTGTTTCAGTATACACACACACACACACACACACACACACACACACTAATCTGCCAATCTGCATTCATTAATCATTATTAATTATACCTCTCACACACGCCAGGTGTATAAAATGTTTGTTTAAAGTTTCTTTTGTTATCGTTTTTTACCCACTACTACCGCCACAGAATACTAGTACTTCGTACAGAAGTATGACTTAGCAATTGTATTCAAATAAATGTCTACTCAATGTCGTCAACAATATGGCGTAATTTAGTTCGCCTCAGAGTCAAGCAAGCACATTTCCGTGTAGACGCCTACAAAAATCCATTGCAAGATAATTTCATACTTATTGCTCTGGAATATGATTCATAATACACTAAACCTATTCAGTGACGTAATATCACGCGACGCGATAGGGTTGACTGCTACGAGAAGCTTCTAACGCCATCTAGCGCCTCTTTCTAGTACTTTATTCATTTTCGTCCAGCCAGCAACGTAGCCGCGAGGCCGCCGGTGAATAAAACGCGCGAGCGTGGCTCTGGCCGGTAGCGACACGCAACTTGTTTTAGCACCTACGTAGGTGCGCCGCGCGTAGGTACGTTTTTGCTACCTCCGCGGGGAGATACACAGGCCTGCTACCGCTTGGATTACTTGTACCATAGTGTGAAATAGTTACTATACTTACCAACTGTGAATCATCTGTGAAACCTACTTCAGGCACCAGTCTCTCACATGTGATAGGAAAAAATTTTGCATTTTTAACCTAAGACCACTGTACTATGTACGTTTCCTATTTTGTGTGGAGAAAATAAATGTTTATTATTATACCTGTCTTCGAGATCCATACTGGGACCCCTTCTCTTTATTAACCGCAGACATAACTCATATCATGGTTAATTGTAAATATCATTTATATGCTGATGATCTTCAGTTTGACATATTATTATTATTATTATTATTGTTTTTTTCTGCCCAGTGATCGGGCATTTATTTGGGCGTAAACTCATTTATGCCCAATATGCCAAGTTTATGCCCATTTTGTCCATATTTGTTTTTGCCCTCGACCCATCACTACCCGCGATCCGTGTTGTCATTAGTGCAACTATTTTTTCTATGGACGTTTATCACATTTTTTGTTTGATAATGATGAATGTTTTGGGGGAAGAAGAGAATAATACCGTCCAGATCCCGCCCAACCATCCCATTAAGAGTGGTCGCTGTATATTATAGGTCTAAAGACATGAAGGGCAGAGAGCATTGTGTAAAGTGTTCTAAAAATCTATGTGCTCTCAGCACAGGTTACCAATTTGTTCAGAGTGTGTCTAGTAAATAAGTTTTTTTATATATTTTTTTGGTCGATACAGTTCCCAAAATGTCCAAAGATATCTATTTTGTTTGTTAAAGTTAATTAAAGTTTATAGTTTTCTAGAAAAATGTATTTTTATTTGGGGTCACCGGCGACCCCTGTTGTTGTATAATGTTGTGGTTCTAGTGTTAAAATGGAGCTGCGCGTCATACGGCCTGCACTCGGTTCCATGTAGTGTTAGCAGGGGCGTGCATAGGTTTTGTAGTGACCTCACTACCAAATCAAATCGACATACAAAAAACACACAAAAAAAATCAAGTCAGTATTGATAAAGATCATCAATATCACAAATCAATATTTTCATTTCATAGTACCACAAAATAGCTCCCACTAGCTAGACCTAGATCTGTTAAAATACGCAACGAAATTTAATGAAGTGTTTAAGTTTAGTTATTTTGCATAATAAAAACAAAAAAAAACAAAGTTGAATCATGTCCCAAGTAAATACTATACTTGGCTAAGTTTTTTGAACACTAGCAAATAAATTAATAATTTATCTTACCGAGTTTTATTTTTATCAGTGCACCTTGTCCTAGTGCGCTAGTTTATTTCACCAAAACAATTAATAAGCAAATGAACTTTATAAGATATGGCATTTAACTGAAATTATTTTTTTATAAACAAATTGAACATTAATTCCGCTTAACACTAGTTTTTTCTTCATTGTTTCGAATGTAAATACACTGCTTCGAATCCCGAAGGTAATTCAAATCATTCAAAACAGCAAAAGAAGTTGCGTAACAATAAAAGTACGTTTTTAAAACACTCAAAATGAAGGCGAAAGCAAACTAATTAATTAGAAAAAAAATGGCCGGCGTAAACTTTGTGGTAAAACTATGTTTGAATTACTTTTTTGTAAAAAACTTGCTGATTCCTTTTTTCTACTGAAATGATAATTAAAATTTGATGTTACCACATACCATCACATTGATAATGTACTAATGTTTGTAATAAAATAATACGCGGCAGTGCGGAACGCACGCCATCTTGTGTCGAGTAGATGGAAACATGCCGCCTACACATGATCTACTTTTCAAGTTGTTCTTTCCAATATTAGTTCAAATAATAATTCATCAATACAATTAGTAAATTAAAATATGATTTATTATTGTCCAAAAAAACTTTTAGATAATTGCAATGTTAAAGTTGTTCGTAATTAGACGTGTTCTGATGGCACTTCGAAGTGTTATCACGCCATCATGCGTGAGTAAGACAAAAAACTATTTAGTTCGGGGTTTGAACGAGAAAGGAAGATAGTAGGCTTGCCTACTTTACCGAAGTACGGCGAATGTCACCAATATGAAAAGTGTGTCATTATTAATTTGGTCGGCTTTTTTATCTAAAAAGTGGCTATGTCGTTAGGGGCTAAAATTGCGCGAATGTGAGTGAATCTGATAGGCAGCCGCGAGAATGCCTACTGCTCATACAATGGTGTAAGTTGAGCGGTTTAGCTATGAGATTGCACATAGACTGAAGACATTTTTTTCACAATTATTTTAATGGCAATCGACAAAT
Organism: Pyrausta nigrata; assembly: GCA_949316185.1. Lineage (NCBI taxonomy): Eukaryota > Metazoa > Arthropoda > Insecta > Lepidoptera > Crambidae > Pyrausta > Pyrausta nigrata. Next base: position 4,070,891 of record OX438961.1, read on the forward strand.
TCTGGCGAGGTAGGCACTGCCTAACAGCCTATATGGACTGCACGCCACTGAGTGTTAGTGACGTTTAGTTATAAAATATTTTCCCGTCGGCTCCGGTTTTGTATAAAGTTATTGTTAAGACGCACCGAAGGGAAAACCATTATGTCCGTTGTGCGGAAACCATTAGACTGTCGTAGAATACACTAGGCGCGTCAAATGAGTGACATTGTACCGGATGGTGTCCCGATTTGCCCTTTTTCTAGTTTTTAGCGCCATCTTTTGGTCGAAATTAACTTTTATCGTTAACTTTTAAATTGCATAAAAATATTTCTTTTTGTTATGGTTTTGTTGTACAAATATACTTACGGTTTTATTCTATGTAGGTATGTTATTAAAACGGTCAGTAAAGAGCACTTTAGCACAGCGTCAGCCTTTGTATATGTGTAAGTACATACATAATGTAAATGTATAAAATATAGGCTAAGGTCCACTTGCAGCAAACGCTAAATCTCGATTTAACGTCATGCTGTCTCTGTCATCGCCGAACATATGACAGAGACAGCATGATGTTAAATCGAGATTAAGCGTTTGCTGCAAGTGGACCTTAATCTAACTGTGTCATATTAGAGTTTAAGTGTACTATGCTACTTACCTATACATTACTATATAAAAAGAAGTCTAAAAAAATTGTTACGGACACCCAATCAGTTACTTTATGTTTATATTTGAATGTTGTAATTTAGTATAAGATATTTGTGGATTCAATAAAGTTTAATTTTCTCATAGGGCTTAGCATAAGAAACAATGTAAATTAGCTCAGGGCTTGTTTTATTTAATAAAGATAGCAAACCGGTTATCTATAGGTGATTCCCACTTGCAAAAGTTAGGCAGGTAGGAACTAATAATAAAATATAAAGTGGGTAGTTTGGTACAGGGGCGAAGGAGACCCTATCTGATCGCCCCACTCAGGCAGTGTGGGACCGGTAAGACCAATAGTCTGTCCCTGTCCCCCATCTCGCACATTCCGAGGGTAGGTTAGGTTAGGTTAGGTAGTAACCCGCAGAGGTAGAATGTTGCGAGTGGGAATTGTTAGGCTATCGGTAGGTAGTATGAAATATTGTAGAAAGAGATAGGAGATACGCATCGGTTGCCTCCCTCAGTATTTCGATGTTTTGAGGGTGGCTGTTGAACGCGTTGGAAAGAGTAACGTAGGTGCTATCTTTATCCTTTCGCCGGTAAGCACTAGGGTGCTTTAGTCACTAAGTAAGACCTATGTAATTAGTATAAGTATAGGGCCGTGAGCGCCGGATTTTGTTAGCTGCTCTCACGGTCATCGGTCTCCAATAAAAGAAGAAAGAAACAAGAAGCGTTTTATTTGAAGAATACAGTCCATAACATCGAGGGAACGATCGTCTATATATTGGCTCGAGTGCGTAGCTAATATCGTCTGGTCCATTGCTCGCCGGATAAGAAAAAATCATCATCGCGGCATCGACTTCGTGTGTGAAGAAAGTGTAACAAGCAACGACGGATCAACGAAGCCGCGATCAAGACTTACTCCTGTGAGAGAGACGATCACATTTACACGGGTGTACCGTGGCTCCGGCATTCACCACCTAACGGTGACAAACGGTGTCTGTCGCGAGTTAACGCCGTTTCCAGGCGGTGCAGTCTGTCGGGCGAGCTGCCACATATCGCGCAAGCGATTGTGAACTAGTCCGACCGCGCCAGTACGGTGTGCGTAAGCGTGGGAGCCGGACTGTAGGCACTGCTGAGGGTCCTGGACATTCCAGCCAGCGACTGAGCACCCCGCGGATGCGTACATTCTCTGCTGGGCGGTTCCTTCCCCTCCGATCCTGCACAACCATCCATCCTCGAACAGGCTCCCCTTGGTAGCGTACCTGTTTGAGATTGATAGGAGTAGGGGCAGCAAGAAAGAAGATGCCGTCGACAAGAAGCCAAGCTGGGAGGAAAGAGACGGAAGACTCAAGACAACGCAACTTTGAAGAGCCACCCGCATCACCATCACAAGCCACCGCAAGCATGCCACAAGCCCAAACAAGCGTAGTACCCGCAGAAAGCGGACGTATCGAACCAGTGGAGAGGCGTCACGACGCCGACGCCGACGCGCCTAGGACAAGGCCACCGTCGTCGAGAGGTTCAAGCGTCGCCGCTCGTTTGAAACAAGCGGAGTTACTAGCAGCCGAGAAGTTCGCGGAGATACAGCGAAGAGAGATGGCGATAGAAAAAGAATTTAATTCAAAAGCGATTGGAATATGAAATAGCTACGATTATGGAGACCGATGAAGAGGATCGTGACCGTGAGAGCCTACCCGCCGGTGAAGTCCAAGCGAGGGTGGATGACTGGCTGGACAGAACCCAGTGCCGGCATCACGACGAAAATGTGCAGATACCCACAACAGAAATGTCTTTCGGCGTTCCTACCCTCCGAGAAGAGAGGAATGAAAGAGACAGACATATGTTTACGCGTCGTAAGAAAAAGGAGGCGCGTAATATGGAAATGGACAGAAACCGACATTTAAACTCGCCAAGCATAGAACCAAATCAAGTTAACAACATTAGTGAACATAATGAGCAGCGACTAATCAACGAAAACAATGAATGTAAGGCAGGGCCCCGAGGTGATATGGACAGGGTTGAACGACTTGCTACTACATTAGAGAGGATTATGTCAAAGCGACCGGCCCCACGTCAAGCTATTGAGTTGCCGATATTTAATGGAAATCCAAATGAGTGGTTGCCTTTTAAAGCTGCGATGCAAGAGTCACCGAGATCATGTAACTTCAGTAAGGCCGAGAACCTGGCTAGACTACGAAATTGCCTGAAGGGAGAGGCCAAGGAAGCAGTGGCGGCGTTGTTGTACGGTACTACAGATCCCGATAAAATCATGCGGACGCTAGAACAGTGTTACGGAAGACCGGAAGTGATTATAGATCGAGCACTGAACGACCTGAGGAGCCTGCCGCGAGTGGGTACCACAGCCAGTGAGTTGAACATATTCGCTATAAAGGTACAGAACATCGTGTGTACACTGGACTCGGTAGACAATAGAAGTTACCTAAGAAATCCGATGCTGATACGAGACATAGTCGAGAAGCTTAGCCCACACCTGAAGGCGAGATGGTGCGACTACGCGGTCCAGTATTCAAGCTAATCGGAGCCAGAGATCGTTACATTATCGCACTTTTTAATGGAAGAAGCTAACAAGGCGATTCGTTTTGCATACGTACCGCAACCCAGCAGCTCCGCAGCCAAGAAGGAAGTCGTACAAGGTAAACCGAAGGCGAACACGAAAGGAAGAAACACCGGGGTGTACGCAACCGTGTTGTTTATGTTGCGGCGGGGACCACGAAGTACCGAAATGCAAGAAGTTTACAACCATGACGGTGCGCGAGCGATGGGATTGGTTAAAAGAAGAAAAGTCATGCTTTCTATGCTTGAATAGTAAACACAGGCGCTTTAAATGTAAGGCGCAGATGTGTAATGAGAATGGCTGTAACCGACGTCATCCCAGGCTGTTACACACAGAGAGTAATAACAGCGGAAGTCAACAAAACCAAGAAGTGGTAGCCTCAGTTAACCACACTGCTGGGGCAGCCAAGGTGCTGTTGAAGGTGTGTCCGATCGTCATTGAGGGGCCACGGGGTAGAGTAACTACACACGCTCTACTTGACGAAGGGTCCACCGTAACATTGATAGATCAAGACTTAGCAGATTACGTCGGCGCAGGAGGCCCGGTTCGAGACTTACACATATGTAGTGTGAACACGCAGAGCGTACCACACGCAAGCAGAGAAGTAGAGGTTCAAATTATCGCCGGTAACAAGGAAGAATATAAGGTGAAAGCGAGAACCATGGAGAACCTCCGCTTGAATAGTCAAACGGTAGATCGAAGCTGTTTGAATTATGGACACATGCGTAACCTGAACGAGAGTAACGTGTGTTATGTAAACGCCAAGCCGCGTGTACTCATAGGCGCGGATAATTGGCATCTTATAGTAAGCAGAAAGCTGTTGACAGGCAAGCGCCACGAGCCAGCAGCATCGCTCACCAGACTGGGGTGGGTGATACATGGTCTAGCGCCGTCCCGGATCATAAGGGAGAGAGATACGGTGTTATTCGTCGACAGCCATGAGAAGGCTCGGTCTACGCAACCTGACGAAGAGTTACACAATATGGTGAAGGCGTACTTTGAGATCGATTCTCTGGGCATAGAGAAGAAGGAACGCGAAAACCCTGAAGATGTTCGCGCCTTAGAAGCTTTCGAGTCTACAGTGAGATGTGTCAATCAGCGATACGAAGTTGGATTGCCATGGCGCAAGGTTAACACAGTTATGCCGCCGAGCTACGATGTTGCGAAGCGGAGGCTCATGTCAATCGAGAGGAAGATGGACGCATCAGAAGACTTCAAAAGTAAATACACTGCTCAGATCGACGGTATGCTGAAAAAGGGCTACGCAGAAGAGGGCCGAGAGAGCGATACACAGAGCCCACGTCTCTGGTATTTACCACACTTTGCCGTGGTAAATGTAAACAAGCCACAGAAGATAAGACTAGTGTTTGACGCCGCAGCGAAGAGCAACGGGGAGTGCTTGACTGACGCACTATCAGAGCTACGTAGCGTAGATTCACTTAGCAGGCTGCGTCTACCCCGTCTCTACTCTTTAACGGGGGGAGTGACTAGAAAGCAGCTGCACGTGTTCTGCGACGCCAGCGAGTCTGCTTATGCGACGGCAGCTTACTGGCTTATAGAGTACGAAGATGGGTCGAGACGTGTTGTATTAGCGGCAGCGAAGGCTAGAGTAGCCCCGATGAAGACTCAAACGATACCACGTTTAGAGTTACAAGCGTGTTTAATAGGAACGAGGCTCGCGTCGGCGATAGTTACAGAGCACAGATGGAAACCAGATAGAGTTACATACTGGACGGACTCTACAACCGTTCTATATTGGATTGGGAACGACAGAGTGCGTTACACCCCCTACGTAGCGCACCGACTGAGAGAGATAAGCGAGTTCTCCAGTCCCAATCAATGGCGGTGGGTGCCGACGCAAGAGAACGTAGCAGACGACGCGACGAGAGTCGTCACAGAAAATAAATGTCAAGAAGACAGATGGTTCACAGGGCCGTCGTTTTTGTATCAACATGAAGGTTCATGGCCATCTCCAGTCAGCACAGAGAGCAGCGAGGAGATAATATATAGCGTCACGACAGAAGAGAAATGGAGCGTGCCAGACGCCGGGCGTTTCTCTAACCACGAGCGCCTAGTGAGAGCGATGGCATACGTGTTGTTGTTTATAGATAAATGTCGTGGGCGCGCATCTGTAATGACCAAGGAGCACATAGATAGAGCAGAAAGATGGTTGATAAGGCGAGCGCAGGCCGACTCATTTCAACAAGATATAGAGCGCCTAGGAAGAGGCCAAAACTTGAAGACAGGAAGTTGCCTCAAGTTGTTGGATCCGTTTATCGACGAGGAGGGCGTGTTGCGGGTGAGAGGACGAACGAGGGCAGCGGGTGCGTCTGCCCCCGATACTACGCCCGTAATATTGGACGGCAGCCACCCGTATGCGCGGTTGTTGTGCAATAGGGAACACCGTCGCGCCCACCACTCCCACAACGAACGCGTCGTTAACGACGTGAGACAGAAGTATTGGATCCTACGATTGCGACCTACAGTACGTGCCGTGGCCTACAAGTGCACTTTTTGTCGAATGAGGAAGGCGAAACCAGTGAGACCAGTGCTGGGAGACCTGCCGCGCGCTAGAGTAGAAGCCTTCACCAGACCATTCTCTAACTGTGGTCTAGATTTCTTTGGTCCCATGATAATAACCGTGGGCCGTCGTCACGAGAAGAGGTGGGGGGCGTTATTCACAATCCTCACTACAAGAGCCGTTCATATAGAGCTGGTAGCAAGCTTGTCGACTCAGCTATCATGGCATTGCGGCGGATGGGAGCGCGACGAGGGTGGCCACAAATGTACTCAGACAATGCGACGAACTTCAAGGGTGCAGACAAGGAACTACGAGCAGCGATGAATGAGTGGGAACCCGCTCTACGGGACTTCGCGCTCACCCAGCGCATCGACTGGCGCTACATAGCACCGGGGGCGCCGCATCAGTGGGGAGTGTGGGAGCGACTCATACGCTCAGTCAAGAACGCGCTACGAGTAACACTGAACGAGAAAGCACTGAAGGAAGAGGTTCTGCAGACTTTGCTGGTAGAGGTCGAGCACACTATGAACGCCCGACCGCTCACACACGCGCCTGTCAGCGCTGACAACCCGGAGGCGCTTACCCCAAACCACTTTCTTCTGGGGGGATCGCGCGGCCTACCCAACACCGGGCCGTGCGAGCCGGCGTCGAAGAAGACGTGGAGGGCGGCACAAGCGCTAGCCGACGAGTATTGGCGCCGCTGGCTGAAAGAATACCTACCGAACCTGGTGCCAAGAAGAGGAGCTCGTGACGTCACCGAGGTCGCTATCAAGCCCGGTGATGTAGTCGTCGTGGTAGACCACACACTACCACGCAATGTGTGGCCGCGAGGAGTCGTCACTGAAGTACATCCCGGACCTGACGGAGCAGTAAGGAACGTCGAGATTCGGACCAAGGGCGGCGTGTTTCGTCGACCGACGTCAAGATTGGCTGTCCTGCCGGTGGAATGAAGAGGTTCGCACTTCGCAGCGCTTCACCGGGGGGAGACTGTTACGGACACCCAATCAGTTACTTTATGTTTATATTTGAATGTTGTAATTTAGTATAAGATATTTGTGGATTCAATAAAGTTTAATTTTCTCATAGGGCTTAGCATAAGAAACAATGTAAATTAGCTCAGGGCTTGTTTTATTTAATAAAGATAGCAAACCGGTTACCTATAGATGATTCCCACTTGCAAAAGTTAGGCAGGTAGGAACTAATAATAAAATATAAAGTAGGTAGTTGGTACAGGGGCGAAGGAGACCCTATCTGGTCGCCCCACTCAGGCAGTGTGGGACCGGTAAGACCAATAGTCTGTCCCTGTCCCCCATCTCGCACATTCCGAGGGTAGGTAGGAAAACCCGCAGAGGTAGAATGTTGCGAGTGGGAATTGTTAGGCTATCGGTAGGTAGTATGAAATATTGTAGAAAGAGATAGGAGATACGCATCGGTTGCCTCCCTCAGTATTTCGATGTTTTGAGGGTGGCTGTTGAACGCGTTGGAAAGAGTAACGTAGGTGCTATCTTTATCCTTTCGCCGGTAAGCACTAGGGTGCTTTAGTCACTAAGTAAGACCTATGTAATTAGTATAAGTATAGGGCCGTGAGCGCCGGATTTTGTTAGCTGCTCTCACGGTCATCGGTCTCCAATAAAAGAAGAAAGAAACAAGAAGCGTTTTATTTGAAGAATACAGTCCATAACATCGAGGGAACGATCGTCTATATATTGGCTCGAGTGCGTAGCTAATAGAAATATTAGTTGAATACTGATTCAAAACGAAATTACCTATATCATACGATTGTAATTTTTTATCGGTTCGGCGACCCCAGAGTATATAGGACTGGAATATGTATGTAAATAAATTTATAGTTCATGGATGAATATTTAAAAGATTTTATTATAAAAAAAATATTGCATTTATATTATTGTAAAAGTGGAATGGAATGTTCTAGGATCATTTGTTTTGTTCAACACAACTTTTTGTTAATTACTTTTTATTCTTATTATTAAGAATTTTAACGTTGTTGAATGCAATATCTATTCCCATGACGTAAACTTAAATTGTGTCTGTGCTGATTTGAGAAAATTAATGATTTAATCTACAATCTTATTAGATATAATTCAACTGACAAAATGCACGAATTTATCACTTACATCGTTTTATCATGCGACCAACTTTAATGTTATGAAAACAAATCAGTCGTATCGATCGATATAATCGATTTTGCATGAAGTCTGACTTTGTGCAATAATGAATATTATGGGTACTGTATAGTCTTCTTAATGTAAATTAGAAAGTTTCTTAAATTAATTTTTAAGGTCTATTTTTCGAGAGGAAATTATCGGATTTAATTTTTTTCGTCTAAAGAATTATTTCGTTGTTTCTTTATATTTTCTTGACATTAACGTAGGAAAACCCGTGCCAAAACCATCTAGAACTCTTGACAAATAGCCAGGGAATATTCATGGATTGTCTTCACAAATACGGGAATTTATTAATTTAAAAATGGTTTTAAGAATATGGAGCATATGAAATTGCCTATCTGCATGTATAGCCTGACCAGGAATATATGGGACCTTGCCATATTGTGGAAAACAACTGGAACTAATTTCTTTTACTGGCAACAGAAACCACAAATCGTCATTGACATGTCATAATGGTTAGTGTCAAAGTAGACGCGTAATCTAATTTTCGACCAAGTGCAATTTTAATGTGATAAAAATACCGAGAACTATTCGTTATCGTAAAAGAAAAGTGGTTTAACATGTGTTGTAGTATTTTTCGACTAGAAAGTCAATATGCTCACCACGGTTTCTTTAAATTAATTACTGATATAGTTGTCAACACGAATTTTTGGTACGTCATATAATGCAAAAAGTGAAAATTGGCTACTGATGGCTACGGAGAATATTATAATAACGATTTTGAAAAATAATTATAATAAATACTTGTTTTAAGTTTTATTTTCTTTATTTCAACTCTACTTGGATATTACAATTAAAATATTTCGTGGAGTTTTCCAAGATTTCCTTTACATTATTTAAAATAAAGGATAACATTATACATAATATCGTTAAGAAAAACAATGGATTAATGTTTCCTTTACCCGTTAGTGGTTTTGCAAAAATAATTGTGTTTTGGTCCAAAATTCAAGGCCAATATTACAAAGAGTTACTGAATTTAATAAGTACTCAATTTGCGAGTGTTCTGTCATGTTATATTATTATAGAATCTGTTATAGGTAGCAAAAAATAACATGAATTTAATCATATAAAATATGTTTTTTTGTGTTCAGTTGCCAATCTACGCTGGTATGATTATATCGAGTGTTGTCATATAAAGTGGATTCAAAGCGCCCTTAATTCAGGTCCCATATATTTCTGGTCAGGCTATACTACTCTGAAATATCAGTTATTTATTATTTTTTGTTGCTAAATAAATTAAAAGCACATTATTATTATACTTGCTTTGTAAAGCCAGTAAATGATTTCGAGTGGACAATAAAATAATAATATAATCTGTGCCAAATTTAACTATATCGTGAACAGTGCTATATGCAAAGTATAGCGTACCTCTGAACGGTCTTATGTTGATAGATTTTATAGGTTGTTTTTATTGTTAAGCTGGTAAAGACAGACGGCTCTCGGAAGAGATGGTTACTATTATTTTTTGTGGAAAAATTTGACAAATCAGAAAACTCAATTATAAGGTCTGCTCCCGTGTCTTGTGTTCAGTTGAACGAATATTATTTTGATAATCAATTAAAAAATTGTAATGATCGTTTAATTTTATTACTTAACTTCTATTGTAAGAACTTATGTTTTACATTTTACTAAAATGTTAAAAAATAATTTCAATCTACTTATAATTAATATTTGTTATCCCCACTTCCGTTTCTGCCTGGCGCCATCTAGTAACTTTCATAAGGAAACTTCATTCTGCAACCCCCTGCCATTCTGCAAAGTGCACACTAAAATCGCATTATCCTAGATGAATCCTCAAGGATAATCTTAGAATAATAACACCTAGAAGCCTAGTCCGCGCGCGTAAACTGAAGCATATCAATAGTAGCCCATCTGGCCACTATTTGACCTTGAGTCCTTAATGCTCAAGGTCACGCGGCACGAGTAACAGCTCCCGAATTATTGTTATTAATGACGATTTGTGCAGTCAATGGTAGCCACAACGGATTTAAAAAACACAAAAAGCCTAACAACATTGTATTCCACGCGTAAATTATTTCTTTAAGCTTATATTTATACGTAAAATACTATAAATATAAGCTTAAAGATCTCTGTAATTAATCAATGAAATTTTGCGAGAATGTTGCCAGTATAGAAGAAAATAATAAACTACCTATTTAACGTTAACGCGATCGTTACGTAAACGCAAACAAAAAGTTAAAGTTAAAAAATTAAAAAGTCAAACCGTTGCGTTGGTGACTGATAGTTATTAATAATATTTTGTTGATTTGAAAATAGATTCAAAAGTGGGGAGGTGGTACCTATAACTGACCTGTTCGTTCAACAATGTAAGAGTATTATCTTTATTATGTTTTATGATTTCTAATTTTTCCAGAACAGACAATTTAAAACTTTTTTCACATGTCTGTGAAATGGAAAAAGTATGATTATTAGGAATACATGTCCTGAATCTAAAAGATGTTTGGCGAAGTGTGACTTTTCAGGATGGTTGTTCGGATACGCGGAAATATGTTCTTTATAACGTGTGTTGAAGCTACGGCTGGTCTGCCCTATATTAAGCGTTGCATGCACTACAGTTAAGCTTGAAAACACCAGATTTTTGGTGTTTATTATCCTTTCCGTTACAAATTAATTTAAAAGAATTATTAGTGTTAAAAGCTACGCGTATGTTATGTTGTTTTAGGGTTTTAGAAATACGTTCCGACACCGTCCCTAAGTAAACTAAACTAGAATTATACCTGTTAACCTTTTCATTAGGAACAGAGTATAATAAACTAGTTATTATTTTAATTTACCTATTTCTAACTACCTATTTCTTGATATTCGGTTTTATAGGGCACGAATTTTGAAAGTGATATTTGATTGCTGTAGTTGCATTTTGTGAAAAGTATTTAGGCGAGATTTATAATAAGTATCATATGCACTAGTTCTAAAATATTGTGTGGATTTGAAATTGAGTCAGGTAGTGATGATCCAAAATTGTAGTCTGTCTCTTTTCATTTGTTTAATAGAGAAAGAGAGAGACTGAACCTAAATTTTATCTTAGACAGGGCGCATTGTTTTAGTACCTAACCTTTTTGCAACCGAAAGAAAATGGTTTCACATATCATATTCGGTATATAGGTCGAGTATTATCATCAATGATGATAATACTTTTTCCCTTATCTAAAATAGATTTTGTGACTTTATAAATCGCTAGTGTGTAGCGTTTGTCGCAGTATTCAAGTGTGATTTTCTCGTGTGAAACTGATGGTATGTACAACGTACAAGATTTCAGCAGGATACCTGCAGTTCACTAATGGTAACCCGTGTTACATTGAACTTTTATTTGTGTACGGACAGCAAATTGAGGAAATTTGTAGTCTGATGTGTTGGCCACTGTACGTTGTGTCCTATTAATTCAAGCCACTACCTTGGCCGTAACCTATCGAAGGTTTTTGGCGCGTCCTATAAATACTGGTTATCTTTTCTAATTGTAGTAAATTGTTATAGTACTTATCACGCTGTCCAAATATCAGAGACTTGCTAAAAACGTACAGTACAATAGATATGTTGAAAAAATATTAAAATTCAAGCTTAGGCTAATCAGTCTAACATAACTAAGCTTTGATACATTAAGATACACTTAAGTTGGTTCAGCAGCTGCCCTAAGCTCTCAGTGAATGTTGCTCGTGGAAAACATGAATGTTGCCAGACGTAAAATATTTTAATCGATGGGCGACCATTTCATATTTTATAAGATCGCAACTTTTTGAGTGATTCTATTGCTGAAATACGTCCACTTTTTACGTTACCTGTATATTAGATCTTAAAATGTCTATCCTCTAGTAAATTACTTGAGTTTGACCTCTATTAGATAAAGAAAGTTTGTTTCAGTTTTTTATTGCAATGTCACAAGTGAGTTTTTATAAGATAGTACATGTATTATATTCATTGATTTATTATATATAAGGATGCACTACGCCATAAAAATCAAAGCCCAAACATGGCACATGTTATTATTCACCTTATGAAGCTTCAACTGGCTAAGTTCATACATTGCCGCTTAAGCTTCAGCTATTTAAATTGTCATGTGTAATTACGCAGCAATGGATAACGACACTACGTCATATGTCAAATATCATTCATTTGAAGATTCATAAGCCAATAATACGAACAAAGAAGTAATGGAGTAGATTGTTTGTTCATGTTTTGTATGAAATTAAGTAACTGATGAAAGTCATGATTTATATTTTATTTACTACTTTTCATAAAATTAGGTATATTATGTGTATGAGAATACAAGTATTTTTTTATTGAAGACACTTTCATAATAATCATATTTCTACATTTCTACTATACAGGTCCAAACTTGTCATACTACAACCAATAATAATTATATTGACACAATTTACCAATTCTGGGTAGGTACACTACAACTACACTAAACTACAAACTAACCTAACCTAACTCATTGAAATGCGGGGATGGTTCACATTTCGATGCTCGACAATGACACAAACGATAATGTACAAAATTGATTTTGAGGCAAAATTTTCTATAGTACACACACACCAACAACATGTTCCACAGATTTATAAGAAGCATAAGGCTACTGCCACAGGTATTATTTTAGTTAATTAATGAGTGTAATAGTATTATAATCGGATTACTAAATTATTCTATTGAAAATGTATCTTATGCTTTGAACATTACGTTATTATTTCTCTGCAGCTGTTTTTATTGTTAGCACGGTTTAAAAGACAAGAGTTTCAACAGAAATTACTATTTATAAAACACTTTTTTTCGTCTTTATTTTAGCTACAGTTATTTATTATAGTGTGGTTTTATGAAAATACTTTGATTTACTGCTAAGGTAGCCAGAAGGTTCTCTTCTAAACAGTTGGCTAACTCAATTTAAAAATGAGGTGAATAAGGTAACCTAGTTAAGTTCAGTCGGAAGTACGTCAAGGCATACATTTGAACTACAAAAACAGCGTTTATCATGTAAGGAGTAGAAGCGGTATCAAGGTCAACACGTGTAGTCTGACTTGCGGTGTGTAAGTACACTCGGCTCACGTTAGACTACCCCACTTTCACTTTAAGACCACCCCTATTAACTACGTAATAAAAGCTGTTTTATAGCTCACATGTAACCTGACGTACTGCTGGCTATACTAAAATTAAACACCGTTTCTTTAGTCTGGGTACTCGTTATACCTAACTTCTACATTGGATTTTACCGATGGCTAAGATATATGACAGTTAAACAACAAGCAAGTGAAATACAACATAAAAACATAGGCTGGATGCCCCGAATACTAGCCTAATTGCAGCCTTTTTGCATCTACATCCCTTTACGTGTAGTGTAATACCTACATATCAGATTCAGAAAAAATATACGAACACACAACTCTATATTTTCCCTTCTCATAAAACTCATCGTCCTGGTTTATTGCGATAAATTTGCTTCATTTTCTTTACAAACATAATTTTGTGGAAACCTAAAAACTCAAGTATTTTGTTTAACTAAAAAAATTCACTGGCGACTCCATCCTTAAAATTGACTTTGTTCCGATGACGTCACGTATTTTGTTTCATTTTAGCTTTGGGTGTGAAAGTGATAGAAGATTGGCAACGTTTTACGTAAATAAATTAGAAAATAAAATATTAAAGCAGGTTTCAAGTATTATTTCGGTTTCAAACCTTATCAATAATATTTACCTACCGATGAAACGTCATTCCATATTTTTTACGATTCATTGAGCTGTGATTTTTGCAATTTTTGACGACACACTTAGGCATGTTAATTGTTTGACGGACCACGCGTCATTAGATACTTAATCGGCTTAAAATGGCGATCCGGCCGATTAGAGCATGTGCCATAGCTGTCAGTGTGATGAGATATCCCTTTATATATTAAATCAATGATTATATTACATTAATTTAGAGGTAGGTACAGTACGCAACACATTAAGGTATACTTACTGCAGTTGAACCACGCAAACAGATTTACTACGTAGGGAATAGAGGTTGTTTCGAAGTCAATATATTGTGTCTGGCTTGAAGTCGTTACCTAAAGGTATAATAGACCTTTATAAAAAAGGTCTTGAATATTGTTTTTTTTTTAAAATATCTCAATTTACAATCACCGTTACTTCAAACAGTAGATAGTCACAATTCAGTCAAGTATTTTGTACAAAATATACACTCAAACTTCACGCTCTTATGTCGTTGTAGGCAAACTCGCCAATATAAAACTAAGAGATACCTACAATCATTTTCCACGAACAGTTTCTGCCAACGCAAAGCCTCCAGCCTGTTGGGTTCCGCTTACCAGAGCCCCGAGGACTTGCCTCCGGGAGGGTTCCGTACGCGAACTGAGGTCGAAACATAAAAATATTATTAGGCGTAGGATGAGGTTTCTGGTTTTTTGGGCAACCCTAATTGATCGTATTATTTTTGGCGGCACCTGACTTGGATAACAAAGGTTATTTAACCTATGATTTCTAAATATTTTCATGCCGAACAACGTTTTTTTAACTTTAAAGCGGAACGTCAAATTTCTGTAAACCCTGGGGTTCCGCGAATCACAGATCAAAATAAAAGCGCTTCCAATATTAATTAGTTCTGAGAAAATCCCAGATTAGCTCTTGAAAAGCCCCAGCTGCTTGTTCATTAGGTCTTCACTAGGCTCTAAGAAAATTCCAGCTGATTGTGGTCAGGTTAGCTCTAGAAAGTAGTGTTTCACTTTGTAGTGGTGTGAAGGGGCTCTTACTTCTGAGCGAGAAGGTGGAGCTCTGCTTATTGCTCTGGGAAAGCCCCAGCTAATTGTTGTACTGGGGTGGCTCTGTAAAGTGCGCTTATTTATTTATTTATTTATTTATTTAAGAAACCAACAGCTACAATGAATTATGCTATTTTATGAGTACTGCTAATTTAGTAGGCCAATACTAGGTTTCCTTAACATAACATTTTGTATAAAGTTGTGAGGTTAAACGTTAACAGCATACAATAAGTACAGTCGGAAGCACGCCAGGTCACACATCCGAAGCACAAAAACAGCCCTTATTACATATGGAATAGAGGCGGACTCAAGGTCAACATGCATAGTCTGACCCGCGGCCGAGTGTAATAAACAATGGAAAAAGAAGAACTTGACATCTTTTTTGACAAGATACTTATATGCATCCTAATTATTATACATCATTGCACTCGTGCGCACTCAGTGCCACTTGTTTATCATATCTACCTACTCATATAGATGAGTAACTAACTAATAGTAGTTAATTAATTAATCAACTAATTAGCGGCCCGAGAACAAACATATAGCTCATATCCACTACGTTTCACCGCGACACGAGGGTCAGTACCTACTGGTATAAGATAGTTAGTTAAAAATATAAAATATGTAGGTACATAATGTTTTGTTATATACAGGGTGTGGCGTAAATAGTGGTCCAAAGCAAAGGTGTGGATACACTGTACACTGAAGCACCACATACCAGTATTTAAAAAAAAATTATGTACAGGGTTTTCAAAAAAAAAAAATTTTTAATTTTTTTAGAAATCGTTACCTTGCCTTACAAATTTGGTTATAATTTCCAAAAATGACGTTTTTTTTTATCCATTTTTTTTATTATTATTGCTGATCACTTGTACTTAGTACTCCATTCGTTTTTTTTTTTACAAACTAAATTTAATAAAAAAAATTAAGTTTCTTTCAAAATTCAATACTCACTGCTAGCAAATCGTTTGACTTTCAATGCTTTTGGTGCAAAAAAAATGTACCACACTGTCAGTGCCCATTGTTTAAAAAAAATGCCCATCTTTTGCAGATTCTAAAATGGTGCAACAATAAGTGTTACGACTTACAGAAAAAAAGTTATTGCTTTTCGAAACAAAAAGGAGCCCAATTCAGAAAAACAATTTATTTGAAGTTCAAGGGTTTACAAGGGTTGTAATTTTTTTCTGTGTGGTCCAAAGCAAAGGTGTGGATACACTGTACACTGAAGCACCACATACCAGTATTTAAAAAAAAATTATGTACAGGGTTTTAAAAAAAAAAAAAAATTTTAATTTTTTTAGAAATCGTTACCTTGCCTTACAAATTTGGTTATAATTTCCAAAAATGACGGTTTTTTTTATCCATTTTTTTTATTATTATTGCTGATCACTTGTACTTAGTACTCCATTCGTTTTTTTTTACAAACTGAATTTAATAAAAAAAATTAAGTTTCTTTCAAAATTCAATACTCACTGCTAGCAAATCGTTTGACTTTCAATGCTTTTGGTGCAAAAAAAATGTACCACACTGTCAGTGCCCATTGTTTAAAAAAAATGCCCATCTTTTGCAGATTCTAAAATGGTGCAACAATAAGTGTTACGACTTACAGGAAAAAAGTTATTGCTTTTCGAAACAAAAAGGAGCCCAATTCAGAAAAACAATTTATTTGAAGTTCAAGGGTTTACAAGGGTTGTTATTTTTTTCTGTGTGGTCCAAAGCAAAGGTGTGGATACACTGTACACTGAAGCACCACATACCAGTATTTAAAAAAAAATTATGTACAGGGTTTTCAGGGTTTTTTTTATTAAATTCAGTTTGTAAAAAAAAAACGAATGGAGTACTAAGTACAAGCGATCAGCAATCATAAAAAAAAAATGGATAAAAAAAACCGTCATTTTTGGAAATTATAACCAAATTTGTAAGGCAAGGTAACGATTTCTAAAAAAATTAAAAAAAATTTTTTTTTTGAAAACCCTGTACATAATTTTTTTTTAAATACTGGTATGTGGTGCTTCAGTGTACAGTGTATCCACACCTTTGCTTTGGACCACACAGAAAAAAATAACAACCCTTGTAAACCCTTGAACTTCAAATAAATTGTTTTTCTGAATTGGGCTCCTTTTTGTTTCGAAAAGCAATAACTTTTTTCCTGTAAGTCGTAACACTTATTGTTGCACCATTTTAGAATCTGCAAAAGATGGGCATTTTTTTTAAACAATGGGCACTGACAGTGTGGTACATTTTTTTTGCACCAAAAGCATTGAAAGTCAAACGATTTGCTAGCAGTGAGTATTGAATTTTGAAAGAAACTTAATTTTTTTTATTAAATTCAGTTTGTAAAAAAAAAAACGAATGGAGTACTAAGTACAAGTGATCAGCAATAATAATAAAAAAATGGATAAAAAAAACCGTCATTTTTGGAAATTATAACCAAATTTGTAAGGTAACGATTTCTAAAAAAATTAAAAAAAATTTTTTTTTTTGAAAACCCTGTACATAATTTTTTTTTAAATACTGGTATGAGGTGCTTCAGTGTACAGTGTATCCACACCTTTGCTTTGGACCACTATTTACGCCACACCCTGTATATCAGTAGAATGCTGCACTTTTCCTGAGTGTCAGGCAAATATTTACCCCACTTCGGAAGGAGGGCTATATTTTTCGAGAGCATGTTTGTATAATTGTTTGGCACGCACTACAGCCCAAACGGCTGGACAGTTTTTGATACATGAGGCGTCGCTGAATTTGTCAAAATTATGAGATTGAGATATGGGTATCAAATGAAAGCCAGTAAATATACCATTTCAAAAACATAATAATTTTTGCAGTTGGGTGTTTCGTTCTTTCATAAATTATGTTTACTTGTTAACTATATGCTTCACCAGTGCGCTACTATGATACTTACTATCGCCGCACGCCAGGTTCAGTATTATAGTATGCGTCTTATCGAAATATACTTTAGGACTTTCTGCAAAGAGTGAGTGAAACAGTAATAATGTATAACTCACTGCTGAGCGAGAAGGAAAAGCTCTGCGTGTCGCGCTGGCCCGTCTCGCGCATCTTGCGGCCCGTGTGAGACAGAGAGAGTTTATAACTCACTGCTAAGGGGTACCTCTAAGAAAGTTCCATATCAGCTCTGGGTATGTTCCAGTTGCATGTTGAGTAGTCAGCTTCAAGACAGCTCCAAATTAGCTCTCGGAACGTCCAGTTGCATGTTGACTAGGGATTTGCTTTTTTTCATCGCGCACTGTATTTAACTAGTGAAGCCCTTTAATTTTATCCTTATCTATTCTGAGATTCTTTTCTTTTTTCTGGTCGTTCCCTCAATGCTGAGGATCGTGACTGTATGACAATCTTCTCCACTCGGTCCGGTTCTGCGCCATATGTACCGCTCCCTGTATCTGGCCTCATTATGTGCCCAAAGAAACTCTGGATCCTTTCCTGGCACGTAGTCAGCAGGCGCTTGGTGACCTTTAGTTCTTCAAGGATAGATACATTGGTTCTCATAGCTGTCCAAGGAATGCGCAGCAGCTTTCTCCAGCACCACATTTCAAAGGCATGAATCTTGTTGCGTTCCTTTTTCCTGAGATACCAAGTCTCCACCCCGTACAGGAAGATAGAGAAGACCAACGTACAAACCAAACGCTTCTTAGTTACTCGGCGAATATTACGGTCTTTCCAGATTTTATCGAGGCTAGTCATAGCACTTTTAGTCATCCCGATTCGGCGACCGATTTCTTTCTCGCAGTTACCACTGTTAGAGATCAGCGACCCCAAGTATGTAAATTTTCATAATCATAATCCAAATCAAATCAAATCAATTTATTGCAAATTAAGTGTAACATTGGTCTTAAATAATAACAGAGAACTTTAAACTTAATTACCCTTTCAGGGTATTGCAATTTAAGTACTTATACGAGTATACTAGTTAATAGAAAAATATTTGGTAGGTATTATTATAGTGTACCTACCTAACTATAATTTGGTATGATGATACATAATTATGTAATAAGTAATATAGGAGAATAAATTAACTAAAGTTAACAATAGAAAGTAGGTAGTACTTGAACAGCTTTACAGTAGGCATAGAAATTACTTTTTGTTTTACATTTTACTTTCTTCATTTTTGCAAAGACCCTGGCATAAGGAAAAATGCTCAGACCAAAATCCTATTTTGCAAAGAATTCTTCTAGCGAGTAAAAGCATTTCCATCCCTTGAGGGATCGATCCGCTTAGGTGTTTGACCGCGGATTGTTCTTTTTTCTATCTCGTTTGTGGTGCTGTTATAGTGTTGAATCTGTACTAATTGCGTTCTGTTGTGTAAATAAGATTGAAACCACCTGTAGGCTTGTCCACGTATTCCTGATTTGTATAATTTTTGAAGTAATTTATCATCCTTGAGCGCATTTGATGGACTTAAAACTTGAGCTCTGTCCACCACCATTTTATTTATGAGCAGACCAAATTCAAGACTCACTCTCGCTATACGCTCCAAGATCAGAGCCATCTCGGACTCACTGGCTGCAAGGATTGTTGTGTCATCGGCAAATCTTAGAATCGTGATCTTCGTACCGCCCACCGTAACGCCGCCTTCCCAGCCATCAAGCGCCTTCCTCATAATATACTCGCCGTAGAGGTTAAACAGCTTCGGAGAAAGTATGCATCCCTGACGGACCCCTCGTTCTGTACGGAAGATTTTGAGATTGATGAGATCTGAGATTACAGAACTTTTATTATTGAAATTAAATGAAAACTGACTTAATGGCTGACTGACATATCAACGCACAGCCCAATTTGGGATTAGAAACGTGCTTCCTTTATAGTGTAGGTGAGCACTAAGAAAGTATTTTAGGAAATTTGTCTCTTAAGTGGGTAAAAATGGGGGGCTAAGTTTGTGTTAAAATACTACTTCAGTTTTGAAGCTAAATCAATAGCATTTGGTGTTAAGCTATTTGGTTAGAAATTAAGAATAACGTTTCCGGATTTTCATTCAACCGCTAAGGGGCTTAAAAGAGGTGTGGAAGTTTGTACGGCAAATTCGACGTTTTATTTATTTATTAATTAATTGGTACACAAAACAGAGTTACAACGATTGATTGATAAACTTAAGAAAAAGAGACAATAACTGATATACAGAGGTGCTGCGACTCCAAGAGTATGGGCACACAGCATGGTAAGCTTTAACATCGAGATACTATGCACAAGAAACTAATTGTGGTAGAAGCTAATATAAAGATACAACCTATACACAAAAATACAATGTTGAGAGAAAAAAAAGTAATAATAATACAATATACACTTAAATAATTCACGATAATTATTCAACAACTTTGTAGAGAGCGGTTCTCCATTTAGTGATAGTGGAGTTGTGGATGTCAGGAACCACGAGGCGTTTGTGTAAGAGAGTGTTGTATTCTCGACACATTCTGTAGATCGGGTTATGGAAAGAGACATTATTGTTACAGGAAGGAATATCGAAGGGATGCTCAAATCTTGAGGATCGGCCAGGGGCTCGTATGTGAAGGTTTGCGCGGCTTGTCCGCCGTTGCGGGCAACTGCTAGTATATAATAATACCCAAATTGGATGGGTAGGTAAAAATATTATCGGCTATTTTGTAGCGGCGCCCATCTTTCCAAACCTGTCTAGGGGCCTGAAGTGTGTTCTGGTTTCTTATTAAAATCGACCTTGACATCAGCGTATTGCAGATAAATCGAGTCATCTCTGAAATACTCAGCTGTAGCAGTTTCTGCCTGAGTATTGGAAGAAGAACATTGTCATAGGCGGAACTGAAGCAATGTTCAGAAACACTCCAACTAGGTACTTACTCTATGTTTTTAAAAGCTTACCGGATGTCCGTGGTTATAATACCTACTTAGACTATTGAGAGCACTGCTTTCGAAAACCAAATTGGGATTTCGTCAGCAAGTTGTGCGCCTCAAGGAACCATTCTAAACGGTTTCTGATCATGAGTTCCATGATTTTTAGCAGAGCAGAGGATAACGCAATTGATCGAAGAGTTGGGGTTTGTGGGATCCTTACCAGGCTTAGGAATAGGAATTTCAATTTACTGCTTCCAAGAGTCGGGGACAGTTCCTAAGTCGAAAAAGGAATTTATTAAGTTCAATAATATAAATTAGCGTTTGACCAGAAAAAAAATAAGGTATTCCGTCGGCACCGGGAGAAGAATCGTGAAGGCCGTTTAAGGCTAACAAAAGTACGTCTAACGAGAAGTGCTCGTCTAGTTTATTTGTATAGGAAACATTACGGCCAACGTTACACCTAAGGAAGACAATCTTAAGAAGGAACGAAAGGCGGGGCGAGTTTATCAGAGAATGCATCTAGCCAGTATGATGGATCGTTGGAGGTGTGTCAAGGATGTTTAGTGACTGGCGAAATCTCCTGATTTGACTCCATACCACACCTGATGGCACTCCAGGGGACATAATTCCACAGAATTTTATCCATCCGTGTTTCTTTTTTTAGACAGTATCAAAAGATAGCTGCTCATACTAAAAGATTTAGTATGAGCAGCTATCTTTTGATGCAGCAAATAATTCTTCGAAGGTCATTGCCGCATTGTAACCCTTTTCAGCCTGTTTTCGCTTGTGGATAGCAGCTGTGCATTCAGCATCCCACCAAGGGGGCGAAACTTTCTTTCGGATATGTTTTTTGAGCGTCTGCTGATGATTTGAAGGATTCCATAAAACACGAGTATGGAGGAATAGGATCTTCAGAATTTACAGTAGGGAGGCAATTAATTTTGTTATCGAGAGATGACAAGTATGAGATCCAGTCAGCTTTGCTTAAATTATGTTGTATTAAGGGAGTGCGGGGAAGGAATGACGAAGACTTATCAGAAAAAGTAATTTACTATCGGAAAGTAGTCGCTTCCGAATGTACTATCAAGAATATTCCATAAAATCAGTGGAGCCATTACGTGCGAAGAAATAGTTAAATCAACTGCAGAAGCTGAGTTTTGTGCGGGGGCAACCCTGTGGTTGCCCAACCACTATTCAAAACACACAAGTTAAGTTCATCCAAGAGCTCCATCAGCTTAGCAATGAACCTGGAGAACTAGTACGATGTGAGCCCCATGATACGTGGTGAGAGTTAAGTCTCCCATCACGCAAACAGGGGAAGGACTGAAAGGACAGCATCTAGTAATTCATTAATGGATAGGGAGTTGGGATGAGTGATGTATACATTGGAGGTATTGAGCCTTAATATGCCCAAAGCGGCATCAGTTTAGGCATTGTATGAATGGAGGGCAGTTGGTATGTTTCAACAGGAATTGAGGTGTGATAACAGAAGACTCTCGTGGATAGGGTTTGACCTTTAAAAGTCACTACTACAGACTACTCAGTCTACCTACTCAGGTACCCAAGAGGGTTGGCCATCGTTTAAGACTTTTCGGTTTAATCGTCGAGCCTTCAACAAGATGCCGCAGCCTTCTGGGATTAGATAGATAGATAGATAACTCTTTATTGCACACCATAACAGAAAATACAGTAAGTACAGGGTGGACCATAAGTTTTTTTACTTTTCAAACTAAATTAAAATGAAAACTAATTGCATCAGGTGAAAACCGTTTATTAATTATGAAAACACATAAAAAGAGAATTTATTTTTTAAAAATTACATTATCCATATATTGTGTTCCTTCATTATTTTGGCATTGCTGTAACTTTGACTTTGACTATGTTTTGCATTTTCTCGCGAATACGTTGCTTCCGCAACTCCGCAATTCCGCAACAGACACAGGGTCGGTCTCAAAAACTTTACTTTTAAGGTATCCCCAAAGAAAAAAAATCCATTGGGGACAGGTTCGGGCTATGACGAGGCCAGTTATGTCGCCTCTTTTGGATATCACTTTTTGGCCGAAAATCTCTCGAATTGCACTCAATGAGTTATTGGAGGTGTGACATGTTGCCCCGTCTTGCTGAAACCACGATCGTTAATTAAAACCATCAAAATTTTGTAGCGAAGGAGCAAAAAAGTTTTGTAACAATACAATATACCGCTCTGTATTCACTGTAACAGTGCGTCCCCTTTGGTCTTCAAAGAAGTAAGGACCAATAATGCCTCTTGCTGACAAAGCTGCCCATACAGTAACCTTGGGTGAATGCATTTTGGTTTTTCATGCTTCAATTTTGGATTATTGTCACTCCAATACCTGCAATTTTGCCTGTTGACATCGTTAACGTGAAAGTGTGCCTCATCTAAGAAAAAAATGATGGTAAAGATGGTAAACCTCTCTAGCATTTCGTTGGCAAACTGCAGCCTGGTAGCGTGATCTTGAGACATTAATGCCTGTAATATTTGGATTTTGTACGGATAAAAACGTAAATCTTTATGAAAAATGCGGTTTAAAGACGTTCTGGGCACGTTTAAGACGCTAGACCGCTTTCGAGTAGAGTCTCGGTTGTTCACGAACATACGCTCTTACACGTTCCAAATTTTCGCGATCTCTTGATGTCCTAGGTCGGCCGGATCTTGGTTGTTTTAACGTTGAACCTGTCTTTTCGAATTTCTTTACCCAACTCTTAATCAACTGAATCGATGGAGCTTCATTTTTATGGCGTATATTGTAATGATTACAATATTTTCGTTGCGATATTGTCAAAGAATCGTTATTTTTGTAATATTCGCGTACGCAGAACGCACGTTGTGCTCCGGTGAAGGACGCCATGGCACTAAATTCCCATCGGCCGCTCTTTCATTTCGTAACCCCGCCGCCCCGCCCCGCCGCCGCTTCCTGACGCAGCTACCGATTCAAAATATACGGACTTTTGGTCCACCCTGTACAATGATTTACACAGAAAATGTACAATGGTCTTATCGCTATAAACGATCTTTTCCAGACAACCTTTAGGTAAAGGAACATACTCATTGACAGGAAAGGGGTTGTTAAACTTTCTGCGAGTTCATCCATTGTCATATCTGTTGGGATTCCTCTTATTAATCCCATCCTGGTCACGTTAAAGGTGAGGATGGATGAAGTGCATTTGTAAAATCTCATTGGCCAAAAAGTAGTTTGCATCCGACCCAGAAGATAGCGATAGATTTTTTATACCATCCATCTCAACGTTTTTAATTTTATTATTGACAACAAATTTGCCGAACCTGAGAGGCTGAATATAATAAATATATTATTGCAATTGAAAAAATGACCACCAGAGGCGGGAATCGAACCCGCGTTCCTCGCATACCGAGCGATTGCCTACATCACTCCTGAAAAACTAGATCTACATCACTCCTGAGCCACCAACTGTTTTGAGGGGTCATCGCGTATTGTCTCATACGTTGTTTTGATGCCTCCCAACCTCCTGAACCAGTTGGCTATCGAAAAGGCTTCAGTACAATAGACCATATCCATAAAAATTATACAGAAGTTTGATGAGTACAATATGCCTCTGTGGTTAGCGTTTGTGGATTATTAGTAGGCCTTTGATTCGATCGAAACGGTGCTACAGTCTCTTCCGAGGTGTCACCTAGACAATAGATATATAGAGGTGTTAGAGTATCTGTACAGCAATGCCACCATGCAGAGCTCGATGGCCATTCCACTGCGTAGAGGTATGAGACGGGGGAGAATATCTTTGAAACTGTCTACAGCGACATTAGAAGACGCCTTCAAGCTTCCGGAATGGATTTGGATCAACGTCAACGGCGCATACATCACATACCTCCGGCTTGCCACGCTAAAGGAGCTTGGAACTATGCTAGGAGACCTCAACCGAATCTCCCAACGAGTAGGTCTTACAATGACATGGACAAGACGTAAGTAATGGCTAGCTCCAGAGTGGTACCCACTCCAGTATCTGTTGAGAAGTCAACTCTCAAAGTTGTTGACAAGTACGTGGTCCAACTAGGTAGTAATTGGATGTGGTCCAACTAAGTAGTAGTTGGACCATTAGGTAGGTCCAACTTCGAGAAAAGAGGTCTGTCGACGAATCCGATTTGGCTGGGCAGCGTTTGGGAAACTACGCAAGAGCACCTTCTCGTCTCAAGTACCTCAGTGCCTTACGAAAGTCTTTAATTAATGTGTGCTGCCAGTGATCACATACGGATCTGAAACATGATTTCTACTATGGGCCTCATTAAAAAGCTTAAGTTCATGCAATTGTTTCTCTACGAGATCGAATCAGAAATGAGAAAATATCTAGAAGAATTAAGGTAAAACACATAGCCCTGCGAATCAGTAAGCTCAAGTGGCAATAGACAGGGCACATAGCGCGAAGAACTGATAACCGTTGGGGCAGAAAAGATCTAGATTGGAGATCCTTTGATCAAAGGCGCAGCGTAGGACGGACTTCCTACGGCAAGATGTACAGACGACCTTGTAAAGATTGCAGGATCACAATGCAGGCCGCTTGCAGTCGGTCGTTGTGGAAAACCATGGGGTAGTCCTATGTTCAGCAATGGACACCCTACGGCAGCATCAATATGATTCTCAGTCGAAACCGAAATCTTGGTCATTTAATAATTAAGATCGATTATTTTTGATTATAGCTAATTATAAGGAACTAGCTGTTGCCCGCGACTTCGTCCAGCTATCATGATCTCTTAGTCTACCATGTCGTAAGGAAAAGAGAGGAATGAAAAATCGAAGTAAATAGGCACTCTTTTTGGATAGGTTAGGGCTCATTCACACGGCATCCGTCATTGACGATTCGTCAAAATACAGGATATCGTCATGACGGATGGACGTTCACATTGCGTGAATCGTGTTTTTCACGATTGGTCAAAATATCCGAATTGAATTAAGGTATAGTATGTAATATTAGATACGCGACCACTTATCATTGGGTATATGTAACTCAGTGAAAACACAACGATGGCGCGTTTTAAAATACTACTAACGCCATCAATTGTCAACATTTAAAACTAAAAGTTATTTAGTTTGTCCATGGGTTCGTCTTAATTTATTCGTTCCATTAGGTAAGTACTGATAGGTTCAAACTAATACATATACATCCTCCATCATCCCTTATTTTATCCCCATGGGGGTTGAATTTATCAAAATCCTATTTGAGCGGACGTCTTCATCATAGTAATATTTAATTTCAGTTCAATCAGTCGAAAATCTATGAGAAGATTTATACAAACTTTCATCCCCTATTTTATCCCCTTAGGGGAGGAATTTATCAAAATCCTTTCTCAGGGAATGCCTACGTCATAGTAGCTTTATGCATGCAAACTCTCAGCCCGATTGGTTTAAAATTGACAAAGTTTCATACAAACTTTCATCCCCTATTTTATTAACCCCTTGGGGGCAGATGCCTACGTCATAACATCTACCTGCATGCCAAATTTCAGCCCGATCCGTCCAGTGGTTTGGGCTGTGCGTTAATAGATCACTATGTAAGTTAGTCAGTCACCTTTGAGTTGTATTTATTATATATTATTTAGATTCAAAAACTTTTTAGCACTTGTATTGGTTTAAACTACCAATTTACTATTATAATAATCAAAAATTTGCGTGTTATAGCAAAAAACATGTTTATAAAATATTTATCCGTCTATTTGGATAAATACTCGAGTAAAAATGGATATTTATGAGTATTTATCCATTTTGAGTATTTATCCGGATAAAAACCCATCACTAATCATGCGGCTTCATAGGCTCAGGTGAGTTAGTACTTCTGTGAGCATGACATGCATGACAGGATTCAACAATATTTGTAATATCTGCCGACATGAAAGGCCAAAATACATGACCTCTCGTAAACGCCTTAGACCTCTCAATTCCTAGATGACCACTGTGTATAACCTTTAAAATGTCTGACCTGATACTCCTGGGAATTACAATACTGTTATTCCTAAACACTAAATCATCTTCAGTGTGTAAATCATGCCGGTACTGCCAATATTCCTTGACCTCAGACTGTAATAGATTTTTACAACTTGGCCAACCTTCATGACAAAGCTTTTTCAATGTATCCATACATGCGTCTGCATTAGTAGCATCTTCCAGCCATTGTAGACGTTCCGGAGACACGGGCAATGTTTTTATCAGCATATTGACGTGAACAACCATATCCTCATCCAACTCATCCTCACTAGTTTCTGGCAAAGCTGCACGTGATAATGCATCAGCTAAAAACATCTGTGTGCCTTTCTTGTAAATTACATCTAGACTATATATTTGGATTTTTAGCATCATTCTCTGAAGACGTGCAGGGACTTCAACTAACGATTTTTTGAACAGTGTTATCAAAGGACGATGATCAGTTTCCACCACGACTTTTTGGCCATAAATAAACTGGTGAAACCTGACACAAGCAAAGACTATGGCATATAGTTCCTTTTCAATTTGTGCCATTCTTTCTTGAGTTGAAGTTAATGTTTTTGATGCATAATATACAGGTGACCATTTTGCATAATAACTGCACCGACTGCTGTGCTCCTGGCATCGACTGATAATACTATAGGCTCTTTAACGCTAAAATGCGCTAGGACAGGAACACGACATAAAATATCTTTAAGACGCACAAAAATATTTTCATAACTAGAATTCCATTTGAATGACGTACCTTTTTTAAGAAGATCTCGTAATGGACCAATTTAATTTGCTATATTTTCAATGTAAGGACTTAAATAATTCAGCATACCCAAAAATCACTGCAAATCTTTTACTGTTTTTGGCGATGACATTTCTGTTACAGCTCTGACCTTTTCTGGATCCGGTTTTACACCATCCCCTGAAAAAATATGTCCTAAATATTTAATTTCACTTTGAGCAAATGAACATTTTTCTCGATTAAATTTAATATTTACTTCTTGAGCCCTATCAAAGACTAACTTTAAACGCTCATTATGCTCAGAAATCGTGCGGCCAAACACGAGTATATCATCACTGTACACGAACACACCCGGTATATCGGCGAATGTTTCTGTCATTACACGATGGAAATATTCTGGTGCGCAACTAACACCAAACGGAAGGCGCTTAAAGCGATAACGTCCAAAAGGTGTATTAAAGGTGGTAAGGTATGAACTGTCTTCATCAAAGCAACACATCCAAAATCCGCTACTAGCATCAAGATTTGAATAATATTTCGCACCAGCAACCTTGGAACGCACTACATCAACTGTTGGTATAGGATAATGTGAACGACAAATGGCTTTATTTAAGTTTCTTGGATCTAAACATACCTACTCTAAGTTGCCCGTTCTTTTTTTTTTCACAAGTATAAGGGAACTTACCCAAGCTGTTGGTTCTGTCACTTTAGTAATGACTTCCATTTTCTACATTCTATCTAACTCTTTCTGTAGTCTTTCGTACAGTGCATTGTGCAAAAGGGACTTTCCGAGGTGCATCAATTTTCGGAGGTACATCCTCGCTGACAGATATGTGGCACAAACCAGGTAGACATCCTAGCCCCACAAATAAATTTTCATATACTTTTAGTAAATTATCAACACTACTATTATTTACGTTTGACTGACACAAGACAGTTGACTTTGACAGCATTTCATTTTTTTCAGATTCAGATTTATTTTTAATTTGATTATCGTGACATATAGAGAAAACTCTTTTGATGAGACCTAATCTTGAACACGCAGATCTGCAATTACAAACCGCAGTGACGAACACTTCTGACTTTGATTTAGCATAAAATTACAAATGATATCTTGCTCTCCAACTACTCTAACATTATCACCACTGTACGCTGTTAGCTTAACTTGGCATGGTTTTAAATCCTGGCGCAGCTGTAGGCACCTAAAGGCATAACGTTTAAATCACTTCCTGTATCCAGCACCACTCTGACCTGTTTATCGTTAATATCAAGATTCATCGTCCACTCAGCATCGAATATATCGGCTCTCATGTGTCCCACGAAAAATTCCTGACCTTGGTTTTGAGGTATCGAATCAACAACGGTTTCCTCGTTGTTTTGTTGCGTATCAACGAACCGTACTACCTTTTTTGTTCGACACATTGCTTCATAATGACCAATCGCGCGACATTTGTTGCATTTGGCCTTTAGAGCTGGACACTTAAATCTGTGCACCTGTCCACATCTACCACACACGTTTTGTGATTTGCGAGAATCAGGGTGTTCTTTTACATGAAACACTGACGATTGATTTGACTCCATAGTATCAACTTGACTTTTGGATAAAACCATTGCTGTCGCTATTCGAATGGCCTCATCAAGCGTTAAGCTATCTTCTAGAAGTAGTTTCTCTTTGACATCATGATATTTTGAATGCATATTGCAAATGAAAGTAACCTTTATCAATCTATCCTGAAGCGTACCAAATTCACACGATTGACTTAGAGCTCTCAATTCAGTGACGAATTGATCCAACGTCTGATCAGCACCTTGCTTATGCGTAAAGAAATTATGGCATTCAAATGTGAGATTACGTTTCGGGACAAAATAATTCTCAAAAAGTTTTACAATCTCGTCGTGATTGTATCGATATCTATCTGGAACGAATTAAATATTTCCACACATGGATCCCCGATCATATGTAGAAGCAACGCTACTCTTCTTTCGTCGCTTTCCCCCTCCAATGAGGAAGCTCTCAGGAATATTTTGAACGATTGTATCCAATTTTTCCAATTATTTGACAGATTACCCGTCATAACCATGTTCCCGCATCCTGCAAGACTAATTTTATTTTTGGATTTACTTTCCATCTTTAATTCCGGGAATCCCACTTCGACACCATGTAATAGGGTTCGACATATGTGGTAATAATGAGGCAGGACACTTTATATTAATGTTATTTATTTATAAGACCATTAAAGATATTTCGACATCTTCTGACAAGACTATAGACAAGACAACAACCATAGACCATCATCTCATAACAGTGATAAGCATTCAGTATGCAATAATATATTTAGATTGCATAGTGAATGCTTATCACTTAAAAAAAACAATAATTACCTATGAATATAATAAGTTCCGGCAGAGGTCCCTGTCTCCTCTCTAGACACATGGACAATGAAGGGCCCTTTGTCACTATCTCCATAACTTATGACGCAACTACTATGGAAGGGTGCGTGTGCATCGGTTGACCACTCGGAGATTCGGAGATGAAACTGATGAGTTAATTGCCGATTTCTTAGCGGGATCCGAGTGAATCTCCGTATCTAAACGGCATTTTAAACGTGGCCCAGTTTGTGAAAATACTGGGCAAATCCATTGGTGGCGGGTCGGGAGGGACAGGCAGGGGTATCAGGAGGGTTATTAACATCCATTGCAACTACTTATCCGGTCGGTACAAATATACCACCAACCTAAGTACCTAAATAATTACTGGACTTAGACAGACTAAACGATTTGAGTTAAATTCAACACAAAATAAAAAACACAGATCTGTAAATTCCACAAACACAACCAGACGCGGAACAGAATCCAACATTGTCGACATACTGAGCAAGTTTTTGGCGGGTAACGAACCGTGATGGGTGGGCTTCGTTTCTTAATTTCCTAAATTAGTTTTTCGTGGTCATATGCTACAGTGGAGAACTAATGAAGTGAAAGTAAGAAGCAAAGAAAGGCGCTCCCCGGTTCGATTTCCCGCATTTCCTTGAGAGCATTGAAATGTGAACCATCTTCGCTTTTCAATAAATTAGGTTAGGTTAGGATGTAGTTTAGTAGCCAATGTTCCACAGGAGTGGTCCTAGAACCGACCCCTGCGGAACGCCACACGACGACTGCCTGCGAACCACTCCTCTCGGGGTGACGCACATCACCTCGCGATCGCTTAGGTAATCGGCGATCACTGCTTGCAGGTAGGCGGGCACCCCGTGATACTCGAGGGCCCGCCTGATGCTCGCCCACGGCAGGGTGTGTAACGCGTTGGCAATGTCGAGCAATGTTGGTGCATACCCCCCCGCTGGCAGGGGGGTATGCACCGCAATTTCCTGACGCGTAAAAAAAAAAAAAGGATGTAGTTTAGTGTTAGTGTAGTTGTATTATTATAAGAATAAGAATACTGAAGAAAATAATGAAAAGTGTTACAAATAAAAAATAATGAAGACTGTATTGACGTGATCCTTTGCCTACCCAGAATGGGTGAATTGAACAAAAAAAAGGTTTTTTTGGCGGGAAATGAGCCAGTCAATATGGGCTTCGTTTCTTAATTTTCTAAATTAGTTTTTCGTGGTCATTGTTGTGATTATGTGGTGGAATAATCTTAATAATGTGCTGCAGTGAAGAACTAAAGAAGTGAAAGTAAGAAACAAAGTAAGGCGCTCCTAGCTGATCCGATTCGATTTCCCGCTCAAAATTTCCTTGAGAGCATTGAAATGTGAACCATCCTCACGTTTCAATGAGTTAGGTAGTTTGTAGTTTAGTGTAGTTGTGTAAGTACATAAGAAGAAGATTCTGAAGAAAAGAATGAACAATGAAATGATACTGAAGACGTGGCTGTATGGAATTGATCCTTTGCCTACCCAGAATGGGTGAATTGAATTAAAAAAAATTTAACAAAAAAAAGGTACCAACTTACCAATTTGACGTATTAAACGACGAAAGTAATAATTTTATCGTAATAACGTGATTTACTTCGGAGTTATTGCATTTTATTTTGGTAGGGTTGTATTATTTTGTTGTATTTTTGTACAAAGTACGTTCATAATTTACAATTGAGTTTAATGTCATCCATCGGCCTCATAAAGCCAGATTTGTAGATTTATTTACTATACTGACTGGTACCTATTTACTATATTCTATGAGATTTACATTTTAATCAATCCGGTCCGGTCTAAAGAAGTATATTTTATTCTGTGCGTTCGTGTTGCTTACTTAGGTCTTGTTTTGCAGTTTTTTTAAGATAAGTTGAAATTTACAAATTATAAAGTTATGCCTAAAACAAAAATGAGCTATTGGTGCGCTGTTAAGGATTGCAAGAATACCAGTTTAAAAACACCGAACAAGATGTGGATTCCAGTGCCAACTGAAATAAATTTACGAAAAACTTGGTTGAAACTTGCAAGAAGAAATTCAGAACTAGTGCCTAAAAAAAACAATATGTTCTTTTGTGAAGACCACTTTGATGTAAGTAGTACTAGTGAAAGATATTTAAGAATTGAAATAGGTAGGTCCTATTCATCCAAACATGACTGTTGCAAATTTTCAAAACCGACAGAGGCCTAACGTATGAAGTTTGTATTTTCAACTCATGCAATATGTTTAGTTTTATATAGTGTGAGTCGTTATAAAGTGCACATATGAAAATGTGTGAAACTAGAACCACTTCGATCGAAGGAAAAAATGACAAAAAGAAAACTGAATAAATAAATAGTTGTTTTATTTTAATTACCTTCTCTTGACTTATTGTAAAGAAAACTATTGTATTATTATTTATACAGACATGTAGTGTTAAAAATAAGTACAGATGGGCCAAATGTGATTTGAACCGAATCCGAACTTCAGCCGAACATTCGGTAAAAATGAAAATTGATATATAAATAAATAAATATACACGAATTGCTCATTTAAAGGTATAAGATATTTGAGTAGGGCTCCCTTACAACAAAACAGATATTTATGGCATTTTTAAAACTAAATAAAGGTTATTATATAATTATAGTATCTAGTTTTATAGATAATAGTATGGGACACTATGTGAGTGAGTCCGACTCTCATACTTTGGTTTTTTTTCCTATTTAAATCTTGCAAATTGTCTTGTCGACTATAAGCAGATGAGATACCTCTTTTGTACTTCCTACCTACCTAGTAAATTGCTAATAATTTGTGTGTTACTATTCAGCTGGAAAACGACATGTTGAATTATATGGAGTATAAGATAATGGGTTTAGTAAACAGCATTCGACTAAAACCATTTTGCAAGCCCTGCAAATTTAATTGGAATGTAAATTCAAATGAATCTCAGTTTCCTGTGCAAGATCTTACAGGAACAAACATTAAGGTATCATCATCCTGTATTGAAGGTAATTCATTCATATTATGTAGCACATATTTTTTAAAACAAGTCTTGTATTAGATTACCAAGACACTAGGCCCTTACTACAAAAAATTAAAACTCTCCAAACCCTTTTTAAATATAAAACAGCTAATTTATAATTAATGACAGATAGTAATTAAATAATTGAGACATACATTTTAAATTACCCATCTCATATTTAGACAAGGTTTGGACTAAGTTTTAATATTTTGTAGCAAGGTGGTAGGTGTTTGTGTCCAAATTGCACAACACTTACTGAATACATAATATAAGGTCTTTTAATTCGATTACAGTGCGTCTGTATCGCAGTAGATGCGCGTATACGCGCAGAAGAGGCACGTTTCACGATCGCCCCGTGTGCTTAACTTAAAAGGCTGCGATCGAATCTCGTTTGAATCGCGTATACGCGCGTCTTCTGCGCGTTTAAAAACGCCGTGTGCTATCACCCTTACATAGTATTATAACATGCTTTATAAAATAATTTTGTTTATTATTCATTCACTTATAGGATCACAGACGCCAGCGCATGTTTCATCTATGGAAAACAAATGTGCCAAACCTGTTCAAATCATTCATGTGCAGAGTCATACAGCAAAACAGGTAGGTAGTTCAGAGCCAGCAAGCAACATGCAATTTAAGTTTGTTGGAATTCACAATATGTAAGTAGACAGGTTCAAACTGGTATAAAAAATAAATATCTACACCCAATTCGGTATACAACCTATGGTAATTTTAGTAGTTACCTTTACCACCTAAAATTATTGAAAGATGGGGCTTAGTTTTACTAAAATACGGAGTATAATTTATCCATCATATGCCCTCTAAACGCACTGGAAACCGACATATGACGTTACTGTTATGCAAACAGTAATTTCATATGTCGGTGAGAGTGAGAGATGTGTGTGAGAGTTTTCAATCGAGAAAAAGTTTGCTTCCAAAAACAACCCTGTTAATGTCGGAGAAAGTCGTCATACGCATGCTTATGATGTCACAAGGTTAGGTATTCAATAATTAATTAAAAAATAACTACTGAATAAAAAGTCAAAATACTCCAATTATCTTTGTCTTCTTTTGAACTTAAAGAAAAAAATATAAAACATATATATAACATAAGTACCTACTTTAAATAGTAGATTGTTATACAAGGGACGATAGTGACCATTCCACTCGAGAAGTTTCTGGCCAATAGCTCGAGAGTGGAATGGGTGCTTTCACCCGAGTTGAACATTACTATTTTTCATTTCGACTGTGAGGTAAGTATCGATAGAATATCGATAGTATCGATAGACTATCGATAGTTGAGGCAAAAGCGAAAGTATCAATAAAATATCGATAGTATCGATAGTTGAGGCAAAAGCAAACTATCGATAAAATATCGACAGTATCGATAGACTATCGATAGCTGAGACAAAAGCAATGGTATCGATAACATATCAATAGTATCGATAGACTATCGATAGTTGAGGCAAAACAATAGTATCGATAAAATATCGATAGTATCGATAGACTCGATAGTTGAGGCAAAAACAATAGTATCAATATAATATCGAAAGTCACGATAGACTATCGATAGTTGAGGCAAAAGCAATAGTATCGTTAAAATATCGATAGTTGAGGGAAAAACCAAAGGTATCGATAAAATATCGATAGACTATCGATAGTTGAGGAAAAAGTATCGATAGTCTACCGATAGTAATGATAGTATCGATAGACTATCGATAGTATCAAAGTTCTAGCGTTGGGTTTACTCCCCGGAACTGTTGGGTTTATTTCCATTTTCGGGGAAAGTATGCGGAATATTTCCAATTCGTCGGGAAAATACTCAAAAGTACACTTAAATTAATAATATGCGAGAATTTAGCTATTTTGACCATGGTTATACGTTTGTAGCACACCTTCACATAAAACCATAACAGCGGGACCACGCTAGTTTTGCCTGTTTGTCAGTTTTATTACACCAAACGTAAACTGCATGTTCTAATGTTTAGATTTATCTGAGTCTCTCCTTTTTTGAGATTCGACGATCCTGTGGTATACTTCCTATTACTGTGCCCACGATGTGGCGAATGGGTGCAGAAATGACAGGGTCATAGTAAAATAACTGCATTAGAAACGGCAGTTTGGCTTCTGCTAAGTTTGAAGGTTTGAGACAAGTGATAATAAAGTTAAATCTATATTTAAAACAAGAAATTCAGAAAAATAAAACGTGTAGGTTTGTTTTCTTTAAGGTGTCTAGGTAAACATACTTAAAGTCCCGAGTGTGGTAAGTGAGCTATCAGCGGGAGAGTGAAAGAAAGGCGCCTCTTTTGTTTATATTTTTTTGCTTCATCATATCAGCCTATTGCAGTCCACTGCTAGACATAGGCCTCTCTAAGACGGCGCCAAATTTCACGGTCCTCCGCTTCTCGCATCCAACCACCACTGGCCACCTTCCTCAGGTCATCGGTCCATCTAGCAGGGGGGCGTCCAACACTACGTTCCCCGAGACGTGGTCTCCATTCGAGAACCTTCCTACTTCAACGCCCGTCGGTTCTGCGACAGACATGACCAGCTCACTGCCACTTCAGCACACTGCACCTCTGTCTAAACGATATCTATGACTTTCGTCTTTTGGCGGATGATCTCGTTTCGGATTCTATCCTTTAGCGAGATCACCAGCATAGACCGTTCCATAGCTCGCTCGGTGACATGCAATCGGTGGGCCAGCTTAACTGCCAAGTTCCACGTCTCGGCCCCGTACGTCATGACACGTAGGACGCACTGGTACCCTGCTCTTCAGGCATTGCAGTAGTGGCGACGAGAAGATGTGACGCAACTTCTCAAATGCTGCCCAACCTAGCTGCACCCTTCTGGCGAACACTTGCCTGAGGTAGACGTATTCCTGGACAACTTCGAGCGCCTCGCCACTGACTGCTATCGGTTCCGGGACAATATGTTCGTTGAACATGATCTTAGTCTTGTCCAAGTTTATCCGAAGACCAACGCATCGCGAGGCAAAGTCTAGGCTGTGCAACATTTTTGCAGATCCTGCGGCGATTCTGCCATTAGCACTATGTCGTCGGCAAAGCGGAGGTGCGTGAAATATTCACCGTTGACATTGACGCCCAATCCCTCCCAGTCAAGAGTCTTGAAGAATATTCAAGAGTGACTTGTCGCCGTTCTTAAAAAACAGCGCCACAACGCTCCCACTCCACGCCTACGGGGTAGTCCCATTTGCAATGATGGCATTGAAGATTCTCACGAGCTCCTTGATGACTGGAGGTCCTCCTGCCTTCAGGAGCTCGGATGTAATGCCATCTTCACCGGGAGCCTTCTCATTGCTAAGCTGTTTGAGAGCCCCCGCAACTTCCTCTTCGTCCACATTTGGGAGGTCTTCATTGTAGTGGTGTGTCAGCGTGGCTCTTGGGTCAGTCGCATTGGGAGGAGGCTTCGAGACATGCGAGGCATATAGTTGGCCGTAGAAGCCTTCAACTTTGGCGAGAATCTCTGGAATTGAGGTGACTGTCGCCGTTCGAGGTTTTGAGTTTCAAATTTTTTTGAAGTTTTGAATTTTTTTTGCTTGTTAACTCGAAAACTGCTTATTTTATTTTAAGACACATTCAAAAGTTAACAAGATATTACAAAGTATCTGATTTGATATTAAGTTCAAAAACTTAAATCCTACTGCGGACAAATCACGCAATAATAATTTAATGTCATCTCTTTTTGAACTTACAATTTAGGTACTCACATTTAATAAAAGATCAGCCACTAGGCGAAATCGGTCGTTTTCATTGAACTCCTTAGAAGAAAATTAGGTATCTGATCAAAAAGGAGTAAATTGTGAGTTCAAAAACATAGATGTGAACACCTGTGTTTATTTTTCTGAATTTCTTGTTTTTAATAACGAAGATTAAACTTATCACTTATCTTGAATCTTCAAACTTAGCAGAAGCCAAACTGCCGTTTCCTATGTAGAGATTTTATTATGACCGTGTTTCTTTATGTCGAGATTTCTCCAATCCTTCTCAAACGTCTACATTTCTGCACCCCTTCGCGACATCGTGGGCACAGTAGTAGGATCGTCGAATCTTAAAGAAAGACTCTAAGCATTAGAACATGCAGTTTACGTTTGGTGTAATAAAACTGAAAAACAGGCAAAACTAGCGTGGTCCCGCTGTTATGGTTTTATGTGAAGGTGCGCTACAGGCGTAAAACCATTGTCAAAATAGCTGAATTCTCGCATTTTATTAATTTAAGTCCACTTTTGAGTATTTTCCCGCCGAATTGGAATATTTCCCAATCTTTCCGTTTTTTCCCATACTTTCCCGTATTATTCTTTTCCATCCCAATTTTTTCTTTCCCTTGCCCATCGCTACAAAGTTCAATATTAAAATCACTACCTATCGATAGCTGTTACAGCTCTGACTATTGCAATAATAACTATCGATACTCTTGATAGTGGCCTTCAATAGTAGGAGTATAAAGTAGGAGGGAAAAGTTATTTCCCACCCGGCTATCTACACATGAAAGTTCAACTTTCCGAACAGGTGAGATGAAAATTTACTTTACGTACAGAATTTTTAGGGTTCCATACGTCAAAAGGAAAAAGGAACTGTATAGGATCACTTTGTTATATGTCTGTCTGTCAAGACTCTTTTTTTAGGAACTCATGGAGGTACTTTGTAATAATTAACATAAAATATACTAATCAACACCGTCTAGGGATACTTTGGATGTAATAATGCTTTGTTTTGTATATCCCTAGACAGTGTTGATGTGTGTACTTAACGACTCTGCGTCTGCGGTCCCTTAAAGCTGTAAAAAAATCAAGGTTTTAAGTCAACAGTATTTAACTTATTTTAAAACGTTTTGCATCAAAACTTCTATAAGTACCCCATGGTACTTTCCTCAGACTTAGATTCATGGCAATAGAAAAGGTTTATACTGCATATTTAAAGGAATAAATCCAAATTCGCAACCGCTTCGTACGGAACCCTTCATGGGCGAGTCCAACTCGCACTTGCCCGGTTTTTTTTGTTCCTTCTGCCACACATCACACTTACTTCTTATGTAACAGAAAATATAATTTATTTAATGTTAATTGTATTTAATCAACCATAGTAACAACTTAATGTAACTTATTAGTAATTAATATTTTTAAATAATAAAAAAAAATTTGTAAAGAATATTGAAAATAAAATTAATGAATAAATTTAAAAATATATTAATTACCATTAAGTTACATTAAGTTGAGTTATGGTTGCTTGAATACGATCATTGACAATTTAAAAAAACCCTCTCCCCGTTATTCCAAAAACTGAGTACCGGGTTTAAGCCAGGACTAAGCTATTAGCTAGCCAATTAGAAAAGCGCTTCTCTATTAGGTTATGTCACGAATGTGTCATTCATTCCTCTGTTGTCGGCTAATATTTAGACCTATTTTAAACCTGGTCTA
Source organism: Pyrausta nigrata (assembly GCA_949316185.1). Lineage (NCBI taxonomy): Eukaryota > Metazoa > Arthropoda > Insecta > Lepidoptera > Crambidae > Pyrausta > Pyrausta nigrata. Next base: position 4,108,929 of record OX438961.1, read on the forward strand.
TTTTTTTATAATAACACCGTCTAAGTATTTTTTAAATGTGATGTGTAGACAAAAGGAACAAAAAACTTATGCAGGTCAGTTTATACAGCAGTGTGTCCGGGTCTCGACTAGCGATAATATAAGGGCCTTTAATTTATCAAATTTTAGAGACATAATACCTACTATTGAAAAAAAAATTGGCAAAAAAAATGTTTAAAAAAAAAACGATTATTTAATTACATTTTTGGGTTTAGTTTTGTAATAGGTTTAAAAAATTATACAACTGTTTTAAATTTTAAGCTCGGTTTCTTATAACATTTTTTTTCTCTATGACAGTTCATAATTTTGAAAATGATCTTTATTTCACTTTATAGGCGATAGTGTTACAATCCAAATGAATAATTTTCATAACTTTTAAGACCTTGTGATCCATAGAAATAACACAAAAAAAATGGCTGCCGCTTTAAAGATGGGGGTTTAGCTTATATTGATTATAATGATGAGTATATTGTTTCAGTTAGAAAAAGATATGGAAAACTATATGCAACACAAACTGAGAAAAATACCCGGAGAAAAGATCATACTCCGTGTGAAGAAAAGTGATATTATACCTCACGTATTCCAGTACCAGAAAACTCAAAAGTCAATACAGTTACAAAGCAATGCAGCGGATCCTAGTACAACAAATGCTCAAGATGTTGAGAGAATTGGTAAATACATAGAACATTTAAAAACCATGTACGATCCAAAAAGAGAGATCTGGTGCTCAAATAATTACGTAAATTTTTTATACGGGACGAATATCTCACAGCCACTGGTGGCTAGCGACAAGCTTTGTAGTGTTTACATTATTTTTTATACGTTTACATACGTGAAGGGAGTGGCGGCCATTTGCCATTTTGACATAACATCTGTCAAAAAAGTATCTAGCAGATGAGTGTCAATTGTAGCGGCCACCATGGTGGCCCATCTGCGCGGAGTCAGGCCTGTGTATCTCCCCGCGTAGGTAGCAAAAACGTACCTACGCGCGGCGACCCTTTGGAATGGGCTAAGTCACGGTGTCGTGAGCAAGCAACGAGATGCCCGCGCGTTTTATTCTACGGCGGCGCACGGCATTACTTATGTTTGATTACGTTGCTTGCTGGACGAGCATGAATCATCATCATATCAGCCTATTGCAGTCCACTGCTGGACATAGGCCTCTCCAAGACGGCGCAAACTTTCACGGTCCTCCGCTTCTCGCATCCAGCCACCACCGGCCACCTTCCTCAGGTCATCGGTCCACCTATCAGGGGGGCGTCCAACACTACGTTTCCCGAGACGTGGTCTCCATTCGAGAACCTTCCTACTCCAACGCCCGTCGGTTCTGCGACAGACATGACCAGCCCACTGCCACTTCAGCTAACTGCACCTCTGAACGATATCTATGACTTCCGTCTTTTGGCGGATGATCTCGTTCCGGATTCTATCCCTTAGCGAGATCCCCAGCATAGACCGTTCCATAGCTCGCTGAGCGACATGCAGTCGATGGGCCAGCTTGACTGTCAAGTTCCACGTCTCGGCCCCGTAGGTCATGACAGGTAGGACGCACTGGTTATATACCCTGCTCTTCAGGCATTGCGGTAGAGGCGACGAGAAGATGTGACGCAACTTCCCAAATGCTGCCCAACCCAGTTGCACCCTTCTGGCGATTTCGCGGTCGAGGTTGTCTTTACCCAGTTGCAACACTTGCCCGAGGTAAACGTATTCCTGGACAACTTCGAGCATCTTGCCGCTGACTGCTATCGGTTCCGGGACAATATGTTCGTTGAACATGACCTTAGTCTTGTCCAAGTTCATCCGGAGACCAACGCATCGCGAGGCAGAGTCTAGGCTGTGCACCATTTTTTGCAGATCCCGCGGCGATTCTGCTGTCGAAGGCTTTTTCGTAGTCCACAAAAGCTAGACACAATGGCTGGTTATACTCTTCGGACTTCTGTATAACCTGCCTGACTGTGTGGATGTGGTCTACGGTACTGTAGCCTTTACGAAACCCGGCCTGTTCCGGTGGCTCGAAGGCGTCCAATCTTGCGGCGAGGCGATTTGCGAGGACTCTCGAGAACAGCTTGTAGACGTGGCTCAGGAGCGCGATTGGCCTGTAGTTTTTCAAGAGCGACTTGTTGCCTTTCTTGAAAAACAGCGCCACAACGCTCCCACTTCACGCCTCCGGAGTAGTCCCATTTGCAATGACGGCATTAAATATCCTCACGAGCTCCTTGATGACTGGAGGTCCTCCTGCCTTCAGGAGCTCGGATGTAATGCCGTCTTCACCGGGAGCCTTCCCATTGCTAAGCTGTTTGAGAGCCCCCGCAAGTCGCACCGGGAGGAGGCTTCGAGACATGCGAGGCATATAGCATATAGTCGGTCGTAGAAGCCTTCAACTTCGGCGAGAATCTCTGGAATTGAAGTGACTACGCCGTTCGAGGTTTTGAGTTTCGTCAGATGGCTCTTGCCCAGTCTTTTAGTAAAGACTTTTGACCCCCGATTTTGCTCAATCGCTTCTCGTATGAGTTGCGTATTGTAGCATCGGAGGTCGCGTCTCACCGACTGTCGGATCTCTTCGGAGTTTCCCCCGATAATTTAGACTTCTGGCTACCTCGCTTCCTCCTAAAGTGCCTATTTCCCACTGAAAGAAAGGTGCACTAGATGGCGTAAGTAGCTTCTTGTAGCAGTCAACCCTATCGCGTCGCATAATAGTACGTCACTGAATACGTTTAGTGTATTATGATTCATATTCAGAGTCATAAGAATGAAATTATCTTGCAATGGATTTCTGTAGGTGTCTAAACCAGAATGTGTTTGACTCTGAGGCAAACTAAATTACACCATATCGTTGACGACATTGAGTACATATTTTTTTAAATTTCATTGCAAAGTCAAACTTCCATACGGAGTACTATTACTTATTCTGTGGCGGAGCCTAAATCTCAAAAATAAAATAACTCCCAAATGCATAATCTTAAGAACTGATCAGTCATTTCTATGGGGAAGTGTTTTAAACAACCATTTTAACCAAATTAGTCAATGTTTTCATACAAATTTTGTTTGAGCACCAGTTTATTCCCTTTTTGGATAACCACTGTAACAAAGCACAGGCACCCGTGCGAGCTGAAGCGGCTGAGGCGAGCGTGGGTGACTGCGATTTGTTACGTAAGGGCGAAGAGGCTGCACTTCCCGCAGCGCCAGAGACGAGGAAATCAAAATTGTGGCAAAACAACTTCGCTGGAAATAGGTTTCTGGAGGGTTAGGTTTTTTTCAAACCATTCATAACGGGGGAAGGGGGGAGACTCCTCATGCCAGTCCCACCCTAATTCATGGATATTTATTGCAATTTCTTAGAATTTTGGGGTTAGGAAAAATATTTTTAAAAATTCATATCTCAAAAACTTTTCGGATTCGGATTCGGGTTTTCGGCTTCGGATTTTCCTAGAGGGGGCAAGGGTACCAGGGGGGTAGCCGCCCCCCTCCCCAAACCCTCCCCCCTGCCCCTAATTCGTGGACGCATAATGTAAATTCCTTCTGCAGACATATCTCCGCAATCTCACCTTGATGGTAAGCGACGATGTTGCCGAGGATGTGTCATGCATGTCTGTCTAGAAAATACCGATCGGACAGATTTCTTTTTCATAGGGAAATGTTGCGATTAATTTAACTACAAATCTGTTTTTATTAGCAGTGAAGGTTGAAGAATCAACAGAAGATTCTGATGTTACTTTAAAAGCAGACTTGGCGGTAAATCTGGATTCGCAGCAAGTTTCTAGTGAGCAGTGCAACGAAGCAATAAAAGAGTGAGTTGTTTGTCTTAAAAGATTTTATCTTATTCTATACCCTAAAGCGAGCAATTCTTGTATTTATTTTTATTCCAACTTATATTATCATGACTTTATTAAATGTTTTTTTTTTGTAAAATATAAATGAATTGGATGTAATGAAATGATATGAATTGTAATGTAATGAATTTTATATGGAACTTGTTTTCTGAAATAAATTATTATTATTATTTATTAATTAATATATTTGTGATCTCGGAAACAGCTCTAAAGATCTACCGATCTAATTGGAGTTGACATACGTACGTAATTTACTTTATTTTGGTTCTCTTGACACTCGATTTGATTAGGCACAAAAATTATCTGTCATTTCTTAGAGAACATTTGGTCCAGGGTACTTGTATTATAGAGGTCAGTGGGGTAAACTGATATTTTTAAATGTGTTTAGCATTCATGAAAGTAATCCTGAGTATAGAAGTAAAACAACCAGGGACAACTTTTGTAAAATATGTAGATTATAAAATTACTATGGTTCCCCGCGACTTCGCCCGCAAGAGTTGGATTTTCCATTTAAACTTTCATCCCCCATTTCACCCCCTTAATGATTTTATATCGCGACAAAATGTAGCCTATGTCCTTTCCAGGGTCTCGATGTGTCTCCATACCAAATTTCATCTCAATCGGTTCAGTGGTTTAAGCGTCAAGAGGTAACAGACAGACAGACAGACACACTTTCGCATTTATAATATTACTATGGATAAAATTAAAAGTAAAGTTAGCCTATATCCTACTGCTGGGCAAAGACTGAGGCCTTTGATGTTTGAGGAGGTACGAGCCACACTCCACCACGCGGGCTCAGTGCGGATTGGTGGAGGGGTGTCTGTAAGGCAAGTGACCGACCTTACTGTCAGATGTTATCAAGCCGCCCTAGGGTCTCTGATTAGGCTTAACGACTAATACCAATATATATTAGCCGGGATCAACTGCTTAACGTGCCTTCCGAAGCACGGAGATGCTTGTCATGGACGTCACTTAAATGGTCTCCCATCCAATCACGACCGCGCCCTGGGTTGCTTTACTTTGATATCACTACCAAATGCGCTACAAGCACCTCTTAATAATAATAAAATTATTAATTAATAATATCATATTCTAGATCCTTAGGGTAACTAATCACGTTTTCTTCATTTTACAGCTCAAGTAAAAATACGGGTAAACGGAAAAGAAAATCTCCCAGAATGAAGGAACATCTGGCTGACTGTGAGGCATATTTCAAGAGCTACAGGGAGGAATTGAAAAAAACAGATCAAAGAAATCTCTATCGTACATCACGAGATCCCGAAAGTTACTTGAAAAATCTAGTTTCTTTGGACAAAGGAAAATGCAATGAGTTACTATCAAAGAAGAGCGAATATATTAATAAGGATAAAAAGGTAAAATAAAATCATCTTTTAACCAGCAAAAAGCGACCCTATTTCAACGGTATAAGATATCACAGTGTTTAGCTTGCTATAATCATCATCCTAGCGTTATCCCGGTTGTGCACTAGCACGCGAGATAGTGGGCTATCTGACCGCTGAGTGGGGTATGCTGACCATGGGAGTGGGGTCGAATTCAGTAGTTGGGCAGTTGGGCCTTAAGCAAAAAAATATGTTGTCGACCATCAACGACTTTCAGGATACTGGGCTCGATTCCAATATGTCCTGTCTATGATTAAATAGTTCGTCTCTCTCTTTCACAGCCAAACAAACGAAAACAGACGACTAAAATGTATGCAAAAGTCACATGGTGTTTTGATGGCTGCCATACAGTTTCGCACATTTTGGTATGCGATATCGAACTTCGCTTTAGAATAGATTGCGTCTTGTTTACGGGCCCTGATCCACAGACTACGCTCCCGTTCGATATCGACATCGTCTTTCATGTCCGTGCAATGTAAATTATTTGTCAAAGTATACGGTTACATTTCAGCAAGTGACGATATTTTAACAGAGCGTCTTACTATATCAGAGAAATACGACCTGCACATTATTTTTCAAAAAAACGGGCAATTCTTTATTTTTACTTTTCCTAACAAAAAAATCAAATATTTTTGAGATCATCCTGTTTAGTCTTAATAACATAGTTTTTGCCTCTGTCTCTCTTATTTTGATTGACTAATACACCGAACTAGTGTGTACGAAACGTAAGCAAGAGGGTAATTACAACACTGTCTACTTAGAAATCAAAATGTTTTTGGCGTTTTTCTCGAAACCTAGCGTATAAAAATAAAAGTATTTTTCACAAACATTATTTACTAATGTTGTTCCCTTTGCCCTCTTAGTTTCATCCGTTACTAAAATGTAACCTTATATATTCGGGTTTTATTTTCCAGTTGTCAGATAATTCGGATAATTCTAAAACTCATGGAGCCGCAACCCTAGTGGCTTCCGAACCGGCGCAAGCATGTCCAGGGCCTACCACAAGAGTTATAAGCCAAATGAAACAATCTAATAGGGCGCTAATGTTTCTTGAAGAATGTGAAAATGATTCAGAAAGCAAAAGTACAGAAACGAAATTTTTGGAACATCCTCCATCGTCGGGTTTATCAGGTAACTATTATTTTTACCCTTTGGGTACGAAACCCTATTACTAAGACTACTGTTCTGTTATTCACCAGGCTGTATCTCATGAGATATCGGTTCATGAACCGAGATAGCTTAAATAGTTCAATATAGTGATAATTAAAATGATCGCAGATGGGAGATGATGTGTAAATTGCGGCTACAACACCAAATACTAAAAAAGAATTTTTAATTATTGTAGTAGGGTTCCCATATAATAAACGTGAATATATTTTCCGAATTTACAACTTAAAACAGGTTATAATGATACACTACATTCAAATGAAATGAGAGTTTATTTGCCTTTTATTCTATTTTTAATAGTTTTAAGATCGGTAAAAATCACGTTAGTTGATACTCTACATAAATATTTATCACTATCATTAGTGTCAGTCAATGTTTGCCTATTAAAATATATGAATAAAAAGAAGAAAGAATGTTGCCAGACACTTTGGTATTAACACATCGCTTCTTTCGTTAAAAACCTCTGTTTATAGTTTAAGTGTAAGTTAATCTATACTGTTATTTCTTGTTGTTTAAGCAAATACTGAAGTAACTACGGAGCTGCCTTGTCCGGATTCTTGCCAATGTATCGAATGCAACGGGATTATATCTGGGTAAGAAATAACAGAATTTCACACGGTCGTAAGACAGACTATACATGGCGACCTTGAGGCCACCTCTAGTCCCTACGCTATACAAGCTGAGACCGTCTCTATTCCCTACGTAATAAAAGCTGTTTTTATCTCTTCTGTTTGGAAAGTTGAACTTTTATGTGTATACAGTTGGGTGTAAAATAGCTTTTTTCTGCCGTAAGTGTGGACCCACTATTGCCAGGCCTGTGTAACTCTCCGCGTAGGTAGCAAAAACGTACCTACGCGCGGCGAACCCTTGGTAGGGGCTAATCAACTTGGGTGTTGCGAGCGAACAACGAGACGCCCGCGCGTTTTATTCACCGGCAGCGCACGGCACTATGTGCGAATTACTATGCTTGCTGGACGAGTATGAATAAAGTGTTAGAAAGGTGCGCTAGATGGCGTAAGTAGCTTCTTGTAGCAGTCAACCCTATCGCGTCGCATAATAGTACGTCACTGAATAGGTTTAGTGTTTTATGATTCATATTCCAGAGTATTAAGATTAAAATTATCTTGCAATGGATTTCTGTAGGTGTCTAAACGAGAATGTGCTTGACTCTGGGGCAAACTAAATAACACCATATCGTTGACGACATTGAGTAGATATTTCATTAAAGTTCATTGCAAAGTCAAACTTCTGTACGAAGTACTAGTACTTATTCTGTGCTATTGCCGAAAGCCGTAAAACTAAAACTTCCGATGAAGAAGTTGTCGGGGTGCGTTGTTCTTGCCGTCAGCAACGACGCCTACTTTGGCGCCGCTCGCGGACCGAGTGAAACGACAAAATGTGCCGGTCGGGCGTGAGTCGTGTAAATCAAACCGAACGCACGTTTGATTGCATTATAAAAAAAGAAATGCACTTTTTTTCCTTGCAGTCGAAATAAAAAGTAGTCTGTTTAACTCGGGTGAAAGCACCCATTTCACTCTCGAGTTATTGGCGCTCTCATAACGTTTGAGTGCCAGAAATTTCTCGAGTAAAATGAGTCGCTTTCTCCTCTAGGTTAACAATCTACTATTTCATAGTTCACATGATATAATTTACGATCGTAATGTAGTGTTGGTGATCGATAGTCGATTATCGATAATTAATCGATAGTTTATAGATAGCCAGACAAGAGAAGAAATACCGATAGTATCGAACTGTCAATTGTATTTGCAACGATAGTATCGATTGTTTTGGATTATCGTTAGTTTAACAATTTGCAATAGTATTGTTTACAATTTTCAGGTACTTACTCTTATGTTTTATTTCAAAACGCTGCTTCTTTACCTTTTAAGTAGTAAGAACAAGCACAGCTCGATAGTAGAAATGATTATAAAAATATATAACATATATTCATAGGCATAATGGTCTTCAACTACATTACTAATAAAATGTACCTAACTATTGTAAATTTTTAAACTATCGATAGTCCATAACAATCGATAGTATTGTCAATATCGATAGTTTGTTAACAACGGACTACAATATTATCGATAGTATTGCAATCATTCGATTGTATTGCCTTGTTATATGCTATCGATAGTATCGATACTATCGATCGGGTACCGATGTACTACAGTACTATTGTAATGTATGCTTTTAGTCTATGAATCAATTTTTCTTTAAAATGTGCCTAATAAATAATAATATAAATATCGTCCTAGCTTCGTGTTCGCGTGCGTGCAGTGCGGCGTGCGCGCGTGCGCCGCGTGCGCCGCGCGGGGCACGCACGCGCGACACTACGTGCTGCGCGCGCCGAGCGGCACCCCTCATGTGAGTACGAAACTAATAAACAAACAAACACCATTTTTGAAAAAAAAAAACACCCGATTGCAAAAGTTATAATATTTTTGAAATGGTATTTTTACTGGCTTTCATTTGATACCCTATGGTAAGGAAAAATCAACCCCCCCTCCCCCTTTATTTCCATTTGCAGGCGCCATCTTAAAAATGTATATAGCCAATGTCACTCTCACAATTTTGACAAATTCAACGAGACCTCATATGTCAAAAACTGTGCAACTGGGCTGTAGGGCATGCCAAACAATTATACATACATACATACTCTCGAAAATCATAAAAACCCTCCTTACGCAGTCGGGTAAAACATTAGCCAGGTTCACTGATAGTGCATTTAGAAAGAGGTTGAATGCAAATGTATATATGCAATATACATATGACATTTGACACGTAAAAGAACATGTTCTCGAAACATTAAATTTGAATCGCCGCGCAGTACGAGATGACAGTTCTACCCCATTTTTATACAAATACAGTATCAGTGGCCAAGTTAATATTTTCAACACCTGTCTAATCCATTTTTAGGATATAATTAACGGTAATCTTTGAATAGATTTCCTTGTGATTTTATTAAGAAAGATGACGTCTCGAACGAGACAGGGACTCATATCAAGTCAGGAAAACCCAATGGTATTCGCGCGAAATTTCAAAAGACTAATGCGCAAGATTCGAATTGATTATATCCACAATGGGCTCAATTCCAATGTCTCAGATTAAATTTAGGTTCTGTCTCTCTCTTTCTCTGCCAAACAAACGAAAAGAGACAGACTATATTAATTTAGAAACATCAGACTAACCAGCTGTCCGTTGCCAAGGAAATTAGAGAACCCATCCATAGACAATTTAGTAGGGATGTCATTCGATGACGACTAAAGTTAGACGAAAACACGCAAAAACTTGTACTAATACGTTAGAAATCGCAACACTTCATTTGACGTTTCTAAATTATTGTAGTCTGTCTCTTTTCGTTTGTTTGATTGAGAAAGAGAGAGACTGAACCTAAATTTAATCTTAGACAGGGCGCATTGGAATCGAGCCCAATGTTACTAACTTTAAACAACTATTACACCATCCTATCTGCTCACTTCCTAGTTAATAATGTCCCCCTAGCCGACTTAACATGAAATGAAATTAAAATGAAAGTTAAATGAAAAAGGGTACCTGCTCGGCATTAATCGTGACAGCACAAAGCAAACGTCTAAGGAGATTCCTCGATTTCTCCATGATCCCCTCATCACATCCTGATTTGGTGACAATGGGACCACCTCTGAGTCATCATCATCATCATATCAGCTACATATTGCAGTCCACTGTTGGACATAGGTCACTCCAAGACTGCGCCAACTTCTGAGTATGCTCTTTCAATTAAAAAAATCATTTTGAAAATTGGTCCACAATTAACGCAAAAATCGGTGAACAGCCAAACAAATACAGTCGAACATAAAACCTCCCCTTTTTTTTAAATCGGTTAAAAATAAATAAAGCCCATCTTACTCTTTTCGCTTCCTTTGTAACGTTCGTAGTAGTCCGTACGAGCTAGGATCCTAATTATGATCCCATTAGATACTAAACTACTCAAGCTCACTTGCACGTCGGGAATAGCTAATCTGCATTTGTTCAAGGCCTATTATCTGAGTTGAAAGCCCACTAGCACAAGTCTAGATTAGCTAATCCAGACTTGTGCAAGTAGGCTTTTAACTCAGATAATAATAATGTCTTAGGCGAATTTCGACAGAGATTAGTGCGGGACATATTATAGTGCACAAGTGTGTGCGCAATACACAGGTGCACTCTCTGTTCCTTCACTCTCATAATTCGGTGAGACGGCAGTCCGACATGACCGTAGTGAGATCAGGCGCAGGACCAACGGCTTAACGTGCTTTCCGAGGCACGGGGGTGTTAACACCACCAACTTCCTGACTCCGGAGCTGTGTCTGAGTAATTTTAAGACAGAACAACTCAAACACTCTCGGCCCGACCCGGGACCTCGTGGATAGTACCCAGCGTGCTGACCACTAGACCAACGAGGCAGTCAACTCAGATAATAGGCCTTGACCAAGTCCGGGATAGCTAATCCGGACGTGCGCAAGTGGGCCTTTCAAAGTTTACGTACATTGTACAACTCTTTAAACAGATTAAATGTGTTTTTTTTATTTACAGAGTGAATTAGAATTGGTGATAAGCAAAATCCGCGAAGCGCTGTCATCGACCCAGTTGCTGCCACAAGAGCCGCCGCCTCGCGTTCCGGAGGTCGAGCTGGAAACAGAAATGAATGAGTAAGAGTTAATCCATATTATAATTTAAATAAGAGACCAAAAATTCGTACACGGGGATTTGAACCCACGACCTTTGGCTTACCGGGCCAACGCTTTTATCAATTCGGTATGTAAAGTAAAAACCTATGGTAATTTCAGAACCATTTCGTCGCGAAATGGTTTCATATAACTACTGAATCATCCTCCTAGCGTTATCCCGGTTGTGCTCTCGTGAGGGCCCAGGGTCCGCTGACCATGATCCAGGTTATGGCAGATCAGGTAATTACAGTTAAGCGACTGCCATCTGACCTCCGTGACCCTGTTACCAGGGGAACCTGACCAGTTTGGATCATGGTTACACATTTAGTCGCCTGAATGTGCAGGTTTCCTCACGATGTTTTCCCTCACCGTAAGAGCATCGGTTAGTGAAATAACTAATGTACTTAACTCAGAAAAAGTCATTGGTACATGGCGGCACGTGGGATCGAACCGGCACCTTCCGTATGAGAGGCAAGCCGCTAGCCACTGCGCCACCGACGCTCATAACTACTGAATAAAAAGTAAAAATACTCAAATTACTTTCTTAATTTAGTCTTAACTTTAAGAAAAAAATATAAAACATAGGTATATCTTAAAATTCACTTTACATACCGAATTGAGCTAGCGTGCAGTCTATCCATCCGTGCAAATTCTTGGGTCTTTTTTCGAATACGTAGGCCAAGTAGTTATTCATTACAAAATAAATTAAACTTGAATGATGACGCTTTCGCTATTCAATATACTGCACGGAATGAATTTATAGACTGCACGGTAGCTCAATTGTTAAAAGCGTTCGCCCGGTTAGCGATAAGTTCGACAAGTTTGTCGCGATCTTCTTGTGGTCACCGGAGGTGCGGGGCGAGGCATACTAGATGTCAGCGATGACATGTACCCCGTTATTACAAAAACTTAGTACCGGGTTAAAGCCAGGACTAAGCTATTAGCTAGCCAATTAGAAAAGCGTTTCTCTATTAGGTTATTTCACTAATGTGTCATTCATTCCTCTTTTGACGGCTAATATTTAGACTTATTTTAAACCGGGTCTAATTTTTTTGTAATAACTCTGCTATAGTCCGACCGCTTATTTGAGACGTGGGGTGCGGGGGTAGACGAGAACGGGGGTCCTGAGCGGTGCGGGCAACGGGCGCTTGTGATTTGATTGATTCGAATTTTGAATTTTTAAATTCGCATTCTTTTTCGCCTTGAGCAAGTCCGGAATAGTTAATCCGGACTGGCACAAGTCTATTTGTCTGTCTATAAGCTAAGACTGTCTGAATGCCGCGTAGTCTATTAGACTACCCATTACGTGTGAATATTAAAACTATGTCTTTGATGTCTACAGCGTCATCAAAATGGAGTTCAAGACGGAGGAGGAAGAGGAAGAGTACCAAGACTTATACAATGACTTCCCATCCACTTCCACTGCAAAACAGGTATTATACGTTTTGTTTCATTACCTTTCTTTTGATTTCGATTTCGCGTCAAATGTATTTCGACGACAAATACAACGAAAATTAAAAAGAAATGGTGTTAAAAAAAACTTAGGCAATAGGCAAGATGACAGATTTTAAAAAAGTATTTAAAAATATTCTTAAGCATCTTCTATTTCCAAAAAAAATATTATTTTTGCAATCAACAAAAGTAATATTTAAAAAAAAAATGCAATTTAACCCCTCCTATGCTGGAAGCCGCACAAATTTGTACCCGTCGTCTGCGGCAATATGGCGCGCCTCGAAAGCGCACTGAGTAGGGTGCGGAATTAATTTAATTTATCTGATAAATTCTTTGAAAGTCAATCATTCAATGATTTATTGTAAAAGTAGGATAACCAATGTATTTTCTTATGTAAAACCTAAAGCTGCAACATTTCTTATTATTTTCTTTTTAATAGGTATTTGGACCGTATATGCAACTTACAACAAGAGATTTCAAATATTTTCTCAAGTTATTTTATGTTTACATTTACTTTACCCTTTAAAACAATAAACAATCAATCTATTGATATGAAAAACACAATGCCCCTAGTACAAATGTTCTTATAAATTCGTATTAGAAAATCACACATCACAGCAAAAAATTTGACAGTTGGCACTGGTTCAAACTCAACTTTCTTATTCATCTAGAGCCCAAATGACGCAGTATTTGATGTAACTAAGTACTTGGTTTTGTTAAAAATATAACATTTTTTAATTATAATGCACAAAAAGTGCATAATTCACAGAAATAATCTAGTTTTTCTAGCAAATACCAATTTAGTACCCTATTTGACAAGGCTTTTTTTATGGATAAAATTCGAGGTTTTCTAACTCTCTTTACACTATGGAAATGACTGTTTGATAAAGTATATGCAATAAGGTTTCCAAAGATGTGACACACTTATAACATCCAATAGAAAAAAGTTTAGCAAAACGTTGAAATAGACGAGAGTAAATAATGGTCTTTCTTCATTTCATGTACGCATGTGTGTGTGTATAAATAAGTGCGCCGGGTGCGGAAGCGTAGAGCTGCGCTCCTCTTGGGAACTGCTAACTGCGTTAGCGTATATCTACGCTGCTATACAGGTGGTTTACTTTTGTGTTCGCTGAGGGTTAGTCAACTTTTATGAAATAAAATTCAAAACACCTTTTATTAGTCTTATTCATACATTTTCATGTGAAAACATGGCGTTATTATGATATATTTTTTTACATTTTTGCGCATCTAAGCGCCGAAATAAAATATTCTAACATATGATAACCAAGTAAAATTAAATTACCTATGCCAGTTTCTGAAGTGCAAATAAATACTTTTGGAATATTGAGTACTTATTTACAATATTAGTACCAAATTATTACTATTATAGCTGTATCTCCTTACGTAATTATTGAAAAGTACACAGTAAAGTGTTGTGAATTATAGTGAGCGCGTAGATATGTAGCAGGGTCGGGATAAAAGTAGCGACAACCTGTATATCAACACGGTTGACGTCGTATACGTATGCGCTACGTCGTCCATCTTGCTCTGTGTATGTGTGCGTGTAAATTCGCTAACCATCGAAATAAAAATGATTTTATGTATTTTATTAGGTTTTGATGTGGTCTTTCTTTACAAATCTACTTTGCCGAGGAAATTATCTTTACCGTGGTTATATCAACAAAGCATTACAAGAAACGTACTATTCACAAACCAGTAAAATAAATCGGCTCCTTACAAAAGTTACACGGGTCAGCTCATTTGAAGAAATATTTTTCATGTAAAAGCAAAGTATAAACTTGTGTTTTGTACAGTTTTTAGTTCTAAATTGAATAAGCAACCATAAAATGTAATATAAACGCACCTCCAAGTTGTTTTTTCTTACAAAAAAAGCAGTTTTTTCGCACTCAAAATTACGACTCTCGTCACTCTTGGAGTTCGAATTTGAATTAGCCATAAAAACGGTTCTGTGGGCTTCAGTCAATGAGTGAATTTTTTAAAAGTTCGTTCATTTATCAGGGAATAAAAATAAAGAAATATAGACCTTATTCCGAAATGTTTCAATTTTAAAATCGAATAAAACATGTCGCATGTGACCGGTGCGTAGATCTACGCTTAAGCGCTTAGTGGGGTGCGAGATCTACGCTTCAGCATACAACCTCTCGAGGTTAAATGAAATTTTCATAAATTGGCGCCAAAACGCGGTCAGGGTGTCATGGCGTCTGCTGTGACGTCCCACCTCAGTAAACATATTTCAAACGTTAGTGATAAAGTCGAAATTCGTATTATAATTCAGTGACAGTGACAATATTTACTGAGGTGTGACGTAACTCGAATCTGAATGTGTTTTAAAAAACATGGCGGATTTCAGTATTTTGCATTTTTATTTTCTAAAATAAACTAATAAAATCGTCCTAAAAATAATAAAAAAGATTTTTTCCATAATCTAAATACTATATTTTCCTAGATAGACACATTATTTTAAAGATTTTTGCTTACTGTCATCTTCTCTATTCATCTAAATTGTAACAATATTGCTTCATGATTAATTTTAACCTTTGGTAATTTCGTTGTATTCGTCGTAAGTCGTTTGACAGTTGTCCTGTCGGCTTGGTCAAGTAGTACGGCCAATACCAGCATGACAGGGCGAACAAGTGTGATATCTAGACTGGAAAATCAAAGTAATCATTTATTTGCTAATATACTGGGTGTATCAAAAAGGCGAAATAAAATTTAAAGGACGTGTAGAGTAGTAAATGTGTAGTTCCTATGCAAAACCACAAACTCGTGCAAGTATAAATTACTGAATAAATTGATGCTAAAGTTTTAACAAAAACTTATTGGTGACAACCTTAAATATCAGCTGTTAGGTGTAAACAAACTCATAAATCGAGATTAAGTAGGAAACAGATTGTGAAACTTTCATAAAATGTGCAGTGATCCTCTCAATGATCATTTAATTAATTTAATAAACAATAAATTAGTCGTTTTAGGTGTTTCGGTTTTTCACTGTGTTGCAACGCTAAGATGTTATTACTGGTGAAGAATTCATTATTGAATATTACCTTATAAAACAACTTTAAGATATTTGACATTATGAGATATCATGAAGCGTTTAAAGTAGTAGATGGGCTTTATTCGAAATTCTGGTGCTGCATGACTTAGTACTGATCAACATCCTTAATGAATTTCATTCATTCGCTCAACCGTTGCCACCATCAATATGACAAAATTACCGCGACTACTTGACCTACCGGGTGATATCGGACACTACCGCGAACTAATGGCGCATAACGCCATCTAGCGGCAGATACTTCGTTTGTTACTTCGTCTGAATAAATCTGCTACGCTATTGTTTTGGGTTCGTTATTTTTTTCGTTCAGACTTAGAAATAATAATTAAGAATTTTTATAAGTTAGAGAGACAACTAAAAATAATAATACAATTTCATAACAGCAGTAACTCGGCAAATACATTCTACCAATAGTTTTAACTCAGTGGCTCCTCTGCACTTATTTTATCATTGACCAAACAATGCAGTCCACGTGGACTGCGGCGCCTTTAAGTCAAAAGTCAAAGCGCGCCGAACCAATCAGTAATCGTTCCGAAAAAATTGCAACGATGCGTTTAGCCAATAATATCCTGTCACGGGACTATCACCTACGCCTTAGCCCCGCCTCCCGGAAATAATTAAAAATATTACGGGATCCGCATATTCGAAAAGATAAGACATTACGAAAATTTAAGACATTTACGAAAATGTTTTAATAAAAAAAAGTGTATTTGATAACTTTACTTATTTGTTTGTTTAACTTAAAATAAGTTTTGATATTCCTACTTTCTTTAAAATAGTAGTGAAACTTTAATTTAGGTTAAGGATTTTTCCATTACTCACATCAAACCCTGCGAAATGTCCCTACTTTTTTCTACAGTTTTCTACTTTTTTAGTTAGTTGCTCGTATTCGTTCTCGTTGCGCAGTCGCTATCCAAATTAGTCGATGAGTATGTCTCGTGAAGAACATTCTTCGTATTCAAATAGTGAATACTATGAAATGATTTTATGCGTGGGCGCTTCTTTCGGGAGCATCAATGGTGCTCGCGAGTTGTA
The DNA here is from genome assembly GCA_949316185.1 of Pyrausta nigrata. NCBI lineage: Eukaryota > Metazoa > Arthropoda > Insecta > Lepidoptera > Crambidae > Pyrausta > Pyrausta nigrata. The sequence goes on from OX438961.1 coordinate 4,125,592, forward strand.
TCGTCAGCGGTTCGTCGACGGCAGGCCCCTCGCGGAGCAGCGGCGTTTACATTCGTACACCTGCTTCAGGAACCTGTGTCTTCGGTTGCAGAGCACTGGCTCGCTTAGACCGCCTGCAAGTGAAGGTCGTCCAAGCACACGGGAGCGGTCAAACCCAGATTTTGTCGCATTTCGAACGTGATCCACGAACAAGCACACGTCGAGCTGCGGCAGTGTTCAATGTGAAGCACATGATAGTCTGGCGCACGCTGCGGTCTGATCGATTACATCCGTACCATTTCTCCCGAGTTCAGGAGTTGACCCCAGCGGACTTCGGTCCAAGGGTCACATTTTGTGAGTGGTACCGAAGCCGGATGGAAGATGACGCCAGTTTCGGTGAAAATGTACTGTGGACGGATGAGGCGTCATTCACCCGGGGGGCATCTCAAATTTACATATTTAACACGTATGGGCTCATGTGAACCCTCACGCCGCGAGTGAAAGTAACTTTCAGCACCAATGGCGGATCAACGTTTGGGCTGGGATCCTTGGGGATCGTATCCTCGGACCGAAGTTTTTACCGAGCAGCCTAAATGCTGACAGGTACTTGGAGCTATTGACCGACGACGTTGAGGATTACTTAGAAGATTTGCTGTCAGTGTACCGGAATATTGTTTACCAGCACGACGGTGCACCAGCGCACTACGCGCGCCGCGTCCGGTAATATCTCGATGGACGACATGGTGCTTAGTGGATTGGCAGAGGGGGTCCAGTGCAGTGACCTGCCCGTTCGCCCGACCACGCTATGGACTTTTTTTTGTGGGGCTACGTGAAAAACCAAGTGCACGCAGTGGAGTAATGGAGTAACAATAAAATATTACTAGTTACCAAATTATGTCGTAGTTATGTTGTGTAGATTTTCACAGTGAGTACTAGTTATTTACCATCAAATAATTACCTACTTCATACCTATTAGTTACATTGTATGAACTTGTCATTAGATACTTTGTTCCCGTTTTAATTATTTGCTGGGTAAAATTATGAGGTACGGCAAATTAATGTGTTGTTCTTTGTAAATGTAAGTAAAAGTCATAGTTGGTGTTATTGTCCTAAACAACATTAATGACTGTTTTGTGGACATAGTTTTAAAAAAGAAATGTACCTACCTGATTATTTTTTATTGTCTCTAAATAATTTTGTAAATAAATACTTTAATCTGATTATCGTTGTTATCATTCAGTCCCATTCCCATCAAAGCTAAGATAGGTAGGTACTTAGGTAGTTTTGGGTGGGCGGGCTGTAAGAAACGTCCGCGCATCAGCTCATCGTGCGGCGGGCGAGGGTTGCGGGCGGGGGTTCGCTAACGAATGAGATTCAGGGTTGTCAACACTTTCGGTAAAAAAACAATTTATTTACTTAGTATGGGAAAAAAGTTGTTTATTTTTAACTAAAACTCTTACTACTTAATGTTCACCTTACATACATACATACCCTTAAATATTATTCCGCCTTTTTGGTACACCCTGTATATATAATTTTAGCATGCAATTTTTTTATTGCGGATCTTAAAGCTAGTATTTACATATATTCAGCCTGCATGCAGGCGTGCAAATATTAATTTTAAAAAATATTAAAAGGCGTGAGTCGTCACCCAGAGTACTACTCGACCAAGCCATCCAGACAAATGCCAAACGACTTTCGAGTAGTAAGGTCTTAAATGCCCGACAACTGATGGAGGGTTATAGGGAATCTTTAGTTGATAGTCCAAAATGTTTTCAGCCATGCGAATTCGCTTGGGAGCCGCTCGAAGTCTGCGAAGAGACGAGCGCACCTCAACGAGAGGACGACCAGTTATCCACCACTTCTTCAACCACGCTCACAGCCACCGACCCTTGGGACATATCCTCTACCGACTCCGAAGAAGACGAATCCCTAGTCAACCATCCAACACTTACCTGGACACCGAACATGAACAAACGACTAGTCACACTCCACATGCATATCAGTAAAGTGGAAAACAGACGATCAGAATTATACTCGCGCATGAAACAAGCATTCGCCATCTCGTTCCCTAATATCAAAGTCACCAAATCACAGTTGGAGGCACAACGGAAAATCATATTCCGTAAGAAACTGCTCACAGAGCAGGATATAGATTCAATAGCTAACGATACGTCGTTATTTGATCATTTTAAAAGCACACGTAACAAAATTAACGATCCGATCATAACGTCGACTAAAGGCACAAGCTTGGTGCTATCTAAAGTCACATCTGGTGACGCTAGAAGTCAAATTGAAAACTCGAATGTCAAATGTTCGACTAAAACTCTGAATTCGCATGTGAATAAGGCCAAGGGTAACTTAAAACAGTCGAAAATAGTCAAGAAAAATGATAAAGGGCAGGGCAAGACGAAACGTAAGGGCAAGGCGAAATATAAGAGCAAGGCAAAAAAGTTTAAGGTATTGCAGCCGGCAGAGGGCGCGTCAGGAGTAGAAGTGAGTTTACCCCCTGGACGCGGGGGTCGGGAACGAAAGGTCCCGGTTCGATTACGGACGTGAGCATTGAAGGAAGTTTTAATTATTTTCAATGTAAATCAAATATGTGTTGTCCATATTTTGTGATAAGTGAAACGTTACTGATATTTTGTGATAGACTGAATAAATCTAGTTACTAATTGAATTTGTTCCTTATTTTAAGTTAAGTCAGCCTATTAGATCCCACTGCTGGGAAAAGGCCTCACCTCAACTATGAGGAGGAACGAGCCATACTCCACCACGCGGGCTCAGTGCGGATTGGTGGAGGGGTGTCTGTAAGGCAAGTGACAAACCTTACTGTCAGATGTTATCAAGCCGCCCTAGGGCCTCTGACTAGGCTTAACGACTAATACCAAGAGATATTAGCCGGGACCAACTGCTTAACGTGCCTTCCGAAGCACGGAGATGCTTATCATGGTCGTCACTTTAATGGTCGGAATGGTCACCCATCCAATCACGACCGCGCCGTGGTTGCTTAACTTTTGGTATCACTACCAAAGCGCTGCCGCCACTGCGCCACAAGCCTTATTTTAATTATAAGTAATTATGTAGTTTTTGAAGTCAATATTTTCTCATCTCTCATCAGTTCTTAAGGTATTTTATTTAAATAGGTATGGTACTAAGCTAAGTATTTTGATAGGGAATCTTGTTATATTTTTGGTCCTTCTGAAAAACCATTAACAACAATATCTTTTCGAGATATATTTTGGGCTTACAAAGTAATACAGATATGAACCTTACGCATTTGTAATTTGAATACAAATGCGTAAGGTTCATATCTGACTTGAATTGAGATAAAATCGAAATTAAAGGGTGTAATTTGGATAAAATAAAAACAACTTTTTAAAACCATTTAAATATGTACCTACCTAAAGTAATTTTGGCCAGCGCCCTATACTGCGAAAGATTGTGCGACTGTACCTATGTCGCACTATGGATGTTCGACTGCGTATGTACCAAACTATATACCATTTTATACAGCGCTGCCCTCTGCACTCATACTCGGGCCCCCCGAAAGATCTTTTTAGGCTTACACAAGACGCGGTCTCGTGGCTCGGGACCCTGGATGTGGATTTATAAGTATAAATACTGTTAGGAAGTGGAATTCTTTAAAATTATTGTAACGCCATACGATTAAATAAATAACTGCGTATATTATAGTGCTTTTACTTACCATCTGAAAAGGTACCAAAGTAGGACAAAAAGAAAACAAAACATTATCGCTCTTATGTATTTTTTAATGAAATCCGACATATGTTACAGTTTCATTTAAAATTACAGTTTACCCGCGTCGCTTTAACTAATATCGCGCGTACCCCGAATATGCTGCCATACACCAGCCAGTATGCTCTCTGCCGAAACGTTGACTGGTAGAGAAGGCCTTAAGTCAACTTTCGGTTGTTTTTGGTCTACAAAAAACTGATATTTGTATGTCTGCCTTGGTTCGGTAATTACAATTACATTCAAAGTAAAATGTTTATCATGTTAGCTGGTGTAAGACAGCGCAAAATTTAACGAATTTTATTATACAATAAATTACATTATTAGTTTACAATCGCACTGCATTAATTCGATTTATTTGGACCTCCCATGCAATCGGTCAACCTGAACAACCAAATAAAATAAATCTTAGGTCATTATTTTACAAACATCTATCTAGTTTATTGTTTGCACTCATTCAGAATCAAATGTACACAATATAGGGTTGTGATTTTAGAAAAGACAACTATTTCATGTATGGTTTATACTTGATTCCGAAAAACGCAGGAGGCCACACAATTTACTTACAACACGCCTAGAATCATCGATTGGAACAATTTTACAATTAAGATTACTAATTAAAATGTTTTCTTGATCTTTTTATGTCAAATAATGCTAGAACTATGAAAAATTGTAGACCAATTTTACAGACGGAATTATTACAATTTAAATATTTCCTCATTATTATATCCATGCATAGATAATGCCTAGGTATAGTATTATTTTTCATATTGTTACACTTGTCAATAAAAAAAAATTGGCACACATTGACTTGGCAATAGATATTCTCGCATTATTTGAAATAAATTGACAACGTGTATTCCAAGCAACTTGTGGTACCCGGTTGAAAATAAAAATATCGCCCCCTATTTCATAGCGTATCATAGTGGACTACAAACTTACTTGATATTCAGTTCACAGTCAGACCCATAACGTTACATTATATGGTAGTTATACAACACACGAATATCACAGCAAAATAATACTGAACAGTAGTGGGGAGTTTAATAGAGTACAAGTCAAATGTTTTTTGGGTTTTTTGGAACTTCTATGAACAACACTGACTCTATGTGGTAAAACAAAAAAAACTGATTTTTGGCACAAGTTATATTATAATAATTAGTATAAACAAGTTTTCCCATTCTATTCTAGGAAAAAAACAAGTCCCCAAAAACATTATCTAAATGAGCCTTTACAGTTGAATATTTCACTAGGAAGACTAAGACATGATCTACAAAAGTAGGTTGATTGCGAAAAACCAAAGTATCCACGAAAATGTTACCTAAATGTTAAAATACCAAATGCCATTAGCTGCAAGATAATATTTTTTTAGTACTATGTTATCCAGACTTATGATTAGATGAAACCACAAAAAGTTATTATTTTGGATACCCAACAAAATGTGATGCTTATCATGTTAATAGAATCAGGCGTTATTGTTGTGGCGACAACTTCTCCTGAGGATGCCGCGTGGAGTGGCGAAACGCGTCGAGGTTTTTTGCACGTTGGTGTTGGTAACTAACAACTGCATTAGCTGTAGTGCATGCGTATTGAGGGAGGGAGGGCGGTGCATTCTGCATTTGCCTGAACTGGTACTCAAAGCGGTTGCGGTTGGTGTGGTTTTGTTGCCTGCGCTAGCGTCTCTTAGCGGAAATTTAAAGCAAAATAATTGTATTTTATTTTTCCCATCTGCTTATCATGTTTATAATAGAAAGAAATAATTTCAATATAAAAGTCTTTAGTGGCGTCTAGTGGAAAATTTCGATATAAAATACGATTTTGAAAAATAAATTAAAATTTTAGGAAAAATTTCCAAACATAGATCTTAACCACAGAAATCAACTAGATCTTAAAAATTATGGAGTGTACTAAATATTGGCATCCTTGCTTTCCTAATGGCGTTCAGAATAACATTTTAGGTACTCACAAAAACTTATAAACCTAAATTCACAAGCCTTAAAGAAATACACGATTTATTCATAATGAACGTCATTTATTACTATCTCACATATACATATCACTTACTTTCAATATCAGTTTCGAGATCATTTCGATTAATGACTAGTTTGTTTACTAAATTAATAATTTACAAACAATTAACTTAGGAGCCATACAAAAGTATGGTATTAAATAAAATAATTTTCAGTTTTTACTATGCTTACAGCATAAAAACAATTTAGGGTTTACCCAATAAAATTGGTTATTATTGGTTACACCAAGAACAAAATTGTAAATCAATTTTTTAATATTTTTGATTTAAAATAATACATATTTGCGGCTGGGCCAAAACAATATTCGACTTTTGATTTAATCATAATTTTGATAAATACAATAAATAAAGTTTGGCACAAAACAATTTCTGACTTCAGTAAAATTACTTCATTTACTAAATTTTATTTATGTACTAGCTATTGGCACGCAAAAGAAGACTAATATTAAAATTAGATTTCACTAAATAGTGAAAATAGTTCCCGCAAGCTCGTCGTTTTAGTATTTTGGTAGTTATAAACTACGTATCTACACGAGCTGCGAATGAGGAAGCTTAACGATTCGTAAAGTTAAATAAACGAGTTATCGAATATCGATTATTTAAAGTGCTAACGCTCGCATAAGCAACTATCTCATATTGTTGCATTATAACCCCCTTAAAGACATTATACACAATGTATCACATGTGATACTACAAATGTATCGTATCTATCACGCAAGTGCCAGTTTAATTTGGCTCTCTTTTTTTATTTATTTATTGTTCTTTCATATTCATGACCTTTTGGCACAGATTGTATAAAACACGTTTTGGATCACACATTAACCGGCTTACCACAAAATATTAAAACTTAGTCCAAACCTCGTCTAAATATGAGACGGGTAATTTAAAATGTACGTCTCAATTATTGAGTTATGGTTATCTGTCATTAATTTTAAATTGGCCGTTTTATATTTAAACAGGGTTTGGACACAGTTTTAATTTTTTGTAGTAAGGCGGTAAAAGTTTTTGGCAACTTATTGGCACTTTCTTTGATTTTTGATCTCGAATTAAAGATCCGACTACAAACAATAATTAATTACGGGACTTTTGTTCTTGACCTATATCTTTAAAGGGGTCATAAAGTATTGAGATATTAGAATTTAGAATTTCTTCTTTAACGTAACCTATCTACGGCCGAGTGGAGCGAAGCGGCCTCTATACAATATCTACAGTGAAGCCGGAAGCTCAGTATTAGATAATAAAAAACGCCACTATCCACCTACGTGTAAAAGCTAAATCTTCAAACTACCGAGAATTTGTAAAAGTCTAGTTTTTAATTAATTGGCCCATTTATAAGTTTCGTACTAACACTAACCTAGGTCGGCGCAGTCCGTTGTCGCCGCGCAGTGAGTATAGCTTGACCTATTAAATTTATGATTGTTTTTTTATAAAATGAGAATATATTTTTATATTTTATTTCACAAGTAACATATAATAATCCAAATGAATTATCTGCAGTTTGTCGGCAGAGTTCCCACATCCCAGATCTATCACATTGCAATTCAAAACGTGCGAAATAGATAGAAATAAAACTTGCAAATGTTGACTTCCACAAGTATGTAATATTAATAGTAAAAAGGTATGGCCTCTGGCGGTCATTTTTTCAAGTGCAATAATATATTTAGATTGCAAAGTGAATGCTTATCACTTTCGATTGTTAAATACTTGCAATAGTATTTCTTTCGAGTGTTGAGGGTGTAATCCCAATAACATTGATGAAAGCAACGCGGCATTTCAGCGTTAAGAAGCACTTGAAAATTTCGACAGGCTCTGCCAACGCCAGGGTGGCCGCGAGGTTAGGCAATCGCCCGGCATGCGAGGAACGCGGGTTCGTTTCCCGCCTCTGGCGGTCATTTTATCAAGTGCAATAATATATTTAGGTATGGCAAGCTGACTTCTGCAAGCTTTACAGCTTAATTTTTATTTGAAATGGGGTTGCTCTTGACTCCAGATAGTACAAAAAGCTAATATGTTTTCTAGACTAAGTTATTATAGGTTATTAAGACTACGCGGTATTCACAGTGTTACTAAGACTCAGCGTATTGTAATAAGAGTTAGCCTGTACGTCTGTCTGCCCCATCTCGCTCTTTCACAGGATGAAAAAGCGAGATGGGAGATATACTGTCTCAGTAAGACTGTCTGAATATCGCGTAGTCTGATAACTCCTTAAGCCACCCAGAAGAAGCCTGTTCACTCTGATTTTGTGCCTAACTTGCTACAAGTCGTATGCGTATCATAATTACAAATAAAATGTAACACTTAGTATGCAAATAAATGAATACGAATATTGCACGTAATGTAAACGGAAACTAGAGATGCGCATAATATATCAATGAAAAGAAAAGAGTGATTCATATCATTGTGAGCTTCTGATATATATCACTCTTTTATATCTTCGGCTCTTTTAACTCAGTGATACAGGATGCGAATCATCGATGAATGAGTGATTTATTTGCTTGCTGATCTAGGGATATAGGGTACATGTGTTGAGTGATAGAAATAGTAAGCTAGCTTGTCGTGCCAGTGAGATACCAAGTCAAAAGTGAAATTTATCGATTTTCTGGTTCAATTGACTGTAGGTTATAAAAATAAATGCTTTTTTTACAATTTGACATATAAGTTAATATAATGAACTTTATTGCATTCACATACAGTGCATTTTAGCTTCTAAAAATAACACGGCTCAATCCATCATTCAACCGATTTTTAGTAAGACCTCAAACACTAGCTTTCCTATTTCTCTCTCTCTTTCACATACTAGCGAGCAGTAACACCGTCTCACTCAGTCCTGTAGTTCAGTTCATTTCGTTCAGTCGCTCGAAAAGGAGTCGTATATTTAAAGAGATAAAGATATAGTTGAGATGCAAGTGAGTTAGTGAGTGATTAGCTTCTTTGAAAAGATATTTGTTGTCATTCACTCAGGAGTTACACAAATTTAACTCGCTGAAGAAATTGCACAAAGAACTTGCTAGTTTAAACCTCTCTTTAGAAATGTGTGACCTTGTAGGGTGACAAATCATATGGTCAAGCTATAGTAACGCGCGGTCGTGGCTTGACTACTAACGGCGTAGTCTGTCTCGTCTACAACTTGGCAATCTGGCATCGTTCATTTGTATCATGCGGTTTTTTAATTACATACGAGTATAACGTCCATCTTTTCTATACTTTATAGTCTCTCTGATGCAATTATATAAAATCTTTGAATGAAGTACTACTTAAAAATAGGGTAATGTTTTTATTCAATAAAAGATCTAAAGTACAAGTCCCTTCGTGTCAGGTCAAACTGTATAATGATTAATTTCGGAATGTTCAATGAGACCACAGACTTAGACTTTTGGCTCAAAAAAATCAGTTTGTATATTATTCAATTTCACATGATTGACGACCGTCTTGGTGTAGTTGTTCGCGCTCCGGACTTCTAACGGCGGTTGCGGGTTCGAATCCCGCAAGTTTATAAATGTATATAAGTATGTATATATCCGTTATCCTAGTCACCAAAGCACAAGCTCACGCTTAGTTTGGGGCTAGGTAATTGGTGTGTTTGTTGAGACAATTTGTCATTTATTTATTTACTTGCTTTAATAAATCACTTACAGTAAACTCGATTAACAAGTTTTTGGGAAGTATATAAAAGAAGACGTAGTGAAGTTTTCGTTTTTTATGAAATTAAAAAATATCAGATACTAGGAACACTTGATACAAATAAATGATTGCCTGAATGAATGAATGATTGCCAGTACCCTGGCAGTCTGAGACCTACACACCAATTCTCTCATAGTGTGGTCCGTGGCTTGACTCAACGCTGGTCTGCGGTTCGCGTGAGCGGGTGCTACACAAGGGCAGTCTATAGCTCGATTTATTAGTATAATTAGTCTATGGACTACAGTTTTTGCAATCCACAAGGTTTCCTAAACATTCGTCAGACAGACGCACAGTTGATAAAATGAATTGTTATTTCTGACTTATTTTAAATAATGTTACTGCAAAGATTGTGTCTGTCTGAAGTATGAACGTACTACACGTTCAATTTAAGTTGGACGTTACCTCCTTTCCCACTATCCCATACCGCACCTCAACGCAGACACACGCTCAGTACCGTACCGTACTGAGCGGGTGGCCATACATAAATACGGACTTATCGGTATCTATACGGATTTTAAAAGTTGAATACGGATGAACTATTTTTACGGATATTTATACGGATAACGTACCTTAACATCATACTCATACAGATAAGCTCTTACCAGACAGATGCAGTAGGTACACGTCTATATTTTCGTTTCCTAATAAAAATCCTCTTTGATTAAAAATTTCGAAGGTGAACAGTATAAAAATTAAATCGAGGTTTATGGAATAAACTTGTCACAACACAATAGATTTAGGCCCTACAGACCGTTGACTCTGCTAACCGTACTGGCGGGGCGCGGTACGGGGAAGCGGGAAGGGAGGTAGCGGCCAACTTGAACTGAACGCGTAGTATGTAGGAGTTACAAGTGTTTGTAAATTGCCAAAAATGTAGTGTTAGACTACTAAGGTAGTCATTGAGACTATAAGGGCAGTCCGACACTAGTGCTGACGAATAGTAGTACGCTCATCGATTGTGCGTTCAGAGGGTTCACTCCGGATTAAAATAAATGTCAATATTTTCAACTGTAGCCATCTCTGTCACTCATGTCAGCGTTACTAGCGCGAACGAGCGTGATAGCTACATTTGAAAACACGGACATGGTCAAATCGTCTATAAATGCACGAAAAATTTAAACTGATACAGAATGTATCGACAAAATCACGTGCATAGACAATTCGATTCTTCATCTCGATTGCCAAAATAACGAAAAGAGTTGACATCTCGTTTTGTTTTGTTTTTTCCTTGAAAAGCGGGAAGCTTGAAAAATGTTGCCAGTATCGATACTCGAATAAAGAATACTTTTTCATCGATGCCTTTTTAATTGACTTATCGATTTAGTCGGTAGCACCGACGAAGATACTTATTTACACGCAAATAACACCGAACGAAACGTCAGCACTATGCCCGACTTAACGTAATGTAGGCGAATCCATGTTTGGTTCATCCAAAGTACTACACTATCTCACCCTTCGCACACTAAACGCTGGCTCTCGTCGACGGCATGCTGAAAGTCAGGGTATCGTTCACGAAGTACTGATCCTGCTCCTCCTCATCAGGCAAGTAGTATCCGTAGCTGCCGTCATTGGACACCGTGTCCGCGTGAGGGTTCTTGGGCAGTTGGCAGGTGTAGTCCTCCCACCGGTGCTCAGGCGATTTTCTGCGCTTCGCGAACAATATTGACCCGTCGAATGCGTACTCGTCGTCGAAGTGGAGCACTGCGTCGTCGTAAAAGTAGTTCTCTACTCGCTTGTTCGCTGTGTTTCTGAAAAGGAATTGGTGTTTAAACTAAGATTTACACGATATAAATGTTCTTGAGCAGCTGCTGCCTTGCGTAGGAGTACTACTTAGCGTCGTAGTCGTCTACCACCGTGATATAATAAAAGATTAGTAGATAAAAAACTAGTGAGAAGTTCTTTCCTAAAAAGTAACTGAGACTATTTTTGATTCAGTGCTAGTTAACTCTACGAGAAATCAGAAACTTTATAAGCTCTAGTTTATAAAGTTCTAGAAACTGACAAAGTCCAGGGAATCAGTAGCTTAAGTAGCCAATGAAGCTAGGATGTAATTGGCCGGTTCAAAGAAGTATTTCAGAAGTTGCAACAATGATTAACTGTCGGTCATTAGATGTTACTGTATGTTACCGCTGGAAACTCCTAAACATTTTATTTATTTATTTAATTTTGAACACCAACAGGTTACATACAAACATTGATCGGAACACAAGTTGCAACTGGTATGCAACCCAATTATAGGCGAACACGGCATTGCTAGATAGGTATAATCAGTTAACAATACAAGTACAATTACAAAAAAATGGTGCATGATTGTGAGAAAATATTGTTCTAAAATGTAAATTTAAAACAAAACACTTAAATGCTACTGTTGACAAAATGACTGAACTTTGCTATTGAATTTAGATTCGGAGTTATGGCAAATATCGAGGTTACATTCGAGCGTTCTGTCTCCAGCAGTTGATGTGATAGCTAACGAAGCTGGAATGCATCTAGCTAGTGTAGATGTCTTTCAGAAGTTGCAGTAGACATTGGCTGTTGAAACATCTGAGGATTTTGGCCCCAACATTTAGATCTGCCGCTGAAATGTAGACTCACCTGGCTATGTTCTTAAGCAGCTGCTTCCTCGCCTAGGAGCTCTACTTGGAGTCGTAGTCGTCCACCAGCGTGATATAGATTAGTAGATACAAGAGCGAGAGTAGTGAGAACCATGAAAAAGTTATTTCCCAAAGAGTGACTGAGGCTATTCTCGATTCAGTTCTAGTCCACTCTACGAAGAGAAGTCAGAAACTCGAAAAGCTAGAAGTACTGACAAAGTCCAGGGAATTAGTAGAATAAGTCGCCAATGAAGCTAGGGTGTAATTGGCTGGTCTAAAGCAATTTTCATGTCACTCTGAAAATGCAGGAGTCGTTGGCTCCCGATTACTGGTTGTCACCGCTAAAACTCCTGGACATTTGGTCTCCAGCAGCTCATAGCTAACGAAGTTGGGATGTAACTGGCTGGTGTAGACAAAGCATTCCATTGTCAATCAAATGTTGCAGTAGTTATTGGCTGTTGGTACTCCTGGCAATTTTAGATAAGGGACTTTGAACTCACCTAGCTATGTTCTTGAGCAGCTTCTTCCTCGCGTAGGAGCTCTTCTCGGAGTCGTAGTCGTCGACCAGCGGGTCGTGGCTGCGGGTAGCAGACCGCGCGCCAGAGTACAGGGAAGATGGCGGCGAGTCGCGAGCGATGCCTCCCCGGTACGGGTTGAGCAGTTGTTCATTGTTGTTATACCTGGGGACGGGTACGGGGTTAAATAGGGTTGTTTTTTGTGGTGTTGACATGTTTAGAAAGAATAATTTTAGTAGCCAATATTATAATGAAAAAAAAGAAGAAACATCCGACGAATTGGTCTTCGTTGACATATCGGAATCGTTTTTAAGGAGATAACCTAAATTTTACGTAAGAGTTACTTTACATAAAAAATATAAACCCCAAGAACACAAAAAATGTAAAACCGCTCAAGTGCGAGTCGGACTCGCGCGCGAAGGGTTCCGTACCATTAACTTAAAACATTAGACAGTAAAGGCAAAAAAAGTATATATTTATATTTTATTTATAATAATAATTTGAAAAGTATTCATCACAGGATACCCGAAACAATTTTAAATAAGAGTTTCCGCGCCTGTTGCTTTACGTGAGAGATTTGAAGTTTATAGGTCCAAGACTTTAGAAATTACAGGGAGGGGGGACCGTGTAAACGACTTTGGCGGGCTATATCTCGCAAATGGTAAAGCTGATAAAAAAGTGTTGTATGGAAACCCTACCTTATTTTCATATTCCTTTTCAACGATATCCCACACAAGGGGGTGCACTCAAAAAAATAAATCACCCCCCCCCCCCCTTTACATGTATGGGGAGGTACCCTTAAAAAGGGGTAATTTAAATTTTTTGTATTTTTAAAAATGAGATCTATATGTGAAGTATACTCGAACCAAGTTACATGCAAATCAGCCCATAAACGTAGAATATATTCTGTTGTGACAAACTAGGACGGACGGACTGAACGATCTTATAAGGGTTCCTTGTCGGACTACGGAACCCAAAAAAACTCTTTACATTGCAAGCATAGATTAAAATAATAACGCTTAAAAAGTGTATTTTTAAAGAGATATTTAACATAAATTATTAGCCTTATGACCAAAAAACAGAATCCTTCGCAACGCAAGCATAGATTAAAATAATAGTCCCTTAAAAAATGTGCTGAACGTCAAGTAAAATATAGGTGCAAGGGTCAAAAGACAGCTTATAGAAAACTTAGACTAACTATTTTCTATCTAATAGTATCATTCTATCTACGAGAGGTCACTACCTATATTTAGAGGTCCTACAGTGCTTCTGTGTGTCCCGCAAGCTTATTGAGTAAACTATCTTACTATTATTGCTATTAACATCCCGTATACACATACATAAAAAATCGTTTATTTTTTATCAAACTTAGGTGCTGCTAAGCGTTTAAGACATAAATCCATCAGAATTTTACTGTCAAAGATTCTATATTTATTCGTTTACGTATACGGGAGTTTTTGTGAATGCAAAACTATCTACAAATGCTTTAGGAAAAATGGTGTGGAAGGAACCAAAATATACGTACTCTAATGGTACTGAATGCTATTTTAATGGGTAGCAATTTCAATATTTCTTACAAGCAATTTAAAGTATACAAAAATATATGATTTGAGACTTTATTACAATGCCTCAATATAATGTTTGTATACTTTACATTGCTTGTAACATATGCCTTCAATGTTAGCTAGCGTTTCCATTCGCCTGCAGGTCTACCGTGTACTCGATGACTTTCAAATGGAATGGATGTCTCATCGCTTTCGAGGCGTGAATTAAAACCACTGACCTCTATAATACCAGAATGCTGGACTAAACATTCTCTAAGAAATGACGGTTAATTTTTGAGCCGAATCAAAGCGCCCCCACTGAGTGTCCAGGGAATTAAAATAGAGTAACTTCCATATGTTTATGTCAACTCTCATTAGTTCCGTAGACAGTCACCGCACGCTCACTACAGCCGTCAGCGCCAAAATGGCGATAGTCAAATGGCTTCATTTTTAAGTTGACAGTATGCAGTCCAGCGTACTTGTATTATAGAGGTCAGTGGTTAAAACCCAATTTGAAAGCTATCGTTAGACAGTAGGTCTGTCGGATTGCGAAAGGACCCCGATTCTTAAAAAAAAATTTCCTATATCCCTCCGCGCCATTCCTAAAGCAACACATACCTTATGTCGTACATCATCATCCCCTTCCTCAACTGCTCTCGTCTTTTTGCTACCAGCTCCCTAAAATCCTCCGGATCGAACTGGAAATCGTTCCTTGCATTCATGTACAGGTACCCCGAAGCGGAGTTTAGTCGTAAGGATTGTTCGCGGTCTTTGGAAGACGCCTTCTCAATGTACCGCGGGATGCTGCCGCGGCCTTTGTTCTTGATCCGACGGATGTGGGTGGGGGGGACCGGCGAGAGCGGGTCCCGGTAGGGGGCGCTGGATCTGCAAACGGTGGGGGTTGCAGGCCTCGAACCAGGGGGACGGGTGTGTGAGGCCAAGAAAGGCCTGTGTCGCATTCCATTATAGATAGATAGATACTCTTTATTGCACACCACACACAGTATACATTTACATAAATGCTCATAGGGAATGGTACAATTTAGGCGGTCTTATTGCTGATAGCAATTTCTTTCAGACAACCTTCGGGTAGAGGTCTTAAATTAATAGGTTTATATTCTCTTACTGAATGTCGGCTGCAGCGGCCAATCCCAACAAAGATCGGCCTGGTACGCGAGGATATTATATTGCACAAGTGTGTGTACACAGATGGACTCTCTGTTCCTTCGCTCTATCTCACAGCTGCAAGCATGTTTTATTTGGTGTACTAGTACACTCGTACTATCATTTTTTACTGTTCCAAAGAGGCAGGTCCGCCTAGCTAGACAGAATACCATTTTAAAACATAAGTTTTAGTTTATTTCCTCCCAAACTATCTCATACATGATAACGTATGGTTGCTGCCGTCAACTCCCAGACTACTTATGACATGGATATCTGACACTCGCTCACTTTTCATTCTATAGTATATTTTAGTCGATTATGTCGTCAGTGGGTAACTAAAGGGGCTCACACAGGGCACTACAATACAAACCAGTATAAGATGAACTTCCAATTTGTAGTTTTGACAAATTTACACAATATGACTCTTTAAGAACGTTTGAAAACATTATAGTTCATCACTTTTCTTTGAAAATACGTATAGTTAACTATGCTATTTGGTTTGGTATAGACACAATTTACACATTGCAGAGTAATACTTCTGTACATAGAACTAGTATTTATTCTGTGGTTTAGTCTTCTTGGCAAGGTTTCCTAACGTTCTTAAAGAGCCAAAATTCTATGTCACACTACAAGATATCTCCGCTATTATAGTAGGTTAGGTACTTTACGGTAATATTTGACTAATTTACTTATTCTAAACTAGATCACTCCTTTCACAAGTTTCATTCGTTTTGTGGTTTTTTCGTTTACTTTTTAATTCAAGTATATAATCTCACATTCAGACTTTACATTACATATATTTATATTGGTGGCAAATGCATATACCCGATTAATTAGGTACTAAACAATTCAATGAACATACGGGATATATAAACAAACTGCTGGTAAAGGACAATAATTAGTGTTCAGTGGAATGTCAGATGACTTCTTAGATTATATCAAAAAGGAAAGGTATAGCCTAGCGCCTTATTATAGGTCAGGAGAAATTAGGTCCAAGCTCACAATGTCAATGGCAATCACAGTTGCTTTGAGTTGAGAGAGTCAGTTGTTTTGAAATATACTATTTTGTGTTTGATGATCAGAGGTCAAAATTAGGTCGAGTTATTTATGTACTTACTAGTTATTTATTTATGTTGATATTAATGTGGACCTTCCCGGGATTTCTAATGGACAATCCCGTGTGGCCTACAATATATTAAAAATAAATAACAATAAAACCCTCAGAGATAGACAAATTAAACAAAGATATTTAAAATAATTTTTTTATAAGTTAGTTAGTTAGACGAACCGAGGTAAGCGAATGAGCTGTGTGAATGAGTAAACCGATTTATTGCTAATAGATAGTTTGAATGCGGTAGAAAGAGACAAAATCTAGTACATTCCGTTAAGCAGGGAGTGCTCCGCATTTCCGCTATTGTATTCTTTTGTTTTCACAAGCTATGTTGTGCGAACTACAACTGTGGCAACATCGCGCGTATTTTGCAGCAGACATCCGATTTCATTGATGTAAGTTTGGCAACGTCGCGCGTGCAGTAGTTTAAATTGTGTAAAAGTAAATAACTTTTTATTAAAAAAATCACGGGATTTTTTCTGCTCTTTAAAATTAATCTCGGGATTTGAGGCATATCCAATTTATTCTTTCGCTGTATGAAATCAGTGTAAGTAAATGAATAATTCTACCTAATTCCGACCTCTGTTGATGATGCTCTCTCTTTCCTTTTAGATTTTTAATCTAAGAGTTACTCAAATCGAAAATATTTTAGGTTGCGTTGGGCTCATTTCACTAACCATCCCCTAGCGAAAGAGACCATTATGTATTATAATTCTTTAGAAAATGGTTTATGATTGTGCAAGTTTGATGCAAGTTGTCAGTAGATATTAAAGGATGGAAAGCAAAGTTCATTCAATAGATATAAGTTGATTTGAAATGGCTTTTAAGAGTTAAGGTATGTAACTCTTAAAAAACATATAGGCTAAGGACACGGTTAGTAGAAATATCCATATTTCACTCAAACTCTAACACTATGAACCGGGAAAGTGTCATTCAAGGTTCACAAGACTCCAATCAACACCATATCGTATATGTACGCTTATATAGTGTATGTTTCAAGTAATACTCACTTGTTAGCACCCCAGCAGCCACAGGAGCAACTGCAGACGCTTGGCGCGTACTCTTCGTCTACGTACAGCGGCATTAGTGACGCGTCGCCTGGAAGATAAGATGAGTATTAATTCATGCGGATAAACGTAGCATCACTAGTTTATAGAGTGCGAGGGACCCGAACAGAGTCCTCAATATGATATCCAGGGCCTTTATAGTCAGAAAAGTTCATGCTACAAGACGTGCGGTAGGCGAGAAAGTGAATTCGCACGTGAATGCCATAGAAAATCTTCTTTTCATCTCTCCTGTTCGGAAAACTTTCATGTGTAAATAGCCGGGTAATAAATAGTTTTGCCCTCCCTGCCACGTAAGTGTGGGCCACTATTGCCCAAAGCCGTGAAGCCAACTCTTCTTTAAAAAAAAATGTCGGGGTGCGTTGCACTTGCCGCCAGCGACGACCGCACTTTGGCGCCGCTCCTCGACCAAGTGAAACACCAAAATGTGCCTGTCGGGCATTTCACGGATATCAAATGGAACGCACCTTTGATTGCACCAAAGAAACCACCAAAAGAAATGTTTTTTTTTTTCTCACAGTCGATATGAAAAATAAAGTAAGTTTAACTCGGGTGAAAGCTCATCATTTCACTCTCGAGCTGTTGGCGCCCTCACTTCATTCGAGCGCCAGAAACTTCTCGAGTGAAATGGGTCGCTTTCTCCCCTTGTATATCAATGTACTATTCCCGTAAAGCACTTATTACTCCATTTTATTTGTAGCTTCCTAACTAGGAAGGTCGCATCCTACTTAGGATCCTAATTAGGATGGATAGGCAGGTGCTCTACTCTGATAACGCACTGTCCGTATTTTCGGGTCTAACCGTCGCGCTTGCTCGCACTGATATGCGGGCATTAGTGACAGGGACGGCTACAGCCGAAACTACGGATATCGTCATACAGAGTGGGGCCCCAGACGTCTTCCTAGTTAGGAAGCGAGCCTTCCTAACTAGGAACGTAGGAACCTAAGTAGTAAACTGCGATTACATCATCCTATTTCCTAAGTAGGATGCTACACAAATAGGATGGTGTAATAAGTGCGCAAAAGTATCAATAGTTTATCATTATATCATCCATATCTTAATATATTATCATCTGAGTTATAAGAATTAAATTATCTTTCAATATATTTCTGTAGGTGTCTAAGCGAAAATGTGTTTGACTTTGAGGCGAACTAAATTACACCATATCGTTGACGACATTGAGTAAATATTTCTTTGAATTTTATTGCAAAGTAAAACTTCTGTACGTAGTACCTATATAGTACCTATTCTGTGGCATAAATTTGTTTTTTACGTTTACGCGAATAGTAGAACTCATTAAGACACAATTTTACGGATTAATTCGCGATTTATTTAAATTTTATTTAAACCTGACGTTTCGAACACTGTACAGCGTTCTTGGTTAAAGGGAGACTAAGTTATTATTTTGTCATTACCTAGTTTTGAAAAATGAAACTACCGCCACTCATTAATATTTATTTACGTTCCTGTTTAGGCAGAAAGGGCTAACCGCGTCTTGAGATCTTGTAGTGCGAGGTGTTGCTTGGGTTTTTGCTAAAATAGGATCCCATGCCGTCGGAACTTTCCATCTGTGTTTCTGTGGCATAACTTACCCTGCGGCCGGTGTCGCGGGTCCGCGGGTAGTCTGGTCCCCCGCGACACTCCGCGTAGTACGGCGCCGTCCGCCGTTATCACGTCGCCTTCCAACCGGACTGCTACTTGCTGCGCCTGGAGGAAACATCAATGGTTTCAATTCGTTATGTCAAGTTAATTTTAAGGTATATTTTTTACATATTTTTCTTGAAGTAAAGATTAAACTAGAAAGTAATTTGAGTATTTTGACTGTTTATTTAGTAGTTATTATGTAATTAATTATTGAAAATCTTAACTTGTGACGTCATAAGCATGCCTATGACGACTTTCTCTCATGATTACAGGACTGTCTTTGGAAGCAAACTTTTCTGTCGATAGGAAACTCTTAAACATGCAAATAGCAACGTCATTTGTCGGTTTCCGGTGCGTTTAGAGGGTATATCAAATTTTAGGAGGTATAAGTAACATTAAATGGTTTTGAAATGAACATAGGTTGTTTTTACTTCACATACCGAATTACCATGGATAAGCAAGAAGTATCGTTAGGAGGAAAATTAAGCAATTAAGTAGTACTTAGATACGTTTAAAAGCTGTGAATTTTGTAAAATAGTAATCTAACCTACGCTAACAGAAGAGTTTCTTCCATCAAAATTAAGTTAAGATAGTTTATTAATTTATTGGCGCGAACATTTATCGCTAAAACGTATATGCATGGAGCGATTTAGTACACGCTTTCGGCTGAAAAATAGGGGGGGGGGGGGCTTTGAGCAAAAGATAATAGCCCAAATTTAAATTAGAAGGAACCTGAAGAAGACTAGGAGAATCTAGTCTTCTTCAGGTTCCTTCTAATTTAAAAATTGACGGATAATGCGGAAGAAATCATTGTGATTCTTTATTGAAATCAATGGGAGAGTGCTGCTTTGCACTGTTAGGCACTAGGTCACTGTTAGGTTTTGCTGAACGCTGGATAGTTGCCGAGGTATTCCTATAAGGGGTTATATTCTACATTGGATCAGTCGCGTTTCTTTTCTTACTGTTCTTGGTGAAGAAGACACAGCACAAGCAGGTTGAGGCAGGTGACCACTATTGCTAGCCCTGACAGGGTGAAGATAAGCGCAAACAATATGTACGACAGCTTTCTTATAATCTAGAAGGTTTTGCTTTCGAAGGTAAGAGCGCTGAATGATAGGGTAAAAGTGTGAAGAAAAACAGCACAGCTTTATGCAGGAGGTTATTAGCGCGCTTCGTAATAACTGTTTGTTAAAACAAAGGCCCTCAAGGCTAGATCCTACTATTATAAGGTGTAGACAGAAAGATAGGAAAGCTGCCACTTGGGGACGGTTAAATAAAGATTGTTCAGTAGTTGACCAAAAAATATAGATACTGGCAAAGCTATAGAACCTTCAATCCGCTGTAAAGTCAATCAAAGGTTAATTCTGCTGAACGCTGGATAAGTAGACGCTGGGATATTTTCAGCGATCCTTTACTAGATGAAGACTTCTACAATGGATCAGGATACGAATATGGGATCTTTCTACAATGGATCAGGAATCGAACCCATACCTGTTCGGCTTGCTGCTGATCTCGTTTCTCGTCCTCAGTGTTCATGGTGACGAACCGCAGCACCAGCAAGTTGAGGCAGGCGGCCACTATGGCCAGCCCGAACAGGATGAAGATCAGCGCGAACATCACGTACGACGGCTTGCGGTTGAGCGCGTTGTCCCTTTGCAGGGCTACCATGTCGCCGAAGCCTGGGGACAAGTTGTAATGGTACATTAACAATATTCACTATGTAATCATCAAGGCAGAACTTTGTTGTTATTCCTAAAGTAAGATGTTACTAACATAATCAGGACAAGGTATTTCAGCAGCGGACCAATTAATTCCGAATTACTATAGGTACTTGTAATGTTACTACTATCATAACTCATGGGAGAAAACCATTGAAATAAAGGCAGAACATAGACTGTACCTACACTTATTTAATAAAACAATAAGGACTACTTAACTTTACTATAGGTAAATTATTACTACACTTTGCTATAGGTAAGCCGCGTAGTTTAGAGTAAAATGTAGTTTAATCTGTGCACAAAGTTACTTGGAAAAAAAATACTTAGGGGAAGGTTTGTAATGAGACGGCAGGCGTATTTTAAATTTTTGCGTTAAACGCACCACTAATATTTGTTTTTTTAATGCACGTGCTTAATTTACTTGAAATAAATTCCACTAATTTAATTCTTAGTAATTAGGTTACTCCAAAAACGTAAAATTAAAAAAAAATACCATCATGTGATTCTGTCTGTCTTGGGGCCGTGCAGCCCCAAGACAGACGGATCACTCACCAATGGTGGTGAGAGTGATGAAGCAGTAGTAGACGCTGTCGAAGTAGCTCCAGCCCTCGAACTTGGAGAAGGGCGACTTCGTATTGCTTTAGTCACTTTATTACTGCGCTGTAAAATAACACTCGCCGATGGTGGTGAGCGTTATGAAGCAGTAGTAGACGCTGTCGAAGTAGCTCCAGCCCTCGAACTTGGAGAAGGGCGACTTCGTATTGCCATAGTCACTTTATTACTGCATATAACACTCACCGATGGTGGTGAGCGTTATGAAGCAGTAGTAGACGCTGTCGAAGTAGCTCCAGCCCTCGAACTTGGAGAAGGGCGACTTCGTATTGCCATAGTCACTTTATTACTGCATATAACACTCACCGATGGTGGTGAGCGTTATGAAGCAGTAGTAGACGCTGTCGAAGTAGCTCCAGCCCTCGAACTTGGAGAAGGGCGACTTCGTATTGCCATAGTCACTTTATTACTGCATATAACACTCACCGATGGTGGTGAGCGTTATGAAGCAGTAGTAGACGCTGTCGAAGTAGCTCCAGCCCTCGAACTTGGAGAAGGGCGACTTCGTATTGCTTTAGTCACTTTATTACTGCATATAACACTCACCGATGGTGGTGAGCGTTATGAAGCAGTAGTAGACGCTGTCGAAGTAGCTCCAGCCCTCGAACTTGGAGAAGGGCGACTTCGTATTGCCATAGTCACTGTATTACTGCATATAACACTCACCGATGGTGGTGAGCGTTATGAAGCAGTAGTAGACGCTGTCGAAGTAGCTCCAGCCCTCGAACTTGGAGAAGGGCGACTTCGTATTGCTTTAGTCACTTTATAACTGCATATAACACTCACCGATGGTGGTGAGCGTTATGAAGCAGTAGTAGACGCTGTCGAAGTAGCTCCAGCCCTCGAACTTGGAGAAGGGCGACTTCGTATTGCTTTAGTCACTTTATTACTGCATATAACACTCACCGATGGTGGTGAGCGTTATGAAGCAGTAGTAGACGCTGTCGAAGTAGCTCCAGCCCTCGACCTTGGAGAAGGGCGACTTCGTATTGCTTTAGTCACTTTATTACTGCATATAACACTCACCGATGGTGGTGAGCGTTATGAAGCAGTAGTAGACGCTGTCGAAGTAGCTCCAGCCCTCGACCTTGGAGAAGGGCGACTTCGTATTGCTTTAGTCACTTTATTACTGCATATAACACTCACCAATGGTGGTGAGCGTTATGAAGCAGTAGTAGACGCTGTCGAAGTAGCTCCAGCCCTCGAACTTGGAGAAGGGCGACTTCGTATTGCTTTAGTCACTTTATTACTGCATATAACACTCACCGATGGTGGTGAGCGTTATGAAGCAGTAGTAGACGCTGTCGAAGTAGCTCCAGCCCTCGACCTTGGAGAAGGGCGACTTCGTATTGCTTTAGTCACTTTATTACTGCATATAACACTCACCGATGGTGGTGAGCGTTATGAAGCAGTAGTAGACGCTGTCGAAGTAGCTCCAGCCCTCGAACTTGGAGAAGGCGGCGGCTCCCCCCGCGATGGTGAGCGACGACAGCGTCGTCACGACGCAGATCAGGTCCACCTCCGTCGCGTTCGTCTGCTCGCACTCCATCGCTTTCTTCAATGACCTTATTATTACGCTGGAGACAATTAACAGAAGATTATTTTATTTATCTAGAAGGTAAAGTAATGTCTTACGAAACTTCATATAGAATTCTGAGCGCAACGGAGAATTCTAGGGTTAACATGAGCGAAGCAATGAGGGAGTTTATTTTATTAATGGGTTATGTTTTTTATTTATTTTCACACTACCTACTCGGCAATGTGTAATTACACGTCATGCAAACCTGACTTAAAGTGAGTCATGGCATCCCGAGTGACGTAATGTTGTATGAAAAAGGACTTGTCCATTAATGGTTTTTTATTCGTCAATATTTCTAACCAGAATAAACTAAATATTATATAAAAGAGTTTACAAAAACTAGCCTCTTTGCATAATTAATATATATTTTAAGGCGTTCAATTTAGAGAAAAATTGAAATTATTTTTTCTCTTTGCCTGTACATAAACCGCACGTTCGCCTATACCAATTAACGCATGAAAAAAAAAATTGACAGCATAATTGCCAGCAGTGAAAGCAATTGAAAGTACCTACCTAGTAGTTTTTATCCACCAGTGGAAAGGCAATGGTACATAGCCATACAGCCAGGAAATACAAGTAAGTGATTGATGAATGATGCCTCATTACAAAACATATTTTTTCTCAAAAATGGAGGCGTTTAAAATTCGGATTTCTATGGTTACGTGTTTCATATTTTTGTAGCTTAAAAATAAATATAAGTTATTGGTGGTTGGTGATATCTTGGAATAAAAAACCAGCCTCCATACAAAAAAAAGGGCAAGTCCTTTCATTACGCCCCTAGGGAGGCAAAGTGAATTAAATTTCGAATAAGAGTTCGTAGGCGTGATCACACTAGCCCGTCCCGCACCAAAGAGAACATATTTAAAATTTGAACCTGGCGGCCAAGAATTTTAGCACGAATGGAATGAAAAAAAAAGCGCGCGATTCTAAAAAAAGAAATAAATAAAGAAAAAAAAACCTATGTATTTTAAGAAATTACAAACAATGTTTTCGTAAATCGAGTGACGAAATTTATTTGACACCGGAGTCCTTTAGATGTAAAGCAGCTGGTATTGTTAATAATAATAATTTACTGCAAAGTCAAAGGATATAAATAGATAAAATAAGTTTTTTGTAGTACATTTTTTATTGCCTTATAGGAAGTGTGAAAATCAGAGTATTCTCCTCGGGAATAAAGACGTCTTGGGCGAGCTTAAACCCCTCGCTACACTCAAGATTCTACTATTAACTCCCTCGCTATGCTCGGGAGTAAACACTAAAGTAAACTAAACTTAACTCTTGAATTCTTCGTTACGCTCGAGATTCAAGATGACGCCCGTGACGTAAGACATCACTTTACCCCCTTGGTGAATAATCTACTATTATTACACAACACTTGCAAGTTAATAAAGCTTGTCTAAAGCGCTTAGAAGATTAGATAAGGTTTAAAAAAATAACTAAAAGTAAAATTTAGAATACAGAGTTTCGAATTTGAGTTGAAAGCCCATTTGCGCAAGTCTGGATTAGCTAATCCGGAAGATACACTTGCGCATCATCTCCAGGCCTATGATCTGAGTTAAAAGCTACTTTGCGCAAGTCTGGATTAGCTAATCCGGAAGATACACTTGCGCATCATCTCCAGGCCTATGATCTGAGTTAAAAGCTACTTTGCGCAAGTCCGGATTGGCTAATTCGGACTTGAATAAGACACTAAGAATAGAATAATGTTCTTTTGTATTGACAAGACCACACCGCCCGTGCGTCTTTCGCACCCCGCGACCCCACACGGGTAAACTTGCCACACGGGTTTAGTACAGTCAGGCTTGTGTAACTCCCCGCGTAGGAAGCCAAAACCTACCGACGCGCGGCGACCCACCGTTGTGGGCTAATCAACTTAGGTGTCTCGAGCAAGGCAACATGCCCACTCGTTTTATTCATCGGCGGCGCGCGGCACTACGTTGCTGGCTGGACGAGCATGAATTAAGTGCTAGAATAGTGCGCTAGATGGCGTTAGTAGCTTCTTGTAGCAGTCAACATTATCGCGTCGCATGATAATATATCATTGAATAGGTTTAGTATATTATGAATCATATTACAAAGTTATGAGAGTGAAATTGTCTTGTAATGGATTTCTGTAGGTGTCTTAACGAAAATGTTTTTGACTCTGAGGCGAAGTAAATTACACTATATCGTTGACGACATTGAGTAGACATTTCTTTGAATTTCATTGCAAAGTCAAACCTCTGTACGGAGTACTAGTACTTATGTTTGGTACAGTTCATAAGTTGATGGGGTTTGTTTGTGTGTTAGTTAATCTACGAATATTACGAATTGTACCTGCTAAGCCTGTTGACCCGTTCTCCTATGCTCTGGAACATGATGAGGCCGAGAGGTATGCCGACGATCGCGTAGAACATCGTGAACAGCTTGCCACCGATCGTGGCTGGCGTCGAGTGCCCGTAGCCTGTGACCAGAGTTATCAGTCAATTTCAAGATAGTTGAACTGAGTTATGATGATGGACACCACAAGCATCTAGCATGCCTTGCCCTCCGACCTACTGTGGGATAGAACACAATCCTAGCGCAAAATTATATGGACTGTAACTGTTAAGGTAGTATTAAATTGTAGTACGATATAAAAGCGCTTTGGTTCAAGCCCCGGGCAGCACATTTCCAAAGGTCAATGTCCGGAAAACTCGCTGAATGTTAGGGCGTTTTTTTAATAAACATTAGTTTGATTTAGTTTAGCTTTTAGTTTCTGATTTATGGACTATGAACGAAGTTAACTGTGACCCGGAATAAAATAGTTTAGGGTAGGTTAATGACTGTTTTCTAGTGACTAGGTAGATAAGGTGCTTGTGGCGCAGTGGCGGCAGCGTTTTGGTAGTGATACCAAAAGTTAAGCAACCCACGGCGCGGTCGTGATTGGATGGGTGACCATTCCGACCATTTAAGTGACATCCATGACAAGCATCTCCGTGCTTCGGAAGGCACGTTAAGCAGATGGTCCCGGCTAATATCTGTGGTATTAGTCGTTCTTCTGACAGTAAGGTTTGTCACTTGCCTTACATAAACCCCTCCACCAATCCGCACTGAGCCCGCGTGGTGGAGTATGGCTCGTACCTCCTTATAGTTGAGGTGAGGCAGTCCCAGCAGTGGGATCTAATAGGCTGACTTTACGATATAAAAAAGATACAGTCATAACTTGCAATTTTAAACAATTTTGCAGACAGGTTTCTATTGTATCTACTAGTTAGTACTATTAGGTATTCTTGGTACAAGTGACAATAGTTCATTTAATTGATTCACGTCCTACCATCTTAGCTTTATTTAAAACTTATATTTGTGTATATAACTTTTAGGCACTATAAGGTCTATTTATATAACACGATTCTCACTATTACCTGTTTATGTACATGACTGTTCGATGACAAAATAAATGAAAAAAAAAAACTTACACTGGCCCCACGTTGGGCGCCAATACAATCTACTGCCAACAAGAAAATTGTTTCATTCTCAAGAAAATTTAGTATGTATTATTCTACCAAATGGCAAATAATGTTATAGTTTTTAGCTTTATGATCATTATGTTACCATATTTATTTTTAGATATTTTAAGATTTGATATGAAAATTACCAGTATTTAACATACCAATAGTTGTAAGCACGGTAGTGGCATAGTAGAATGCTCCGGTGAATTTCCATTGCTGTCCAGCCTTGTGTGGCTCCGACTTTAGCACCACTGTCTCCATCACACGAAAGTCCTCTTCGGTGATGTTATACTTTCGTATTATTATGCCTTCGATTGCTGTAATATTGAAGACTTTAGTCAGAATACAAATACTTAGAGGATATTATTATGAAACTACAATAAAAGTGATTTGAGAGATTTTGTAAAAAAATGACTCTTATAAAGAGATGCAGTTTATGTTTATTTTAAATAGTTGTGAATTTTTATAGAAAACTAGCTGTTGCCCGCGACTTCGCCCGCGTAAACTACTATTTCTGTATCCTACAGGAACTGTGTTTTTTTTCGGGATAAAAAGTAGCCTATATGTTATTCCAAACTATAATCTATCTTTGTGCCAAATTTCATCCATATCCGTTCAGTAGTTTTTGCGTGAAGAAGTAACAAACATACACACTCACAAACTTTTGCATTTATAATATTAGTGAGATAAATAAAAAGTTATAATCCACAAAAATAACTATACCTTGTAACACTTCAAATCGATGTCTTTCTGTGGTTGATTCCAACGCATCAAATACTGCTGCACCGACTAGCAAGTATGTAAATGTGCACACAATTAATGATAGAGTGCGGACATTTTGCTTCTTCATCACTGCCGAGTGATACCCCGGCCTTAGGGCCGAAGGCCCAGGTAAATTCCACTGTTTTTCTCTCTCTATCAGTCAGCAAACACCATATTGTCTTAGGTATATTTAATTGATGCAATGCTAAGTTACCATCTCAGCAACCAAAGAAAAAGTTCACAAACATTCAAATTTGGAACTCATTTTTTTGTTTTCTGTAGCGTTGCCTATCATACAGCCTCTACTGTCAGGTTAGCTAGTGTAGATGATATGCTTTCCAGCTATTTTTGTATTAACTTAGAATTTATTTAATCAGGTATTCTGATCTCCATTGTAAAATCACAAGTGGCAGTATTTTCTTGTTTCAATAAGGGAAAACTCATAACAAACTGTTTTTATAAATGAAATTCTATCCATAAATTGATCCCCATAAAGGAAGTCATATTTTAGATGAAGTTCTGGCTTTGCAATGGGTTTGTTTTGTCAATATTTATAGCAGATAGTAGCCCTGGATCCATAGTTTGCACTAAGGTTTATTTCCAATTTTATCTCACCTGAAAAAAACAAATGAGGTTCAGGTAGAAATAATAATAAAAAAAGAAATTATACTTATGTGACTGGCCACATACAAATTGTTAGCTCTTACTTTTCTGCATTTATATTTTTAAAGTTTGAACAAAGAACTCACCAAATTCCAAGAGTTGCCAGAAGGAGAGTAAGATCGTAGTTTATTTTTCAATTCGGCATTAAGAACGGCGTTTATAAATATTTAATTATCTGCAAAGCTGTACATATCCAAAAATAACATTGTGCTTGTCCGCATTCACGTCCATAGGTCAACGCACACGGCACCGTACGTAACTGGGTCAAATGTTATGACGATTATATTTAATGAAAACAGCTGGAGTATAACCCCCTTTTACCTTTAATACTACATGGAAGGTCACAACTAGAAATTATACGGCAGAATTATATTAAATTTAATAAATTTCCAGACAAATCCTATGCGGTATTCTGTCACACACCACTCTTAGTTTTGTGTCCTTTTTAAAACACGAACACTTAAATCTACCATAACGAGGATAGTTATCTAGCTATCATCTCGGGAAAACAATTATTGCATGATTTACATAATTGCATTTGTTAAATAAAATTTGGCAAAAAAATATTTGCGAGCAGTTTTTCTGCACTTCCTTGACCTGGTTTGGTGTTACCAGCCTAAAAAAACAATGACGGCCAATGACGTAAATTCAACTTCAGCTATAGAAAGAAAATGCTGGTATTGATAAAATGCTTCTTATACATTTTTTTTGTCTAAAACCTGACTCAAACTTTATCATCATTACTTCCGTTTCAAGTACAATTTGTTTTGCTTTGTTTTGTTTTTTTTTTGTCTGAATTCACAGTATTTCAAATATGGCAACTCTAAATTCTGCAGAGAAAGTTGAGAAAGCATCCCGGGCTCTTGCAGGCTTGCAGGGTGGTTAAATGTCTCGAAGTTCTTACGCAGGCTACTGGATGGCGCTAAAACCAAATATACGCCTTTTAAATATAAATTCCAAAAAATTACATACGTAAGTACCACTTTTTTTCCTTACAGAATGTTACATTGAAATTAACGCAAAAATATGATACATACACCCGACGAACGAAACGAACTACATTTTTGCAGTTTACTTAATAGAGGTCATCGACGTAAAAAATCTTTTTCCAAATTTCATCCATCATTATGATAGAACTGTAACGTAGATGTTTTTTGCTAATGAAATAAAATTTGCTTGTTCTAAAACATCAGTGTGTAGGTGCTAAATTTCTTTAAAATGTGCAAAAAAAACTTATCTTTGATATCTATTCATTATAATTTTTCGCGATTTTGCGCACATTTTTGACGTGCTGCAAAATCGGGGGAGTCCCTGAAACATCCTGAACGCGTTACTGAACTGGACTAGAAGGGCGCAGTAGGCCTTTATCGTGTAGTCAGTCCACAAGCTATAAGTTATGACGTGTTTTATATCGAATTATATCTTGCCATCTTGCAGGTAACACCTTGTGACCTCGATGGTCAAACCGATATCGCCATCCCTGAATCTCGGGTTCGATCCTCAGTCGGGTCTCGGGTCTGGGTGTTGTGGTAACACCGTTGTTTCTGATTTCTATAACATAAGTGCTTTATCAACTTAGAGTAGCTACTAAGGTTAGTGTAGGTACTACTAGAGAGTACAATGTATGGGATGTAGTCACTAAAAAAAACTCTTTTTGTATGTACGTCTGCATTTTTTAATACTTACCATTTCTTACTTCAGAGACTGCTTCTTACTTCTTCGATGTGGGCCAATTGGGTGTCGCTCTCTTAACTGGGTTGGTCAAGCTCTATTAGAAAGGGCGCGTATATAATTTAATACGTATAAAAGTATAAGCCCTTCTAGAACCTACCGACTACACAAATTGCATTAGGACGGCTGCGCGCGCGCAACGAGGCCGTGAAATGAAAGCGTAGGGCTACTTTCACGGCTGTTTCAATGGCTCGCGGTGTGACAAAGGGTAATTATAGTGTGACAAAGCGAACTTTAGTGTGCCTAGCCGTATTCTGGTTTCAGTAAGAATCCCCGAAGACTACATACAGGCCCCGTAGACAAGACGCAATGTACTCTAAAGCGAAGTTTGTTATCGCTAACAAAACATATGACACTGATATAAGCCATCGAAATATCATGTAACTTTTACATTTTGTTGGCGATAGCGAAGTTCGGTACAGAAAAATTGCATATTGAAGGGTTCCAGTTTCGCGTACTGCGGTTTTACCTTTAGAGTTAAAGTAAATACAGCGCGGCAGCGTCAAATCATTGCATTGGATGCCTTCATGCCTTTATCAAAAAAATATTTTCAGGTTATAACAACTCTAGATAGATCAACCCTGCGCAGTGTCATAAAATAATTGAGATGCAAAGCGGACAGACCAAAGTCTAGTGCAGCATTAGAGGGGGGGGGGGGGGGGGTTTGTAAGGGAGAGGGGGGGGGGGGGCGCACTAGACCTTTCTCTCAAGTTCTGGGTCAAACGTTTATGTAAGTTATGTTTACATCTGTGCATTGGTTGCGGTCGTGATTTTTTCAATAACTTCATTCTGACTAGTCATGACGATGAATGAGGTTTAAGATGTTTTTTAATGTTTTAATGAAAATAGTTTGATAGTTTGTTTTTCAGTAAGCAAGTGAGTGAGTGAAATTTATTTAGTCTGCTGTAAGCTAGCGCCTACGAGTTTTTTGTTGAGCTTTTGCTATTGAGAAAAAACAGGCTCTAGCATTTGGCGTTCTTCAAACAATTAAACATGTATTTTTGATAAAAGAAGGCGAATGTGGCGGAAATTTAGCGACATGCCAAGGTACAGTCACGTCCGGTTACCTATATGATCTGCGAAAACAACATTTAGGCCTCAAAGTACTAATCTATTGAGATTTTATAAAAAATCTAAATTCTCCTTTCCGATAAACAATTCCTGAAAATCAATGAAAATATCGAAAGGTACGTTTGATCGAGTATACATTGGCATACTTTTTTATTGTTTTGGTCTTAAAACAAAAAAGGAGCCCGCTGGATTGAAAATAAGTTTAGGCGTTATTGCTAAGCTATTGAGGTACTTACTTTGAATTTTATTATTATATTCGCAAGGTACGTTGAAAAAGCTAGTCTTTCTCATGTTTCTAGAACCGGGAGCCCACTGGATCGAAAGACGTGAATTTCTGAATATGTCTTCTAACTTTTGATTGAAACATACCTACATAAATAGCTAGGTAGGCTACCTATCAGTTCAGGAACCAGGCCCTTAGACAAGATGCAATCTATTCTACTGACAACAAACTTCGCTATCGACAATGAAATGTTAAAATGTAGCAAAAATTATATTGTGATGTTTCGACAGCATATGTATACATATGTCAGTTTAATGCATTTTGTTAGCGATAACGAACTTTGCTGTAGAAATGATTGCATTTAGTCTGGTACCTACTGACTGTAAAAAAATTCTAATAGTCCGATAAATTTTACTATTGGAAACTGGCTGGCACAAAGCTAAGTACATGTTGTATTTAGCTATAGTTCGCCGAACGTTCTAGACTGAGTGCCATCGCGCAAGCCCTTTCTCAAAGAGAAACGGCGAAATCTGGGCCTGAACTAGGGTTGCCAGATGGTCGAAATTCGTCGGGATTATCCCGACATTTCGTATGATGTCCAGAGTTACGAAAAAAATGTCCGAAAAAATAACAACAACAATAAAACAAGAAAAAAAAACATTAAACTAGTGTAAATTACATACGAGGGTCAAACTGAAAGTTCTTAGAAAATCAAAAACTGATTACATTAGCCAGTTATTAGTTTTATTATATCTTTTCAAAATATTGTCCATTGACGTCAATACACCGCTGCATGCGATGGAACCACTGGGAAAAGCACTTTGCCCACTCGTCCTTAGGGGTCTCTTCAATGGCATCGCGATACGCAGCCACCGCTTCTTCAGCATTCATAAACCGCTTTCCTTTAAGTTTTTCTTTAATTTTTGGAAATAAATAAAAATCACAAGGCGCGAGGTCGGGGCTATACGGCGGGTGACCCAGTAATTCAACGTTTGATGTCGCCAAATAGTCGATCGTTCGCTTGGCGGTGTGCGACGAGGCGTTGTCGTGGTGAAGGAGGATCCTACTGCGAGGTCGTTTCTCTCGAACTTTTTCCAAGACAAGTGGCAAACAATTGGTAGTGTACCATTCTGCAGAAACTGTTTTTTGATCCTCTAACACAATTGTTGCGAAATGACCTATCCTTCCAAAGAACGAGGCCACCATTTTTTTTCCCGTACTTCGATCTCTCTTCACTTTAGTTGGCAACTCCTCGAAAGGAAACACCCACTGAGCAGATTGTCTTTTGGTTTCAGGATCATAACAGTAAATCCAGCTTTCGTCACCTGTTAGTATGTCGAACACAGCATTTGAGTCACCTCCGTTAAATCTTTCAATCATTTTACGGCACCAATCCACACGATGGAGTTTTTGAGCCTTAGTCAAATTATGAGGTATCCACCGGGCGCAAAGCTTCCTGACCGCTAAATGTTCGTGGAGGATTTTGTGCACTTGACTCATACCGATGCCTAAGCTTGTCCGAATCTGCTGATAGGTCACTCTTTTGTCAGTCTCTATCATACGCCGCACAACACAGATGTTATTTTCAGTCGTCGCCGTAGAAGGCCGTCCCTCACGTACATCATCAGTGAGATTAGTGCGACCACGTTTAAACTCATTAAACCAGTTGTAAACAGTCGCACGAGATGGGGCTTCATCGTGAAAGGCCAATCGTAGTCTATCATAACTTTCTTGTTGACTTAAATGACATCGAAAGTCATAAAAAATCATTGCACGAAAATTTTCTCGTGTTAAATTCATTTTGACGTGACACAGACAATTTTCAATTTGCCGCCAAGTCGTAAAACAAATGACAAATGAATGAAATATATACTCAGTAATATTGGCAAAGAGTTCTATTTTCAAATTTTAGAATATTTTTTTTTATTATATTGTTTATAAGTGGCCAGTTCTAAGAACTTTCAGTTTGTCCCTCGTACTTACCTACATCAGCATTTGCCAAAAAGTATTTTTTTTGTGTTTTTTATTTAAAGTAATTTATAATCCCGACTTTTGAAATTTTGCCCAGACATTTTAGACTTCACATCTGGTAACCCTAGCCCGACCACACCGTGGAGATAGCATCGTCCCTGCGTTACTTAATGCTACTAGATAACTTGCAGACTAGTTATACATATAAATAAAGGTAAAAAACCGGCTTAATCTGAAAATTCTTGTTCAAACTTAAAGAGGAGTCCGAGAGACTTGCACAGGTGGGCCACTTAAGTTGTCCAACTAAAACTCAAATTATTGAAATTTAAATTTTGATAGAAGTGGCAATTGGTGGTCTGGTCTCCTTTCTATGCCGTACATATAAACCATATTGAAAAGTTGCAAAAGAAGTTCGTTCGCATCCTTTCTTTCCGTATGCCATCGAAAGCTAGCTTCCTACCCAGACCGTTTGTTGAAGTTCAATATGACATCCCTCGAGACGAGACGCAAACAAAGCGATCTTGTTTATCTCCACAAAATCTTACATTCCTTAATCGATTCCCCAACTCTACTCTCTTCTCTGAATTTTAATATTTATTTTAGAACACGTAATTCGAAATTATTTTCTTTTCAGGTTTATCGTAATAATACATCCTTTTATAACCCGGTTATTCGCATGTGTCGCTTGTACAATGATTTTTTCCAAAACTCAGACGATTATATTCGTAAGTAGTAATCCGAATATCTTTAAAAAACAAATAAAGAAGATTTTGCACATGTAATAGATGTAATTAAAGAGAATTGTAAGGTTTTTTTAATACATTTTAATATGGTGCATGTTATAAATAGTTGTTTTGTTGTGAAACCCGCTGTTATGGGTGATCATGATCCATTCTAAGGTCCTAGTCTAGATGCATATTTTGGGTTATAGTCTAGCTGTAAAACATTTTTATTTCTTATATATTTTTTTAATTGATTTCTGACTGTAACCTGTTTTGTGTCTTCATAAATAAATAAATAAATTTAAAACAGGCAGCTTATTTGTACTATCCATTGACACACACGATCCGTTACCACTTTTAAATTGAATTTGGAAGGATGGGTTAATCTTATCTTTAAGGGGGTGAATATGATTATCAATACGTACAACTTTAACTTTAATGTCACTGGTTTTCAGTCAGCCTTTAATTATATAATAATAATAATAATAAATCGTTTATTAATTTCATTGTTACAGATAATAATTACAATGCTTAAAATAACACAAGGTGCGTTCTCTTATACCTGAACTAGGATAAACCTGTATATAACCTTTGAGCCCAGTTTAATTTGACGACCTTCGTAGTCAAGCCTTGCAGTCTTGCACGCCTGTTTTTATGGTTTCGCCATCCCTAAGGTCCCGGGTTCGGTCCCGATTGGGTCAATTAAGAAAACCATATTTGCCATATCGTCTCGGGTCTGGGGTTTGTGTTATCACAGTTGATTTTGATTTCCACACGTGCTTAGCAACCTACTTTGGGATCAGAGCAATGTAGGTAATAAATGGCTTGTAGTCTTGCACCCCGGATTTCTTAGTGTCGTCATCTCTAAGGTCCCGTGTTCGATCCCGGTCCAGTCAATATAGAAATCAACATTTTCTCCAAAGTGTCGGGTCTTTGTGTTTTGGTACCATTATTGTTTTTGATTTCCATAACCACACGTGAACTTACTTTGCGATGAGAGCATGTGATGTTTATAGGTATTATAAAAAAGTTCAAAGAGTCGATCTTTCACTAGTGAAATATTTATTTTTGACAAGAATAGTTCAAAGCTTGGAAAAATAAAAATAAAATAACACAAGCACTCAAACTCGAAAATCAGTCACACAAAAGCCTTCCAATTATAATTAAACTTCCAATTTAAAAAACGATTACTCTATTAACAGCCATTTTACAGCTGTGTAACGGTATTGACATTGCAATAAATAACTAGACCTATCGATATATTTAATTGCATCCTATACAAATCGATAAAGACTTCGACGGATGACGTTAAGAGACGATTATTATGGTCGTTGGGCTTACACTTAGCACGGATGTAATGGAAGTAAATACAGTAGTTTTAACGCTTCTGGCCAGCCAGACTATGACAAGTGACACCTAGAAGGGGTGGTAAAGGATCTACCTCCTAGTGGTCCACAAACTTCAGATAGCTGATCGATCCTATCAGCGGTGGTTGGCTCCGTTAGGTGCCTGCCTCCTGGTAGCTACCACCCTCCCACCGGAGCCCGGCGGCAAGCAGCTTGCAGTGTTCCGTCGGTGAGTGGGGGCATAGTAGATTGTATCTACTCTGGTAAGGGTGACAGAACCTTCTGAATGAGCTCGCTCCACCATCGACGCTGTCTACGCCACGTCTGGTTTAAGTCAAGAGTAAATTCATTTACACGCAAGCATCTCCGTGCTTCGGAAGGCACGTTAAGCAGTTGGTCCCGGCTAATATCCGTGGTATTAGTCGTTAAGCCCAGTCAGAGGCCCTAGGGCGGCTTGATAACTTCTGACAGTAAGGTTTGTCACTTGCCTTACATACACCCCTCCACCAATCCGCACTGAGCCCGCGTGGTGAAGTATGGCTCGTTCCTCCTCATAGTTGAGGTGAGGCCTTTTCCCAGCAGTGGGATCTAATAGGCTGACTTATTAAATTCATTTTAGATATTAAAAAAGTGAGTTTCAAACTGAGCATCAGTTAGTGCAGCATTAGCCTACAATTTGCCTTGAAGCAATGGTACGTTCTATGTTTAGTGTCCCTCATTCATAAGGCCTACCATTGGGCGTGTTTAAGTATTCCTCGTGGAGCTATGCAAAATTGAATTATATATAGTTATTTGGGCAGACTACCTCTTGCCCACGAAGTTTAATACTTACCTGCCGTGGTTCGGTGTAAAACTTGATGACCAAATGTCCTGAGTTCAAATTCCAGCGGAGAAAACAGAAAATGGAAAATTGACAAAAAAGTTTACCTTCTGAATTTACAGAGTCTACTGATCCATTCTCTCTTGTGACTATGCCATTTCACCTAGTTAGCCACCTTTCTTTACCCACACAAACATAGTTATGCGTATTTATTATTTATGTTTGTGTGCGTCTGTGTGTTGACAAGTCGTGTACAGATAGAGGTATCTGTGTGATTGTTAAGTGTGTTATGCACTGTATGGATTTAGAGAAATTGTTTTTGAGGTCAGAGAATGTATACCCATTGTAGCTGTTTCAAGGCTCTAATGTGTGGTAAATTAAATAAGACTCACAGATTAAACACAAATAATTAATTATTTTCCTGTATGTGTAGTACAGTGTACAGTTTACGTTTCGTTTAGCATTAATAAATCATGCAAATGTTTTTGATGTACGATTTAAATTATCAAATATAAAGAAAATAGGTCGTGGGCTATGTGGTTATTTTGAATAATTACCATTTTATTTAAGCTATACAATGATCATAAATTTTAACTGTAACTTACAATTTATTAGTATTTTAATTGTCAAAGTGGCTTACGAGAGTTTAAAACTATTTATAGGTCACGCAGGCACTCAGGCAACGCTCCTGTTACTAAAAAAAAACAAATGCCACTCCTCTGTCTGAAAAGAGGCTGAAGTGCTGAACTTAAAAGAAGGGGATGTCACACTTTCGAACCTCTTTAGTGTGCGTGTCGTCTACCTTGTCTATGTGTGCGTTCAGTTTATCCGCTTGTTTGGCGGTGTGAGTGTTGCGTATACGCACGCAATGCCAATGCCAGTTACGAGGGAAGCGGTCAGTTCAGTAAAAATAGCTGTAACATTACAACAAGACCGGAAAATTTCCTGTATTGTAGGAAATATGTTTTTTAGCCTTTCGTGTGTCGGTTTTTTATGTAAATGCGACAAATCGGTGTTCGTATTGTTAAACGATATTATATGTAGGTATCGAGGTATCTAAAGTTTAACAAACAACCAAGGACCGATTAAGGAAAACCAAAAAACGTTACAGGTTTTTTTGTAGAGAGTAAGAAATGTCTGTAGGTAAGTACTTATAAATTGTAACCATCGATCAAACCTACGTTAATATATTTATTGACGTAGGTAAGAAAACTATTGTTTTCTTTCGGTAATTAGTAACCACGACACTCTATTAATATGAAGGAAAAACATTTTAGGCACAATATTTTAATTAACGCTAGCGAAGAATAATAAAAACAATAATATAATTAATTTTACTCGTACATCTATAGTGTTTCGTAACAATCTACACGTAATAATTACAGCAAACTGTCAAAGATAACGAATTAATTATAACAAGTAATAATTAAATAGTTCGTAATTTACTGAAGTACTCTACATTTATTATTATTTCTAATTCTACACTTCCTTCACGAAAAAAATACACATTAAACGTTCCGGTAATGAAATAATTAAATTGTTCATTCGCTTCTGTGTGACGACCCGCGACTGGCATAAATGATAAAAATACAATATTAATTAGCATCATGGATTATTTAGCCCATGGCAGCATCTAAGTTTTTAATAAACTAAAGATACCTTCTTTTTAGTGTTGATAGTAAATTCAAATTCATTCAATCATTTATTTGGCACGTAAATAAAAATGAATAGAAAGTACAGTATATATTATTAAAGACCAAGTGTGTGTGTGTATGTGGGTGTGTGTAATAGTAGAATTTACTACAATTCTAAATAAGTAATTAAAATAGCTATAATGTCCTAGCTGAACTTCGACACCGGCAGCCAATCTCAACAGATATTAGCCAACTGTGCGGGAGATAGGTAGGTACTTAATAGTAAAGGTAGTGCAAATGTATGTGCGCAATATACAATGGGATGGATTCTAATAAACTGAGCCTGACCAACCTTCTAGAAAGATATTGAAGCAGGATTCGCCAGACTGAAAATAGGCTAAGTTGTCCGCTAGGTGGCGCAGCGAGCGGCTGCAGTGCAGTGAAAGCTGCATCGCTCGGTGCACTGCATGTATGTACTGCGACTTACCACTCTTGATACTTTACGAGTAGGTGTGTACACGAAAGCAATTGGAACAAGACGATTGATAGTTCAACTGGTGAAGGATCTACATCCTAGTGGTCTCTCCCGGGCAACGACATCACAAACTTCAGATTGTGATGGCGGCTGAACGATCCCCACAGTGGTGGTAGGCTCTGTTAGGTGCCGCCTGGTAGCTACCACCCTTCCACCTTCCTTCTATGACCTGGGATGAGACTGATCTTTGTAGTAGTGTGAGTGGGAGCATTATCAAGGGGTTGACAGAATCAAAGTCTGTCATCTTTGAAGATAGAGGCTTTAAACTTTGTACAGGGCTTTTGCCGAAATCGGAATGAAAACTCAAATTGTTTTTTTTTTTAATTGAACTCCTGAAGAAAGTGAAATAATATTTTTGGAAAGTTAGACATGTTCGGGATCTCAGATCGGCAGAATCATAAAAAACCGCCTTCACTGTACATCTTTCTGAGTAAATTACTGTAATTTTTTTATTGTGTGCAAAAGAGTTATCTAATCTATCTATTATTTTGAAGGACATCGAAATGTTATAAGGATTTTTTTAAGAGTTGCTCAATTGTGTCAAGTATCAAAACCGCTCGTTCCCTCTACGCCAACCGATCTAAGAGCAGGGAAAGTTGTCTCTAGCGCGCTTTACCGTTAAGCTTGTCTGTGATGGATTTGCTTTATGACGTCATAAAGGGCTGATGCGCCCGCGCCGGTTTCACTTCGCAATTAATATAATTTATTAACATTAGCGGCCGCTTGTTAAATTAACATGGAAATAGTCGTGGTTTAATAAAAGGTAGAGATGAAGGTTTCTCGTTAAAACAGTTAGCTTTTGACCAAGGATCATAACTCAGCGGTTTCTTAATTAATATTAATTATTATTCAAAATTCTGGTTAGTAACGGATCTTGTAAAAGTTATGAGAATAAAATATGAAAGAGGAAAAATAACCTTACAGACTTCACAAAATTTTATTATTTATGAAATGATGGATGGTTGGATCATAGAGGAGATAGAGGAGGATCCAGCAAATATATTTATTTAAACTTTGTTGCACAGCTGAAATTTCGTACAAAAGGCAGACTTTGCCAAGTGGCATTCTCTACCAGTCATACTTTTGGGCTAAGCAGAAATGTGCGATGCGACAAAAGTGAAAAAAGCTCAGTTGTTTTAAATAAATACTTAAATAAAAGAAAATTGTTAAAAACGCAAGATATTGATCATGTAAGTAGTACCTGTAGCAACTAAATAGAATGCCCTGAATTGGTGTAAACATTATTAATTTAAAAGTGGTGTCAGCAAAAGCTTTATTTTACTCCTATTATAAAATTTTCGACACTAAGAATTCGCTTAGCTCCAATGCAACAAAGTATCGAGACTTTTCTAGGGCAAGCCGTGATGTTGGGAAATGTTAC
Organism: Pyrausta nigrata; assembly: GCA_949316185.1. Lineage (NCBI taxonomy): Eukaryota > Metazoa > Arthropoda > Insecta > Lepidoptera > Crambidae > Pyrausta > Pyrausta nigrata. Next base: position 4,164,911 of record OX438961.1, read on the forward strand.
GACAAAACAGTAAAAAAGAAAGTAGTGTTGCCAGTGACACCGGATGGTTATGTAGGTAAACGTCAAATTATTCTGTTACAGAATTGATGTAACTGTTAGCCATACTTACCGAATGCCTAAGTATTTTCCAATAAAAATAAAATGTTACGTCGTTGGAAAAAGTACAGGTTTTAAACTTGAAAAGAGATGAAATTGACATTAAAAAGATAAAAACGCAAACTAACGGAAAAAACCTATTTATTTGGCGTCACCAATGTATAACTAAACTCGTTCACAATAGAACAATAAATGTAAAAGAACAATGGCAACTGGCAGCCTGATAAAAGTAAAAAAAAAGTTGTGTTTCAAATTCAAATAATTTCCCACACGTAACGTTACGCGGGCGGACATCGAGCGCAGGCCGTTATACGCGCGGCAGTGACCCACATTGGCTCAACAGCGTTTTGCCGCCATTATGGGCGCTTTCATGTTACTAACCTTATTGTGATTTCGCTAAATATCTTATACATCGCTGTTTTTATTTGACTTTTTGCTGAAAATATAGTTTTAAAGTTTCAATGGAGACTGAATCATGAGTTTATTTTACAGAATGGTGGGCTGCGTAGTAGAATATTGCAGCCGGTGTAAGTTTTGCGCTTTCTGATTTTGAGTCGAGAAATTATCTGCGGTGTAGCTCCGGAGTCACGTACCTACTTATCGGTGTTACGTAGGATGCAGCAATTATTTATTATGTAGTTTATTTGCTATTGACTTTGTTAGTCAAATGGTGCGGAAAATCGCGGGAACTAAATTGGTCTGATTAGAAACTTTTGCTCGTTTTCTATAAATTTCGACGACACTTTTAGGTAGATGCTATTCATTCTGTGGTTTTCTTTATTGATTACTTAAAGATGAATTGCATAATGAAAACTCAATTGAATCCAAAACAAAGGAGTAATATTATTTTTCGACTCCGTTGAAAATAGGAGATAGGTAAAATATTTGGGAGTACTAGGCCCCTAGACAAGATGGAATCTATTCCATAGCAAACTTCTCTATCGCCAACGAAATGTCAAACATGTATGTAAAAGTCACATGATGTTTCGATGGCTTATGACAGTTTTTTTACCAATAGCGAGCAGTCTAGGAGCCCTGTTGTTTTCTTTTTTCTGTGGCTAGAGATTACTTTTTGAGTCCTATATCATTTCAGTTATCGCATCGTTCAATATATCATTACAACAAAGTAAATAATTTCATGAGAAAAAATAACGGAAAAAAATATCAACGGGATTCTGATCTGAAATCATATTCACAGCTTACAAAATAACTGCTTTCGTCACACTCATACATAATACATACGCACACACAACAAAGGCACAGTAATATGACATCAATATAGAACCGGTAATAGCAAACAAACCGATTGGTGAACCCGAAAACAAACATTATACTTGCCGAATTGATAGGGCTGTCCCTTTGATTTTTATCCTGTCCCATAATATTTTTGCCCAACTGTCCCATTGCATCGTCGCTGCGCAGAGTTGGAACATGATAATGGGGTGTTCGCAATTTTATGAATGAAAATATTGACAAAAC